>CM055643.1:0-1276250 GCA_029378325.1 Elaeagnus macrophylla
AATAATGGTGATGCCAAAACTTGCGACTTATGATATATTCATTATCTACAACTGGAATATTATTGTTGGAAGCCTTGAAGTTAATATGTTGAGCTTGTTCCCTGTTTGTTGAATGTAGCTCCAACATCAATTGACACCTGATGACGCTGAACTTGCTCTTGTTCTGGGACAACTCAACAATAAATTTCAGAAGACTTTGAAGATTTTGAAGTCTTTCCAAGCTAACAATTCTGAACTTGTGTTAAATATAGGTTGACCCTTAACCTATATCCAATAATAACGAGATTAAAATATAATTAGTTATATAAATACAATATATAAATTTGTATATTTTTATTACAACAATAGAAAATGAGATATAATATTATTGGTTAAATAATATAGAAATTTAACAAGTGGAGCACATAACTTGCACGTTATCTCATACATAATAATATATAAATGCATATATTTTTATGGGTGAAGAGTTATGCTTTAATTGACAAAAAGTTTCATAAACAAAAAAGGTTAATACTTTTGTTCCAAAATTATTGAATGTCATACTTAAGTTATGTTCATTATGCTTAAGTTTCTAAAAATTTATTATTATTAGATCGTAAAATTTTTATTACACTTAAAACACATTACTTGCACTTTAATTTTCAATCTTTTTATTATAACTTGTTTATTAAAATATAATAGATTTAGAACTTAAGTGTTAAATTTTTTTTTATTTAGAAATTTTTATATCAATTAATATAAAATTTGTGACCAATGTAAAATTTCACCCTTTTTTTGTATTATAAAAATTCATAGAACTTTGCAAATTTTACCATATATATGTTTAAAATGAAAATAATGTTTTTTTATGGGAACCCAGCCAAAACCCAAGCGACAAGTTAAAATTACACAATACTCAAGAGTATCTATTTTATTTCCCTATATTTCATTATTTTAGAAAACATAGGCAATTTTAGAACAATACTTGAATTTTTATGCGCTACAAAGGAGAAAAAAAGATCCTTTAGAGTTTTTGTTCCAGAAGGAGCTCCAAGGTCAAGATCTAATATCTCAGTTAGCTTATGCATTACCCAATAACTCTGTAATTCAATTTTTTTTAATTTCTTGTTAATTAGGTATTAAGGGCATCTTCTTGCTAGAAGAGTTCGTCACAAGGTTTACAAACAATCTTAATTGTTGATTATGCTGCATTTGCTATTTAACATGGTACAAACAATCCTTTACCTTTTTTGGAATTTGGATATATATTAGATTTCATGTTAGTCATAAAGTGTGTAATGTGAAGGTTCTAGTTGGTGCTCCTGTGATGGCCAATTGTGGTGTCATAGCACTTGTTGGGTTGAATATGGTTCCACTTGTAGCTCAAAGACATGCTCTCCCTTTTGTGGTACTTGCCAGAATTCATAAGGTAATGAACATTTGCTGATATCTTAGTGAAAATGATGCAAGATCGTAGCTCTTTTTACATCAAAGATGTTGTTTTTACTCTTTGTTTTATTATTTACTTTTTGTTGCTATGCTTTATTTTCTTTATTGTTATTATTTACTGTTTCAATTTGTTATTTTGTTTCCTGAGCTATAGAAATAGGATATAGTGGGAACAAAAAAAAAAGCATTCTTGGATGTCAAGGCTTTAATGAATTTTTTTTAAGCCATTAATCCAACACAACCTAACATAGTTTCAGTTCATGATATAGCTATGATTCTTATATCAATTCCCCCTTTTGACAAGGGTGTGTTACCTAAATAGGCAAATGGAGGTAACATAGGTTAATACATCGTTCTCTCCTAGCAAGGAGAAAACGTTGGATAAAATAGAGATATTGGTTGTTTTGTTGGGCAATAGTTAAAGATGATCTGTTGGAGGTCTTTAGGGAGTTCTTCAATGGTGGTATAGTTAACAAAAAATTAATGTCATTTTTGTTTGCTTAATTTTGAAGAAAGATAATGCTTTGAAAATTAAGGATTTTAGGCCAATTAGCTTTGTTACTAGTTTATAATAGGTCTAACAAAGAAGCTTTTATATTTAAAATAGACTTTGAAAAAGTTTATGACAATGCTATGCGAGATTTTCTAGATTTTGCTCTAAATGATAATGGGTTTGGGGGATATGGGAGAGGTGGATTAAGGTTTGTTTAAGTTCCATCTTTAAGTATTAATAGTTGATAGATTGAGCATATTGATAGAAATATCAAAGAGGTACAAATAGTGTTGAATTCAATCACCATCAAATGTCGGATGAAACTATCTTCTTTTCGCCATGCAATAAAGATAAATTTATAAATTTGTTTAAGATGATTGAATTATTTGTTATGTGTTAGGCTTAAAGATAAATTTATCCAAAGTTGCATTATAGGAGTATCAATTGTGTGGAAGTGTAGTTGGAGAAAGATAAAAGAATTGAATGAAAAGTGGTGAATTTTTTCATGAACATGTACTCTACTAATAATTGGCAAAGACAATGAATTCATAGGTTATATTAAGGTTGCATTCTACAAAGTGCACGTTTGTTGGACATGACTTCTAAAGCAAAAATTTAAGAAAAATAATATTTGAGTTTTATAATTTTTAATCCTAAGATATGTAATTGAATTTACTATTTTAGAAACAAATTTTAGATAATTTAGTTGTTAATAAGGTTGCTAACGAGTATAGGAGTAATAATTAAGTTTTGATTTTTAAGATTGACTTTGAAAGACTTTATAATCATATTGATTTTTGTTTAATAGATTTTGTATTGAAAGAAAGTATTTTGAGAATGATTGGTGAATCAAGAGTTTGAGTTTTATGATTTTTGATCCTAAGATATGTAATTGAGTGTACTACTTTATAGACAAGTTTTAGATATTCTAATTGTTAATAAGGTTGCTAATGAGTATAGGATTAATAACTAAGTTTTGATTTTCAAGATTGACTTTGAAGGAGCATATAGTCATGTTAATTTAGATTTCAAAGATTGTGTTGAAAAAAGTATTTGAAAAATGATTGACAATGTAAATCAAGGATTTTAGTTTAATGATTTTTAATTGATTGTACTATTTTATAGACAGGTTTTAGATATTCTAGTTATTAATGAAGTTGCTAACGAGAGTATAGGAGTAATTTAAGATTGACTTTGAAGAAGCATATAATCATGTTGATTTGGATTTGATGGAATTTGTGTTGAAAGAAAGTATTTGAGGAATAATTTAGAATGTGAATAATTGGTTTGAGTTTTATGATTTTTAATCTTAAAATATGTAATTAAATGTACTACTTCATCAACAAATTTTAGATATTGTAGTTGTTAATGAGGTTCTGACGAGTATAGAAGTAGTGATTTAGTTTTGATTTTTAAGATTGATTTTGAAGGATCGTATGATCATATTGATTTAGATTTTATGGAATTTGTATTGAAAGAAAGTATTTGAAGAAAGATTTAGAATGTGGACCACGAGTTTGAGTTATATGATTTTTAATCCTAAGATATGTAATTCAGTATAATATTTTGTAGACAAATTTTAGATATTTTAGTTGTTAATGACGCTGCAAACTAGTAAAAGAATAATAATTAAGTTTTGATTCTTAAGATTAACTTTGAAGAAGCATATAATCATGTTGATTTAGATTTTATTGATTTTGTATTGAAAGAAAGTACTTGGAGAACGATTGGTGAATCAAGTGTTTGAACTTTATGATTTTTGATCCTAAGATATGTAATTGAGTGTACTACTCCATAGACAAGGTTTGGATATTCTAGCTGTTAATGAGGTTGTTAACGAGTATAGAAGTAGTGATTAAGTTTTGATTTTCAAGATTGATTTTGAAGGATCGTATAATTATGTTGATTTGGATTTTATGGATTTGTGTTGAAAGAAATTATTTGGAGAACGATTGGTGAATCAAGTGTTTGACTTTAAAGTAGCATATAATCATATTGATTTGAATTTCATAGATTTTGTATTGAAAGAAAGTATTTGGAGAACGATTGGTGAATTGAGTGTTTGAGTTTATGAATTTTGATCCTAAGATATGTAATTGAGTGTACTACTACATAGACAAGTTTTGAATATTCTAGTTGTTAATGAGGTTGCTAATGAGTATAGAAGTAGTGATTAAGTTTTGATTTTCAAGATTGATTTTGAAGGATCGTATAATTATGTTGATTTGAATTTTATGGATTGGTGTTGAAAGAAAGTATTTGGAGAATGATTGAGAATGTGGATCACAAGTTTGAGATTTATGATTTTTAATCCTAAGATATATAATTGAGTGTATTATTTCATAAATAAATTTTAGATATTTTAGTTGTTAATGAGGTTCTGACGAGTATAGTAGTAGTGATTAAGTTTTGATTTTCAAGATTGATTTTGAAGGATCGTATGATCATGTTGATTTGGATTTTATGGAATTTGTATTCAAAAAAGTATTTGAAGAAAGATTTAGAACGTGGACCACGAGTTTGAGCTTTATGATTTTTGATCCTAAGATATGTAATTGAGTGTACTACTCCATAGACAAGGTTTGGATATTCTAGCTGTTAATGAGGTTGCTAACGAGTATAGAAGTAGTGATTAAGTTTTGATTTTCAAGATTGATATTGAAGGATCGTATAATTATGTTGATTTTGATTTTGTGGATTTGTGTTGAAAGAAAGTATTTGGAGAACGATTGGTGAATCAAGTGTTTGAGTTTTATGATTTTTGATCCTAAGATATGTAATTGAGTATAATATTTTGTAGATAAATTTAAGATATTGTAGTTATTAATGAGATTCTTACGAGTATAGAAGTAGTGATTAAGATTTGATTTTCAAGATTGATTTTGAAGGATCGTATGATCATGTTGATTTGGATTTTATGGAATTTGTTTTGAAAGAAAGATTTAGAACGTGGAACACGAGTTTAGTTATATGATTTTTAATCCTAAGATATGTAATTCAGTATAATATTTTGTATACAAATTTTAGATATTTTAGTTGTTAATGACGCTGCAAACTAGTAAAAGAATAATAATTAAGTTTTGATTCTTAAGATTGACTTTGAAGAAGCATATAATCATGTTGATTTGGATTTTATGGATTTTGTATTAAAATAAAGTACTTGGAGAACGATTGGTGAATCAAGTGTTTGAGCTTTATGATTTTTGATCCTAAGATATGTAATTGAGTGTACTACTCCATAGACAAGGTTTGGATATTCTAGCTGTTAATGAGGTTGCTAACGAGTATAGAAGTAGTGATTAAGTTTTGATTTTCAAGATTGATTTTGAAGAATCGTATAATTATGTTGATTTTGATTTTGTGGATTTGTGTTGAAAGAAAGTATTTGGAGAACGATTGAGAATGTGGATCACGAGTTTGAGATTTATGATTTTTAATCCTAAGATATATAATTGAGTGTATTATTTCATAAACAAATTTTAGATATTTTTGTTGTTAATGAGTTTCTAACGAGTGTAGAAGTACTGATTAAGTTTTGATTTTTAAGATTGATTTTGAATAAGCATATAATCATATTGTTTTTGATTTGATGGAATTTGTGTTAAAAGAAAGTATTTGAGGAATAATTAAGAATGTGAATCTTTGGTTTGAGTTTTATGATTTTTAATCTTAAGATATGTAATTAAGTGTACTACTTCATCAACAAATTTTAGATATTGTAATTGTTAATGAGTTTCTAACGAGTATAGAAGTAGTGATTAAGTTTTGATTTTCAAGATTGATTTTGTAGGATCGTATGATCATGTTGATTTGAATTTTATGGAATTTGTTTTGAAAGAAAGCATTTGAAGAAAGATTTAGAACGTGGAACACGAGTTTGAGTTATATGATTTTTAATCCTAAGATATGTAATTCAGTATAATATTTTGTAGACAAATTTTAGATATTTTAGTTGTTAATGACGCTGCAAACTAGTAAAAGAATAATAATTAAGTTTTGATTCTTAAGATTGATTTTGAAGAAGCATGTAATCATGTTGATTTGGATTTCATGGATTTTGTATTGGAAGAAAGTACTTGGAGAACGATTGGTGAATCATATGTTTGAATTTTATGATTTTTGATCCTAAGATATGTAATTGAGTGTGCTACTCCATAGACAAGGTTTGGATATTCTAGTTGTTAATGAGGTTGCTAATGAGTATAGAAGTAGTGATTAAGTTTTGATTTTCAAGATTGATTTTGAAGGATCGTATAATTATGTTGATTTTGATTTTGTGGATTTGTGTTGAAAGAAAGTATTTGGAGAACGATTGGTGAATCAAGTGTTTGAGTTTTATGATTTTTGATCCTAAGATATGTAATTGAGTATAATATTTTGTAGATAAATTTAAGATATTGTAGTTGTTAATGAGGTTCTAACGAGTATAGAAGTAGTGATTAAGTTTTGATTTTCAAGATTGATTTTGAAGGATCGTATAATTATGTTGATTTGGATTTTATGGATTTGTATTGAAAGAAATTATTTGGAGAACGATTGGTGAATCAAGTGTTTGACTTTGAAGTAGCATATAATCATATTGATTTGGATTTCATAGATTTTGTATTGAAAGAAAGTATTTGGAGAACGATTGGTGAATTGAGTGTTTGAGTTTATGAATTTTGATCCTAAGATATGTAATTAAGTGTACTACTACATAGACAAGTTTTGAATATTCTAGTTGTTAATGAGGTTGCTAATGAGTATAGAAGTAGTGATTAAGTTTTGATTTTCAAGATTGATTTTGAAGGATCGTATAATTATGTTGATTTGAATTTTATGGATTGGTGTTGAAAGAAAGTATTTGGAGAATGATTGAGAATGTGGATCACAAGTTTGAGATTTATGATTTTTAATCCTAAGATATATAATTGAGTGTATTATTTCATAAATAAATTTTAGATATTTTAGTTGTTAATGAGGTTCTGACGAGTATAGTAGTAGTGATTAAGTTTTGATTTTCAAGATTGATTTTGAAGGATCGTATGATCATGTTGATTTGGATTTTATGGAATTTGTATTCAAAAAAGTATTTGAAGAAAGATTTAGAACGTGGACCACGAGTTTGAGCTTTATGATTTTTGATCCTAAGATATGTAATTGAGTGTACTACTCCATAGACAAGGTTTGGATATTCTAGCTGTTAATGAGGTTGCTAACGAGTATAGAAGTAGTGATTAAGTTTTGATTTTCAAGATTGATATTGAAGGATCGTATAATTATGTTGATTTTGATTTTGTGGATTTGTGTTGAAAGAAACGATTGGTGAATCAAGTGTTTGAGTTTTATGATTTTTGATCCTAAGATTTGTAATTGAGTATAATATTTTGTAGATAAATTTAAGATATTGTAGTTATTAATGAGATTCTTACGAGTATAGAAGTAGTGATTAAGTTTTGATTTTGAAGATTGATTTTGAAGGATCGTATGATCATGTTGATTTGGATTTTATGGAATTTGTTTTGAAAGAAAGTATTTGAAGAAAGATTTAGAACGTGGAACACGAGTTTGAGTTATATGATTTTTAATCCTATGATATGTAATTCAGTAAAATATTTTGTAGACAAATTTTAGATATTTTAGTTGTTAATGACGCTGCAAACTAGTAAAAGAATAATAATTAAGTTTTGATTCTTAAGATTAATTTTGAAGAAGCATATAATCATGTTGATTTGGATTTAATGGATTTTGTATTAAAATAAAGTACTTGGAGAACGATTGGTGAATCAAGTGTTTGAGCTTTATGATTTTTGATCCTAAGATATGTAATTGAGTGTACTACTCCATAGACAAGGTTTGGATATTCTAGCTGTTAATGAGGTTGCTAACGAGTATAGAAGTAGTGATTAAGTTTTGATTTTCAAGATTGATTTTGAAGAATCGTATAATTATGTTGATTTTGATTTTGTGGATTTGTGTTGAAAGAAAGTATTTGGAGAACGATTGAGAATGTGGATCACGAGTTTGAGATTTATGATTTTTAATCCTAAGATATATAATTGAGTGTATTATTTCATAAACAAATTTTAGATATTTTTGTTGTTAATGAGTTTCTAACGAGTGTAGAAGTACTGATTAAGTTTTGATTTTTAAGATTGATTTTGAATAAGCATATAATCATATTGTTTTGGATTTGATGGAATTTGTGTTAAAAGAAAGTATTTGAGGAATAATTAAGAATGTGAATCTTTGGTTTGAGTTTTATGATTTTTAATCTTAAGATATGTAATTAAGTGTACTACTTCATCAACAAATTTTAGATATTGTAATTGTTAATGAGGTTCTAACGAGTATAGAAGTAGTGATTAAGTTTTGATTTTCAAGATTGATTTTGTAGGATCGTATGATCATGTTGATTTGAATTTTATGGAATTTGTTTTGAAAGAAAGCATTTGAAGAAAGATTTAGAACGTGGAACACGAGTTTGAGTTATATGATTTTTAATCCTAAGATATGTAATTCAGTATAATATTTTGTAGACAAATTTTAGATATTTTAGTTGTTAATGACGCTGCAAACTAGTAAAAGAATAATAATTAAGTTTTGATTCTTAAGATTGATTTTGAAGAAGCATGTAATCATGTTGATTTGGATTTAATGGATTTTGTATTGGAAGAAAGTACTTGGAGAACGATTGGTGAATCATGTGTTTGAATTTTATGATTTTTGATCCTAAGATATGTAATTGAGTGTGCTACTCCATAGACAAGGTTTGGATATTCTAGTTGTTAATGAGGTTGCTAATGAGTATAGAAGTAGTGATTAAGTTTTGATTTTCAAGATTGATTTTGAAGGATCGTATAATTATGTTGATTTTGATTTTATGGATTTGTGTTGAAAGAAAGTATTTGGAGAACGATTGGTGAATCAAGTGTTTGAGTTTTATGATTTTTGATCCTAAGATATGTAATTGAGTATAATATTTTGTAGATAAATTTAAGATATTGTAATTGTTAATGAGGTTCTAACGAGTATAGAAGTAGTGATTAAGTTTTGATTTTCAAGATTGATTTTGAAAGATCGTATAATTATGTTGATTTGGATTTTATGGATTTGTGTTGAAAGAAATTATTTGAATAAAGATTTTGAACGTGCACCACAAATTTGAGTTATATGATTTTTAATCCTAAGATTTGTAATTGAGTATGATATTTTATAGGCAAATTTTAGATATTCTAGTTGTTAATGACGTTGCAAACTAGTTAAAGAATAATAATTAAGTTTTGATTCTTAAGATTGACTTTGAAGTAGTATATAATTTTGTTAATTTAGATTTTATGGATTTTGTATTGAAAGATAGTATTTGGAGAATGATTGGTGAATCAAGTGTTTGAGTTTTATGATTTTTGATCTTAAGATATGTAATTGTGTGTACTACTTCATAAACAAATTTTAAATATTCTAGTTGTTATTGACGTTGTTAACGAGTATAAGAGTAATAATTAAATTTTGATTCTATAGATTGACTTTGAAGTGGCATATAATCATGTTGATTTGGTTATCATGATTAGTGAATTAAGAGTTTGACTTTTATGATTTTTATTCTTAAGCTATGTAATTAAGTGTACTATTTTATAAACACTAAACCCTAAAATTCTATGCCCTATATCTATACATATATTTGTATACATATATATTTATATGTATTGAATATTGTGCTTATAAATGTTAGGTTATTATTTTTTAAAGAAAAGTGGCACAACTGTCCCTTAGATAGATTAGAAAAGTTTTATTTAATTTTTTAACTTTGTAAAAAGAGTTAAATAAGAATAAATTATATTATTTTAATAATTTTTTGTTAAAACATGTTTTTTTTTTGTCTAAGTAATTAAATGCAATTAAATTACGAATATTTAATAATGATAATGTCACAATTAATATGAAAAAATTACAAAATATTTATTTTAAAAATTTGTTAATTTCACTATTTTGTTTTAATATTTTATTCATTTTTAATTTTTATATATATTTAAAACTTTATGTTGAATATAATTATTATATATATATATATTTTTTAAATAATTTCATATTAAATTATTCTTATTAAAACTCTTATTTTAATAACGTTTTAATCACTTGATAAAAAATAAAAATATTTTAATAAAAAAATATTAAATTAATATAGTTTGTCTTTAATTTGCTCTTTTTACAAAGTCAATGAACTAAATGACATTTTCTAATCTAAGAAATTAGATAACATAAATGACTTAATTTTAAAAGATTTTTGTGGTACCTCATCTTATTTTTTATGACAAGGCTTAGATGGTTATTGGATTATCTCTTTTATTTTTAATTTATATTATTTTTATTAATGAAACTTTATTTACGATAATGAAAAATATTTTTTTAATATGAATTCTTGGAAAATAACAGTGGCCCGCGCAACCCATAAAAGTTCCAATTTTTTACTTCTTTTTTTTTTTTTTTTTTTGTCTTAAAGGATCTAAGTTAAACTTTTATAGAACTTTCCAAAAAAAATTTTAATGTCTTCTTCGTGTCATGTTCTTGTTCTTCTACTTCACGTCGTCATCTTCTTCTTTTTCAATTTTTCATTTTTATATACTTTTTTCCTTTTGGTCTTATTTTTCTCTTTGTGATTCCTTATCGTGGCTTCAACTTCAACAATCTTGTCCAAAGGTTTTTGTCAACGTGGATATATATTTTGTATCGGTATTAGTATTGTATTGTGTCATATCGACACTGGTACGATGGAGTAAATTATTGAGTCTGGGTAACATAGCTCAAAATTACCACGTTTTGAGTAACTATTAGTCAACTCATACAAATAAAACAAAAAAGATGAAATAACAAAATAAAGAAAATGACAATGAACACAAACTTCAATTAACTACACAAATGCTCCTACATCATTTTGTTATTAGCTTTATGATAATGCTATACTTGTAAGTTATCATGTTCCTAAAGTTTAATTTCATATTTGGTTTGATTGAATTTTTATTTATATGTTTGTCTATTAGAAATGCATCAGTTCACCTTAGCAAGAACAATATTAATACTGATCGATGAGCTTTGTTGATTTTGTTCTATAATTCTGTTGTCTTTGACACAATTAGGGGAAAGGTAGATGCAAGCATTGTGCAGGATTGCTTCTAATTTTGGATAGTATAGTATGTATGCTTTACATACTCTTTTCAAATATGTAAGTTTTACATATCCTTTCAAAGAAATATATAGCTTACATATTTTTTTACTAGAATCGCTAGAGCTCTAACGAGCTCTTCTGTGGAGGTCATTGGAGCTCTATCGATCGCCGATAGGTCATCAAAAGTCTAACAAGGTCATTGGAGATCTGAAATGGTCGTCTAAAGTGCAACGATGTCACAAGTCCTTGTTAATAGAGTCATATTTACTTATATGTTAGTAAGATAGTATGGATAATTTGATCCTTTTGATATATATGATATGTCAAAATTATGAATTTTATGCTTTTTTTTAGCAAATTCATCACATTTAGGTAATTAACAAGTCATATAGGCCCTTGGTCGAATAATAATCTTAAAGTAGATAAATAATTGGTTTGATGTATGAGATAGTTTGAATTGAATTATTTTAGGCTAAACAGGTTCAGGAATGATAATATACGTTGGTCAAAAACTTAATCCGTTGACATGTTTGACCCTTCTTTTTTGTGCATTTTTCAATTGAAAATGAAATATTATACTTTTGTAAATTGAATTTTTTTAAGAAAGGTACTTTGTGATCGAATTTGTGACTTAAAACTAAGTAATAATGAATCATATCGCTAAGCCACTATGTGCCACATGCAATTGAAAATAATAATTGTATAATTATTTGATATTATACAAGTTAACAAACATTAAATTAATTCTCAAATTTTTTTTTTTTTTAAGTTTTTAAAATTTTTTTAATTCATAACTATATTAAAATTGTACGAACTATAAATAATTTTTCAAATATGTAATAACTCATGAAATTTTGATCTTATATTTAAGTTCATAATTGTAGCATTTTTGCATTTTTTTTTAATATACAATTCAACTTAAAAATTATTAAAATGATTTACAAATAAGCTAATAATAAATAAATGATGAAATTGACAAAGAAGCCAAAAAAAAAAAAATTTAAGTAAATATTCAAACCAAATCAACTTAATTTTTACTCAAATTATTTATAATAAATGAATAATCGTTTGTTCAATTTTTGCTCCAATCTGCTCCAACCCAATGTGACCTAAATGAGTCGGACATCTACTGGTCCTGTCATGTCAAATTGCCATTTGAGTTGTACGTACTTGAAATATTAAAACCAACTGCTAGTTACGAATTGGGACACAAACTAATTAAGGAAGAGAATAATGATTGATGATATGTGATGAATTTGCATTTCGTTTATATATCGAGAGATGAATACAGAAACATCTGTCAAATGAATAATTTTTAATTTTTCGTATTTTTTTATAGTATTATTTTTCAGTAGGTGACATGCAAGGGGCATATTTTTGTATAAAAGTTAAGGGTAATTGGCCATATAAATTTTAAAATTTGCTTAAGTTGGTCTCACTAATTATAATTATTTAAAAAAATTATTTTGGTAACTATCTAGCAATACATAGATATGAGAGTATAAATAAAAGATCGTGTTCTTGAGTTAAATAAATAGAATTGATTTAAATAAAATATAATATAATAAAATAAAATAGGTTAAAAATAAAAATAATAAATTTTACAAGATACAAAAGCCTACACATGTTAGAGTGTTAATTTCTTGTAATTAATTTGTGCTATTGAGTCAAATATAGATAAACACAAGTGACTTAAATAAAATATAATATAATAAAATAGGTTAAAAATAAAAAATAATGGTCTTTACAATAGATAAATATTTACACATGTAGGTTTATAAGCACCAATATTCTTGGACTTAACATTGGATAACTTATGTTATTTAAACATCATATAAAATTTAAAATAACAAGTTCAAAAATTCAAAATATCGTATCATTAGTACTATCTTTTTTCTTTTCTTTTTTCCTGAGAGTATGGTAATTGATAGATGAACCCAATAATTAGTCACAAAATTATGTGTGAAGTATAAAAAACTCTGTATAAATATTGTAAAAATAGGAAATATAAAATTGAAATTAAGAATTCACGACACCTTGTTGTCTTGTATTCGCTTTTGCCTTCAAAGTTAATTGTAGACAAAGTGGCACTCCTGGTAGCCTGGATGAAATTTGGATCACAAGCAAATAAACATGATCAGTAATCATACTAATGATTACTTTTGTTTTTACAATCATAGTTTTTTTTTTTAAATTATCAAAAATAACATCCCTAAAATTTATAATAATAAAGCTAGCACTTTAATAATATTGAACATTCAACTTTGAAAGTATAATATTAAACATTCAATATTGAACGGGTCCAAATTGCAGCTGTTCAATTGAAATTGAACGGATATTCAAAGAAAAATGATATATCAATTATTTTTTAATTGTAAAAATATATAAGTTTGAACACAATAGGTGCTATTTTTGTTAATACAAATTTTGAATTATTTTTATTGTTTTTCCTAATTTTTTCCCTTATGAAAAAATTTAACCTAGTGGTTATCTATTTATGGCAAATTACGTTTTTTTTCCCCTCAAATATATTAGGCAAGTTGCAAACTTATCCTCAACATTTTATTGTTATGTGTTACATTTATGATACTGTAGTTCATTTGGTTAACAAAGTTTATGTAAATGATCTATTTGTCCACAAGTCGTTTTTAAAATCTTTCAAAAAAAAAATTGGTTTTTAAAGATAAATATGGATCATTTACAGTGGACAATAGTACAACCCGACAAAACTTTAAATGAAAATGATAACACACAAAAAAAAAAAAAAAAAACAGCAAATTAGTTAAAGTAAGGATTTTTGGTGTCTAACTGTAGCAAAAAAAGGATTTTTGGTGTCTTACTTGGATCAACGGTTACTAGCATTGCTGTTCCTCCAAATTCGCAAGTGCCGCCAGCACCCTTCGTCCTTTGCCAATAACTGTTGAAAGCATAAGATGCGTGTGCAAATAATGTGTTTGGCTCAAAGCACGAGCCATTGGGCCGGATGGAATCACAATCCGCTCCAGAGCCACATGCATAGTTCATGGCTTCTTGGATAATGGGATCAGGCACCGATGGCTTAACCACGCACCACAAGGCCATGCTAGGTACCATGCTCCGAGGAGGGGGCATTGTGGGCGGAGGGTAAACAATTGGAGGTAGAAAAACTGGAGGTCTAGGGACAAATCCCGTAGGAGAGGGAGTGCTAGAAGCAGGGGGAGTGGGTATAATCCCAGTTGAAGGCGGGCTTGGTGGACCGGGCTCGTAGTAAGGGGGACTTGGAACAGTTGTAGTTGGGCTTGGTGGTGGGCTTTGAATGGGAACGATTGGAGGAGGTATAAGAGCTGATGATGGAGAAGAAGGGGTTTGTAACTGTGGGGGAATGGGAGGATATACGCAGTAGGGTGATGGAGGACCATTCTGTGGCAAGGGAATGGGAGCCAGAGAATCATAAGGTGGCAAAGAGAAAGGCGAGCTCACCCCATAAGGTCCACTATTTGTCGATGAGTCGAAGTCCAAGTGCTTCGCCAAATTTAGTTTTTCTGCTGTTAGAAGAAACAAGCTGCTTTGGTGGTTTTTTAGCAGTCTCCCGATTGATCTTTTCGAGTCTGTAAACATGCAAATGCAGAGGGGAAAAAGGCATGATCAATCAACTCAATAATTATATATTGTAGCGAAACATACCTATCGCCTTAATTTTATGCTCTCAATCTGTTTTGAAAGTTTAATTTATGTGATTGCATGTACAATCTCAAATGGAGCACACGCCAAGAGCTAGCCGGCTAGCTTAATTATTCTTGCTATGCTAGTTGCTCAAATACTCTTTAAGTTTTAATCAGTACCCCCATGAAGTTACAAAGGTAATATATATGACGTACGACACTTCAGATTTCTTAAATGTATAAATGAAACTTCAAAGAAATAATGCCGGCAGGAAACATGTATGTAGATATACCACAATGAGTGTAAGAAACAGCAGCAAATAACAAATGAAGAACAAGGAAACACGCTCTCATCTGCACGCGTTCTACACTGGTTTTCATGACTACTTCCCAACGATCAGTGCCCAAAGCTGGCTCAGTTTAAAAGTTAATTAAGCAGCTGCTGTGCGTTGCTCCAATTCATCAAGTTCTCTCAGAACATGATGAAAAAAAAATTGTTTTTAGCAGCCGATTAGCTAATTAAGGATGGGATAAACCTCTGTTCATTTATAAGCATGGAAGAAAAAGATGCCCCAAAATTAGGTTAGAATTTCCCAAGTAAATGACAAATATTGGAGAAAACTAAACATTATACAATTTGTTCATTCGTTTATTAAATTGGCTAGCTATGAAGGTGTAAATAAGAATTAATGTAAATGATTTTTCAGACTTTAGAGACAGCCGTCCAACTTTGTTATACAGCCACTTTGCTTGGAGCCTTGGATATGTATTGTTCAAGGAATAATTGTCTTCTTTTGCATCGTGTGGGTACATATGCTTGCTTCGTTTTGTAAAAGAACAGAGTATTCAGTAAAAACGAGAAAGAAAGAAAAAAAGAAAGAAAGATGGATATGTCATATGTGTGGGTCAAGGAATATAAAATACAGGCTTAATTATTTTGTATATGATATCCTATCTTCTGTCGCTTGAAATTTATGAACTCGTTATAATAGCATATTAATTTATATATAATTAAATTAATTTTAAAATAATATATTAATTTATATATAAACATAAATACTTATATTATATATACTTTATAAATTATAAGAGTTTGTACATATATTATATAATATATCCGTTATGTATAATTAATAAGTTATTTTTTAACTAATTTGATTATTTACATACTTTATATATATTTAGTGCTCGAATTTATATTCCCTGGAGATAATGTTATTATGATATGCTTTCGTATAGTTTTAAATTAACAGCCCAAATGGAACACATTTATTCTTATTTTCTTTGCCTAACCAATATTTCGCCTAAGAAGATATTAATTATACTTAGACGTCTGATTGAGAACATTACAAAATGGGGATATTATATGCATTACTGATAAATGTTGGAAGTATAATTTTTAATTAAATTTAAAACACAGCAATAATATTTTTTAATTCAAACAATAAGCACCATTTTAAGTGTGACACAAGAATTAAAATTTAATACATTTTACCGATTATTTCACAACTTTACCCATTAAATATGAAGATGTGGGCAAAAGCTCAAAAGATAGTGCAGTGTATTTTTAAATGAAAAAGCTATTGTTCTATCCCTTTTTTGTATGATAAAAAAATTTGTGCCATCAACCCCTGCAGCAAAATCGTCTTTTGCCTCTTTATAATCGTTTTTTTTTTTTGCATCATGTGAGTATATATGCTTGCTTCGTATGGGAAAAGAATAAAAGTGTTGTTTTTGCTCTGCTCTTTGTGTTGCTTGTTTTCTTTAAAAAATAAAAAGGGTAAATTTATGTGGTACATTTGTTATAAAAAAAACCCTCTAACTTCTAAATTTTCAAAACAAAAACAAACTTGCATTAGGTTTTAAGTTTTTTTTTTTTTTTAAGTTACTCACTCGCATGCTTACATTAGGAATCAAACTCACTCCCTCAATACCCATTAGGGATGACAATTGATCAATTTAGGTCAAATTTGAACCGAATATAATTAACCCATGGGATGAATTGAACTAAAATTTTCATTTTTGTAGTTTTAGGTATGGTTCTAATCGGGTATTTTATGCAAGTTAGTGCATGAACCTGTTTTGGACAATAATTTAGTTTAATGTAAAAATATTAATTGACCAACGTGTCTAATATTAACAGACTTGTGTCTCAAATGGATACTACAAATGGTGTGGTATGGGATCAAGTTTCAAATGACAAATAAAAAATATTTTAATTATAAATATTAAATTATTATATCAAAATATAAATATAAATGTTTGATATTTTTTTGCTTCTATATCATTTTTTTAATAAAAAAAAGTATCCATCATTCATTCAAATGAAAAAAACAATAATAAAAAATCAACAAAATAAAAATACATTAAATTATTATAAACATGACTAAAGCTTTTTTCTTTAACTCTTTTAGTTCTTCAACCATGTATGACTATTTTCATTAATAAAATGACAAATTTTTAATCCATATGTTAGTGTTTTTTTCATGTAGTACAAACCAAAAACCACAACATTTTTCCTTCTCAATGAGTGAACTTTGAGACACAATTTCTCATTCATCTCAATCTCATTTTTAGTGTATAAATATATGATTTTGAAGCCCTCGAGGGGGAGAACTCAAATCAATCACAACCCTATACTTATACCAAGTAGGTCTCACTCAAAATGATACATCAAAATGATATTTAACCTGAGTCTAAATACTCATTTTTTTTTTTCATTTTCCAACAATCTCTCACATGAATGAAAATTGACGGAATTTTTCAAAAGAAAACTGACTTAAATCAATTTCACACAGGAATCATTCCTGATACAATTCAGTTCTCACTGTTATGTTCGTTTTGGCCATGAACATACGCCTAGTTTTGTGAGAGTTTCCCAAGAATTGAGCCCAACAATTTCCTTTCGAAGTAGCCCCACTTCTCTCTCACACAGGTGATCTCTTATTTATAAGAGTAATCCGCAAAGAGTAACCTGTAGTACTCTGCTTGGTATTCTCTTCGTAAGAATCATTAAAAGCATTAGCTTAACCTATACTTATGGGTATCACTACTTTCATCATAGGAATGGACTTGAGAATAAAACCCCCACAGTGATCACATTAAGTCCTTACAATTAAGTTGTCCCTTTGAACCTAGATCTTGGGATCTCCATTCAACTAGGTTGGGTTTCCTTTGCAAAGTCTTATTCATTCATGGGCTTTTAGTTCCATTCTTTTCAATGATGTCTCAAGTAACTCTCTATTTAACCCTTTGGTTAACAGATCTGCTATGTTATCCTTTGACTTCACATAGTCAACAAAAATAACCCCAGTTGAGAGTAGTTGTCTAATGGTATTATGTCTGCGACGTATATGTCAAGACTTATAATTATACATGTTGCTTTGTGCCCTACCAATTGCAGATTGACTATCATAATGTATGCAAATTGCAGGCATAGGCTTAGGCCACTTTGGAATATCTTTTAAGAAATTGCGTAGTCATTTGGCCTCTTCGCCACATTTATCCAAAGCGATGAATTCAAATTCCATCATGGATCTAGTTATGCAAGTCTGTTTAGATGACTTCCATTAAATAGTTGCACCACCCAGTGTGCATCACTATATCCTTCTAATATAGCTGAATACCTTATGTAGTGTAGTTCATAGCTACGTGTTTATCTTAAGTATATAAGTAATCTAGTAATACTGATGCACAAATACTTGATAGTCAAATTTTGTATTTTATAAAAAGCTCACAAGTGCACGAATCACTTGTAATAAGTGATAAGTATACTCCCAAGATAATCTCTCAAGAAATTGCGGTGGTTTTAAAAAGCTATTTATTTTCTTATTCAGTCGAACAAACAATCCTAAACATTCTAACAATTGTCAGTTGCAGAAAAGATTGTAACTTCCTAAAACTAAAATAAAGTGCAAATAAAAGAAATCACAACGAAGGTGGGGATGATGGATGTAAATGAAAATTTTAGTTAGCTATCCATTCATAAAAAGAAAAAATTAAGTAATTTAATTAAAAGTCAGATTTAATGATTTTTTTGCTAAACCTAAAAAATCTCAAATTAATGGCAATTTTGACTACAATCAATTAATTAACGTCTTTGATCCGGACCATTAACTAATCAATTGAAATTAGCTCAAGGAAATATTTTAATCACCTAATCTAACACAAATCAATGCAATCAAATTAGACACTTGTTCATAATGCACAATCAAGTAAAGATGATGTTTCTAATGCTTAAATTTTAACATACTCTTTCTAACTACAAATCAAGATTTGACCCATCATTAATTTATAATAAAAAATATTAAGAACATGAACAATAAATATATCCAAAACTTAAATATTATTAAATTGCAAAAATTTTCTTCCAATCATTGAAAGCAATACTAATATCTCTGAATACATAAATTAGCCAACCATAACTAAATTGGTATCAATCGATTTAGTTATGGGAGGCAAACTACAAAATCAAAGAGAAGAAAAAATATATATAATAAAAATGCCCCAATAAATCCTCTAGCTCCAATTCCTTGAAGTTGGTTGGTCCCCTTTCTCAATTCCTTGGAGTAGCTTCAACAATGGAGGGTCTCATCTTGATTTTGGGTGGAAAACCCTTGTTGCAACAGCAGCTAGGGAAAGGAAGAAAATGGTTGTGAAAACTTGTATTTGGGAGAGGTATAACGTGGTATTTATAGAAGGAGTGAACTGGCACATGCGTATTAGGATTTTTGGGCCTTTTTGGCACGAGTGCCGCGGCACACATTTTATCTGCCGCTGCGCACATTGAATTTTGGCTCCATAATAGAAAACAGAGACCTCCCCGCTGTAGAGTGCATTTTCTCATGCCGCAGCGCACGTTAATTTTGCCTTGTATGTAACCCTTACATAGTTTTTGACTCCCAATGTAAGCCTTACATTCTCTAATTTTTGTTACTCCGTTTTCTCTCTTTTTGTGTCATTTTAATCCAATATTCTTCTAAGAGTCCAAAAACCTACAAAACACATAAATACCTTCCAAAACACGAAAATAATAAAATAAAACATAAAATAAATGCTTAAAAATATAATAAAATATAGGTCAAAATAGTGTTCATCAAATACATTTCCAATAGTCAGATCCTGGATTTTTGGTATAACTACTTAGTTTACTTACAGCGTAAGCTATGTTCGATCTTGTACAACTCATCATGTACATAAGACTTCCTATCACTCTAAAATATTCAAATTGAGATACACTTTTACCTTTATTCTTGAATAGGTGTAGATTAATATCTACTAGTGTTCTAACAATACCAGAATCAACTTTGTTGAACCTCTCAAGGATTTGTCAACATAATGACTTTGACTAAGAATGAGACCTCTTGATATTCTTGATATCTTAATTCTTAGAATTACATCAGTAGATTCCATGGCTTTCATGTCAAACCTTGAGTTCAACATATTTTTGGTAGTTTTGATTATTTAATCATTACTATCCACAATTAACATATCATCAACGTACAGACACAATATGACATAATCATCTTCAGTGTCCTTGACGTATACGCATTTGTCACATTTGTTGATCTTAAATCCATTTATCTTCATGACATTATCGAATTTTTCATGCCATTGTTTTGGTGCTTGCTTCAAGTCATATAATGACTTTACCAATTTACAGACATTTTCTTCTTGTCCTGGGGCAGAAAAATCATTGAGTTAATCCATGTAGATTTATTCATCTAAATTTCCATTTAGAAAGACTGTCTTAACATCCATTTGATGTATCTCAATATTTCGCAAGGTTGCGATAGCAATTATCATCCTAATGGATGTTATTCTCGTTACGGGAGAATAAGTATCAAAGTAATCAAGGCTATGTCGTTGTTTGTAACCCTTAATTACAAGCCTAGCCTTGTACTTTTCTATTGATTCATCTAATCTAAGTTTTCTCTTTAAAATCCACTTGGATCCTAGTGTTTTACTACCCATAGGTAAATCAACTAGTTTTCAAGTGTGATTTTGTAGAATGAACTTAATTTCACTATCAATTGAGGACCTTCAGAAGAGTTTACAGCCTCTTCATAGGTTTGAGGTTCACTTTCTAGCAAATAAGTCAGAAAATTTGGACCGTATGACATTTTTGTCCTAACTCTTTTGCTATGTCTAGATTCAAACTCAGTCTCAACCTCTTGTTTAGATTCTTGTTCATGACTATCTTCATTCATAGTCTCATAAGTTCGTTTAGACGAATTCGATTCTCCTTGGGATTTACATGAAAATACATGTTCAAAGAACGATACATTCCTTGATTCCATTATTGTATTCTTGTGTATGTCCGAGATCTTTGACTCATGTATAAGAAAATGCTAAGCACTACTGTTATGTGCATATTCAATAAAAATATAATCTATTATTTTCGAACCTATCTTCACCTTCTTAGATATAGGTACAACTACTTTAGCAATACACTCTCACACTCGCAAATATTTATAGGAATATACCCTTCCTTTAAATAACTCATACGGTATCTTTTGTGCCTTTTTCTTGGAACCTTATTTAAAAGGTAGTTAGCCTATAAAATGGCTTCCCCCTTACTCCATAACTTCATAACATTGCATTTATTATTTCTTTCAAGGTACGATTCTTTCACTCAGCTACTCCATTCTACTGAGGCGAAAAAGGTGATGTGGTTTCATATATGATTCTGTGTTCTGCACGGAACTCACCAAAAAGTGCTTCATACTCACCACTACGATCACTTCGTAGTACCTTGATTTTCTTGTTGAGTTGGTTATCAACTTCTGCTTTATAGAGAATAAATTTCTCTATAACTTCATCTTTGCTTTTAAGCAAACATACATGGCAGTATTTTGTGTTATCATCGAAAAAAGTAATAAAATACTTATTACCAGCTCTTGTTTGAATAAACTTCAAATCACATAGATCACTATGGATTAAATCAAGAAGTTCTGTGTTCCTTTCGATTGAATAGAACGATGACCTTGTCATTTTTGCCTCAACACAAGTTTCACATTTGTATTTGGAATCAATTTTGAAAGAGGGTATATGATCCATGTTAATTAACCGACGCAAAGATTCATAATTAACATGACCTAGTCTACCATGCCACAAATTTGAAGACTCAAGCAAGTACGCAGAAGAATTAACTTTATTAATTTTCTTAGGAATTACAATTATTAAATTAAGCTTAAAAAGCCCATTACAAGCATACCCTTTGCCCAAAAATATACCCTTTTTGGTCAACACGACCTTATGTGATTCAAATACAATTCTAAAGCCATGTTTATTCAACAATGAACTAGACACAAGGTTCTTACGAATCTCGAGTATATACAACATATTATTCAAAGTCAGTTTCTTTCTAGAGGTCATCTTCAGTACAACTTTTTCTTGCCCTTCAACAGCTGAAGTTGCAGAGTTGCCCATGAATAGCTTTTCACTTTCCTTGACAGCTTTAAAGGTGGTAAATAGCCCCTTGTCTGAGCAAATATGTCTGGTCGCACCAGTGTCAATCCACCACTCCCTTGGGTTGGACCCAATCAGGTTCACTTAAGAGACAGCTGCACACAAGTCACTATCAGAAAAGTCTTGAGTGTCATCCACCATGTTTGCCTCACAATTTATGTTTCTCTTTGGAACGTGCAATATGGAGATTTGTGCCCTGCCCTCTGACAGTTAAAGCAAGTCCCCTTGAAGCTTGACTTTTTAAAAGTTGTTTCCTTATGTTTCAACTTTGAACCTTTATTCAGCTTACCCTTACCCTTGCCTTTATACTTATTGTGCTGGGAGCTTTGACCATGCTCCACCACGTTAGCCTTGAGTGCTGATGGGATATTACCCTTTTTGGAAGAAGCTTTATTGTCTTCTTCTACCTTGAATCTTACAAGCAAGTCTTGCATAAACACTTCCCTTCACTTATGCTTAAGGTAGGCCTTGAACTCTCTCCATGAAGGGGCAACTTTTTAATAATAGCTGCGACTTGGAAGGTCTCACTTAGTACCATCCCTTCATCATGCATCTCTGTTAAGATATCTTGGAGTTCACGTACTTGACTACATACTGGTTTATTGTCCACCATCTTATAATCAAGAAAGTGACCAACCAAAAATTTCTTGGGATCGGCATTTTCAGTTTTCATACTTCTGGTCCAATGACTCCCACAAGTCTTTAGCCGTCTTCTCCTTATTATACTCATTGTATAAGTAGTCACTTAGGCCATTCAGAATATAATTCCGACACAAGTAATCAAAATGCTTCCATGCTTCAATAGCACTAGCAGACTGAAAATCATGTTCACCCTCAAGTGGTTTGGGAGATTCCTCAATCAAGAACTATGCTAGATTCAACGTGGTAAGATAGAATAACATCTTACTCCTCCACCTCTTGAAGTTCAATCCATTGAACTTCTCCAGTTTCTATGCCACAACATAATTCAAAGGAACCGAAACCGGTAACGTTGGGGTAACTTCATGAGTCACAGTAGGCCTCACCACTTGGTTCACATTTGAACTACCCACAGAAGGGTTAGCAGTATTCAAAGTGAAAATCTCAAGAGTGGTCATCTTATAAGTCATTTTTGATATTCTAAAAAATAATTGTAATAATCAAAGTGTTAAAACTTTCAAATAATATTTGTATTGTTTATCAAAATAATATCGACAAGTAATACAAATAAACAACTTAGAACAATTAAAGAATTATTATTACTTATTTTAAAACCAGTTGCCGTTGTTTTTTTTTTTTTTTTTTTTCTTTTCAAAATAAAAAATTTAAGAGTAAAATAATAATAATAATAATAATTAAAGGGAAATAGTTTAAAGCAAATCTAAATTGTACTACCGTAAATAATAGCAATAAGAAATAAGAAATATTTATTATTAAGGTTAATTATGTTAAAAGGCAGTAACCGATTTTTTGATTTTTTTTTTTTTTTTTAACAAATAACAGCAAGATAATTGTTTGGTATTAACAATACCACCAAACTGTGAAATAGTAGCAGTACTATAAAGCAAAAGGAATAAAACATATAAAAATTTGTGAGATTATAAGTAATAAAGCAAAGCTAAAATTGGAGTTTTAATAAAATGGATCTGCAAAGGAAATATATTAAAAAGTAATGACGAAAAACATTGGATTAAGTTTGATCAGCAATGAATTGTAAAGAAGCAATATATAAGAAGATATATAAGAAAGTGCTAATTTAAGTAATATAAACAACACTTTACACTTTTGATCAGATTAATATAGCAATAGATTAATACTATCCCAGCAATGAAGTAAAATAAAACCAAAACGCAAAATTAAACAGGGAGAAAAACGTTTCTAGTATGAATGGTGAGGGAAACACAATATCGGTAAAATTTTTGAAAACATGTAACAAAATTAAAGGAAAACGTAAATTAAGTTTAAGTAGATAAACATGTTCGAAAGAAATTAACAGTAACAACATAAAAACAGTTATAGAAAAGAAAATATCAAACAGTTTGAGTTTGTCAAAAAATGTGAAAAAAAAATTTATCTTAAGATCGTAGGAATTAATATATTGAACAAACAAGAAATTAAATATTATAAATTAATTATATGAATTAAAATTACAGAATAAATAAAAAACTATAAATTACAACAACATAAATACAAAAGAAAAAAAATAAGAAGAAGATCGAGGTCCGTAAACAGTTTCTTTAAGATAAATTTTTTCCCTCACAACGAGTGTTTTAAAATAAGGAAAAATTACCTCCCAGAATACAACGATCTAGGATTTGCACCCCCTCAACGCGCATGTGAAAAGAGCTTTTATGCTATACAAGCTTACCTCTCATAGGAAAGAAAATGCTATGTAAAGTATTTTATGTGTTAGTGTTTTTCCCATATGGGACAAACCAAAAATCACAATATTTTTTTTTTCTTAATGAGTGAATTTTGAAACACAATTTTTCATTCATCTCAATCTCATTGTTAGTGTATAAATATATGATTTCGATGCCCTCGTGGAAAAGAACACAAATGAATCACGACCTTAAACTTATACTAAATAAATCTCACTCAAAATGATGCATCAAAATGGTATTTAAGCATGAGTCTAAATACTTTTTTTTTTTTTTTTCCATTTTCGAACAGAAACAACGGCACAAAAGTAAGTGAACTCGAAATCAATATCTACAAAAGTCATTGAATAAGAAAATTTTAGTTATTTCGAATGGCAAAAACGTTACAAGATTAATGAAATAATATGCACACAAAAAAAAAAAAAACTAATCTCCAAGAAAAATAAGATATTGCATGCATAATATAATATATAACTTTTTTCAATTAAAAAAAAGAAGTCAAGTTAATTTGTGTGATTGTGTTCGGGCCTGTGAGTGAACTCGAAATCAATATGCACAAAAGCACGTTCGACTTGAGGAAGCAGTTCAAGCTTCTCTTGCAGAGTCTCTCCAATATTATGGGCTTGATTAAGAAGCATGTCCTCGGGCAAAACTATGTCGACCTCTACAAAGTAATGGGATCCAAATGTATATGCTCTTACGGTGTCTATATGTTTAATCTCTTGATGGTGGTTCCAAATGAGATAGGTCAACTTTGCTATGAACTCTGGTGGAGCCGTTCTTCCAATTAGAGACCACACATTCTCTATCACCGTTTTTGCCCATGTATTTATTGTGTAGAGTGCTATCTGCCATAACATAATTAATTAATTGCAATGACATTTATCTCATATAATATCCTTATCTTTTATATAATAAAAAAAAAATTAGATGAGTAGTACTCACTATAATAGCTCCGACTGGATCCATCCACCAATAATAGTGAACAGCGAGTATAGCTGCTCCTAGACCTACTGAATTAGTAATGACATCAAAAAAATGATCTTGAGCATAGGCCCTTACTATTTCATTCTTATATCTTCTACAATAGACCATCAGCAAGAACTTCACCCCTGTTACTGAAACCATTATCCCTATCATCCATTTCTCTTGTTCATCATTTATTTTAGGGCCCGACTGTCCAAACCAAATATATAATATTTAATTAATAAAAAATAATTTAAAAAATAAATTTTATATATTGATGTAACTTTTAATTAATTTAATGGGTATGTGCATATAAACTGTACCCTTTCTACAATCAATTGTCGAGCAGACTCGAGCAGTATTTGCAATCCAAGAGTTGCCATTACAGATGCAAAAACAATAATACCCTGAAAATTAATTGTGCAATACCAATTAACTTTAAAAAATACTAGTTGCACACATGATTGCTATACGTAGTAAATAAGCTTTGCTAATATATTAGGATCGATATGCATGTAAATATTACCAATGGCTGCATACGTTTCTTTCCAATTGGGTAATGATAGTGATTAGGGTTCTTCATGGCGTAGGAAGTAAACCACAAAATAAAACCTGACAAAAGATCCAAAAGGGAATCCAAAGTAGAGGCAATGACTGCCAATGATTTGCTCTCAACAGAAGCATATACTTTGGCAACAAAAAGCACCAAGTTTGCTATATTTGATGCATGCATTGCCATTCTCTCACTTTTTGCCAGCTCCTTTACTTCATCCTATATATATTAGCAAACACACATATATAATTAAAATTACAAAATAAAACAAGACGATATTATCTTATTTTTCATCAATTAATTAATTAGTATGAAACAAAACAATTTCAACGAATATTCATTTATGGCATAACAATAAACCTCTGAAAGACCTCCTGGTAGACAACCCATTTCATTCATGGTCTCCATCTCACTGAATCCTTCCAGAAGCCTTTCTTGTCTCTTGTAATATTCTACAACCTTGTATTGTTTCCCTGTTGCCATAAAATATATGAAATTATGAAAAATGGACTACGTTGAAAAAATATTAATAAAGGGCTCGTAGCTAGCTACGATACAAGTTTTTAAACATTATTGTTGATGTGCCATGTATTATCATAATTTAAAAAATTACAAAATTTTTCATTTTTCTACATAATTGTGTTATAATTATGTTATGTGTTTAATGCATTGGATTATAATTATGTTATGTGTTACACTATAATTCATGCATATATGCGAAAAGTGTGTGCAATTAATATTTCTCTAATATTATTTTGAATATATATTATATAAAGGGTATGCAATTAATATTTCTGTACTATTATTTTGAATTGCTATAAGATTTTTATTGTTGCATTATAGATTAGGAAAAATGAGCTTTTTAAGGTCGAAAAAATCTGATTTTTTTTAAATAACTACATTATTCACACATCATTGTATAGTATTCGAACATCAAATTTTTTATTGTCTAAGTGGGCTACGTTTCATTGAGCCACAAATGCATTGGCAGAAAAATAAAAACCAAAAATCTGAACTGAACTCTCATTTCTTTTAATAATGTACTATGTGAAAGTTTTACATGGGTTTCATTAAACTTTTATTTTTCCTATCTACCATCCCATGGAACCCTCGTCTCAAATCTCAAACTATATTTCAAAATTAATTCACTAAACTTATACGCAATTGTTCTCAATCAGAAATTAATTTTAGGCTATTTCCGAAAAATTAATGGATACTTGATTAATATTTTTCTCGACAGTAAGTTTTCCCCTTGTATGTCAGATTATATAGTAAGCCTTGTTCATATGAAAATTGATCATCTAAAATGGTACCTCATGCATGAAGACTTAAGTGTAAACAGCGGAGGAAATTCAGAACACAAATTCTTTTTAGTTAAAGTTAATTATTAAAATTCTTTTGTACTTGTAAATATATTAAATTTTCTTACAATTATAAATAAAATTAACTAATTGAAAATAATTGATTTTTTCGTTATATTAAGAAATACAAAAAAGAATACATTATATTCACAATTAGTAATATTTTATAATACAAATGGAATGTATCTAGTAGTCTATACAAGTGATTGATAATTGTGATTTAGCTAGTAGTTTGGAGACTCACTTTTCTCATATTTTAAGCTACAGATTTTGATACGAACTAGATCGCGCCACCAATAAGGCCCAACACGTATCATGGACCAAGCCGAGAAGGGGGTGAAATATTGGCATAGAAAGGCGCACCACAACACGAGCAAGGGCACCAACATGAGAAACATGGGAGTGCCGAGCTAATTGTGGAGTTGCTGAGTTTTCGAGCTGCGCCGCGGCATAATATTCCCCTGCCGCGGCTAGCAACTCTCTGTTTTGTTGGAAATTTTGGCAAGAGGTTCTCGCCGCGGCATGGATTATATGCGCCGCGGCGCAGGTGTTTCTGTTTTGAGCATGAAGGCTGGGATACGCGCGTGCAGACGGGATAGGAATGCGCGCAAGAAATCAGGTGTGCGCGTAGAGAATCAAGGACGTGCGCGCCGCGGCATGGCTTTTGGGCGCCGCGGCACAAACCTCTCGGGTTGGATGCTTTGGTTCCTCACCGCGGCATGAAATTTACTCCGCCGCGGCCCGCCTACTTTAACTTTTGTAATCCGAGCCTCCTCGCTGCGGCATGAATATTTGCCCGCTGCGGCGCAAATGTAAAATTTGTAATATTGACCATTGGATCAAATCCAATGGCCCAGATCTTGTCTTTTCTTTTAGGTTTTATTTGTACATTATATAAGGACAAGGGTAGCAGCCCAAATAACAATCTTTGATCATTTTATGAAAAATTTGTTTGAAAACAAATTGAGAGCCCAAGATGCTCTTTGCTTCAATGCAAACCAAGAACTTATCAAAGGATTTGCATCCCTTTGTGGCGTTCACCCTCTTCTCCGTGCGTGGTGCGTAATATCCATGTGTTGAGGTGAGTTTCTTGCTACCAAAATCTGTGGTTTTGTGCTTAGAAATCCCTACCAATTTGTTGTTGGGTGTTGAACCGTCTTCTCTTGGTTCTCTAGCCTCGTAGCTAGTTGGGTCGATAGGAATCGTGTTGCGGGGTTCGCATCATTTGGTATTAGAGCTCTAGGTTGAGACTCTAGATTCCTATCTTAATTTGTGTCAATTTCTATTTCATAGCACATAAGAAAATTTCTTCAAAAAAAAATCTGTGTTCTTCTTGTTTCTATGTGTTTATTGTATTTCCTGGATTAACTTGATTGATGTTGTTGTTTCCTTCTTATCTTGATTGAATTTGGAAGAGTTTTCATGTTGAAAATTTTCCCAAAAAATCGTTTTTGTAGAGGAAGGGTATTTTGGTAATCTCACATGTGTTTTTCGTCTTGAAAAATGAAAGCCAAACATTTTTCTCTTTATTTTAAAAAACAATGTCTTCCGAAAATATCTCCCGAAAATATCTCGTGAAAATATCTCCCGAAAATATCTCGCTAGATATTTTATAAAAAAAAAAGAAAGAGGATATTTCGGAGCTTATAATAAAAAAAAAGAGAGAAAAAAGAGTGAATTCTTGATTTCTCGAGAATTTACGAAATTTCTTTCATTTTAGCGTCGTTCACGCTTTAACGGATCGTTTTCTTGTTTGTTTGCATTTTACGAGTTTGAATTTGCTAGATTGAACTTGTTTCCAAACTAATAGAGTTAGAGTTTCAAAACACTTTGAGTTAGTTTCCTTTGTGTTCAATATTGGATATTACAAACTACGGATTGTTGAGGACAAGAACTCTACAATTTGGTGGAAGACTTGGACGATTTGGTTTGTCATAGGGCTTCGAGCGCTACGGCAATCAAATTCGAGTGTAAACACGTGAGGTAACGAGTGAAAATTCCAATTTGCTAATTGTTAATCGTTTGTTTGTATTAGTTGTTGTTGAGTATGTCTGACAGGAACAGCTCAGAGGAAAGGCACGACACCGCTTTTATGATGAGGGCATTACAACAATCCATGGAACGGATGAATGCCATCATGGTTAATATGAACGAGCGAATGGAACGACAAGAAGCAACTATCGCCAACTTAGAGCAAGAGGCACCACAAGTCGCTCCTAACGTAGAAAAACCTAATAGGAGAGCCCATTTTGTGGAGGAGTTGGATGAAGATAGTTTTGAAGAGAATTATAATGACGATGAAGGGAGGATGCCCTTCGGAGGAAGATATGGGCCTAGAGGTGGCTGATGAGTGCTCGAAAAGTACTAATATTTCGTGATTAATTGTGCTTAATTGTTTGATATATAGATTTATTATTATTGTTTATTCAATTAATTTCATAAATCTATCCATTCGGAGTCACGAGTATATTTTAGTGTATTTCAGGTATTTTTAGCGTCAAATGAGTCAAATAATGAAAACACGCAAAGACGGAACACTTACGGCGCTCGGATCACGAGTTACGGGCTAAACGAGACAAATATGTAAGCCTTACATAACGAGTCATCACATATGTAAGGGGGTACATGTGAAGAAACTGAAGACAAAGCGCGCCGCGGCGAGGAAAAGTCATGCCGCGGCGGGGAGCTCTCGGGTTTTTACACAATTTCCAGAATTTGTTTTGCGCCGCGGCGGGGAAAATGCATGCCGCGGCGCGCCTATTCCTAATGCAATCAGGAATCCCTTACATTTATAAATACCCCCTTAGACCCCCTTTACAATAGAACTCGACCAACTCGTACACAACTCTCATTCTTCTCAATTTTGCGACCCAAACACTACATTCAATCAGTTTTGAGAGCGTTGCCACACTCTAACGAAGCGAGAGACAATATTCTAAGGATTCAAGGAAGCCAACGACGATCGAAGATAAAGCTTACGGAGAAGAACGCTATCCAATCCATAAGCGGTATTTAGATCTAGGATTTTCTTGTTGTTATAGAATTAATTCCTCTTCTCTATTTGTTAAAGTGTATGATCATATTTTATTTGTCTATGAATAATAATATGAACATGAGCGGCTAGTTTAATTATGGATGTTTAGTTTGTGTTGCCATGTTTGCTAGAATTGTGTATGGTGTATTTTATTGATTTATGAATAAATTACTTTTTGATTAAGAGCATGTTTAGATATTTGATTATGAATAATCATGGGCCCATTTGATGTTCGTAGTTAGGTTGAAAAATCTGAGAATTTAGTTATAGGAACGTCACCTTAACTTTATTCCGAAACACTTAATCGAAGCTTCAAGTTAGTGACTTAGTCATAGCATTAATTTGATTGGCATGTTTTCCTTGCGCATAATTTGATTACTATTTGATTTACCCCCGCCAAAGGCAATTAATTAGTTAATCAATAAAGAGACCTACCCCCGCCAAAAGGAGTCTCGTAATTAAAAGGAAAGCCGGTAGTTTAGTTTATTTAGGACGTTCATGTTATCTCACCATACCTTTTCGATGCAAGCATGGTCAACCAAGCTAAACGTCCATACATCCTCCATTGATATTTGATTTAATTGAATTGATTGTTTGCTTGCGATTCTGTTTTCGTTTGATTGTCGTATGATTGTTCTCGTTACAAAAAACAAACAACATTTTTACAGTTTTAGTAGCTTTAGGATTCTAGTTACTTAGAGTTTTAGTTTCACTAGAACTCTATTTAATTAGTGTTTTATTTTCATTAGAACTCTATTTAGATTAAAAAGTTAGTTATTTAAGACCACTGCAATTCCTTGAGAGACCGACCTTGGAAGTTGCTTATCACTTTACTACGAGTGATTCGTACACTTGCGAGTACACATTTTAACACATCAGTGGCCATAGGAGGGGAGGAATGAGGAAACCCCCACACCAACCTTTTGATGGGGTTGATCGGAGCTTAGGAAACATTAAGATGAAAATGCCGGCATTCCAAGGAAAGAATGACCCGGAATTATATTTAGAGTGGGAGAAGAAGGTGGAGCATATATTTGAATGCCACAACTACTCCGATGGAAAAAATGTTAAATTGGCGGTGATAGAGTTTACTGACTATGCTTTGAACTGGTGGGATCAGTTGGTAGTTGGTAAGAGGAGGAATGGAGAAAGGCTGATAAGTAGTTGGGAGGATATGAAAGCAATCATGCAGAAGAGGTTTGTTCCGAGCCACTACTACAGAGAGCTTTATCAGAGATTGCAATGGCTCAATCAAGGCTTTCGATCGGTTGATGAGTATAACAAGAAAATGGAGGTAGCCATAGTTAGGGCTAACATTGAGGAGGATAGAGAAGTCACTATGGCTCGGTTTTTGAGTGGGCTAAATTCGAAAATTGCCAATATTGTGGAGCTTCATCATTATGTGGAGTTGGAAGACATGGTCCACATGGCAATCAAAGTAGAGGGGCAATTCAAGAGAAGAAGCAACCGGATGCAACCACAAATGCCAATTACTCCAACACCTTGGGTACAAGATTATAAGAGAGAAGAAAGAACTAGCTCCAAGCCCCGCTTTGAAGTCAACAAGGGCAAAGAGATGGAGGCTAGTAAGGATAAAAGAAAGGGTAAAGTTGAAACCTTTCCCCGAAATCGAGATGTTAGTTGTTTTCGCTGTCTTGGAAAGGGTCATTATGCATCCCAATGTCCGAACAAGAAAGCAATGATCATGCAAGCCAATGGGGAGGTGGCGACTGATGAAGAGAGTGATGGTGAGGAGATGCCACCATTGGAAGAAGCAAGTGAGGAAGAGGTAGTTCCTGTCAAAGGAGACTTGCTTATGGTAAGGCAAGTACCCAAGGATCACTTAAAGGAAGGTGACATGGATTCACAAAGAGGAAACATTTTCCACACAAGATGTCACGTGAATAACAAAGTCTGCAGCCTAATCATTGATGGGGGTTGTTGTACCAACATTGCTAGTACTACCCTAGTTGAGAAGTTAGGGTTACCCACAACCGAACATCCCACACCTTACAAACTACAATGGTTGAATGATCAAGGTGAGGTGAAGGTGGAACATCAAGTCTTGGTATCCTTTGCTATGGGAAATTATCAAGATGTTGCATTATGTGATGTGGTACCAATGCAGATTGGGCATATAATATTGGGCCGGCCTTGGCAATATGATCGACAGGTGACTTATGACCGTTATAAAAATAAGTACTCGTTCGAGAGGATGGAAGTAAGAAAACCCTTGTCCCTCTTACCCCGAAAGAAGTAATTGAAGATCAATTGAAGATCAAGAACGAGGGAGAACAAGAAAAGGGAAAGGGAAAAGAAAAAGATGAAATGCCTAAGGAGAAAAAGGGGCAAACCAAAAAAAAGGAAGAAAAGAAAAAAACAAAGGAATGTCTATTTTCTAACTTTTCTTTCTTGCAGGATCCTTATGATGAGGGGAACAATAAGGATGGACTATAAAACTTACCCCATGATGAAGTCCGAATTCGAGGTCGAATTCTCTTGAAGAGGGAGGGAATGATACGAACCAGATCGCGCCACCAATAAGGCCCGACACGTATCATGGACCAAGCCGAGAAAGGGGTGAAATATTGGCGTAGAAAGGCACACCACAACACGAGCAAGGGCACCAACATGCGAAACATGGGAGTGCCGAGCTAATTGTGGAGTTGCTGAGTTTTCGAGCTGCGCCGCGGCATGATATTCCCCCCCGCGGCTAGAAACTCTCTGTTTTGTTGGAAATTTTGGCAAGAGGTTCTCGCCGCAGCATGGATTATATGCGCTGCGGCGCAGGTGTTTCTGTTTTAGGCATGAAGGCTGGGATACGCGCGTGCAGACGGGATAGGAATGCGCGCAAGAGATCAGGTGTGCACGTAGAGGATCAAGGACTTGCGCGCCGCAGCATGGCTTTTGGGCGCCGCGGCACAAACCTCTCAGGTTGGATGCTTTGGTTCCTCGCCGCGGCATGGAATTTACTCCGCCGCGGCCCGCCTACTTTAACTTTTGTAATCCGAGCCTCCTCGTCACGGCATGAATATTTGCCCGCCGCGACGCAAATGTAAAATTTGTAATATTGACCATTGGATCAAATCCAATGGCCCAGATCTTGTCTTTTCTTTTAGGTTTTATTTGTACACTATATAAGGACAAGGGTAGCAGCCCAAATAACAATCTTTGATCATTTTATGAGAAATTTGTTTGAAAACAAATTGAGAGCCCAAGATGCTCTTTGCTTCAATGCAAACAAAGAACTTATCAAAGGATTTGCATCCCTTTGTGGCGTTCACCCTCTTCTCCGTGCGTGGTGCGTAATATCCATGTGTTGAGGTAAGTTTCTTGCTACCAAAATCTGTGGTTTTGTGCTTAGAAATCCCTACCAATTTGTTGTTGGGTGTTGAACCGTCTTCTCTTGGTTCTCTAGCCTCGTAGCTAGTTGGGTCAATAGGAATCGTGTTGCGGGGTTCGCATCAGATTTGAATCATATTAAAGTATCGTTTGATTTAAAGAAAAATTACAGACAATTCTATATAAAATTTTAAGAAAAAATAGTGTAAGGATATTAGGTGTAAAACGAATCCAATTATTTTTTCGAATTATTACATTAAAAGTTTAGTAGTTTAAAATTAGGAGTATCTTCTCAAATAAAATAAAAAATTAGGAGTACGAAAATAAAATTTGATATCTCATGAATATCAAATCAATTATTAATTTTTGAGTGGGTTTGAATCAATAAATTGGATTAATTGAAATTTAATAAGTATAGATCAATCTATAGATTGCATTGTCACATGATCCAAATAATGTTTATATTTTGTATACTTTTAATATTTTTAACCATTTTTTTACTATATATAAACTATTTTATTAGATATACTATTCGTTATGTTCTCCTCCCTTCACTTAATTTTATATTGGATTATTTATCCATTTTATTAAATAAATTTAACGATGTTATCTTTAAAATATGATAGAACTTGACATTTTAATTCATTTAGTTCTCAACTTATTTTAAAATACGTACTTTGGTTCTTAATTTATGAAAAAAAATATAATTTAGACTTAAATCTTTCAATAATATGATAATTATGCATAACACCGTTAACCAACTTAATAAAAATTGAGATTTTGTACTAAATTTGTTAAACTTACAAAGGCTAAGGACTGAATTATTTGAATTAAAATTGTTAGTGATTAAATTGTAAGATTTTAAATAAGTTAAGGACCAAATAAATAGATAAGCTAGCCTTTTATATTTAGTTTTGTATGTTTCTTGAATTTAGGGTTGTAATATTCTTCTAGATCAAATACTTTTATATTAAGTGTTGATGAAAAATTATAGTAAATAGTAAAAAAACCTAAAAATGGCTTAAATGGCCTTATAGATTACTTAGCCATAATGGGAATTAAATTACAAATAATTATTATCTTTCATTTGCTTACTTATAAAATAGGCATGATTAGAGCCTCACACAATTATAAGAAATTAATTGAAAAAGTCTCAAATTAAATTATGGAAAGAAAAAATTAGTCTTCTCTTTCCAAATTAATCTCCTTACAAATAATTAATTTTGCATTAAAAATATTTTTTTAGTAAAATAATCATTTTCATTCTAATTTTATAATAAAAAAATAAACACAATAAAAAATAACTTAATTTTGAATCATCTTATTTTCAATTTATTTTATTTTGATTGATTTTATTTCAATTTCTTTTAATTCACATTACATATTAATAATCGTGCCCTAATCTAATTCGATCAACTATAGGATGAAACTCATTAGGCGAAAGAAAATAAATAAATATAAAAGAGAGAAAGCAGAGGAGTGAAATAAATACGTACTCGGGATGCGGAGGAGACGGCGGAAAGTGAATGCCGGGTGTTGTCGATGATCAGTAGCAGTATTATTATTATTATTATTATTATTATTAGTAGTAGTAGTAGTAGTAGTAGTAGAAGTGTGTTGTGGTGGTAGACGGAAGTCACTCAGCTCCAGCCTCCATGACCCCTTCTCACCCGTTTGGTCCAGAAATGGTTCCATTTTGTTCACACTCATCTTTCTACTACTCTTCTTTGTTTTTTGTATTTTTAGTTTTCACTCAAATAGCCAATCCCTCTCCCCAGTTTCGTACCTCTATATACGCAAACACACGTATACAAGCAGGCTATGTGATAATCTATATATATTGTATTTTAGAAGAGAGAGAGAGAGACTTGGTTTGTTTTGGATGACTCGTTTATAAACAACCTCCTCTCAATGCGTGGAATGAGACACCATTCTAGGAGTGTACGTATCTTTATTTAGTATTTATTTGGCCATGATGGAGGTGTACTTTTTTTTTTTTAGTTTTTATTTTATATATATTTTTAATTTTGTCTGATGATATGATACTAATTTTTATATGTATTTATTTTATATACATAATACAGACATTCCATCTGTTACATAAATCACAAAGGTAACTCGAAAGCGATTGCCATGCTCCTTTTTGTTCACATCCTGATCCTTGTCCTTACAATGCTGTCCGTACATAAATTCCTATGCCTTGAGGGGGTCAGCCGGGATTTCTGAAGGAGTTATGTCTGGTTGGATAAATCCACACTTGCAACAGTTATATTAATATTTTATACAAAATAGTTGATTGACTCCAAGTAGGTAATGAAATTAGGTGAGTTCGAATCTGATCAAATATAAATGTGTGTATGAAGATGTAATATATTATTTAAAAAATATATATTTTATACAAAATAATTCCCTATTTCTTTTCCCTCTCTTCCCCTGAAACAAAATGTCCTACTTGAATGTTCCATGCAATCATTCTAATGTCAATTTTCCATCAATTGTACCTCTAGACTTTCATCTCCTACTTCAAAGTGTTGTAAAAAAAAAAAAAGGAAAGGGAAAAAAATTTCTCAACTAATAGATTTGAGTTTTGTTATATGATCCATAAAAACAAGAAAGTTATGTTCCCATACAATTGTTAAAATAATACTTCGTAACCTAAAAATTGTGAAATATCCAAGGGTAACTTTAAGCTGGTGGAAGAAAATGAATGTGCGCGCACTTACGGCTATCAGAACATTCAGATCTTATCTACACTATAGTATCCAGTGCTCTTCTTTACGATATTAATTTGCTGTTTGGGTTTGATCAAATAAAAAATTGTTCCACTTGGGATGCACAATGTCCACAAATCCAAATTGAGAGTTACAGTTACGTACGTGTAGCTACCTAGCTAGTGCGTATAAAGACGACAAGTATCTTTAATTACTTTAGTTTTTTACTTTCGTTAGATCAACATCATCAAATATGTGGTTATAATTTAAAGATAAATTGTTATAAAAAAAAAAGGATAAATTCATTTCTGTTTTCCGTGACCTAACAGATAAGAAAACGATATTACAACTTATTATATATTATAGTTTACATGATATATTTAATTGATTTTTTTGTTAATAAAGACCTTATAATCATTTCTTTATTTTATATACTTAAATTTACATTTAATTAATAACTAACACATCATTTAATATATATCACAATTTGATATATATAGTATTATTCTTTCGTTAACACAGCTACTTAAAAAAAAAAAAAAAAAAAGCGCATGTTGCACAGACTATGTACTTGATGTTGATTAGTCAAAATTAAGCGTGATTAGTGATATATCATTTTTTTTATTCACAATTGCTCTTCAATCGTAAAGCTTTAATTAAATAACAATCGATAAAAAAAACTTTATGCTAATGATAATTGCATTAATTAAGAATATATTTATTAGTTTGTAACGGGAATCAATAAAAATAGATTTGAACATGAAATGGAATCGATATGAAAAAGAGTGCAAAATTTATTCCTTTTATTTATGTTTGCTAAATAACTATAAGGAATCAAAATAAAATTAGTAATTGACTTAAATGTCTTTTTAAAAATAATAGTAAAAAATATTAAATATTAAAATAAGGGATATTTTTGTAATTATATCTTATAAATTTAGGAAAGATAATCAATATCAAAAAAAGGTACGAAAACAATCAATGAAAAAGAGACTCTTTTCATTCCATTAGTAAATACATCCCAAAAATACAACTATGAAAAGGCATAATAAAATATGAAAAGTTGGATAGATTTTTCATTATTGGAGTATATTCTCTAACAATTTTATTAGTTATTGTTTTTATCAAGTATAGAATAGTTTTATTTTTCAAAAAAATGGTTGCAATCTTGCATTTTTTTTATTTTGAATGCCATATCATCATTTATTCCTAGAGCAATGAATATTTTTTCTTAAAAACTTGAGTGCTAATGAACATTTACTTGAGTAGATTAGTGACGAAGCAAGACAATCTTGATAAAAGGGAAAAAATTACAAAAAATAAAATCCCTAAAATTCATTTAAAAAAATAGTACACAATAACATTAAATTTGATGTCCACTTTTAAGAATGTTACTCACACACATGGAGTTCAATTGGATGGAATTAAATATTAAATGGATCTAAATGATTATAATATAATTTCAATAACATATAATTGAACGATATTCAATATAAAATTATAAGCAATTTTTTTTTTAATATTAAAACTATATGAGTTTAAAATAATAGTGTTATTTTTGTAGTTACAAGTTTTAAATGATTATTTTATTATTTTCTTAGAAAAAAAAAAACACATTAATGCAATAAATAATGCCCAATTTAAGGAAAAGGAATACATGACACCGTACTAACTCATCATTGACTCGATAAGAATGCATGCTACGTAACAAACCTCTTGATTAAATATGTAATGAAGGTTCGTAACTAAGGTTTTAAATAAACCAAAAGAAAGATGAGAAATTATTTTATCCTTATTTTCTACAAACAAACAGCATTCGTTGTCATCGCAGATAAAAAAGCAAAAACTTGCCTTTATATCTATTGTAAAGCTCCTTTAAATGTCTAGTATTATGTAAAGCTTTAAAGTAGTTCTGGTTGTAGAATACATCGAAAGCACCTTTAAGATGCTAGTCTTTGGCTTTGAGAACCTAAAGAGCAACTTTTTCAGTGCACAAAACAAAGGTTAGGTTGTGAAATGAGGTTTAACTACAAGTCGTATTAACAATGAACACAGACGAAATGAATTAATCTCCTTTTCTCATTAGAAGACTTACTTTGTACATTGATAAGTACTTAAAAAGTACTAACATTTTGTAATTTATTGTGCTTAAATTGCTAAAAGTAGATTTATTATATCTCGTTTATATGATTATTTTCATAAATCTATTAATTCGAAATTACAGGTATGTTTTAGTATATTTTAGGTGTTTTTAGCGTCAAATGAGTTGAATAATACAAACATACAAAGACGGAATACTTACGGCGCTGGGATTACAATTTACGGGCAACACGAGCCAACACATATGTAGGGGGTACATGTGATGAACCTACTTGAAGATAACACACGTTGCGGCGAGAAAAATGTGTGCCGTGGCGAGCACATCTCGAGTTTTGACCATTGTTTTCAATTTATTATTGTATTGGGGTGGGAAAATTGTGTGCCGCGGCATGCCTATTCCTGAATCAATCAGGATTCTATGTAACCCTTGCACCTATAAATACCCCCTTAAGAGTCCCTTTTACATACACTTCAATTTTGCAAACCAACAAGAGACTCAACCAAATTTTGGGAGCTTTTTCACACTTAAAGAAGCAAGGGAATTAATTTTAAGGATCCAAAAAATCATTGAAGATTAACGATCAAACTTTTGGAGAAGAACGCAATTCAATCCAATTGTGGTATTTAGATCTAAGGTTTTTTTTTGTTATAAAATTTACTTTTCTTCTTGTTACTTCTTTGAGTGTATGTTCAAATTGAATTTGTCTATAAATTTTAATATGAACATGAGTGACTAATTTTATTATGGATGTTTAGTTTGTGTTGCCATGTTTGCTAGAACTGTTGTGGTGAATATTTTTATTGCTTTAAAATAAATTAAATTATCTTTTGATTAAGAGCATGTTTAGATATTTAATTATGAATTTTCATGGGCCAATTTGATATTCATAGTTAGGTTGAAAAAAATTAGAGTATGGTTTTAGGAAAGTCACCTTAACTTTACTATGAAAAACTTAATCAAAGCTTCAAATTAATGACCTAGTCATGGCATTAGTTTGATTGGCATATTTTTCTTGTGCATAATTTGGTTGTTATTTGATATATCCAATTGTAGGATATTGTTTAGTTAATCAACAAAGAGAATTGCTCGATCATAGGAATTTTTGTAATTAAAAGGAAAGCCGGTAATATTTGTTTATTAGAACGTTCATGTTCATTCACCATAACTTTTCGATGCAAGCATGGCCAACCAAACTAAACGTGTATACATCCTCCATTAATATTTGAAATCTTTTTAAGTTAATTTAGAATTTGCGTAATTGTTTTCGTTAGTTGTTCGACACCATTGATCTTGCTCACAAATCCACTTTGTTTACAGTTTTATTAGGTTTAGGATTCTAGTTATTTAGAGTTTTAGTGTTACTAGAATTCTATTTAATTAGTGTTTTAGTTGTTTTAGGATTCTAATTAGAATAAGAAAAATATTGTTTAAAACCATTGCAATTCCTTGAGAGATCGAAGTTTGTTTATCACTTTCTACAAGTGATTCATACACTTGCGAGTACTATAATTTGCACATCATATATTACTAGTATTAAATACACATAATAATAAATATATTTCAGCACATTGTTTACACTTGTAATATAATACTAACAAACTCCTAACAATATTAGTTACATTCTAACAACTCTCAATACTCCCCTTCAAACACATGGTCTCTTATGAACCATGAGTTTGCTTCTTAGCTGTACAAATCTTGAATCACCAAGGGGTTTTGTTAGTAAATTGATAAGTGCTTAGAAAGCACTAATATTTCATGGTTTATTGCGCTTAATTGTTTAAAAATAAATTTGTTATTATTGTTTATTTGACCATTTTTCATAAATCTATCAATTCAGAATCACATGTATGTTTTAGTGTATTTTAAGTGTTTTTAGCATCAAATGAGTTGAATAATGCAAACACGCGAAGACGGAACACCTACGGCGCTCGGATCACGAGTTACGGGCAAAACGAGACAAATATGTAAGCCTTACATAACGAGTAGGCACATATGTAAGTGGGTAAATATGAAGAAAGGAAAGGCAACGCGCGCCGCGAAGAGAAAAATGTATACCGCGGTGGGGAGCTCTCGGGTTTCAACCAATATTTCCAATTTTTGTGTTGCACCGCGGCGGAAAAAATGTATGTCGCAGCGCGCCTATTTCTATTGCAATCAGGATTTGTGTAAACCCTTACATCTATAAATACCCCATTTAGAATCCTCTTTCAATACAACTTTTATACACAACAATTTTGCGAGTAAACAAGAGATCTAATCAGTTTTAGGAGCTTTGCCACACTCAACGAAGCAAGATAAACCATTCTAAGGATCCACGGCACCCGTTGACGATCGAAGATCAAGCTTTTGGAGAAGAACGTTATCCCATCCATGAGCGGTATTTAGATCTAGGATTTCCTTGTTGTTATAGAATTCTATTTTTTTCTTCTTTCGTTGAAGTGTATGATCATATTATATTTGTCTATGAATTTTAATATGAACATGAGTGGCTAATTTCATTATGGATATTTAGTTTATGTTGTCATATTTGCTAGAATTATGTATGGTGAATGTTTTATTGATTTAATATAAATAAATTACCTTTTGATTAAGAGCATGTTTAGATATTTAATTATGAATTATCATGGACCAATTTGAGATTCATAGTTAGGTTGAAAAATTTGAGAATTTAGTTTTAGGAACGTCACCTTAACTTTATTCCGAAACACTTAATCGAAGCTTCAAATTAGTGACTTAGTCATAGTATTAGTTTGATTGACATTTATTTCCTTGCGCATAATTTGATTGTTATTTGATATACCTAATCGTAGGATGTTAATTAGTTAATCAACAAAGAGATTTACCCCGACCGTAGGCAGTTTCGTAATTAAAAGGAAAGCTGGTAAAATTGTTTATTAGAACGTTAATGTTATTTTACCATTACTTTTTGATGCAAGCATGACCAACCAAACTAAACGTCCATACATCCTCCATTGATTATCAAATCTATTTGAATTGATTATTAATTTGCGACATTATTTTCGTTAATTGTTCGTACCATTGATCTCGTTACAAAATAAAACATTTTTTTATAATTTTACTAGATTCAGGACTCTAGTTACTTAGAGTTTTAGTTTCACTAGAACTCTATTTAATTAGTATTTTACTTTCGTTAGAACTTTATTTAGATTAAAAAAAAGGTTATTTAGAACCACTGCAATTCCTTGAGAGACCGACCTTGGAGGTTTGCTTGTCACTTTTCTACGAGTGATTCGTACACTTGCAAGTACTAAATTTATCACATCATAAATCAGCTAACTGATTTTCTGAAGTACAAAACTCTCTAACCAATTCTTTTCTTAAAACTTGTTCTCTTACAAAATGTATATCTATTTCAATATGTTTGGTGCGCTAATACATTACAGAATTTTGTGCTAAATGCTTAGCACTCATATTATCACACATGATCACTGGTACTCCTACTATCTTTACTTTAAGAACACTAAGTAAAGACTGTATCTACTTTAATTCTGCTGCAGCTAAGGCCAAAGCTCTGTATTCTGACTCAACAGAGGACCTTGACACTACCCTTTGCTTGGTAGACTTCCAAGAGATCAAGTTATCTCCTAAGAAAACACAATAGGCACTTACACTCATTCTGTTATCTGTACATTCTGCATAATCAACATCAAAAAAAGCTACAAGCTCCAAACTATTATTTTTCTGTAAAACCAACCCATAGTCCATTGTACCTCTAAGATACCTCAAGACCCTTTTAACGACTTCCCAATGAATATCATTAGGTGTCTGCATAAATTGACACAATCTAGACACTACAGATGCTAACTCAGGTCTACTTATACAACAATACTACAATGCACCCACAATGGATCTATAAACCGTTGGATCAGATAAAGGTTGACCATCAAACTGAGACACTACTCCCCCTGAAACCATAGGTGTTGAAACAACTTTGGTTTCATGCAAATCACATTTTTCCAACAGGTTCCTTATATATTTAGCCTGGCAAAGATCCAAGCCAAAAGAAATAGGATAGACCTCAATACCAAGAAAGTAATGAAGAGAACCAAAGTCCCTCAATGAAAATTCAGAATTGAGTTTAGCAACAAAACCATCAACCATAGACTGACTACTACTTGTGACAATGAGATCATTCACATACACCAAAACATACATAACACCTTCACTACTATGATACAAAAACAAACTAGTATCAGTTTTGGCATTAGTAAACCCCCACTTGACAAGACTACGGTAAAGCTTGAGATACCAAGCCCTAGGTGCTTGCTTTAACTCATATAAAACCTTTTTAAGTTTGCATACAAAATCAGGTTTACTATCATTAACAAATCCCCTAAGCTGAGCCATATACACATCCTCCACAAGATCCCCATTCAAGAAAGCATTCTTGACATCTAATTGCCTAGCACCCTAACCAAAAGAGACAATTAAAGAAAGAACTAAATGGATTATTGTAGCTTTAACCATAGGACTAAAAGTCTCTGTGTAATCCATTCTATGAGTTTGACTAAACCCCTGAGCAACCAACCTTCCTTTCCTCTTTTCTTAAGACCCATCAGCCTTAGCTTTAGTCACAAAAACCCATTTGTTACCTACTATCTTAACACCCATGGGTTTAGGAACTAACTCCCAAGTTTGATTTCTCATCAAGGCATCATACTCCTCTTTCATTGCCAAACACCACTCAAGGTATTTAGAAGCGTCAGAATAAGAAGAGGGAGAAAGAGGAATAGACACAGTAGCCATAAAAACCCTGGGTTTTCTAATTCCAACCTTCAATCTGGTAGACATGGGATGAACATTTGAAATAGGAGATTGAGTAATATTTGTAGGACCCAAAGTAGATGAAGAAGTAGACACCATAGAAAGCACGGGTGCCTTAGGAGAACCAATAAAAGAATCAATGTCATCAATGAATTCATTGGAAACAGCTGGCAAAATTGAAGGATGCACCAAAGAAGCATACCGTACAGAAGCAGCAGATGAAAAAGGATGAATAGGTGCATAATTAGTAGGTGAATGTTGTGCCAAAATAGTAGGTCCAACGTGTAAAAGACCACTATGTATAGGAATAGGAACCTCAAATAAAGGAACCTGTTGATCAGTACCAACAAGTGTACTAGACTTGACAAAAGAAGGAAACATATTCTCTACAAACACCACATGTCTACTAACATACACCCTTCCACTACCTTCATCAAAACACATGTATCCGCTTTGACCAGAAGCATGCCCCAAAAATCTATAACCACTAGATTTTGCTTTCAATTTATTACTTCTATATTGTCTTAAACATGAAAAACTCAAGCAACCAAAGACTTTGAGAAATAAGTAATCAAGTGGTTTAGCATAGAGTAACTCGTAAGGAGACTTAAAAGACAATATCTTAGAAAAAATCCTATTTAGGGTATACACTGCATACTTGAAAGCATATGGCCAATAAGACACATCCAAACCAGATCAAAATAGAGCAACCAACCCACTGTCTACAATCCTCCTAAACCAAGATTCGACAACACCATTTTGCTAAGATGTATAAAGACATGTGAGCCTATAATCCACCTCTTCATTCGTCAAGTACTTAGCTAAAGACTTAAATTCAATCCCATTATCACTCTAGACAGCTCTAGTGTTAGAGTTATAATGACATTGTACCATTTTATGAAACTTGACAAATATAGATAGAGCTTGATCTTTACTAGTCAAAGCAAACATCCATTGGAACCTAGTAAAATCATCCACAATAAGCATAAAATACTTCTCACCACCAAACCCCAATATAGATGCAGGACCCCAAAAATCCACATAAAGTAATTCAAATGGAACTAAAGTAGTAACATGTTTATTTCTTGAAAAAGAAAGTTTATAAGACTTAGCTACTTGACAAGAATTATAAATAAGAGAACAGGCGAAGAAACCTAACTAGCAGTTGCATCACCCTCCAGCAATTTGTACAATCCTTTATCCAACTGTCCTTGATGAAGAATTTGCTTCATACTCTTATCCTTTATACAAAAGAAAGAAGAGTGAAACTCTATAAAAACATCATTATCAGCACAGAAACCAGTTTAGACATCAAATGAGGAGTATGCAATACCCCTTTTAATGACAAACAATGAGAACTAACAGGCAACAAAGAAACTCCAACATATTTAATTGGGAGTTTAACACCATTACCTACTATAACGCCTTCAGAACCAATAAAAGGTGTAGCATTATTCAAAGTCCCTTCATCATTAGATATGTGATGTGTCGCACCAGTATCTAGTATCCAATCATGTCCTCCATTTCCTCCAATAGAATGAGAAGCAAGATAGGTAGATGCATCATTAGATAATTGATTCTTCTTTGCATTATAATCAATAGACTTATTTCCAAATAACTTTTGCAGTTTGAAGCACCTTGAGGCCACATGACCAGTCTTGTTACTTAACTGACATTGCACATTCTTGTAAGTACCTCTCCCTCTACCCTGAGCAGAAGAATTACATCACTAGAACTAGTAGCAAGAGGTAGGTGCTACATGATGACCCTCAGATGTCTTAGAATTAAGACACATGGACCTAAAACAAGCCAAATAGGCCTGAGCCACAATAGCCTCCTCATCTCTATCCTGTTGTGCAAGTCAATGCTAATAAGTTAACAATACTATGCATCTCTTCCCAACTAACAAACTCCCTTCCATGAGTAATGTTCTCAACAAATGCGTTATACCGATGGTTTAAACTAGCAAGCACATACAGAATTAAATCCTTATCCTCCATTCTTTCTCCTATAGCCCTCAAATTATCAGACAGAGATTTAATACAAAGAAGAAAAGCCTCAACAGTCATACCTTCCTTTTGCATTGTTTGAAGCTGTAATCTAAGTTCCATAACCTTGGCTTGAGAAGGAACAACATAGGAGGTTTCTAAGGCAAGCCAAACCTCACGTGCAGTGTTTTTCCCAACCAAAGCAAGCGAAACCTAAGAAGTCAATAATAATCATAGAAGCAGACAAAGCTATTGGAGTCACTAGAACATCAGAATGAACAGGATGGGGTTGATTCGCATTGTGTGAAGCCATTTCAACTGGTGTAGTCATCATGCAATATCGAAAAAAAAAATCTGATCGAAAAATAATCAAGAATCAAGAACACAGAGATTAGAGTTCAAGAGATAAGAAAATTTGGATAAAAATTTGCTCTGATACCATACAAGTCATATTAACAATAAACACAGAGGAAATGAATTAATCTTCTTCTTATTAGAAGACTTACTCTGTACATCACTAGTATTATGTACACATAATAATAAATATCATTCAATACATTGTTTACACATGTAATATAATACTAACAAACTCCTAACAATATTAGTTACATTCTAACAACTCTCAATATTAACATTTTGAAAAAATGCATAAATTCTAGGATTTGCACCTCTCTTGAGTGTGCACGTAAAATGAGTCTCTTTACTATACAAGCTTACCTCTCATATAAAAGTAAATACTATATAAAGCATTTTATGTGGGACAAGCCAAAAATCACAACATGTTTTCTTTTTAATGAGTGAACTTTGAAACATAATTTTTCATTCACCCCAATCTCATTTTTGAGCATATAAATATATGATTTTGAAATCCTCGCGGAAGAGAACCTAAATTAATCACAATCTCACATTTATAATAAGTGGGTCCTGCTCAAAATGATGCCTTAAAATGACATTTAACCATAAGTTAAAAACTCATTTTTCCAACAAGTGATTAACCATAAATCGTGGTAATGTGGATGTGTAGTAGTAGCCTTATCCTATAAACTCTGGTGAGGACTTTATTACCCAAAAAAAGAAAAACAAGTGAGAGAAAAATTATTACTCAAACAATTAGGAAGAAATACAAATATATAATTCATTCAAAATTGTTAGTAACTAAGTTGTAAGAGCTCAACATGCACATTATATAAGATCAAAGTGTTAGCTGAAAAGGTCTAACACATTTGGGGTGGGGTAGCGTATAGACCCCATAGTCGATAAACTGTGGTGATGTGGTTGTAAACTTCGGCGAGGCTTTTATGACAAAAAACAAAAACAAGTAGGAGAAAAATTATTGCTCAAACAATTAGGAAAAAAATGCAAATACATAATCCATTCAAAAATGTTAGTAACTAAGTTGTAAAAGCTCAATATGTACATTATATAGGATCAAAGTGTTAGTTAGAAAGATCTAACACAATTGGGTTGGGGTAGGGTGGGTCATATAACCATTAAGGACAAATTAAATTGGAATGATATGGGGTGAGTACTTCATTTGGAAATGTAAAATTTAAAGAACAAAAAAAGGAAAGGTCCATTGAAAAATAGTGCTAAAATTGACGAAAGTAGACAACAATTCTCATCAAGAGTAAACATTCGCCGCAATAGTTTTGGACTTGGTAAGGGGAAGAATTCCACAAACAAAAAGAACTTTTAAGAAAATTAAAAAAAGAAAGAGATGAAATTTGAAGAATACAAAAGTAAGAAAAGAAAACAAATAATAATAATAGAGATTAGGATACTTGCCATTATAGTGGTGGACGAAACTCAGAAGATGTTGCTTTGGGAGAGAAACCAAGACAAAAGAGCTATGCTCTCTCTAATACTTGATAACTCTATTTTCTTGAGGGTTTTCTTTTCCCTCACTTGCCTTGTTATCTAAAATATCTTATTTGATTTGATTTGATTTGTTCATCATAATAATTTGATCAATAAATTATAAGAATATTGACGATCTAATCCAAATTATTTTATTTTTATCATTTTTTAATATACTATTTAAAGTGGTGTATTATATATTTTAAACTAATAAATAAGAATAAGAGAATGATTTGTAAAAAAAATTATTACTTATTTATAATGAATATATTTTAATTTTTTTTAATAATTTTATAATTTATAAATACAAAAAATATTCTTAATAAAAAATTTAACACTATCAGCTTATCTCATTTGAAATTATAAAATAATAATATTATAATTTTTTTCTAGGAAAATGTTTTTTGAATGTATGACTTTTTTACTTCTAAAATTATAATTTTAAAAAGATTTAGTTTTAGATAAATCAATGGATCGATCTACTCACCGATCCATAGATCAATATGTTCTAATTTGATCCGATTGGATCCGATCTATTAATCTTATTCAAGAATCATGATATGATCCATTTTGATCATATTTGGAATAAATCATATAAAAAATATATTCATAGAGCTATAAATTAGTGAATTTTTTTGCCATCTTCAACTAAAATTAAAATGCACTTTAGTACTTTACCTAATTAATCGTTGGTATTATTTATAGCAAGTTTGGAGAATTTGTAAGGATTGATATTCAACGGGTAAAATAGAGTTGGGGATATTATTATTGAAAATAAAATTTTATATTATACCAAGAATTGGAATCAACATGTGTAAATTCGATAAAGCTCTATTGATTAATGGTTGTTCGTTTGAAGCTCCAAAAACTAAATTTAATATTTTTTAATTTAAAATACTTCAAAAATACATTAAACTCCTATTAAAAAAACTTGGAAAATAGGCTGTAGACTCATTTCACTAATTTTATTCCAAAATAGACACTAGTTGCAATTTCATTGATATCCCTATTTTACCCTCTCCCTCACTTCTCTCTTTTTCTCTTTCTGTGTACCAGCGACGGTATGGAAAACTGTTTCAGTTAAGACTAGGCACAATTGTTATCACTGACACTCAGTATCTGAAGAATCTAATGTCCTATGGCACAAAACTAGCAAATATAGCGACTTGCTATTATATTAGATTTTCCTAAACATCCTCTTTTAAAGGTTCATACAATTCTGAGTTTTTTTTTCCTCTTTAAATAATAATTTCCAACTTTCTTCTTTATTTGGTAGAATATTCACAGTAGTTTCATTCTCTGGACATCATCTTTCTTGTTACACCACCAAAAATGAACTATCATCATTCCTCATCTATTTTCACATCAAGTATTTTTGCAATAACTCCGTTTTCTACCTTCTCCCAACCCAAATCAGAAACAGCTATTTCTCCGTTTTCCTTTTTTATTTGACGAATATCTGGGTAGGGTGTTATGTGGTTTTGCTGGAGAAGAGGATCGGTATTGGGCTGGGAGGGGCGAGGGGCGATGGTCTTGCTCATCGTCGGCGATTTTTTATTTTTATTTTTTTAAGGTTAAATTATACCAATTAACAAAATTTAATTAAATACATGAATATTCCCAAACTTTTAAATCATAAAATTTAATCCTTAAAATTTTAAAATTTTATAAATAAATTTTAAAATTTCAAATCATATGATTTAATCCATAAATTTTTAAAATTATACATATAAATCTTAAAATTTTACTTCATAAATATGTATTTTACTAATTAAGTTATAACATTTGTGTAAATTTTGATAAAATTATACGTTTGTGCAATAGAGTTAACTATCTTTTATGTCTACAATGTGTGAGGTGAGTTGAAAAAAAAAAATACTTTTAAATTATTTAACTAAATTACTTTGACTAAGAAATAAACGATATATTTTACCTATTATTTGTCACTATTTATAAAATTTATAATATCTTTATTATTATTATAAATACATAACAAATTATTTAATAATAATAATAATGAATTCAATTTATTTCAAATTCATATAACTATAAAAAATTCAATCAAACTATGAATCATTTAGAAAAATACAAACACTTAAGTAAATTACTTTAATAAAATAGTGTATTTTATTTTGTAATAATTTTGTACTTATTAAATGTAATTAATTTATATGATGAAATAATAAAGTAAATAATTTATAAAAAATTGAAAAAAAAAATGATAAAAAGTTAAGAAAAATAAATAAATATTAAATAATGATGATAAAGTAGTTATTACTCTCTTCATATTTTTCTTTTCACCTGAGAAAATTTTAATAATTATTATTTGATAATAAAATATATTTCACATATTAAAGATTATAAAATTTAATATTATAAAATAAAATATTTATAATATAAAACTAAGCACTTGCAAAATAGGTTCAACCAAACTTAGTAAATCTTTTGAAAGTATGCTACCTGTACCACATTTTTTTATTTTTGTTTTTTATTATATTTATTTTTATTTTATTATTGTTTGTTCTCATCCTTTATTCTTTATAATTTATTTTATTTTAAATCTTTTTAACATATTTTCCATACAAATTTAAAACAAATATATATTATCAAGCCACATAATAATTGATAAACATCACATGTGGTTATTAACATTTTATCCATATAATTTTAAAATTAATATATTTTGACATGTTTAAATATGCATTTAAACTAATATCATTAAAAGCTTTCAAATTTTTTTTAACAAATTTTAATTATATTATTTTTAATCATAAGTAATAGACATTATGAAAACATTTTTAGATTAAATGGGTAAAAATATTTATACAAATCGATTGTTATTCCAACAATATTTAATATTTTTGACAAATAATATGTAATTAATTATAAAAATTTATACATAATTTATATATTTTTATTATAAAATAATAAAAATAATTATATGAATATTATTATACATTAATAATATATTCATTTAATAAGTGAGATATGTGCAACTCAAATAATCTATACCTAGTGTTTAAAAATAATCACTAATATTAAGACATTTTAAAAAAATCACTAATTATTTCAATTTTACAATATTATAAGTAAACATAGAAATTTATTTATTTTATTTCACTTTTTCTTGTTTCCAATTCTAACAATTTTTAGTTCATTATTTTTGCCCATTTACTTCAAATTATATTAAAGAATATACATATCCTTCAATAATGGTACATTTTAACATGTTTAAACATGTATATTTGAGCTAATAGTGTTGAATTCAACAATGTACGTACCGACGTACCGACGTTTACCAACATTTACGGCAGACGGCACCAATCAAATAAGACTTCTTGATGCAAAGCAGCTGTAAATTGATTGTGGTAGTTGTAATAGTAATTAGTATTTTCCTATATAAACAATGTACAGATGACGTGTCGTTAACAGAAAAAGTCACACGCCACCACTCGCCCTCACGCGCCAGCTGAAGGTTGAAGACGCTGACGTGGCCGGTTCGATGACGTGTCGTTCCGGTTCGTACTGCTTCAGCCCGATTGAACCAGCGGTCCTTCTGAACCCGATTTGAGCCAGTGGTTCGGTTTTGAACCCGGCTTGACACAGTGGTTCGCCCGGACCCGATTTTTTACCCGATTTTTCCCTTTAACCCGGTTCAGTCCATTTTATCAACCCAAACCTGGTTTTTTATCCGATTTTGCCCATTTGGACCGGTTTTTCACTCAAATTGATCGGTTTTTTATCCGATTTGTTCCAAATTTACCGATTTTAACCTATTTTTGATCCAAAATTTATCGGTTTTAACCCGATTTGATCCAAAATTACCTTTTTAACCATTTTTATTCCCAATTTGATACTATTCAAACTGATTCTTGAATTTTTCTTTCCAATTTTGAAATTATTACACCATTTTTTTAGTTTTTTGTACTATAAAATCATGACAGATGATACAAGTTCATTGCCTGTGGAGAAAACAACTCCAGTTATTGTACAATCTGTTCATTCTGAAGGTGTATTTAATGCTGGAATTATTCTTACTGAGACTAATTATGATGTTTGGTCTCAAATCATAGAAATGCATATTGCAGAAAGAGAAAAACTCTCTTATATTCATGAAAAAAATTTGCAACCTGAAAAATCATCAACAAGTTATAACAGGTGGTATGCTGAAAATCAAAAAGTGAAGAGATGGATACTTATGTCAATGAGTCTAAAAATCATGAAGCGTTATTTACGCATACCAACTGCTCTTGAAATTTGGGGTGCTTTGGCAAAAGCATTCTACGATGGAAGTGACGAATTACAGGTATTTGTCTTAAACCAAAAAGCCTTTACTTCCAAACAAAATGAAAAATTACTTTCTGAATATTATGGAGAGTTGACTGAAATTTTTCAAGAATTAGACCATTGTGATAAGGTGGTCATGAAAGATCCTGATGATTTAATATCGTATCAAGAGTTTGTTGAAAGACTGAGGGTACATATTTTTCTTGCTGGGTTAGATGATGAGTTTGAGCAGGTTCGTGGAGAAATTCTGCGAAAAGAAACCATCCCGGATTTAGAAGGATGTTACTCCTTGATTCAACGAGAAGTAGTGCGTCGAATATCATTGAAAGAAAAATCTGGAGACTCTAACGCTTCCGCCATGATATCTCAAAATCGTTCTTTTTCAAATCAGCAAGAACGAATGAATTTCAAAAAGGGTGTTGAACAATCATCATTTAAATGTACCCATTGTCATCAAAATGGTCATACCAAAGAACGATGTTTTGAACTTGTGGGGTATCCTGATTGGTGGGATCACCGTCGTGACTCTCGAAAGAAAAATCCAAGACAGATGTCTATTGCCACCAATGTTGAAACAATGAAGGATCATGTTGCAAGCTCCTCAGCATCAGTAGCAACCTCAAACAATGTTGGTAAGAAAGCTTTTCCTCCTATTTTTAATAATACATGGATAATTGATTCAGGTGCAACTGATCATATGACATTTAATTCTAGACAAATCTCAAAACCATCTTTACACAAAACTGTTTGCACTGCCAATGGTAACACAACCTCAGTTATTGGGGAAAACTCTTTATCTCTCACTAGTACTTTAAATTTAGATTCAGTGCTAGTTGTTCCCTCTTTAGAGTATAACCTTATATCTATTTCTCAAATAACCATTGCTTTATCTTGTTTTGTTACTTTTTGGCCTGACTTTTGTGTGTTCAAGGACATCCAAACAAAGCAAACGATTGGTCGTGGTGTTAGGCGAGAAAACTTGTATTATTTGGACTTGGCTTCAACAAATCATGCACTGGTAGCAAATGGATCTAAAAAAAATGATACATCAAATATATGGCTATAGCATAGGAGATTGGGTCATGCTTCTTTTGGATGTTTAAAGAAGTTATTTCCCAGTTTATTTTTGAATTTAGATATTTCTTCTTTAAAGTGTGATGTTTGTGAATTAGCAAAAAGTCATCGTTCCTCTTTTCCTGTAACCTTAAATAAAAATCCTTTTCCTTTTATGGTTATACAATCTGACGTATGGGGCCCTTCAAAAGTCTCTACTTTGGGAGGCTCACGTTGGTTTGTTACATTTATTGATAATTTTAGTAGAATGACTTGGGTCTATTTAATGAAGTATAAAAGTGAGGTAAACTTATTATTTAAAAAATTTCATAAAATGGTTCGTACTCAATATAATACACAGATTTAAGTTTTACGTAGTGATAATGGAGGAGAATATAAGAGTTCTGAGCTTCAAGAATATCTTCAATCAGAAGGAATTATTCATCAAACTACTTGTGTTGATACGCCTCAGCAAAATGGAGTTGCAGAAAGGAAAAATCGACACTTGTTGGAGGTTGTCCGTGCCTTATTGATCGAAGCTCATATGTCATTATCTTATTGGGGAGAAGCACTTGCTTTTGCTGCATATTTGATCAATCAGATACCTTCCAGTTCAATTGACTTCCAAACACCACTACAAGCCATCACTAAAGCAATTGTTGCACCAAGTGTTCCCAATTTATCTCCTCATGTCTTTGGGTGTGTAGCATTTGTACACCTACATAAACAGCAACGTAGCAAGTTGGATCCACGAGTAATACGTTGTGTTTTTATGGGATATGCTACACAACAAAAAGGGTACCGTTGTTATCATCCTCCAACAAAACAAATGATTACCACCATGGATGTTATTTTTCATGAAGATACAATGTATTTCTCTTCTAAGCCTAAATTTCAGGGGGAGTACAACCATGATGAAATTCAAACTCTCACATATAAATTGTTACCTTATGAAGAAAGACAAATTATATGTGATCAAAACACAAATAATTTGAATTCAGATGGTAATAACTCCCAAAATGGAAGAGATTCAAGGGAAATGGAATCAAGCCCTCGTCAACTCCAAGATCATCAAGCAAGTTCATTACTACCACTAAGTGAGTACGAGTTTCCTACTCCACAAGTTGCTGATATACCTAACCAATCGTTTGTAGAGGATGTTCCAACTATTGAACCAACCAGAAAAATACTTCCACCACGTCCTAACAGAAGTATTCCTAAAACCATGTATGAACCTGAGATTTCAAGTAAAGTCAAATATCCCATGAATAACTATGTGTCTACATATCGTTTGTCAAAATCAAACATGTCATTTGTGAATCAATTATCTGTTGTATCTATTCCTAACAGTGTGCAGGAAGCTTTAGCTGACCCAAAATGGGAAGAAGCTATGAATGAGGAACTAAGATCCTTAGAAATAAATAGAACTTGGGAACTTGTCAATCGTCCACCAATAAAGAAAATTGTTGGATTTTGATGGATTTTTTCAGTAAAGTACCAAGCAGATGGTATGATTGAATGCTATAAAGCAAGATTAGTGGCAAAAGGATACACTCAGACATATGGGATCGACTATACAGAAACATTTGCACCTGTAGCCAAAATCAACACTGTTCGAGTCTTGGTATCTCTAGCTGCAAATTTAGATTGGCCATTATATCAGTTTGATGTAAAAAATGCCTTTCTACATGGAGATTTAATTGAAGAAGTCTATATGGATCTACCACCAAGAATCAAGAAATCAAAAATACATGATGGAAAGGTGTGCAGATTAAAAAAATCATTGTATGGTTTAAAACAATCTCCAAGAGCATGGTTTGGCAGGTTCACAAAGTCTATGAAGGTATTTGGCTACAAGCAAAGCAATTCAGACCATACTTTATTTCTGAAAAAAAGGCATGGTAAGATCACTGCACTTATTGTATATGTTGATGATATGATAGTAACAAGAAATGATGATGAAGAAAGGAAAGCTCTACAAAGTTATTTGTCTAGAGAATTTGAAATGAAAGACCTTGGATCTTTAAAATATTTTCTTGGGATTGAGGTTTCCCGATCAAAAGAAGGAATCTTCTTATCTCAAAGAAAATATGTCTTAGATTTATTAAAAGAAACTGGTATGCCGGCATGTCAACCAGCTAATACACCAGTAAAGGAAGGATTAAAGTTATGTATCAAGGTGGATCAAGTTCCAATAAATAAAGAAAGATATCAAAGGCTTGTTGGAAGGTTGATGTATTTGGCACACACAAGACCAGATCTTGCCTATGCTTTAAGTATTGTAAGCCAATTTATGCATAATCCTAGAGAACAACATATAAATGCAGTTATTCGTATTTTGAGGTATCTAAAATCTGCTCCTGGAAAAGGAGTATTGTTCACAAAAAACACAGAGTTCCAAAGAATATAAGTATATACTGATGCTGACTGGGCTGGATCAATAAATGATAGGCGATCTACATCAGGCTACTTCACTTTTGTAGGTGGAAACCTTGTAACATGGAGAAGTAAGAAATAACATGTTCTCACCCGTTCAAGCGCAGAGGCTGAATACAGAGGCATGACACTTGGACTTTGTGAGGCTCTGTGGTTACAATATCTCTTGAATGATTTGGGATATCTTGTTAAAGAATCAATTAAATTATTTTGTGAAAATAAAGCAGCATGTGATATTGCTCACAATCCAGTCCAACATGATTGTACAAAACATGTTGAAGTGGACAGATTCTTTATTAAGGAAAAGTTAGAAGAAAATTCTTTGGAATTGCCAAAAATTAAGTCAGAAGATCAATTGGCTGATATTCTCACTAAAGTAGTCTCATATCGAGTATTCACAGAAGTTTCAGTCAAGTTGGGCATGACAGACATCTATGCACCAACTTGAGGGGGAGTGTTGAATTCAACAATGTACGCACCAACGTACCGACGTTTACCAACATTCACGGCAGACGGCACCAACCAAAGAAGACTTCTTGATGCAAAGCAGCTGTAAATTGATTGTGGTAGTTGTAATAGTAATTAGTATTTTCTTATATAAACAATGTACAAACTCATACAAATTAAGAAAAAAATATATCGGAGAAACCATTTATTTCTTCAGATCATTTCGAATAGTTTCTTCAAATTATTTATTTCTTCAAATAGTTCATATGGTATTTGTTTACTTGCGTGTAATTTAAGATGTGAGATCGAATTTAATGGTATTTTATAAGTTTATCTTAGATCGAGTTTCATAAAAAATAAATGTGCATTTAACTTTTCTAGAAAGAAAAAAACTAAAGTCACTAAAAAATTTCAATTCTTTTTAATAAATATAGTTATATTATTTTTTAAATATTTAAAATTATTATTATTTATTACACTTAAGTTATCACGAGACATTACTCCCATTTTAATTATCTAACTTTTAATTAAAAAATCTATTAAAATATAATAGACTTTAAACTAAAGTATTAAGTTTTTTCTTAATTTATAAACCTTTACATTGATTAATGTATAATTTATGATCAATGTTACACTTCACTCTAATTTTATACAATTTTATACATAAAAATTCATAAAAACTTTACAAAATTTATCATATGTACATTAAAATAACTTTTTTGCACGGGGACAAGTTTTTCTTTCCTAAGAAAAAAAGATAAAGTTTCAATATTCTAATTTGAAGCACTAGTGACATGTAAAAATTATACAATATATATTTTTTAAATGTACACAAAATATATATGATTTCCCTATATCTCATTATTTTAAAAATATTAATAAATTATTTATATGCTTTTATGGTTGATATAAAGGCATTTAGCTTAAAGTTGAACAAAATATTTGATTAATCTAATCAAATTTGTCGAAATAAAATTTAAGTAATACAATTAAATATTAAATATAATTTTTTATAATTTACATATTATAATATACCATTAAATCATTTTAAAATTTTATGGGAAAAATATTCAGTTTCAAAAGAAACAAACCTATAGAATCCTTAGCTCATTTGGAAACTTTCCTAAGAACAGCCGTCACTCACCCAAGGTACCAAACCTCCCTGGCCTCAACTTTTAGTCGCCGCTCACCAGTTTCAACCGGTGCTTCCTTTCATCTTCGCCTTCCATCTCCAAGCTTAAAGTTCAAGGTATGATCTCTATTTCTCTCATTCAAGCTTCAAGTTCTTCATTATTGTTCGTGCCTTCAATTTGGTCGAATCTTTCTGGCTGTTTTTATGTCTCGTGATGTCCATTTCTCTTTTGGTGTACCCACTAGATATCCGTCATGGTTGTTTCGTTCCCCTTTATCGATCCTGGGTCTGGTATTTTTCCTGATTCTATCACCCTACCAGCACTTTTAAGAGTGTTAGAGATTCACAAATATGAAGGTCATGACCATAAGAGTTCTTAACGGAGACCTTTCCGGAATACTCCACAGAGTTTCTGCTCAACCTCTTGAAATCAACGTCTCTCACGCTTGATTCTGGCTTCTCTACGTTCACTAATTTCTGTAAGACTTATCGTTATGGACAAACAAGAAATGTATAAATTTATATTAGAATTATATAAGCATAAATATAAATATATTATCAATACAAAATTTAAAAGTTACAAAATAAAATTAAGTAAAGAAAGGACCGATGTCGTTAACGTATTTTTTTTTTTTGCTTACTAAGGATGTTTGAAAAATTTAAAAAATTATCTACTAAGATACAACGGTTAACTTGTAACAAACTTATACTACAATTTGTTACCAACGAACTTTCAAGTATCTGAACTCTATGACATAGAACCTTCAAATATAAAAAATTGTACCAAATTTTTATTATTATTTTCCCTTTTTTCTGCTTTGTCATTTTCAAGTGAGGCTATTCATTTATAGATAGATAGATAGATAGATAGATAGATAGAGCTCACAACCAGCAAGAAATTAAAAGAAAAACGTTTCTACCGTTTCTTCCTTCTCAAAATTTTCATTCAACAATGAATAATGAATTTTCCAACAATAACATTTCTATTGTTTCATTCAATAAATAAATTTTCCAACAATTTATCTGTCACAAAATTCTTCACCTTTTCTACTAAGGTGGCGTTTGGATTGGTTAATGTAAAAATAATAGTCATGGAATTAAATGTAAAGTAAATAATATTGTTATTACAATGTTTATTTAAACAGTGTAATTAAAATAAATAAGAATATTAAAATAAAAATTATAAAATTATAAATGAAGTAAAATTAAAAATAAATTTTTTTTATTACTAAAAGAAATAGAATGAGCAAAAAAATTATAAATGATTATACAAATTGTGAGAAAAATATATTATTATAGTATATTCTTATAAAGTACAATCAAACCAAACATAGTAGTAATACCCTGAATGATTTATATTATGATTATTGTCAATCAAACATGCTATAAATGCGACATATACTTGAACTTTTTTCAGATATTTTGTTGTTTTGTATTCCTAATTGGATGTAGATGCACTTTTCAAAATACTTTTACTTAGTCTCTCTGTAAAAAGAAGAAGCTTATTTACCTTTAAAGAATTGCAATTGGCTTTGTTGAAAAATAATTTAAAATTAATAAAATATATAATTTAAAAATGTGGGAAAATTTGTAGATTAATTTTTTTGAGGGTTAATTAAATTTGCAGATGAATTTTACGCTCTCTTTTTTTCCCCTTCTTTCTTCTCTTGTAATATATAGGGCTGCTTGTTCTTTTTCCTTTTCCCCTTTATGTGTGTATCAATATCTCGTTTGAATATTTAGAATTCATGTTTGAATCAACCAGCTATATGCTTGCTAAGTTGGGGCTTCTCTCTTTTTTTTTTTTGTTGATTTTATGTAATTTTTTATGTTATAGGTTGAAAATTGAAATTATGAATTTGACTATATTCGATCCGACTAATCCAATCAGATTCTGATTTGGATTGAAATTTTTTCAATTTGCTTCGAATCGGAACGGATTTTTTTAAAACCAGTAGTTTTGATAGTGCCCTCTCCATCGCCATTGCCTTCAAAAGATGAGTACCTCTATGCTTTGGATTGGATTGGGTTTGAATTTTCATAAAAATTATACTTTCGATCCGATGTTTAGCCCTATATTAGCCATGCTTGACATTGCCCTCGCCTTCAAAAGGTGAGTATCTCTCCTTGCTTTTTCTTGCAATTTCCCTCAAGTCCAGATTATTTCTCTCTTTTCTTCATCTCAGCCATTTGGTCTTTCTATGAGTTATGTTCCACCATTTTGTCAAGAATTAGCTCGTTCGTCGACAAGCTAGTGGTGGCACAATGATTAATTGAAGATTTGATTTTAGGATGACTTTGATTTTAGGTGTGTTCCCAGTTTCCTCTGGTTATAAACTTTTTAATTTCTTTATATGTGCAAAACCTCGACTCCATTTTATTTATCATTTTTTATTGTTGTTCATATTGTTGTCAAATTTGAGTTTTTTCCCCTTTTGTCAATTACATGACTCTAATTAAAATAAATACAACTCTAATAAATATTGTCAAATTTGAGTGTTTTTCCCCCTTTTGTCAATTACTTAACTCTAATTATAATAAATATAACTGTAATTTTTTTTTTTTTTTGTGTATGTCTAAAGCAGCACTATTTTCAATCTGTCAGTCATCTGAACTTTGTGATAATTGTTATTGTAGTTTGTTTAAATGAATTCATGGATAAACGTTGAATTTATATTTTAATGTTTAGAAAAATAAAAAATGATAATGTCAAGGGAAAAAAATGTTACAGCGGTTATTTTATCATACCCGGGCCACCCATCAACCTACAACTTTGGAAAAACATGTATATGTTCAGTTTCGGGGACATTTGTAGCTAAAGCCATGATGTTCCTTCCCATTTTAATATTTTATGGGATCGGATTTTCCAATAAATTGAATGTTTAATAACCTAGTACCTATAAATACTAATTATATTTGATTGTTATATAATTTAATTGAATAAATTTGAATTTGGAGTACAAATTATAGCTATGATTAAAATTTTATTTTATTATATTAAGGATCATTACAATAACTTTTGTCTCATATATTATAATATTAAATTTTCATAATTAAAATATTAATTTATTAATAAAAATATTATTTGTAAACAAAATATATTTGATTTTAGTCTAAATTTTACAAATATATAATATAATTTAAGGTGGGTATATTAAAGAGTTGTAAATTTAAAGATTTTTATGAATTTTTAAGAATTTTTGGTGAGTTTTGTAGATTGTAGTAGATTTTATAGAAATAAAAAAATCCTGGAAAATTCTTAGAAATTTTTGGGTGGATAGTATAATGAGTGGAGAGTTTCTTACATATAATTTTAACTAAAACGTTTGTCCAAATTTGTAAAGTTTTTTAAATCTTTTAAAATTAATGACTTTTTCAATACACTTACATTTTAAAGATTTTTATAAAATATTAATTAAATATACCTAAACTTTAATATTTTAGAAAGATTTCTATAAAATCCTATTTGAATGCATCTTGATTTTTATAGATTTCTAAAGATTTTTATAAAATTATAATTGAATATACTTAAATTTTATAGCAACTTAAAAAATTCTAATTGAGTATATCTGGGTTTTAAAACTCCATAAAGTCATTGAAAATTTCAGTTAAATACATCACTATAAAAAAAAGGGCAGGGGACTCTAATTTTATTCTTTTATGAAAAGGGCACTTTAGTTCTTTATATTTTACATCACTTTAGTTCTTTTTTTTTATAAAAGTGACATCATTACTCCTTTTTTTACTTTGTAAGACTTTAGAAATCTCTTTTAGGTATTTATAAGATTTTATAAAAATAGTTTATTATTTATAACATTTTATTAGTTTAATTATAATTTTTTTAATTGTTGGATTCATTTTATCTATTCCATATTAATTCTTTTATTTTTTTAACTAGAGTATTAATTTTATTAATTGTTATTTATAATATTTTAGATAATTTACTTTCCTTGTTGTATTAGGTTGGATAAATTTAATTTTAAAATTTATTTAATTTTCTTACAGTCTTTTATGCTAAAATTTCCTGATTTTAATAATTTTTAATATTTAAGTAGATAATTTTTTGGAATAATTTTTCATTTTTAAATTTGTATTGACATAAAATTTCTAATATGTGCAATAAATTTTATAATTAATAAACGAAATTTAGAGGTATTTTTGATGTTTTCTTAAAAAAAGACTTGTGATATCATTTTTTTATAAGAATATGCTTGTGCTGTTTTTTTCTTAAGAAGAGAATTTAAGTGTTTTAAAAAAGTAAGCAGAGGATTAAATTGTTCCTTTTTAAAGAAGTAGAAGACCTTTAGGGTATTTTTCCCTAAAAAGTTATATGAAAATGCGGATTAGAGAATAGGCAGGGCAGGTGGGTAATTCCCACTCCCATCTAGTCCTTCCAACGTGGACCTCCCTATTATATCTTTTTTACTTGGCTTAGCATATTCTGTGGCTGGGCTTATAATTATTATAATTATTCTCGTTTTGAATTGGTTTTATCTGTCTCTAATATTTTCAGCTGTGCTAACAAATATGCCGGACGTTCAGGCCCTTGTGAAAGAATTCCTTATCAATCTCAAAAAACGGTGACTTTTGTTCTTATGATCTTGTTGGAGATGTCTAATTTCTCTACAACTTTTAGTTTTCTTCTTCAATTATAATTAATTTTTTTTGTGATTTTGCAGCAAAATTGAGGGCTCACAAGCCACAGCGAGGCAGACTGCAGAATTACTAAGGAGCGTGATTTCTCAGCAGCGAGTGCCCTACACTAACCAAGTTGGGGCTTTGATTGATGCCGTAAATTTTGTTGGAGAGCAATTGATTGCCGCCAACCCTGTTGGTTAGTTTTCTTCCTATCTCATATGTTTTAATTTCCTTTTTATTATTTTGTTTGAAAATAATAATAATCCATTGTGTTTTCGTTTAATAAGAAGTTTATTGATTTGGCCAATGCTCTTCTTTGTCATATGGTTAGTTTAAAATTTGTTTTATTGTAGAGCTTTCGGTTGGCAATATTGTGAGGCGTGTTCTGCACATTATCAGGGAAGAGAATGAGAATCTCTCTCTCACGACAGTTTCCATGGCTGGCTTGAACATATCAGCTGTAAGTGATGATGAAGATGATACTGACCACAATGACCATCCTGTTCTATCTGCTGCTATTGTTGCCGCTGCTGCGAGAAGCACTTTGCGCCCTCCTTCTTTGCAGACCCTTCTTGAGGACTTGCCTCATGCAACTACTGCTCCTCACACTTCTTCATCTGGGGGTGAATCTGAAGGAAAAAGCAAATGTCAGGCTCTAGTCAACTCATCTTCTTTATCTTCTCTTTAGTCAACGTCTAGCCCTCTTATTAACTTATCCATGTTTCTTTAGCCAACACGCTCCACACTTTTTAATAACTCCTATATTTCTCTCTTTTTGAATATACAAGCTACTTGTTTCAGGAAACCAATAATTAATCCCAGCTTTTGTGTCCCATATGTTCTAGAAAATCCAATTATTAATTTTTCGAAGACATTTATTCTTTCTTTCTTCAGGTCATAAAAGATTAGGTGTTTTGATTATCCATAAATGTACTGATTTTATCGTTGTTTATAGCTGCTGATAAAAGTTCACGAAGTCGAAAGTTGAAGCATGACATAATTGAAGCTGTCAACGAACTTATTCAAGATATTAATACTTGCCATGAACAGATTGCTGAGCAAGCTGTGGAGCACATTCACCATAAGTATATCTGCTTCCACTCTGCTTTGACTGTTTAAGCTTATTATTATTTTTCATGTTGCCTTTTCTTTCTATCATTGTCTTGTCAAGCAAATTGTATAACAAATAACCTTAATATTGTACCGGTGTTCATTTCTAGTACCTTTATAATACCTTATCACAACATGAAATCACTTTTATGCTATGGAGCATGTGTTTAAAGTATTTTCTTTGCATGGTTGGTTGGGCTTGATTTGATGGTGATAATCATTTTTGCCTTTACTTGCTCCATATTTATCTCTTTTTTTTTTTTCCTTTAGTTAATAATGTTGCTAATTTGACTCTGATTTTACAGTGAGGTCATTTTAACTTTAGGCAGTTCTAGAACAGTACTGGAATTTTTATGCGCTGCAAAGGAAAAAAAAAGATCCTTTAGAGTATTTGTTGCCGAAGGAGCTCCAAGGTCAATGAAACATGGTTCAAGATCTAATATCTCAGTTAGCTAACGCATTACCAAATAGCTCTGTCAATCAATTTTTTTTTAATTTTTTGTTAATTAGGTATCAAGGGCATCTTCTTGCTAAAGAGTTGGTCACAAGAGGTTTACAAACCACCTTAATTACTGATTCTGCTGTATTTGCTATGATATCGCGAGTTAACATGGTAGATAGCCTCTTTTACCTCTTTTATTTAATTTGGGTATATATTAGATTTCATATTAGTCATAAAGTGTGCAACGTGAAGGTTATAGTTGGTGCTCATGCTGTGATGGCCAATGGTGGGGTTATAGCACCTGTTGGGTTGAATATGGTTGCACTTGCAGCTCAAAGACATGCTGTCCCTTTTGTGGTACTTGCCGGAAGTCACAAGGTAATGATCATTTGCTGATATCTTAGTGAAAATGATGCAGGATCATAGCTGTTTTTCCATCAGGATCTCGTCCCTTTGTTTTATTATTTGCTTTTTGTCTTTGTTCTTTATTTTCTGAATTGTTCTTATTTACTATTTCAGTTTTATCTTTTAGTTTGTTATTTTGATTCCTTGGCAATAAAAATAAGTGAGAGTGGGAAGAGAAAAAGCATTCTTGGATGTCAAGGCTTTTATGAGTTCTTTTTTAGTCATTAATCCAACACAACCTAACATAGTTTCTGTTCATGATACAACTCTGATTCCTACATCAATTTCCCCTTTATTTTAAAAAGATTCAACCAGAATCTCGAAGAGTTGAAATAGAGTACTCATGAAGATCTATGATGTAAGAGATTTTAGAAATGAAGCAAGAATTGAATTGTAGAAGTAAGGAAGAAGATGAAGTTAGGGATTAAGGATGAAATTTAGAACCAATGTTTTCATTCCATAACATTTCATTTCAAATATTCATAAAAAATTCTCATTACAACAGTAAACATTACTTTATATATATATAGTCTAGGTTACTTTGGGTCATAATGTTCATGAACCTTATAATACTTATACTAAATAAAATTAATATTCTAAATGGCTTCATATTTCTAGAAGCAAAAATATTAGAAAACAACTTAAGAAACAAATGTTCCAAGTAAGAAGAAGATGAGTGTCCAAAACGACAGTGCCATAACATAATCTTCTCCTTTTTAGTCTCTTTATCCACTTGAAAACTACATTTTGGGTTCTCCACCTCTATCTCCAAGTAGTAGAAGCCTCCTCTCTCTCTCTCTACCAATGTCAATTATCATCTTCGTTTGATTATCTTAAAATATACAATGTGTAGGATAAAAGGTTGTAGAACAATTAAGATTTTTGGTAATTCTACTGATTGACAAAAGATTATTAAAGATTTAGTGCAAACAAAACAGAAGACATTGAAAATGTGGGTGATAGTGAGACATTTTCAGCCCCTGTAATTTGCATTGGTTTCCAGTTGGCAACATGTATAGGCTTATTAGAAGATGTTAAAGAATCAAGGATTGAGGGATCACTAGTCATATGATCGCCCTTAAATCAATAAGCTCAGTGTTAGAGGTAGAAGAGATAAATGCATAACCATAATTACCTTCTTGACTAGTCAATTGAGAGACAAGTGAAGCAGTAGACAGAGGGCTGTCAATAGCAACATTAACAGATTTCCTTTTTTTCTGAGCTTGCTTAAGTTTAAAGCAATTTGAGTAGCCATGTCTTTTCCAACAAATATCAGCTGTATGGTTGGTACTATTGTAGTAGGTACACTAGAGTTGGCAGTTGGAGGATTTGAGCAGGTTTTGTTCTTTTGGACAATAAGGGCCGGTGCCTCAAGGTGTCCCTTAGTGTCCATTACTTCATCACGGACTTGTTAATAGGCTTCTTCTAGGCTTGGCAAAGGAGAAGTGGGCAAAACCCTACTGCGAACTTGATCCAATCCAGCCAAAAACATGTAGACCCGATACTCAGTTTTTTAATATCATTAGCATGCTTGATATCATTAGGCATTCAGTAATCAAGATCCATAAAAATAGAATTTAGCTCATTGCAGTATTGAGCAAGAGGTCGTTCACTGTGTCGTATTTAGATAGACATTTTCATTAATTCATACACTCGAGAAGAGTCAGTGTCGTATTTAGATAGACATTTTTATTAATTCATACACCTGAGAAGAGTCAGAAACATCAAGGTAGCTTTTCTAACTGCAACCCAAACTTCTTTTGCAGTTCTACATTGGAAAAAGTAAGACACCGATTTATCTATCGTAGAATTAATGAGCCAAGACTTGACTAGGGCATCTTTAGCTTCCCATTTATCATAAGTTGGATTGTCCTCTTTTGGAGGAGCCTTTTTTCCTGTGATATATCCTTCTCCCTGCCAACAATATACATCTCTAAAATTAATTAGTAACATCTAATTTAATAATAATAATTGAAGAGGACCCATCATGTATAGTTGTAGTTGTAGTGGAAACATTTTTACTGTCAGATTGAGTAACCATTACTGGTGAAGTTTCTGAACCTTTAATTTCAGACATATATTCAGATCTATTTTTACCAGAAAAAGATAACAGCCAACAAGGAAATTAATATGAAATATGTGACAGATAACCCACAAATATTCCACTCATTACGCGACAGTAACTGCTGGGTGACTGGCGGAAATTTAATAACCTGAGTGGTTGGGGTCTCGTTGGATGTGAGAGGTTGTGGGAGGCGGCAAAAACCTGCGCCGAGATTGGGTTCACAGTTATCGGCGCTAGAGAAACTCTGGCAAGGAATCAGGCAGGACTCGCTTGTAAAATACTGATAGACAGAACTGGTAGAAATAGCTGGCAACGGCGCACACAGGTGGAGACACGTGAACACCGATATAGTAGGAGACCAGAGGCGGCGACAAAGCAATGAGGTTGGCTCATTATTTAGGGTTTTGAAGAACAGTTCTAGGAAAGAGAGAACAATTATCAAATTAAGATAAATACGAAAGCTCATTTTATTCATTGGTCTTGGTGTATATTTACACACACACACAGACTTATCAGATAAGGATAAGTAAGTAATCCTAATCATACTCAAACTAATATGATATATACTAAATACAACATAATCTATATACATGTTAACTCTTTATTTGATTTTCTCGTTCTCTTTTCAACTTATTTTGATTATCTAATTTTCTAGCTTTTACATTCTTTCTTTACATTTTTATATTCTGCTGTCATAATTTGTATTAACAGACTTAAATATTGAATTGTGATCTTAATGGCTTTGAAGTGTTGAGATTGCAGTTGTCCTAGTATCTTCCAACCCTTGTTTGTCTAATCTTCAAATTCAGCTCTCCATTTCTTAATCTTACTACATGACTACTTCTTTATCTAATCTAATCAATTATATATAGGTTGATTTCATATATATTATGAACTTTACGGATTTGTAGCATGTCTTTAGCAAATTGTAAATTGGAATCAAGCATGAAGGATTGTGGAAAGAAATTTTAATTGGGAGGACAGTGTCACGGCATATGAAAGCTGGTCATAGCAACCATGTTTTTCTGTGACCTTCAAAAATTCTAATTAGCTTCATTATTAATTAAAGTTTTGATTGTATCTCGACAGTTGGATTTATTGTTAATTTTAGTTTGACATTTAGTTTACTTGTCTTGGTGGGTTACAGCTGTGCCCTTTGTATCCACACAATCCTGAGGTCTTGCTGAATGAGCTGAGATCCCCTTCTGAGTTGCTGGATTTTGGAGAATTCTCAGATTGTATGGATTTTGGAAATGGAACTGGTTCCCCTCTTCTTCACGTTGTCAACCCAACTTTTGATTATGTACCACCAAAGCTAGTTAGTTTATTTATAACTGACACGTAAGTTAATCTCATTTGAAAGAGAACTGCATGCCTTTGTTCTCTGATGTGTCTTAGCATGTGGTTACCTCCGTTTCTTGGCAGCATTCTTGAATTACAACTGTTGGTGCAAAGAAAAAGGGAAAACTTTAAAAAAATTCACTGTCTTTAATAACCTCGTCAGAAAAATAAACAAATAAAGACTTGTTCACACCTTGAAATGTTAAAGCATCACCTTATTTACCTCTGTAGTTAGCAATTGTTCAGCCCTGTTTCTGGAATTGTTGGATGGCGTATAGCTTACTGTTTTTCTTCATTTACAGGGGAGGACATAATCCATCATACATGTACAGGCTCATAGCAGATTATTACTCCACTGATGACTTGGTGGTGAAACGAAGACCTACTACTGGGGGTTGAGTTTTCCTCAGACTTGCCCATCATATATGAGGTAAGTAGTCCTCTCTTGCATGGTTTGCAATAGCTTATTTGTCAAAGTTTATATGTTGGCTTTATATTGATATTAAGGTTTAAAATATTTGGAAATTCAAAATCCAGTAGAGTGAGCAGTGATAACATAAATTGCTTGGGTGGTTCAGACTTGTAAATTTTAGTTGATAAACTGAGTGAGATTTTATCTCCCCAATTTTTTATAAAGGAAACAGAGAGAGTTGCGAGAGGTAAAATATGAGATTTATCTGAATCTCCTCTCTCTCTTGTCATTTCTAAGTGCCATTGCCTAAAATATCCTGGCATGCTAAAATGCATTGGAGACTTCAGCTTTTGAGCTTCTTGCTCTGCAACGACTAAAGCAGTGTTCTTTGCCTTCTATTTTATAGCCTTCAATTTCTGAGATACGTGTCTCCCTAATATTTTATAAGCTGGGTATCCATAATGAAAAAGGCAATCATCATATTGTTTTCTTATCTAGTATTATCAAGTTTTTGTTTTCTGAAGTTATGGATCATGTATTATGTGATTATTATTTACTTGCTGATCCTGATTATTTAGTTGCTTTCGGAAGGACTCATGTAGCATTTGTGTGTTTTCTATCTCCCATAAGAAATGGCATTCATGCTTTCATTTCCTTTGATGAATTGCATTTTAGAGTTCATCTAAACTAAATGAAGCTATAATGTGATGAGTAAGAATGAATGATTAGAAATCTTTGAGGAATTTCTCTAATGTTCAAGTGGAATATTATATTGTCTGTTGGTGCTTATTGGTCTTCATTATTCCAATATTTATTTTGAGCCATATGTTTATGCTGTTTTATCTTGTTATTTTATCTGACATTATGTCATTTATAATCTTTTCAGAGAGGAGCTGAGACACCGACTTTGGTATAGACTGGATCGCCTGTGAGATTGAAACAAACACAATATTTAGATTTTAGAGTATCAAATATAGAAAATTGTTAAAGGTGAGTTTTCAAGTGAGCCATGCTTTGGGGGCCATGCCCAATTGAACTTGGCCTACAGAAAATAGCAAATTGGGTTTGTGGCAATATAGATGAGAGACACAGAAGCGAAAGTAGTCTGCACTGAAGGCACTTTTTTATTTATTATTATCTTTTTCGTTTTGGATGAGGTATTATCAAAAGCACATAAAATTATTGTATTTCATGGAATGTATGTTCGTTGCAAGGTGTTTTAATTTTAGTAGTGTGGAGTGTTTAGGTGATACTGATTTTGCGTCCCAAGTGATCTATGTTTGTTGATAGGACCATTGCGGCAGCCTTATCATTAAAAACCATTTTATTGAAAGAGGAAGATAAGTTGGGTACCCATTTTTTAATGAAACACGTCAACACCCGCCCAAAATGAAATCCTAATTTTATCTCTTTTGTTTTTTTGAAATCATGATGTCCATGACTGTTGCTGGTGTTGTAGGTCGACCACCTGCAGTTTCTGCCAAGTGGGTGCTTCCGGCTGTTGGTGGTTATAAATTAAATGTTGACGCTGCTATGTCCAAGCAGGAAGGCGGGGTGGGTTTGGGGGCGTTATTCACGACAGTTTGGTTAAGTTATGGTAGCTGTTACAAATCGTAGGATGACACCCCAAGCGGATGAGTTGTGGGTTGTTTGGCATGGTTTAAAATTCAGTTTGGAAATTGGGATTAGGTAGGTGGTGGTGGAGTCAGACTCTCCAAGCGGTGCAATTGAAAAATGATGGCTCCAGTTCTTTAGCGATGGGGGGATGATATTAAGCACATAGTTTCCTTTACCAACTCCTTTTGTATATTAATTAGAAGTGATGATGCTGTCAACAATCAAATGGTAGGTAGCCAAGAGCTGATTACATTGCACATAATTCATTATGAACTGAAAAAAAAAAAAAACGTTTTGGGGGATGTAAAATATAAAGAATGGACAAGGAACCTCCTAATCGAAAAAGATGTTGAAAGTTGCAAATGTAGTGTGTGGGTTTGCATGATGGAGCAGCTGTCTTGATCCCTAATCCTGAGAGAGGAACCCAAACGAAAGCATGTAGTTTTAGGTTTTATTAATTCAAGAGACGCGTAAGGATTATATTATTTGGTATGTGCATGCCTAATAATAATAAATTAATAAAATAAATAAATAAAAGACTTACTTGTTCAAGTTTTGATAATGGGTCAAAGCTTCCTCAATCTTGAGCCAAATGGGACCTTTATCCTGAAAATTGAAATTAGTTTGGCCCATCATGTAAAGCTTCAACATCTAACCGAGGACTTCTTTATATGCCTTGATATTCGGATAACTTAAGGTAATAGCTAGGCAGCACCAAAGTAGATGGACACGAATGGCTTGGTCAAATCATTAACATAATCCACTTAATAAGCCCGGCAACCAAGCTCTACAAATAGCCAGAAAGTAATAGAATAGTCCAAACCCATTATTTTCGCATGTGGTCCAATCCCATTTATAAAACGCAAGCTGGCTACCTTTGCTACTGCACAAACAAGTGTTTGTGCAATGTGCAAGGTGCAACTAATGTGTGTATGCATGCAACATTCAACAAACCAGTTTCAGCATGTATTTGTAAACAAAGACACAAATAAACTATACAATAGTATAATACAAGGACTCTCTTGGAAAGTTGGCTACTTAGTACTTACAGGTTTTACTTCCTTTTGCCTAAAATGGTTGTTAGGTGTTATTTCAGCAACAGCCTATAATAAGTAAAAATCCATTACTTAAATTAAAAAGTAACAAATAAAGTCATTGGTCTACATACATATCTATTATATTAATATTATATACCTTGAGTTCTATCCAAGAAAGATAGGGTCTCTTCTTTTCATCCTGGGAGAAGCCAACTTTTCCCCATTTTCCTCCACATTTTGTCCACTCTCGGCTGACTTCGGGATGATTCCACATCTTTTCCATACCTTCAGGAGAAGCTCTGGTGACCTAGTATGTGTAACAAGCAGCACCGGATCATCATCATTAGCAGTCAAATATATATTAATATATATTAAAGTATAATATTTAAAATATAAAATAAGAAAAATAGCTATTAATATCATTCAATTTAGTGGCTAATTTTTCATGAATAATTTATTTTCGATTTTTAATGAAATACTATAATTTAGGTTAATATTTTTTATTTTATAAATTAGTAGTTTAAACACTTACATATATGCACATATTTTATGCATATAATTCAAAGAAAAAACATAAGTTGTATTATAAAAAAAAAAATTATAATATTATTTTAATTAAATTTTAAATTTGTATTAATTGTATTATTTTTATTAAATAATTTCTTAAAATATAAATCAATTTTAAAGATGGATGCATTGCACTGCCTCCAAACCTAGTATAAATATAAAATTATGGATTTAGAATAGAGAAAAAAAATTATATAAAGCAAGTATAAATGATATATCTTAATATTTTTAATACAATATTATTATACATTAATTAAAATGGATTCCTATTTATCTCATATATATATATATATATATATATATATATATATATATATATATATATATATATATATATATATATATATGTGTGTATAAAATACTTAAATTTTAAATAAAAAAAATTTGTCATGTCATCCATGCAAAAAGTAATAGTAGTATTATTTACGTAAATTTATTATATATATTAAATAATATGTTATTTATAAATTAAATATAAAAATATAAAATAATTATGCAATTATTTTTTAATATGTATTAAGTTTATTGAAAAAGTAAAGCCTTCTTTGTAACAGAATTGTTGGAGAGGAGATGCAGACCCATATGATCCCTACTCCCTAGGCAGCTACAAATTTTGATCACATCTTTGATCGAAGTCAAGTTGACAAATTAAGTCGTCCAACTACAAGTTAATTAAATTTTGTTGCTTCAAGTCTTCAATTAAGATCTCATATTATGAAAAAAAAAAAAAAAAATCAAACCAACCAAACTTCTTCAGTTCTTCTCATAAATAACATTCTAATATATATAAAAATTATAATAAAAAATTAAATTAACTTTTTTTTTTTAATAAAATCTAATCATTAACTAAAATTTCATTCGCTTGAGTAAGTTTGGTGCCCCAATATATAATAATAACTAATATTAATAAAAGCGATGATTTATTTAAATTTTAAAATTTTAAAATATTTATATAAAAACACAATGAAATATCTACCTACAAATTAAGATGACAACAAAGAGGAATAGATTTCAATACCCACCAACAAAATAAGTGCAATGGGAATTTATAAGGATATTAGTTCCTCCTCAGCCTGATTATTGTTATACGGTTGATTTAGGAAGAGAGAGAGAGACAGAGAGAGAGAGAGCGCAACACGAAGGAAGGAAGAAGAAAATATTGGAATTTATTTTGGACACTTTTTTTTTCTTTTTTCTTTGACAGTTACTGTGGTAGTACAGATTAACTTCAACTATTAATATTTTATAAGATAAAAATTAATATTAAATATGTATATAATATCAACAATTTAAAATTTTAAATAACATACAAAATATTATATATAAGAATTTTTCTTTATAAAAGGAGGGAACAAAAACAGAGCATTTAACATAATATTTGGTAGTCTCTTCCTAGAATGCCACATACATTAACATTTTTTTTAATGACACCCTTCTTCTTTTATGAATAAAAGTAATTTGAAATTACTTAAAACACTTCTAAGTTATTAGACAATCTTCATAATGAAGAAGTAATTTTAAAATTTAAAAAGTAATTTAGGTTGTATATTTCTTTCTTAAATTACACATTAAAATATTACTCCAAACTACATATAACAATTTTATGTCAAACAAACATTAATGCTTTTTTTAGAGTACTTTTAATCAAACAATTTCATTTTAAAAAGTAATTTAAAGTTTTCTAACAAAAATTTTAGTTTTAATTATTGAGAATTTTTAATTAGTTTTAGATAAATATGTAAAAAAAAAAATTATTGAATTTTTTTCCCCCCCTTAAATAATGAAGTAATTCTTAGTTAATATTGCTGAATTTAGTCGCTCCCGAAAGAAATATGTAATGCCATTAAGGTATGGTAAGATAAAAAGAGAGAACAACAGTTAAAAGTTAAAATCTAATGGTTCATCCCAAATAATTAGTTATATTTATATAGTGTTCGTTTCGTATTATTTATATTAAATTTTTGTATTAGTTGACACATAAAAAAATTTACTTGATTTTTTTTTTCGTATTGTCTATTTATAATAATAAGAATTGATAAAATTTTAAAAAATATGAAAAAATTACTAATCAATTATTACTAAAAAAAATTATATTTTATTCAAATTATGTTAAAAATTGCTACTCCTAAGTAGAACAGACCAAGTCAAATTTCAATAAAATTTATATATTTTTAACCCTTTAGATAGGACGAGATGACCTAATTTACGTCACCAATAACACACAAAACTTAAAAAAAAAAATAAAAAAAAATTATAATAATAAAAATAATATTTAATAAAATGAATAATATATAATATACAAAATTTAATATTAAATTAAATAAATTTAAATAATTATAATTAAATTTAAATGATATTTAATTAAATGATATTTAATGTAAAGTAATAGAATTAATTATTTTTAATAATAAATGTAAAGTACTATAATATTTAATTAAGGTTCTATTTTTGTCGTTGAGAAAAAAAAAAAGGTGTGTTTTTAAACCCACCCTAACTGAGTCGATGAGACACACAAGTTGGATGATTCAGCTTGTCTAATAATAATAATAAGTAAAAAATAAAATGAAATCTAATAGAGGGAGGCCTTGTTGAATCATAAAAATCCTCCGCAGAATGTTGGGATTTGTTTGTTGGAATTATCTTACAGCTGCAATCAAAATATTCTGTCTGCCGATCTCAGTGCCGCCTTATCCATTAGATCTTCTTCTTCTTCTACATAATTTGGTACGTCCATCCCAAAATTGACCTTCGTTGTTTGTCACCAGCTTGCTCTTCATTTCTGTGTTTTGTTAATTAGATAAGATTGTCTCATTTACATTTTATTCTCCTTCATATCTCAACAATTGTACGTTATGCAAGCTTATTAAGACCATTTTCTATATATTCGATTTTGGTTTTGGTTTTTTTTCCTCGTATTCTTTGATTGATGCAGTAATCCATCACAAGCTGAAAAGAATGCCCTTTCTTTCTTTGCTTTCGGAGATCATTTAGTCCCTATTTGGCTATTTGTTCCGGTAAAGACCCATTTGCATCTTTGGCTTGTTTAATTCAATTTTTTTTATGTTCGTCCAAGTTTTAATTAAAATGTTTTGCTGGGTCTGGGAATAACTTTTTATTTTTTAATTATATATATATATATATATTAAAAAAATTCAATTGCAGGTCGCAGAGGCTAACTATTATAACATGGGCATTCCTTGATAGTAGTAGGTAGCACTTACATATATGGTTCTAAATATGAATGACCCAAGGCTGGAGTTGTCACCTACCCAGCAAGATAAATCTGGTCCCGGCAATAATAATAATAATAATCCAGGTAGAATTTCGTTAATTTCTGCCCTTATTTACTTTGAATTTTTAATCCCAATTAGCACTATACGTCTTTCCTGAATTTGTTCCTCTTTGCATTTTATGAACAAATATATAACGAATTTATCTTGCTGGGTACACAATATTGATTCAGTTCTTTTAACTTTTAGATTTAGATTTTAGAGGCAAACCCAATTGTTTCAATGCTCAGATTATTGTTGAAAGATCTATAATATTTCACTTTGTTTTGATCATTTACATCGACTTTTAATGGTTAGTTTATAATGATATATTGTTTTGTAGGATCACCTGCTTGCCTATACGATCTGTTATGTTCAGAGACACCAAGTACTTGGAATCATCAAAGGGATTGTTCGACATCTACTGGTATTTCCTTGGCTCACTATGCAACATTTTGCTTGTTTGTTTCTTCACCAAGTCTGTTTGAGCTGCCTTGGCCTCTCAATATTTTACTTTAGCTTTTAACCATGTCATGAAGAGCTACGAGTAAATCATACTAGCTAGAAACAGAGAAACAATTGGTTTTTTTTTTTGGGTTATAAAATTTAGCTATTCTTCTTTGCGATCGCTTTTGTTAACAAGGTTACCTCAAAACTTTTTTCTGTGACTGGTTTGGAATTAGTACTGTTGCTTGTTATTCTCTTCCGTGTAATAGTTGTCATTCCATCTTTTATTCTCATATCTTACTCCAAGCACTAATAATGCTTCTTTTTTGCAACTATTTTCCAGAAGGTAATCTAAGCCCCAATTCTCATATGCAACTTTGAATACTCTATTCATGTTTCTTTGTTCCTTAAAATGAATTTTTATATTTATTTCATCTATTCTAAATGAATGATTTGGAAGGACTTAGTAACTAATCTTGGATCTTGGCCTTTACCCTTCTGTCAAACAGGTCCTCAAGAAAGACTGGAGACTTTCTTGCATCAATCTGACAATAGATTTTGTGCAGATTGTGGATCCCCAAATCCAAAATGGGTGTAAGTGTCATTTTAAAGTCAATAGCAATTTTCAGTCTTTAATTCTCTGCCACTTTTGATAACTTTGATGCGAGCTATAGAGAATCTGATTATGAATCTGTAGCAGTTGTTTCAAGTACAAGGTACTTATAGTCTGTCTGCTGTTTTGGTCATTCAGCACCTTGTACTCTATTCTTGTTGACAACCCTGTGGCTTTCAATATGGAGAGTTGAGTGGCTAAGAAACTTAAGTTAGATAACCTTTTAAAAGGATTTCAGTTTTAATAATTAGTGATTTATCTCTATACAGTTACTTGGTTCTCATGTAACACTCCCATTTTGGGTAAAGTGAAGAAATGGATCCAAATTACCATATGTGTGTGTGTGTGTATAAGGATTTCTTGGTGCATGCAAAATTTTTCTTTAGTTAACTGTAAGTATAATGATGTAATCAACTGTTGTGTGGCAGATCTTTGAATTTTGGAGTACTAATTTGTATCAAGTGTTCTGGTGTACATAGGAGTCTTGGGGTGCATATATCTAAGGTATGAATCTAATCACACTTAAACTTTGTTACAAGACAGAATTTTCATTTTTTGTCATCTTATATTTACACTTTTATGAACAATAAAGATATATAAAAGATGATAGAAAATTAAGTACTTTAATCTCTGCAAGTTGAAAGAAATATGGATAAAAGAGTTTGCATTATCTATTGCATCTCAAACATCAATGTTTCTTTGTTTTTTTCGAGGATCATCTCTTTAGTATTTTTTAAATTTTATTCTAGTTTGGCTTCATAATTTTTATATTGAACCACGTCTATCCTTTAGCAATATGATACTCACAATTCCGAGGCCTGGACATTCTAATAATGGTAGGTCCTATCAGTGAAGCTAGATGAGTGGACGGATGAACAAGTGGATGGTTTCATAGTTTTGGGTGGAAATACTGCAGTGAACATAAAGTATGAAGCTTGCATCCCAGATAATCTCAGGAAACCAAGACCAGATTCCTGCATAGAGGAGCGCTTTAATTTTATCAGGTATTGCAAGTAGGTTCTTGATTCTGCATTCACACTACAAGATACCTCTATACGTTTTAAAAATCAGAAACATGCACCAATATTATTATCATCATAGATATTTGTTGTATGTATGTTTAGGAGAAAATATGAACTGCTACACTTTTTGGACTCTGATGAAAATATGACCTGCCCCTTCCCCTCTTCTCATAAGAGATTATCATCCTTGGGAAGTTCTTCAAATACTAATACTGTGCAAGAGAAAAAACAATACGATAAACAAGCAACCAAAAATCGCATAGGACAGGCATTTCGTAATAGCTGGGGAAGAAAAGACTCCGAGCACAAGGCTGCTAAAAAGGGCAACCACTCATTGGTAATGACTCCTCTATTATTCATAATGTTCCTCAGTGTGTTTTTGTCCTAGGCAAATGGTTGTAAAAAGAGGAATGCATTAAAATATCTTTATCCTAACAAGGAAAAAGAAAAACAAAGAAACAAGAGAAATATGTGTAATCTGCATATCTCACAAGTCTTGACTGGCCATGCTGGGCTTATCATATATAATACTTATTACCATATATAATTCATTTTTAAATCCCAAAAAATACTATACATGAATCTTATAGCTTAAAGTCTACATTATAGGCAGGTATGGTTGAATTTGTTGGATTGATAAAGGTTAACGTGGTTAAAGGCACCAACCTAGCTATTAGAGATATGATGACTAGTGACCCATATGTCATCCTCGCGTTGGGTCATCAAGTGAGTTTTCTCAACATTTTATTTTGGAGTGGAATGGAATTAATAATTTGAATTTGTTTTAAGACCCTCTAGCTCCTCTCTCTTTGGGTTTTTTTTTTTTTTTTTTTCTTTTTCTTTTTTGGGTTGCTCTTGCAGTCAGTGAAGACTCGTGTCATAAAGAATAACCTTAATCCAATCTGGAACGAAAGCCTAATGCTGTCAATTCCTGATTACATTCCCCGTTTGAGAGTGGTAAGTTATATATATTCAATTATCCTTTTTTTTTCCTGTTGTCTGGGTTGGTGCATGTAACTGAATGTATTTGAATGAAGATTTAGAGAGTAGCTTGGTTGATGAATGGTGAAAAATATATGGGTGGTTGCAGCTAGTATATGACAAGGACACATTCTCAACGGATGACTTTATGGGTGAAGCTGAAATAGACATCCAACCTTTGGTGAGTGCTGCCAAAGCCTATGAGAAATCTACGATCAATGAATCAATGCAGCTTGGGAAATGGGTAGCAAGCAAAGATAACACTCTAGTTAAGGATGGTGTTATTTATCTGGTAGATGGCAAAGTGAGACAGGAAATCAGTCTTAGACTTCAGAATGTTGAAAGAGGTGTTCTGGAGATTGAGCTTGAATGTGTTCTTCTCACCCAATAATATTTAGGAATTTTTTTCTCTCTCATAGTCACATCACAATGTCTAGACTGACCCTTAAATTTGTTTGTATGTATATATTGTTTGTAATTTTCGTTTTCGTTTTTCTTTTGCTGTAAATAGTTAGTTATTCTGGAAAATATCGATATTCATGGTCATAGAAAAATTAATTTGAATTAAGCTCGATAGTTAAAAAGTCTTTGTACATAATTAAAACTATTTCAACATCTCGAATTAGGTCCTAATACATATAACCCAATTGCTGTATTAATTTAGCAGGTTAACTCCAAATCAATTAATCGAAAGTAAAATAGCTTAGTTAGTACTGGAACTGAATTATAAGTATTAGAACCTAGTTCGAGACATTGAAATAGTTTTAATTATGCACAAAGACTTTTCGACTATCAAGCCTCATAGTAGCTCTCTACTGGTATCTTTAAATATAATCAGTAATCCAAGTGAAAAAAACATGGTGACTGTTTCACCCGCCCGATGAGTTTTTCTACTTATAAAAAAAAAACACTCCAAATCAATTTCTAGTGTACTAGGCTCCGTTCCCAGTAGGTTGATAAGAGCCCTAAAGACACCATATATTTGATATCATACATAATAAGTAATAACTTACCAAAAATATATATGATATTTTGATTATTTTATTTTTATACGTTAAATATATTAATCGATTTTCTTAAAATTAGTACACTTTTTTTTATTTTTTTTGCTAAAAAAAAAAAAATAGTACACTTTAGTTACCGTATTATTGCATTTTTTAACACTTCAATATTTTCTTGCTAATTTTGGATTTTTTGGGATCACTTTTTTGTTGGAAAACTTAAATTAGATTAAATTAAATCTTTCTGGAGGTTGTTTAGATGCTTGAAGAGGAATATATCTCAAAAATTGAAAGAAAAAAAAAAACTAAAAAAAAAAATTATTAAAATGACGAAAATATACATAAATGTAATAATATGTACTTACATAACAAGTACTAAATTATACGGTATCATTTCTCTATGCTATAATACTAACCTAATATAAGAAAGTATCCAATAAATAATCAACTAAACACATAGTTGATGAATCACATATTATTATTGACAAGTATCTTTGTAATTAAAAAAAATTAATTAAGAAGTAATAATATATAAAATGAATTACATGGGATATTATTTATTTATTTATTTTAAAAAGGGATATTATTATTTCTTAAGTTAATTAAAAGGGTTATCGAGGTCATCCCCGCTCAAATAAACAATCTTATTTAGAGCCATGTATAATTTCAAATGCTTAATTGGCATAATAAAAGATGCGGGGAATTTTTTTTTTTTTTGGGTTTATATTATAGTGATCATATGTTCGATTCGTTTTTGGACGTTTTATAATAATTTTGCTGACGTGGCCCAGTTTGCCTTTTAAATTATACTAAAACCCACGTGTCAATAGGGTTTCGATAAGTACTATGAGATTTTAATTTAAAAGGTTAATTGAGAAGAGTAATTTAAGTATTTATAAATAGCTTTAGATTATCTTAAAAGAAAGGTGAAATTATATTTTTTTTAATCTAGCAATTATTCACTTAATGGAGTCACACATAGTTCTTCTTTTAAATTATAAAATCTTCTTACAATTCAACATGTAATCTACCTTATTATTATTAATCTAGCAGGGGTTAAGATACTATATTCTTTAGCCATAGCCACAATCCTTAATCTCACACTCTAAGATCATTTCATGATGTTAGTAATCTTATGTCCAACATTTTTGAAAATTATTCTGAGTTTACTTGCAAACTTTACGATGAATATAGTTGAGTAATGTTTATGTATTAGTTAAGTTCAATCATTATAAAATATTATAAAATGATAAAAAGAATTTTTTTGAGTGATACAAGACCTGAAAATTTCACAAGCCAAAAACTTTCATAAAGTTTATCGAATCTTTTGCGATACCACTTTCATACCTTGTAGATATTAATATGAATTATACATTAAACATAACTTATAGCAAACAAAAAAAAAAATTCAATTGGAGCAAATAAACCAAAAATGGTTGATGGAGATTAAGGAACCATGCATGGGAAACAAAGATTAATTAACGTTTTAGTGTTATAGTGAAATTTCATCTTGAAATAGGAAAACATATGAATTTTATTCTCAAAGTCTTTAAAAATAAGTAATTTGTGAATTGAATCAAAGTCACTTTTTAGTTTCATATCTACTTAATCATTTTGCAAATTAAATTTCAATTGGAAATCCCATAAAAAATTGAGTAATTAGTAAACATAATAAAATCTGCTTGAGTCTACGCAATCATCCAAAGGGATTAATTAACATTAACATTCAAATGTGTTATGGTTCTTCATAAGTTACTACTAATAAAAAGATTTTTATGAGATATAATTTTGTAAGAGATGATTATGGTCCATTTAAAGCTTCAAAAAATAGTTATCCTTAAAGAAAATATGATATTTATGATAATAAGTTATAGTATAATAGTAATAATATAAGATATGGTGGAAGGCACAAAAATTCATTAATTTTTTAGTGAGATATTAAAAGTTTAATAATTATTAAAAATATACTAGAAGTCCAAACCTTCAAAAAATGTTAAAAATTGGTCCACATGACCTGCATTAAGTGAATTTACATGGACAAAATTCTAATAATTTTAAATATTTTAAAATTTTAGTGTTTTTTTTAATAGTTATTAAACTTTTAATAACTATAAAAAAGTTAATAAATTTTTGTATATTTTAATCATAGTTAACAAAGCTTTGGTAATCTTTTTTCTAAGATATATACTTTGGTAGGTTGGTGGGAGATGGATACTTTCTTATTATTATTAAAGATCGATTATACTTGTGTTATATTATAGGACTGTAACTGCTTAATTAATACAGCTGGCCGGATCATTTGGATATTATAATTAAGGTTGCTAATTTATTTACGGACGTCAGTAATAATAATAAAATTACGGATGGTAATTTTCTTATAAAGAAGAAGAAAATAGATAATCCAAATTAAGTAAAAAGAAAAATCTACAATGTATACATATATACATGGACAAGAATGCGTCAATAAATATCTAGCAAAATTTAGTAAATGAAATTAAAAAAAAAAAGTGGAAATATTTAAATTAGGGAGGCCATGGAAAAGTAGAAAAGTAGGAAGCTGGAATGAGAAGATTGTCGTAACGTAATTAGAAATATTTTTTTAAGAGAATTAATTTATATTTTTTATTTATAATATTAAAATTTATAGTCTGAGAAAATAATATAAATTTAAAAAAAAAAAAACAAAAAAAATTATTTAAGTTATACCGACGATAATTTAGAGCATAAAAATCATCAATTATCAATTCAGATTCAATTTATTTTGTAAACTTCAACAAGTATTTCTTGAAATTGCTTACATTTTTGGTTGATAGCTTCAAAAAAGTATTTTTGGTTGATTGTTGATTATCTATTTTTTTAAAGAATAAATGAAAAGTTTTAAATGATTTAGAATTTTTGTAAGGTTTATCCACTATAACCTACAATAAAAGTATTTAATGTAAATTAAAATATACAAATTAAAAATTACAAATTTAAATAGACCTAACAACAAATAAATAAAAAATTAAAATAACTAAAGAATTAAAGAATCAATAAATAAGTTATATGCCTAATAATTTTTTCACCTATTAATAGTAATTGATAAGTATAAAAATTTAAAATAAATTTCATGTTCTAATATAACAATGAGATAATATATATTTTGAAATAAATAACTCTAATTAATAATTTAAAAAAGAAGAAAAATATTTAATGAAATAATGGTAAATTGTTATAAAAAAAAGAGTATTAAATACATATAAATTTATACTTAAATACACACTTAAATTAATAATTAAATAATATTTATCGATTAAAAATTTAAAAGTTATAATTTTTAGAAATATATAATTTATAACTATTGATATGAGTGTAAATTGAAACATAAATATTTTAAATATTTAATATTTTTATTTAAAAAAATATATATAACTGTATTATAATATATTAAATTATATTTATATTATTAATATTAATTATAAAAAATTCGAAATGACTGCCCAGGCTCAAGCCTGGTACAGCCACTGCTTAGTTTCGTCATTGGTCGTAAGGCATAATTGTTGGCAACTTCTCCAATCCCAATTATTCACCGAAGATCTACAAATGGCTGAGCAGGAAGCTCTTAATAATACCATGAGAATAACAATAATAATATTATTATTGTGTATGATAGCATTGTCACCATTGAGTGTGGAGTCAAGGGGTAGAAATGACCCCTCACCTGGGATGATTCACCATGGAGGCCCCATGCTTACAGGTGATATTGAACTCCAGCTCATGTATTATGGTGTTTTCCCCCTTGAAACCAAGGAGCTTGTCAAAAACTTCCTCCTCTCCATCAACGAGGAGCCAGCTGGTCCCCCTCCCACACTTTCCTCTTGGTGGAATATGGTTGAAACCTACCAAAACTTCATTAATGTTCCACCCATATTAACTCCACCTCCTAGGATCAACCTCAAGATTTCCCACATTCGTGAAGATAATGAGTATAGATCTGGTAGGGTTTTGACAATCGAGAACATAAGGTACATCGTAGAAAATGCAACAGTAGGATCCTCTGGCAAGCCCAATACCATCGCTGTCATCTTCACAGATAAGCAAGTTACAGTGCACAACATGTGCACGGGTTTATGCATCCAGCATGCCTCCATGGATTTCTCTGGAAAACCACAAGTTTATGTTATGGTTGGGGACCCAGAACTGGAGTGTCCAGAGATATGCGGCCAACACCTTGCTCAAGGCAGCAATTTGAGGCCCCCTAATAGGATCTTGGGTCTTGATGTGATGCTCATGAATTTGGCTGCTGGTTTGGCCAATGCTGTAACCAATCCTTTCAACACTGGATTTTGGCAACCAGGAGGACCCCATGAAAGGTTTGTGGGTGTAGCCACTACCTGCATGGGCATGTTTGGAACTGGTGCTAACCCTCCTACATTTCCCGGAAACCTACTCATCGATCCAATAACTGGTGATTCCTACAATGTCCAAACTGCCCATGGTATCAAGCTCTTGCTTCAAGCTATTTGGAACCCCTTAACTAAAACTTGTTGGACACCTTTGTGACAATCAAGTGTTAAAGAACTTCACTATGCACATCATTCAATTCAATCACATGCTTATATATCATTTAAAAAATCAATCCACCACCTTCATCAATACTCTTCATGTCTTAATTATTGCAACTGTTTTGTTAATATTCTACTAGTACTAAACATTTTTTGGGGGGGGGGGGGGGGAAGATTTGGCTTTTCCAATCTTAACTATATACACATTATATATATATATATATATATATATATATATATATATATATATATATATATAATGTCTTACCCACTTAACACACTCAGCCTTTGCTTTTAGTTGTTGTTCATCCCATCACATGATTTTAGTTTTTGAATAATTTCAGTGTGTATGTTATTAGTTTGATCAATGCATTAATATATTATTATGAATAAAAAATATTTAGTATATTATTCAATCAACAAAATTCTTTTTGGTAAAAAAATAAAAAAGAATCAACAAAATGTATGTTCTTTATACAATTGTAAAATGTGTAAATAGATCAATTTTATTTTTTTCCAATTAACTTAGTGAATAGTAACTTGTTATAAAAATATTACCTATTTTTAGTGCTAGATGTAAGAACAAAAATTAGATATTTCCATCAAAAAATTTAGTTACTACTTTCTCATCTATTGGAATGAGATTGCTTAACTACAATACTAATCTTAGTTTACGCGAAGCCTCATCTTTGCTTAGTTGTCAATAACATTTTTTTGGAACATGGACTAACCTAACTTAATTTTAATCAATGAAAATATGTCGATATTTCCATCAAAAATTTCATAAAGTGAGCAAAAAGACGTAAAAATACTATTTATAATATATTTCACAATATTTAAAAATTTCTTGATATTTTTAACAAGATATCAAATATGTCAATATTTACAGTTGTATGTTCTTTATACAATTGTAAAATGTGTAAATAGATCAATTTTATTTTTTTCCAATTAACTTAGTAAATAGTGACTTGCTATAAAAATATTACCTATTTAATTTTAGTGCGAGATGTAAGAACGAAAATTAGATATTTCCATCAAAAAATTTAGTTACTGCTTTCTCATTTATTGGAATGAGCTATTGCTTAACTACAAGACTAATCTTAGTTTACGTGAAGCCTCATCTTTGTTTAGTTGTCAATAACATTTTTTGGAATATGGACTAACCTAACTCAATTTAATCAATGAAAATATGTCGATATTTTTATCAAAAATTTCATAAAGTGACCAAAAGACGTAAAAATACTATTTATAATATATTTTACAATATTTAAAAATTTCTTGATATTTTTACCAAGATATCAAATATGTCAATATTTTCGTAAGTTATTTTATAATTTCTGAAAATTTTGGTGAAAATTGTGAAAATGTCGAAAAATATCATTGTGGATATATTGTGACATATTGGTTTATAAAATTTTTACTTCTGTAAAATTAAATATACACATATGGATTAAAAATTAGTAAATTGTTCGATATTTCAGTGCTAAGATCAATAAAAATAAAGTATTGTCATAAAAAAAATTAATATATCAATTTTTTATTTTTCCAAATATATGTGGGAGTTAGGGGTGGGCATTTTTTTTCAAAAACCGACCAACAACCCCAGTCTAGGTCCAAACCGAGCCTATGCTTTTTGTTTTTGAAGGTTGATTAGTCCAGTAGGTCCAAAATATTACAAAATCGACCTAGTCGATTCGGTTGTAGGTCCGACAAAAATAAAAACCGACAAAACCGAAACGACCTACACTTTTATATATTAGTATATTTTTTTAAATATTTTTAAATATTATATAAAAAAATTTATAAAAAATAAATAAAATTAAGAATTAATTAATATTATACAAATATACAATGTAAAAGTCTTAAACAAATATTTAGCTTTTGAAATCATGATTTTAAATTTAGGAGGGTGAGTAGTGGAGCATCAAACATGAAGTGTCAATAATGAGATATCATTCCCATATGACACATAATATGAGCAAGGATAGTAGTTCTTATAGCCGAAAGCAACACATTTGTATGCTATAGCTTTTAAAAAAGTATTTAGAGGGGTAAAATATTGTTTGTATTTTTTATTATGATAATAATATTTAAGTAAAATTATAGGTCCAAAACTGCCAAACTAACCTTTCTCAAACTGACATTGTAGGTCGGCTTGAAGGTTGATATTTTAAGAATTATAGGTCGGCTAAGGTTTTGAATTTTTTTAAACTGCCAAGATAAAGTCAACTTGTAAAATGATATAATAGCAGACCTATCGAACTTATGTCCACCCCTAATAAAAGTGCTTCCAAATATCAGTTACAGAAATTTAGAATGCTTGTTCATTCATATATATATATATATATATAATAAAGTTAATAATTACATGATTTATTATTTTTAATATAATAAAGTTAATATTTTTTTTTTTTTTAGAACAAACTCACTTTAAATTTTTATTAAATATGAATTATAATTACAATATTAAATAATTATTCTAAAAAAAATACATCACAATTCCAAACCTACAGTTAAGACACACAAACTGCTGTATACTCAATAAATTTATAAGTAAATATATTAATAGTTTCATATTACAACTTACTTTAATGTTTGACTCGATAATATAAAAAAAATAAAAATTTTAAAGCATAATAAATTGTACATCAAAATTAACTAGTTATAATATCAATAAAAAAAAAAATTATTACTTACATGTCTCAAAACAAACCAAAAATAGCACAAAAAATACATATTAAAATAGCAACATTTAAATAACCAGTGCAACCAAAATATCCACCCTCCCCACCGAACGCAGGGACTCCCTAGGAACACCCATTATCACCACCAATAAAACCAGTGCCAATCGATGTCTGCATAAACAAGAAACACCTAGATCCAAAAGGGTATGAAATTTCAGGCACCGAAAAACAGAACCTCCACACAACTGCAACTCTTCACCGTGGAGTGCAACAAACGACACTCCTATCCACCAAAACTAGAGCGCCACCAGAGAAACAGACATAACAACGAAAAAACTTGTCAATAAAAGGAAAAAAAAAGTTAGGGAAAAAGGAAGAGAGGGTTGGTCATTGGCCAAACGGCGCACCAACGGTCACTGAGACCAAGCAAATCTCAAATCCTAGTTTAAGAGAGAGATGAGAGAAATATATTTAGAGAAAGGGCACAATATAATAAAGTTAATATTTAAATAGTTTTTTTTTATAGAAAAGAAGAAGTTAATATTTGAATAATAAATTTGTTCTTTTTATTTTATAAAAGGTTGTAAAAATCTATGTCTATGGATTTTTCTTTGAGCATTAATATTGATAATTGTGATGATTTAAATGCTCATTTTTTACATTAATTACTTGATTATCGAGCTTACGATATCTTTCAACATAAGCAACATAATAAATATCCTTGCTATTTAAGAAATTTCCTTTATACTTTTTTTTTGAAATAAGTTTTGTTTGATTAATCTTTTTGTATACTCTCGTATTATAATTACTAATGCTCTTAATGTTAATTTGATTATAATTTTTGGATTTCAAGAATTAAAATTAAAATTAATTACATAATATCTTTAAGTTTAAGTAATTAAAATTTGTCTATCGTAAAAATAATTGAAATTTGAAGTTTCAAAATATAATTTTAAATACTCAAGAGAATAAAAAATATTGACAAATGTTATTAACAATTTATTACCTATATCAATTTTAAAGTGCAAGTTGTGGGTAAGGATTAAGAAATTGTCGGAGTGAGGTTTTGTTATCGAAATAGAAAGGAAAAAAAATAAAGGCTCGTGGGTGAGGAGGCTGAAACTGTCTCAGATGTAGGTGAATATGAAAAAGAAAAAGAAAAGTGGAGAGATAGAAGAAGACCCCAAGGGAAATTGAAAATAAAAATATTTGGTTCAGTCTTATAAAGTCTTTAGAAATGAAAATAAGAATTAACCCAATAAAAATCAGTTTTATAAAAATAAGAATCAACCCAAATAAAAAAGCTCAACCAAAAATGTTGGGTTAATATAATTGGAAAAAGCATCCCCACTGTTCCAAACTTATAACATTAGCATAAATTAGTCTTTAATTTCTCAAAAAGTACACATAAATTTTTAAATTTTAATAACTTAATATACTTGAATCAAAAATTTATTAAAATAATAGAAACTCCTTGCATATGAATGGCATGACCGTGTGGACAAGAACAAAATTGGAAATTCTTGAAAATTCACGTCCCAATAGATAGAAGAAGAAAATCAATGGTTTAAACCTAAGTCTCTAAGAAAAACTTATTTACCTATTATGAGTTTCAATCCATAACTCCTCACGCCATGTGATTATGATATACAAAAAGTGTGTTAGTGTTATGAAAATATATTTATCCATTTTGATTTTAGCGAGTTATGAAAAGATGAAGAAGGTGGACGATGATTGAAAAATAAAATCTAGCATTTTAATTATAAAAATGACATTAAATTTTACAATTAAAAAAATAAAAATAAAAATAAAAATGGTAGGAAGCCCGCAAATGGAAGGAGTGAAAAAATTTCAAAATGAAAGTCTCAATTAAAGTTCAAGGCTTGTGTGTCTAAAAGTTACAAATTTAATAACCGTGATGTTCATCTCATCTAATTTAATTTAGTTAGTATGAGTTGGGTTATTTTCAATAGGTTAGAATTTAATCTTATGGTAAAAATTATTACCAATGATAAATTTATAAATATTTATGTTAGGTCATCAAAAATTAAAAAAATTATGTGAAAGTGTACTTGAATTTATAGAAACTAATTAATTTTGTAGCAAAGTAATTTATAATATTCTGTGATCTACTTCAACTAAATCATCTTAGTTTCTCAATGAGACCCTCATGTCAAATGGGGAGAAAATAAACTGTATTATAATTTGGTATATTGGAGATCATAACTAAAATGATCTTTATATATTGTTTTAATTAAGGTTCTTATAATTTCCTAATTAAAATAAAATTGGTATATACTAAATTAGTTTATATTAATTTTGAACAGTCTGTGGACCTACTAAAATTAGGTCACTTAATTTCAGCTCATTAATTTAATTAACTAATATAATTTAATAGAATATATATGATATCTAATTTGTAAAAAATGTGATTTTCTCACACAATAAACTTTGCACACCACTAACAACCTCATAAGCTACAATCGTTACTTTTGTGATAAGTTTTCATTTGAATCCTTCCTTCTCATTGGAAAAGAGAAAGAATGAATGAAAGTTAGTAAAGTTCTCGTTTATGAGCAACCATGTCTCCGCCTTTGTATTTTTCACAACAAAATCCTAACCAAGGAAATTATAGTTGTTTCTTTTAATGAAGTATAAAATAAAAACCGCAACCATAACCAGAATAGAAGAAGACATAAAAAAGCTTAAAACAATAAACCAAAAAACTATAAAACCCTATTCCCCATTTCATTCAATCTCTTCCCTTCTCATTTTCATTTCACCACCTTTCATCGTCTAATTGTCTTTCTTTCCTCGTCGATCGTCAAGCTTTGAAAGAATCTAAATTTCTCATGGCCAATTTTAAAAGCAAGATTGAATTTTTTGAAATCTCAAGTCCTCGTTCTTCACTCGATCCCTCACCATGTACTCATCTTCATTTAGGGGTGTAAATTCGTACGAGATAGGCTAATTCGAGCGGGCCCAAACTAGCCTAGTATAAATTGATTCAATCCTAACTCAATTCAAATTTAATTCGAGCTAGCAAATGTGAACTCGGACCCAAACCAAACACAAACAAGCTGGCCCAAACTAGCCCGAATTGTTAATTATATATATATTTTTTAGTTAATATGACTTTTTTTTATTAAAAAAATATGTTTAATAATTAAAGCTTAAACAACATTACATAAAATAATATATATATATATATATATATATATATATATATATATATAAGAAAAATTAATTATTAAAGAAAAAAGTCAATTACTAAATTAATTAGGCTATGAGTAAAAGTAAGAAGTCGTCATACCCTCATGAAAACTCACATTTAGAATAAAGAATTCTCAAGTTCAAATAAAATTTCTTCTAGCTATTAAACAAAATAAATAGAGATTAGTAGATTAAATAAATATACTTACTAAAAATTGTACAATTAAAGTAAATTAAAATGTTACACGAGAACATAACTTTTTTTACATACACAAGAATAAAATTTTGATTATTACATAATATATAAGTCTCAAGACAATGAATAAGTGGAAAAGAAAATAACATAACACAATTATCGATTTAAAAATAGAAACTTCATAATACTAATTTAAATTAAATATAAATATTATTATTTTGTTTAAAGAGTTAGGTAGATTTAAGCACTAAATGCATTAGCATCAAAGAATGTGGTATAATATTGTGAGAAAATGAATAAATTATAACTATTTATTCATTATTAGCTTATTTTTCAAAAGAAAAGGGAATAAAAATAACTAATATATCATAAAAGAGAAGTACTTAAAGAAATAAAAGATTATTTTAATTTCATAGCTAGTCTTTTTTTATTTTTTATTTAAAATTTAATTTAATTTTATTTTATTGCGGGCTAATGGGCCAGCCCTAACCTAGCTCAAATTTTTTTGGGTTATTCGAAATGGGCCAAAACAAGACCAAATTTAATTCAATTCGTGTTTTTTGATTCAGGTTAAATTCGGTCAATCGAACTATGGCACAAATTGTCACCCCTATCTTCATTGGACTCGTCCTAGAAACAACCCTACCACCACCACAACAATGATAACTCTAAGAGCATATCTAAGGATGTTCCATATCTTTATTTTAGTGTAATTTTTGCTCTAAAAATTTATCCAAAAAAATCTTTGTAACTTTGCATTAGAATAGTGAGATGAAAATTATCACGCAAAATATAGCGCAATATTGTTTATTTAGCGCAACAATATTTAAAATATTGTTACACTTTTTTTTTCTTCTTAAAATATTAATAAAATAAATATAAAAAAAACATTTTTTCAATTTTTATTTTAATCTAATTATTTATATTTGTCTTAAGTTGGTTTAAATTTTATTATTCTTTGAGATAATAAAATATTCGATTTCAAAAAAAAAATTCAACATAGACAAATAAAAGATCAAGATGCTCATGTTGTATTTTGAAATTAACATTAGTGAAATGATCATTATATACTTTTAAATGTCATAAATTTTTTTGATTAAATATAATGTTTATTTTTTCAGCAATTTAATATTTAATATTCAAAAATTTAATGTTTATTTCACATAAAAAAAATATAACATTTTATTTAGTTACTTTTTTATTTTTTTTCTTATTGAAAATATAATTTTTAAATTTATTATAATTAATTAAATAATATTAATATAGAATTAGTAAATTAGTTTAATATAATAATTGTTATAAATTAATTTATAAAATAAAATAGAAAGAATACTCTATTATGGTAAAAGAACATATTTTTTTTAATATAATATTTAGTGTAATAGGTTTAATGTGAACAAAAAATATTATAATTTTTGTATTAAAATAATGCAAAATTGCATTAAAATAAAATTTTGAGTTGAAGGCGGTCTAATTCCTTAAAGTGTGTTTATTAATATGGAAAAAAAAAAATGAACGAAAATGAAGTCATTCTCAATTATATGTTTACTTTTCAAAAAATGTGATAAAAATGAAATAACAATCTCAGAGAGTCATTTTCATTAATTATTTTCCTACTTTTTATGAATATTGATTATCTTTTTAAATTTTTAAAAATATAACATAAAAAATATCTTTTATTTTAATATTTTTCTTTTATAAATATTTTTAAAAAAAAATATTGAAATAAATTAATATTTTTATTTTAATCACAAAAAAATAGAATAAATTTAACGTTCTTTTTTTCCAATTATGATTCATGGAAAGGGAAGGTGAAAGAAGCTACGCAGCATCTTCGAGAGTAGAAAGCTCTCCGGCGAACCTCATTCCCAACCGGAAATTAAAATAAGACCCACAAAGTCCTCCAATTCATGGATTGGGTTGGTGGGAACAGAGGACAAAATTGTGATGTGTTTGACCAGTTTACGAGGGATTCGGAGGACGTATGAGGACGGCTACGAGGTGAGGATGATAATGATGTATTGATTATTTTACATAAATGTTTTTACTTACAAATTTATTTTAAGTAGGTAGTAATGATATCTTCTTTAAATTAGGGTGTGGGTGGATGTGAGCTACAGAGCGTATTGGGTGAGAAAAATGTGATCTTGCCTCAGGTTTTCAACAAAGGAAAGTAAATGGGCGGTGCAGAGATTATTATTAAGCAGCTATTTGAAACAGGTGAGTTGGTGAAAATTCTTATAGGGTTCCCAATTAGGGAATCTGGTTATGTAAGTCATATTTTCGGGGATACGAGGTTCGTGCCGTGTGGGAATTGTAGTGGAAGCTGTAGAAAGTTGTTTTGTGAAGATCAAGGGTTCCTTAAGAAATGCTTAGATTGCAACGAGAACGGATTGATCCACTGTCCTTGTTGCTCTTCTTGAGCAGCAGCAGTAGTAGCAGTATTCGAATTTATTCCATCTCATCTTGTTCAGTCAGTTTGGATGACTAATGTATAAACAAGAGGGGGATTTCTATTAATTCCATGTGCTGTGCATGCGAGTGTTCCAAGGAAGTAAGAACGGAAAAAAGAAATAATAATAATAATTTCCAGGACTATTTTAGTTAACGCTCTTATACCCATGCTGTACGAAACCCAATCGATCGGTATTAACTAGCAGTTGTTTCCATAAACCAAAAGAAATAGATATTCATAATGGCCTCAAACCAATAAAATAATGAAATAAACGGAAATCAATCTCAGCTCCAAGACAGAATCAGACAGCTAACCACGTTGACCTTTCTGTGTATTTTTGGGAATTTTATTTCAATTTACGTGGAGGTTTTCAACCTGACATGACATCCTCACATCAGATTACCAATACTCCCCCCGTAATCTTCCCTTTATTTATTTATTTATTTGTATTTTTAAATTATCGTTATTGTAACAAATTATGCTATGAAGTATGAGCTGTCTATCCACTTGGATCTTTCAGTTTTGTAATAAAAATTTGAAAGTCAATACTCATATTGAGGGAAAAAAATATTTAATTATTACTGGACATAATTCGAATTTAATGATCATTCACACATTGATCCACTAAAAGCTTTTCTTTCTTTCAATATATAAACAAAAAAAAAATTATTTTGAAGGAAAATATCAAATTCAACAAAAAAGAGATAATCATAATACTAATACTAATAATAATAATAATGTCATAGATGAACATCCTATTAGTGTAGCAATGAACAAATTTAAATATGGACACACAATCACCAGAGGTCCACACCATAATGACAGTCTTTGGAGACGATCTTCGCTTTCGCCGTTAACTTATCCACAATCACATCACAGTTAACCTTAACGTTAATTTCCCAAGTTTTAATAGCACCTACTTTTAACTTAACAGGCGTCCTCAACTTCAATTTCAAAGGCACCTTCCCTTGGCTCTGCTCTGCCATCAAGTCCTTCCAATCAGTGGCGGTCAGCTTAATTGTAGGCCCAGTTAACGCCATCTTGATCATCGTTACATTGTTTGACGGCTGGTAATATATTGGAAGACCACCTTCGCAAAATTTGACTCCAGAGTAAGAGACGCTAATGGAGCTACCTGTTCTGTAGTAGATACCGATATTGTTGTTAGGGTTATTGGCTCTGATAATGGCGTTTATTTCGGGGGAAATTATCGATGCAGACGTGAGATTGATTCGTTTAATAAAGAGATTGTCTATTGAGTAGTTGGGTGATTCCGGGCGAACGACAAGGTAGAAGACACCAGCTGAAATGGCGGCTAGAATGGTGAAGATAGCAAAAAGGCCGAAAATCCAGCAGAGGCGGCAAGAGCTGCGGCGAGGCTTGCGACGAGCATATTGGTTGTAGCGGATACCATTTTCGGGGGGTGGGACCCGGTAGACTTGGTCCTTTGGGATTTGAATGACATAAGTGCCAGGTAGAGGAGGGACTGATTTTTCCTTCGCTGGAGAGATGGATTTCCGTGGACTTTCATTCTTGTCGTTGTTGGTGTTGGGATGGGTTTCGGTCTCGGTTGTTGTGGGGTGGACTCGATCGGCCATTTTGTGGGACTTCTAAATGGAAGCCAATTAATGGAGTATTAGTCAATTTGGACCCAAGAGATTACAAGAGAATAAGAGAAAGAAAACAGGAAATGGACAGCAAGTTGTAACTTATAATTTGAACCCCCAAAAAAGAAAAAAGAAAAATTTGCAACTTACAATAAGCAGTAGGTAGAAGAATACTTGGTGGAAGCCAAGCAAGTATCAAATGTGAGCAGACATATATATATATATATATTTTTTTTTTTTTTTTTTTTGTTGAAAACAATCAGACAAAATATTGAGAAGGGTTCGGCACCGCGTATACACTACACACACTTGCCAGTCTGCCACTACCATTTCTTTATAAGCAAAGAATTAAAGAAACCGCGTTAAAGTTTTTACACAAATCGCGTGAAAATCACAGTATCTACGCGGTAGTCATACAGCTCCTGGTTGACTCGTTGTAAATGATATATATATTTTAGACCTCTTAGCCAGATCTTACTTTCCTCATTTTTAGGGTGAAATGTTGCCACAGTACTCTAATTATTGTAATTAGTTACTTAAATTTAGTAATTTAAAAAAAATATATATATATAATATTTTTAAAATTTTTTGATAAAAAAAATGTATTATTTTTATTTATTATAAATATTAAGAATATTATTTTAAATGATTTTCTTAATTTTTTTCCTATAATAATTTAGTTAATTAGTTTTAAATAAATAAAACTACAAATATATAGTCAATTTTTATGTTTTTAAATTTATTTTTTTACTTTTTCAAATGTATTTAAAAACATTACATGAACAATTACTTTTCATTTTTTTTCAAAATTCTTTCTTAAAAAAAATTTATAAAAATGAAGAAAAATATAAAATTTATTATTTGTTCTTGTGACACATTTTAAAATTAATAAATTAAATTGTCCTAAAAATTAATAAATTTAGTAGAAAAGTCACAAAACATAATACTTCTAAAATTTATAATAATAAAAATATAACAACTATATATTTGGATATTAATTTATATGTTTTAATTTTTTTTATTTTAAATTAAAAATAATATTTTTTTTTATTTTTTAAAATATAATATAAATATAAAAATAAATTAAATATTAATTTAAATAAATTTTATAATAAAAAATTATTTAAAATATAAATTATTTTAATAAAAAATATATAATTATTTTAATATAATTATATTATGTATTATTTTATTAAATATTATACAAATTAATTATAATTTATTTTAATATAATTATATTTAATTTATTAAATTCAGTACATCAAAAGTCTGAAAATGGCGGCATTTGTTTCCTCGAGAAGATGACAACGCGAGAAACGGCAGAAAAGGGTTGAATCGTCTATTACCCTTTTTATTGACGATAATGTGTGCTTCACGTGTTCTGTTCTGTTTGATTGAAACATAATTATTAAAATTAGGTCAAGGCTAAATTAAAAATTATAAAATTTTAAGTATTAAATATAATAATTATAAAATTAAATTATTTAAATTAAATTAAATAATTATAATATTATTAGTACTTGCTTTTAAAAAAAGAAGAAATAAATATTTTTAAAATCTAATAAATTAAATTAATGGAACATTTATATAGTATTCTAGAAGCTCATTAACTTTCAAAACTAATAATCTAGTACATCATTTATATTTTTTATTTTTTATTTTTTTGTTAATTTTAACATTTATAATATTTCCTTCATTATATGAGAAACAATTATTGTCTTTTTTATTTAAAAATAATAATTTATTTAAATATCATAAATTATCTTTTAAATTATATATATTCTTAATTATATATTAGGATTTAAATTTAATATTCTTTATTTTTAAATTGTTTTCACTGAACTTTTGATTATAAATGTCGAATTTCTTAAATTCTGATTATAGAATTTGAATTACTTGCAAACAAATAAGAAGAATGAAAATCCCATCATCAGGCAAGTTGTTTTCTGAACTTGTAAGAGTAGTATGTAATTATGTCATTTCTTTTTATTATGAATGCCTTTTTTTTTTTTATTACATGAAGTAGTTATATATTTTTTATTCATATATCTAGGAAATGGAAGAATATAAAAATTTTATGCAATAAAGTTTGATGATTTCGCTAGACGACCGGTACTATTTTGTTTCTGAAAAACTCTGGTTTCTCTCTTCCTTCATTGACTAATTCCCAATCTGCTTCTGCTTCTGCTTCGTTGTCTACTCCTTCACCTTCTTCTGGGCAATCTACGCCGTCCGCGGACAATTCTGAGTAGCCGCCTAGGGTTCGGAATGATAATCCGAGGCTGGTTTCGATCCGGAGCCGCTGGCGAGGGGTGCCAAGGCTTTGAAGGAGTTCGAAAAGTCTCCTCATGCCAAAAAGGTTTGTAATTTTAAATTAGGATTCTCTCCATTTGTTGCATATCTTTGTGTTTACTTTTTTATCACTTTTATTTTTGAACTGGACTTTGTTGGGTTCTTATCTAATATCTATGCATTTTCTTTCTGAAGTACCGTGAATGGATGATGACATTTGGATTTGTGTTGGTCACTTAATTTCTCGCATGCATTTTGTTCCCATTTAGACAACGGGTTCATTTTTTCTCTCTGATTGCTACTTTCCTAGATTCTTTTCCCCCTTTTTATTATTCTCCATTAGAATTTACAAGACTAGATAGATCATAATGGGCATCTGGTAGCCCTTTCTATCCTTGGTTTGCCTTTGAAATAGTGAATTTTTTAGTGAAAAAGGTAGTGATCTCCTTATGCTTTAGGCGTTTGAAGTTATGAAGAAACAAGAAGAGACAAGGCAAGCTGAGTTGGCTGCAAAGGCTGTAGAGTTGAAGGCAATGCAAGCTCAAGCATTATTGCTTTTATTTCATCTTTAAATGATAATACAATTAGCTAATGGAAGCCACTACAATTTGTTTGGCGCTTGAGACCTGGTGCTACTGCCTTGAGAATATATAATAGGTCTAGCATTAGTATCTTTTATAGCTTTGTTTCACTTTGACACCAGTTTTGCATCAACTTTTTTGTTTCATTGCCTGACAGGAGAGACATCGGGTCATATAGGATGAACAGAAAAAATTAGCTCAGCATCAAGCACAAACAAAATCCCAAATGGCCCGCTATGAGGATGAGCTGACAAGAAAGAGGATGCAGGCATGCACCTTGTAATATTGACATTAAATAAGTTATTTACGGTAAATGTTTTTAACTGCTTAATGTCAATTGCAGGCAGAGAATGAGTTGCAGCAAGCAAGGAATCAAGAGCTTGTGAAAATGCAAGAAGAATCATCAATTAGACAAGAGCAATCTCGTCGAGCAACGGAGGAACAAATTCAAGCACAACATCATCAAACTGAGAGAGAGAAGGCTGAAATAGAATGAGAAACTATTAGAGTGAGGGCTATTGCAGAAGCAGAAGGGAGGGCACATGAAGCAAAGCTAGGTGAAGAGGTTAACAGGAGGATGCTTGTAGAGTGTGCAAATGCAGAGAGGGAGAAGTGGATTGCTGCGATTAATACCACTTTTGACCATATTGGAGGTATTTCAGTCAGATAGCCTCATGTCTACATTTCACCATCAAAAATCTTATTTTGTTTCTGTAGAATTCTTATGGCCATTTCAAGTTTTCTTCCATTCTATTTGATCTCCTTTTTCTCCTCAATTATTTGAATGTTTGCCCTGTTTTTTTTTTTTTTTGGCATTTTTGTTTGTCTTCTTCCCCATTTTATAAGAATATTAAGCTATCATTTTCTTTTGTTGAGTGGCAACTTGGTGAAGGGAGTTATGTCCCCGTATTCAGGAAAATGTCCGAGTATTTTCCATGTACACTGAAGGCTTTTACCATGTAAACATGATATGACTTTATATCCTCCTTAGCTGAATAATGACACTAGGAAACATTTTTAGAATGAAAACAGTTGTTTGAGCACGCTTCTCATAATTTAACGGCTTGATTAAACTTATAGTCTGTCATGCCACATTCTTCTTTATAGAGAAAACACCTGTTGTTCAGAGTCAGACTTCTTTTTTATGTCATTCAGTATTTCTTTTCTAATCTTCATGTTGAGGACTAATGGCCAACTAACTACTGACTGAATGTTGTTTGGTGCTTTGTTACACAAAATTGTTGCTTACAATGTGATTTGATGTAACATTAACTATCTTATGCAGGGGGGCTGAAAGCGATTCTGACAGATCAAAATAAACTGGTTGTTGCTGTTGGGAGTGTGACAGCTTTAGCAGCTGGGATTTACACAACAAGGTATATGACTACAAAAATACTATAACATTAAAGTTTAAACTTCACTTTGTCATTTCATACCCATAGCTGCTCTTAAAAGTTAAGGGATCTATTGGTTGCTTTACATCATCTTCTTGTTCTTGTTTCGGTGTGGATTTTAATGTATTTTTTTCTTTTTTCTAGTGCTGGGTACTCAACTTCCATTCTCAATTATTGCAGCTTGTACTATATAAAACTATTGATTGGTTTTTCTGAATATCTATCTTCTGATGTGAACCCTTAGCTTTGGAATATTGAATTCAATGATTATGTGTTGAACTGGTTTTCTGTTGATCCTCAGTTGAAGTTGGTTTGAAGCAGAAAAGTCCTCAGACCTGGATGTAAACATATAGGAACTATGCACGTCTGTGTATTTTTCCTCACTCTCTCCAGGCACTTGATTTTCAGATTCTTGCAATTGAGCAATTGTTTGCTAAGATAATTTGCATTGTTTCTTAAAGCTCTCTTTTTTAGGCACTAATTTTTCAGAACCTTTTGCACTTACAGTGTAGTTTTGGTCTCATAATCAACTCAAAATGAAGGGTTCCTTTTCAAGTTTTAATAAATGACAAGATATATTGAAAATAATCCGAGGTGGAATTATTATTGCAACCTGCTATCTTGTAGCTTATGCAGGTTTCTTTTTTTTTTTTTAATACAGAGAAGGTGCAAAGGTGATGTGGAGCTACGTGGATAGAATATTAGGACAACCATCGCTTATCCGAGAGTCGTCCAGAGGGAAATACCCTTGGTCAGGATTGTTTTCTCATGCAAGTTCGCTAGCTCGGCAATGATAAAGGCTCTTCTAGAAATGGAAAAGGTTTTGGTGATGTTGTTTTACGTCCTTCTCTTCAGAAAAGGATACAACAGTTAGCTGGTGCAACTGCAAATACTAAATCCCACCAGGCACCATTCCGAATCATGCCCTTCTATGGTCCTCCAGGAACTGGGAAAGCAATGGTTGCTAGAGAGTTGGCTGACTTTTTTCTTGATAGATTTTGTCTTTATGAATTTTCAAAAATTATTCCCTAATTCCAATATCCATTTGTTGGTTCAAAACCAATTTAGAAAACATTTTTTTTTTAGTACAATAATTTCCACTTACCTTGATAATACAAAAGATTCTTCTTATGGAATTAAAAAGATTAAGTTCAGTATGAGAATGAGATGCATTAATTTATAATTTTATATTTACATACAGGTTTATGAACAAGTGTTAGAGACCGGTAATAAAAGTAATTCATTGTTTGTGGGTTTGAGATCTGTGATCTTTTAGAGAAAGGTGTGATAACTAAGAAGGAAACAAGATCTCCTAGAAAAATGAAACTTCACATGAATGCTTTCTTGCTCCGAGGATAAGATCATATTACCTTGTGAATTGGGGTTTCCCGAGGGAAGTAATATAAGGCTTTCGGCCATAATTATCTGTCTCCATTGCTGAAAAAAGGAAAAAAGGTTTTGCTTATTAATTCAATCCGTGATGTGGAAAAATAGTTCTTCATTTATGGACTTCCTTCCGTGCAATATTGAACAGAGATTTTGTGTATGGGGTTTTGATTCACTAAAATATTTTGCTTTTAAAGCTGTGAACTTTTGCCTCATTGTCTCTTTCGTTGACATCATTTTCTATACATTTCGTGATTGTAGCTCTTGTCTTCAGGGATTAGATTATGCACTGATGACAGTAGGAGATGTTGCTCCTCTGGGATCACAAGCTGTTACCAAGATACATCAGCTGTTTGATTGGGCCAAGAAGTGTTGCTTTTCATTGATGAAGCAGATGCATTTTTGTATGAGAAAGTAAATACTTGAGCTTTGATAAATTTGCATGTTAACTATGATTCTCTATGATTCATGTGCAATATATCAATCCATCGTAAAACTAGACAGATTATGAATTTGTTGGACAACCTTACAGGCGTAATAAAACTTACATGAGTGAAGCTCAAAGGAGCGCACTTAATGCGTTCCTATTCCGAGCTGGTGATCAGACCAAAGACATTGTCCTTGCCCTTGCTACAAATCGTCCTGGAGATCTTGACTCAGCTGTGGGAGATCGTATTGATGAAGTGCTGGAATTTCCTTTGCCCGGGGAAGAGGAGCGACTAAAGCTGCTAAAGCTTTATCTGGACAAATACATATCTCAGGCTGGCTCAAGAGAACCTGGTTTTTTTGGTCATTTATTCAAGAGCGAACAGCAGAACATAGAGATTAAGGGTTGACGTATGATATCTTAAGAGAAGCAGCGGTAAAGACTGAAGGATTTTCCGGTAGAGAGATAGCAAAACTGATGGCAAGCGTCCAAGCTGCTGTTTATGGGAGTGAAAACTGTGTGCTCGATCTAATCCTTTTCCGGTAGGTGTTAGACTAAAAAGTGGCGGAGCATCAACAGAGAAGGAAACTCGGAGCTACTGACAAAAGTAGTGGATGAATTATTTTTGAATTGTTGAGTTCCATTGTTAAGACATTTTAGGTTCCATCCAATTTACACAATTTGATTGGCCCTTGTTTTTGGTCTTGGGCAACTTCTTGTCTATCATATTTTTTCCTTTTTCTTCGCTCCTTTATTTATCAATTTATATTAAAAGCTACAGTTAATATTAGAAAGTTAGTCCGGTATATTAAGTTTAGTTCATTTAGGTTACTTGTAACTCAATTCAAATTATTCAAATTTTATGCGAGTAAAGTTCAGCGCAATTAACTTTTAAATAAGTTGGATTGAAACTAATTCCTTAGCACTTTTAAAAAATAAAACAAAATAAAATATAATGTTATTACACAAATTATATTTTGATTATATTTTTGTAAAAATAAGAAAATAAAAATAGTGTACTTTAATTGTATTTTTTTTAATAACATTATTCTAATAGTAAAAATATTTTGCTGAATGAGCTTACGAGTTGCCATGATCTAGCCGAGCTGGAATTTTTTAGCTTATTAGGAGTTGCTCATTTAAAACTACTAATTTATACTTAAATAAGAATTGTTAAGCACCTGACAACTTTTTTTTTTTCTTCTCATTTTGATTGTACTTCTCTGTTTAGAGAATTAGGGTATAATGTGGTATGTTCATTTCAATTTCAATTTCAGTTTACACAAACTTATGAACGTCGAAATGACTTAGGAGTATATATTCCTTGATTCTATTATCAAGACATCTATATTTTTTAATTCGAAGGAGTAGATGCGCTTCGAGGTTTCCCTCATAACTGCTATTTTGTGGGGTTTACAACGATCCAACCCATTTCTGTTGACTGACTGGCCTTAACCAGGAAAGCCACCCCACCATTGGAGACCATCATAAACAAGTTCACCAACCATAACAAATGAGTCAAAAATTCATATCCTGATTTAGCTGTAACATCAAATTGTGCTTGGGGCTTAAATTGCACAATTGTTTGACAAACTTGGGGTGAAAAAAAAATACGAAACATTCAACTAATGGATTTAAGCTCTACAAGATGATATCCTGGGAATAGTAGAAAATGTTACGAAATATAAACTATATTGGAATAAAACAATTTTGACAATTTCTGAGATACTATTATTGGTAGCTGGACAATCCTCTAGCGACTAATTGTTACTTCTGCTACAACACAAATATAAAAATACAGGAGAAAAATATTACAATAAAACTTCATGGACCTAGAACAAACAAATCTGCCAGAACCTATGAGCCTCCTACTAAGCTTGAAAGTAACTGAGACCATCTGCTTTTGACCTAAAACTATACCAAACGATAATTATTATAAACTTTTGACTCATTCTGGCATATTACTCTACACAATATACAGATGCTGATGCTTTAACATGGAAAATAAAAGAGCTTGAAATTTTTCAATACTCATGTTTGACCCGCGCTTTTAGTATCCCAGGCACAGGTGGGGAGGTAGGAGGCCTAACCAGTGTGTTTGGCTTTGATATTGAAGCATGAGTAACCTGTGACAGATACATGCCAGGCATACTAGAACCCTCACCACCTCCATCTGCATTATAATTGTGCGCCATATCTTCATCCTGGGGTGTTTTACAAAATTGCATTGCCTTCAGAACATAATTATCATCATGAAGCTCAAAAGGTGTGCTGCACTCACGTACCCATCAAATTTGATATATCAATACACAAGCAACATAATCTAAACAAATAGGAAAAATCATGAAGCTCATGCATCCATCAGCGATATATTTTACTAGAATACAATACAATCCTACAAGTTATCAATTCTCAAAAATTCACAAAGAAAATGTTGTAAGATTAGTCAAGCATATATCATACAATTATATAACCATATTGTTGAGAAAAAAAAATAAAAACAAAAAGAGAAATTGGGCACTCACGAACATTATTACCTATTGAAGTCAAAATGCACCAGCTGCATATCTTCTGATATTTCCACCTCAACAGTTGCATGAGGGCGAGTCTTAAGGATTAACAGGTAGAAGTGAAAGAAATTAGAATAAGATAAAAGCAGCTGAAGCAATTAAAAAATACAAGGAATATATGAAAGGAAACGTTAAATAGAACATATAAGGAAAACAAAATAGCATACTTGAACAAGAATAAAAGGTAAAGCCACACCGCCACTAGGAGCATTTCCAGAGTTGTATAATTGTTCATTTCGTTGTACCAGGCTCTGAAGACCTACATACTTGATAAGGGACACAACACAAGAAGTTAAAATGCAGATGCTCAAAACCATAAGGATTTTAAGATTTTCCTGAATTAAATACGAAAATCTGCAAGAACCAAAAGGTAAAGTAGACAAAAAATAACCACATACTTGTTGCTGCAGCTCTTGCAAATAGGCAGCTTTCTTTTCAACCCGATTTCTCAGAGCATGACGCTCTGTCTGCATTGAATATGTAAATACATACATACATATATATATATATATATAGAGAGAGAGAGAGAGAGAGAGCTTTCAGTAGCCAGTCACGGGATGACAATGAAATTGATGCACAAAATGAAAATAATTTAACCTTAAGTTCTTCGATATCATTCAAACTCGTATGAGGCAATCCCTTCCATTGTATTTCTTTTTTATCCTTAGATATAATATCCATGGCCATAAGGACATTCAAGGCATCATAAACCCGTCGCCGGATGTTTTTCTCGTCATATTGTTGCTGTCAAACAAAAAAATCAGCAAAAACAAAACATAAATTTAGAAAGTTCCATGAAATCCTTTCCTCCTTTTCCAGGTTAAGTCTATTGACTTTGCCCAGAAGAACAAATAGAAAATAAGTTTGTGCCTTCAGAGCATAAACCCAAACCTGATCTGGAGATGTAACACTGTTGCTAGGGTCAGCAAACTCTGCTACTAGCTCATCTGCAACCTGGGCAGTACTCCAGTCTTTTAGAGCATAGAAATGATGAACCATTACAAGCAGAAAAGAGTGCATTTACACAGACCAGAAACGCATCATTTTTTCCCCCCCTTTAAAGCCGGATATCCATAACCAACATAAACACTACTTATGGAGCAAAGCACAAATTCAAAATACCAAGAGGCTCCAACATCTGCTAGATATTACATTTCCATGGTGCTAGATGTAACTAACGCAATGCCACATCCAAATGTATATAACTGAAACTTACATAATTATGCACCATGGACCAATTTCAGAAGCTTTCATTTACAATTAAAACCAGTGCGATCTGGTCACCACAGAGTAATGAACATTATGAAGAAAGGAAGGGAAAAAAACTAGTCTGACTTCACTGAATGAGATGTCAATTTCACCTCACATGCAACTCATTCGGTCGATAAACATAGAACATAGAATCCCTCATCGATGATTTATGACATAACTTAGTGAAGAGAGCTGAGTTTGTTTATTCTTCAATTATTTTGTTAAACCAATTGACTTTAATTTAAGGACGATAGGACGCCCAAGTCCATTAACTTTGACAAAAGTACACTTTATACCCATATCTGTTTAGAAGAGCAGCACAAATCTATTACCTTTAAAAAAAGAGTCGTAGAAGTTCATTTTGTAAAGGTAATACACTTTTACCGCCCTTTTTGTAGGGAGAAGTAGAATTTCATTACCTTTACAAAATGAAATTTTGCAACCCTTTTCATAAAAGAAGTAGACTTGTGCTACCCCTTCTAAATAGTTACAGGTCTAAAGTGCACTTTCATCAAATGTTGCAAAATTGAACAACCCTTCTTCCTTTATTTAAAGCATCAATTTTGTAGGTCTCAAAAAGTTTAGGACACAATACAATACTCATTTGATTGAGTTAAAAATTTAGCATTGATTTCTTATAAAATGTAAACCATACTATGTTGCCAGTTTCAAAGTAAATTGTGGGAAAAAAATACTAACTTTTGGCAGACCTAATCTGTTAAATCTATGAACATTTCAGAAGGTTATTAAAACACTACACAGTGACCGAAAAGAATGTGCAGGACTGTAGAGGTTATACATTCATATGTTATGACAAATTTGATGACTGAAGCAAAAGGATCCTTTAAACCAAAGCAAACACTTATTCTAAATATTATCATCTGAAAGCAAAAAAATTACTAATTTAAATTACAAACAAGTTCACAAATTTCCTGACCTCATTATAAGTTGTCCTCCCCTTGCTTTCTACTTTCTCACACACTGGAAACAACAGGCAAAATACCAATACAAAAGCAGTCAAAGAAAATACAGCTACTAACTTATAGAAAAATGCTCGTAATGCAAAAGCCAGGCATAGTGGAAATGTTATCCACATGAAAATAAGCTTCTAAGTAAGCTAAAGAAAATGTTTTACTAAGCTAAATTTATAAGTAATTAAGGTTCACAAAATTCAGACGAAACACAAATAACACAGGGAAAGATACAATGATAGAGTAAATCAAACACCTTTCATGCTGAATTGGCGGAGCCCCCTTCCACTCTTATCGCCTGGAACAGCCCGTTGGCCTCTCTTCTTCTTTTTGCTATTGTTTAAAACCAAATCATTACTGAGAAGAACTCAAGTTATTAGAAATAATAGCTTTCAGAGAGTAAACAAGCGATGCCTAAGTCCTGACTACCATAAGTCCATAAGCAATCTAGTAGTACTCTGTATACAAAGAAATAAATTCAAGGCAGGATCTCAATAAACCAAAAACTCTGGTAAGATCGATTCTAGGAGGTACCTCAGACATGAGACTATCAAGAACAATGTGAATTAACAAGATACCTTATAAAGTATAATAACCCACCCAAATTTTATCAAGTCTTGCCAAATACACAAGGCATCATAAACAGAAACATACAGTCATTAAACAGTTAATCCCGTTAATTAAGAAGAAGAAAAAAAAGCACTTTGACCTAAGCCATCAAGCAGAGACCCCCTTCCACTTAAAAAAATAAAAATAAAAACCTAATCCAGAGACACAGCACAAGTAGAGCTCTCACGCAATAATAACTAATAAAGGGTAAGGGGTAAGAGAATACTAACGCAACGGCCTCTTGTGAAAAGGAATCGTCAGCATGAATGTCAAGATGGTTCAATCTGAGAAAAGTGTTGTCGCTGGCTGTAGTGGGCATGGTCTGTTCACTACGGCTTGAAGGCGAACCAACGCTGCCGCTCATGGAAACGGACTGCCCAGACAACGTGGTTGCACGCCCCAGAAGGTCCTCGTCGACGTCGTCCTCTGCTGGGCTCGCTTGCTGAGCTCTTGTCCCCATCTTCTGCTCTGTGAGCTACCCACTACTAGGTACTTTGGAACTCCGGTAGCAAACAGATAAATTTGGACTCGGAACCTAAACAGAAATACTATCCAGGTTCAGGTGAACTAGTCGATTAAATTATATGTGGATCCCGATCCCAGCAAATCTAAAATTCCTTGTATTTCTTTTGCGTAGTTTCCCGATAAACTCAGATTATTGATAAGTAATACCTATCGGTTATTATTACGATTGTGGTGTTGCCTATTATTTGCTCCTTTATTTTATGTTCATTCATTCCATCCTACTCATTACCCTTTTATCGCTTAATAAAAATGAATGTGATAAAAAACGTACATTTTAATTATTAAAGTGAATCGGTATCTATTCTATTAAAGACAGCAACATTTTGTTTTTCTTGAACAAAAAAATTATAACAATATAAATACTTATTTAAAATATAATTCATTGCTATTGAAATAATAAGTTAGAATAAAAAATGTCTCTATTCATCACATTTTCAATAAATATATATTTATTTTTCAAAAAAATAAAACTTTCATAAACAATAACTCAATTGCACAAACAGACTTAAAAGAACCATAACTAGATCCTTAACATCACACCTTAATGAATCCAACTTTCACTACACAAAAAGTATATTATAAGGAATCAAATTAACGCGTAACTAACATCAATGCTAGCAAAGAAACAATTTCTTAAAAGCATAGTCCACTCTTTTGTGACAATCTAGCTAGATAACAAGAAACTAACGTGAATTTATCAAAAGAAACGGGACATAAGTAGCATACAACCCAAACAAAGTGCAAACTAAAAAAGTTGAAACAACAAAACAGCAAAAAAAAAAAAAAAATTTAAAAAGAAACAACCCTTGCATAAAAATCAACAAACAAACTAACAAAGCATGATCCGCACTTGACACAAAACCTTGATGAACAAACTCCATATAAACATAAGCAACACATCATATCGTACTGAAGAAATAAACAAGTAATTTAGAATTTATTCTTTAATTAATTTTTCATTTTCATTTTTTAAAATTACATTGAATTTATACATAATTTATATAGGCATTAAATTATAGATATTTCAGCTAATATTACAAATATTTTAGCTACAATTACTATTGCAATCTATAAATTGAATTGTTTAAGAAATAGTAGGCACCTACCATTTTTGTTAGTAGACATCATATTCGATGGCTACCGTTTATGTCGATAGTCAATATTTCATAATTTAACACTCACTCTTAAGTTGTTATATAAATATTTCATATGCCTAACTTGCCTAATATCCTAATACTAGATTTTTTAAGTTGTAACCACATTTCTTTACAAAGTTCAAGTGACATGTTTGGTTTTTTAGCCTTTACATTTTGAACATTAACAACTTGTTATGATCAAATAGTATTAGAACATCAACTTGGCTCTAATATAATTTATTATTATGATGTCAAACCAATATTAATAGATCTAAATTTCAAACCGATGAAACCTTATTTTGGTTCAATCGGTCAACATCAAGTCACTAATTTTTTAACTGTCTTAAAGAAAGGCAGAATTGCCTCAACATAATTGGATTTCTTTCCAATCTTATCTGCACATCTTCATTATTTCTACCAAAATGAGGTGGCTTCGTCCAAATTAGTCAAGATTGCTAAATAACTTTTCCCAAAAACTCCAATTGAATTTTTCTTTTAAGAGTCTCGATTGTGATCCCACCAATTTGAATATCGCACAAGCTCAAAATATTGATCTTTTATATGATCCATTTTTCTAACAATGAGTACATTTGATTGATAACTTATCAACAACCCTTTTTAAATTCATTCCTTCTTGCTGATTTGGAAATGAACAGCTTTGAGTTATCATAACGTAAGCATTAGAGTGTTCAAAATTTTCATTCAAGACAATCTAACGTATTGCCTCTCCGAATCAAGGAATAACTTCTTTCTAAATTTGAGGTACTTTTTTTTTGTAAAAAAAATTCTACGAACTTGCTCAAAAACATCATCCAATTCAACAAAAAAAATATGTACACTCACTCTTTCAACATACTTTTGATACAATTTTAGATCATCTGAATCTTTTATAACCACCTTATCACGATGACCCAGTTCTTAAAATATTTTAGTTAACACTTTTTAATATTATAAGAGTAATTTTTCATTTTGTCTAAAAGTGAAGGTTTTTGATTTAAGAAAAATACATGTAATTCGTCATTTCTATCATAGAATATTTTTGTCAAAGCATCCCAAATTTCAAGAGAAGTGGCACGTAAATAACTTTTTATAATTTCTAAACTCATGGACATTAGAAGCCATCTCTTCACTTTTTGGTTTTCAGTATACCACTTATTGTACATCTTTGCTCATTTTTCAGGTTGTAATTTTTTCTCATGAATATAAGAAAGTTTCTCCCTCTCAGCTACATGCATTTTCATTATTTTAGACCAAATATCATAATTTGACTCAATAAGTATGATTTCGGTATTAAAAATACTTTCAAAATGAACAAATTATACAAAGTTGATTTCTCCACAAATGTTGAAACTGGAATTAAAATTGTATCATCTGTAATGATTGTATAGTACAAAGACTAAAAAATGACATTAAACAAACCAATAATTTAAAATTTATTCTCTGATCAGCCTCTTATTTTCATTTCTTAAATTTATATTGAGTTTATATATAACTTATATAGGCATTAGATTTCATATATTTTAGTTACAACTATAGATGCAATCTATAAATTAAATTGTTTAAAAAACAGTAAGCACTTATCATTTCTGTCGATAAACGTCGTATTCGGTGACTACCATTTATGTCGGTAGTCACTCTTTCATAATTCAATACACACTACACTAGCAAAAGCTTAATCCATAGATTAAGCACGCAAATTGGCCTCCATTACAACATGCACTTTAGCTGCATTTTTTTCACATGCAAGCATTGAATCTCCACCCATGCCACTATAATTGAAAGACAAACCTTACAGCTTACACATTGCTTAATAAGTAAATGTCCACAAGTTTCTTCCTACGTTTCTTCCTTTGGAAGCTCTTGGACTCCCCTACACTATCCTCACATACATTATTCTTCACCAATTCATCAACCTGTTTTTTTTTTTCTTTTCGACAGCATATATCTTGTCAAAAGATAAATCTTCAAATTTTTTACTAGAAATACACTCTTTGTTAGAAGTTTCAATGTTAAAAATAAACTGAAAACTAGTTTGATCTCCACGCTTCTTAGGACTATTACCCCTCTCCTCATCCTTCTATCACATGTTGAGGAACCACCATATTTATCTTTGAACTATTCCACTTCCTAAATAAAGTATTCTTTCCCCAAAGTCAATGGAATTCCAAATTAACGGCCACCAAAGAAAATATAAGAGGTTTAAATCCATTTCACAAACAAAATCAATCGAGACAGATCGAAAAAATTAGTTCCATAAAACTCAACATAAAGAAGAATAGAGAATAATAGTACAAGGACAATCAATAATTATTAGCAAGTTGAAGAGAAAAGTTCCAATATTAAAATTCGAGAAGACGATTAAAGAGCATAGAGATAAGAGGTGAACGACGATGGTGGACCTTGATTGTAACTTCAATTGAAGATGGTGAATTTTATTGAGCTTTTAGGAACTCTTAATAATAAGTATATGTTCGAAACTTATGTTTTTCAAGAAAAAAAAAATTACATTAATTTTATATTTTATTATTAGATGAATTACACTTTTTCTTCTATTAACTTTATCACATTAATACTTTAATGCCTTAATTAAATTTTTATAATTTTTCATTCACTAATTTTTCATATTTAATAATTTCAATTTAAATTTAAAAATCAGACTAAACTGCAACAATCAAAATTAACATGTAAAAAAAAACTTATTTTTCAACATATTTAGTCTATTAACTTTTAAAATTTAACATATTTAGTATATGATCTTTAACTTTTAACCAAAATTATTAAATATAAAAAGTTAAAAAAATTTAATGAAGGACCAAATTATCAAAAGTGATAAAATTAATAAATAAAAAATATAATTTAGCCTTTATTATTTATAGATACCACATGATCACTTATTCTATAATTAATTAATAATTTTTCCATTCCAAAGCAGTGTTTTTAATTTTATTTTTCCTATTTTTTTTTTAGATTATTTATTTAAATGATTCCATCATCAGTGGCATAACTTATAGCCACTATTTATTTATTTTGCTTTATTTATTTATTTTAATTTTTTTAATATATTACCTACATAATTTCAAAACATACTAATAAAATATATTTAACAACATACTATAGATAATACAGGTAATGTGATTCACTATTTATTAATTTTTAAAATTAAATAAACAATTAAAATAAAAATGTAAAGATCATCAACATTCTATATGCATACATCATTTACTAATTTTTAATTTTTTTAATTTTAATTTACTAATTTATATATTTTTTATTATAGTCAACATTTTTAAAATTAATTATTATTGCACTATCAAGATTTTAGTAAAATAATTAATTTTATTTCAATTTCACAATATTATAAGTAAACAAAATTAAAAAAAAAAATCAATTATTCTTGTTCCAATTCTAACCATGTTTAATTTATTTCAAATTACATTAAAGATTAGCAAACTTGTCTTTAATTAATACTATATTTTGACATCTTTAAATATGTATTTAAACTACAGCTATTAAAAACTTGTAGTTTTTTGTACTAAATTCTATTCAGATTATTTTTAATTATAATTAACAAATATTATCAAAATACTTTAAATTAAATAGGTGTATGTATTTGCAACAACTTAGATTGTTATTCTACATTCATATTTAATTAATGATAAATTTGTTCAATAATAACAACATTAAAATAAAATTAATAATATAATACAATATATAATAAAAGTATTTTTTATTAAAAATAAAAAAATAATTATATTAATATTATTACTTATTAAATAATAATCAGAGCTTGCAAACCTAATTTAAAAAAAAAAAGGCTTGACAAATAAAATAAAATAAATTAATATGTTGAGTTGTGACCGAATTAATTGACCGTGATCGGAGTCAATTAACAATTGTTGATTTAATTTTATAAATAATAATCAAATGAAAAATTCATCCGTATCGATTTCATTTAAATGAAATGTAAATAAAGGAATTTTTTTTTTATTTAGTAGATATATTAAAATATGTGTATATTTTAAGAAATAGATATATTTAAATTTTTTTGACCTCTTATATTTTTTAGAGTTTAAAAAGATACACTTAAATTCTTTGAACTCTTAATTATTAGGGTTCAATACTTTTATTTTTTCACATTTATCCTTCAATTTATATCTATTTATTTTTTATTGTACCTACAATAATATTTATACATCTATAATATATAAAAATTTATAAATAAAGATTGCAATTTTAAATATAATAATAATTATATTAATTTTTTAAACAATTATAATAAATAAATTGAAGAAAATTTATAATCCAAAACAATCTTATGCGTCCTTCTCTTTTTTTTTTTTTTTGCATTAAATTTGGATGTGACGACTTAGCCTAAACTTGAAACCTTAAATTTGGGTCGAACTTGAGTCGGATATTTTTTAGTCAGGTATATTTTTGAGTTAAATTTAATTATTTAAATTAAATATAAGTTTAAAATTTGCTTGAATTTAATTATGTAATAAATTATAAAATAACGATAAATTATATTAAATATACATATATTTTATAAAATTTAAATTTAACTCGCACTTTAAATTAGAATGTTGTTATTTTCTTCATAATTTTTTTTAGAGTTAATAAGAATATTTAACTAAAAGCATTATAGAATTGAAATAGGATTTTTAATTAAAGTTGAACTCTCTAATACCAAATGCCACGCTTTCATTTTTATGTTTGCTATTTATACACATATATTGTAAATAAATGTTAATGAACACCAAAAAAAAAAATAGAAAGAGAAGGAAAAGATAAACAAAAATTAAAAAAAAAAAAAAGTATAAAAAAATATAATACTTTTAAGTCTTAACTTCTTATTAAAAAAAAAAAAAAAAGTTGAACTTATCTAATCAAATGTCACTTTTACTTTTTGTGTTTACTAACTCTGCTCATATATTATAAATAAATTTAGACAAAAAATAGAAAGAAGAGGAATATAGAAACAAACAAACAAAAACTATATATATATATATATATATATATATATCACAAGTGATGATGAAACAAATGTTAATTAATTATCCATTATAATAATTGTTTTAATTAATTAGGGAAATCAAATTGCAGCTTCGTCATACATATTCCAATATCGCACATGGACTCTAAATAAAATTTATGAGATAGAGAACAGCATGCACAAACTCGAATTTTGTACTTTAATAAACAGTAAGCAAGTAAACTATAATTATGTATCGTCAGTGCTATATGAATTTGATTTTTGTAAAGAAATAGTTTAATTTTAAACCATATGATTTTTGAATAATATTTAGGTAATATTTCTACACATGTTAAATTATCGTATATGCACTTACCTATTAATATGTATTAAAAAAATATTCACATACCTTATCTTTTTGTTTTTGTTTTTAATGAGTGGAAAAGATGGTGTAATTCTGTATAAGTAAATAATAAATGAAAAATTATATCCAAAAAAAAAAAGAGTTGGTGTTTATATATATATATATATATATATATTTTAACGTCGTCCCCTTGGCTTTTAACAATATATATCCTAGAAATCGTTCTCTATCTACCATTAAGTTTTTTTTTTTTTCGATTTAAAATCGTTATATATATATATATATATATATATATATATATATATATATATATATATTAAAATAAAGTTTTGAGATACCCAAAAAAAAAAAAAAAAACTAATCAAGTTTTTGATCTTTTTTGACTATTTTAAAAATAAAATAAACTTAATAATTATTTATTTTTAAGTTTCAACTTAATTTTATTGTTATTGGTTCACCTTGTGATCTAGTGGTAATAATTACTACTTTTTTAAAATTATAGGTTCGAATCACATAAAATATGTTTGCTAAAAAAAAAAAAAAACTTTATTTGCTACATTTTATACTTTCTATAAAACTAAAACATATAAGAGAACTTTATTGCTACATTTTCTATTTTGTAGGATAATATTTTTGTAATGAAAATAATAACTGTTACTTATACTAGTAATTAATTTAATTCAATTAGAAAAGAAAACAAATGCTAAGATATATGTGAAACTATTTGTTCTAATATATTGCATCGGTAATTGGACGCATGAAATGTATAATAACAAAATTAGTATTTTAATAATATTAAACATGTAATATTGAATTAATGTTAAACGAGCTTAAATTAACGCCGTTTAATTTCAATTGAATGAGCGTTAAAAAAATAATATATTAATTATTTTTTTAATTGTGAAAATATATGTTTGAATACAATGAGTGTTATTTTTGTTATTATAAATTTTAAAGGGTACTATTTTTGTTATTTTTTCAAAAAATTACTTACCTAGCTAAAAAGTTGTGTTTTTGAGAGAGGAATAAAAAAAACTTGATCTTATAATAGTTATGATATAATGATAGGTAGTGTGGTTCTTATAACAAGAGTCCAGTTCCTTTTTAGTTAATTATATCATTGGGTAGCATGATTTTATAATAGGTTATAATCTAATATGATTGTTAATCTTTCTTGATTAATAAGATTATTATTGGATTGGTTGTAGTATAATATGATTTTTAATAAATATATTATACGATTTAGGAATATTAACACAAGGAAGAACTGACCTCATAAAAATCCACCCGAATATTGAAAGTTTGTTGGAAGTGAGTTGTGATACTTTAATTAATAGAGTTGATTTTCAATAGAAATTTTGAAAACGAAATAATAGGTACCAATGAAATAATTTTTTTCACTTAATTGAATTATAATATAATATAAATTTGTTTTTTGGGCATATAGTAGTGCACGAGTGAAGAATTAATATATCTTTAATTTGAATTATATAAGTGCATAATTCTAGTTGTATTATATTTAATTTTTAATTTAAATTATAATTAATCTTGAAATTATATAGGGACAAAGGGCCAAAGTTGATGAAATTTTTTTTACTTATCCCTTCCACTAGTAATAAGATTTAAGATTATCTTAACTAATAGAAAGAAAAGAAGCGAGAATTGTTTAAGAGGCTAATACAAATAAAATAATTTTTTAAAATATTAGTTATTAGATAATGACATATTTATGAAAAAAAAAATTTGAAAAATAAGAAGACAATAATAATTATTAATTAACAATGGTAGTTATTAAATAGAAGATAATTATTAGGAAGTTTTGTCAAGGCTGATTGCTTAAGATTATGATATTTAATAGCAAAAATAAAATAAAATAAATCGTACGGCGCCCTACATTCTCTCAGGTAACTCAATTTCAAAAAAACATCCCGTCAAAACACATATAGCAGTGAGAGAAGTATACTGTTTGTGATATTTAGGTCACATTTGCTTCACTTTTACTTGATGCAAACATGATAAGAATGATAATTATAATAAAATATAATATAAATAAAATAATATTATTATTATAATATTTAGTTTAATTATTATAATAAAAAAAATCAGTATTACAGTATTTGATTTGATCATTGTAATAAAATGAAAAATACATTAATATTTCATGTTCAATGAAGTTTAAATAATTTTATTTTACTATTATTTCCTAAATCAAATAAAATATATTCTTTAAAATTATATAATTATTTAAAATAATTATTACTTAAAAATTTAAAACTTGTTAATTGAAAATTTAATATTTATAATTATATTGAAACTAAAATTTTAATAATACCATCGTTATTTATCAAATTTATAAATTTAAATATCATATCAAAAATATAACAAGTGTTCACAAACTTAAAATATGAAATGCAAATCCATATATAAAAAAATTCAATAATTTAGCAAAAAAAAAAATAATAATCATAACAACAACAAAAATTCAGACATTGGAATAAGTGGACAGAGGCTTGCAGCTCGTATCATCCCATAACCAAAATTTAGTACCGTTAGTTTTAACCTTTAAAAAGATTATTTGGTCCACAAATTGAAAACCCAAGTAAGCTAGCAACAAAACTGCTAGTAACCCAAGAAAATAAGCAAAGCAGGGCAGCTAAGGAGCCAGCTATAACATCCAAATAGATATGGTTTGCTTGTTGGTTTCTAGTTATGTTTATGTTTGTTTGTTTATTGTTTTGGTGTGGTGTCTTGTGTTCTCAGAAGCGTTTCTTTTTTGTTTTAGGAGTACATTTTATAACTCATTCTAATATGAATCTGTGAGCTAAATACTTTAGTATTTGATTCCTTAGATAGCTTGTATGCTATTGATGTTGGAATTTTATGTGTCTTGTTTCTGGTTTAGATTGATGATTATAGGTTTGTATGACCCAAAAAAAAAAAGAATGTTGCAATTAAAATTCCAGGACTAGTTATCTAAGTTTCACTTTTAATTCAATTTTTTTTATTTACATTATAAAGAAAATATGTGTTAATTATATATTTTTACATTATAAAAAAAGCATATTTATATTGCATGTTGAATGATTAAAAATGAAATATGAAGGGAATTATTGTATGCATATCTAGAGTACTCCAAAAGCTTCATTAGTAGACCTACAAGGAAGCTTTTAGAATTAAATAAATTGTTATACAAACTAAATTTAGTTCCCAACTTCTCATAACTAGTAGTCACTAGTTTTGTAATTGTGTGGGAGAGTTATGAAGTGTTAGTGTGTGAGGGAAGAATAATGTGTGAAGAACGAGCTGAAAAAGTGGGAGGCTTTAGATGCTGTTTTCATTAATATTCAAATAATGTATTAATATTAATATTAGTGTGAATTAATATTTGTAAGTACAAGTGTTTTGAGTCCTCCACATTTCTCTCTCTAAATTCAACATTTTTAAGTGCAAGTGTTTTGAGGTATTATGACTTGCTTAATGTTGTAAGCATAACCAATATATCCTAAGAAGTGATGGAGAATGTTGCCAAGGTTGTTTTCTTTAATCTGCATTCTATACTACAAAAATGTCCATCCAAAAATCTACGTACGCATAACCAACCTATTAGTTTATTATTAGATCAGAAACATTACGTATGACCCAAAAGAAAGCCTAATGATGCTGTTTTTGCTCTTTTTTCCCCACCTGACCAAGCCAACTTTGCTTCAATTGGAGCATGTTTCAATTGAATACGCAAATTCGTATCGAGGGAGTTTGACTCGATGTTCTAGTGTCTTTTTCAGTTGCACCAGGTAAGATATCATTGCAATAAATGTAGGACAATTTTGTGGCCATTCCTTTAGAAGTCAAAGTTAGTCCTTGCCTTAAATGTCAATCCAAATGACATTTCTCTTCACTGTTAAGATTGAGCAGGTAAATTATTGGGACATTTCTTATTTATTATATTTTCCTTCCTTTTAAGTTTTAATGTATATTGAAATTTCGCACTAGGTATTGTCTTAGAGGAGATTCATAGATTTTAAAAAAAAAAAAAAAAATTGCATAGCTAAAGGAAAGATAAACAACATAGTAATAAAACAGCAAATAAAAAGAAAGAAAAATATGCAATAAACATTCTAATAACAATGTTCTTCACATCAATTGTTGAGCCTAACAAAACATTCACAAATAAAAGCATTAAATACGCAACATGTAAATCAACAAGTATAATGTACATGTAATAAAAGAATTTCAATCATTTAGAAAAGATTAGCAAATTTGTCTTTAATTAATACTATATTTTGACATCTTTAAATATGTATTTACACTACAGCTGCTAAAAACTTGTAGTTTTTTTTGCACTAAATTCCATTCAGACTATTTTTAATTATAATTAACAAATATTATCAAAATACATTCATATTTAATTAATGATAAATTTATTCAATAATAACAACATTAAAATAAAATTAATAATATAATACAATATATAATAAAATTATTTTTTATTAAAAATTAAAAAATAATTATAAAAATTAAAAAATAATTATATTAATATTATTACTTATTAAATAATAATCAGAGCTTGCAAACCTAATTTTAAATAAAAAGGTTTGACAAATAAAATAAATTAAATTAATATGTTGAGTTGTGACCGAATTGATTGACCATGATCGGAGTCAATTAACGATTGTTGATTTAATTTTATAAATAATAATCAAATGAAAAATTCATCCGTATCTCATATAAAGTAGATTTCACTTAAATGAAATGTAAATAAATGAATTTTTTTTTATTTTGTAGATATATTAAAAAATGGGTATATTTTAAGAAATATATATATTTAAATTTTTTGACCTCTTATATTTTTTAGAGTTTAAAGAGATAGACTTAAATTCTTTAAACTCTTAATTATTAGGATACAATGCTTTATCTTTTCCACATTTATCCTTCAATTTAAAATATATTTATTTTTTGTTATATTCATAATATCTATACATTAGCATGTGACAAGTTAGCCTAAACTCGAAACCTTAAATTTGGGTCGACCTTGAGTTGGATATTTTTTAGTCAAGTATATTCTTGAATTAAATTTGCTTGAATTTAATTATGCAATAAATTATAAAATAATAATAATTTATGTTAAACATATATATATATATTTTATAAAATTTAAATTTAATTGGCACTTTAAATTAGACTATTCCTAATAAAAATATTTGGCTGTATGTCAAATCTTAAAATTATACGTACAGGGCCTAATAAGACTTAAATATGATCGAATTTTGAATCACATCAGACCAGGCGAAATTATTGGAGTTTTGGTGAAATTGAACTTAATTTACAGCCATAATCAGCACTTATTAAAATCACAAACATAAAACTAAATAGCTTAATAATGAATACTTGTTCTGTCCAAAATAATAATAATGAATATTTGACAAAATTTGAAGAAGTTACATAAAATGACTAAAGAACTAATTGTCAATAATTTTTGTCTTACCATTATGGCATTACGTATAATAATTCAAATTTATTTTCATTAGAACTTTATTCAAAATAAATTAATGTTCAAAATCTAAAACAAATTAATCAATATAAAAAATGAAATAAACTTTGAGATATATTCTCAGAAACAAAGTGAATGCCTTATTTTTGAGTATCTAACTGTATCACCAATCAAGTGATTTAAAGTAAAAAGTAATAATAAAAAAAAAGTAGGATAAATAAAAAAATTTGATTATAATTGTCAAAATATATCGATATGATCTTCATATATATATATATATATATATATATATATATATATTTAAAAAAAATAGTATATTTGCTTACACTAATCAATGATTTTTTATGTTAGCATTTTTTCAAGCCTTATTTAATTAAAGCCTTATTTTTTCGAACTTATCTAATCAAATGTCACTTTTACTTTTTGTGTTTACTAACTCTGCTCATATGTTATAAAGAAATTTAGACAAAATATAGAAAGAAGAGGAACATAGAAACAAACAATATATCACAAGTGATGATGAATAAATGTTAATTAATTATCCATTATAATAGTTGTTTTCATTAATTAGGGAAATCAAATTGCAGCTTGTCATACATATTCCAATATCGCACATAGACTCTAAATAAAATTTATGAGATAGAAAACAGCATGCACAAACTCGAATTTTATACTTTAATAAACAGTAAGCAAGTAAACTATAATTATGTATCATCAGTGCTATATGAATTTTATTTTTGTAAATAAATAGTTTAAAAGTTTAAATAGTTTATTTTAAAAGTTTGAAAATTAAAAGTTGAGAAAGTTGAGGATGATGTCAATGTTATGATTTTATTAGGGTGTGCGGGGACAAATTTGAAAAAAACTATTATCATAATATCTTCACACTTTTATATAATAATAATAATAATAAGATTTTTGTTTTTATGTATCTTTAACATCTCACAATTTTTATTCTATCAAAAAAAATATATATATTTATCCCACAATTTTACATTACAAGAATTATTCTTGGAATAGATACTAATGTAATGCTTGGTCTAAGATTAATGCAATAATTTTTTCTTATAACACAAATACCTAATGTAAAAACAAGTAATTAATTGCTGGAAAGCATAATTCAAAATGAATGAATGAATAATTATTCCATTAGAAGCACGGACATTTCAATTTTTTAGAGATAGATGTCACTTTTTTCTGAATAAAAATAATTTCTATCATAACTTTATATATTTATCAATTTACATGAATAATTATTTCATTAGAAGCACAGACGCTTCAGTTTTCTAGAAGTAGGTCTCACTTTTCTCTAAATAAAAATGATTTTTATTATAACTTAATGTATTAATCATTTCACATGTATAATTTAATTAATTATATTAGCAAGTGATCCATAGTTATTAAACCATCTCTCATTATTAATAATTTTACAATTGAACAATAATTAATATGTTATTTGTTGATATAATATTTTTATTTTTTCATTCTACCCACTATCACTCACGCCCCCATCTCCCTCTCCCATCACCCTATGCCTATATAAGTCAGTTGACCACCACCACCACCACCACCACCACCATTTTCTCTTCTCACTTTCCCCTTCCACTTTTCATCTCTTTCTTGTCTTTCCACCTCTTGACCACTGCCTATCTTTCTTTAATTTTCGTCAACTATTCACCTGTAGTCGGTGTTTTCTTCTAAAGGCAGTGACCTACCTCGCCTTTCCCAAAATTTTCAGTGACCTTTTCTTTTTAGTGCTTGGTATTTTATTAATAATCGGTAGGGCTCAACAAAAATACATAGAATTAACTCAATTTAAAAAAATCAATTCTTAAATTTCATTAATTTTATTTGATTCATAATAAAAAATTAATTAATATTGGGTTAGTTTAATTTTCATTTATTAAAATCATAAAAAAAAAAAAAACAAACAAACAAACAAAAAAAACATAACCAACTCAATTCATTTATTAATTTTTTCTTATTATATTTATATTTATATTTATATTATTATTTTATAGAATTATTTTAAAAAAATTAAATTTACATTATACTTTATACCACTTTTAATGAATCAGTTTTCTCTCAAAAATTTAAATCAACGTCTCTCATAAGTCATGCCTTCGTCCAATTCTAGCTAGTTGCCAACGAATTTTGCCCATTTTTTCTATTAGAGTTTAGATATTTAAGTGAAATTCATGCAAGTATTTCTTTACAAAGTATTCTTATTTATTTTTTTTTATCCTCGTGAGACACTAATTTTGTATTATTTAATTATTTGTCAATTATAAATTTATAATTACATTATTTTTCATATTTTTGTTGTTGAAATTTTTATTCTATGAACAATATTACTGAATATGAAAATTAACAAATTTTGTTAGGTATGTGATTATTATTCTTTATTACTTATTTGTCATAATTATATTTCTAATTTTTCTTACATTTTGTGTTTGATATAGATAATGATATTAGATAAATAACTGAAATTTAGTAAGCTTCTAGAATATACAGTTTTGACCTTTAGTTCTCTTAGAACCATCTTTTTTATGGATATGCCTAGAATAATTATATTGGGTTTTGAAGCAACTTAGTTGAGAACGAAAAATTTGTGTATAACATATTGTATTTTTTTTATTTAAAAAAATCATGCCGTATATTTTTATACATTTAAATAATTAATATTGTTTATTATTTAATGTTAATTTTTATTTTATAAAAATGAATGATCAAAATTTATATTAAGTGATAAATACAACAGTTGTATATAAGACTTTCTGATCGAGAAGAATAAACTCTTCTATAGTTTCTTAATTTAAAAAAAATAATTAATTAAAACAAAATATATAATTGTAATAATTTTTTAATTAAAATATTATTTTTTTAATTAATATTTTAATATAAAAATAATTTAATTTATTCTTAATTAACTTCTTAAAAATAGTATTTTAATTAATAAATTATTAAAATTATATATTTTATCATTCATTAATTTTTTTTTAAATTAAATATTCAATTAATATTATTTATAATTTAAAAAATTAAATAATAAATTAATAGGTATTATGTAACTTGCTGTTGTCGTGAAATGGTTCTCTTTTAGAAAGAAAAAAAAAATCGTGGCAATACTCCCATTGTGGAAGTAACCTAACCTTTAAGACTGAACGGGAGAGTGAGACCAGAACCCAACCAATGGCCGGCTCGACCTCGGGGACCACTGCCGGTACGGCTTCTTCAAATTCAGCGGCGAGTCCGATTCCTCCGAAGATTCTCTTGGCAAAGCCGGGGCTCGTTACTGGAACTCCAGTGGTGGCCACTAAATTTGGGCGTGGAGGCAGTGCTGGAGAGGACGATGCGGCGTCGCTTAGATCCCGTGTCCCTCCTATTGGCTCTCTCAACCTCCTCTCTGATTCCTGGGATTTTCACATCGATCGCTTCCTCCCTGTATCTATCATCTCTCTCTGATAATCACATTTATCAAAATAAAAATAAAAACAATATATTTTTCCCACTTCTAATGACATTAGTTAAAATTTGCAGTTTTTGACGGAGAATACAGAATTCACAGTGATAGGAGTGATTGGACCACCTGGGGTAGGCAAGTCGACGATTATGAACGAGCTTTATGGTTTTGACCCCAGCTCACCCGGTGTGTTTTTTATTATTTTTGTTGATGCCCGTGAGGATGTTTTTATTTGGGTTTTTTAAAATTATTTAAATAAGTGATTTTGTTTTCATCTTAATTAATGTTGAAGTAATCAGGGATGTTACCTCCGTATTCAATACAATCGGACGAAACCAGAGCAATGGCAAGGCATACTAGTTATGGCATTGAACCCAGGGTTTCTGTTGAGCGCCTTATACTCCTTGACACTCAGGTTCTATTTATCTGCCAACCTCCGTAGGAAACGAAGGTTTTATTCTAGATGAATATGTGGGTATATCATATGTGATGAAATTTTTCCCTCTTTTTTTTACCTGGAATTAGCAGCCTGTTTTTAGTGCTTCTGTCTTGGCTGAGATGATTAGACCTGATGGATCATCCACCATTCAAGTTTTAAGCGGTGAATCTTTATCCGCTGAGTTGAGTCATGAAGTAATGGGTATTCAGGTTAGTAAGTACTGGATAAAATGATTCCCCACTCTTTATTCTATCTTTCACACAAATTACTTAGAGGAATGCTTGAAACACTGTACTATACGCTATCTTATACACTCTCCAGTTAGGCTGGCATACAGATTCCAAAATAATTGATCAATTCTCTAGTTAATTCTGTGCTCAATTAATTATGTATCTCAATTCTAATGAAATTGTCCTCTTATTTTCTGGGTGCTGCAAGGAGTCCTTTAGCTTGGGGTCCTTTTGATGTCCATTTGTCACATTGTGTTGGTTGTATCCGAGGGAGTTCATGATCTTAAGATGTGGCGCCTAATGTCAACAGTATGTTTCTCATCCTCTGGTACATGTTTATGTGGATGATGCCTTGCTTTGTTTACAAAAACTTTTTGGTGCTGTTAAATTCAGTTTTAGGGGTTGGATTCAATTGTGACTTTTAATAATTATAATAGATTTTTAAAATATAGGGTTTTAATTAGGATTTTTAACGATCATAAAATTTAGTTGTATTCAATTAAGATTTTATAGGTCGTTACAAATTATGTGTATTCCAAAAAGTTATTGATTTTATAAGATTTTAAAACGATTTTATGGACTTTAATACACTTTTTAGTTATAATTAGACATAGGAAAATTTTCACTTTTATTTGTATTATTTTTCTCTCCAACATTCACTATTATTTTTTCAACTATGGTCAATTTAAATCCATAAAGCCCATGAAATAAAAACCATTACAATATGCATTGGCTTTAGTAAAATCGACAACAATTTTTAAAAGTTCATAGCAATCTTCAAATTTTATACTCTTTAAAAGTCTATCAAAATATTTTGACTACACCGTCCTTAGAACACTATTATGCTATCAGATGGGACTTGGGATTGACAGCTTAAGTCCTGCACTGTTATTTTGGTTTTATTTTGGCATTTAGGCCCCAGGTACTCTTCTTGAACTTGTTGCTATAATTTATCTTCGTGGACTGTGGTTATGAGCATCCAAGTTGCTATAGGATCTCAGACCTATATTCGCCTCTAGTAACTAGGTTAGTGCTTAGCTGGGTAATATGAACGTTAGGTTTTAGGCCCAAGATTTAAGTTCCTTAGGTTCAGTGATAACAACAGAACATAAATAGTATGCTCCTTGTACAAAGTTCTAACAATTAGAAGTTCAATTTAAACAATTGATATAAAAAGGATTGGGCTAGTGGCAGTTAGTTCATTCGGCTAATTATGATGGGAAAGAAAAAGGAGTTTGTCTTTGGTATTCTTCGGGAGTTGGGATTGAACTTTCTAATGTCATATTTATGGTGAAATGTACACGTTTTGATAGAAATCAAAAGGCTAATAGTCGAAATCACATTGTATGTATTTTGGCCAATCGTTTGCTCATTAAAGTTTTTTTTTATTTTCTTAATAATGAGCATCAACCTTGGAGAGTCTTTTTAAGTATCTTATGGTGCGTGCTATAATGCCACAGGTTGATTTATTGAATCATGACATACCCGACCCATCTACATTACACTCTTCATCTTCTCAGAGCTTCAATCCCGATAAAGATGGCAAAGTTAAAGTCCGTGAAGGTGGGGAGTACATGGCTACTCCAGTTTTTGTTCATACGAAGTGAGTGTAATCTATTCTCATTGTTACTATTGAATGTATGTCAAATTATGAAAGGAAAAATTAGAAGTTGTTACCAACTAAAACACATCAATATGAGAAAAACTCATATACCTTTATATGTTCCTACTATTAATAGACCGCAAGATCAAGACATTGCTCCATTTAATGTTCTGCATCTAAAGAAGGCACTTGGGCAATATTTTGGTACTTGTTTCATGAAAGATAAACATGGAAATGCGGTCATAGAGGAACGTTCTTCTGCAGAGCCTGGTTGTCAGAGTGATAAAGATTATCAAGTTCCACGACTGTTTGTAATCCCAAAAAAGAGTAATTGTGATTCCCTGAGAGACCAGTATGAAACTTATACCTGTATGCTGTGGAAATTGCGGGATGAGGTCATTCTCTTTCTCTATCATTGTGCAGTAAACAAGTTGTTTTAATATGTTTGTTCATTATGACATGACATGTGCTATTACTGAGCTTTTTGTACCATGTTCATAGGTTTTATCATCGAATGGTCATTTGTTTGCTCGGACTCTGAGCGAACGCGAGTGGTTAAAGAATTCTGCCAAGATATGGGAGTTAGTGAAGAACTCTGTAATTGTTGCTGAGTACGCCAAAACACTTCAGAGTTCGGGTTTGTTTAGGAGGTAACCTGGCATCGGGGCCTTTGATTTATACAACCTACTCTGCACTACTCAACATCTATGTTCATTTTTTGTTTCACTTCATTCTCAATTACTTTTTAATATTATTTTGGTCTATGTTGGGACATGGGGTAGGTGAGTATTAGGCCATAATCCTGATTATGACACGGGACAATTTGTTCTGAGACTCGAAAAGAGGAATCTAATGTACTTGCATCTATCTTTATTTTTCATAATGGATTTTATTGATACATTTTATTGCTTTTGGTGCCAAGCAGACTCCATTTTTTGAAAAGTTGTTTTATCCTCACCTCGTGAATTATTAGATTTCTCTATCAACTGAAATTTACCGATTTTGATTTTTTTATTTTATGTGAATGGTCTATCTTAAGCTGGAATTTCTAATATAATGAGTACGTCCATTTATTAAATTGTTTATGCATTATTGATATGATCGTATAAAATAATATAAATGTTTATATTATATTTTGGATCAACTTACCATGGAAAAACTCGCTTTTTTTTTAATTTTTTTTTTATATAATTTGTCTTTTTTGAAAGGTTTATGGATGACTATAAATATTAAGAATAGGGTGACACTCTAGATTATTTTGCTTATGTATTTTGAACACTTTACTTTGCTATCAACTTGCGTCACAATTTTTTTAAAATAGGTACATGTTTTTAATTAAAATGTCATTTTTTAAGTAAATAGGGACACACGTGACTTAAGTCTATCGGTTAGAAGTGAAGTTCCTTGAGTAGTACAGATACCTTTTCCAAATATTAATATTGAGCTATACTTGTGTTGTGTGTACGCATGTCGCAAGTGTAACATGGTTTGAAATCGTCATTGATTCTCATACCGGGCTTATTTGTAGTATTCATTTGCATAAATCTTGCCTTGAACTCGATTGTCATTCGTTGTGTTTACGCTTGAGCTCGTAATTGATTTCTCAATATATTCTAAGTAAAACTTGTGAATGAGAAATTCGTGATTTTTTATTTTTAATTTTAATTATTGATTTATATTCGTAATATTCAAGGTTTTTATTTGTTTTTGAATTTCAATAATTGTCCATCCTCCAATTGTTCCTTTGTTATTTCTTCATGTGCTATTAGAATATTTAACAAAATGGTGTAACCAAGACGACTTGTAGAGCGGCTTTGATTGATTAAAACAAGTTGATCTGGAACACTAGGAATTAAGAAAGTGAGAAAGAGATGGCTCGAATCACTTCTAAAGTCCTAATAACAAACCTTTCACAATTCACCGCCTGCTATATGTATTATTACCATTCATTTGCACGCACCAAAAACAGTTAGCAATCTCTTCTTGCCCTTGGTCCTATCAATTCTGTTATAGGAAAATGACAAAATACATAAATGCTAAATAACTCTCTTCTTGGCCTTCATAATTATTCTCTGATTTTACATCAGTGAAGTGTAGTTGGATTTATCTGATACCTAAGAAATTAGGTGTCGGCAATCAATTTCTACAGGCATTTGGCCTCAATTTCCTCAAGAGTGAGCCCTTTTGTCTCTGGTACAATAAAGAAAATGAAGACTAGAGATAGTACAGCTATTACCCCAAATGCATAAAACAAAATTCCAGCTCCAAGCAGTGCCTGAGAATAGCAGCAAGTAACAACAGTTAATATTCATTCCGAAATGTCTATTAATAAAAAGGAAAAGTAGACGATTTATCACTAGATAAAATCATGATTCGACAAGGAAATTTATCTACATTTTGGAAATCATTACGTGATTCAAAACCGTTAGCATAGAACAATGAACATTTAAAATTGATCTGGTTATCCATAACTACTCCGAACCTTCAAAGGGGAAAATGCAAATGTCACCAGAGCATTTGCACCAAAATTCACAAGTACTGCTATACTGAGTCCTTTCCCTCTTAGGCGTAAGGGGAAAATCTCTGATATCATTAGCCAACCAATAGGACCAAAAGATAACTGCAAAATCAGCCTCATCATTCAGATTTCCATGTCAGACCAGATTATAAAATATATAGCATTCTCATTTCATATTGAAACAAATTCCTTCTATTAACACCATACATATATTCTGCAGAAGAGTACTGATACAATAATTATGAATTATGCAATAACAATAAAAGGACCTACTGCTTGGTCCATGTCCAACTGAAATAAACTGCACATTATGAGATGTGTGAATGAAACTTCATTTCAAAAGAAACAATAAAGTTCCTTTTACCTGATAACATCCGACATACAAAAGCAGTGCAACAACAGCTACTGCCGATGCCTTATCCCAGAAAAGGAAATATGATCCAAGAAGGAACAAAGAGATGACCTGTCACATGGATATGGTTCATAATTGCCCAAAAGATTCGAAGATGTTTTGTCATAAGTTCTTTAATTCATATTTGAATTACTATCCTCACCGCTTGAGCATCTTTCCAAGAAAAATAAATCAGAGGCAAACAAAATGAGACTGATTTGAAAAACACAAGATTTTGGACGATTTTGTCCAACAATTTTATTTAATTACAAATACATATATATTGTTAATTTAATTTATTTTTATATCTATTAAATACATATATATTATTAATTTCATTTATTTTCCCATATATGAGAGAATGATAATCCTCTTTTTAAGTTTTAATGGAGTTTTATTGCTTTTAAGTCTCCCATAAGATGATTTTGTCCACATTTTGATTTAATTATAAATCGTATATATTATTACTTTAATTTATTTTTGTATAATTAAATACACGTATATTAGATAGATAGATAGACAATCCTACTTTTAATAGACAATTGATTTAATTTATTTTTTGTATATATTAAATACATATTATATTAGATATATAGAGAATCATACTTTTAATTTAATCATATTTCTTTTAAGTGATGGAAATCAAAAATTAAAAATTTAACATATTATATAATGTCTTGTTAATTATAAATTTAATAAATATTTAACAAGATATAATATATTATATATATAAAATACTTACATTTTACTAATATGTATGTATTTGTGTGTATATATATAAGGATAGGATTAGTTGCCACAATTTATTACACCATTTGATTTCAAAAGTTGAAATTTAAGGCAATAATTTTATCTCTCCTATCTCCTCTAAATCTCAATCGTCAAGATGTGATAGTATAAAAAATTGCATAATCTTTTATAGCCACCAATCTTATCCCATTTATATAATATATAATATAATATAACTATTTTTTATAAAGTAAGTTAGCACTTTGAAAAAGAGATTATTATTAAATCCTTGGTAGTTTTCATTGGACCACTTTAACTGGAACGGTTGCAATTTTACTTGCATCTTAATTCAATTAAATGAGTTAAATTTTAATTAAATACGTTATATTTAATTAATTACACTTATACAATGATAAAAACATGTCAATAAATAAATTATTTACCATCTTAATATCAAATAAATTTAGTGTATTTAAATATAATTTATTCAATTAAAAACAATATGATTTAATTAATTACATTAATTATAATTTATTTATTTTTATTTAAATTACACAAGAACTCAAGCGTCATTTAGGTTACAATTATAAATAATCAAAACCTTCCTAAATGTTTTAAAATTTAGTTGCAAGTATTTTCACTACTTTTAATTTTTTAAAAACTATAAAAAAGAAGCAGCATTCCATTGAATTATAGGAGCACTCAATTGTCATTTAAGTTTCATAATTTTATCTATTTGACATTTAAAATCCCAAATATAATATTCGTCAAATGCTTATATGTTAACTCTTTAGCGTGTATTAAAAATGTATATAAAAAATGCTAATATTATGCAAACTTGTACCAATTTTTGCACCAGCAAGTCATTTTTTAGATAATATTGACATATGATATATAATATAAATGTGTGGGGTGCAAACATGCACGATGCCAAATTTTTGTGTACTTAATATTCCTCGTGTGTGTATATTTTAAGTAAAAAAAAATTCCCTTTTAAAATAAAATAAAAAGTTTACTTAGAAGAATCACAAAAAAGGATTAATAATTAATAAATACTATATATCAAATTATCAATGCTTCTTATACGTTTGAATGTTTTATAGCATCTTAAAAATAGCTTCTGATATCCATGACCTCTAGCAAACATGTAGCATAATTACTATACGTTCATCAAGTAACGACAGTTCAATCTCTTCATCTTCCCCCTTTAAGATAATTTTAAATTTTCTACTAAAATACAATATTCATAACCATGTGAGTTTGTGCGCAAGTATGTAGTTGTTATTGCGAAAAATGTCTTTTTCTTTTCATTGATCTAGGCAAACTAAATTATTTTTGGGAAAACGAGAGAGAGAGATAGAGAAGAAGAAAAAAACAAAAAGACAAAGTAGAAAAATCTTATCACATCAGATGAGACTTGATTAATTTAAAAGAGGTAAGGATTCTGGACCATCTATGAGATGTCAACCATGCTTACAATGAAGTACGTGGTAGTGAGAAGCGTCAATTTCTTGTTGGATAATATTTTCAATTATTTTCTACTCACTATGCCATTTTTTATATCCATCTTAATTTCTAGTTTTTAATTCCTTAAATTTAGAACTAAACTTTCAATTTCAACATTTTTTTGGGAAAGAAAATGAAAATTATTTGATAACTAATTTTTAATTTTAATTTTAAAAAATAAAAATTGAAAATTTCATATGCTTTTAAATATCAGTTCTTAATATACAACTTTCAATTTTCTAAGCTCTAAAATTCAATGTAAAACTTATTTTTGATAAAATTTTACTAAATTTTGTCTCTTTAATCATTTTGAATAAAGTTAAATATAATTAAGTTATTAATTTTTATAAGAATTCAATTCCAAAATCAACTTTTTTTAGTTTCAAAATTTGCCAAATTTTAAAACTGAATTTCAAAATTTAAAAATTAAAAATGAGTTATCAAACGTACCTAATTTCAAAATTTTATAAATTTTGAAATTGAAATTGGAAATTATGAATTAAAAAATTGTTAACAAACGAGCTCTATATGATTTTTGAATAATATTATAATTACAATTTGAATTAGATTTATCATGCATGATTTATTTTCCTACTTCTAATTAAAGATGCATGACATGTTTCTAGATTGAGAAAATTTGAAAAGAAAAAGAAGTTACAAGTAATGGCTTCATCCTCTTACAAAAGACTCTTTGTTAGCACAATAGTACTATCACCATTTTTTTCAAATTACTTTTATTTATTGTAATTTTCTTATTCTTTATTTCTTTGCCTTTTTTTATCTTGAATTTTCTCCTCCTTTAACTAAAACAAGGATTCCAAGGAAATTATTCATCCACTTAACTATTCATTTTTTTTCAACGAATATAAATGTTTGAATATATATGTATGTATATATGTATACACACATATATGTGCGCGCGTGTATATATATATATATAAAAATGATCAAGTGAATGCTGAAGGAGTAAAATACTAACTTGTTTAAATCAGGTTAGGGTTTAACTTTCTGGGTATAGAATTGGCTAATTTTTTATATTTTTTATGCTATTTTTTAAATAAGACTAAACAATGAAGGTCGGAATTACCATCCCAGAGACACCTCCTAGCAGTAAGGGTCTCCTCCCAAGTCTATCAACAACAAGCACAGCTACTCCAGTCATAATCAACTGCAACCACAACAGAATAAGTTAGAAATATCCTTCGAAAAGATCCCATAGGAGTTGAACCAATCACGTAAGCAAAAATCTGGAAAAAAATTGCATAGTATAATTGATAAAACAGAAGAAAAAAAGTAGAAAACATATTATGCAGCACCACACATGTTTTACTGCCAAATGCATAAAGCACCTACGAACTTTACAGCTTCAAATACCTTGGGGACTTCATTATAGTTTCATTAGTTTTGTTTAATTTTGGGAGAACCAAAATTCTACCTTCAGTAAACCAATTAGAATTGAGGCCCGTGTTGCATCAGAGGCTGCAGAGAAGCCTGCACTCTAATAAATCAAATTGCTTAGTGTGGCAAATATTTCTTAATCAATCCCTGTGAATTGACTGGTTTGTCATCAATGCCCAGTCAGTACGATAGATAAAATATCAGTAGGATACCTGAAAGATTGATGCAGCATAATATAGTACGCTAGGTTGCCCTGTGACCTGTCATAGAAGAAATAAAGCATATAAGCCAAAAAATTTGGTGATGAAATACTCCATAATCATATCATATAGTTTAACACTTTAACTAGTTTAAGATACCTGCTGGAAAAAGACTAGTCCTGCACCAATAACAAGAGCTTTCAGGCATCTTCCTCTAAATATTTCCCTTATGCTAGCTTCCTTCCCTTCACCAACAGAAGAAAGCTCAGTTATTATCTCATCTACTTGCATTGGAGCGGCATCCCCAATGGATGGGCCCCTCAACCGACGCAAACAGCATATTGCATTATTTTTCAGGTCTTGCATGTTTCCTCTTCCCTGTGTGGCACATAAAAGGATCCACCTAGGGGAAGCTGGGAGCCACCACATTCCAATTCCCATTATCACTGCCAAAGGGGTACTAGCTACATACATGTAGCGCCAACCAGAAATCAAGTCAACTAAGAGGCTTCCGATTCCATAACCACCCTGGACATGATTCAAAAAGTTAATATTAGCAATATCTGTGGCTTGAAAAATGAATAATTTTGTACAAAATGCTCCTGAGAGAGGGAAGGCAAGATGGTAAATATATTAAAGGAGATGTTATTAATTTATTATTGTTTTTGTTAAAAAAAATTATTTATTGCTAGTAAGCTGTTATTATCTTAAACAATACATGAAAAAGTCAAATTAGCTCCTGCAGGCAAAGAAAGCACTTACAACCATCCCAAGTACAATGAAGAATTCTTTAAGTGAGATTAACTGGCCTCGTATCTGACTTGGAACTGTCTCAGCAATGTACATTGGAGCAGCATGCATTGCCTAAAGAAGAATAATAAAAAAATCATGCACATAAGAAACAGAATGTTTCTACTCGTACATGCATGTCTGAATGTATGTATACAAGATGTTGAAAATTTTTACTATGCAATAAGATATAATAGGCAATAACAGGTAATTTACATGAGTGTTTCCTATGTATAATATATCTTTCTTTCAATATAGAATTTGCATTACTAAACGGTTGTATGAATATACACTCTAGTAGGGAAAAATATATACACACACATATGCATGTAATCCAAAGACAATATCAAGGGAAAAATAATGCAAAATGCTGAAAAATTCAATTGAGGTTTACCAATCCAATTCCTATACCAAATACAAAGCGCCCAATCACCATAAGAGGCAAGTTAGGTGCTACTGCTGTTACCAGAGCTCCAACAAGATATAACAAAGCAGAGATAATTAACTCCCTTCTCCTTCCTTCATACAAATAGATTTAGCAAAATTCACCAAAAGGATATATTAATATTAGGCATAAAACCCAAGGAAAGAAAATTAACCAAGGAAATCAGCAACATTGAAGGCCAACACTGAGCCAATCAAGGCACCATAAAGTGAGCCACTAGTCTGCAAATGTAATGCAAAGGAATTCAGAATACAACATTTATAAATTGTTGGTTCAAAGTCGAACAAATATGCAACTGGAGCAGTAAAGAACCAACACAAAAAATCACACACATGAAGATGCAGTAATAACTAGGAAAATTATTTTGTAAACTCACTATGAGACCAAGTTCCACAGAAGACAAATGGTACCACGATATTCCGCTTAAAGTGGCTGACTGCAGGGCAAAAGTTTAAAAGTTAGGGAAGCCAAGAAATATAACACAATAGAAACTTAAAGTACCAAAACATCATATGGACAACAAATTCCTGCGTCTACTGCAAGGAATCTTCTATCTGTAGTGATGTATGTTTATGAGATAATACTCCAAGTGACACCTATTATTAGAATAACTCTGGAGAGAGAAAATCTACATGTCCTGGAACTAAGAATCCTCTGTAACATATTCAGTCTATACATAACAGGACCTTGAGTGTAACAGTTTCACATGTTGAGTTCTTGTCAGGTCCTCATAAGATGAAATAAATTGGAAAAATAATGGAGCGTTTATAGGATTAGAGGGAAAACAAAGAAGATATTTTCCAGCAGGTAATAATAGTTCTAATCATACCTCGATGGAAATTGTAGCACAAGATGTAGCACCAATGTCATAGCCATAAAGTAGTCCTCCTAGAGCAGGAAATAGAAATCTGAAACCATAGAGACGCCATTTGAGCATTGAAAATATAGTCTAGTTAAGTTCAAGACACCACAAGATGCTTAATTTATTATAACCAGTAAAAAGGGAATCATGAAAAGTTCAGATGGGTTTCCACAAAATTAGAAATTCGTAGTATTGAAATATGAAAACTATGGATAGCAGAAAATCCAGTACAGAAGTAGATGGTTTACACATGCATGCTTGTACATGAATCGATGTGAGCAGATCAAAGCTTTAAGATCTGACAAACAAAAAATTCAAAGCTTTAAGCAATGAAGATACTCACGGGAGGATTGCAGCAAGAATAGAATAGTTCTCTGAACTGTGAGCCGTCCCAGAATTGAGAAGAGGTTCTTGTACATCAGCGACTTCAGTCGAAGACTTCCCCACCTAACAAAATGCCAAAGCCTTTATATACTAATTGTCTAACAGTATTTGTAGTCATAAGATTTTTATGTCGACTCCGATTTCTATTAGCTTTGTAAGAAAATCTCTCATTATGTAATCTAAAATCAGCAATGTAATTAATCACTTTTCTCATTCTTCGATCGATCAACTCTATCTGAAAGAAGAAGGTTTATCATCAGACATAAGGTCGAAGATGTAGCCAAAAAATAAATGAAGGATTCCCGTCTTTCTCTTTGTTGTCATATTTCTAAGGTAATTAAATTGGGAATAGATTAGCATGGAGGGTCAAGTTAATCACATTTTAACATATTAATCAGTGCTTATCCTATTAATTTGTTGAAAAACAATGAATTTGCTAACATTTAGGTTATAATTAAGAAAAACAGGGAAGCACAGAGAACAAACCTTTCCATTAGAAGAAACCTCGGGCTGCTCGGGATCGGAAGCCATTAATTCGAAGTTCTGAAATAGAGTGGGAAGAAGTTAAACACTGAAAGAGAAGGAAATAAAACGAAATTGAAGCATGAACGAAAATAGAGAGAGCGGGATGAGGAAGCTACTGGTAATTTGACGATTTTATGAACCGAAATAGAATTTGGCCGGTTGGGCTTAAAATACTTCAAGTCTTGTTGCTGATTTACAGTTGGCTGTTGTTTCCTATTTTATCTTATCTGATTTACTGAACAGACTACCAAGTCAGCTTAATTTGCTAAAAAGTGAGATGGCTAGTTGGATAGTTTGTTTGTGTTTCTAGTTCATATGTAAACAATATCGATCTGCTTTGACTTGTAGGTATGCTATCAATTAATTGAATTGATGATTCCAGAACCTAGTATTCTAATCTCCCTTGTATAACAATCGATGCTCAAACTTAGACTTGTAAGCTGCTCCTTCACTACTTTCCTTGTGATGTCCATCTCAGTGGAATTTATTTTCTTTTATAATTAGAGTGGAGTTTCATTTTGTTTATGAATTTTAGGTTAATTGGTGTTTTTTTTTATTTATTAAATGTGTCATTTTAATCGCCCGTTTCTTTATTTATAGAAAAATGACATATTAAAAAAAGAACAAACATTACTATAACATGATATATTTCATTATTTTGTGTATTTTAGCTGGTGAGATGCATTAAAAAAATATTATGGTCATTTAATGTATTTATCTTCAAACACAAACAACTTAGCATTTCACTTATTTTTTACGTGCCATTTTTGAAGCTATTTTTTATTTTTATTTTTTTGCTAAATATATGTTATTCAGTCTTAAAGTTGTTTTCTAGTTTTAACTGGTTATATTAGAACAATTTAATAATTAACTCATGAAAAAAAATAATCAATTAAAACTAGAAAACAACATTAAGACTCACATCCATTGTATTAATAGCCGTCAATAAAGGCCCTCTCCCTTTTTTTTCCCGTTGGATTGGTTCTTTTGTTTTTAAGAAACTTTGCAAAAGAAATATCAATATGTATGGATGTGGGCTTTTGTCCCCATTTGGACATGCATGGGATTGCAAATGTGAACATCATGTCTCCTTCGCAATTGGAACAATATTCCATCATTATGACTGAACTTCTGCAAGTCTTGTGGCCAATCATCAAATCTCGAAATAGACCATTCTTGTTTTTTTTTTTTTTTTTTTAATAGCTGTTAACACATAGATTCACTTCTGACTTTGGTTTTCATACATTCTGAATTATGACATCGCTCAACATTGCACTGACATAAAACAAATAACCAGCAAACTAAGAGGGCTATTTACTGCAATAATCCAAAATACGTTCCCCTCGTTAAGTATAAAGTTAACAGTCTGTTTTGTTTGTTACCAATGAATACGTCGGATATTTCACATTCATGTAATTTGCAATTTATTATTAACAGAATGCTGATTCAAGTACCAGAAAGTTTCGAGATCAACTCAACAGTATTAGTATGAGAGCTTAGTAATTGGCCACAAGACTCATATCTCGCTGGGTTGCCATGGTTCGTACCTGGTCCAGTCTATTTGTCCTGGATTGAGGGCATGTCCAGATAAATTATGTTTGAGTTCAAACTCATATCTCTAAGGTTTCAGCAAAGAAACTGCAATCAATTAACTCTCCTTCAATCAGTTGCATGTTTTAGCTTAAACATGGATTACGTCGTCAAATAAACAGAGAATGCAGGACTGCCTCATCTCCTTTGTCGGTCATGAAGTGTAGCCAACCATCATGCCATTCTGGTGGAACTTGAGAAGCATTGTAGCGGCTTTTCTCTGCATCCTCAACCCACCTGTCTTTCTGTAAAATGCTCAACTAAATCATACATCATATAATAATATAATTGAATCAAAAAATCCCAAACACCCTACAAAATTACACAACCTTATCAAGTCTTAAAATTCACAGACAAGTATTATACCATCCACAAGTGGAATAGAAAAGTATTCCCAATGGAAATAAGACTTCAGAAAGGGGGGGAAATATAACCATATTGAGTGTGTTCAAGTTTCTCGTAGTACTTATTGCCAAATTTATCAACACCTACAAGCCTAGCCCCAATACTACGGATTTTCGTTTATCTATAATAGTCGAACAAAAAGTATGGTCATTAGTCTGGTTCATGACATGAATATCACTTAGAAGCAACACCACTCAAGAATCAAGATAAAAAACCTAGAAAGCTAGCCAATAGATAATTTATTTAGACAACCCGAACAAGTAGGAAGAACTTCAAGAGGTGACAACAATCTGTTATCCACATTTTTAAACATAATGGGAGGATTTACAAGGTTTGATCCCTGGACCACTATCAAAAGGCATTAGAAATGATGTCATAGATATCTATAGGCTACCTGACAAGCAGAGATAAATTGGTATTGTATGAGTACAGACTCTACTATCACATACTGATGTTGTAATTGAAGCTTTAAAACAATACAAAGATTACTTATTTTTTATGCATGTAATTCTAAATATAAAGAAAACAAAAAGCTAGAGGCTTATGCACAGTTAATATCTCAAGGTGCTGTTTTATGCTTAAAATGTTCAATTTCATCTCCCAAAAACTGATTTCATGGTATTCCTACACCTTTTCAAAATATTCGAAAGTATCACTGCGTTTCCGGATAGACCTGGACAAAACTGAACCATCCTCCTGCATCTATACTCTAGAAATATTTACGATCAAAGTGTAATTTATCATGAAAATTATATTCCTCCTGCATGTATACTCTAGAAACATTTACGATCAAAGTGTAATTTATCATGAAAATTACAAATATAAAGGACAAATAAATCTAGAATGCATTAAACCACCAACTAAATTAAAAACTGTAAAACGACTTCACACGATTTATTTACACGAACACATAGTTATTCAGAATACTATTGCAAATCAGAGAGGTAATGACGTATAAAAAAACATAAATCAAGAAGAACACCATATTTAAGTAGTTTGGTCCCTAATCTACACGACCTAACGCAATATGAGTTTGCAGAGAGCAAAACTTGAAGCATTTACAGAGAAGTTAAAAACTAACACTCATGCTTACAAACCCCCAAAAAACATTTAGGATTACATGTAGAATCTATGAAACCCTAAGTAAGAACAAAGAATAAGAAGAAGACTCGAGACGGCGTTGAAGAAAACAAATGAATCGAGTGAATAGTAAAAAAATCCTAGCGTTCGGTATAAATATATTGCCGGTGAAAGAACAATTTTGCCCCTGAAGTACATCAGCCAATTTTGTTAAACTGAGCTTGAAAAAATTCACATACAAACAAAGTTCAACACATAAAACATGCAATAAACACACTTACACTAATATATCAATTCATGTTTATCACTAATCCATCATATAATTCATGCCTAATTATTATGCACTAAATTAAACATACTAACATAACTTAACAAAAACCAACGTAGACATAGTATTATCAACAAGAAAAATATTCAAAAACTTCATTTCTAAGTTTAACATTGTTCTGAATGAACTTCTTCAGAGGAGTGTTTTCAATTTCAAAAACCAGAGCTAACCAGAGAAAAAAAAAGGAAGTAAAAAAAATAAGAAATTTATCAAAAATAACACCCCTAAAATTTATAGTAACAAAACTAGCATCCTCAATAATATTGAACATATAATATTGAACGGGTCTAAATTGTCGTTGTTTAATTTTAATTGAATGAGTGTTGAAAAAAATGACATATTAATCATTTTTTTTAATTATGAAAATATAAGTTTGAGCACAATGTGTGTTAATTTTGTTATTAGAAGTTTTAAGGATGCTAGTTTTGTTGTTTTCTCAAACAATATTAAGGCTCTGTAGCCTTGTTAAAAACAATCAGGCTAACAGTTTTATATTTCCACTAAAAACCAGTAAAATAACAGCTAAAAGCCTTCAAGTTCAAAGTTGATCTATTTATAAAATTATCACTATAAAATGAATAAAACATAAATTGCAAAATGTTGCATTATAACTATTCATTGCACTCCTTTATGCCTATTGATATAATGTTGCATTATAAATGTTCTTTGCACTAAAATAGTGCAATCTTTTAGCGACTCTATGCAGCAAGGTTTGGAATGCAGTTTTAAAGCATCTTGGATTTGCTCTAAGGACTTGTAGGAGCTCAGTCGAGCAACTTAGTATCCACCAAATTTCCTTACTTTTTCAACGATTTTTGTCACTGACGAGCACTATTTGTTGAAACACTCATCCCATAAAACAATATTTCAACGCATTTTCCAAATTGTATTATTTCAGATTCGGTAATTGTGTTTTCCTTCCTCAAATACACTGCCCATATATTTTTAATATTCGATGAGTCATAACTATACTCATTTATGTAAAATAAAAAATCAAAAACAGCCTCCCAATAAAAAGACAATCAATTTGGAATATTATAAACTCAATATTAATTATTTATAAAATCCGATAATCACACAATTTAGTCAAATAAGTTCTTAAACCTAATACGGTAAACTAAAATCAGATTAAGGAACAAACGATTTCTAATAATGTCGTCAAATCTTTCTCATAAAGTTCTTTAAAAGGTGAAGAGAAGTTTATAACACTCAGTAAACAAACTTACATTACTTAAAACATTAAACACACATGTAAACACTATAAAAACAAGCAAGTAATTATGATATGTTTATATTTATAAAATAGTGCTTGTAATGTATATGTCTTAAAAAAAGAACATACAAAAATTTTATCATAATTAAATAACCCAAATCATCTATTTTAAAACTTATTATAAAAAAACCTTACATAAGTCACTGTTAAGAACTTAAACAAACTTAGCTACAGTAAGTGAGTCATAAATCAGAGGATAGAGAACTTCTTGCAACAAATTGAATATAAACTTTTGAGTTGTAATATAAAATTCAGAAAGGAAAATTGAGAACAATCCAAGCATTCGAGAGACTTGATTCTCTCCCTTGACTTAGGCTTATTACAAAATTCTCAATACTCATCCCTCCCTCACTAAAGCCTATATGTTATTCAAAAACATAAAAGTCACGTGAAAAGTTGTAACCAAATTTCCTAGTTGTCTCCAAAAATAAACTAGCTAAGGCAATGAAATAACAAACCATGTAGGAAAATAACAAACTAAAATAAAAAGCATCAAACTGACATGAAAATAAAATAACAAACTGAGAATGACCGCAACACTTATATGTTATTACTGTTCTATCCCTTACTATTTTCCTCATCTTCTTTGTGCATATGTGAAACGCACAGTAGGTTTAATAGTCACCCATCAACGATTAGAACGTATAAAAGGCATATGCAAGTGAGATAACTTGTAATATAGCAAAATTAGAATTTCATACATAATTCTTACATGCACACGTTCAAACGAAAGGTAAGGACTCTTAAGTCCTCAAGTACCTTAACTTACACAAAAGACACATCCTCCACACGGCTCTTAACTTATCATATTGCTCCAAACATTAAAGTTTTATAATGATGATTCAGGTGTCACATAAAACATATCATATAAAACTTATTGTTTTAAAACCTTCCATAACTTATTATCCTTCAAAAGCTTAGAACAAAATATATACTTTTAAAACTTGTATTTGCAATGCCATATTTGAATAATGCATATGTTATACCATTAATAACCATATAATTATAAGCACACTTAGCCATTCAAATAGACACAATATCACAAAACAAATAATCATAATACATGAACATTTATTTATCACGTATCATATAATTATGACACATGAATATTCATTCAATAAATGAAATATAAGATATACTTAATATTGAAAGTAAGATAGGTGTATTTACCTGATATGAATAATCAATACAGCTAAATCACCTACCAATTTACTTAAATTTAACTTAAATAAGTTATAATTATATAAATATTAAACTATCATAATATTTTAAATAAATTCCTTTTTTATAATAACTTAATCAAAATGATCATAAAGTATTATTTTAGTACGTAGGTCCAACTCATATTTTAGATTTATTTTTTTTCAATTTCATATTAATTGGTGTCATAAAATTACAAAATTTTATATAATTTTCATAAAGATATAGTAAAATGTTCAGTAAAATTTTCAAATAAAATCGAATGCATATTAATTACAAAAATAATTTTTATTCACTAATTTTTAAAACAATCAGCATAGAAAAATCATCAACATTGCTTGACTTAAAAAATTTTAGAAAACCATTAGTAAATCATATTAAATTGAAATGTTTACAGTAATTTTATAACTTATATATAATTATATATAAAAAATTTCAAATACTTTAAAATCTACTTTTATGAATAAAAAGGATTTTAAAACTAGTTATATAAATATACTGAAAAACTTTTCAACAATGAACACATATAAATAAAAAATTCATAAAATATTTATATCTGCTTTAAAATTTACCAAATTTTAACCAATAATAAATAAGATACATATAATACTTCATAAAAAATTTCATATATTTTTAAGATTTATAACACCACAAATTAATTACATAATATTATTTTAATTTGTCAAGTTTCTTATTTTCAGCAGAAAAATTATGAATTCGTAAAATTATATAATGTTAAATACATAGAGTTTTATGATGCTTTTAAATTCAAAATTTTCCTTATTGTATATAGTTATAAAGAAAAAAAAATTTATCTTCAAATTGCAATTGAAAAAATATATAAAACAACCGTAAAATCTGAATTGTTCAATCCATAACATAAATTTCAAAAATTTATAACAAATTCAATATTTAAAATATTTTGATAAAGAAATATTCGTTAGATTCGTCAAGATCTAGTTTATTATAAAAATAATTTTGTATTTATTTAAAAAAAATTATAGTTCTAAAATAACTTGTTTGCAAACTGCTGCAGAAATTCTGCAAGCATTATCTTATGAAGTCCTTTTCGGAACCCCAAAAAAAATTATCAATCTCAATTTTAAGGCTGGATTACCCAAAATTATATATTTATCTGACCCTAAACTTAAAATATGAATTATTGATTAAAGATATTGTTGAATCAAATATAATATATAGATAGGAACAATGTTACCAATATACTGAAATCACACAGCTTGGGTTGAGTCGCGGACTAGGTCGCTCTCTTTAAGACGTTTCGCGGCTCTGCCCAAAATTGTGCAAGCATACACAGCCTCGTCGTCCCCAGGATAAAACAGCCCAGCAAGATTCTGTCTCGGAGTTACACTGCACTTGATGAACTCCGGAATACTACACCTTCTATAAAACAATTTGTTGCTCGGAAACTAAAAGAAATTTGTTTTCTGGAAATTTGTATTGCTCAATCGTTAGAGCGAGATAGAGAGTTGGGATAATTTTGTTTAAGAGAAGAGATTTTTTTGAGTTATTAAAATATGAGAGCTGAAGGTCTCTTTTATAGCTAAAAATTAATCCCAACGGATACAGAAATAACGATCATATTTTTGGTAACGGTCATAAGAAATAACGATCATATTTTTGGTAACGGTCATAAGAAATAACGGTCATATTTTTGGTAACGGTCACAAAAAATAACGGTCACATTTGAAATTTCTGACTGTTGGAAATAATATAATTAATGATTTAAAAAATTTATATAAAAAGAATAAATTGCCACCTCACCTCACACGCACGCTCGGCTCGGCACGGCCGGACGGACGGCAGCGGCGGCGCGCGCGTGTGTGGTGGACACACAAATGCCTAGGTCCTCTCCCCTTCCACAAAAGTGGGTGCCCCTTAGGGCCCAATCCCATAAGCATATTTTTCCTCTTATAAACACTTCCTAAGAGGAGTTCAAAATCAATGTGGGAGAAGAGCAACATTTGGTTTTTTATTCAAATTCATTTTCAATTTCCAACAATCCCCCACTTGAATTTTATATAAAAAATAGTTTTCATCGAGCAACCGATCAATCAAAGATATAAGATTGTGCATAAGCAAAAAGGTGTCTATCGACTTGAACCTTTGCATAGTATTGATGCTTTAGAATATACTAGAGTGACTCGTAGTCTTGAACTCTATCTCTAACAACATCACACACACAACCTTTCCAAGGTGTAGTTCCATAAGCCCGTGCTTTACGGCCATGCACGTGTATCCCAGTATAGTGAATGCTCTAGTAAATTTTGCCCAAAATTTCATAGGAAGCGGCCACACTTCCACATTCACATAGGTGAGTCTATCAAGAGTACTCCTGTAGCTATGTACTCCACTCCACATAGAGTATAGAACTCATTAAGAGTTAACAATTAACTCATCCTTCTGTCGCTTCAGGAATTCATGCTTCTAACAATATAGGATGGGACTCATAATAGCATGATTCATCTTATATCACTTCATGACTTGTTATTACCCATTGAACTTATTTCTTGGGATCTCCAGTCTATAAGTCGGGTTACCATCACAAGTGACTCTTCATTCCAAGGGCATTAGTCCCATTCCTTTCGAGGTTTTGAAAACCTTCTCTCTTGCTAATCCTTTCGTCAAAGGATCAGCCAAATTATCATCAGTACGTACATAATCCACTCTTACAGCTCCTGTAGAGAGAAATTCTCTAACAGTACTGTGCTTACGACGTATCTGTCGTCTCTTGCCGTTATAATAACGGTTCTGAATCTTTGCAATAGCCGCGGTACTATCGCAGTGGATCAGGACAGCTGGTATCGGTCTTTCCCATAAGGGAATCTCAGCTAACAGACTTCTTAACCAGCCTGCTTCTTCACTAGCAGTAGCTAGTGCTATCATTTCTGACTCCATCGTAGATTGAGCCAAAATTGTCTGTTTCTTAGACTTCCAAGAAACAGCTCCACCAGCAATGCTAAGTATATAACCGCTAGTTGCTTTGGAGTCTTCTGAAAGAGTGTTCCAATCAGCATCGCTGTAACCTTCTAAAACAGCGGGAAACTTTTTATAGTGTAATCCAAGGTTCATTGTTCTCTTAAGGTACCTCATGACTCTTTCAATTGCATTCCAATGCTCTATACTAGGTCTACTGGTAAACCTACATAGTAATCCCACAACGTAAGCTATGTCGGGTCTAGTGCAATCAGTAGCATAACGTAAGCTACCAATGATGCTCGCATACTCAGTTTGTCTAACACCGTCTCCAGTGTTCTTGAACAACTTTACACTAGGATCATAAGGGGTACATGCAGGTTTGCAGTTAGAGTAATTATATTTCTTTAAGATCTTCTCAATATAATGAGATTGATCTAGAGAAAGTCCCTCTTTAGACCTAGTAATCTTTATACCTAGGATTACACTCGCTTCACCTAAATCTTTCATGTCAAAATTAGCACACAACATGTTTTTCACATTATTTACAACATGAATATTTGACCCAAAAATTAGCAAGTCATCCACATATAAACATATAATAGTGCAAATGTTATTTTCTGTTTTATGATAAATACATTTGTCACTTTCATTCAATTTGAATCCATGTGAGATAACCAAATTATCAAATTTTTCATGCCATTGTTTAGGTGCTTGTTTTAGACCATAAAGAGATTTATCTAATTTACATACTTTGTTTTCTTGACCTGGGATTACAAAGCCCTCAGGTTGGTCCATATAAATCTCTTCTTCTAATTCACCATTTAAGAAGGCAGTTTTAACATCCATTTGGTGCACCACTAAATCATATATAGCAGCTAGGGAGAAAAGCACACGTATGGAAGTTATTCTTGTGACAGGTGAATATGTGTCAAAGAAGTCCACATTTTCCCTTTGCCTATACCCTTTGGCTACAAGGCGAGCCTTGTACTTTTCAATAGTACCGTCGGATTTTAATTTCTTCTTTAGTATCCATTTACAACCTATAGTCTTGCAACCAGGAGGTAAGTCAACTAAATGCCAAGTTCTATTAGACTCAAGAGAGTCCATTTCATCATTTATGGCTTCTTCCCATAAGTTGGCATCTAAAGAAGATAAGGCTTCTTGAATGGTTTGGGGATCTTCCTCTAAGGTATAAGCATAGAAATCAGACCCAAAATCTTTAGAGGTTCGAGCTCGTTTACTTCTCCTAAGTTCAGTTTCTAATTCCTCATTTTGTTCACTAGTAGTAGCTATGGGTAAACTACTAGAAGACGAGCCCCCACTATTCTTTAGTTTAAAGGGAAACCTATGTTCATAGAAGTCTGCATTATTTGATTCTATAACTACATGATCATTTAAGTTATAGAATTTGTAAGCTTTACTATTTATTGCATATCCTATGAATACACATTCATATGCTCTACTAGCAAGTTTAACTCTTTTTGGATCAGGGATCCTAACATAGGCTAAACATCCCCAAGTTCTAAAATAAGATAAGTTAGGTTTCTTATTTTTCAAAATTTCATAAGGTGAAATTTGACTAGTATATTTAGGCACTCTGTTTAGCACATAGCAAACAGTTAATAAAATTTCTCCCCACCAATGGGAAGCAGCACCAGAGTTTAATAAAATTGCAACAACTGATTCAGTAAAAGTTCTATTTTTTCTTTCAGCTTTGCCATTCATTTCAGGAGAATAAGGTGCAGTTTTTTCATGTATGATTCCATGTGTTTTAAAAAAGTCATTGAAAATATTGGAATCATATTCAGTGCCTCTATCACTTCGAAATCTTTTTATTTTTCGGTTAAGTTGATTTTGAACTTCAGTCATAAATATTTTAAACATGTCAAACGCTTCACTTTTATTTTTCATTAAATATACATATGTATAATCCGAACAATCATCAATAAAAGTTATAAAATATCGTTTTCCATTTCTTGTTAAAGTACCATCAAGTTCACATATATCAGAGTGTATTAAATCTAATGGTTCAGATTCTCTAATTACTGATTTATGTGAAGTTTTTGTTATTTTAGCTTGACTGCAAAAATCACATTTTTCAAAATCATTTAAAGATAGTTTTGGAATAAGTTCTAAGTTACTCATGTTCTTTATTATTCGTTTATTAACATGACAAAGTCTAGCATGCCAAACATTAAAAGAACATAACATATAAGCAGAAGAAGATACTTTATTAATTTCAATATTTAATTTAAACATGCCATCAGTGGCGTACCCTTTTCCAACAAATACATTATTCTTAGTAATAGTATACAAATCAGCCCCTATAGTTTGAATAAACCCAGCCTTATTGAGAAGATAGCCTGAAACTAAGTTCTTTCTCATCTCTGGAGTATGCAGGACATCCTTCAAAATGACAGTCTTTCCAGAGGTAAACTTCAATTCTACCTCACCAGTACCAGCAACTTTAGTAGAGTGAGAATCGCCCAACAGCACTTTCTTATCCTCAGACACAGAATAGGACTTGAACATATTACGATCATAGCAAACATGGCGAGAAGCACCAGTGTCCACCCACCACCCCTCAGATCCACCAACAAAGTTAATTTCAGATATCATAGCTATAAGCTGATCTTCGGTAAGGTTCGCCTGCGGGGCAGGACGATTCCTGTTCCGGTAGTTCCTGGCCAAATGGCCAGGCCTGTTACAACTATAACACATAAATGTGTTATTTCCTAAGGGGGGTTGAGTTCCAGGTCCATTCCGTGGAGGATTTCTATTTTTATTATGGTTGTTACGGTTCTGGTTATTATTACGATTATGAAATTTCATGTTTCTTCCTTTAGGTTTTAGAATTACAGAAGAAGGTTTTTTATTGGTAGTATTATTTGAGACTACTAGTACTTCATCTTTTTGATCTTGTTTTCGGGCTTCTTCCTCTATCCTTAGACGGGTAATTAAACTTTCTAGGGAGAATTCTTTAGTTTTATGCCTAAGAACATTCTTGAATTCTTTCCAGGCAGGGGGCAATTTATCAATGATAACAGCAACTTGAAATTGTTCATCTAAAGTCATACCTTCAGAAGTTATTTCATGTGCTATTTTCTGCAGTTCATGTGATTGAGCTTCCACAGACTTGTCATCAGTCATCTGATACTTCATGTATCTACTTACAGCATATTTCTTTGTTCCAGCTTCCTCAGTGTCATATTTCTTTTGAAGAGCATCCCAAATTTCCTTAGCTGACTTATCAGAGTTATAATAGTCATACAGATCATCAGCTAAACCATTAAGAATAAAATTCTTACATAGAAAATCATTTTCCAACCATGTATTTAAATCCTTATTTGTGGTTTCAGTAGGTGGATTTGGCAAAACAGGTTTTTCTGTAGTAAGTACATAAGCCACCTTTTTCATTGTGAGAAAAAACAACATTTTTTGTCTCCATCTTTTAAAGTGTAGTCCTTCAAAACGAAAAGGCTTGTTGAGATCAGCAGTTAAAATTTCAGTAGACATGGCAGATTGATAACGTCTTAAAATTGTTGAATCAAATATAATATATAGATAGGAACAATGTTACCAATATACTGAAATCACACAGCTTGGGTTGAGTCGCGGACTAGGTCGCTCTCTTTAAGACGTTTCGCGGCTCTGCCCAAAATTGTGCAAGCATACACAGCCTCGTCGTCCCCAGGATAAAACAGCCCAGCAAGATTCTGTCTCGGAGTTACACTGCACTTGATGAACTCCGGAATACTACACCTTCTATAAAACAATTTGTTGCTCGGAAACTAAAAGAAATTTGTTTTCTGGAAATTTATATTGCTCAATCGTTAGAGCGAGATAGAGAGTTGAGATAATTTTGTTTAAGAGAAGAGATTTTTTTGAGTTATTAAAATATGAGAGCTGAAGGTCTCTTTTATAGCTAAAAATTAATCCCAACGGATACAGAAATAACGATCATATTTTTGGTAACGGTCATAAGAAATAACGATCATATTTTTGGTAACGGTCATAAGAAATAACGGTCATATTTTTGGTAACGGTCACAAAAAATAACGGTCACATTTGAAATTTCTGACTGTTGGAAATAATATAATTAATGATTTAAAAAATTTATATAAAAAGAATAAATTGCCACCTCACCTCACTCACTCACACGCACGCTCGGCTCGGCACGGCCGGACGGACGGCGGCGGCGGCGCGCACGTGTGTGGTGGACACACAAATGCCTAGGTCCTCTCCCCTTCCACAAAAGTGGGTGCCCCTTAGGGCCCAATCCCATAAGCATATTTTTCCTCTTATAAACACTTCCTAAGAGGAGTTCAAAATTAATGTGGGAGAAGAACAACATTTGATTTTTTATTCAAATTTATTTTCAATTTCCAACAGATATTGATTATAAAAGAAATTACAGCAATATAAAAGATGAATTACCTATGGTAGGTCCTTTTAGTCAATAAGAATAATAACAATTATACTCACTTTCAAAAGTTAAATTGATTGGGAGTTTAACATATTTTCTTTGTTTGGTCGTTTTGAAAAAAACGATAGAGGCTAGGTGAGAATTTAGGGTTTATGACTTAAATATATATTATTATCACTATTAATACTATTTTTATTTTCATTATTTTTTTATATTTGACTTGGCAAAATAAGAGATCCACTTAATCACTCATTAATTTATTTATATTAATTTTAAATAATATCATTTCAACTTACAAATAATCATTTTTTAATTATAATTTTTATTTATTTCAAATTCTTATTTAAGATATTATTTTATTTTTATTTAATATTATCTTCTTCTCTTTTTTATAACTTTTTGATAAAAATAAAATAAATATTTTTTTATTCTTATTTTTATTTATATCCACATATATATAAAACTTTTTATTCATGTCAAAGTCCTATTTTACTTTATTTTTATTTATCAAAAAGGTTTCTTAAATTTCAGATATTACATACTGGCTTACTGAGGGAGAGCAATCCAGATACACAAATCACTGAATATAAAAAATTCGAAATCATTAATGTCGCATTCAAGAGGCTTTGGTTGGCATAGAAAATATTACATTAAAAAACAAATAGGTACAAGCGAACCGAGATCTCACAAATATGCAACATGCGGCGGAATCAGTATAGAAACAATAATGAAGGTAAAAAAAAGAGTTCAAAGAGAGAACTAACGTGTAGCCTTCTTCTCTGAGCTCCCTTAAAATGATTCAGATGCTTTTTTCTTTCCCTCTTTGATCGCCTTTGAAGCGCTTGTCACCACCAATAAATTGTCCAAAAAGAGCATGTTCATATGTAAAGTTTAAAAATGAGCATTTTGTGTTTTAAAGAGGCACTTTTCAGTTTTCACTACCCAAACAGGTACAGAAAAGAAAGGTTGGAATGCAAAATTTAAAAATAGGCTCTTTTATTTTTAATTAAAAAAAAAAAAAGGTATTTGTAATTAATAAAACAAGTTATCCGTAAAAAATAAATAGGGACTTTCTCTTATTTCTTATGTTTTACGAAACCACCTATAGATAAAAAAAAAAAAAAATTGTCATTTAAAACCAAAACACAATTTTTAACATCTGCACACGATTCCTCTCTCAATTTTAATTTAAAAAGCTTTAGATGGCTGAGAAATAAGTTAAAGTATATCTAATATCATTTGGTAGAAAGAAAAATGTGTAATTTTTTTTTTAGTTTCATTACAAAATCCTGAAAATAAAAACTAAGATTTACTTTCATATTACATTGATAGTTTTGTCTTTTGTATTTATGATATTTATTGTTTAATTTTTTTTATTTTCGTAATTTATATTTCTTTTAAATAAGAAATATTTGTTGTCAATTTTTTTTACAATAAACAAAAATCGACTAAAATATACTAAAATTTACCGAAATATATTAAATTCGACAAAAATATACCAAAATTTACAATAATGTAACAAAGTCTTTCAAATATCATCATATATAATAAATAAACTATAAACACCCAAAAACTATCTTAATTAGGTAAAGTCGTTTATTTTTAATCATAAATAACTAATATTGACCATAGTATATTACACACATCCAATTTTTTGAATTTTATTTCAAAATTTTGGCAATAAAAAGTAATATTTAATTTTATGTTATATTATTTGTATGATATTTTTGTCTTTTGCATTAATGCCTTTTATTGTTTAATGTTTTTAGATTATGATTGTTGTAACAAATGAATATACATGTTTGTTCGTAATCGTGGTTTTGGTTTTTTTTTTTTTTAATTGAAAAATGATTGGTGTCATTTATTCTAACAATTAGCAACATCCAACCATAATATATCAAAATCGATTAAAATAATAAAATCGACAAAAAAATAACAAAGTCCTTAATAAGTCTAAGTTTATAGTTGTTGCAATAAATAAATATATATGTTTGTTCATAACTTAAATTCTGTGTATTTTTGTTTTTAAAATGAGAAATATTTTTTGTCATCCTCAAAGCCCTTATTTGAAAAATTATACCTCAAGCGTGTTTGAGGAAGAATTTCATACCTTTTAAATCGTTTTGTTTTTTTTTTAAAGAAACTCTTTATTAATGTCAAGTAAGATTCACAAGTTTTGAGTTAAAATTTGACTCTTTGTAAGTTTAATACATAGAGCCCTTTTTAAATTATGCACTAGAAATCCCGAGGCCATCTCTCTCTGTCTCCCCTCTATATCTATCTGACTATGTCTAATTAGAGTCTAGAGATTAACCAATAAAGAAAAAAAAAAAAAAAAGTATTTGGGGCTGCGAGTTGAGTTGGGAAACATGAGCCGAGTTCATGCCTTCGCCGTAGAGTTAAGAAATTAAAATAATGGGTTTAACAATAATAGTTTATAAAGTTAATTTTGTTATTTATGTTATTTTATTAATTTTATACATTATAATTAAAAATAAATAAAATTCAAACCAATCCATTAAAGGCATATAAATCTAGCAAAACCAAGCAAATTGAGTTGGATGATAATATATTTTGGTTGAATCAAGTTATAATCCACCAAGAATATCAAACTTGGGTTTGAGTAAGAATGATGTATTTAATTAGAATTTTTATAAATTTTTAAAGAGTTATAAATTTAAAAAAAAAATTATGAAATTTTGTAGATTTTAACATTATTCTTTAAAATACAGTGAAAATTATTGCAAATCTATAAAAATCTTTGGAGTAAAGATTTTTTTTACATATAATTCTAACTAAAAAATCATTAATTTTAAAATCAACGATTTTTTTGAATACATATAGATTTTTAAAAATTTATATAAAATTATAATTAAATACACATAAATGAAAATTTTAAAAATTTATATAAAATTATAATTAAATACTCATAAATTTATAAAAATTATTTAAAAATCTTATTCGAATACATTTGAATTTTAAAAATCCATAAAACTCATTAAAAATTTGAACCGAATACACCCCCGTAAATTCCTTTGTTAAACCCAGCTAACCTGTGATTACTATACACTAAAAAAAAAAAATCCCTATCAAGGGGTTTAGGGCTTGGTTCCATGCCACTCACTCCCTCCAATTTGGTATGTGCTTCATCTTGTTTCAGTTTAATTTCTAGCGTAACAGCTAAAGAAAACCAGAGATACAACTCCAAAAAAAATGAAATTTCTACTATGGAAAAATTCTTGTTACAAACCACAAGAGAATCACCTCTCAAATTACAATTTTAGAAAAATCAAGTCTGTCTTCTCAGGTTTTGATAGAGATGACAACGGGTTGGTTCGGGACATATCCGACCCGAACCGTTTTGACAAGCGGTTCAAACTGAGCTGAACCGTTTCAAACAAAATGGGTTCGGTTCGGTTAATATCCACAGGTCAAAAAAATGAACCGTTGACCCATTTTTGAAAAAAAAATATTATAAATTTTTATTTAATTAAATTTTTTTAGTAAATAAGTAGATACCCGAATAGTGCACCAAACTAAACTGATTCGAACGGATCGGATACTTGCGGGTACCCGAACCACCAGGTCAAATTGCCGTCACTATCTTAAACCTACACCACTCACACCTATCCTTAGTAGCTATACCTTATAAACCGACAAAAGAGTAAAACAAATTTATGACTCACATGCTAAGCGGAGACTTAAGGAAAATAAAAGAAATAGACAGAAAATTAAAAGAAATAATCAAACGACAGCTATAAGTTCAAACTACAAGCAGTACACTACATCAATTTATTGCCATGGTTACGGCTTTGTTATATTGATCAAAGCTTTGCATTAGAAAAGGTTGAGTACATTGAGACAATTCCTTCAGTACCTAGGTGGTCTCAAGTTCGAATTGTCTCTTTTTTGGGTTTCCTACTCCTCCTTGACTGTTATCTTTTAATTTCTATTCTTCAGTCAATGAGTTAATACAATCAAAGAAGCCTTCAGTTTCACTCTTCTTTTCATTCGAGTAAGTTTTATGCTCTTGTATGTCTCACTTCTCTGATACTTAGCTGGAGTGGATAATATTTTGTGTACCTTTTTTTTTAATACATAATGGCGACCAAATTATTTATGTGAAATCAGTGGCTTAAAATTATAACTATCCTGGCAGAGTAAAAAGTTATCACATAATCACCTGGGCTAAATACTTGGGGGCTCTCAGAATCTATGATGCCACCTACAACCACTTCAAAAATTTAAAAAGCATGTGAAAGTTTGACTGCTCTAGAGATGAATTAACGATACATAATTCCTTACGGTTGCTTTAGGTGTACAAAATCCTCAAATTCTTCAAAGTGTCACCGAGCAAATGCTTTTTTCTTTAAAAGAAACGAAATCAAAGATATAGAAGTTTTCATTGACATTGATTGGGACGAAAGACAGTAGTGTTAAAGTTGAATTTAAGACAGTTGCACAATAAATGTGTGAATATTTGGTTAAAAAAACCGTTGAAACCTCAAATTTCAGTTAAGTCACTAATTAAACTTTATTGTGATAATAGATTCGCCATTAACATCTCTCTCAATAAGTAAGAGACACTAAGGGACTTTTTTGACAAAGTTTCGATGATTTCACTTTCTAGTTAGATGTGATCGATATTTATGATCTAATTTGAAAAGAGTGTCAAAATCCCAAAATTTTAGGGGTTTTTGATTTGTGAGTAATTAGAGAGATAATTAAGAGATTTATAATAATTAGCTGGCATTTTGATTTTAATTTATTTTGTATTAATTAGGAGATTTTGTTTCATGTTTCTGCGTCTTAATTTTAGTAAACATTCTGATTTCACATAGAAATAAACATGCAATATTTCAATCACTTTTATCTATAGAGCTCTAGAGCCTTTACGTGAAATTAGTTATTCACTACACCATACCTAGTACTCAACAATTGGACTCAGTTTGATACTACATATAACTATATACAAACCAAACCAAAACTTAACAACCAAATCCTTATAAATCCAACTGAAATGATACAATGTTTCTAAAATATTGCCAGTCAACAAATTGTTTACTATAACTCGTTAACAATTAAATTATAAAAGGATTAGGTGGTTGCCAAGGTTTGACATTTTCTATGGTGGTGACTCCATGAGTCCATTACTGTCCGCCACTGCCAGGTGGAGGTGGTGATGTGGCATGTATGATTCTTGTGACGAAACAGTTGTTAGAAGATGTTGATCACTAGCACTCTACAAAATTTAAGCTATTAAAAAATGAGCAATAATAATTTTATACATATATGATGTTTTCTCATATACTCATAACTCATTCGTTGTCAAAGGGTAACCAGTATCCTATGGTGGTTTAACAAGGTGGATGATAAGGGAATTAGATGGTACTCTCATTGTTAGCGTGAGTCATGTAATTATTGTATATGTGTCTATCTGTAATAGAGTTTTAAGTTGTACATAGTTCTATTTTATTTAGGACTCTTGTATTTTATTCTCTATATATACCTCCATTTTGAGGTAATAATACAAGAAGAAATATTTCATTCACATTATATTTAACTTAGTATCAGAGCGAAAGTTTGTAAAGGAATTTTATCTTCTTCTTTTTTCTATCAGCGCTGCCTCTTCTCCAGCACCGCCGCCTGTCCAGCGCGCCTATCTCGCACCGTCTCCTATCCAGCGCGCCTATCTCGCACCGTCTCCTGTCCAGCGCCGCCAGTCTCATGTCGCTACGCTGCGCTATCATCTGTTCTCCCGCGTGGCTTGTCGTCGCCTGTCTCTCTCGTGCGCACTCTGTCCGTCCGTCGCACTCTGTCGTCGCCGCCTCCAGCACTCTCTTCCTGTCATCGCCTGTCGCCCCTCGCTCTGCCGGTCTTTGCTCCAGATCCGCCACCCTCCACTAGCTTCATCAATCCTTCCATCTCTTCCTCTCAAAACCTAACCCTAGCCCAAGCCCCAAGCCCACTTCCCACTTCCCAAATCCCAGCCCTACACCTCAAAAAAAAAAAAAAAAGCCCATTTCCAAGCCCAATCCAAAAAAAAAAAAAAGGTGCCCACCTCTCAGTCAGCCCAAACGCACCAGCCCAATCAGCCTAGTCAATTGGTCAACTGTCAATCGGGTCAAAAAACAAATTCGCTGCATCTTATTATTGTTTATTTAAATGGGAGATTCAACAGAAAATCAGTGTTCTAAGACAACTGAAATTCCAAAATGTGAAGTTTTTATCAAGAGTTCAGAAGGTGGCTCTTTCAGTGGTACCAAACTCAATGATACCAACTTTCGAACATGGAAAAGGGTTATGTCCATTTATCTCCGTAGGATGCACAAGATGGGACATGTGACTGAAACAATCAAGGCTCCTCGTGAAGATGATGTGGAGGCCTATACTAAGTGGAAAGATGATGATGGCCTCGTAATGTCTATTCTATTTAGAGCTATCACAGATGATGTACTACAGATGGTGGAAGAGTGTGACACAGCTGAGGCCATATGGAAGACTTTAGGAGATCTCTACACTAATGAATCTGACTTTATACAGGTCCACGAATTAATGTGCAAAGCTACCAGCATGCAACAGAATGGGCAACCAGTGTCTATGTATTTTACCAAACTGAAGAATATATGGGCTGAAATTGATCAGAAACGTCCGTACAAAATTAAAAATCAAGAGGACCTTATATGATACCAGAAAAAAAAGGAGCTTGAGCGAGTTCATGCATTCTTAAGATGACTTGATACAAAACATAATAGTGCCAAGGGCGAATTGCTCAGAATGTCAGACCCTTCGAGCTTGACCACAGCTTTTACATACATCCGTAAGGACGAATCTCAGCAGGAAAGTCTTAATCAGGCACGTGTTGAATTATCTAGTCTAGCAATTCAAGCCAAATAAAATGCACATTTTCTTCAGCAGCAAAGTTCAGTTCCACTTCATCAGCAAGGACCTCCACCACCTTTTCTCCAGCAGCAGAGTTCAATTCCACTTCATCAGCAAGGACCTCTCTCAGGATTTGCCAATCGTCCTCGTCTTCATTGCTCTTATTGCAATGAAGCAAGGCATATCTGAGAGACTTGTTGGAAATGAACCCACACCTGAGACCTAAAAGGTAAAACTATCGTCCTAAAGTGAAAGCAGCTGCGGTACAAATAGTACAATAACCAGATTTATATGGAGTGACTGGATAGGATCATCATGTGATATGTGGAGGTACCCCTATAGCTTCAATAGCTGGTCGTGGTAAGTTTGGTATGGCCTTAAACATTTCTCACTTTGTTGGGTCTAATACTTGGATTATTGATTCTGGTGCGTCTGATCATATGACTTATGATAAATCGTATTTTACTGAGTTATCTTCCCCTCCAGTGTCTTATGTTACGAATGCTAACGGTGAAGCTTTTCCTGTCTTAGGAAAGGGTTCAGTCCGTATCACTCCAACTTTACAGCTCTATAATGTTTTATATGTGCCTGACTTATCTCATCACTTACTATCTGTCCCACAGTTGAATACTGAGTCTAAATGTTTTGTAACCTTTTATCCTATGTATGTGATTTTTCAGGTTCTTCTTACCAAGGAAATAATTGGTCGAGGGTATCTGAGGGGCAGATTGTTTCGTCTGGATCAGAACTATGCAGGGGAGAAACCAGGAGCATAGTCCCGCATCGCATTGACCTCGAGTTATGACAAGCTGAATGAAATTTGGTTATGGCATCACCGCTTAGGGCATCCTTCTTTTAGTCTTATGAAAAAATCTATGCCTACTTTGTTTATTAGTGTTAGTGAGTCTGTTTTACATTGTAAGACGTGTGTTTTGTCCAAGAACCATCGTATTACTTATTCTCCTAGTATTTCTAATAAAAGTACTGTTCTTTTTGAATTAATTCATTCTGATGTTTGGGGACCAAGTAGAGAGCCCACTGTATCGGGTATAAGGTATTTTCTTTCGTTTATTAATGATTGTACAAGATTGTCATGAGTTTCTCTTCTTAGAACCAAAGATGAAGTTTTTTCAGTTTTTCAAAACTTTCGTACTCATGTTCAAACATAATACAATAGCACCATTAGAGTCCTACGTTCTGACAATGGGGGAGAATATATTAATTGTGTTTTTCAAGATTTTTTCAAAACACATGGGATTGTTCACCAAACTACTTGCTCACAAACACTAGAACAAAACGGGGTGTCTGAAAGAAAAAATTGTCATTTACTTGATATGACTCGTGTACTCCTATTTAGGGCTTATATGCCAAAATACCTTTGGGGGGATACTGTACAAACTTCCGCCCATCTCATCAATCGTCTTCCATCTATTGTCCTTCACGGTAAAATCCCATTTGAGGTTCTCGCATCTCATGTATCCTTGTCATCATTTTATAATCTTCCTGCCCATGTATTTGGTTGTGTTACTTTTGTACATGTTCTTAAAAATCAGAGGTCTAAGTTAGATGCCCGAGTAATTAAATGTGTGTTTGTTGGTTATGGAAGTTATCAGAAAGGATACAAGTGCTTTCATCCACCGACCAGGAAGTATTATGTTACTATAGATGTTACCTTCTTTGAGGACATGAGTTACTTTTCCTCACCTGATACTGCTCGTCAGGGAGTGAATTCATATTTCGAAGAGTTGTATCACGGTGAGGGGGAGAAATCGGAAGAATCACCTACTGATATTTCCATAGGTCTAGTTGAGATTCTTAACCCATTTAATCCAGTAGTGGAAGAAATAGATGCTCCAGGTGTCCAAGCACCAGTTCCAACCACTAAAAATGAAAATAAAGATACTACTGTTCCCTCAAGCATCACTCATACCCTTGATCAACAGCTCCCTGGTACTGAAGGTCACTCATCTGAGGTATGTATACTTACTGATACTAATAGCGTTGAGTCTAGTGTTGGATAGTATGTGTTACCAAATAGGTCTACTAGAGGTCAACCACTCAAAATATATGAACCAAATATCCATGCAAAATCAAAATATCTAGTAGCCAACTATGTGTCTACTAAAAGATTATCTAAGCCATATGAATCATTTGTAAATCAAATATCTACTATATCAGTACCTAACAAAGTGCAGGATGCGTTGGGAGATCCAAAATGGAAAAAAGCAATGGAGGAAGAGATGGAAGCATTACAGAAAAACGATACTTGGCAACTTATGCCTCCACCACAAGGCAAGAAGGCAGTTGATTGTCGATGGGTGTTTACTGTGAAACATAATGCTGATGGATCTGTGAATCGGTATAAAGCCCGCCTTGTAGCAAAAGGGTTCACTCAGACGTATGGTGTAGACTACGATGAGACTTTTGCTTCGGTCGCCAAAATGAATACTATTCGAGTTCTGCTTTCGCTTGCTGCAAGCTTAAACTGGCCACTTCGACAGTTTGATGTCAAAAATGCGTTCCTTCATGGAGAGTTAGTCGATGAGGTATACATGAATCTTCCACCTGGGTATGTAGCTACTTCTCCTGGTAATTTTGTATGTAAATTGAGGAAGTCTTTGTATGGTCTTAAGCAATCCCCTCGAGCCTGGTTTGGAAGGTTTTCACAGTTCATGTAGAAGGTTGGTTACAGACAGAGTAATTCAAACCATACGCTATTTCTCAAACATCAACAAGGGAAGGTAACAGCTCTAATTATTTATGTTGATGATATGGTAATTACTGGAGATGATGTTGTTGAGATAGATAAATTACAGAAACAGCTAGCCTCTGAGTTTGAGATGAAGGATTTGGGTGAACTGAAGTACTTCTTAAGAATTGAGGTAGCTAGGGAGAGCGAAGAAATTTTTCTATGTCAGAGAAAGTACATCCTTGACCTACTAACTGAAACAAGTATGTTGGATTGTAAACCTATTGACACTCCTATTGAGCAAAATCATTGTCTAGCAGAGTATCCAAATTAAGTACCAATTGATCGAGCTCGCTATCAAAGGTTGGTTTGGCGCCTAATTTATTTGACATATACTAGACCATATGTCGCATATGCAGTAAGTGTGGTAAGTCAGTTCATGCATAATCCGAGTGAGAGTCACATGGATGTAGTTGTGAGAATTTTGAGCTACTTGAAGTCAGCTCTAGGGAGAGGAGTAATGTTCACTAAACACAACAATCCTCTTGAAGTTTGTGGCTTCACAGATGCAGATTAGGCATGAAGTATTACAGATAGAAGGTCGACATCGGGTTACTTTACCTTTGTGGGAGGTAATTTGGTTACATGGAAAAGCAATAAGTAGAAAGTTGTAGCGCGGTCTAGTGCTGAGGTTGAGTATAGAGGTATGGCTCATAGTGTTTGTGAACTGTTGTGGATAAAAAGTTTATTGTTTGATTTAGGTTTCGAACTTAAAAATACTATGGAGTTGTATTGCGATAGTCGGACAGCCGTTGACATATCACAAAATCCAGTACAGCATGATCGCACTAAGCATGTGGAGGTTGATCGTCATTTTATAAAAGAGAAGCTAGATGCCAAACTCATTAGCTTTCCTTTTGTTCCCACTGAGAAGCAACTTGCAGATGTGCTCACCAAAGGAGTTTCCAAGAAGGTGTTTTATGACTCACTAAGCAAGTTGGGCATGGTCGATATGTATGCGCCAACTTGAGGGAGAGTGTTAGCGTAAGTCATGTAATTAGTGTATATGTGTCTATCTGTAATAGAGTTTTAAGTTGTACATAGTTCTATTTATGACTATTGTATTTTATTCTCTATATATACCTCCATTGTGAGGTAATAATACAAGAAGAAATATTTTATTCACATTATATTTAACTCTCATGATAAGTTTACTATAAGAAATAAGGTAGGTGGTTTAGGTTTTAGGGATTTGGAAGTGTTCAATATAGCTATGCTAGCTAAACAGACTTGGGGTTTATTATGCAGGTCTAATAGCTTGGAGCTTAAAGTGCTTAGAGATGAATATTTCCCTAATGGGCAATTTCTGCAAGCTAAGCCTCATGTGGTGGGATCTTGGTCATAGAATAACATTATTTATGGGAAGGAGGTGTTGAGCAAAAGGGAGTTTCATATGTGGGTAATGGGAAGAAGGTTAATATATGGAATGATAAATGACTAGTGAAGGTTGGAGTGTTGGACAGTTACAAGGTGGAGGCATTATGTGTCGGACATTATTGATTCTATTAGGCAGTATTGGAGTGCTAATGTTATTGATGTTGTTTTTCCTACCTGGATCAAAGATTAAAGTTTGGGATTCATCTGCAAAACATAGAGTATTAATAGGCTGATATAGTCTCATGAGACTCGTAGGAAGTTTTCAGTTAAGCCATGTTATAGGATACTCTATGAGGTAAAAGGTGTATATGATGAGTAGACTGTTTCTAGTGAAGTCACGGTTTTGGAAGCATTTGTAGAAGCTAAAGCTACTTAACAAAATCCAAAAAATTGTTTGGAAGTTGTTGAAAATTTTCTTCCTGACAAGATCTTATTAATGAAGAGAAAAATATATACTGATAACTTGTGCCCCGTTTGTTTAAAACATAAGGAGACTGTTGAACATTTGTTGATTGGATGTCGTGGAAGCTTGGATGCTTGATTTTTGTCCAGCTTGCATTTTGATGTGGGCATGACTAGAGTTGGGAATTTTGGGTGGTTGTTGCATGAGAGATTTAGCTAGGTGGTAGTCTAAGAGGACTGATGGAGGGGAAGAAGGGTGTGTGAGAGTGTGTTATTTACCTTGAAATAAATGTTTAAGGAGGAATCAAGTCCACTTTATGCAACAAAATGTTGAGCCTATGAATGTGGCTCAAGTTACAGCAAAGCAACGAAATATTTAGAAGTGTATGTGTAATGTGTTTGTACTGGTCCACCACCATAGCCTGCTAAATGATTACCTTCTTGGAAACCTCCTTAGAGGGGTTTTGTTAAGGTAAATTGAGATGCAACATGGAGAAAATATGAGGTGTTGGGTGACGTTGAAATTGTGGCTAAGAATGAATGTGGTGATGTCCTTCCCATTTCAGGAGAGCAAGTACACAGTACCTCTAGATATGGTAACGGATCGATTCGGGTCATACCTAATCCGAGTCGTTTTGACCCGCGGTTCAAATTGAAATGAATTGTTTCAAACAAAATGATTTCGGCTTGATTCGGGTAATATTCGTTGGTAAAAAAAAAATTGGACCGTTGACCTTTTTTTTTTTTAAAGATGAAAAAAAATATATTATACATTTTTATGTAATTAAAGTTTTTAGTAAATAAGTGGTAACCCAAATGGTGGACCGAATCGAACGAATTTTTGGCCCAAACCGAACTGACTCGAGGGTTGGATATCTACAGGGTATTCGAACCGTCGGGTCAAATTGTCATCCCTAGGTACCTCAATATAGCATATTGAGTAATCTGCCATTTTATATGGGTTGCAACAAGCAATTGATAAGGATTGGAACAGTGCTATTGTTGAATCAAATTCAAATGTTGTAGTTGGCTGGATAGCCAAAAAGGGGTCCAATGGTCTCATGGCTTTCTGTCATAATCCTGAGGGATGTTAGATATTTACTTAGTCTCTTTAACTAATGTGATGCGTAGTGGATTGGTAGATATGCTAATGGAATAGATAAACATTTTAGGAAGCAAATGTGCAGTGTGTGTATGATAGATTATTTTCTTCATGTGGTTCAAACTATTATTGATCATGATAAATATGTATCTCTATATTGAGTTTGATTAATAAATTTTTTCTTTCACACTAAAAAAAGGGTAGGCAGTATACTAACTTCCCTTTGACCCCAATTTTAATTCCAAGTAACATGGTTATAATATTTACACATTTTCACAATGCTTTCCTGGTGTAGTAGGAACCTATAAGATGTGTAACAAAGAAAATCAACCAGTAAAAGAATGGCTACAACGAGACCAATTCTTGTGAATTGATTGAAACCAGAGAAGAAAAATCTCGATAGAAGACAATTCCAACATCAATAATAATGCCTCACCATCAGCTACCCTTACTCAAAATAGTTACCAAGTTGTTAACAAAACGTGATTGTTTTGCATAATGATATGATAACAAAATAATAAAACGATCTAAAGATAATAAAATGATTAAAACGTGTAAACAAAAGTCTTTTAAACAAAACAACATTGAACTATATTATTCCAAAACATAAACTACAGCATCATTTCCTCTCTCTCTTAGTTGCATGGTAAATATGATGGTGAAATGGTTTTAGCAATTGTGTTTACTGATTTATGGCTTATATGGAAGGTGCATAATGAAATAATCTTCAAGAATGCGACTTTTGACTCAGGTAGAATCCTTCATTTTTGTTTGTTATAATTTGAATGGTTCATACTTTGACTTTTTGCAAAGTTTCTAGCTTATTGAGATGTTAGTGGCTTATCATTTATCTACTATCTCATAATGTACTATTTACACTTATATGGATGATAATTATTGATATAATTTTTATTTATATACAGTGTTTTATTTTTAGCCTATGGAATAAAAAAAATATATGTTTATTTTTCTTAAATGGTAAATGAACATATATTTTTTAATATTATAAAAAAATAAAAATGTGTTTTTTTTATTAAAGGGATTAAAAATAAAATCAATTTGATGATTGAGTTATTTATATTAATTATTAAACATATTAGGACTGTGCAATTGACAAAAGAAGAAGAATTTGTGAATAAATATTAATAAGGGGCAAGAGACGTATTTTAATAATAGCTTAATAAAATGTAAATATAAAACGAAATTCTAAGTATAAATACAAATATGAACCCATAACATATTATACAAGGATAGATTTCACGCTTCCATGAAAGGAAGAAAAAAAAATTGAAAATTGAAACATTCATTGATATATTCCAGGCCCAAACATAACCCTCACAAGTCCAAGAGTATTAACTTGAAGTCCAAGGTTTGGCGATTTAATGACCTATTGTAGCAACAATTTAAGCAGCAAGTTCAATTTTACATAAATTACTATGCGACAACATTTTAATATAATAAATTTACCTTTTTGTCCTTTTTTATTAAACTCCAATACAGTCACCGTCTCCCATCTCCTTCTCTCTTTGCTTTCTCAGTTTTTGTCATCGTTGGTAATTAATTCCAGTTCTTTTGTATGTTGTAAAATATGTATGATCATTATTCTGGGAAATTCAGTGACCCCATTTTCATTTTCACTAAGGCATTTAGATTTACTTATTTATTTGATAATCTGGAAAAAAAATCATTCTTTTGTAAATTATATGAATACTTCTTGGTGCAGACAATCGTTCAGTTTTTTGTTAGAAATTATATTGGGCATTAACAATTTGGAAGGAATTGGTTATACTCTGTTTTTGCTAGGCAAAACAGAGTATACATACAGGTATGTAAATTGTTTACATACTATGTACATTAGTTTACATACTATTAAAACTATTACTTGTTGTATGTAAACTAGTTTACATAGTATGTACATTAGTATGTAAACTAGTTTACATACTATGTAAATTATTACCTGTTGTATGTAATTCTGTTTGCATAGTATGTAAACTGGTTTATATACTATGTACATTAGTATGTAAATTAGTTTAGATACTATATACCACCTTTTTATTTATTGTTTTTCATTTTATTCCACCTTCGTTTCGTTCTTTTTTTTTTCTCTATCAAGATATCTTTAGACTTTAGGGTTCCATTTTAGCCGTTAAGGTCAGTTTTCTCTATCTGGGTTTTTGCTTTAGTATTCAATTATCTGCTTTGATTAATTAATATGTTTGTTTAACATTCTTATTAGCTCTTTTTATTCATGATCTATGTACTATTTTGTGTTTAATTGATATTTTCTGCTCTATTTTTGCATGTGAATAATAATTATGTCTGTAATTAACACAATTGTTGCACGACTACATTTCTCTTGGTGGGATTGATTTGGGTTACTCTCTATTTATTGACATAAGATTATTCCTTCTTTGGCAGAAATTCGAATTATCATGCCTCAAATTTTCTTTTTCTTTTTTACTTGTTATGTTTCAAGTAATCTCTTAGCTCATTTGACTGAATATATTATGATCAAATCCCATCCTTAATTTTCACCATTTTGAATTTGAATATTATATTGTTCGTTGAAAAAATGTTCTATTATATATATAAAACAAGAAAAAATGCTAAACAAAATCCCAATTAAGGTGTCAAGTTTTTATTGAGTCCACATTTGCAGAATATTAATATCATAATGTCTACCTATTGTATATAGATTCATAAAATGCTTGGCAGCATTTAACCACTGTACGTGTATAATATTTACAAGATCACTTCAGTTATAATGGTTTTGTGTATAATATTAACTTTTTCTTTTTTGTTTCTCACATGTAAACTCATTTACATAGTGTGTAACAGAGTGTACATACTATGTAAACCATTATTTTTTGTATGTAATTATTTTTTTCTTTTCTTTTTAACAAAGTGTTCACTGATAATTATTTTTTTCTTTTCTTTTTAACCTTTCACCTTATTTTTTGTTGCTCCATATGAGATGTAGCAAAAGTTCCAGTTTTGTTATCCCCCAATACTTGTTTCTGTTCTAAATTTTACTTTTTGCAATGAATCCTATTGGTTGAACACTATTATGATGATTGTGATCTTGATCTATGAGTGTATTTCTGTGGCTGCTAGAAAAACTTGTTACAGACGTTAGTGTCTTGGTTGCTGGTTTTAGATATCATAATTAAGCCTTTTGTTTTGAAATTTTTTACTAAAAGAAAAATTAAGCCTAATATTTACATAGTATATAAACTGTGTTACATATTTTGTAACACAGTTTACATACAGTTATAAAGTATGTAATAAAGTTTACACACCATGTAAAACAGTTTACATAGTATGTAACACAGTTTACATATCAGAGCATACCTCGCAGAAAATTGTAAAATCTGTTTTTTTTTTTCCTTTTTTCAGAGTTTGCAGAAAATTATAAAATTGTTTTAGACATTCTCATTCTAATAAATTTAATGTGCTTGTATGTTATTTGAGTTTGTATATTATTATTCAATTCTTGGCTTAGTTGGAATGTTTTACTTACTTAAATTTGTATATTCTATTTTTCATAGTAAAAATAGAGTATCTCAGATTATCACCCAACAAAAATTGGTTCAATAATGAAAAATAGAAGATTAATGAATCAATAAAATGGATTAAAAAAATTAGCTTTCAATAGAAAAAAAATAACAAGGCATGGAAAAAAGATATAAGTTCTTGAGGATCATCTTTTTGTGAGCTTTCATACATTCCATAATATGCTGTCCCTTTTGAGTATAATAGATAATCGCTTTTCGAGCAGGTTACCACGTAAAGATAATTTATTTATTTTTTTAAAAATCTAACACCCGTAAGTATAACTTGTACCCATCCGCCTCATAATAAACTGTTTCCATACTGCGCAGTGTAACAAGTATGAATTAGAATAAAAAAATATTTATGTAGTTTATCTAATTTTGATATAATTAAAATGCATAATTTTAAATTTATTATTGTTAGTTTTAAAAAATTGAACTTTTTATCGGAATTAAAGTTATTTACGCAAATCACTCAAGATTTGGCAGCAACACACCCACGCGGCAACGCCCAAAAGTCCGAGCACACCCGAAGGCCATAACTCAAAGCGAGCTATTGTCGCGTTGTTTTTTTCAAAAAGAGAGGGATACCTTAGTAAAAAGGGAATAAAAATAGGAAAAAGAAAAACTAAAACCCTTGAGTTCAGTCTCCCATTGCTCTGCTTCAATTTCAAGCTGTCTTTTGTTTCCCTCCCTCTTTCACTATTTCTCTAGAACCTTTCTATCTCTAGGGTTTGGGCGTTTGGTCCTGTAAAAGTCCGGAGTTCTTGAGTATAACCCAACTCTGGTTTCGGTTTCTCATCTATTTAAAAGTCCGGAGTTCTTGAGTATAACCCAACTCTGGTTTCGGTTTCTCATCTATTTTCTGACCATGGCTGCTGAAAAGTTGAGAGATTTGAGCCAACCAATCGACGTCGGTTCTCTTGATGCTACTGTCGCGGCCTTTTACGGTACCGGATCTAAGGAAGAGGTGAGAGATATTTGCAACTTTCTATTCATACTCTCGTTGATTATTGGGGACGCGCAGGTCAATTTGAAGTGGAATTGAGGTTTCTGTAGTGCTAGGGTTAATACACTCCGTGTTTATTTACTTATGCCGTACTTCACCAGAATTTTCTTATTTTTTTTGGTTGTTTGTATGATATAGTTATTTCGATAGAAATAAGATTTCAGTCTCAGGGTTTAACACTGATAAGCCTATTTTTCTGTGAATCATTAATTTATATATGGCTACCATGGGTCTAGTTTTGGTGCTTTTTTCTTGTAATAGCGTTTCTGGACGCATTATGATTCTGTGCACTCAGCTTGATTTCTGGCAAGGGCAAAACTATCTTGTAGACTCGTGTCAGTTTTTGCATCTGATTCCTCAGAACTGTTAATGGCCAGCAGCTTTTAATCAGATTCGGTGTTTTTCTGATATAAATACCTTGATCGCCAGACTAGTTCGTTTTTGCAAGTTGAACTTTTAAAAAGAATTAATATGATCGAGACATATTAGTTGAGCTAAACAGTATATCAAAGCCCTTCTAATTGAAATAAGTTGTGTCACGGGATGTATTTAATTGTAGAATGAGCATGGAATGATGTAAATTTTGTTACTAGTTTGGTTTACACTTTCACTAAGTTGTTATTTTCTAATGATGGACATGGAATGATGTATTTTTGCGTGCACAGCGGGCAGCTGCAGATCAGGTGCTGCGTGAGTTGCAAAATAATCCAGATATGTGGCTGCAAGTCGTGCACATTCTACAGAACACAAAGAACCTAAATACTAAGTTCTTCGCCTTGCAGGTTATTTACTTTTTTCTTTAATAATCTGTAAGCCGTAAAACTAGAGTTGTATATTATTATATTCATGAGCAAACTCAAACAATCATAAATAAATATACTTAGAGACAGTGATAACGTATAGGGTTTAGATGTGTTGTTTCTTCTGAAATCGGAATGTATAACTTGTCTCCAAGTTATCTACGTCGTTTTTTTATATGCGTACTTTGGGAGGTAAGTCCATTTGGATAATATATTTCAACTCGTGAGACTGTCCATGTGTTATTGTTGCAAGATTTGTGATCATTTTTTGCTACTGGGTTTTGGCATCTGCATACAGGTTCTAGAAGGTGTTATTAAATATAGATGGAATGCATTGCCTGTTGAGCAACGAGACGGAATGAAAAATTACATTTCTGATGTGATTGTACAGGTACAAGTTCTGGGCTAATCCCTAACCAAAAAAACCATCCACTGCAATATCTGTTTCTTATAATTATGAAAGCTGTTTCTTTACATGTGTGGTCTCTCTTCCATAGCTCTCCAGTAACGAGTCTTCTTTTCGAATGGAAAGGTTGTATGTCAACAAACTGAATATAATATTGGTTCAGGTATATCATCAGTCTTCTTCTTTTATCCCCTTGTCTTTGCTGCTTATGAACAATATACTTGTTTTGAAGTATAAGAAAGGCGTTTTTCTCCAAATTGCACATTTTTTTCTTCATGTTGCTAGAAGAGTAACATGTAATTTGTTATAGTTGTCTTCAGAAAATTTACTCCTGCCATTTTTTGGAATTTAAGTCTTAACTTGCCAATTCTGGGAGCACACGTTGTATACCTTTTATGCAGATATTGAAGCATGATTGGCCAGCAAGGTGGAAAAGCTTTATTCCTGATCTTGTTACAGCTGCTAAAACTAGTGAAACACTTTGTGAGAATTGTATGGCAATATTGAAGGTACATATTTTTTTCTCTTTGGAATAAGGGTATAATTGTTTTATCACACTGTTATTGATTGTTTGGGTCTTTGTTTTGTTCAGCTTCTGAGTGAAGAGGTTTTTGACTTCTCTAGGGGGGAGATGACTCAACAGAAGATCAAGGAGCTTAAGCATTCATTGAACAGGTAATAGCTGAATCTATTGGGGATAATATCCTCTAAATTGTTTCTTGTGGACGCTGTCTTATTATGATTTTGTGTCTGCAACAACCGACGTTGACTTTATTTTGTTGATTGCAGTGAATTTCAACTCATTCATGAATTATGCTTGTATGTCCTATCAGCATCTCAAAGAACTGAGCTTATTCGTGCAACAATGTCTACATTGCATGCCTTCCTCTCATGGATTCCCTTGGGTTACATCTTTGAGTCCCCCTTGGTTTGCATCTTTTTCTTCCATGGCTTTTGTTTCTCCATTTTTTTGAAGAACATTTCTTTAAATAACCTCTGGTTCTGTCTCTGGATCTTGCAGCTTGAAACACTCCTGAATTTTTTTCCTATGCCTTCGTATCGCAACCTTAGTCTTCAGTGTTTGACAGAGGTACAACGTATATATAATTTTGTTCAAATTTCGCTCTTCATAGGCCGCAGGCTTTGCTGAGTAATAGTTTATTATCCGGGTTTGCAGGTCGCAGCTCTTAATTTTGGGGACTTCTATGATGTGCAGTATGTTAAGATGTACAACATTTTCATGGTTCAGTTACAGGTCTGTCAGGACTAAAGTTCTTTTTCTAGTTTTGATTGCATTTATTTATATTCTCCAGACACTCCATTCATTTATCTTTAATTTTCCAACATATTTTTTTTCCTGTTCTTAGTCCCTTCCCTTTTTTAATGTTGCTTCATAGGCTATTCTTCCTCCTAGCACAAACATTCCTGAGGCATATGCCAATGGATCTACTGAGGAACAGGTGAATATTCATTTATGTTTGATGCAACAACCAATCATTACATCTATGTCTGTGACTTGTTTTTGTTGTGCTTCAGGCATTTATTCAGAACTTAGCTCTGTTTTTCACATCATATTACAAGGCAAGTTTTCCTTTTCCTTGTTTACATGAAACTTTTGAAGAATAGGTGATGATCTGCTTACATGAATAATTTGGAATTTTTGGGTTACCCTACCTTTTCTTTACGTGTTCATTTGGTTCATTGAGATTGGTGCAGTAGTCGTACTTGAAGCTTTTGGAAACTCTTGAGTGATTATCTATCTTTTATTCAGTTTCACATTCGTGTATTAGAGAGCACTCAAGAGAACATGGCTGCATTAATCATGGGTCTTGAATATCTCATTAACATATCATATGTGGACGACACTGAAGTTTTTAAGGTACAATAATATTTTGTCCATATATATCCTACTGGAATGAACTCAAATTATTTTACATGTTTAATCTACTGAAGATGTAAACAGGTTTGTTTGGACTATTGGAACACCTTGGTGCTGGAGCTATTTGACGCACATCATAATTTGGATAATCCTGCTGTAACTTCAAACATGATGGGGCTGCAGGTATCTCAAAGTTGTTACATTATGATGATTTTTAGTTGTGCTTTTGTAGACAAGCGTTCTTCTCCCGAGGAATTGTATTTTAAGTTTTCACTTTCTATAACCAGTATTTGGTTGATTGCAGATTGTACCTATCTTTAAACGTAATAGTTAATAAATTTATCCTTTACTTTTTTCCTTTATTATCTTCATGTTAACAATTTTTTCCTTCCCCCTGGACGTATTGTCTGAAATGCTGCTGATGGACATAGTTTCCATCCATCGTGTATTTTAGCATTGCAAAACTGATTCACTTCTGTAAGTCTAGTGATTTGTTTGTCTGGTATCTTTTTCTAACTTCAGTTTTCATTTATATTATTTTAGTATGAGATATAATTGCAGAACTGATTCAATTCAGCCTATATTTTTGTAACTTTAGTTATGATTTATATTATTTTAGTATGAGATATAAGTTGGTAGATAAGCACTAAGGTAGAGTATTTTCTTAGTGGTAGTTCTTGAAGCTGTTGAACTTATCCAATTTTTATACATGGCAAGTATCACTACTTATATATTTTCACTACTTTGTTTTATTATTTATTGAGTTTATAATTTCATTGTTGTTTGGGACTTTTTGAGGATTAACAGATGCCTTTGCTTTCTCTATTGCTTAAATAGATGCCTATGCTTCCTGGTATGGCCGATGGGCTTGGTTCTCCACTTATGCAGAGGCGACATTTATATGCTGGTATCATGTCAAAGTTGAGAATGCTTATGATCTGTCGTATGGCCAAGCCAGAAGAGGTACTTATCGTGGAAGATGAAAATGGGAATATTGTTCGTGAGACGATGAAGGACAATGATGTCCTTGTTCAGTACAAGGTTGGTCAATTGCTACTTTTTCTTTATTTGAATCCAATAGTTTAGAGGCTTTGATGAAGGAAGTGTAACTTTGAGGAATTAACACATCACCAATACATATTGCATGTGTAGTATTACTATGCTTTTTTGCTTTCACCTTGAGAATTGTATAGATTTGAGTAATTCTTACTTTTCTTTTATTTGCTTTTCATTGTTTTTTCTCATTTGTTAATAATCATCTTTTTTTGTTTTTTGGTTGTAGATCATGAGGGAGACACTGATATATTTGTCTCATCTTGATCATGAGGACACTGAGAAGCAGGTTAAAGATTATGCTGCTTTGAAATGAGAAAAGAAAATGTTATAATGTTTTGTAAATATTATTGATATGCTGGAATATTCATGCTAATCATTCATATACGTCTGAATGCAAAAAAATATTCTCAACTTTTTGAACCTTGTGTTCAAGTCCAGATGCTGAGGAAATTGAGCAAGCAGTTGAGTGGTGAGGATTGGACATGGAACAACTTAAACACATTATGTTGGGCTATAGGTTCTATATCTGGTTCGATGATGGAAGAACAGGTATGTTTTCTCCTATGCTATCGAAGTAACACTATTGAGATTTGTTCCCTTTTCCTCCTTGAAAAGGAAAAAAAAAAGTATGGTGGAATTGAATGTTTTTTATCTGCAAACACACTTCTAGCGTACCTATCCTTGACAATAAACTTCATTTTGATTTTCCAAAAATTATATCGGTTTTGTTAGTTGGACTAAAAAATCTTGTGGCATTTTATCCCAATTATAAAATAAGTATCTGTGTCTGATCGGCCATCTCCAATCTCCATGACATATGTTTGGCTATTTTTGTGTCTTCTTTCATGCATCAATTGTTAGATGGCTTGGCATTGCTGGACTGCTGGTTAGTCGTATTAAGTGGATACTTTTTGGTTACATTAATACATACATAACATTTGAAATACTTTTTGAAACTCTTATAGAGGCTTTTTGAAACTCTCATAGAGGCTTGACAAACCCCTTTATCTTTTGCTGTTCTTTTACCTGAGAATAATTCCAATGGTTCCACACTGCAACTCTTTTTGGCAGGAAAACAGGTTTTTGGTGATGGTCATTCGCGACTTACTGAATTTATGTGAAATCACTAAAGGAAAAGACAACAAAGCTGTTATTGCCAGTAACATAATGTAAGAACTTATGAAGTAAGACTTTTTTTGAACACCTTAATCACATTTTGGGACCTTTAGACTTGGTTGTATTGAGATGACATTCATTATTTGATTTTGGTTTGATTAATTCAATAAACATGGATTTTTGCCTTAATTAATTTCTCTCGCTTTCGTTTAAGGTATGTTGTTGGACAGTATCCAAGGTTTCTTAGAGCACATTGGAAATTTCTAAAAACTGTTGTTAATAAGTTGTTTGAGTTCATGCATGAAACACATCCTGGAGTTCAGGTAATTTCTGCTCTGGAACTCTTAGCAATATCTGTATCTTACTGAAGATAACCTGACTGATTGAAGTTCTGCCTTAACTTTGTATGCTGCTTCTGTTTCAGGATATGGCCTGCGACACTTTCTTAAAAATTGTACAAAAGTGCAAGCGTAAATTTGTTATTGTGCAGGTAAATTGTAACTTGTTGATTCTGTGCAACTGTTGTTTAAGTTGTCTAACAATCTTTCCAACCTGGGTAGATATATCCTATGTTACCCAAACTCTGTGGTTTACCTAGTTGTACCGGTTTCAAAGTTGTAGCCATGATTTGAGGAATAATGAGCAGAAAAAAATTAAAAAAGAAAGAAGTAGATGAAGCTGAAGAACTGATGAAGAAGACGACAACACAGTTGAAGATGTTGTAGAAGGCTAGCAGTGCAAAAGAAAGTTGGAAAAGTTAAATTACATTTAGGGCAGACTTAAATTGGGAGTTTTAAATGTTAAACGATTGGGCCTTTTAATTTGCTATTGCCTATATGGGCACGACCATATTGAAAGACTCATTACTAGTCCAGCTTTCATATAATTAAAGTTCCATTAATGAAAATATTATAAATTAAAAATAAAATATAGTATCCATTTACTATAATCTAATAACCAATTAAATCTTCTTATAGTAAAAAATATTAACCTAATACTTATAAACACATGCAGTTATCAATATATATATTTTATGTATTAAATATAACTTATATAATAAATTGTCGTGTCTTATTATCTGTGTCAAATATTGGACACATTTCCCTTTATCTTAAAATTTTAAAATTCACTTACCCTGACCTTCGGACATGTATTTGTACCCAACACTCATTTTTTATTCCAGGTAACATAGGATATATGCATCACAATATATTTAAGAAAAACGTAATTGACGTGGCAGATTCTCACTGCTCATTTGGGATTTCTAACTCTGCCATGTCAATTGTTTCACATATTTGGGACAAAAATAGTTTCCATATGGGTAAATTTGTATATTTTTATTCTTAGAATAAGACATTCCTATCAGAATTTGATGTATTTTGGGCGGACAAAGTGACAGTTAGATTAAATTCTCTTTTTATTCACATTCTCCTTCTATTGATTGTAGGTTGGAGAAAGTGAACCCTTCGTATCTGAACTTCTTTCCGGCCTTGTAACAACTGTTGCAGAGCTTGAGCCTCATCAGATTCATACATTTTATGAATCTGTACGTCTTCAATGTGTCCCTAACCCTATAGATTTATCTTACTGTACCTTATTTTTGCCATGGTCGCTGCTTCAGTGACAGACTTTAATGAGGCAATTGTGCTTTCATTTCAGGTTGGTCATATGATACAAGCAGAGTCAGATCCTCATAAAAGGGATGAGTATCTGCAAAGGTTGATGGAGCTTCCTAACCAGGTTTGTTTAATAGGAATTACTGACTTGTGAATAGTGGGTCACAATGCTCTCTTTCTCGCTCACATTGATATAAACAGCATCTTGATGCAACTGATTTAGTGTATTTTACTTATATATTTTCCTGCCATCCAGAAATGGGCTGAAATTATAGGACAGGCGCGTATCAGTGTTGATTTCTTGAAGGGTCAAGATGTGATACGGGCTGTGCTAAATATATTGCAGGTGTGCAATCTACTCCCTGCATTGTTCTTGTCATCATTTGCCGTTTGCTTGTCACTCTTACAATCTTTTTAGTAACTAATTCTCTGGTAAGGTGAGAGGGGGTGCATAATCTTCTTTTTGTTGCTATCTTGGAGGATGATTGTTTGTGTGCGTTGACTTGGTAGTAGTGATTATTAATGAATCAATAAACTGTTTTAGCTCAACACTATGAGGCTATTCTTCACCCTTCCACCATGCAACTTACTTTAACTACTTTGTAAACATAGTAGTTGTTAAAAGTAATTTCTCATTTGCAGACAAATACTAGTGTGGCAAATTCTCTTGGAACGTACTTCTTACCCCAGATTTCATTAATATTTTTGGACATGCTCAATGTTTACAGGTATTATAAAATATTCTTTTCCCCCACATTTTTAGTAAAAATTTTTCGCCCCCACTCCAATCTATAAAAAACTAATGGGAGTTAATTACAAATCTAATTGCCAAACAGGATGTACAGTGAGCTTGTATCAAACAGCATTGCTGAAGGGGGACCCTTTGCATCTAAATCATCTTATGTGAAACTTCTACGGTTTGATCAACTTTGAACTCTCTTTTCATACCTAACCATGCTTTGCATCACAGCTAATTATGTTAAAGATCTTGTTTTTCTTTGCACTTGGATCAGGTCAGTGAAGAGGGAGACTCTTAAATTGATTGAAACTTTCTTGGACAAAGCAGAAGATCAGCCCCAAATAGGAAAACAGTTTGTGCCACCAATGCTGGATCCTGTTCTTGGAGATTATGCTAGGAATCTTCCTGATGCTAGAGAATCAGAAGTGTTGTCTCTATTTGCCACAATTATAAATAAGTATGATATCTTCTCTTTTTGGTCTTTAATTGTAATTAAGCAACTTTATCTTTAGTTAAATGTCTGGTGGTACTTCCAACACTTTATGTTCACTAGTTTGTTCTTAGTTCTTCTGATGTTGTTTTAGGTACAAAAGTGCAATGATAGATGATGTGCCTCGCATATTTGAAGCTGTTTTCCAGTGCACACTGGAGGTAAGGATCTTAGTACTTACTGTACAGGAAACACTGTTAATGATGTTAGTGGAACTTCATTGCAAATAAACTGCCCAGATTATGACTGAGTTTCTTTTTTGGCACAATAGTTGCGTACTTCTAGTTCTGCAATGCAATAGGAAGAAGGTTTGGGAATTTAGTTTACTTAATGTTACTACCTTACTATTTTTTCTTGATGTGTTCCATCATTTTTTTGGTGTGAATACTATCACAAAAATCAAGTTGCAGCAACCAAACATTTTGTATTTCCCCCTTGTGAATGCCCCTCCTGCAAAAAGAAGAAAAATGTTATTAGAAGAATGAAAAATACAAAGCCACCTAAATCTTTAAAATGGCAACCCAATTCCAAAGGAATGATCAGGTTAGGTATATAATTCCACCACATTTGATTTTGATTCTTAACACCTAAAGGAGCCTTTCTATCTGCGCAAGTATTGTGCTATTAGCCTCCCTATATTCATGAGAATCTGAATGTCCATTCTTCTAGGCAACAAAACACGCCTCCACACCTTAAGAACACTGCAGGGAATACCCAAGAACTATAATTAAGCAAACTAATCCAAAGACAATGCAATCACTTCCTCCAAGCTGTGGGAATAACCTTTTCTATAAGCACTAGTTTAGCTTCATCGGAGAACATTTCCCCTAAAATTTTGCTGAAGCAACCTTTCATAAAATCACAGTGGTAATCAAAATTATCTCAAGGCTCAAGCAACCATTCGAGGCATGTAGTTTTCAGTTGCCCAAGCTGATTTGTTGGCACAGGGTGTATGCTTGTCATTTTGTTCTGCTGTTACTTTAATTATCACATTTTGTTATGCTTGGAAAGTTACTTTTGAACTCCTTGATACTGAGCTGTTTGCTTAACAGTTTTGGATATTGAAAACTGCAGATGATTACCAAAAATTTTGAAGATTACCCTGAGCATCGCCTCAAGTTCTTTTCATTACTGCAAGCAATTGCTGCCCACTGTTTTCCTGCATTAATTCGCTTATCAAGTCAGGTTTGTGTAGGATATTTGCTCGTTGTGTCTGGACCTACATGTATTTAGGATCATGGTTTTACATTGTTATTTTGAAGCTCACCTTAGTAAGCCTCATATCTCCAACAAGCTAAGGCTTAGCCTCAAATGGTTTTTTTGAGGATTGTGCCTTTTTTGTATGAGGCATACACAATTAGGTGCGCAATGAGGCTATACTTCGAAATTTATGTTTGTGATTGTTTTCTCATAGTTGGGTTGAAAGTCCTAATGACTCAATGAATCCATACTAGGCAAAAATTTATTTATTTATTTTTTTGTAGGGAAAAATAACTAACATGAAATTATGTATTTGGCCTTAAGTATTCCAATTCTATCATAACTCCTTCCCTATTAATATCGCTATAATAACATTTTGACTTGTTATCATAACCATTTCAATGTTAAATTTTGACTACGCTATTATAATTTTGTTTCAAAATTCTATAAAATGAGACTTACGCCCCGTACAATAAAACACCTCAAGGCATGAAACCGCCTTTTAAAACCTTAATTAGGTTCCTAATTATTCGTGTCTATAAAACTTTCAGCAACTAAAGCTTGTTATGGATTCCATTATATGGGCATTCCGGCACACTGAAAGAAATATTGCTGAAACTGGGCTTAATTTATTACTAGAGATGTTGAAGAACTTTCAGGTGTGAGATTTGGCATATTTTGTTTAATTTTTCAAGATTCATCACTGCTATTTGTTACGCTAACAGTGTCTTTGGCTAATTTCACAGAGTTCTGAGTTCTGCAATCAGTTCTACCGTACATATTTTTTGACAATTGAGCAAGAAATATTTGCTGTTTTGACGGATACTTTTCATAAACCTGGGTTCAAGTTACATGTCTTTGTACTACAACAGTTATTTTGCCTGGTAATGTAGATTGTTTGCCACTCCCTCTTTCTTTTGAACTAGAGTAAATCATTAATGAGTCTTCATGCATTTTAGGTGGAAACTGGTTTGTTGACAGAGCCTTTATGGGATATGGCCACAGTTCCTTATCCGTATCCAAGCAATACAATTTTTGTTCGTGATTACACCATAAAACTCTTGAGCACATCATTTCCTAATATGACTACAGCAGAGGTATGAATCTGTTCTTGTCTAGGTCAGCCCCCTCTTTAATCTCAATCTGATTCCACAAGTATTTAAACAAATTGAATGATATTTCAGGTCACTCAATTTGTTAATGGACTATTTGAGTCAAGAAATGACCTTTCCACATTTAAGAATCATATTCGTGACTTTCTTGTGCAATCCAAAGAATTTTCGGCTCAGGTAAAGCATGCTGAAGCTTCAACTGCTACACCTTGATAATGTGTTAATTGTCTGTCTTTATGGAACAAATATGACCAACTATTTTATATTGAAAAAAGTTAGAGTGAAACTCGCTGGTTATCTAATTTTTTGGGTGCAATTATTCTTTGTTCTACTTTCTTTTCTACGATATATCTGTCTTCAAGATTCTAGGTTGCTGGTTATGTAGCGATACTTCAACTAGTGTAGAATTTTGATAGCATTTTATACAAGATATTTGATGTTGCTTAACTCTTTATAAATCACTAGCATGCGCTGGTTGTGATTATTCTGATTTGGAAAAAGCAGTTATAACCACTTTTTCCATTTTCTTTTCTACTATATATCTGTCTTCAAGATTCTAGATTGTTGGTTATGTAGCGTTACATCAACTAGCTTAGAATTTTGATTGCATTTCATACAAGATATTGACGTTGCTTACATTCTTGTAAATCATTAGCATCCACTGGTTGTGATTATTCTGATTTGGAAAAACTAGTTATAAACGCGTGTACGTTGTTGTACATAGTTGTCTTGTGTTTCAGTTGTATTTTTCAATCCGTTCTATGTATTGGCTTATCAAGTCAAATGGTTCTCTCATCCATGGTTCTCTCTTGCAACTCATGTGGTCTTGTGTTTCAGTTGTATTTTTCAATCCGTTCTATGTATTGGCTTATCAAGTCAAATGGTTCTCTCATCCATGGTTCTCTCTTGCAACTCATGTGGTCCTGTTGTGTGTTATTTGAACCTTTAAGACTCTTTTTGCAGGACAACAAAGATCTATATGCTGAGGAAGCTGCTGCTCAGAAGGAAAGAGAGCGACAGAGAATGCTTTCTATTCCAGGGCTTATAGCTCCTAACGAGATACAAGATGAAATGCAGGATTCATAGGTTGGCTATTTTTATGCAAAATTAATTTCATTAGTTGATAAATAGTTGGAATAGGAAGCTTTGATTCATTCTTCCATAGTCTGCAGGCGAGAACAGATTCTGCATTTACCCTCACTAGTTTGGTTACATTTCGGGATTTTCTTTAGCTCAAACCAGTAAAATACATGGGCGTTCTGGCACAAATTGTTAGTTGCTGGACATATACTTGCTCTATCTATTGGTTTGGTGTAGAGTATTTAATGCTGATTAAGGAAAATATTCAGTGTACCGGTTTTTCTGGGTCGAGAGGAATAGGATTCAGACCCCTTATGAATTACCCATTTTGGGGTGTTGATGATTCCTTTTAGGCATTTCGATGTAATCTAATTCGGCCTGCATAAGGTAAATTTGCTATATTGTTGATTTTTGCCCTTTAACGATTTGGTAGAATCCGTGTACCCTAATCTTCAATATATGGTTCTGTTGATTTGTTCAAAAGTATTGGGATTTGTTATGTCTGTTTATTAAGTTTGAGATTCATATGAAATCCGATAGCAATATTTTTGTATTATCTAGTACTTCAGAGCGTGAATAACTTTCAACTCTGAAGGTTGACAAAGTCATGGCTATCGTAACCGATTGGGATATTTGTTGGATTTTGTTCTTGTACGCTTTCGGTGTGAATTGTTTTGTTCATAATCGACCTCAGCAGTTTCAAATTATGAATGTGGATGCTAAGAATGATAAAATTGCTTCCTCGAATAGATTGTATTCACTTTACACGTTTTCTCCATCAATGCTATTCAGAAATGGAGGACCCTTTTGGTTATTCAATACAAAATAGATTTTGAATTTGGTGGTGTTTTGATGATTGGCTTTAGTCAGTTAGAAAAAGTCAATGTTGAATAAATACACAGTAATTCAATATACGTCATTTGAATTCGTTGTTGTGTATGTACCTATTATTTGACTAATTTTTGTAAGCATTGCACTGTTTATTTTATGTTTTGTCAAAAATATTGATCTTTTGTTCTGTTTCTTTTCACAATATGAAAGCACTCTCATTAATGATAAAAAGACGTTCAAATATGAGTATAATTTATGAATAATACAAGAAAATTTATTATATGTAATAACAAAGATGTAAGTTAAAAGGGTGAGCGGTAACTCAATTTTGAGATGTAAGTGACTTAATTTGTTATATATTGGCATCACCTTTAAAACGTACTTATATATTTAGAAAATTCTACATTATTTTCTTTAAAGTTAAGAATAAGATTAGAAATTTTTATGGCACGATGACCTAATTAAATATAAAAAAAATAAAATTTAATGTTTAAAAATAATAGGCAATATCTTTAGTTGAGAGCAATTTAAACTTAATATATGAGACAATTAGACCCTCATAAAAGAGGCAATCAGACCTCCATGAAAGATAATTATTGACAAAATTCAAGACAGTAGAAATAAAAAAAATATCAAAATCAGTAAAAATTTTAAGAAACCATTAAGTATAAGATGTGAGTAAAAATACAATAAAAAATAATAACCAAAACAAATAAGCTTATGAAATACATTTGGTAAAAAGCACTAACCAAATAATTAACTTTATAAAATACATTTAATAAAAAACTATAATTATATTAAAAATAGTATATGGTGGTTAATAAATAATAATTTAGTGGTTGAAAATTTTTGGCAATAAACTTTGAATTAAAAAAATAAAATAATAACCATTAAAATAAATTACAAAAATTTAAATTAAAAAAATAATAAAAATAATTAAGCGATTGATTATAGAGTGATTTGGGCCTATTGGTAGTTTACATAATTAAAAATAATAATAATAATAGTAATAATAAATTAAAAAAGATGAACGCATGAGTAGAAAAAAATAAATAAATAAAATATTAAAAAAATATACACATAATTCAAATTAATAAAAAATATGGATATAAAATAAATATATGAAAATTAGTATTAGAAACTCGTGAGTATTCAAACAAATTAACCAGATTAGTATATTAAGTTAGAAACATTGACAAATTATAGATAATTGAACTAGATGATAAAGCTAATTGAATTTATATGAAGATCTAGATAAACTCATTTAATTTTGAGGGAATATGAACTCATTTTTCTGTTAAGTAAATAACAATAAAAATAATTATATTTAAAAAAGGTGAAATTATTGACAGTTGGTCAATTTCAAAGATGTTAAAAGAGATTAAAAAATAGTGATTTAAATAAATTAAGAGCCGCCAACAACAGCAACTTATGATAGATTTTTCATATGAATAAGATTTATGTTACATACTTGGTGGGAGTTCTATTCTAGGAATTATAAAGTTATAAAGATTTAAAATATGCATGTAGAAATTATAAAAAATTTGTGGGTTTAAGAAAGAAACATTAGGTTATGAAATGCAAAGCATAAAAAATATTGATGAATTTAATATGTAGTAAGATCACTTCCCTTTATTCATTTACATCTTGCCTTGTTCTAAACACGATAAAACAACACTATTGTTTATGAGCATCAAGCTCGAAGTTCAACAACTGTGGATGAGTCGCTAACGAGGAATTAACTAGTGGAAGAAGTTTTTGACGATTTTTCCCCCCCTTTTTTGGATAGTTATAGGCACCGTAATGTTTGAAGTTCGGAAAAATAGATGAATGATTGACATATGAAACTTGTGAAAGAGATCATCCACAAGATTTAATTGTTTGATAAAGTAATTTTAATAAGTTTTAATTATAAAATGAAGAAAAAAAATACAGAAAGCAATGAATTAATATCTTCAAGAAATAGAATAAGTAATTCAGTTGGTGGTGGTTTTGGGTGTCCAACACATTATAAGTTTAAAAACATGCTTCACAAAATGCACAAAATTCTACCTATCTAAGACCTTGGTATCTTTTTTGTACTCAAATTTTATAAAAAGTATTTCAAATTGACAATATTTTCAAGTGGTTTCAGTTTAATACACATGTTTTTCAAATGGTACCAATTTAATTCTTTTTAGGATTTAAGGTAATTTTTTTACTATTTATTAAACTGGGCAAGAGTATATTCGTTATTTCATTCTCTTATTTTAAATCAGTTAATTTTTTTTTCCAGAGAAATAAAACAAGAATTTGAATGGCGTCGTTAAGGCGTTCGCGAATTTAACAAATGAAACGAAAAACACACGATTTGCATCTAGGGTTCTTCAAGTTCACGCATTAGGTCTAGGATTCTTCTAAAACTAGTCTTCATTGTTTTTTAATTTCTCAAAGGAAATTGTGCAGTACAAAGGTCAAGTGGCGTTAGGGCATTCATGGTTTAACAGGGAAAAAGAAAAAATACGATCTAGGATTCATCATCTATCTAAGGGATTTTGGAGGCCAAGATTGAAATTAAACTCAGACTAAAGAAGATTAGAAGTATATATTACAGAGGTTGACAAAATGGAATTCCACGATGAAAGCCCGAATTGGAAGAGTTCGTGGTGAGGCCATTAGGTGGATCACAACCATCATATTGTAAGACCCTCTCATATGTATAATTTTTTCAAAAATATTATCAAATTTTTATCAATATAGTTGAATTTCACAAGACGATACATGCTACTTTTTCTTTTTTTTTTCTTTCAATACTCTGTTTTTTTTTTCTTCTGCAAAACTAGTATTGAGGTAGATATTTTTTTTTAATAAATATTTGACTGCGCAAACTTAGAAATATTGAGGTAGTTGTGTTCAAATTTTTAATTAAATTGGGCTGATTAAACTGGAATATTCATTGTATCATCCCCAATTTAATGAAATTAGACTGGTTTGTTTGATCTTATTTCTAGGATCCTTCAAAAAAACATGTTCGAAAAAAAAAAGACGATACATGCTGTTTTAGTTTGTTTCAATACTCTATTTTTTTTTTTTTTTATCTCTTATAGACTAGTTTAATCATACTATGGTTTGTTTGTTTATGGTGCCCTTTATCTATGTCTATTCACCAATTAAGATTTCAATTTATTGTTCATTTAGATATTAATTTAGGGAATCCGTGCCTTTATAACCTAATTGATATTAGAAAGATTATGGCACCCTTTGTTAAATATGTTCAAATTTCAATCCCTACATCTCAAACTCAAAATGGGTGTTTGTTGTTTGAATAAATGAAAAAAATTTGTTAATCAACCTTTTTATTGGCATTGGCAAGTTAAGGTTTGTTTAAGGATTTCAAACTCAAAATGAGTGTTTGTTGCTTGAAATAAATGAAAAAAAATATGTTAATTGACATTTTTATTGGCATTGCAAGTTAAGGCTTGTTTAAGGATTTCAAACTCAAAATGAGTGTTTGTTGTTTGAAATAAATGAAAAAAATATGTTAATCAACCTTTTTAATAGCATTGGCAAGTTAAGGTTTGTTTAAGGATTTCAAACTCAAAATGAGTGTTTATTGTTTGAAATAAATGAAAAAAAAAATATGTTAATAGACCTTTTTATTGACATTGGCAAGTTAAGGTTTGTTTAAGGATTTCAAACTCATAATAATATGTTACCTTGTATATAATTAAACTAATCATATTTAAAATATTTTCACTTTAATTAGTACCAGGGCAGAGCCATAAAATTTTTCTAAAGGGGCTAAAGTATTAAATTTTGATCATTTCATGAATGCAAAATTATTTTTTTCTTTTAATATAAAACGATTATTGAAATAAAAAAAATATAATATAATATATAATGTACATAATTTATTAAATGTTGTTTGTGTGGCATTTTTCTTTCTTTAACTTATTAGAAGTGAATAATTTTGTCATCTTGAATTGTCATCTAAGTAAATTTGTCATCTTCAATTGTTCAGATCCTTTGAGTAATTATTTCACAATGAAAATGCATATAGTAGGAGGTTTTGTTATTGAAAATAATAATAGGTATTATAGAGGGAGTTATTTGCAATATTGTGATTATGGTATATGTGCTAACATAAGTATGTTGAGTTTAAAAGTCATATGTTTGCACTTTAGAGATTATGATAAATTGAGGTTTTTTTGGAGGACTCCTTGAGTTAATGCTGATAGAGGTTTGCATGATATATTAGAAAATTTAGATGCAAAAAGGATGAATAAGATATGCTCGGTAACATCTACAAGATTGATGCATTTATATATAATTGAAATGGAGTTAGGAAATTAGAAAAATGAGGATATTGATGATGGTGATGAAGATGTTGCTAGTGATTTAAGGAAAGAGTACATGGTTGAAGGTGTAAGTGCAAATTTACATGCAGATTCGAATGAAAATGAGGAATTTGAAGAAAATAAATATGTATTACCTGTGGATGATTATAAAATGAATTTTTTGGAGGATCTCAAACTTGACACAATACAATTGAGAATGTGGATGAAATTTGCTAGTTTAGATGTTGTCAGGAGAGCTGTAATGTATTATCAAATAAGATTTGGAAGAAAATTATTTAAGATAAAGAACATGAAAAACAAATTTAGAGTGATATGTGTAAATAAGGATCGTAATTGGGTTATGAGAGCAAGTAAACAAAGTGGTGGATGCAATAGTTTTATATCACAAGATGTCACAAAGAAGATAAACACATATGAGAACGAAACTATGACATGAAGCAATTGTTTTAACAGTAGTTTATAGCACAAGATTTTCATCCTTTTTTTTAAAGGAAATTCGGGTATCAAATGGAGAGATATGCAAGATAAGGTGAGAGAGAGGTATCACATAGATATAACTTAAAATCAAGTTAAAAAGGCAAAGATGAAGACAATGAGTATGCTTCATGGATCTTATAAGGAGCAATATGAATTATTGGGTACATTTGTTCATGAGTTAAAGAGAACTAACCCAAATACTACAGTAAAATTGGTTACTTTTAAGGGAGATGATGGAACCAATAAGTTCCAAAAGATTTAAGTATGTTTTGGTGCAATGAAAGAAGGATTCAAAGAAGGTTGTAGGAGGTTCATTGAATTGGATGGAAGTTTTTTTAGGGGTCCTCATAAGGGAGTGTTAGTAACTGCTGTTGCATCAAATGCAAACAATAGTAGATATCAACTGGCATATGTTGTAGTTGAATGTGAGAATAAAGAAACGTACTCATGGTTTTTAAATTTGCTAAAGATTAACTTACAATTGGAAGAAGATGAGGGATGTGATACGAACCGGATCGCGCCACTAACAAGGCCCGACTCGTATCATGGACCAAGCCGAGAAGGGGGTGAAATAACGGCGTAGAAAGGCGCCCCACAAACACGAGCTAGGGCGCAAGCATGTTAGCCATGAGGTGCCAAGCTAATTTGTGGATTTTCAGGATTTAGGAGCTGCGCCGCGGCATGACAATTCCCCGCCGCGGCGACCAAGTTTCTGTTTTACTAGTATTTTGGACGAGGCATGCTCGCCGCGGCATGAAATATGTGCGCCGCAGCGCGGGTGTTTCTGTTTTGGGCATGCAGGCTGGGAGACGTGCGCGCAGGACGAGCAGACGCGCGCGCAAGTGTGGCAGAGGTGCGCGCAGAGGACCAGGGACGTGCGCGCCACGGCATGGCTTTTGGGCGCCGCGGCACAGACCTCTCGGGTTGAAGTGCAAGGTTCCTCGCCGCGGCATGGATTTTGTCCGCCGCGGCCCGCCTACTATTGCTGTTGTGATCCGAGCCTCCTCGCCGCGGCATGAATAAATACCCGCCGCGGCGCAAGTGTAAAATTTGTAATTATGACCCTTGGATCAAATCCAATGGCTCAAATCCAATGGCTCAAATCTTGTCTTTTCTTTTAGGTTTTGTGTGAGCCCTATTTAAAGACATTTGGGCAGCTCTTGTTTGTATCTTTGATCATTTTAATGAAATTTGTTAGAAAACAAATTGTGAGAGCCATTGAGCTCCTTGCTTGATTTCAAGCCAAACCAAGAACTTATCAAGGGCATTTGCACTCCTTTGTGGCGTTCGCCCTCTCCTCCGTGCGTGGTGCGTAATATCCATGTGTGTAGGTGAGTTTTCTGCAGCCAATCTGTTGTTTTGCTTGGATTTCTCCTCCCAATATTGTTGTTGGGTCTTGGACCGTTGCTTTCGGTTCTCTAGCCTCGTAGCTAGATGGGTCGATAGGAATCGTGTTGCGGGGTTCGCATCAGGATGCATAGTTATTTCATATGAGCATCTTGGTATTTCTTCAGCAATGAATGATATTTTGCCTAAAGTTGAACATAGATTTTGTGCATGACATATACTGCAAAATTTCACAAAGTATTGTAAGGATTCAAGTATTTCCCTTCAAGAGCATTTTTGGAGGTGTCTAGGGCTGTCTAATAAAGAAAATGAGCGGTGATGCAAAGCTTTTTTTTAGGTAACTGTTGTGTCAAACTTATATTTTCTTTAATTATTAATGACTAAGTAATAACATAGTAATACGTCTATTACGTATGTGTGTATGCAGATTTGAATCTTTATGTAACATGCAAACAAATAATATGTGTGAAGAATTCGAAATTAATCCAACTGTTTTTATGTCCAAAAGTGAAAGACCAAGATTAAGGCATAAATCATATCAAGAAAAATATAATAAGAAGAAATCGAATCAAGTGAAGCAACGAAAAGATGATAAACCAAGCTAACTGAGGAAATTTAGGCAAAAAAAAACATGATCTATATGCAACCAAATTGGTCACAATAAGAGGAGTGGCAAAAAAAAACAAAATTAACTCACCAATGAGATAAAATGTCTAAATATTTTTTAAACTACTTGATATAATAATAGTTAGGATTAAACTCTTAACATGTGTTACATATTTTTTATTTTTTATAAATTGTCTCTATGTTATTAAGCAGGTTCAATTAAACTCTTTATATGTAGAATTTTTTTAAATTGTGTTGAACTATTAAACTCATTTAAACTACTAAATTGTGTTGAATTGTTGAACTCTATTAAACTGCTAATATGTTACACTGACTTATAGTGCTATTAAATTGTGTAGTTTTGGTGTTTACAAATATTAAATTTATGGAATATTTGATTTTTTGGACAGTTTTATTACTGTCCAAAATTGCTATTAAACAAAATGCAGTTTTTGTGTAAAAACTGAATTTTTAGAATACTGTTATTTAAATGCTATTTAATTGTGCAGATTACCTGTGAATGTTTGGAAAATTTTATTTCTGTCCAAAATTGCTCTTAAATTGTGTTATTTTAGTGTAAAAATTGAATTTTTGAAATACCGTTATTTACATGCTATTTAATTGTGCAGCAAAACTGAATTTTTTGACAATTTTATTACTGTCCAAAACTGTTCTTAAATTGGGCAGTTTTTGTGTTTGAAAATACAGAGTTTCTATAATAGTGTTATTTACATGTTATTTAATTGTGTAGCAAAACAGAATGATTATTGTCCAAAACTCAATTATATTGTGCAGTTTGTCTTTGCAAATACTGAATTTCTATAACACTGTTATTTACATAATTGTGCAGCAAAATTGAATGTTTGGACAGTTTTGTTACTGTCCAAAACTGCTATTAAACAAAAATAGTTTTTGTGTAAAAATTGAATTTCTGGAATACAGTTATTAAACTACTATTCACTATGCAGTAAAATTGTGTTAAACTACGTCCTGCTCTATTATTTTAAATTTTTGTTAGAGTACATGTAAGGTTGGTTTATGCTCTAATGGGCCACATAGTAAAACAACATTTATACCAACATAAAAAAAAATATCTCTCTTTAGATTTTAGTTTAACACTTCTATCAAATTCAAACTCATGTTTTTTTTATTTTTAATAACCAAGTTCCTTCAAACAATATGAATCTCATTACACTCCAACTAAGCGAATAAACTCAGATCATCAAATACATAAAAAGGAAGGCTTGACATGTAAAGCACAATATTAAATATGTAGCAAGCTCTTCAAAGGCATACAAAATTGTTTGAAATTGCTGCAAATTGTTAGGGTAGAAACATACAAAAATGTGTGATTATGAGGACTTATGTAAATTGATATGAATGTTTTAATGCTTTTTTAGATTTAACTGGCTAAACAATTACTTGTACGACATTAAGTAAATGTATGTTTAACTAGTTTATCAAAACAGTTGGTGTTTAATAGGTTCAACTTTATTTTTGTTTAATATGACAGGTTTAATATTATAAGACAGATTTTATATAACATTGTAATGCTACGTGCATGTCAACTTAGCAAAATTGATATTTTTAGGAGATTTTACAAACTTTTATTAGTACACACATATGAATTGAATATTGATAATTTTTATACAGAGTTCAAAACAACTACAAAATTGAATATTCGTCCATCATCCTCCACATCTCACTTTAAACCATAAATATATCATTTAAAAAATACAAATACAACCACGTAGCAATTAAAATTAAATACACAATATTATATTTTTTCTCAATTTTTCCATATCTTCCTTCAATTTTTCATTTTCTTCTCTCTTTTATTTTTTTTCTTCCTCAATTATGTTCAAGCAATTAAGCAAATTATTTATAACTACATCATATCTATCGAAAGGTATTTTATTATGCCATCTAAAAAAATCACAACCGTAGCCCCGAATTGATTGAACTCTTCCATTTATGTTTCTGTAAAAAAAAAAAAATACAAAATTCATAATTACAAATTGATACTTATTAAAAAAAAAAACATAACAAAACTTTTTTTTTAATACTTTTCTACAATTTAAATGTACTGCAAAGAACACATACATAAAATCATAATTTTACAAAAAAATTGTGCAATTAGAATTAGCAATAAATTCAATAGAAAAAACTGCAGTATCAAACTGTTCAGTATAAAATCCCAAAAAACATTCACAATTTTCACAAAAAACTTGTGCAATTAAAAGTACTCATAAAATCTAACAGAAAAAACTGCAGTATCAAATTATGCAGTAAAAAATTTCAAAAAAAAATTGTGAAAATCAAATTAGCAAAAAATTTAACGTAAAAAACTATACAATCAAATTATGTAGTAAAAAATTCTACAAAAAATTTAAAATTTCACAAAAAAAAAAACTATGCAGTAATTCAAACAAAAATTTAACATAAAAATTGCAGTATCAAATTGTGCAGTAAATTATCCCAAAAAAATTTCACAATTTCACAAAAAAAGAAAAACTCTGCAATAACCTAGACAAAGAATTAACAGAAAATTGCAGTATCAAATGTTGATTAAAAAAAACCAAAAAAAATTCACAATTTCACAACAAATTAAGTCAAAAGTAACTCAAACAAAAAATTGAACAGAAAAACTGCAGTATGAAATGTGTAGTAAAAAACATAATTTTTTTTTTTTAACAATGTTACAACAAAACTGTGTAGTAACTCAAAAAAAAATTAACAAAAAAATTGCATTATCAAATGTGCGGTAAAAAAGCACCCAAAAAATTTGTAATATTTGAAAATCAAAATTGTGCAGTTTGTCCCTGCTAAAAATTTACGCTTAAAATGCATAATTATTGTGCAGTAAATAATACAATTTTTTTTTTATAAACTCACTTCATAACTGTGCAATAAAAAATGTGCAATAAATGAATTTCACTCAAATCTTTGCAAGTGTAAAATTTTCTATCAAGATTTTGCAATATCCATGAACACAACAATTTTAATAACAAACATGAATAGTTTCATGGGATGTCCTTAATTCTTCCATGAAGGATGTTGATAAGCTTAACAAAGAAAAACAAAGAAACTGAAGAAATCTGAAATAAATATGTTTTGTAAATTTAAAAAATCCTTTTATCCAATAAATATGGCGGTCAAATACTCTCAAATCATTATTTGAGACGAGAAGGTAAAAATGACAGAAATAACTCTACCTTCATGTTAAAATCTAGCTTTTACTGCTCAAAATTTAAAACCAGAACCATTTTAAAAACATGAATATTAAATTGAAACTATTTGAAAAACATGACTATTAAACTGGAACTACTTAAAAATATAGCCAATTTAAAATACTTTTGATAAAACTTGATTCCTAAAAAGTTACCAATACTCAATCTAAGACTATTTCAAACAATAATTTAAAAACCAAAATCAGAACAAAAATCTAACTAACCAATAAACCCCAAAATAAAACTCAATTAGGATTCATTACAAAGTGCAAATTTAAAGTCCCAAATAGTCTGCACAAGAGGGAATTAAACAACAATGTTCAGATATTTTGGTAAGCCGAAGCCAAGTTCTTGGGTTGGGCTAACATTTTTTCTATATTTGCCCACATGTAACTACATACAAGGGTTACTCTACCTATATGTATCGCTTATATTTCCAAATTTTTACCTCCAACATTTTAAATCATTAAAATAATATAAAATATAATAAAATAAAAAATATTTATAATTCACTAAATACATCTCTCACATCTCCTCTTCAAGATGAGAAAACAATTTGACATTAACCTTATCTACCTCCACCACTATTAACGAAACCTCCAACATTAGCCTAAATTATATAGCTAATTAACCATTGTACTTTTTATTTTAAAATGAAATTTAGACGCCCAATTGAAGAATAAAGAGAAACTAAAAGAGAAATCATTAGTTATGTAATTTTTATGATTTTTGTTTTTAATTAAAAAAGTCCAGCAAACTAAGTGCAAACAAATAAAACATGTTTAAACAAGTTTAATGAATATGTAGGTTATGTTCAAATAAATTTTTCATACATTTAAGTAATGTTCAAATAAACTTGTTGAACATGTATGTCATGTTCAAATAAGCTTGTTGAATGTGTGAGATGTAATTGATTATTATCATTATTTTTATCTTATTTAAATATTATCTTAATATTTTTAATGGTTTATATTTGCAGACACATTAGCATGTTTTTCTTAAATTATTGAAGATTATTAGCCATATTTAAATTTAAATACACACCTCAGGTTATCGAATGCAGTGGTATGATAATTTGTACTAAAAGATAGACAACTTAGCAAAAAAAAATTATTCCCTCCTCAAAACTTGAACCGCTGACAATCACCTATCACCTTGCGTTTAGCAAGTTTGAATTCTCAACTCAGCTATATAAAGGTGTGTAATAATTAGACAGTTTCTGCTTTGGGTAATTTTGAAAACATGAATTGACCTATGATGCAACAAAACCTTCAAATGCATACTTTTAAAAACAATTAAATTAAGTAGGGTATGTAGTTAGCAAATGGCCTTTTGCCTGTGTTAACCCATTTTCATTTAAAAATAAATAATAAAGAAGACTATTAAAATAAATAAATAAAAAACGACTACTGTTTTTACCATTTTAGTTTGGGCTTCAACATATTCTTCTTTAATCCTTTTGCAACTTTTTTTGATTTAATTACTCGATTTAGACCGATTTTGTGGTATATTAACTTTTTAACTTATGTAACTAAACGGCAGAGTTTTGGCAATACAGATTTTACAATTTTTTCCCCAAGTCATTTACTGAATCCAGTTTATAAAAACTTGCTCTCAAACCACACTTTGTTCGTCACTACTACTCAATCTGAAATCCGAATCTCTATTAACAATGTTATGGTTGATGAATCATAGATTTATAAGATGGGTCTTTGATAATTTTCGAAATCAATCAGTTTTTTGATCCACAATTTCAGTTTCCAGTCTCAGAGGAGCTAATACATAGCAGCAACTCCATCAACCTAGTTAACTATCTTGGGTGTTTGGCTCCAAGTTCAAGCGCTTCACTGCAATTCTCTGGTTCTAATCCGTTTGGTGGAGCTTATGGGCCAATGAAAGAAAAAGGGTTTTCAATAATGGCTTCATTCTTCAATTTGCAATTTCTTGGGCTTAAAGACCAAACCAGATTGACAGTCTTTAGAATCACATTATTTACCCCAGTGAACCGTGCTATGGCAAATCACATTGCATTGCATCCTCTGTTCCTTGGTATGTCATGAAGTTACTAATAGCAACTCTATAATTTCTCTGAAAAATGTGGATATTTATTTGCAATATCACTTGGGTTTGTTCTCAAGCTTTCGACTATGTCTGCAATCACCCACTGAAAGAAGAAAAAGAACAGCTTATGGAATTTGTACATTCACATTTTGTATGTACATGTTACATACACATTTATTTTGTATGTAACCTGTACATTCACATTTTGTATGTATACAAAATGTGAATGTACAAAATGTGAATGTACATGTTACATACAAATTTGTATGTACATGTTACATACAAATGTCCATAATCACAGTCCCTACTCTAATCTACACCTTTTTCTTCGCAATTAAATGCCCACCTTCTTATTCGCAATTACTTATATAGCAAAGATATGTTAAAAATTACTTGAATCTGATTAAGAGTTTTTGTGCTGAAACTTAAAGGTAAGGTGTACATACAAAAATGTAAGGTGTACTTACAAAAATCTAAGGTGTACATACAAAAATATAAAGTGTACATACAAAAATATAAGTTGTACATACAAAAATATAAGGTGTACATATAATAAAAATATATTGTAAAATGACAGAATTTTAAGAAATTAGTATCAGAGCCATAAATATAAAATATAAAAATAAATATAAATTAATAATTAAATTAAAATCATCTTAAGTATATACAAAAATTTTCAGAAAATATTATAAGCTTTACATACTTATAAATTAAAGAAATAAACAAAAAGAATATTTTGGTAAAAATTGTATCTAATACTTAATTGAAACTTACTATTTTAACATAAAAATGTGCTATTTAGAAAAAATTGGCACTTTTTATTGTATGTTTGATATTCGAGTAAATCACTGACTTTTTTTTATTATGTCCAGGTTAACCTACAATTGATAACAAGAACCCTTTTTAATCTATGCCATCACATTTAAGAATATTGCAGTAGTATTATTTTTTCTTACAATTTTAATAAAAAAAAATATTAAAAGTTCAGTAGTAAGCATAGCATGACAAGAATTGGTAAAGGCCTTCAACTATTTTTTACTTTTTATAAGAAGAAAAACGCATATTTCACCAACACTACAATTTAATTGGATGAGAATAAAATTAAAACGATAAAAGTCTAAATAATAAACAATAGCAAAGCCATGAATCACATTTCACAAAATCAGTAAACAACATACAAAGAGATAAATATTCTTTACCACCAATTTTCCACTTCTCCTTAAAAAAGGAATTCATCACTTCCGTCTTTTTCTATCATGAAAGAGAAATTCATTTTCCAAAACTTTCTTTAGCGCATCAATGAAGGAATAAAGATGATGAAAAATTACAAGATAAAAACAAAAAGATGAGAATAAGCTAGAGATGAAGAAAAAGAAGAACAGAAGATTTTGTGGGTGTTATTGAGGCAAGAGATGAGATTAGGAGGGGTTAGCTAATTGTAACGCCCTTTTTGCTTTATATATATGTATATATATATATAATAAAAAATAAGTAAATAATATTATTTTATTAAAAGTTTTAATAAAAATAATAATTTTTTGTTATTTTTTACAAAAATAAATGACAAATGACAATTTTTTTTTTTAAGGGATTAAATCACATGAGAGAAATTTTTTATTTAAATTTTTATTCAACATTTTCTATTAGGTGCGTAGAGAAAGAAAGTTATTTCATCGGCCGTCGCAGAATCAACTGGCGAAGCAAAAACGCTACCTTTGTTTCTCAGAACCTCCTTCTACTTGTTTTTGTTCGTCTCTCTCTATCCCGGATTCGATCCAGTAAATCGACGTTAATTGAGCTGATATCTCAATACGGTCCATGAGCTTGTGAAACTTATCGGGACGATTTAGCAGATCGAAAGAGGATTAATAGTTATTAGTATGGGTCAAGCTTTTCGCAAGCTCTTCGATGCCTTCTTCGGCAACTCCGAGATGCGAGTATTCAATCTTTCCCTTTCTCTGCACTTATTTTATTTGATTTCTTATAATATTTTCAACTTTTTAATTTTGGGTCTTGCTTTGGCCTTCATCGAAATTTTTTTTTTTTTTTGATAAATCAATAAATATTTTGTTGATGATTTGTATTTTGTTGCCGTTAGAACCTCAGTTGGTGTTTTTTTTCTTCTCTATATATATGGAATTGTCATTCTCGCATATCTTTTACTAATAATTTTGTAAATTTCAGTGTCAACATATTTGGATGGTATTATAAAAATTGAGTTAGATAGGTTTGGTTTGGTTTGTATTTAGCATCTTCGGGCTCTCTCCTAGCTCCTCCTCTTGTGCTTTCCCCTATTATTCATTATATCCGACTTTAAAATACTTCTTCTTGTTATTTATTCATTTACTTCTTTCTTTGGTTGAGCTGGCTTAGGTTGTAATGCTTGGCCTGGATGCAGCTGGAAAAACAACCATCCTTTACAAGCTGCACATTGGAGAAGTTTTGTCAACTGTCCCTACTATTGGTAAGTCACTTTGCTCAATGGCCTTGCCATGGCTTTATAATTGTTGGCTTGTCAATTTATTTTCATACTTCTTGTGAGTGTGACATAATTTTTTTTTTTTTTTCTGTGGCATTTAGACAACCTATCGGAAGGGTCTCCTATTACTTTGTCTAGGGAGTGGTATCCAATTTGTCATATGATAGGTTACAGCTCTTGAGATACTGAGATTCCCCAGGTCCAAAATAATATACAGACAATCTTTCTCGCGTTAGATTTTATGACACACATTATATCACTTCATTGACCAAGGGCTGATTTGCAATTCATTAGCTATAATTTCATATATAAAATGGATTATTTTTATGAAAATGTAGAAAGTTCAAGCGGATTTAATGTTTTTCGTTCTGTCTCTCCTTTATATTGCATCCTGATTCATTTTCTTTCAATTATTTTTTAAATTTTTTTCACAGAATACTTGCAGTGGTGCTCTGTCATTTTCCTGTAAATTTTCTCGTGCAGTCATAATTTTGGTCTTCTACAGGTTTCAATGTGGAGAAAGTTCAGTATAAGAATGTCGTGTTCACAGTATGGGATGTAGGAGGGCAAGAGAAACTGAGGCCACTGTGGAGGCATTACTTCAATAACACTGATGGCCTGGTAATAAAGTAGTTATAAAATGGTCATTTTGAAGGGTAATTAATGTTTTTAGTTATTACCAGGCAGTTTCCTGCTTTGTGTTTTATTCTTGCGTTTGTAGAGTTTATGCTAATTTGCCAGTTTTTTGTGGATTAAAGGCTTTGAAAATATTTTTGTGTATCTCTCTTTGCGCAGATCTACGTTGTTGATTCCTTGGATCGAGAGAGAATTGAAAAGGCAAAGGCAGAATTTCAGGTTGCACGTGCATGCACGAATGTGTATTCAAAAGCATGTTTTATTTATTTTTACTCACTCTACTAGGTTTTCTCTTTCAGGCTATCATCAGTGATCCATTTATGCTCAATAGCGTCATCTTGGTATTTGCTAATAAACAAGACATGGTATGTTACTGTTTGCTTTGCCTATTTTTCTGGTATATTAATTATGCCAATGTAGTAATTAAACCCTACACATATGCTTTACCATTATAATACGACAGTCTGTGTGTTGACTGTTAATTACCTTTAGAGGGGGGGAAGAACTTTTCAGTCCTCTTTTAAGGGTTTATGCTTTGGTAGTAAGGAAAGTTTCTGGTACCTACCCTTATAGTTTTATTGAAATTCTTTATGGAACTTGGTTTAATTTGTTTGCTGTTGCCTTTGTCTAATTTAGAGAGGAGCAATGACACCGATGGAAGTGTGTGAAGGACTGGGCCTTTTTGATCTGAAAAACCGAAAATGGCACATACAGGGGACTTGTGCACTTAAGGGAGATGGACTCTATGAAGGGTTGGATTGGTTAGCTGGGACACTAAAAGAAATGAGAGCTGCTGGATACTCTTCCGTGGGAACGTCATCTTTCTAATAGGTTGATTATGAAACTCCTCGTACCTTTGAAACAGTTTGGCAATTCATTTACAGTTTTTTCTTATTTTTGTACAGGTCTTTCAAGTGATTGGGCATGTCAATCACTTAGGCGGTAGATATGGCCTTCTGTTCCGTGTATTCAGGAGTTGTGAACTGTGACAATTTTTTTTTTTCGAATTATTTTTAAAGCTGATGAAGTTAGGTGCTTTCCCTGGCCAATATGGCTCTCACAGTTCTAATTTGCTACAATGTATATTAAAAGATCAGAAGGTAGTGGTGGCGTTGACAAACTTGTAGTTTTGAAGCTAGAGTTTTGTGTACTCCTGCGTTCCCGACTCGTGGCATATGTTTCTTTAACTCTTGATACATTGGATCTCTAGTCTCACACTAAGATATATTCTTTCTTTTTCTTTTTCTTTTTTTTCTTTTTTTATTGAAAGTAAGATATATTCTATCATGCCTTGTTTTGTGCATAATCTTTTCCAATGAATAACATAAAACTAAAGATTAAAGTAGGTTGCTCATCCTATAAATTATCTCCATTATTTAAATATTATCTCATTTATATTGTGACTTTAATGTGCTTAATTTTGAACATAATGTTACGTTTTTCTTAAGCTTATATAGGTTTTATGTCCCTAATGTTTGGAATAGTAAAAAAAAATGCCCCAAATATTGAATTTGTTGTGAAATTATTTTTAATATTTAGTTTCGTTAACATTATATTATTTCTTTTAATAGAGATGATTTTTTAATAACATGTTAGTTTTTTTACGAAAATGAAAAAAAAATATAAATGTTAATGAAACTATACTTTGGAGGGTTTTTTTTTTTTTTTTTTTTTGCAATAAATTAAATTAAATGTTGAAAACATTTTTGCTATATTTTCCCAAATGTTAAGGAATAAAACATACATAAGCCATTTTATTTATTTATTAAACTATCACATTATAAATAATTTTGTTTCATATATTTTATTATTTTGTATTTTTACTTGTTTTATTTAAATCTATGTAAGATAAATGAGATATTTTAATTAGTAATATTTTATTACTCATGAAAAATTAAGTAGAATAAGACGATGTGTTATTAAAATTCATAGGATAACCCATCTTAATTTACCCCTCTCTAAAAACTTGTTTAACAGTTGCATGCATGCCTTAAGAACACTATAGATGCTTAAAGTTTTTGGGAAAATTATTGATATGTTGAATTGCTTTGCATTGAACGTGAAAGGTATCCCTAGATTGTTTCTAATGGACTATTATATGTACAGTTTAGCTGGTTATGTGGTGTTTTCTGTCTTCATTTATTATTCAACCTCCCACTCTTGTCTTGTTAGAGCTAGATCTCATAAATTATCGCTTAATACTAGTGGTTCCTAGGTCCACTAGAATGAAAAGAGAAACAATTCTGACACAAAAGTCGGTAATTTCATAAGCACACGTGAGAGAATTCTAGGCACTTTTGTGTTTTGTGTTTGTTTCGTTAATTATAAAATTTGATTTTATCTGATTCCATTGTCGAATTTTATTTGATTCCGTCTTCGGCTTCTACGACAAAAACTAGCATCCCCCTTACCCGAGATACGTACTATTACTAATAACAATCCAAACCTACTGCTATAGTATTTATTATTAGTGGGTGGGTGTTTTTCCTCTCTTCTTTTGTATCTATATTTTATGAGTAATACTGTATTCATAAAATTGTAGAATGCAAATGATGGTGTAACTTCTTAATAATCAATTAAATTGTATCATTTAAATCGATGTATACATCAAATTATAACAAAACAATATTTTTGATATTTTATTAGTCACTAGTCACGTTTAAATGGTTTAAGAGAATCTTAAAATAGTTTTTTATTGTCATATAAGACAAGATAGACGCTCTTAGATCTCCAAAGTTCCAAATATGTAATTCTCAATAAACAGCGTCTTATTATTTAGAAAATAAAATCATTAGGCTTACCTGGTGCTAGAATTTCTATTCTAACTTTCAGCAGAATATGCTGCAAGTATACACAATGCATTCACTTTACACTTGCGCAAATACGAAAACGAAAAATAAAATGCTTCTAACATACATACATATACATGGAAAATATTTGGAAATTTAATAGGGCAGGTGTTCCATATCTTTCAATCTGATGTAGATACTTTTGAATGCTATCCATATCAGAAAGTTACTGGGGCTAGGCATGGTCACTTAAATGACATGCATCTCCTCCACATTTATTTTTGTCATACTCTAACTTCTACTACATCACCATCTTTGAGAGTTGTATTAGGCAACACCAACTGCCCATTAACCAAAACTAGTTTTCCTTCAAGTCCTACCCTTCTAGCCGCATCTGCAGCAGTGCTACCAGTACTCAACCTCGTTATCTCTCCATGGGGCCAGCAGACAATCACCACTTCCCCAAGAACCGAACTGTACAATTTTCCTCTTTGTCCTGGTTGCCTGAGACTTGCTTCAGAATGCAGTTGCTCTTCCCATTGTAACATTGTCCTCAATAAGTGCACCTACAATTTGAAACAAGACATGTGCTGCCCTATGAAGTAGCAAATGTAACTAGGAAAATTAAGCATAAAATAAAAACAATATGGGAGGAGCACTACAAGTTCATTAGTTAGCCATCTTAGTTTAAATTAAAAAATTTCTTTTAAATTCAAATTGCAGTCATCTTAGGTAAATAATGATAGCAATAGGGGCTTCGGCTTGGAAAAAATTATGCCTAGCATTTATTTGGAAAAAAATTTATCATGAGAAGAATTTGGTAGATTTTGGTGGTACTCTTGTATTCTCCATTTGGATCACTAGTTTGTGGTTTGACAACTTTTTCTTTTTCACTTGAAATTACAGAATAATTTTATGGGAGATGTTATATTACAGAAAATATGATGGGTTTTAAATATCAAAGGATATTAAATATGATTCAAAGTTGCCATATGAAATAGGCAGAGAGCTTAATTGAGACACTCCAACCACAGGAAATATGATGGTCACTTTGTTTTCCATCCTTATCTTGATCCTGGCAATTAATGAAATATGCTTCCCCTTTATACCAGAATTACTTTGAGACTATAATTGTCACCAAATATATTCAAAAAAAGAAAAGACCAACCGACCATAAGACATCAAAGACATAAATCAGGTGAACAAAGTAGCCAACTACTTTTCTCAAAAACTTCCAAATGTGCAATCAATTGACTTAGTAGGATGGTGAGAATTAGACGGACCTTGTTATTGATGCTAGTTTCCAAGGAACTTATTGCAACTGGGTTAAAGCTTGGTCTTGATGTGACATAGTCAAGTTGTCTTCCCTCAAAGACAGCGGAAACAGCAGCCCAGTATTCAGATTCTTCTTGGTCTGTCAAATCAATGATCTGAATGAAAGTTGGTAGTAGGCGCCCAAATTGGTCTTTCTGCATGGAAAATAATTCTTAAAATTTCTGTTGCAAAAGAGAATCAAGAAACTAATGCCAAGTAAAATGTTTAGGAAAACAACAAAAAAATCATCATTACAACTTGTAACCATAAATATAGTACCCTAAGTCCAGCTCATATAAAAGTTCAACTCCTCATTTAACATTGAACGCCGTTCAATTAAACTACGACTGTTTAGTCCGTTTAATATTGAACTCCATCTAATCAGATCTTATTTAATATTATTTGAGTGCAAATTTTTTTTTCTTTATAAGTTTTAAGGGTCCAAATTTTTTTTTTTTTTTTTTGTTATAAGTTTTAGGTTTCTATTTTTTGTAATTTTCCAAAATGTTTTAGAGTTTAATTTTTCTTATGACCATATTAGTATAGCATCCCAGATTACAGCTAGGAGGAAAAGCAATAATGTAACAGCTAGATCCAACCATTAACCTTGATTACTTTAAATAGTTTCGCATACATGAAAGTGCCTTCTCTGGAAGTACATGTTAGACATACCTTGTGGTACATACCATCCCTACAAAGTGTGTACTTCTCTAGGCAAGTAAACCAATCCCCATGTCCTGGTTCGCACCACCACTCATCAGACACCTGGAAAAAATGAAGACAACTATGTAATTTAAATACACTGTATTTAAGGAGCAAGTGCTTTGAGTCAAACATCACAGAGTGATTCACATTCCAGGTTGTAAAGAAGTTCCAGCACAATATAAATTATCGGAATGTACAGAGATTCAGCTTCATAGATCCTTGATTCTTGCCTTGCAACTGTAAGGTCATGCAGATCATTCTTGGGTCATTAATATTTTATTAAGTTATCCTAGAACATTTATCTGAGTGATTGACTAAATGACAGACTCCATTAGACTCCAGCTTTAAAGAACATTTTTGGCTCTACAATGTCGTAAAAAATGTGATCTTAATTGCAGCCTTACTCTACTGCTACAAATCAATATGATGTCATTTACAGATACATGCAAATATTCGGAAACCTGTTAAAGTAAACATTCACAAAATTATCTCCAAGCTCAAACAAACACCAAAAGCTACCTCAACTTTATTCAATATTCTTATCGTTGTTATATGCTTCGGTATATGCCAATAATAGAATTTCCAGTTAATATCATAATGAAATGTCAGGGCTCTTGCTCTTCACACGAATGAAGTCTTTAGTAGCTAAATTGTGCAATAGAGATGTCAAAAGTATGAGAAAGCCAACCTTTTTATATAATATTGCATAAGCTTCCCATCGCTTTGTTTGGAAAGAAGATCTTCTATCAGCCACTGCTTCTGATGCTGCTAATCCAAAACTCACAGCAACAAGCAATTCCCTTCCACCTTTGTCCACTCTGAAGATTCAACATTGTTAATCATGTTAGTGGTTGGTGTGTTTATGTTGAAGGTTATATATATTAGACACATGAATATATACCTAATAATAACAGCAGCTAGAAGATGACTTCCTTCAACTCTAAGAACTGGATGTCCAGTTTTCAACAAACTATACTTATGAAACACATCATCCTCCACAGAGTTGTGGTCATCCATATCATTGGAGTAATAGAAGGACGCTTCTGTTTCGCACTCATCCTCGCAACCTATAGAAGATAGCTTCTCTCCAGCTTCTTTGTAAAGCCAATGTGCTGCTAATCCATGCTCAGCATATTCATGCATCCTCTACAAGAAGATAAAGTTACTGAAAAATGATATAAAAAGTTATCAGACAACCTGACCACTTTAAACCTTGAAGAAGATTGGAACCTGGGTACGTATTTGAACTTCCAAAGGTGATCTATCAGGACCCAGTACTGCCGTGTGCAGAGACTGCAAAGAGGCAGAAACTAGTCCTCAGTTAAGTGTATATTATCTGACCTTCCAGATCTCCTAATCGTAAAATCAGAGAGTAATGACATAAGACATTTTAACCATCTACACTTGACACTTACAAATATTCGTAAGGCTCTTCAGTGGTCATTAAAATAAATAGGGAACTATTACCTGATAACCACTAGGCTTCGGATTAACAATGTAATCATCGAATTCACCATCAATGGGCATCCAAAGTCTGAACCAGAAAAATAAACAGGGGTGTCATGTGGACACAACTGACACAATTTATGATGTGCAGGTGGTATGGATAGAGGTGCATGATCTATGACAGATATACATCCATATCTAGAAAAAAAAATTATGCAATAAAGGAACTTGAGGGAAATAGCTATGAATATTTAGTCAATGAAACATCCGCAATGTCTATGATAATTATTTTGGTTTGGCCTAAAAGAAAAATAGGTAACTTGGATATACTTGTGCACCGTGTTCAGAAGACTGTAGCAACATTGGACAGCAGGTCCGTGCAGAGTTCCATTCTTGTCTCCAACAATTACCCTTAAGGCACGAGTATCGTATACTTTATTGATACTGACATCTTTTCGTTTCATCTGCAGCATGCAGATTAGTTGCGTCAAACTTGCATGTTAAGCAGCTGGTTTCAATTTTTCCTAATTCCTGGAGAATCTCCTAATTTAGATTCTTGATATAACAACATTCTACCATATTAATATTTAATACCTTTTTGTAGATGCTATATAAACTTTTTAGTCTGCTAGACAAAGTCACCTCCATACCTGGAACATAACTGCATGAGAAAAAAGGGGTAAGAGTCAAACTAATTATACAGTTATACTTGTGATCATATTCCTACACTAACAAATGGAGAGAAGAAAAGCAATAGCCAATAGGTATATAAATTGATTCTGTTGAATTCAGGGGGGAATAGAGCAGAAGAAAGATAAAATGCAGAGAAGCAGAACATACGAAGTTGACATAATCAACTCCCGCTCAAGTGCTTCTTCACAAACTACAAGAGATGCTAAAGCAATTCCTGTGTCATGTACCACCTTTGGGCTAGTTTGGGACGCAAGATCTTCCCTTAGAATGTTAAGAAATTTAGCTCGTTTTCTTCGATCTAACAAGACATCAAACGGCACTACTGCTTCCAAGAGATCCTGATAATATTTGAACAATAACAAAAGAAGCAAGGCTTATCTGTAGAGCACATAATTATAGTTTCTGCATTTAGATAATAAATTTATCTAAATCACCCTAAATTTGCCTTAAAATTCAAAACTAGTATTGACAACCATCTGGAAGGAAATTCAGGTATTCCATATTGATCACTTAAACCAATCATAATATGTCACAATAACTTTGGAAACAGATTTTCAGCCATGTCTTAAATAACTAGCACCAAAAAATAGATAAGGGCAAAGTATGTTTTTTCCCAAAATGATCACCTCCATTCTTGGGTAATCATCAATTTTCACAGATCCATCAGTCTCACAAACTGATTTATATGAGGGATCCAAGCTGAGTTTGCATATTCCTTTTGAGTTTCCTGCTCTGCTGCTAGGGCTCCAAATAGAAGCAAGATCTGCTCTCATTTTCTGAAACATTTGTGGCTGCAAACAATGCATCAAGATTTAAAATTGGAATTGCCTATAGATGCTATTAACAAGGGTATAAAACTGGCACTAATTGCTTTAACAAAGCCAATAAAATTGATGCCACAATTCTAGGCAAAAAAGTAGTTATCAAAGAATTAATTGACAATACTCTTCTTGTAATTAAAAAAAAAAAAAAGTTAATTGACAATGCAACCTTTTCTTAGCAATCTATCAGAGCAAACCTGAAGAACAGCAAAGCATAAATCTTCAAGTTCGGCTTTCAGTGCCCACAATCCCAATCTGGAAGCAAGTGGACACCAAATAATCAAAGTTTCCTTTGCAACAGCTTGCGCTTTAGGCAGAGGCAAAGCATAACTGTAAGGGACAGTGAAAGCATAATTGTTTTCTAAATTCCCAAAATGACTCATCTCAAATTATTAGGTTCCTAACTTCTCATATGTATAGAAGAGTCATGAACTCCAGGAAAAAAAATTATAAGAATAAACTCCAAAATATCCTCCACATAAAAGGCAAAAAAAAAAAAACTCAAGAACCAATAACCTGGACAAAAAAAAAAAATCAAGAAAGAGGTCGTTATTCCTTATTACATTGTTCTCATGTTGTGAAGACGATCTGCAAGCTTTATAAGCACCATTCGTGGATCATCAACCATTCCCAAGAGCATTACTCGTAAATTATCAGCCTGATAAATGAATAAGACTTCTGATAAATAGGTAATGGAACATTGGCTCTCATTCCTAGTCCCCAAGAGAGAGGCTATGCAAGTTAATGCTCTTTCATCACTTCAAGACATAGTTGTGTTAGATACTGGTAGGAGTCTCTTTTGGATTAACGATGGCTAAAAAAATATTATTGATTAAGCATGGCTAATTTACCAAACAGAATATGCAAGTAAAATGATATCCACTGTTAAGTGCTTAACAACATGATGCATCATAATGAAATTAACCATCATTGCTAAAATATAAAATAAAGTATATACCTCTTCCTGGCCAAGGGAACCTCCATTCACGTTTATCCTGCGGTGTCTCCTTAAGAGCTGTAAAAGAAATTTGATAAGAAAAATATGATCATAGTTAACATGATCCATAATCATAGATGGGCAGGACATGATCTTAAAAACATGATAAGGCAGCTCTCAGTGACAGACCAGCTTGTAATACCTGATTTATATAACTTAACCTGGAAACACCAGCTACCAACTTAGCCACTTCATTACCAAATTGTTCTTCTATGCTGTGCAAACTTTCACCAGTATCATCTACAATATCATGGAGAATTCCAGCAACAACTGTTTCAACAGCCTACAAGAGAATTTATATACTTCATATTAAGGGAGGAATGAGCAGAACGCAACTTAGTTCTCAGATTTTGCTAAAAGAAAACTAAAATTCTTGAACGGAAAACAAAAGTCGAATAAACTAATTATATGTATTTATCATGCAGTCAGTGAACAATCAATATCAATTAAGATATAAAAGAGATGCATAATACCCGTCTGCCAGTTGATGGAATCAACATGGCCAGGATTCTTCCCGTATGAACACAATGTGTTAAATAAGGGTCTCCTGTTTTACGCACTTGCCCCTGGTGAGCTTTCTTAGCAAAATCAATAGCATTTTGCACCTGCCTTCATACACATACTTGTTTCAAAATCAGAAGCAATAATATTTTCAAAATCAGAAGCAATAATACAAATATGAAAAATAACGAACGCATATAATTGCAAAAGGAAAGAAACAATAAATAAATCAAGAGCCTTGTAAAAATCAGTTCATGATGATGTTATACCTCTGCATTACTGAATATCGGATACCCAGTCACATCTACTCCCTCCACTACAAGAGAACCTAAAAGCACAAGGAAACAAATTATTTTATTTTCAAAACAACTCAAAGAAAATATAATAAATCCTGAAGAGTCTTTGAATATTTTCTGAATGAGTATCCGTAATACAATTGACTTAAGTGCATAGCTCGGTTTCATTTTTAAATCCCTAGGAGACCCCGAAAATATGTTCAATTTTTAATAATGTAACAAATCTATGTTCAAAGCATGTTTATAAATCCTTTGAATATATGTTCAACTTACGTAACATTTTAAACATGTGTTCAATTTTTGTAACACTTTGATCATGCGTTCAATTTTTATAACACATTGAACATGGGTTCAATTTCTGTAACACTTTGAACATTAACATGTGTTCAATTTCTTTAGCACTTTAAACATGAACATGTGTTTAAATTCTCAAACACTGAACATTTCTTAACATTTTGAAATTCAATTTCCACACATTTCCAATGTCTCTTCAATTTCTATAACGTTAAGTATTCTATAATATGAATATTTTATATATTTATGAAAATATATTTATATCATCAAAAAAAATTGAAAAATATATAGTATTGTATGTATCAAAATGTATTAAAATAATTTAATATATGAAACTGGTTTAAAACTTTATAATTATCAATACATTCATTTCCAAAATTAGGTAAACTTTTTTACTTCCTACAAAAAGTTTTGATTTATTTTCAATTTATTACTTTTTTTTCCCTACCAATTTGATAAATTATGTATTCAATTCTATATTAATTAAGCATTTTAGTTGATATTTATATTAAATTTAAAAAAAAAAAAAAAATTTGTCAAGTAAGATCAACCTTTTATGTTCAATTCGATAAAAAATTCTTAGCTTTCTAATTCAATTACTAGAATGATCCTATCAAAATTTTATGTTAACACCAACTAATATTGATGTAGAAATAATAATATAAAGTATGATAGAAAAGTACAAAGTAGTAAATTGAGAGTAACTTAAAACTTACCATTAAAATAAATTATCCTCCAAAATTTAGTGTACCCAGTTCTACAGTTATATAAAGCCACAAGAAATAAAGCATAGAAGAGAGGAGGAAGAAAATCAAACCAGGGTGGTCGTCGTGGAGTTTGGGCCACAAAAAGTCGACCTTGGTGGAAAGGCAAGCACCGGAAGCAATGGCGACGGCGGTGACGGCAACTTGAGTAATGGTGGATGTGACGGCGCCATGGAGCGAACCGGATCCGGATGATGCGGCGGCAATGATGTTGGCCGAAGAGCCAATTAGGGACGAGGAAACATCTACCTGTGAAGCAATCTGATCGAAAAGCACGCATCGGAACCGAGAAAAGCCGCGAAGGTGCTTTTGGTGGTAGCGACGATGGATGAATTTGTGAGACAACATTTTTGGGGTTGGGCAGGAGTAGCAACAGCTCTGGCTGTGTGCCATGTTATTGAGAAATGAGGTTCCTACGCTACTTCCTACTCCTACCACTTCTTCGTGGCTGTGTTTTATTTTATTTTTTATTTTTTTAGATTCTTGGTGGTTGTGGTACTCTGTTGTTTTTGCTCCTCGAAATAATTATTAAAAAATATATATATATATATACATTATTTCCGAACCAAAATTTTATATCAAAAGGCTATTCCATTGGAATTTGGATTTTCTTATTTTTATAAGTTAAATTTAACTCATATATTTTTAATTTATGAATTAAATATTATTTTTTTTCAATAATTTTAAATTTAACACATATAATGAATGTAAATATCAATGATTAAAATTTAAAAATAAATACAAACAAGTACAATATTCTTATCAAATTCAATTTATTATGTAAGATTAAAAAATTTATTATTTATAATCGTTTAATATTAAAGTATGTTTAATTTAGTATCCTAATATTATTATAATTTTTTTTTGTTATTATAAATTTTAACATAATTTTTTAAATCATTTTATATAATTGTTTAGCTAAAATAGGTAATATTGTATTATTTCATTAAATTTAATATCATATTACATGATAAAAAGTATGAGTTGTGCAAAAAATATATGGACCAATCCGACCATATTCAACTTAATTTTATATATATTTTTTGTTTGATTTAGATTTAGTTTTAGTTTTAGATATATAAATCAAATCAAGTATGTATAATTTTGGTTTCAAATGTTTAAAACTAATAAAAATTGAATAAATTATTATTATTCAATAAAAAATTCAAATTCCTAACATATTATTATTATTTTGTTAAGGACATATCCCAACATATTATTTTAGTTGTATACAAATTTTTTATTTTATAATCCTACATACATATGGTGCTTATAGAACTCTAAAATTCAAACAGTAACAATTATTATATCATATACTTAAAGTTTAAGTTTATTTTAAAAGATCAAGTATAAATCTAAAGAGAGAAAAAAAGAAAACATTAATTCATCCCAATTTTTTGTGAATTCACTAATTTGATAGACAAGTATATAATTAGTGTTGATTTGCAGGCATATAATTGTCGTGGGGTTTGAAGTTTTGAAAATTAATGATGCTCAATCAATTGTTATTTCTGCATATTGAATCAATATTTTTTATTTCTTTAATTGCGAAGTAGGATATTTAATGATTTAGGTGTATATATTTATTTATTCCTTAAAATAAAATTTTTAAATAATATTATATGTATTAAATATTATATTTATTAAATAACGTATAAATTATTTATTAAATATAAAATATGAAATAATAAGAAAAAATTGTAAATTATTTATTAAAAAGAGGTGAATTAAATTGTAATAAAACTTGAGAGTTAATTTTTTTTTTTTTTAATATCTTGATAGTTGATCGTCATATCCAAATAGTTGATAGTTGATAGGTTACAACAGTCAGTAGATTGATTTTTCTTTTTGCATTTTATTCTGACTATTTTTCATGAAAATGTTTGGGTCAGTCAGATATATAATACACATACTTTAACTTTTGCAGCCGTTATTTTTCTTTTTCTTTTTTAATAATAATAACTTTTACAACCGTTTTTTATGTATTTATAATATTCTTTAAAACTCTAAACGGTAAGAAATAAAAAAAAAACCCATCATGCATATCAGCATATGCTTATAGTTGCTTGCAAGGGTAATATACTATATAGGAATTGGAGTTGCAAGTTCATGAGATAATTTTAGGAAAAACAATATTTGTAAATTTTTTAAAACATTTAACATAAAAAATAATACATTTTTTGTCTTGCTTTTATATTTTTATTAAATTCTAATTAATTAAAACACGTTTGATGTTGTAGGATAATATTTTTGTCAATTTAAATTGTAAAAGTATATTATATTATTTTTACATGTAAACATTTGCAAAAACACAGTGCATTTAAATATACATTAATTTGTTGAGAGAAAATATATAACTGGAGATATGCGACAATACATGCTCAATGGACAAATATAATTGGAGAAAAAAAGAGGGGAAAAAATTTATAAAATCATCACTCAAACAATCTTAATTTTCAATTTTGTATGGAATGTTGATTTTTTTTTTTTAGAAAATTACAAAATAAAAATAATGATACCTCTAAAATTTATAATAACAAAAATAGTACCCAATAATATATAATTTGACAACATTTAATGGAAGTTCAAAAAAAAATAATGCAATAATATTTTTTTAATAGTAAAAATATATCATTTGAACACAAATAATGTTATTTTTATTGTTACAAGTTTTAAGTATGCAATTTTTGTATTTTTAAAATAAAATTAAAAATTGTACGGGATGGGATAAAATGGAAATTGTATATAAAAGCCTTGAAACGACAATATTTTGGACGACTTCTTTTGTCAAGTCGTCTGAATGGCTCATAATTGAATGGATAATTATTTACTTCTTTTACGAATCAAATTTTACTCGATGAATTTTTTTTTTAACTTGAGGTAACCAATCAATGACTCTGTTGGTAAACCGTTTTAAAACTACATTATTTACACAGTCACCCACTGTAACTCGAACCATAAATCTTGTGCATTCTCAAATAAAACCACAATCTCGTTGACATTTTCAAATTATAACTTAAAACCACGTTTTATATTTATAAAAAAAAAAAGTACAATAAAAATAAACTCATCTAGTTACATTCATCAATCATTCATGATACTGTGAGTTGTCGACATATACATACAACAGCATCATTAGCAGTATGAAGCAACATGAACAGTTAATAAAGGTAAATTATGCATTGCGGAGTAACATCTATCTCCATCTAAAATAGAAAATGAAAATGGAAAGATAAGTATTTACGTTACACCTTAAGTGCACTATTCAATAATCTATGATGGCGGCCTATTAATCTTCTCCAGTAACCTACTGAATACTAGCTTGACAGGTATGCATGATACTGTTGTGAGCCTCGAAGACTCCGGTTTAATCAGTCCGTCCATTTGACAACTACTGCTTAACTGTAATCGCTCGTGCTCAGTAGGTATTGAAGACAGAGTCCTAGTTTTCTGACTAGATGACGAGCTTACTTTGAATTTTCTATAAGGTGATATCCCAGTATGTTGAAGGGCATTCCTTCTCACAAGACCTGCCTTATGACTGAAATTACTTACAACAACATTTGACTTCTTCAAGGGTAGCTTACTACTTTCCCTATCTAGAAAGGGAAGGTCATAAGCATATTCATCACCATCCATGCTTGTTAAATGGGGACGAGGGACCCGGAAATTTGCTGTCCTCCTCGCAGTCCTCCATGCTTGGGGAAGAGATGCATTTCCATAATTACCAAAATTATCTACAGTTGAAACAAGAGTACTAGAAGAACCATCTTCCAAGGCTTCAATCTTGATGGGATGTCCAATTATTGCCTTACCATTTAACTTACTCGTCAGAGAAACAATAGGAACTGCTGCTTTTTGGTAACTTGCTTGGACTTTCAAATCCACATCCATCAACACGGATCTCGACCTCCCACCAAATTGATGACGGCCACCGTAGACAGCATTGAAGCCTTCTTTTCTAGTCTCCCAATATCCTGTGAAGGCAGGCCAATCCTCCCAAATACAGTCATCCCAGTTAATCATATTTCGGCTAGAACTGTTTCGACCTTTCAATGCAGCTCTAGGTGTAACGGAGCATCCATCGTTCAGCCCAATCATCTGAGTCCTAAAATCCTAATAATTCATATCAGTCATGTCAGGACTGAAATATACAGTGTGAATCTTCTTTTAGTTTTTACTTTTAAAATCAAACCATGACTTGTGAACTGTTAACTCAAGACACTCACCTTATCTTCAGAATATGCTACATACATTGAAGTTTTTCCATCAGCTGCATCCAGGGCCCTCTTGTTAAGATTACGGATATTCCTCTTCCCCTTCATTTGCCACTTCGAGACTGCTTCATTAGCACATACGGGGTCATGACTGTAAAGATGAGATATGTCACCAGAAAGTGATGATTCACAGGGCTCCTCACTGCCCAGTCTTTGATGGTCTAGTAATTCATAGCTTCCCAAAGAACTCACTCCTGGTTCAGTAGGTAAAGCAGCATCTGAACAACCAAGACAAAAGGTCGATAAGAGAGGAAATTATTCAACCAGGGCAACAAAAAAGCTTGGGGGTAAAGTTCAATGGCATACAGGCAGTGAAGTCCACAAAGTATAACTGAAGAAATTATAGATACGGAAATATAATGGGGATAAAAGGAAAGCATTCAAATAAGAAAAATATAATAGGAGAAAAGAAAACCAATCATGCTTCTCATTTATGAGATTTGACCATAAAGACTAATGCTAATAATACAAAAGTTACATATGACACCAGTTTTGAAACTTCTATGGAAATCCAAACAGACACACATGTTGCTTATTGAATAAATTCCATGTCACTCCGCAATGACATAGATCAATGAAAATCTAAGAGGACAAAATCATAAGAATCGCATAGTAGCAACTCTTATATGTCAAATTACATCCATAGAGAACCACCAACTAAAACAAAAATGAACATGTAATGCCAATTTCGCTCTCAATTCCACTGCCCCACTAGAATGCCATTTTAACCTTAGAAAATAGGTTCACATATCAATTATCAAAAGCATACTGTAACAAACCTCAAGGGAATCTCATGTTAGCTCAATAGAAAACAATCAAAAGTAAATAATCAAACCAATTACGCACAGTTTTCTTTACAATTTTTGTTAAAAGTTACATTTCACATTCTATCTTCTTTTAAGAATTTGCTTGTGGCAGCTATCTTTCTTTTGACTTAAATGCATTTCTATGTGGACATGAAAACACCAGATAACATTGAAAAATGATGTCACTGGTACATGGAGGTAGCGGGTGCCTGCTATTTGGAGGTTTCTAGATTTACATATTTTCCATTGCTAGGAAAATTACTCCTTTTTATTACTTCTTTGCCTTTCATGAACAAGTTTTTATTGACATGGGATACAATATATCCTTTAAATTGCATATTCAAATGATGGAAAGCTAGGAATAAACAGTTAAGCGAACAAGGACGACAAATAAATGAGAAGAATAATTAGATCTTGTTTAAAGTCATTAACATCTTTCATAGATTCAAGTAAAACAAGGATGAAAATATTTGGTAGATCATAAAATTTATTTCCCTATTGTATAAGCAATCAAATACATTAGATATAAATAACAACTGGAAAGATAAACCACAGTAATTATACAAAGGAAAAGTAAAACAAACAACCAAACCTGAAAGTAAATCCAATTCTGGTTCTGTCTCAGAATAATCAGATTCAGAGTCAGAGGAATCAGTTTCAGAAGTATCTGATTCATCTTTCATGAAACCTATGTTCTCTACAATCAAGGAATCAGGCCGTCGAGAAGCTCTTATCTGGGAAGTTGACATCTCAATATCACTTTCAGACATTGCTTTATAATCCAACGATTCACTAGACCCAGTAGGCAAATATACACATCTACTCCTCTTCAATCTGCAGTTAACTACCATTTGCTTTTCTCCGGAAATAGAATTAGAAACAACAGCACTATCAGGTTGCAAGGAATCTTGGACTTCTAATTTTGCACTATTCTGCAAAACTTGGACAAGAGGGCGACGCTTATCACGTCTCTTGGCCAGATATTCCTCACTGAACCCCTCATGTGACCTTTTTCTTTTGTCTAAAGAGTCATTACCATTAATATGACACATGCTTCCCATTTTAAGATCATCATGAGAAAGAGATTGAGCACTAGTGTCAATGGTTGGTTTCCGAGAACCATTTGAAGGACCAGAAGATAAAGGGGTAATCCTGAGCCCAAAATCCTGCAAGCCTCTCATCCGAGGGATGACTTCCGAAATATCCTCTTCCCTACTCAATTGATTTCCCTCTTTAAATATTTGCGAAGACAAAGGACTGCCCATAATCTCATTATTATGAGACACGTCTAGTCTACTAGCAAGCTGATTTTGTTTAGAATTCTGAGCATCTAAATCATCATTTTGTAGAGTTTCTATAGACATAACTATCCCTTTTTCTTCCCCACCAGATGATCTACTGTCTGCGCAATCAGAAGTTATACCTATTCTTTCTTGCTTCCTTAATAATTCTTTCTCAAGATCAAGTGCGTGAAGAATTGCGTCTTCTCGACGTGCATACTTCTCTCTTTTCTTTATTGGCATGCCCTGTGAAGATTCAGCCCTTTCAATGCAATCATTAAACTCACCACACCGAAATGCCTTAACACGCTTGGATTTTTCTAGGTTGTACCAATCCCTGAGAATATATACCCCATAGGTTATGTTACATGTAGATAAGGGAGTAGAACCAGAAGTTGGAACCAACAGGAGTTAATTACGACATTTGTATGCAACAAATGAAACTAATAAAGAAAGTTTGGATCCGAAGTCTTCCAAATAATGTAATATGCCACTTGGACGGCTGGACCTAAATTAACATGCAGTGATACCACTACTTGCTTCTAAATTATGCAAGGCAATGCCTATACTCTAAATGATACATTAAGGTCACGTCTGGTTGACAGTATTGTATTAGGCATCATAATCGGAAAGAACTTTGGGTATTCTGTGTTCAGTTTATATGGATTATGGAATCCATCAAGAAAACTGGTTCCACCCGCACCCCAAATAAATACCTTGTAATTCTAAATTTTTTCACTTATATTATTTTCTCCAATTTTTCCTCAATTATAATACAAAAAATGTTATTTTCTAAGTTTGATTCATTTTGAAGCCTGTTAATTTTATTTCTAATTTTACCGTCATTTTGAATTTTCTCATTTTTGATTTCACTGCTCAAATTATGCTGGCATCTAATCAGTGGCATGGAAAGTACTGCAACAACTGTAATCCCTTAATCTCCATCCATATCCATATCAAATCACAACTTATGGATGAAAGAAAATTCATTAGGTTTAAAAATCAGTTATGAGGTTCTAACTAATAAATCATAGTCTTTTTTATCCCTGACTAGTACCCAACCTTGCTCATATTAAGTTGGGTTTCTCTTACTCGTAACAATCACACAGTTGTGATTTCAAAATTCGGCTATGTCGACAAGTAACCGACTACAGACACTCATTGAAATGCTCTAAAAATGTTTTCTTGGGAAAATATATTTTCAAATATGTGAGTTATTTAGGCGAGTGTTTCAGTAAAACTGCCAATAGATGGAATGTAAGGGGCAAAAAAGACATACACACTGGCGTCTTCCCTGCCGAGAAGTTTGACTGGAGTCCCCGAACGAGGCGAAGTGAGATGCGAAGCCGAAAGCTCTTCTGGCCCCACAATTTTTCCCGGCCACCACGACCCGTTCCTTCTCCTCACCCACACAATCGATCCTACGCTGAAATCGCCCGTACCTGATTCCGTACTCCCCATAGAACATAGAACCAAACAGAACCAGGGCAAACTGGGAACGCAGACTCTCTCTCTCGTAAACAGAACGGAGTGCTCGGCCTCACTCAGCCTCCGGCAAAAACTGGGACCAAAGGAGATTCCGGAGAAGGGAAAATGGGGAGGATCCGACTACATGAAATCGGGTTATGACTAGGGTTCCCATTCAGAAGGGGAGATTTTCCATTATTTGGGTTTTATTTCTTTCTTTTTTTCCCTTCTCGTAAAACAGATCAAATATGTTATGAAATTATACAAAATAATAAATTTAAATTTTATAATAATAAAAATAATATTTTTATTTTTTATTAAAAATAATATAAAATAATGTTATAAATATTTTTTTATTATATATTTTAGAATATTAATTTTATAATTTTTTCAAATATATTTCTATATAAAATTTATAATTGCATATTTTCTAAAACTTGTGATTTTTAATTTAATAAAATTTAAAAATTTGAGCTATTCAATTATAATTTTTAAAGCAAAATCTAAACTACTTCTAATCTGTATAAAATTTAAAGTTTAAGTTTTAATTATAAATGCAAGAATAATATGATTATTCAAAATAATAATAATAATTTTGTATTTAGTTAATATTTTATTTTCTTTAAAAATTAATATTTTATATAAATTTAGAAAAAAATATTTATTTAGAAAAAATTTAAAACTTATAAACTTTTATATATTTAAACAATTTAATAAAAATTATATGTAAAAAAAATTTCATGCCTAAATCAACTATTTTTAAGAAAAACAAATTTATATTAAATCATTAAAATTTAATACATCAAAAAATTTAAATTCAAGATACAAATAAATATAAAGAGTTGGGTGTTATATGTTTATAGTTATAATTATTAAGATAATAATAAATAATAATAAAATTACATTATTTTTATTAATTAATGAAGAGAATGTAATATTTTATTATTTATTGTTATATTAATAATTGAAGGTTAGTAGTATATTTTATGGCTATGATTTTTTATCCCTCCCAATTCTATTTCTTTATTTTCTTTAAATTTTTGTGCTTTTAATCTAACTGGGTGATCTGAGCTTATGTTATTATAAGGACATAAATTTTTTTAAGTGGAAGCATATAATGCAATGTGATTGTATATATTCTATATTATTTAAGAAATTAAATAATAATTATTTATACAGGGTGAGCTTTCTAAATAGAATAATTTATTTTGAAATTATCCAAAAAGTGAAATAGTAAAGGCCAATGGGTAAATGAATCCACTAAATTTGTGATTATAATTTAAAATAAACAATCTCGTGGTATATAAATATAAAGTCGATCTCATCAAGCGGTTAGCAGAAGAATTGACTCTCTGCATCGGTTACTTACCAAATAATTTTTCACATTACACACGAGACATGACAGTCTCATTTGAAGTCTACATTTTTTTCAAAGATCGAGAGAGACTGAGCTATGCTTATATAAATATATTGAATTGACACGTCAAAACTTGGTTTCAGTCATCAGTGGTAGCTGCAAAGTGCAAACCCACTGAAATGGAGAAAAGCAATAAGGGGGAAACAAAGAATAATGGAGCTTTTGAAAACCTTAAACCTATATATTATGTCTCATTTTGCTGCTTCCCATCTTTAACGCCCGAGTTTTCTCTTTCTGTTGGTTCGACGCGAATGGAAGGAGGTTCAACAACTATTTCCAAATCAAAGCTCAAGAACCCGGTTTTTTCTTTAGATTATGAGCTTGACCCGTTGAGGTTTTTCCTTAATTTAATGTTTTTTTATTTATTAAAATTGGATTTTAGACTATTTTCTTCGAAGAGTACTTGAAAAAAGATGTTTACTGAGATTGTGTCGTTTTTTCTGGATTTTCTCATTTCTGTGATTCTACTGATCGTTCTTTGTTTTTTGGCAAACTCGTGTGTCTGGTTGTTCAGAGTAAAGGCATTCATTACTCGTATTACTGAAGAAAGTTGCTTCAACAGTAATTTGACTTGATATTTTAATTTACGGTGCAGATTTAAAGAAGGAATAGCATCTAGGTATTCCTGTATTTACCATATTGCTGACAACATAAAAATACAACGAGTATTTCGGCATGACGCAGCTTATTTTCTGGTGAATTTTTTGTTATTTGTTTGATACTGAATCTTAGAATTGGAACGTTTAGAACTATATCGTAAATGTCTTCATTGAGTTGGGAATTACTCTTCTTGATCTTACAGTTCTTAGACGAGGAGAAGTTCAAGGAGACAGTTCACAAGTAAGTTTCTGACTATTATGTTCGTTTTGTCTGAATCTCTATTTGGTTGTTGAAGAATCTTCTAATAAAAAAATATTATTATTTGGAAGCTATGCATGTAGACTCCCAGTTTTGTCATGGCAACTAGACAAAGATTATAAACTTCAGATTCTTATGCTTACTTGAAAGTTTTAAACTTTAATTTCTGAAATATCAAGCATTGTATTTTGTTGACCCTTCCTTAGCTGTCAACATAAAGCAGTATACCAATGAATTTTTCCAATAAAATAATAATAAACAGAAACTGCTTCTCTGTTTAATACATTATGGCAGTGTGGTTGCATTTCTTCATCAATGAAATGGAACATTTTGAAATTAAGTTTAATAAATATCTTATTTCTTTGTATGCGTGTATTTATCGTCTGGAATTTAGGTTAGAACAAGAGTAAAGTTTTTTCTTCAATATGAAATATTTTGTGGATCAAGTCCAGGCAGGAGCCTGGGATGAAGTTGAGCGTTATTTATGTGGCTTCACAAAAGTTGAGGACAATCGCTATTCGATGAAGATTTTCTTTGAAATTAGGAAGCAGAAGTATTTAGAAGCTCTTGATAGGTGAGGTTGAAATTATGAATCTTGAGGTACAATGTCATGTGTTACTTACCAAAGAGTGCACTTCACTCGTTTTTTTGCTTTGGAAAACTGTACTTGACTTTATTTCAAATTGATATGACAAAGGCACTTTGGTACCCCAATGCTGACAGGAGCTTATTTATTGAATGAAGAAAGTTTTCAGCATGTTAATTGGTCTGGGATGTTACAAAACTTAAGTCATGATTCATATTTTGTGGTTTTGTGTAAGCTTATAATGATTTATTACCACCTTTTTATCAGTCAGGATAGAGCGAAAGTTGTTGATATCCTTGTGAAGGATCTAAAGGTTTTTACCTTTTTCAGTGAGGAACTTTTCAAGGAGATTACTCATTTGCTTACTCTTGATAACTTTAGGTATGTGTAATAGTTCCTTTAATAGCTGTGATGTTGCTTTTGGTCGTTCTTAATTTATATGGTGTTATTATCTTGTTTCCAGCAAAATGAGCAGCTTTCCAGGTATGGGGACACAAAATCAGCTTGAAATATTAAGCTGATAGAACTTAAGAAGTTAATAGAAGCAAATCCTCTATTATGTGATAAGCTTTCTTTCCCAGTCTTCAAAAGTTCACGTTTGAGGACCTTAATCAACCAGAGGTCATTCTTCCACTTCTCATTTTGTTTTATTGTGGAAATTATTTGGGTGATGTTTTTGCCTCTTTTTGCCATATGTTGGAATCTATCCTAAAACACGACTTTCTAAAGTTCATTTCCCTATTTAATTTTTCAGTTTAAATTGTTAACATCAGCTTTGCGAGAATCCCCCGTCCAAACCCTGATATTAAAACACTATTTATGGATCATTCTTGCAATCCAACTTCTAATGGATCTTGTCCTCCTCTTACGAATAGCCCATTGACAGGACCAATTCCTAAAGCTGGTGCGTTTCCTCCAATTGGTGCCCATGGTGTAAGTACAATCTATCTATTTACAATAATGATGACTATATGGAACCAACTCCATGTTACCTGCAATCACTTTATATTGCACAGCCATTTCAACCTGTTGTTTCCCCTTCTTCTGGTGCTATTGCTGGGTGGATGTCAAGCTCAAATCCTTCTATGTCTCAACCTGTTGTTGCACCAGCGCCATTTGGTTTTGTGCAGCCTTCTGGTGCAGGTGAGGATGTTTGTGATTGTTTAATTTGAGTGCTTTTAGTTTTGTACTGTTATGTGGTTTATTTGTTCAAAATCTTTAAACCTTTCTTTTTCTTCAAATAAAGTTGCATTCTTGAAACACCCTAGGACTCCATTGGGTGTTTCAAGTATGGATTATCAGTCAGCTGATTCAGAGCACTTGGTTAAGAGCATCCGCATGGGTCAATCTGATGAGGTGAGGATGATCAGATTTCAACTCTTACATGTCATGTGCTTTATTTTTAAAATTATTACGTCTACATGCTCGTTGATTGGTTTTTTAGGTATCCTTTTTGGGTGTATTGCATTCTTCTAGTAGCTATTCACAAGATGATCTTTCTAAAAAATTTGTGTGGAGCCTTGCTCAAGAATCTAATGTGATAAGCATGGACTTCCATCTGCAGTTACAAACGATTCTCTTCGGTTTGTGTTTTAGAATGTTTTGGTTAGTAGATTTTTTCTGATTCTGTTATTGAACTTTTTCAATTTTTTGTTTGTAGTTGGGACAAATGTTGGTGACATTAGCTTTTGGGAAGTTAGGTCCCGTGAAAGATTGGTGCACAGACCCTTCAAGGTTTGGGATTTACAAGCTGCTTCAAAGCCATTGCAGGTATTTTGCTGTCTTAGCTATAAATGAGCCATTACTTGATTTTTGTGTAACTTTTATTCTGACTGTGGACATACGAAAGGGGCTGACATTGAAGTATGGCTTTATTACATTTTTACCGTGAAGTTACCAATGATTACAGCATCTTAATCTTTCTTTTAATAACCAATAGCTGATTCTCATTTCAATAATCTTAATTGTCTCACCAGACAGCCTTGTTGAATGATGCTGCAATGTCAGTTAACCGGTGTGTTTGGGGACCTAATGGGCTCATGCTTGGTATGTTAAAAACTTGAAAACCTTTGGGAATATTATATAGTTTATAAAACTGTTTTTTTGGACTATATTGGGTGATATCGCTAAACTTTTTTAGGAGTTGGTTTTTCGAAGCACATTGTTCAGATATATACCTACAATCCAACTGGAGAATTGAGACAACATATGGAGGTAAAAATTGAAATCAACGAATGTTATTTTCTTTTTTGAATGATATGGTATTGGTTATTGACTAAGCATTTCATGATTTAGACCGATGCTCATTAGGGGTGTCCACGGTCTGGTTTGGTCCGGTTTTTAGTAAAAAAAAATTAACCGGACCGGACCGTTCATATTATTTTAACCAAACCGGACCGGACCGTTTAACTAATAGGAATTTTAAAACCGTCCAATTTGGTTAATGGTTTTCAATGGTTTTTAAAACTTTTTTTTGTTAAACTTTTTTCCTATAACTAAGAATGCAATCAAATTATAACGCGACACACATAATAACAAATTAATACATTAATCCATAAAATACATTTATAATACATTAATCCATAAAAAAAAAAAAAAAGAACAGTAAGTTGAGAATAATAAAGCTGAGCAGAAAAAGAATTGTAAGTTGCTTCCTCTCTATGGAGGAAGTGGTAGCAAATCTTTTCAGAGGTGAGATTGAGTCATAGATGGTGCTACTAAACTTGCTAATCTAAGTAGCAAACAGAGGCAGAAATTAGTTGAAAAAGGTGTAATTTTGAGAGGAAACAAACATAGATAGAGAACTGGAAGTTTGGTAAATTATATATGTAAATTGTAATATATTAATATTACAAATGAGAAGTGGGTATTAATAATAATAATAATAATATATATTTAAAAAAATTAATATTTTATTTATAACGGTCCGGCCCGATTGGTTAAAAAATTTACAAAACAGGACCGGACCGTTTCACCAACGGTTTGTATTATTTTTAACCGGACCGGATCATATATTTCATAAAATTGTCCAATTCGGTCCGATTTTTCGATTTTGTCCGGTTTTTGGACACCCCTAATGCTCATGTTGGTGGTGTTAATGACATTGCATTACTCATCCAAACAGACAACTGTGCATTGCTACTTGTGGAGATGACAAAATGATTAAGGTATCAGCTGTGATGCTTCAAAAGGTTATTTATAAGGGGCATATGACCTTGCTTTCTCTAAAATTTGGAGTTATAGGTATGGGATGCTGCAGCTAGATGCAGGCTATACACAATTGAAAGCCATGAAGCTCCTGTTTTTTATGTTTGTCCTCATTACAAAGAAAATATTCAGGTATATTCTAATCTGGAAGTTAATTATCAGCTTCTTGCTTATTAAGTGATACGAACCGGACCCCCTTCCGAAGACGGCCCGACACGAGCCTAGGGCCGTGCCTTGAGAAGGGCCTCAAGATAGTGCAAAAAGGCATGCAACATAAAAAACAAGCATGCAAGCACAATGGAAGAGGAGAAGACAAGTGCAAGTGGCAAATTCCAAAAATTGGAGCTGCGCCGCGGCATGGTATTTGGGCGCCGCGGCACAAGGCGTTCTGTTTTGATTCGAAGGAGACGTGCGCGCCGCGGCACGAGAATGTGGCGCCGCAGCGAGGAGGTTTCTGTTTTGGGCCAAAGATGCATGCGCGCCGCGGCATGAGATTCCATGCGCCGCGGCATGACGAGGACTGGGGCAGACGTGCGCGCGCTGACATGCCAGACCTGCGCGCTGACACGGACAAGCGCGCCTGACAGCCAGACCTGCGCGCAGATCCTGAATGTGCGCGCCGCGGCATGAACATTTGTGCGCCGCGGCATGGCTACGCGTGTGGCAAACAGAACAGGGCGCGCCGCGGCATGACTATTTCCCCGCCGAGGCACAGATTCAAAAAGTTGTAATTTTGTAACCATTGGATCAAAATCAATGGCTAGGATTTTTTTTGGCATTTTTAGGTTTTCTTTTGTATCTATATATATGTATAGCAGCTGCCCATTGTAAGGGACACAATAGACATGAATTTTAATCAATGAAAATATTTTGAAGTGATTTCAAAATTTGAGAGCACAAGTGCTTCTCTTGTTCTATCAAGAAACTTATCAAAGGAACTAGCAACCTTTTGTGGCGTTTCGCCTTGTCTCGGCTCGTGGTGCGTATATCCATGTGTGGAGGTGAGTTCCTTGCTACCATAGTCTAGCGTTTTCTTGTAGAATCTGCGCGCTAAGATTGGTGTCGGGTTTCTGTCCGTATTTCTTGTGGTTGCCAAACCGCGTGATTTGGAGGTCATACGAGTCATGGCGAGCGGTTCGCATCATTAAGAGTACTTAAAACGCGTGGAATTGTGATTGAAGTTAACTGTTTGATCTGATTAACAAGAGGCAGCTACTAATTCTTAAGTTCAATGCACAAGTATTTGTGTGCAGTTTATTTTTTCAACTGCTATTGAAGGGAAGATTAAAGCTTGGCTTTATGATTGCTTGGGATGAAGAGTGGATTATGCCATTTGCTGGATACTTTCCTTTTACATCTGTAACTCATTGAGTTCTCTTTAACTTATTTTTTGTCTAATAAGTAATGCAACCACTTTCGTTAATGGTATTTTTTTTCCTTTCCTTGCAGGCTCTTTTCATGTGGAACAAGCAACGAGGGTGAATGTCATCTAGTTGAATGGAATGACAGTGAAGGAGCTATTAAACGTACATAGTATGGTTTTAGGAAGCGTTCTTTAGGTGTTGTTCGATTTGACACAACAAGGAACCGATTCTTGGCTGCTGGAAATTTCAGATTAAGTTATGGGATATGGATAATGAAAACATGTTGACAGCTATTGCTGCAGACAGCGGGTTGCCAGTACGTATTGGTATCTTTCATGTTATGTTGAAAGTCTTTAGTTTGCAAATAAGATTTGCATTATTGTTCTGTTTTTAATTTTTTGCAGGCAAGTCCTAGACTGAGATTTAACAAAGAAGGATCATTGTTGGCAATCACTACCACTGATAATGGCATTAAGACCTTTGCCAACAATGATGGTCTGTGCTTGATAAGGATGCTGGAAAGTAGGGCTCTTCAGAAGAATCGAAGCCGTTCTAATCCCATTTACTCTAAGTTATATGTTATTTGTCTGCTAACAATAAAATATAAAGTGCAAACCTTCCACTGACCCTTGCAATTGTCATTTTAAGCTCTCTTTCTCTGCCCGTGTGTTTGTTTATCTTTTGTTTTTGTTTTTGTTCTTTAAGAAATCCTTTTAAATAAATAATATCTGTGACTCTGAGTTGTTCTTTATGGGTCTTATCCATTTGAACATGGTTTATCTTAATTGAATCTAATGAATTCACAAGGTTAGTTGCATTGCTAAAAGTGATATCTTTGTGGATTTATTATTATGTTATATGAGTCCATGTTTTCCCATATGTGTGTAGTTCTAGCAATTTCTATGTGATTTTGTTAGACCTCCTATACAATTTACATATGCACGAAGAAGAGAAAATGGGAGTGGAGGTTGTGGTAAATGAGCACATGGGAAAGCAGAGTTTGTTACTTGGTGAGAAGAGAGTTTGTTAGGGAATATTGACGCGTAGATAATTCTGTTAGGAAGTATGTGAGCAAAAAAATATATTAAATAAAGAAAGTGTGAGTGGGAAGGGTGTGGAGAATTTTGTAAGAGCTTTAGCTCATTGGAGAGAACAAGCCTCTCGAAAGCTTGATTTTGGTGCTATTATTTTCTGACTTTTCTAAGAACAATTTCAGATTATTTGTCTTGCTAATTTGGTTTTGATATATATAAATAGTGTGTATCAAATTGGTATTAGAGCAAGCGATTCTCACAAAATGGCTAAAACAAATAACCAGAGGTTGGAATCAATGAAAGAAGTCATCGAAAACATACAAGGGGAGCAAGATAAGATTGGCAAAGAAGTTGGGGGACTTAGGGATGAGATACATACCTTGGCGCAACACCTGAATTAGGGGTTTGAACAGATGTTCAAATGGCAGGAAGAAAATCAGAGGTTAGTAGCTTCGGGGAAGGCAATAGAGGCGTTAATCGCAACACCAATAACCATGGCTCACTCTGGTTCTTCACAAAATACCAGCGAGTCCGGTGGAGGGACCAACCCAAGGCACAATTACCGGTTTCAAAAATTGGATATGTCGATATTCAATGGACAGAATCTTAACAGATGGATCATGAGGGCTGAGCGTTATTATATGTTCAACCGAATGACTGAAAAAGAGAAGTTGGAAGCTGCAATCGTTAGTTTTGAAGGAGATGTTCTTTCTTGGTACCTATGGGAAAGCAAGAAGAAGGGCTTCTCATCATGGGAGTAAATGAAGATGTTATTGCTTCAACAATTTCGATCAACTCAAATTGGAACTCTCTATGAATAATGGTTGGCTCTTGAACAAGAAGGGACGGTGCTGGAATATTGTAGAAGATTCATTGAGTTGTCTGCTCCTTTAGAGAATGTCTCAGAAGATATGGCTCTGGGAAATTTTTTGAATGGGCTTAAACCAAACATTCGGGCTGAGGTAAGGCTACTTGGGCCAAATAGATTGGGCCGAGCCATGGATTTGGCTCAGCTGGTGGAAGAAAAGTTGAGGTTAACCCAGTCCGGTCGATTCCCAAAGACCCAAAGTAATAAACCATTCTATGGACAGCGGAGCACCTCAATTCTTCATCATCGTCATCCACTCCGAGGGGTAATGTTGAATGTAGCTCGCCGATGCTACCGCAGATGGGGAAGATAAGGAGATTGACGAACTCGGAGCTGCAGAAATGCCGTGAGAAGGGGTTGTGCTATAGGTGCGATGAAAAATGGGCACCTGGGCATCGATGCTAAAGGAAGGAGCTCAATTTTCTGATAACGCAAGATGACAGTGATGAAGAACAGGGGTTCAAGAATCAATTGGAGGGAAATGAGCTGGATTTGGTAGAGGTGGAAGTGTCACTCAATTCGGTGGTGGGTTTCACCACACCCAAAACGGTGAAACTCACGGGCTACATCAACAACTAAGAAGTTGTCACTCTTATTGACCCAGGGGCTACTCACAACTTCATTTCACAGAAGGTTGTGGAGAAATTTCAATTGCCCATCACTAAAACCAAAGGTTATAGGGTCGTCTTAGGAGCTAGGGGTGCTATCAAAGGAGAAGGTATATGCAGAGGGGTTCAGCTGCAATTGCAAAGCCTTACAATCATTGAGGATTTCCTACCTCTAGAGTTGGGTAGTTCTGATATAATTTTGGGGATACAGTGGCTGGAGACCTTATGTATGACACATACCAATTGGAAATTGCAGTTAATGAAATTCACCATGGGAGGACAAATTGTCACCCTTAGAGGAGACCCTGCACTGGGCAGATCAAGAGTGTCTATAAAAATTATGATTAAAGCCATACATCAAGAAGGGTCTGGAGTGTTAATTGAGTTAACCCACTTGGAAGGAAAAGGTGAAGAACTCGTGGAAGAAGCAGGGTGTATAGCCCCTTTATTACAAAAATTTCAGGCTGTTTTTCAGATGCCAGAAGGGCTACCTCCACCTAGAAATAAGGAACATGCCATTATCCTTAAAGACAACAGCACCCCTGTCAGTGTAAGGCCATATCGATATCCTCATGTGCAAAAGGATGAGATAGAAAGGTTCATCAAAGACATGCTCAAGGCTGGCATTATAAGAAGCAGCACCAGTCCATTTTCAAGTCCGGTATTGCTGGTTAAGAAAAAAGATGGATCGTGGTAGTTCTGCATTGACTACAGGGCCCCCAACAAGGCAACTGTGTTGGACAAATGCTCAATTCTTGTGATAGACGAGCTGTTGGACAAATTGCATGGTGCACAAATCTTTTCTAAGTTGGATTTGAAATCAGGATATCACCAAATCAGAGTTAAGGAAGAGGATATACCCAAAACAGTTTTTAGAACTCATGATAGACACTATGAGTTTTTGGTAATACCCTTTGGCTTGACCAATGGCCCAGCCACTTTTCAATCTCATGAATGAAGTTTTTTGACCCTACCTTAGGCGTTTTGTGTTGGTATTCTTCGATGATATATTGGTCTATAGCAAGGATGAAGAAGCACATAAACAACATGTGGCTTTGGTCTTAGAAATATTATAGGAACACCATCTCTACGCCAAAATAAAGAAATGTGAGTTTGGCAAGAGGGAAATCAGCTACTTGGGGCATGTAATCATAGGAAAAGGCGTGGCCGCTGATCCCAGTAAAATTCAAGCCATGCAACTTTGGCCACAACCCAAGAATGTTAAGGAATTAAGAGGCTTCCTTGGTTTAATTGGATATTACAGAAAATTTGTCTGCAATTATGCTCAGAAAGCATGGCCTTTAACTAAACAATTGAAGAAAGATTGCTTTGATTGGAATGAACGTGCCACTGAAGCTTTTAATGAACTCAAGGTTGTAATGACCCAATTACCAGTGCTCGCTATGCCCGATTTCACAAAAACTTTCATTATTGAAACGGATGCATCAGGATATGAATTGGGGGCGATTTTATCTCAAGAGAAGAGGCTAGTGGCTTTTTATAGTCACACCTTAGAGCCAAGGGCTCGTATGAAGTCAATATACGAAAAAGGGTTAACAACCATTGTGTTTGCAGTCCACAGGTGGAGAACCTACTTGCTGGGAAGGCATTTCATTGTCAAAACAGACCAACAAAGCCTCAAATATTTGTTGGAGCAACACATCATCAACTTTGAATACCATAAGTGGGTGGCAAAATTGATGGGTTTCAGTTTCGACATCTAATACCGAATTGGAGCCAGCAATAAAGTGGCCAATGCTCTATCCCGAATGCAAGACCCTATTGAATTTGTTCAACTTACTGTTTCTCAGTGGCAACATTAGTCCAAGCTACAAGAAGAGATTTCCAAGGATGTGGTTTTACAGAATCTCAAACACCGAATAGAAGATGGGCTCCCTGCACCAGTTGGGTTTTAGGTTTATGATCAGAAGTTGTGTTTCAAAGGGAGGTTGGTAATCCCTAAGAAGTTTGCCCTGCTATCCCTTATAATAGGTGAGTTTCACACTAGCCCTGTGGGAGGCCATTCAGGTGAGACCAAAACCTATAAGAGACTAGCTTCTAAACTCTTTTGGGAAGGCATGCACAAGGATGTAGTTAAGTATGTTCAGGAATGTGGGGTATGCCAACAAAACAAGTACCAAGCAGTTTCTCCAATGGGACTTTTGCAACTACTTTCAATTCCTGCCAGAATTTGGGAAGATGTGACCATGGATTTCATTAATAGACTGCCGAAATCCGAGGGACTGGATTCTATCTTGGTGGTTGTGGATAGGCTGAGCAAATACGCTCATTTCATTGGGCTCAAGAACCCTTACACAGTTGCTACTGTGGCTACAACATTTGTCAAGGAAGTAGTTCGACTACATGGGCTGCCTTCGTCTATTATTACGGACAGAGATCGAATTTTCCTCAGCTTGTTTTGGAAAGAATTATTCAAGTCACAAGGGACAAATTTGAAGTGTAGTATGGCTTACCATCTACAAACGGATGGGCAAACCGAGGTCGTCAATAGGTGTCTTGAAACCTATCTTAAATGTTTTTCCTTTGAAAAACCACGTACATGGGCTAAGTGGTTACCATGGGCTGAATATTGGTACAATACCTCTTTGCACATTGCCACAGGTACAACACCTTTCAAGGTGGTCTATGGACGGGACCCTCCATGTTTAATCCGTTATGAAAAGCACTCCACTTATGTTTCTGAAGTGGATCAATTGCTGGGAGATAGGGATGCTGCCTTGGATGATATGAAAATACATCTAATTCGAGTACAACATAAGATGAAGAATGTGGCTAACTCTCAAAGGCGACAAGGATGTTTTGAGGAGAGGGAAAGGGTGTTTTTGAAACTCGGACCATATCGACAGCAGTCTTTGGCAAAAAGAAAGTTCGAAAAATTGGCTGCACGGTTCTATGGCCCTTTTAAGGTGCTCCAAAAAGTTGGCTAGGTGGCTTACAAGTTAGAGCTTCCAATTACCTCAAAAATCCACCCAGTTTTTCACATATCACAATTAAGGAAAGCAAGAGGAGAGGTGCATTCTTCAAACGGGTTACCATCACAGTTAACCTCTGATTTGGAGTTGGTTACTGAACTCGATCAAGTTTTAGGTGTGCATTCTAAACTGAATGGACCATGCAGTGAGCTTGAGGTCCTTTTGAAATGGAAGGATTTACCTGATTTTGAAGCCACTTGGGAGGACTTTTCTACCATCCAAAACCAGTTTCCTTCTTTTCACATTGAGGACAAGGTGGGAGTTTGGGGGGTAATGTTAGACCCCCTATACGATTTACCTATGTACGGAGAAGAGAAAAAAGGAGTGGAGGTTGTGGTAAATGAGCACATGGGAAAACAGAGTTTGTTACTTGGTGAGAAGAGAGTTTGTTAGGGAATATTGACACGTAGGATAATTCTGTTAGGAAGCATGTGAGCAAAAAAATATATTAAATAAAGAAAGTGTGAGTGGGAAGGGTGTGGAGAATTTTGCAAGAGCTTTAGCTCATTGGAGAGAACATGCCTCTCGAAAGCTTGATTTTGGTGCTATTATTTTCTGACTTTTCTAAGAACGATTTCAGATTATTTGTCTTGCTAATTTGGTTTTGATATATATAAACAGTGTGTATCAGATTTCTGTATTGTTTTTCTCTGATTAGGGTTTTATGTTGATCCATAATGGCAGCTTTTACTCTCATTTTACTTTTGCAGCCTCTGATTGTCAATGAGCTTGATCCAATGACAAGCGTATCTTCTCCAGTTAGTCCATCCTTTGAATGTCATGATAGAATACCTCCTGCTGTGTTTATCGGTAGTCTTGTAAGTCAGTTTCTTAATTTGAATGAAATTTTCATTGTACTCTATATTCACGACATTATGATGTCGGTAATTGCAGGGCACCACGGACAATAGTAGGCTTGTTGATGTTAAACCACGGGTTTCAGAGGACACGGATAAAATTAGAAGCCGTAAGGCATCTGATATAGTTGAACCATCTCAAATAAAACATCTGCGACTTCTTGACTCTGCCAAGGTAGTTATTGGTTTCCAAACTATAGTATCTAGAGAAAAAATCTGATACATTTGATGTAATATGGCTCTATTTAAAGCAATTTTTAGTGCATAATGTAGTTCAAAGCTCCTTTGTGAGAACTGCACATTTATTTGGCAAGACTTCAGAGCTGCACATTCCTTACTTGAACTTTCAAATTGCAGATATTGAGACTAATTTATACCAAATGGCCTAGCTCTATTCGGACTTGCTTCTAGTGCAGTTCAGAAGCTCTGGAAATGGCAACATAGTGAAAGGAATCCAACAGGGAAGGTAAAACTAATGTTGTAATATGCAAAAAGTAAAATCCAATTTTTGATACCTGAATAGTTCTCCATGTTGATTTGTTAGGCTACTGCTTATGTTGTGCCACAGTTGTGGCAGCCGACAACTGGAACACTTATGACCAACGACATAAATAACAATAAACCAGCTGAAGACTCTGCTGCATGCATTGCTTTATCAAAGAATGATTCTTATGTGATGTCTGCATCAGGTGGAAAAGTCTCTTTGTTCAATATGATGACATTCAAGGTTTGCTATCATTTTCTCTATTTATTTTCATTCTCAGTTTAGTTTTAATGGCTTCATTAGCTTCTCCTCGATAATTGGAATGGGAAGAGTTTTCAACAAAGGTTATGTATGATTCAAATCCTGATTAAACCACTTCTCAGGTGATGACAACATTTATGTCTCTCCCACCTGCAGCGACTTTTTTGGCTTTTCATCCACAAGATAACAATATTATTGCTATTGGCATGGAGGACTCTACTATGCAAATATATAATGTTAGGTTTGATGAGGTATGTCATCTTTTGATTATTTCATGTACGAGTACGTCATGTATTTCTTGCTTCTGGTATTTTAAAGTCACATCAACAGTGTGCCTTTGAATATTTTGAATTAAGCAGTTTCTTAGGTGCTGCTACTTAAATTTATATTCAATGCGATTGCAAATTAAGTGATATTGCATTAGATTACTTTTGTACTCAAAATCTTCATTACTCATACTTTTATTTGTTTCATTTCACTTGTGTTTCCAATATCAAACATAGCTAAGTACATTATCATAGTATTTTTTGGGGGGACAACAGAAAATGAAATATATTCATAAGCTCAAAAAAGAGTAGTACAACTAGCTCTTCATCGAAGTGACAGAAATCCATACTTCAGGTATACCCACTGCACCTAAAGTAGTCTGACTTGACAGAAACACAGAATAACATTCATCCCCTAGCAATAATGCACTACTATCCAGCTAGAGCAAATACCAGCAAGACTACTAAACAATAAGGCACAACACAGGCTACTCTGAGGCTAAATCCACACAAAATAACACAAACAAACAAGCATAACAGTTAAAGAAACTAGAACAAAGGATGTAGCCTAAACCAATCCAAAACAACAATACAAACAACCAGAAGCAAATTAGACATAGACACCAGAAAAAGAACAACAAACCCATCCAAAGCATCCCACAGCCTACTTCAGCACCACTTCTTGCTCACCATCCTCAAGAGCCACACCAGACGCACCATCCTGCACATCCAGCAACAGAGGCACACATTGTAGTTCCTTCCTCTAACTCTTACCACCATGAACTGCATTAGCACCTCCTACCTTGGCCCCAATCTTACCCCTCTTTCCCTTGCCAGCATCCTACCTAACATAGCTGTGGGAAAACTGTTGAAATCCAGAATTGTAATAATTAGAGCCAGCTGTTATCCATTTAATTTTACTAGCTGTTATGTTTTTTATCATTAGCTACTAGCTGTTATGTTTATTATGATTAGCTAGCTGTTAGCATTCTTTTATTATTCCATTTTTACTATAAAATGGTGATCAAACATTGTAATAGATACAATGAAATACAGCAGAGAATTATTTAACATTGCTTCTCAATTTACGTCATGGTATCAGAGCTTTAGGCTCAATTCTGGGTTCCCTTCTTCCAGCCTTCATTGCTGCATTTTTTTTTTTTTTTTGCTCAGTTTCAGCAGATTTTTTGCTCAGTTTTCAGCAGATTTTTTGCTCAGTTCCAGCAGATTTTTTGCTCTGTTTTTACTGATTTTTCTCTGTTTTCTAAAGACAAAACGGAGTATTTCACGTGTTCTTTTTACCAGCCTTCATAGCTGATTTTTTCCATTCACTGATAGTCTTTCCTTGCTGTTCGGCCTTCATTGCCACCTTCTCCCTGATTCTAATCAGTTTTTCAGCAAGTTGTACCTTGTGAAAAATGTCAGAAGTTGCAGAAACAACCACTACAGCCCAATCAGAAGAGGTCATTCGATCTCAACAACCTGGAGAGTTGCAAAATATTCAGGCTGCCTATAAACTGAATGGAAAAAACTATCTCAAATGGTCCCAACTCGTTCGTACTGTTCTAAAAGGAAAGGGAAAACTAAGTCATCTTATGGGTACAGGGCCAAAATTGGGAGACCCTAAGTTTGAAGCATGGGATGAAGAAGATTCGATGATTATGGCATGGCTGTGGAATTCAATGGTTCCTGAGATTAGTGACACATGTATGTTCTTAGCTACTGCAAAAGATGTTTGGGATGCAATACAACAGACATATTCAAAGGCAAGAGATGCTGCTCAAGTATATGAGGTGAAGGTGAAAACGATGGCTGCTAAACAAGGCAATAAAACAGTTACTGAGTATGCCAATCAATTGAAAAGTCTATGGCAAGAACTTGATCATTATAGGGTGATAAAAACCAAGTGTTCGGAAGATGCTGCTGTTCTAAAAAATTTTATTGAGCAAGATAGAGTCTATGATTTTCTTGTTGGACTTAATCCAGAATTTGATCAAATGAGAGTCCAGATTCTTGGCAAGCAGGAGGTTCCATGCTTTAATGAAGTGGTAGCACTGGTTAGAGGGGAGGAAAGCAGAAGAGGACTCATGCTCGAACCACAAAGCACGGACAGCTCGGCTATGGTAGCCATTGGTGGCAATAAATCAACCACAAACACGGAAAAAGCACCATTTTTTGAAAGTGGAAAACCTGGACAACCAAAGGACAAATTGTGGTGTACCTTCTGTAAGAAGGCACGCCATACTCGTGAGCGGTGTTGGAAGCTTCATGGCAAACCTCCAAGCCGAGAATGGGGACATAAAGGAGAGCAACCAAGGAACAATGGTCAGACGCATATCGCAACGACACAGCAGAATGAAGCAGCACCAAAGGAGTTGAGTGGTTTCAACCAAGAAGAGGTCGAGAGGTTGAGATCTCTACTTGGAAACCTTGACAAACCTTCAGGTACTTGTTCATTGGCGTACTCTGGTAAGTTTCCATCCCCTATTGGATTAAATGTCTCGAATACAACATTTGTTGACTCCTGGATCATGGATTCAGGAGCTACCGACCATATGACCCATTCACCAAATGTTTTTTCCACATACTCCCCATGTCCAAGCAATAGGAAAATAACTACAGCTGATGGTTCTTTGACTACTATAGCAGGTGTAGGAGATGTTAAGATAAGCCCATCATTGACCTTAAAAAATGTTCTCCATGTCCCTAGATTATCCACAAACCTTGTCTCTATCCAAAAGCTTACTCAAGATTTATGTTGCAATGTGATTTTTCATCATAGTTATTGTGTATTTCAGGACAAGGATTCGGGGAAGATGATTGGACATGCTAGAGAACGGGCTGGGCTCTACTACCTTGAAGCACCAAGCCAATCAAACATTACTAATGGCAGATTACCTTTTTCTTTTGTTTCAGAACTTTATTCATCCAATAAAGACAAAGTTTGGCTTCACCATCGCCGACTTGGACATCCATCATTTAGAGTCATTAAAATTTTGTTTCCATCTTTATTTCAAGGTCTAGATGTTGAGAACTTTCATTGTGAAGTGTGCGAATTTGCTAAACACAAACGTGTACCTTTTCCAGTAAGTAATAAAAGAAGCTCTCTTCCTTTTTATCTCATTCATAGTGATATTTGGGGTCCTTCTACTATTCCCAATGTTTCTGGGGCAAAATGGTTTGTGTCATTCATTGATGATTGTACTCGTGTTACTTGGATTTTTTTACTTAAACATAAATCTGATATTAGTACCGTTCTTCCAAATTTTTGCTCCATGATTAAGAACCAATTCGGGGTCAATATCAAAAGGTTTAGGTCAGATAATGCTAGGGATTATTTCAATCGAGTTCTAACTCCTTATTTTGAAAAGGAAGGGATAGTACAGGAGTCATCATGTGTCAATACACCACAACAAAACGGAGTCGCAGAAAGAAAAAATGGTCATCTTCTTCAGTCAACCCGAGCCTTCTTATTCCAGAAAAATGTGCCTAAATCTTTTTGGGGGGAAGCAGTTCTTACAGCCACTCATCTTATAAATCGTTTGCCTTCCAGAGTCTTGGGATTCAAGAGTCCAATGGAAACACTCTCAACATTCTATCCAAACATACACACTACAAATAATCTTATCCCTAGGATATTTAGGTGCGTGTCATTTGTCCATGTTCATAGTCAAAATAGAGGAAAGCTAGACCCAAGGGCATTAAAATGTGTATTTGTGGGTTATTCCTCAACTCAAAAAGGGTACAAGTGTTATCACCCTCCATCAAAGAAGTTCTATGTCTCGGTGGACGTTACTTTCAATGAACAAGCACCTTACTTCACCACACCTTATCTTCAGGGGGAGAATTCCATACTTGAAGATAAGGATGGGGATTTCTTGCTTGATTTGTTGTCACTTCCAATGTCTGAACCACTTTCAATATCTAAGTTCATGCCAAATCCTGTGTCTGAATCTGTGCCTGAAATTTCAGTAAATCCCAACTCTGCCATTGAGAATGTGAGATTTGGCAAGGTGTACTCAAGGAAGAAGATATCGATTGTCCCTGAATCAGTGCAAGTCCAAGAATCCAACTCAGATCCTGAGAATGAGGTAACAATTTCTAATTCTTCATTACAAGTTGAAACTGAATCTCATGTAGGCATTGACCAAGACCTTCCTATTGCTATTAGGAAAGGATCTAGAGAATGCACAAAACGACCTTTATATCCTCTTGCACACTTCCTGTCCTTTAAACATTTATCACCATCACATAGAGCCTTCCTAGTTAACCTGAACACCATTGCCATCCCTACCACCTTATCCGAGGCTTTGTCTAATGAGAAATGGAAACAAGCCATGAATGTAGAAATTGAGGCATTGGAGAAGAACAAAACATGGGAGTTGATGAAATTGCCAGTAGGAAAGAAACCAGTGGGGTGTAAGTGGGTATATACAGTGAAATATAGAACAGATGGATCAATAGAGAGGTATAAGGCAAGGCTGGTAGCCAAGGGCTATACTCAAACCTATGGGATTGACTACCTAGAGACTTTTGCTCCAGGTGCAAAAATGAATACTGTTAGAATTCTGTTGTCATTAGCAGCTAATTATGGTTGGGAGTTACAGCAGTTTGATGTCAAGAATGCATTTTTGCACGGAGAACTAGAAGAAGAAATTTATATGGAGGTCCCACCAGGTTATGGCAATAATTTGGATGCTCATACTGTGTGCAAATTAAAGAAAGCCTTATATGGACTTAAGCAATCACCACGAGCATGGTTTGGCAGATTTGCGAAAGTTATGAATGCTATGGGATATAAACAAAGCCAAGGAGATCACACACTGTTCATTAAACACTCATCTTCAGGGGGAGTCTCAGTACTCTTAGTATATGTTGATGACATAATAATGACAGGGAATGATGATAAAGAGAGACAACTTCTAAGTCAATGTTTGGCTAAGGAATTTGAGATCAAAGTATTAGGAAGGTTGAAATATTTTCTTGGGATTGAGGTGACTCACTCTAAGCAGGGCATTTTTATCTCCCAACAAAAGTATGTTACGGATCTCCTCAAAGAAACAGGCAAGACAGCATGCAAACCAGCAAGTACTCCAATAGACCCAAATCTTAGACTTGGAATGGCAGAGGAAGATGTTGCAGTAGATAAGGAAATGTATCAACGCCTGGTAGGAAAACTCATTTATCTGTCTCACACACGACCAGACATAGCATATGCAGTGAGTATGATTAGCCAGTTCATGCATAATCCAAAGGAAGTTCATCTACAAGCAGCTCACCGAGTATTACAGTATCTCAAAGGGACACTAGGAAAGGGTATTTTGTTCAAAAGAAACGGAGGTTTGGTGCTTGAGGTATATACGGATGCCGATTATGCTGGGTCAATGGTTGACAGGAGGTCAACCACAGGATACTGCACCTTTCTTGGCGGTAACCTCGTGACATGGAGGAGTAAGAAACAACATGTCGTTGCACGGTCTAGTGCAGAGGCAGAATTCCGAGCAATGGCTCAAGGGGTGTGTGAACTACTTTGGTTAAAAATCATCTTAGAAGACTTGAAGATTGAGTGGGATGGCCCAATGAGACTTTATTGTGATAATAAGTCTGCAATTAGCATAGCTCACAACCCGGTACAACATGATCGAACTAAGCACATCGAAATTGACAGACACTTCATCAAGGAGAAACTGGAAAGCAAGTTGATTTGTACCCCTTACGTGTCTACACATGGCCAACTTGCAGATGTACTTACCAAAGGGTTAAGTAGCTCAGTATTTCAGAGTATTATATCCAAGCTGGGAATGGAAAACATTTATTCACCAGCTTGAGGGGGAGTGTGGGAAAACTGTTGAAATCCAGAATTGTAATAATTAGAGCCAGCTGTTATCCATTTAATTTTACTAGCTGTTATGTTTTTTATCATTAGCTACTAGCTGTTATGTTTATTATGATTAGCTAGCTGTTAGCATTCTTTTATTATTCCATTTTTACTATAAAATGGTGATCAAACATTGTAATAGATACAATGAAATACAGCAGAGAATTATTTAACATTGCTTCTCAATTTACGTCAATAGCTCCTAGCCGGAGCACCTTGATCCACTGAAATTATCCACTCTACATCCATGAAAGTCAGAGAGCAGTGAGAACCACCAACACTTGCTGTAGGAACCACATTCTCCTTACCCATTCTAGATGAGCTAGATTGTCCAACTAATTGCTGCCACCAGTAGAAGCACTTGAAACAGGAGACTCAATGGAAACTTTCCTTTCCACTCTTTTAGAAATCTCAAACACTCTCATTGCCATATCCGAGCGAAGCCACTCCTCAAACCTAATCCAACACCACTCCTTGTCCACAGAGTACAACTTCAATTTTCACGTGTCAACCTACCACAATTTTAATAGAAGTGTGACAACCTCTCATATTTTACCACAAACTACACAGGTTCACGCTAGGGGTGAGCAAATAATCCGATCGATCCGCTTAAATTAATAAATCCGATCCGATCCGTCGGATTCGGATCGGATTGGATTGATATATTTTGTAGTCGGATCGGATTCGGATTGAAAAGTCTACAATCCGTTCGGATTCGGATTGACAGATTTTATAATCCGTTGTAATTTGATCCGTACTGAATTAGTATTAAAATTATAAATAAATACATATTTATTTTTAATGTGTTATATTTAAATATTATACATACCACAATTACATTAAATTATTATTTTAGTTTTTTAAAAAATAAAAATGTTAAATTCTCTATAATAATTTAATAATATTCAAGAGTATACTTTTTATTATTTTTATTATCTAATTTGTGACTATAAATAAATAAATTTTACTAAAATATATACCAATTTAAAATTTAAATGTTAGTATATATTGTGTTTTATATATGATAATAATAAAAAATAAATTATAATCTCAATCCGACCTATTCGATTCGAAAAATTCAATCTGCTCGGATTCGGATTGGTTCGGATTGACTACATTATCGGATCGGATTCGGATTAGAAATCTTCAAATCCGCTTCGGATCGGATTTGGATTGGTAAAAAACAGGCAGTTTCGATCCGCTGCTCACCCCTAGTTCACGCAACGCTAGAGGTGTCGACAAATTTGTAACTGTTTACTCAGCAAGACCTCCAATCTAATCTTAATTTTTGCCATAGCCACTCTCCAACAAAAACATATCCAATTCCAAAATAAAGCCTACATTCTCAGCAATACGACTTACAATTGGAGCACACCTCCAATCAGTAGGCGGATCATGCACTTGGATCCAAATAGGCGTGGAAACAAATTGAAGAGAAGATGGAAAAATACGTGGCTAAATTCGTTGAAATACAAGCAATCCCTTCTCAATAGGCGGATCATGCAATTGGATCCAAATAGGCGTGGAAACAAATTGAAGATAGGATGGAAAAATACTTGGCTAAATTCATTGAAATACAAGTGTGGGAAAACTGTTGAAATCCAGAATTGTAATAATTAGAGCCAGCTGTTATCCATTTAATTTTACTAGCTGTTATGTTTTTTATCATTAGCTACTAGCTGTTATGTTTATTATGATTAGTTACTAGCTGTTATGTTTCTTATGATTAGCTAGCTGTTAGCATTCTTTTATTATTCCATTTTTACTATAAAATGGTGATCAAACATTGTAATAGATACAATGAAATACAGCAGAGAATTATTTAACATTGCTTCTCAATTTACGTCATGGTATCAGAGCTTTAGGCTCAATTCTGAGTTCCCTTCTTCCAGCCTTCATTGCTGTTTTTTTTGCTCAGTTTCAGCAGATTTTTTGCTCTGTTTTTACTGATTTTTTCTCTGTTTTCTAAAGACAAAACGGAGTATTTCACGTGTTCTTTTTACCAGCCTTCATAGCTGATTTTTTCCATTCACTGATAGTCTTTCCTTGCTGTTTGGCCTTCATTGCCACCTTCTCCCTGATTCTAATCAGTTTTTTAGCAAGTTGTGCCTTGTGAAAAATGTCAGAAGTTGCAGAAACAACCACTACAGCTCAATCAGAAGAGGTCATTCGATCTCAACAACCTGGAGAGTTGCAAAATATTCAGGCTGCCTATAAACTGAATGGAAAAAACTATCTCAAATGGTCCCAACTCGTTCGTACTGTTCTAAAAGGAAAGGGAAAACTAAGTCATCTTATGGGTACAGGGCCAAAATTGGGAGACCCTAAGTTTGAAGCATGGGATGAAGAAGATTCGATGATTATGGCATGGCTGTGGAATTCAATGGTTCCTGAGATTAGTGACACATGTATGTTCTTAGCTACTGCAAAGGATGTTTGGGATGCAATACAACAGACATATTCAAAGGCAAGAGATGCTGCTCAAGTATATGAGGTGAAGGTGAAAACAATGGCTGCTAAACAAGGCAATAAAACAGTTACTGAGTATGCCAATCAATTGAAAAGTCTATGGCAAGAACTTGATCATTATAGGGTGATAAAAACCAAGTGTTCGGAAGATGCTGCTGTTCTAAAAAATTTTATTGAGCAAGATAGAGTCTATGATTTTCTTGTTGGACTTAATCCAGAATTTGATCAAATGAGAGTCTAGATTCTTGGCAAGCAGGAGGTTCCATGCTTTAATGAAGTGGTAGCACTGGTTAGAGGAGAGGAAAGCAGAAGAGGACTCATGCTCGAACCACAAAGCACGGACAGCTCGGCTATGGTAGCCATTGGTGGCAATAAATCAACCACAAACACGGAAAAAGCACCATTTTTTGAAAGTGGAAAACCTGGACAACAAAAGGACAATTTGTGGTGTACCTTCTGTAAGAAGGCACGCCATACTCGTGAGCGGTGTTGGAAGCTTCATGGCAAACCTCCAAGCCGAGAATGGGGACATAAAGGAGAGCAACCAAGGAACAATGGTCAGACGCATATCGCAACGACACAACAGAATGAAGCAGCACCAAAGGAGTTGAGTGGTTTCAACCAAGAAGAGATCGAGAGGTTGAGATCTCTACTTGGAAACCTTGACAAACCTTTAGGTACTTGTTCATTGGCGTACTCTGGTAAGTTTCCATCCCCTATTGGATTAAATGTCTCGAATACAACATTTGTTAACTCCTGGATCATGGATTCAGGAGCTACCGACCATATGACCCATTCACCAAATGTTTTTTCCACATACTCCCCATGTCCAAGCAATAGGAAAATAACTACAGCTGATGGTTCTTTGACTACTATAGCAGGTGTAGGAGATGTTAAAATAAGTCCATCATTGACTTTAAAAAATGTTCTCCATGTCCCTAGATTATCCACAAACCTTGTCTCTATCCAAAAGCTTACTCAAGATTTATGTTGCAATGTGATTTTTCATCATAGTTATTGTGTATTTCAGGACAAGGATTCGGGGAAGATGATTGGACATGCTAGAGAACGGGATGGGCTCTACTACCTTGAAGCACCAAGCCAATCAAACATTACTAATGGCAGATTACCTTTTTCTTTTGTTTCAGAACTTTATTCATCCAATAAAGACAAAGTTTGGCTTTACCATCGCCGACTTGGACATCCATCATTTAGAGTCATTAAAATTTTGTTTCCATCTTTATTTCAAGGTCTAGATGTTGAGAACTTTCATTGTGAAGTGTGCGAATTTGCTAAACACAAACGTGTACCTTTTCCAGTAAGTAATAAAAGAAGCTCTCTTCCTTTTTATCTTATTCATAGTGATATTTGGGGTCCTTCTACTATTCCCAATGTTTCTGGGGCAAAATGGTTTGTGTCATTCATTGATGATTGTACTCGTGTTACTTGGATTTTTTTACTTAAACATAAATCTGATGTTAGTACCGTTCTTCCAAATTTTTGCTCCATGATTAAGAACCAATTCGGGGTCAATATTAAAAGGTTTAGGTCAGATAATGCTAGGGATTATTTCAATCGAGTCCTAACTCCTTATTTTGAAAAGGAAGGGATAGTACAGGAGTCATCATGTGTCAATACACCACAACAAAACGGAGTCGCAGAAAGAAAAAATGGTCATCTTCTTCAGTCAACCCGAGCCTTCTTATTCCAGAAAAATGTGCCTAAATCTTTTTGGGGGGAAGCAGTTCTTACAGCCACTCATCTTATAAATCGTTTGCCTTCCAGAGTCTTGGGATTCAAGAGTCCAATAGAAACACTCTCAACATTCTATCCAAACATACACACTACAAATAATCTTATCCCTAGGATATTTGGATGCGTGTCATTTGTCCATGTTCATAGTCAAAATAGAGGAAAGCTAGACCCAAGGGCATTAAAATGTGTATTTGTGGGTTATTCCTCAACTCAAAAAGGGTACAAGTGTTATCACCCTCCATCAAAGAAGTTCTATGTCTCGGTGGACGTTACTTTCAATGAACAAGCACCTTACTTCACCACACCTTATCTTCAGGGGGAGAATTCCATACTTGAAGATAAGGATGGGGATTTCTTGCTTGATTTGTTGTCACTTCCAATGTCTGAACCACTTTCAATATCTAAGTCCATGCCAAATCCTGTGTCTGAATCTATGCCTGAAATTTCAGTAAATCCCAACTCTGCCATTGAGAATGTGAGATTTGGCAAGGTGTACTCAAGGAAGAAGATATCGATTGTCCCTGAATCAGTGCAAGTCCAAGAATCCAACTCATATCCTGAGAATGAGGTAACAATTTCTAATTCTTCATTACAAGTTGAAACTGAATCTCATGTAGGCATTGACCAAGACCTTCCTATTGCTATTAGGAAAGGAACTAGAGAATGCACAAAACGACCTTTATATCCTCTAGCACACTTCCTGTCCTTTAAACATTTATCACCATCACATAGAGCCTTCCTAGTTAACCTGAACACCATTGCCATCCCTACCACCTTATCCGAGGCTTTGTCTAATGAGAAATGGAAACAAGCCATGAATGTAGAAATTGAGGCATTGGAGAAGAACAAAACATGGGAGTTGATGAAATTGCCAGTAGGAAAGAAACCAGTGGGTTGTAAGTGGGTATATACAGTGAAATATAGAACAGATGGATCAATAGAGAGGTATAAGGCAAGGCTGGTAGCCAAGGGCTATACTCAAACCTATGGGATTGACTACCTAGAGACTTTTGCTCCAGTTGCAAAAATGAATACTGTTAGAATCCTGTTGTCATTAGCAGCTAATTATGGTTGGGAGTTACAGCAGTTTGATGTCAAGAATGCATTTTTGCACGGAGAACTAGAAGAAGAAATTTATATGGAGGTCCCACCAGGTTATGGCAATAATTTGGATGCTCATACTGTGTGCAAATTAAAAAAAGCCTTATATGGACTTAAGCAATCACCACGAGCATGGTTTGGCAGATTTGCGAAAGTTATGAATGCTATGGGATATAAACAAAGCCAAGGGGATCACACACTGTTCATTAAACACTCATCTTCAGGGGGAGTCTCAGTACTCTTAGTATATGTTGATGACATAATAATGACAGGAAATGATGATAAAGAGAGACAACTTCTAAGTCAATGTTTGGCTAAGGAATTTGAGATCAAAGTATTAGGAAGGTTGAAATATTTTCTTGGGATTGAGGTGGCTCACTCTAAGCAGGGCATTTTTATCTCCCAACAAAAGTATGTTACAGATCTCCTCAAAGAAACAGGCAAGACAGCATGCAAACCAGCAAGTACTCCAATAGACCCAAATCTTAGACTTGGAATGGCAGAGGAAGATGTTGCAGTAGATAAGGAAATGTATCAACGCCTGGTAGGAAAACTCATTTATCTGTCTCACACACGACCAGACATAGCATATGCAGTGAGTATGATTAGCCAGTTCATGCATAATCCAAAGGAAGTTCATCTACAAGCAGCTCACCGAGTATTACAGTATCTCAAAGGGACACCAGGAAAGGGTATTTTGTTCAAAAGAAGCGGAGGTTTGGTGCTTGAGGTATATACGGATGCCGATTATGCTGGGTCAATGGTTGACAGGAGGTCAACCACAGGATACTGCACCTTTCTTGGCGGTAACCTCGTGACATGGAGGAGTAAGAAACATGTCGTTGCACGGTCTAGTGCAGAGGCAGAATTCCGAGCAATGGCTCAAGGGGTGTGTGAACTACTTTGGTTAAAAATCATATTAGAAGACTTGAAGATTGAGTGGGATGGCCCAATGAGACTTTATTGTGATAATAAGTCTGCAATTAGCATAGCTCACAACCCGGTACAACATGATCGAACTAAGCACATCGAAATTGACAGACACTTCATCAAGGAGAAACTGGAAAGCAAGTTGATTTGTACCCCTTACGTGTCTACACATGGCCAACTTGCAGATGTACTTACCAAAGGGTTAAGTAGCTCAGTGTTTCAGAGTATTATATCCAAGCTGGGAATGGAAAACATTTATTCACCAGCTTGAGGGGGAGTGTGGGAAAACTGTTGAAATCCAGAATTGTAATAATTAGAGCCAGCTGTTATCAATTTAATTTTACTAGCTGTTATGTTTATTATGATTAGCTACTAGCTGTTATGTTTATTATGATTAGCTAGCTGTTAGCATTCTTTTATTATTCCATTTTTACTATAAAATGGTGATCAAACATTGTAATAGATACAATGAAATACAGCAGAGAATTATTTAACATTGCTTCTCAATTTACGTCAACAAGCAATCTCTTCTCAAAATTCCAAGGAGCCCCGATGCAGCACCCGCTCTAGATCAGCAATATCCTCAAAATACGGAATGATCTCCCTTCGATCAAGCACCTTCAAGTCCAGGCCACCACAAGAGGTCCAGTGCCTTTGATACACTCGAAGCAGCACCTCGGGATTTAACCCCCGCCCTGTCACCAGCCCAACTCCAAGAACAGTCAAGGTTACATTCCATATCCTTAATCAGATCCTCAAGATCTACAGTAAGATCCAGATCCTCAACAGCATTCATCACATCCTCCACCGTGCAAACAATTTTTAGGGAAAACAACACAGCTTAGGGTTTATAACGCAGAGCCAAACACACAAAACTCTCAAAAACGAAAGAGCAATCACACCTAGGAAATTGAAATTGGATGTGAAAGAGATGAAGAGTGGTAAACGATAGATCAAATTAGGTTCACTGAGAGGAAACCAAGAGAGCAAAGAGAGATACTCCAGAGATAAACTCTTGAGGAGAGGGGTAGTTACTTAAGTGTAAGCTTTACAATTGATGCTACATTAACATAGTTGCTGACACTATATTGTCCCCATTGTCAGTCAATGCAAAATCATACATCTGATTTCCAGCTTCTTTTAAGCCACAAAAGAAGCTGAGTGTTGGTTGGGTTTAATTTATGATGACATGTTTATAAAATGAAGAATATTTTTGATATGCTTATGAAGTAAATAAAAGACCGAAACCCTACAGTTATATTGTAGTTGAAATTTTAATTTGAAAAATAATCACAATAACTGGCACCTTTAATTTATTCTGTTTGTAGTCAAATGTGAATGTCAATATGATTTCTTAAAATGATTTTAATCAATCAACAATCGACTGCTTTATGTCTTTAATCTTCCTTACACAATATCTGGTTCTCATTTTGCAGGTCAAAAGTAAACTCAAAGGTCACCAGAACCTCATTACCGGGTATGGTTTGAATTCACCAGCTTCCTCTTGGGTAGCATATTTCGTCTGCATCATGCATTGGAGTTGTTTTGTTGTAAGTTTCCTAGGAAACATGCCAAGAACAGTCAACACTTTGAATTGGAATATAAATGAGTTTTTCCTTTAGTTCTGACTGGACGGTTTGACTTGTTTTTTATGACCTGCAGTTGTGTGAAGAAAACGAGATTCATACAAGCACCAGCTGGAAGGCAATCACCATTGGTTGGAGAAACTAAAGTTCAATTTCATAGTGATCAGTTGGATGTTTTGGTTTACCACGAAAGCCGTTGTATATGATTGCAGGCTAGAATGTCTGCGCATAGTAAGTTTGAAATCTTGCAGTCTATTAGTTCTCTTCTATGGATGTCACCCATAATTTTACAATGCATGTTTGATTTGGGTGGAGAGATATTAAGTTTGATATTTCATCAATTGAAATATATTTGGAATAAAATAATATATTTTATTGTATATGAAAAGCAGAACTACAATATATTATATACTAAATATGATATAGGCATATTACTAAAATGCCCTTATTCTAACATAATGTGTTGAGAAATAGTGATTCCAATGCCATGTGAAACTTGACACGACAATGTTTCTTATCCATTATTGAGGGTTTACCATAATATTGTAACATATCCTGCTACCTGCCTTCTAGTAGAATAGCACTAGTTTTTTAATGTTTCATTTTTCTACCTGATATTTAGTTTTCGGTCTGTAATCTTCTTACTTTTCTGTTTCTTGGTAGTGGTATGGTATCCAAAAGATGCACTTACTGCTCCCATCTCCTGTGCAATATATTCATGTGATGGATTGCTGGTTTTTGCGATGGGGATGTTGGAGTTCTTGATGCTGATAGTTTAAGATTTAGATGTCGAATAGCACCTTCAGCTTACATACATTCATTTTCTCTCAGGTGAGCACATGTTATGGATCTGATTCGATCTTAGGCATTAGCTATTTATTTAAAGCCAATTTCTGTAATCCTTTTCATTGAGATGTATAAATATTCTTATCTAAAAATTGTTTTTCTTGACGTTATTCTTTTGCAGCTGCAACCCTGCCTATCCTTCTGTAGTAGCAGCTCATCCATCAGAGCCTAACCAGATTGCACTAGGCATAACCGATAGGGCTGTATGTGTGGTTGAGCCAACCGACACAGAGATGAAGTGGGGTGGTATGCTCTGTCAAGATAATGGTCCTTCCTATTCTTCGAATCCTTCTATTAGCGGGCAAGCATAAAAATTATTGTCAAGTTGTTAGGGTGCCTTGTATTTCCTATTATCACAAGTAACGTAGAGTTGATTCTGTGATTTCTTGAAACTTGGCTAGTACCAACAAAAATTTCGGCCCTAAGCTATTACTTTTTATTTATTTATTATTATTTGTAAATCTTTGTTAATTCGAGGGAAGTTACTTGTACATTGCTGTCGCTTAGGACATATTAAGAGACACCCTCAGAGGCCAATTTGCCTTGCGACAAGTTTTAGGTGATTTTATATGTTTATACATAATTTATATAGTTATTTTCTTAACGTTATTCTTCAGGCAAGTACTTTTTGTTTCTTGGCAAAATCTTGGAGTGAAACTAGCATTTGGTTGTAAAAAAAAAAAAAAAATTAAACAATCAATGTAACAAATTTATGGAAACTTGGATATGTGATGAAAGTAGTATTTCAATTAACTTGTTCAAAAGGATTAATAAAATAACTTCGACCCTGGATGGGAAGATTATATGATGTAGGGCAAAATAACATATATTATTATAAAATAATTTAGAATATTCTAGTTGATTATTTTCTTGTTTTATTGTTATTTTTATTATAATATCATAATTAATAATTTGCTATATATAAGTGATAGATAGCAGGCGATTAAATATCATATTTTACAATAGAGAGAGTGTTCTCTCATTAAGGTACGATAGGTATGGATGGCGTTTGGAGTTGCTTCATCGTCGAAGAACATGAAGATAGAAATTCATTTGGATTAACCTAAATTCATGGCAAACAAGGGATGAACCTTAAAATGGGAGAAAATTCTCTCTATTGTAAAATATGATATTTAAAAGTTCCTTAATATATATTATCTATCACTTATATATAGTAAATTATTAAGACATTATAATAAAAATAACAATAAAATAAGAAAATATTCAACTAGATTATTCTAAATTATTTTATAATAATATATGTTATTTTGGCCTACATCATTATATGTTAAAAGAATTGTTTAAATAAACATTTGTTTAATTACTCAAATTCATTTTCAATGCTATTCTTTTACCAAAAACCATTTTCTTTTCAATATTTATACTAGACCTTTTCTATTTTTTTTCACATATTTTTTATGTGCAAATGTATATTTGCAAATATAATACCAAAATTTTCAAAGAATTTTAGATGTGTTGGTCATTGGATATATGAGTAGTGTTTGTCGACTTAAAGTGAGCTAACTGGTACTAAAGGCATTTCAAATATAAATAAAATCATTGTAACTACCTGATATGGTGTTTCTGTTCAAATGTGAGCATTGTTTCACCTGTCTTGCTATTAATGCATTCACAATAACCAAGCTTTGCCTAAAAGGTATGGCTGATATGAGAACAGTAAAAAGCTGCCAATAAAATGATTTAAGCGTAGTGTATTTGTCTTGTTTTCCATATATAAAACAATTTAGATTATAGTGGTTATTATATGAGGAAGAAAGTTTAACATTTCGTTTTTGTATTTGTTGCACACAATTCGCTCACGGTAAGTCGCCCATATATATATATATATATATATATATAAGTAATTTTATTTTTAAGGTAAGAAAATGAATTATACTCCAATATACGTATAAACGTTTAATTATCGTCTTGTATTTTGCTAGCTAAGATTTATAATGAATAAAATATTTAATTATGGTATTACTCATTTTTTTCATCTAAGATTTTCTGAAGGAAAAAATTATTCTAAAAAAATCAGCTATGTGATTTGGGTTTAAAAGGGAGACACATTTTAGATAACAAAAATTCTAAAATATTACAAATCTTACTTAGACATTCGCTAATTTTGAAAAATTCAAATAAATTAATAGTAAAGTAAAATTATCAATTTATCCCTTATGCATCCCTATTCCAATTAAGCATTATATACCCTTAAAATTTTCCCAACACAGACGTTTATCTTCCTAAAATCCTAATGCTACATTATTTTTCTAACCTAAGACATCTATCTTCTCCATCATCCCTTCATTACCTACCACCAATATACCCTCACATTTTCATTTGAAAATGAAATATTTATACACATAAACGAATAAAAAAAGAGAGTATAAAAATCATAAAAAACTGGTTAATCAAGATCTTTTTTGTTTTTTTTATAAAATACAATAAAGTTCAATACACTCTATCAAGTACTTTAAGTAGGTTCAGTGAAACCTATCGAACATTTTTACGTTTTGTTTTTACATATTGTCCTTTTCAATTTTTCACTTCATATTTTCTTCTTCTTTCTCATGTTTGATGTTGAGATCCAATGGGCATGTGGTGGTGTGGAGAATATGATGGATGTCTTAATCTAACAAATATATGAAGATAATGGTTTGTGATAGGGAAATTTTGAGGGTGGAATGTGAGGGATAGATTGGTGATTTCACACTTTTATATTTATAGAATTAGTGGATATCCCGAGTGAAATTCGGGATCTCTCTAGAATTTCAGGCCCCTTCTTGCACCGGATGATATTTGCTTATGCTCATAATTGAAGTCTTGCTCTTCTTCGTCTTCCATTGTATTATCTCTCTGGGACCCTAAGGTTTGGTTACTATCGCGCTCGTTTGGTCTACTCCAGTTCCAGGTAAACTTGGATTCTATTGTTTACTATGCTCTGCTGAGGAAGGTTTTGTGAAAATTGCTGCAATTTCGTAGTTTACCAATTCCCTAGGGCTTAGTCAAAATACAATAGGTTTCTTGTTAGCTGTAGACAGTTGAAATTGCATTTATATTTTTATTTTCATCACGATGATTTTCGTAGCCTTTTTGAATTGGTGTTTTTGTTCGGTTTGTTTCCCATTCGTTTCAATTCTACTCACCCTAATTTCATTAGCTTCCTTTCCCACACCAACGCAGCCGGTCAAGAATCGTCCAGTATTGAAGTTGCCTAAGCTCCATTGTTGGCATCGAAAAAGCCAAACTTTCCACAGTCCACTTTTCCACTCTCCTGCCGTTTTCCGTTCTCCATCATTCTTTTCTCTCTTCTTTCATATCTGAGTTACCTCTCTCAGTTTGTCGTTATCAAATTTGTGTTATTAGCTGCTCATTTGAAATGATTTCCCCTCGTTCTAATCAGAAGATAGGTTTCGCAAATCATAAAAAACCTCTCAGTTTCACTTAGATCAAGGTTACTATATTCTACTGGGTTAGCTTTTAGTAATAGGTTATTTATATAACTGGGCTCTGTCTTATCATGAATGTTTTGATTTAATGTGTTCAGTTTTATTCTTTATGCTTAGCTGTCTTTCCTCACCTTGTATGATACTATTATTTTAGCTAGTTTAGTGATGTGATGTTATTTTTTATTGTCTTTGAATCATTCAACAGTTTTATTATGAACTTTTTAATACATTTCAGTTTTTTCCTGGATTTTTTGAATGCATGAAATAATACTTCATGAAATTTTAAGTATTGAAGTTTCTCACCTTAATTTCTCCCCTTTTTAATTTTCTATGAAAGAATTTTAATTGTAAAAAACTTGGAATGCATAGGTCAAGTACAATAAAACTCACGAAATAATTTGATTAGAAAATTAATAGAATTAATTACTAATGTCACAATTGTTATTTATCCAAAAGTAGGGATATATTTTATTTACATCATCATAGTGGGATTGGTACTTTACCTAGTGTTTATGTTTTTAACTATTATAATTTATTTTTAGATTATAACAATTTTATGCTCTTTTTTATACTTTAATAATGTTAATTAATTTTAATAATATTAAATACTAATGAAGGGCCTCATGTTTAATTATGGTATGGGGCCTCACGTACTCTTAAGCCGCCTGTCTGTTTTTTCAGCTGACCTCTGTTTACAACATGTTGGGTGTGCTCTTTCAGGATATGACATCAAACGAAAATTTGCAGAACTCAACCAATTCTTCCAGTGATGTTGATCATCATCAAGATAATATGAACCATGGGTACATGCGTCTTTTTCCTGCTTTGTTTTTCTCTTTTTTTCATTTTCCCAACTTATCACATTAATAGAGGTGGTGACACTTGATATATAGAGGTACATTGCTGAAGGACCAGATTGCTGAAGAAGAAGTTAAAGGAATTTTGGAAGTTATAGCATCAAAAGGGAAATTCTGGTATGCTTTTTCATGCTCTTTGAACTCTGTGTGAAAATCTATTCCTATTTGTCAGTGTGGTGGTTGGTTATGACTTGTGCAAAAGCATTTGTCAGTGGGTTTGAGTCAAGGTTATTGTTGTGCAGAAAAGGAGGTGACCTTGAATTATAAATCCAGAGGTTAATGTCTCCTAGTCTTAGAATGTTTCTGAACTCTTTGTTTTTTAAGCACTGCTACCACTTATTAGCTGAGATTCTTACATTTTATGTTGTCAGTTCCGTCCTACATAACTTTTAGTTTTAGACTGACAGTTAATGCAAGTTTAGCAGATAATCTACAGAGAGATCAGAGATGGGTCATGTACTTGAAATGCATCATGTTAACTGTGTCTTTTCTAGTACATTGTAGATTCCTTCCACAGTTCTGAGTGATGTGCAAAAGCAAAGTTAAACGTGAAGATTTCTCTGATATTTGATCTGTTTTTATAACCTTTTATTGTCATGTCCATTTTCCTCAGGCATGATTGGGAAAAGTTAAAAAGCATCTTATCCTTTCAGCTGAAGCAGGTATGGGGAGGTATGCCAGCATGTGGGTCTTTCGTCGCTTAACAATTTCAAATATTTTGAATAGTGGCCCTGCACATATAGAGACACTTCGCAATATATAACCTGTTCTTGTCCATGTAAATTTATTGGTTTGTTGTATTTGTTAATTTATGAAGAAATATACTTGACATATTTGCATGATTTCATTTTTTTTTTAATCTTTGGTTCCCATACAATTAATTATATTTACTGCTCTCTTGCTAATGTATGTGAAGGTCCTCTTGGAGTATCCCGAGGCAAAAATGTCTAGTGAGCAGCAAACAGCTTCTTTTGGAGAACCCTTCATGGAGCTGGTGAAGAGGCTGGATGAAGGTACTAAGTTGATGTTTTGACCATCTTTTGTGCTTTGAGCTTGAATGTATATATTTAACTAAGAAATTCTTGCTTATCAAATACAGGGTTCCATTTGAATATTAATTTAATAATTTATCTGGTTCATTACTTGCCTGAGTCAATTTCAAAGGATATTCTACAGGGTAAAGTAACCTAACTATTAACAAAGTTGTAAACCTACCATTTAACATTATTGAGTGACAAATATAGTACTTAAGTATAATAAATGGTGAAGGGCAGTCAAGGTCCTGTTCCTTTCACTAAATGAGCATATAAGTTCTATTGTTATTAAGTGGAGTACAAAAGTCCTGTTACTTTAAAAAAAAAAAGTCACATAAGTCTCACTCATATAAATGGGGACACATGTCAAGCACATGACTTATATTATTTGGGAATTTTTGGTTTAACCATTTTTGGAATTTCACCCAAAATTAATATTAAAAAAAAAAGTTGTTCATTACCTACAGAAACAGCTCCATTCACGAAACATACTCCCCTAACCTTACCTCCACCCATCCTCATACCCTGTTCCATCCCACTTGGCCATGAGGTTGGAGGTTGGAGTTTTGGGTATGTTTTGATATATAAATATCTTTGTTTTTACCAAAATGACGAAAGTGCCTATCAACCAAATTACATTGAAGGAGGAGGGGGAAGAAGAAGAAGATTCCACTTGGACATGAGGTTAGAGGTTGGGGTTTTGGGTATGTTTTGATATATAAATACCTTTGTTTTTTACCAAATGACAAAAGTGCCTATCAACCAAATGACATTGAAGAAGAAAAATTGGCTATGATTGAAAACAAAACTGATGAGAAAGGAATAGAAAATATTGAAGGGTCTTCTAAGGAGAAGAAGAAAACGAAGAATTGGCTATGACTGAAGACAAAACTGATGAGAAAGGAATAGAGAATATTAAAGGGTCTTCTAAACCTATACAATATTCACAAATTGGGATGGACTCCAAGTTGCCTGAAATTCAAGTCCCTAAATTAAGCATGGATTTTTGCAATCAAGAACAATTTTGGGCACAGCAAAATAGTCCCTAGCTTCAAAATCTGAAACCCATATCTATTCTTCTCAATTTCTAATACGTGGCATGTAACCCCATTAATATGAGTGCAGGAATTATGTGATATTTTTTCTAAAGCAATAGGACTTTTGTACTCCACTTGATAACAATAGAATTTATGTACTCCTTTAGTTAAAGATGACCTTGGTTCCCTTCACCCTATAATAAATGGAAAAAATGTACTATCAGTTTCATTTTGTATTAAATTTTAACAAAAGACAATAACAATAAAATTAACAAAAGTTTAATTTGAAACATTTACTAAAATAAATTTAACATGGTTTTTAAAAAATAAAACAAGAATAACAAAAAATCATCATCATCATCCAGGAGCAGCGCACTCTCTTTCTGTAAAATTAGAGAACCTAATGGAAAGCAATGCAAGTACTACTTCCCTACCACCACCACGATTCTCAACAAAGCCGCATGAGCCATGCCAAGATCATTACCAGCAACAGCGCTACCAACACCTTGTCACCCGCCAATGGGTTTCTGTCGAATTCTTATCACCCCAGCCACGACTGAACCCACATGGTGTGCCCACACTCGATGCTATCAGTGTTGAAATCTCAACTTGAAACTGCTAAGGGGAGCAAGGAGGCTTAGAAAGTATATGATGCTTGACAAACATTGGCTACTAAGAAGGCTGCTACGACATTGTCTAACTCTTCTTCCAAAGACAAGGACCATGGCAGTTCTTCTTCCTAGTTAATTTTAGTTTGGGTTTGATTTTGAAAGATGTGTCTTCTGAATTCCTAAGGTATGTGATTTTACAAATGGACCATGCCTGCTCACGATGAGGGATTGGGACAACAGAAACGGCCCCAAGAGAGAACCCCCACCACCCAAACATGTCTCTGCTACCATTCTGCCTACCCTGTCACCTTTGTCTTCTAAGCCTACCACCATCAGCCTCGCCCTGGCATGAGCTTCCACCAGCAACTGAGTTTCATCATCAACAACATCAAGAGAGGGAGATGATTGGGGATGGTGATTTTTTTTTTTTTAAGTTCTAAATTTTTTTAAATCAATTTAACAAATTTATTAATTAAATTTGGAATTTTTAATTTATTAATTGGTCATGTGAGTTTCACTGAACTTTTTCCGTTAAGATTTGATAGAAAAGGTAACATAATAGTACATGTACACTAACTATAATTTTGTAATGAGAAAAAATTAGATGGTATGTTTGTAACTTTCTTAATAAGTCGGTGTTATATTTGTTAATTTACCCTATTCTATATGTGGTTACTATTTTGTCCTCGAGGAGGAAAAGGGGAACAAAATGGAGGAAATTTTGCATGATATACAAAAATAAATGTTCTCTACATTTTCCCCCTTCGAATATTGCTTAAACCTTCGAAAAGTAAATTATAATATTTCATTCCAGTCTCTTGAAGCAAAAGGTTTCTTTAGATGCTAAAATGCTAGTAAAAGTTGCAGAAGGTGAAGAGGTGTAATGGTTAGAGAGGAGAGGGGTGGGGAATTCATTCTACTACTGTATGTTGTTAAAGTTCAGATATACAAGTTAATATGTTCCTGTGCTTAAGAAATGGAATTATTTACTGTTTCTTTTGTGCATTTTCAGCCCTTCACAGTTTTTATGAAGGTCCTCCGTTTACCCTTCAGAGGCTGTGTGAGGTCATTACCAACTTTTATGCATTGATCGATATATCCATATATTCTACTAGTTTTGGACCTTTTCACTAAAACTACTGCACCTGCACCTGCACGTCTAATTCAGACATGTTACGAAATTCTTGACATTATATCATCTTCCTTTTCCTCCTCACTCATGTTGTACAGATTCTCTTGGATGCGCGTGGAATTTATCCAAATCTCTCAAAGCTTGCTCTAGCACTTGAAAAGGTATCATAGTCAACACTGGATTTTCCCTCTTTCTTTTTCTCTGCCTTTCTTTCTTTCTGCGGGTGTATCTTTGGTTGGTCAAGAGTTAAGACTATAAATACCTCTCTCTCCCTTATCTTTGGGGTTAGATTTTTGTAATGTTCAAAAAGTTATTAAAAATTTATCAGCTGTTATTCAGCCTCAAATCTAGATCAAAATTTTGGCTACTATTGTGCAACTAGATCTGAAAATGTGTTTTATTTGTAGTTTGTGAAATAAATAATTATCACCAATATAAATATTAGAAGATGTTGGGAAATAAACTTTAAACATTTATATATTTATTACTTTCCTAGAAGTGTTGGCTTTATGTACCATGCAGGCCAATACATGTAAGTCAACAATTTAGTTACTTGGCCTTGAATATAGGATTTTCAGCATTCATACTATGATAGAAGTTGTTAGGAGCCATCTCTCTCAAAAGCTTGAGATGTTAGGAGAGCGCCAACTATATTTTTATACATTTATCAATAACTTCTTGATGTTTAGTTATATGTTTTTCTTTCTTGAAGAATCTGCTGGTGACGTCTATGCTGACTATGTCAAACGATCCATATCCAAACTTGACCATTGAAAAGTGGAATGAACCACATGAAGCTAATGAAGAACCCAAGTCACTTGCTGGTTCTGTGCAAAATGGGGGAGAAGCCAATAAAGCAGATGACAGGGATGAAATAATGACGGAGGTGGAGGAGGTTGATATTAATGATAATATGATGACCCTTGATATGGAAGCTTGTGAAGATATAGTTGGATCATCCGAAAACAATAAGGTATCAACCAACAATTCCTAGGCTTGATGACAGGTGCATTTGAAGTCTCTAATTTATATACTGGCATTGTGATCAGCACATGCAATGCTCATCAGACCAGACCATGTTAAGCTGCAGTGACAAAATGCATGATGTTTTTCTAGCATCGATACCTGAGTATGATCCTATTGATATTCGTATTGGAATGTAACATTTTATTATCTACTTGAGTTTTTAAACTTCTACCGTCATTCTTATAGTATGAACATATTTTTATCTTCCTATGAAGTGTGAAGTTGTTCAGAGCTGAATCATATTTGGTGGCTACTCTTAAAATTTGGTGAGTATTGCAATGAAAAGGAACAACTCCAAAGGTTGAGTTGAGCAACAGCTTTGGTGATTATTAATAACTTTGGGGACATTAGAAATGCATTAAAATAAGTAACATTTCTTTTCTTTTTTAGTAAAGGGCTCACATGCTTCATATGATAATATTGTTTTCTTCCTATTTTGCGTGTTAGAGGCATCAAGTTGACCGTTCCATTGATAGCTAAACATTAATCTTCTTTTGAAACCCAATGCATCAAATTTAAAACGAATTATAATGAAATAAAAAATTTTACGGGGACATTAAGCGTTGAACTTTTTATTTGGACTAAGTGTACTATATTTAAATAAATAAAACTAACGAAGGCAGCAAAATTTTTGCATAATTTTTTTTTTGTTGTTTTTGTTGAGTAGCTTTTTGCTGGCCATGTTCATTCGTTTGGCACTCAAAAAAGAGACCTACTCAACAAGTAAAAAATAAAAATAAAAATTATACAAAAATTTTACTTTCTTCGTCAGTTTTTATTTAAATGCACTTAGTAAGAACAGACAATTTCTTTGGTTGGTGTGGACATTCGTTCTGTTATTCATTGCTACAACAATTTATATTTTTCAAAGTAGTAATTATTGTTGTTGTTATTATTATTATTATATGTTAAAGTCTTCATTAATTATCCAACGGTATCAATCGTGTCGTGTTAATCATGTTTGTGTCGTGTTTTGATGTTGGTTGACACATTAAAAAATTTACTTAATTTTTTTTTGTGTTACCTATTTATAATAGTAAAAAATAGCAAAACCTTTAAAAACATGGAAAAAAAAATTATTGATCAATTCTTACTAAAAAAAATTTATGTCGTGTCGTGTTTGAATCGTGTTATTGAATTGTGTCAGAAATTGCAACCCCTACAACAAACCAAAGCATGCTTCATGTAGGTCACAATATTCTAATTATTGATGAAGCTCACACTCAAACATAGTTATTCCAGTAAATAATTTAATAGAAAATTATAAAGTAGGCATCGGCCTCATCTATATAAATAACCCAAACAACTTTAACCTCTATTGATCATGCATGGCGCTGAAATATAGTTGACACCAGTAGTTGTAACTCGTACATATATACACACACATTACAAATTTATCACATCACAATCTAAAAATCCCAATATTGTACTCCTCAATATCATTTTGCCATGTCAACAGACTTCCTATACATATTAATTCCTACCATAAGACTTGGAAAGTCATTGACCGTTGCACATTCTGTTTTTTAATATGCATGCAAGTACAATCCTAAGGAACTTTAACTAACTACATGATCAAAAATATGCAACGGAATAATAACCCGATAGACACTATTATCCTCCATTCATTACTTACCACAAAATACCCTTGTGCGTGTGATTTCAAAATCAGGTGAACTGTCTTCTCGTGTAAGTATCTTCGTGTACAAACACCGGATCCTCAGTGTTCCGTGCTGGGAAATGGGGTTGTCCCATTGCTATATTGCTACTCTGATTATTAGCAGCAGAACCACTCCAAGGATTGTTACTTAATGTCTTTGCTGAATTTAAGGTGACGTAATAGACAATTCCAAGCACCACACTCAAAAGAGATAAAGTTGCACCTCCTGCAAACACTCCCGGTTTCACAACGTAACAGTAATAATTTCCAAAGTACATGTTTTCCACACCATGTTGGTCATTCAGTGCAGCACCAGTTAGCAACAAAAGAAATGCTATAACAAATGTAAACCTGCATTTGCGAGAGATCAAATTGAGTTCACAAAACACCAATTATGGCCTGACTATAGTATATATGTCAATTATAAAATATGCATTATTTCATGAATACAATAGAAAAATCATGATGGTGAAAAGAGTAATAGTGTGCCATGACCAACTTGAATATTTAAATTACCATGAAACAACAAAGCAGACTAGTCCCATAGTCCAGTTAGAGTTGGATGGCTGGGGATTCCTCATGCAACAGATACAACCCGTCAAAGCATTAATAATTACTTGAGCCATCATAAGGGCCATTGCAGCAGTAAAACCAAGTGCCATGGCTGGACTTCGCGGATATGTGCATTGAGTAGATGAGATGAATTTAACCTGAGAGCCCTGTAGCATTAAGACATAGTATGAATTTTGTTATAATGCGTTAGATCATAAGTTCCCTCTCAATGGGGACGCTATACACTTGAACTTCAACAATATTGGCTTAAACAATTAGGAGATGGACAACACTACATTTATACATTCTAACAAATTTCTTCAGAGTGCACAAGCAAAGCCTCGGAAATGTATGTGATTAATATTTAAAGAGTTTAACCAAATGAAAGTTGTAATTGTAAAATAAGAACATATAATTCATATCAAGTCCCTAAATTCATTTTATAACAAAACAAAGCCGGAGAGGCATGAATAGATAAAGAGAGAAAATTTTTGTTTTACTTTAAATTTCCTCTTTTGTTCAGGATCAACAAAGTAGAACTGGACTGACTGTATCTACAGAACAAATACATGAAAATCTAACAAGTACTATAAGTATATTAATAAATTTGAATACAAGTAGCGACAACTTAGGCTTGAAGCTGTGAATTGCTAGTAATATATTACTACAGACTGAACCAAAATAGATTAATATACCCCAAAAAAAACCAACTGATAAAAACCTTAATAATATTAATTAACTGAGGAAAATACATTACTCCAGATAACAATAAATGGGGAAAATAAAAAATAAATATTTGAAATTCATTTCCCCCTGAATATATGGTAACAACTGAGTGCAGTAGTGGACTGGACTGTGTGCATAATTCATTTTCGATGAAAAAACATCCTACGAGTAGCAGTATATATATACAGCGTATAAAGAAAAATAAATAAATTTATTATAGCTGAATATGTCAATTTATAAGTATTTCGAAGAGTCATTGATGTAGGAAAGTTAAAAATCCAAACTTTAAATCCCACAATTTTTCCTTAATCAAATTACAAGGATATGAATGTTTTATCCTTACATATAGTCAAAACATCCGACTATTTCTCCCTAAAATATTTTCCCACCCACACAAAGAAAAGAAAAAAAATTCTCGAACCTAATATATCCCACTATTTCATCTTCATCTCAAATTCAACATCTCTCCCCACCACTTAACTACTCATTAACACAAACCATAATATTTCGATCCTCCAAAACGCTTAATAGAAGAGGTATGTATCAAACGCATGAAAGAAGAGAAAAATAAAAAGAGCCCACAATCAACTAGAACGAGTTTGTCTTATAATTGGTAGGCCTTCAGAAGGTTCGGTAAGGCCTAATCCTTCAGATAGTTCAGTATAACTTAACGAATGAAGGTTGTTGGTGGATGGATGCAAGTAAATTCACCAATTTTTAATAAAATTTTATTTTTCTTTTAAATGAGTGGGATGTCCTCTAAAGAATTTCTCTAACTAAATAGGCCACTTGATTTTGATTATGGAAGCTTATATTTGACTTTTTTCAAAAGCATTTCTACAAAAGATAACAGATGAAATGTTACTAAAAAACAAAGACATTTCTTTTATCGATTTCCCAGTTTTTACCATCAGCCAAACAATAGTAATAGTACGTGTTTAAAAGGCGAAGATGAGAACCGAAAACTGCAAAAAAAAAATCAATTAAAGAAAAATCTATATGAAGAATATATATACAGAAAGAGAGACATAGAGAGAGAGAGAGATCTAAAGAAAACCCATTATATGGCAGACCTTAATCCTAGTAACCTCTGCACCAAAACCTGTAGTAGCTGATAGTAGCCCCAAGAATCCAACGAGACAGCTCACAACCAGAACCTTCCTCTCCATCTATTATTACTCTTTCTGTGTGTGTGTTTCTCCGTTTTCTTCTCTTTTGAGACTTGAGAGTAGAAATGCCTAATAATTATTATTCTTTTGTCCGAACGAAAACGTAAAGTTAGGGAAGTACTGTGGAATTTTTTTATTTTATTTTATAAAGCAGCATAGCAAAGTGAGTATATTTTACGAAAAAAATATATTAAATTTTTAATTTTTTATCTTTAATATTTTTTATCTTTTATATTTAATTTTTAATTTATATTTTTTTTATTAAATCTACAATTTTTATATATTTATAATATAAATAAAATTATTTATTTTTATTTTATCCTCAAAGCATAGTTTATATTAACAGAAATATAAATTAGAATTTTTTACGCATTTTTTAAAATTTAAAACTCTTATCTCTTCTATATTAATCTTTATTTCTTTTTTATTATATCTATAATATACTTTAAATTTCTTTAAATTTTTACATATTTGGTAGACTATATTAAATAAGTTAAATATAGTCATATTAAATTAAATTATATTAAATTATATTATAATTAATTTGTACAATATTTGATAAAAAATTGTATAATATAGTCAGATTAAATTGATTATATACATTTTATTATAATAATTTATATTTAAAATAATTTTTTATTATAAAATTTATTTAAATTAATATTTATTTTTATTATATTTTTAAAAATAAAAAAATATTACTTTTAATTTGAAATAAAAGAAAAAGTTAAGACATATAATTTTATAATTGAAAATTCGAACAAATTAAGTTAATTGTCTCCCCTGACCGTACAAATTTTTTATATAACTATACTATTTGATCTATTTTATAATCAAATATATAATTATACAAATTATACAATTAAAATATTTAATATATTGTAATAAAAAATCTCATGGGCTTGAGAGAGTTCATGTAAATTATTATATTTAATTATTAATAAATTATAATAATTAGGTTGTAACATGCTATTCATAAACTCTCTTGATAACGATTACTTATAAGGGTGGTCCCCAAAAAGCCTTTCATCACTTTATAAGCGGGTCTATTGGCACCTAAGTTCTTAGATTTAATGACCAATTGTATACTATTTTTGGGCTGATTGTTAATTTTTTCATATATCGTTTTACGACACCGTTTGAGTTATTTTATTTTACGATTTTAATCCTCTGAGTTCTTAATCATAACAAGTCGTTTTCCCCTCTCACATGAAACAGGTTTAGTCATCAAAACTTCGTCTACGCCCCTTCGTTTTCTTCTGGTTTTCGTTTTTTCATTTTGCTATTCCATTTTTGCTTTTCATTTTTTCTTTGTAATATCACAAACATGTTTGTATTATGTTTGTTTTCGTTATTGTTATTTTGTTTATTTTTTAATCGCTGTTGGTTTCGTAATCAGAACATTTTTGATGTTCTTCATTTTTTATGTTTTTCATTTGTGCTTTACATGTACTTTACATAGTATGTAAACTCGTTTACATAGTATGTACATTAGTTTACATACTATGCAAACGAGTTTACATACTATTTAAACCATTACCTGTTGTATGTAATTTTGTTACATAGTATGTACACTCGTAGAATAGTATGTAAACGATTTTACATACTGTGTAAACTATTACCTGTTATATGTAAACTCTGTTACATACTATGTAAACCAGTTTACATAATATGCAAACTGATCCATTCTGTTTTACATACAAACTCTGTTCAATTTTTGCATACGTAACAAGTCGATAAATCTTACTAGTTGAAGCTGTCTCTTCTAGATTTTGGATCATAATTCCTGCAAGAATTGTAGAATCTGATTTTCTTCCTGTTTGCGAAATCAATCTTTTGTTGCGAGACAGTATCGTGTAAAAATCAATTTTTTTATATGCTGATTCTGTTGATTATATATTTCACGTAAAAAAGGGCGATGGTGAAAGCAGAATAGTGCGGCAGATTTGTTTTTTAGTTTGTTTGTAGTTGTTTATTAGACTTAAAGAGTATTAATATAATCTATATAAATTATGAGTAACAAAAACGTACAATTTTATTACTAATTTTACTAGTTATATAAATACTAATTTGCAATCAAAATTCACGCTACTTTTGACACAAACTCACATTCATAGTTTCCTGATTGTTGGCCAATTTTCTCATTCACTTATTTGGTTGGGCTGCTATGGTTGGTCCATTTTTTGGATCCTATAGCCTTTAAGCTCTAAAATTTTCTCTTTTAAGTTTCATCTTTTTTTTTTTTTTTGAGATTTTATTTATAAAAATTATTGGCACAGTAAAAAAATAAAGATAAATAAAAACGATAAAGATAAATAGGAGAGAGAAAAAATTTATCCTATATCTTACACGTCACACACTGTTCCATCTTACACGTAATTTTTTTTTTTCATTTTTCTTAAATTCAACATTTAGTACAAAGTTTTTTAATATAAGAACTTTTGTATAAACAAGATCTAGTCTAGATCATTAGGATCACTAACAGAACAACACACTCGTCTGGCAAAATTTGCTTTCACGTTGCTGAAATCAAATGATGAGTTTTAATCGGAAAAGTATTCATCAGCTATATTTCAACCAAAGAGTAAATCCCATTTTGTTAAAACGTTATTTTTAGTATAAAAACCAAAACCAAATCCAAAACAATTCGCCCAACTATACCTTATTTAAATTAGGGATTGTATAAAAACTAATTGGAATAATAATTACATGTCTCCTAGAGAGATATGGTTGGACAAAACAAAATTTAATCTAATCATTATAATAATTGTATAAAAAAAATGTTGGCTCATCTTCTAACAGTTTAAATTTTAAAAAAAATTATTAACCAACGATTTCTAATACAGTATTAGAGTTAGAGGACTAGCAACCTTAATTATTGAATGTAAGTATTTGACTTGCATTTTGCATAGAACTAATACTTATAAGAAATAATAAATATATAAAAACAATATTTCTCTCATTTTACAAACAACATACATCATTTTAAAATCATCTTATATCACATAACAAGAGTACGAAATACGATAATTTATGTACAACTTACAAGCTAGTTTGAATGAGAAAGTGAACCAAGATCATATTCATATACAAGTAAGTATTGAAGATGTAACTCAGTAAAACTTGGAATATGATTAAGGGGTTATATGAGAAGTCCGAGTGTAGATTGTTAGGAGTTGCGGATTGCTGTTTGTCTTCACCTCTATTTGTAGCCAATTTTCTTCCTCTGGTTTGCTTTATCGACCGCAACTTTGACTAGTGTCCCCAACCTTAAAGGGTTTTGGGCAAGTCGATTTAATTTAAAAGTTTGTAACAATCTAGTTCAATTAGTTTTAAAGGATAAAATTAGTTTTATTTATTTATAAAAATAAATAAAAAACACTCTCTCACTGTATTATTACTCAGCTCAATTCTCCCTGTTTCTCAAACTCCCTCTCTCACCGTCGTCCTCTCTTTCTATTTCATTCCAATAACAACCAAAAAGTTAATGTGAAAACATGCTTCTTTATTAAAATCTTGTTCTTTCTATTTGCTTTCTATTTTCTTACTTGTTTCAAATCTGGGTGTTTTTTTTTTTGAATTTTGGCCCATTTAGTACTATAATTTTAATTTTAAGTCAAATTAGTTCAAATTTTTAAAAATTATGTTTTTATTAAAGATAAAATTAGATTTTACATTTTTATTTAAAAAAAAATAATAACAAAAATCTAGTTTATAACTTAATAAATAATTGAGCGTAAAATATTTTTTTTAGAGTAAAATATGTTTGTTAAAATTCTTCAAAATATGAAACATTCTTAGAATTATTTAAATTCTAATAAGTGAATAGAAATATTAAAATATACACAAACTAACTTCAATACTACAAAATCTATAGTAAAAAGAGAGAACCGAGCATATAAATATATTGAAATAGAAAGAGAAAAATAACAATTAAAACATTTGATAATTAAAAAAGGAAAATAAGATTTTAGTTATTATTTTTTTGTTTTAAATAAAAATGTGAAATTTAATTTTATCTTTAAAAAAATTTTATTTTTAAAAATTTAGACTAACATGATCTAAAATTGAAATTATAAAATTAAATAAATTTATTTTAATAATTATATGATTAATATGTCAATTAAGTAAAGTTATATAATTAAATGAAGTCAAAATTCTTGGCCGGGAGATTTCATTATTATAGATATACATGGAGAATAGTTTTTTTTGTTCACCTGTGACACATAAAAATTTATATATTCACCCAATTTCACAACGTGTTTGAAGTTTCACCATCTGATCTCAGGAAAAAAAAAAAAAAAAACTCACTTTGGCGGAGAGAGGGGGAAATGGAAAGAGAAAATAGTGGGAGAGATGAATACGTGGGGACGAGAAGAGAGTTTTTATTTTTTGCTTCATTTTTTAAAAAAAATTTAAAAAAATTAAATTTTATCTTAAATAAAATACTATTTTTTTGAAAAATTAAACTAATTTAACTCATGTATAAATAACTTATTTATTAAATTAATTTTATTTTTAATCTTTTCGGTAAAAAAATATATATATATTTATTATTTTTGATATATATATATATATATATATATATATAAAAGGTTTAAATCATTTGATTAATTTAACTTACTCTAATAATTATAAAATTAATATATTAATTAAAGTAAGTTAATAAAGTAACCCAAAACCCCCCAACTCTCATATGCCTAACATTCATTGCAATTATTTGCCCAATAAATACAGACAATTGACACAGTAAAGAACCAATCACAACTTGCCACGTGCGTTAGGACAGCATTTTTCAAAAGAACTGCCAAATAGGCCAATATGATACCTTTCTTTTCTAAATAAGAAATCTATTAGAATTGAGCCCTTGTGTCTTTTCATCAGTACATAATAATCAAAATGTCCTCTACAATCCTAACCGAGTGAACAAAGTTTAGATCGGGGAAGGTTGCAATCATAATAAGATAAAAGTATCGACTTGAAAAGTAACTATTTACAAATCATTATCAATGTTTTCTAGTTTAAACAAGGCTATTTCCTCATCCTTTTCTATAATAAGCTTCAATCTTCATCGAGCCTGCTTCACAAATGTAACACCAGTTCAATGGGGCCAACCATTCTTTTATCTTCCTTTCTGCACCAAAAATGGCCGTCCGCAGGTGCAACATTGTTGAAAAACACTTCCACAACTCTCGCTGGAAGTTTTTCAGAAAACACCCAAAATATCTTTCTTTCTTTCTTTTTCTTTTTTTTTTTTGCTTGAAATATATCTGGGGTTCAACAACTCCATTTACTCATTTCGAATCGTATAGTACTTTTCCCATAGAGCCGGTGATTTTGATATCTCATTCACAAGATTCTTGAACTTATGGCTACAATCCCCACCACTGCGAAAAAAACAAGTGCATAAAACATTAAAAGATTCGTTGGTGTGTTAGTGTAAACATTACGAGAAAGAAGGGGTTTGAAAGGGAAATTAATATCTCAACCTCATTATTTTTCTTTAGCTGACAGACAACCCTGTCCCTAACCAAAGAATGTAAAAGGAAAAAAGAAAGGGAAAACACACAACTGAACTTGGGTACAATGAGTGGCTCAATATATAAACAGATTAGGAGGCAAACCTTATGCGATTCAAGGATGCAATGGCTCTAAGAGCACTGCGAATCATGTCCTCATTACGGTCTACTTCTTGTTTGACAGCATCTGTCTTTACCTTAAAGTTAATGGTCTTTTGAAGAGGATCCACCAATGAGTCCAGCACTGCAAGATGCAAAAACTTTATGTATCAAATAAATCAACAATATAAGCAAAATACAAGATATCACAAACCTGCTAGTACAGCAGATGGACATTTGTCTGCAAGTTTTGAGAGAATAAGATGGCATGGCATCTTAACATCGTAGTGATCTGCATGTTAAAATAATTCAGCTAAAGACAGTAAAATCAACAACCAGCATTATGCTATCTATTTCATCTTCAAAGTTCCATCATTGAATAGACTTGTCACCGCAAGATGACAATGTGCAACTCAAGGACAAATGACAGCCTATGAAAAAAAAAAAAAGAATAAATGCAAAATTATAAGAAAACAATATAATACCAGGAAATTAGAAACTCACCATCCAGGCCAGATCTCAGGTAAGGCACAATGAAAGATGAAGGGTTCAATTGATCAAGACAACTGTCAAGCAATGTATCAACGCATTCAAAAGCAGCCTTCCTTAACTCAAGTCCATCATCTACCGTATGCTTAAAAGGACCAAGATCTACTGTCCTAATCAAGTCTTGCTGCAAATCCAGAGTTTAAGAAACATATATAAGACTTAAAAGGTCTACAATTGGAACTAAATTTATAATAAGCACAAAAAAGAAAGGTCCCATGCGTAGAGAGTACACAGATGGAAGTGAAATTGCAATTCAGTTGTACACAGAAGCAAGAAAAGTAGTTCAAATGGCCAAAATCATCAAAAAATGGGTAGCTAATCACCCATTTATGGTAAAAGCACATATAGTTCAAATGACCAAACTCATCAAAAGTTGGGTAGCTAATCACCCATTTATGGTAACAGCACATATATTATACTTAACTATATTCCATTTATGGGAACCAGCTGCATACGAAATTACAGTAACATAAAAGAATAAGTGCTAGTAAAAAAACTGAGAGACTAGGTGACTGCATTTAATTTTAACTATGATCAAGTTAGAAGTCAAAATAGATTTCTCATGTGAATTCTATATAGTTGGCTCAGGCAGGTGGTCAAAACCCTTTTGAATATTATGGTGAATCCTATGTAGTTGTTTTAACTATGACCAAGATACAAGGTCAAAGTAGAACTGTTATGTGAATCCTATATAGTTGGCTCGGGAAAGTTGGTCAAAACCTTTTTGAATGTTCTATAAATTATAAATTATAAGACACCAATCCTAAGTTTTTCCAAAGTACATCAATTATAAATTATAAGCAAACCCAAAACGACAAAAAATACTAGAAATTGCATAGAAAGAATCAAACAACAAAAAATAAAGAGGACAAGAAAGTTATACTGATGGGGTGAATGGTGTTTTATGGATAAAATGATGTTAATGTATGACTGTAAAAAGGCTAGCATTTTCCAGAATGAGGTGATTACAACCACAGGTGAAGCAGAGTCCATAAATTATTTAAAGGACAATAAGTGATACGCAACTAATGTCAAAATCCCAAGCTACCTTTACAATTGTTTGATCATAAAGAAGTGGCAACAACTCTGGAAGAAAACCCTTAATGAGATTGGGCTTATTGTGTGCGAACGTACTCAATGCCAATACAGCTGCACGCCTAACATGCTGCAAAATCAGTTTCATATAAGTTTAAAAGGCAGTTTAAACACGAATATTCTTAGTACTTCAAGCAACAATAATATAAAGCTTACGCGGTCCTGATCTTTAATAAGCATCAAGAATGATGAGATTTCAGGGTATATAATCTCATCTATCTTCTCTGGACGCTCAACCACTGAATACTTCACTGCAGTCACCACTGTAGCCCTAGTAAATGCAGCTGGACTTGTTGTTCGTATCTGTAAGAAGTTTGGAAGGCAAAATGAAGCTGGGTAACTAATCAGTTGATTTTTGCATACTTTAAATGCAAAATAAAAAACCAGTCACAATTTGCAACACCTTAAGTGCTGGAACAAGTTTTACAGGTTCAATCAGAGCAATTTTTCCTAGACACTCTGCCACTACATTTCGAACACCCTCTTCCTCACTTTCGCAGTGATTGAAAAGCAAATTAAGTATCTTCTCAACACTAGAATCCTGGAATTCTGCTTTGTCCACAGATTGCCTTACTATGACCTGCAACATCGGCAAAAATGTAAACTAATTTAGGGGGAAAATGAGAAAATAAACACACTCGGGGCCAAACAAAAAATCCCTGTTCAAGATAACAGACCTCCTTTAAAGAATGAAGCAAGAGATACTGTTTCTTCTGTTGATTGTCAATCTGATCCAAGATAAAGGGCAAAAACTTGGATAGATTACCAACGGCAATGTTTCCAAGAGCATAGGAAGCTGCAGACTTTATCTCTTCAAAAGGAGATTGAAAAGACTCGATAACAATATTCTCTATCTGTGCATGAGAACTCAAATCTTTTTTTCTTCCAATCTCACCAAAGCATAGCAGGGCAAGATGCTGCTTGGCCTAAAACAATTAGATGAAAAAATATATTCAGTAGAGATTATTTCTGAAAAAAGAGAGAAGAAGAAAACAGGTATATTTCAATATGCCCATCTAAAGAAATTACATTTTTCATTCAACAAGGTCGGCTAAACCATGCAACAGCCAACAAACCACACATTAACCTTAATAAGTAATTTTAATTCTCTCCTTTTTATTTTCCATTTTTCAAGAAAAGGCCGATGACTTACAGAATTGGTACTGCTGTCAACTTTAAGAATTTCAGTCAGCATATCAACTGTCGATGAACATTTCTGATCGCCAGCAGCAAGGCAAAGAACAACCACACATTGAGCTATAGAATGCAAAGCTTGTTTTGCAACACCACCTGATTGGGGAGATGGTTTTGCACTTGAAAGAAGAGAATCGAGCAAGACATCAAAACTCGTATTTGCAGAATAGACCAAGGCAGCAAAGAAGTTCTGCAAGGCCTGTCGCACCCAACAAAGGTCCTAAGACATGTAAATCTCTAAAACAAGATGAGACATCAATACAAAAGGCAAAACAGAAATACCAATAGGGCATGTCCTTGCAGCAATGAGCTTTTGATCAATGTTAGGGCCTGAGGAAGAACTTTGTTTCGGATGGCTAAACCAACAACAGGGCTACTAGATCTTCTGTCAGCCATCAAGGTACAACAGAGTTCCAAGGCAAGAGCAGCCATGTGCAAGTCTGAATCACTGGGGGGATAAGAAAGCAATAAATATATTTTCTTTGGACCACAATGAATGAGAAATGTGGCTCTTCATTTCTAAAGACAACCATAATAGGTAAAAATAAAAAAAACACCAGAAAACAAAACCATACATAGAAAAATGATGAAATAACAAATGAACCTTATTAAAGTGGAGAGCTCAACAATAATAACTTCAGAAGCGGAGGAACCAATTTGATCACCATATGCAACAATAAGGGAATTAAGGGTCCCCAAAGTTGCCTGCCTTAAAGCCCGATTAGCCTGTCACATGAAGTTGTACACAAATCTCCTGAGAGTACTCGGGAAGAAATAGTGAAGTTACTTTTAAAATGATTTCATTGATTCTACAGAGAGGAACGTAACAACCCAACCTTTCTTAAGAATGCAGTCAACTCTATAAGAACTTGCTCCAAAACACAAGAAAGATCTATTTTAAGTGGAGAAGCAGCAATTACATCAAATCCCTGGAAGCAAAACCCTCGAGTGCTTTAATAAAAGAGTGCAATAGAACAAGAAAATGCTCAAACAAGTTAAAGTGGTGCTCATACGAATACACAAGCATGAAAAAAAAAAAACTTGACAAATTTGTAAGCAGTATAACTGGAAGACCAACCTTCACAGCAGTTAATCGGGTTATCTCATTTCCCATCCGGTCAACAAGAACAGGAAGGCATGCAGGTAGTTCTGAAGTAAGGTTATCACCAAATGTAGAGACAACAAGTCCCATGCAAGAGATAGCACACTCCTTGACCTCCTGTATAAGAAGGGTTGTGAGCAAATGTAAAGGCAACACAAGGAAATATTCATAAAAAATATTACGACGAACCTGATCTTGATCTTGATTTGTCAAGCGTGACATTATAGCATTATAAATTGGATGCACATAAGGTTTAAAATCAAAACCAACCCCCTGTAGTAAAAAGCCATCATTTTATTAGATATAAGTCTGATACAATATCAAAATCTGAATGTTACAATGACAAAACTCACTTCAATGTTTGGGCGAACAACACGAACAAGTTCTCCGCACACTCTTAAAGCCTCAGCGGTGACTTTGTAATAACGTTCCCCAACAGCGAATAAAACAGGATTGGAAAGAGCCTGCAATTTATCCTATCTAAATGTTTCTGACCCAATCACAAATAAAATATCTTTACAAATCCTATAAAGCAAGTAAATAAATAATTATACAAAATTACTACAAGAGTATTTTAGCAGGTCTTAACATCACTAGCAGAATAAGACAATGTTAAATAAACTATTTCAACTAGGATGATAGAGATGCAGCGAAGCAACATTAACATAAAAAATTGCAGGATCTCAGGCGTCCAACCTTAACCCATGACACAGCTTACTGTCTAAGTAATTGCCAGCGAGCTTCCTATGGTTTTGATAGCACAGATAGAATCAATAGTCTAAACTAAACCACTCAATCTACCCATCCTATTGCTTTGAAACAGTACTTGAGAAAGCACTATAACGTAACATGTTTCAGATCAGTTTATATAAATGTTATCATGTTATCCGTGTACAAGAATAAAATATAGGAGCTCAAAGTTCGGGTTTCTTTCTTTCCATCTTTTATTCCTCTAGACATCCATGTAAAAGCATTTCTATATCAGCGGACTGGGTCATATTGTATTAAAATTAATCAAAGTCCAAAATCCATGTATTTGTTCTATAGCATATCCATATCCATAGACTGTGCTTGAAAAATAAATATTCAAATATTACCTTGATATGAGGATGAAAATCAGCAGGGGAATGTGAAGCTAATACCAATCTTGTAAAAATAAGAGCTTCAGTCTTGAGATTTGAAGTAGAGGATTTATCCTATGAGGGTGCAGGAAATAGCATTAAAGATAATTATTTTTACATATAAAAAGGAAAACATATCAAGAACAAAGAGAAATAACCACATTACAGAAGTTAAAACTACCCTCATATTTCAACTTGAAATAATTGACTTACACTTAATGCTTTTTCAATTCCTGAAATGAGGGATCCAATATGGTCTGCCAGGCAATCTGGCAAGACAACGACAAGTTCTTTCAAAACAGTAAATGCACCAACCTGTACATAGAAAAACTACAAGTCAAGACAAGCTTAGAAATAACGCATATGCAATAGTAGGTCATACCTTTGTCTTGATAGATTTTTCACGTAGCTGCCTATTGATAGATTTGACTATCTTTGGCACTTCTTGCTTCAATAACCATCGTGGACTGCATAATATAAGTTTACATTTTAACATAAAAATTAGACATCACTCTGAACCAAAAAAACCACACACCCAAATCAACAATAGATGTGCAAAAAATTAGCTGTATGTCATGGGTCACTGAAACCAGTAGTATCATACAAATCAGAATTTAGAAGAGTATCAAAGACAATATAAAGTTTATCAAATAGCATTCTGAAAATTTGTGAGTAGATAACAGATGTTTGTAGTTTCCAATGAATTAGTCAAAATGATTTGTAAATAAAGGACAAATAGAAAATAACTTTGGATGAATCTGGTGTAGATGGGATTTATTTGTCGAGTCAAGTAGTAAATGTCAAAGTCATAAACAAAAATAAAAAAGAATGTGTTTCAGTCTACTAAGAATGGTAAAGAACCCATCATGGTAAGATGATAAAAAATTCAATTGAAAAGAACGAAAACTTGCCTCAATTCATTAATGTCGTTCTGCCCCTTTGTAACATTTCCAGTTTGACGCAAAAGTTCAATGAATGTATTAAATACATCCATCTACAGAAAATACAATCATGTGAGAGTAATGTAAGACATGGAGAAGGGGGAAATCTGTTCATAAGTTCACACTTACCTTGACATTTTCTTCCCTCTCTCTAAACCTGTCAATCAATTTAGGACAAGCCTGCCAAAAAAAGGCAAAAAAGTGTTTATTGAGAAACGCACAAACCCAAACATGCAAGAACCAAATCTACTAAACAAAACCAGAGGACCAAAAAAATTGGACGAGATGATGCAAACCAACTATAATGCTGCTACCCAGCAAAAAATTGGATACATTAAAAAATATCATATATCGATCACAGACAAAAGAAACAGTACAAAATAACCTTAAAAATTAATCACTACCAATATACCTCCTCATATAGCTTTGAAAACATCTCAGGACGAGATATGATTAAAGCCGCTAAGCATTTTGCTGCTGCTCTTCGAACTTTCCAGCTGACATCATCATCATCTGTGTATTCATTTTCACTTTCACTACAAAAAAGTACAGAATATGAGCATAACTAATGATCCTATCATGCACCTCATAAGTAAAATATGCTCATATACATGAATGAAGAACATACTCATCTTCCTCGACCTCATGAATCTCATCATCAGTATCCTCCTCCATGTTATCTGTGAAGTTTGGATCGTAACTTAGATACTCCAGGGTAAGATGAAGAATTTCATCACAATACGAATAGATATCCCTGGGGCACCTCAGAAGAAAACTTTCAAGTGCCTGTAATTAACACATGGCATGTCCAATAAAAAGAACATTCGGATTTCAAATTAGATAAAGCATAAATATATAACAAAATAAATAAGAGATTATAAATTGCCCACTAATTTAGAACACCTCAAATTATGGGAAAAATGATAAGACTGAACCTGCAAGCTGTACTCGCGAAGCTCCTCATCATTCTCTGATGCACTTGTGCAATAGTCAATAAGAACTGGAACAGTGTCAGAAAGATGGGCTCCAAAACGATATCCAACAGCACGGCTGCAGCATGCATTATCAATATATTTTACCAAAAGTATGAGCTCCATATGATTTAAAAAGAGAAAATTGATAAAATAACAAGATTAGATGTGAAGGGATTATCATAAAGCACACCTTAAGGCACCAATCATTTGAATGTTAGTCCTGGTCAATTCGGGTTTTGATCCTTTATTTCTCAAGTTCTGAACAACTTCAACTGTTGACTTTGCTAACATATCCTCTGACAAGCTTGAAGCAAGAGATGCTGAAGACAAAGTAGCATGTTAAGTACAATCAACTGTCTCATTTTAGAATAAAGAGACCGGCACAGCTGTACCTAATTCGTTACACCCATCAAACATTAATGTTCACAAACTCTTAAAATTATTTTCAGTACTTGCACAGCATGTGAATCACATTACTGCTATCTATATGGTATTCAGACTTCTTGATTCAGGAAAAAAATGTGAATAAATAAAAGTATTTGAAGTAGAGGCAGCACATAAATCAAAAGGAGAAGTCAATTCTAAAATCATAGACATAATGAATTCATAAGAGAACACCTGAATCTTACTTATGATCTAACGGTATGATTAAATCCAACATACCTACTACTAAGGACAAATATCAGATGATAGCATAAGCCTAATATTTCACCATAAATAATCCTTAAAAGAAAGATGAAACCAAATTATAATATAATTTAGTAATGATAAGATGGGGAAAAGTTAACACAAAAATCTAAGAAATCTTACCGATGCATGCAACAGTTTTTTTTCTCACACTGGCTTGATTGGAACTCAACTGGGACAAGAGTGCATCTAAAAGTAACTCATGTTTGGCTGATAACAGATTGCCAAACTTATGAAGGATATCACATAAGATATCAAGACATTCACATTTTATCTCTGTGCTTGTTCCCTGGGGAAAAAAGTGCACAGCAAACACTTAGAAGAATGCCCCAACTTGATCACTGAGAACAGCTACAACATTAAAAATAAAATAAAAAAATTGGAGTGCAACATTACGGCAACAAGTGCACCACAAACAACTTCCAATTTTCTTCTCTACTTAAATAACTCTTGTTGAAACATGTAATGCAATAAATTTAGTTATTGCATCAAATAGGTGCATTTAATAGAAGGTAAAAGCAATACTAAAGGGCAACAAACTTGAACTTATTTTTCTCTGATGAGATAACAGAACTCTCCTTATATACAAGTATTTATGAATAAAAAACATTCATGTTCTCCAAAATCCAAAACAGTTTTTTTATTATGTGGGATGGTAAGCAAAGTGCTAACTAATTTATGACACCATTCTTTCTCAACTTATTTAAATTCCAATCTGTCTTAAGAGTATGAATTGATTATAATTGCATCCATTGCATATACTTTCATGTGAAATGCAATGGAAAAGTCACAACTCACAGGGCCAATAATTCCTTTTATCAGCTGTGGCAAAATAGAAACGAGAATGGACTGTGCAAGGGATTCGGTGGAAACTTCAGCAATGACCGTCTTCAAAGCTATGCTTGCAATGTCACGATGCTGATCTTTTCCATTTAGCAATTTATCACAAAGTTTATTGGCCATCTCTACAACACGTGCCTCACTGACCTTCTTTACCAAGGGAGCAAGACTGCGTTGTCAGTTGTCCCATGAAAAAAAATCAAAACATGTTTAGCAAATTTAATGGTTCATCCACTTCATTTAATCATATGCATTTTGGACATAGTAACACCAAAAGAGCTGCCAATATCAATTTACAATATTTGCATTCTAATATTGACATGTCACATGCAACAGTTAAAAAGGAAGAAATGAATACAGGTATAAACTATAAATCACAAGTTCGCACCTGTTGCATGCTAAAGTCTACAGATGCCAGGGATACAATGGTTGCTCCAATTTGGATAAACATAAATTACTAAAATAAAATGATAACTTGATAAGCAACTAAGAAACTGCTTGCATGGAGGGTAGATCACCAAAGACCCTCATTGCGGAGAAGAAAGATGAACATTTTTTTCTGCATGCAACTTGTTAGGGAAAAAATGCAAAACTTGATCTATATATTTGATTTAATGTAGTAAAACTGACGGTAATACATTGTAGAACTAGTCAACTGCCCGTGAAACATCACGAGTAAAACACAAACAGCAAAATCCAAGTCCACGTAAAGACCTATGTTATGACAAGCCAGATAAAGAAGCATTATCTCTGATATTTAAAAAAAAAAAAATACCATTTCACAGCTAATCCAGACACATCACCAGCAACATCATCAAGTTGTTGTATGATGATATTGGTCAATTTTATCTCCAAGTCAGAATCAGCTTTAAAACTATCTTTGTTTAACTCGTTAAGAAGATCAGACGTTGCCATGTATCTGTAATCCTTATCCTTGCCAGTCATCTGAAAACAGTCCCCAAAAAGTCAATACTTATACAAGTAATAAACACATTTACCTCTTGACAATGCATACACACACAATATCGAAATCAAAAGGCCATTGGATCGATACCTTTTCCAGTATACCAGTCATTGCTAAGTTTGCCATTTTGCAGGACGTAACGATCCTTCGTGTAGCCCACCCAACTAAACGATATTCAGATTGCCGATCTATAACAAAGCTGCAAACAGATAAAGCATTTTAGCCAGAAACAACTTATTATAAACATCGCCCATAATTTTAAATGTAATACATAATATATATATATATATATATATATATATATATATATATATATATTTTTTTTTTTTTTTTTTTTATTTTTTTTTTTTATTATTTTTTTATTTTTTATTTTTTTGAAGACTTCGCCTTATTAAATCTCATACATCCACGTTCACAAAAATTATAATAAACTAACCCTAACGACCTAGCCAAAAGCAAGACCGGCTCGGTCTATGTATCGCCGTCAATTTCCAGGATAGTTTAAAAAAAAAAAAACCAATGCACCGAAAAAATCCTAACATCTTAATTGAGAAACACCATCGATACAAATAAAAGTAGGTTCGAGGGAATGTAAGATAAAAGGGAAGGAAATGCAGGGTCGAAGTGACTTCTTGATGGGCAGTGGAAAACCGAAAATAACCAATTGCGGAGTCAAAAAAAAAAATATCGAGAAAAAAAAAGGGAAATAAATATGAAAGCTTACAGCTAGCTTGCGATAGTCGGAGACTCGGAAACAAGCTCAGTGAGTCAGTGTCCTTCCCACTTCCTTTCTTGGTTGTTTTTGGGATGTGCAGACAATCAGAGTAGGGCATATATGTAGAATTCCATTTTATTTTGTAAGACAACTCAATCCCTAGACAAACAACGTCGTTTACACATCTGGAATATGCCATCCACCACAACCCCGTTACAAACACCGGACTCGGTTCATTTTAACTTTTTTCCTTTTTCTTTCAAAATTTTTTTAAAAAAAATTCCTTAAATAATTTAACATATAATACAATTTATATTTTTTTTTAGCACAATAAAAAAATACTTCCACTAACAAAAATGAAATATTCCAATAAAAAATAATATTATAATATAAATTAAATACAATTAAATTCTATCTGTTAAAAGAATAGTAATTAGTTGAAGAGTCAGACTAAAAATCTAATATAAAAACAACTCCTAATTTTGGAGTTATGGACAACCCCAACTGCTATTTTGTTGATGTTACATTGAACATTAAATACTTATAGATTGGAAAAGTCTCGCAGATACCTTATTAGATTAAGAATGAAATTATATAACTATTAAGACATTAGAGCATTATTAAAGGTTAAAAAATTGACTAATAGCTTATAATTATAGCAGAGATAAAACTTACAGTAGTCATGACTTTTTGTTAAATTGAGTATATAAAGAATTCTTAAACATTTAATTTTTAATTATAAATTATTAATTATTATTGAGTGAACTTCAAAAATTATTGTTTCTTTGTAGTTTTATCTTATGATTTGAATTTTATCTCGTAGACTCTGCATTTCAAGCACCATTAATATAGTTGGAAATATAGATATTAGGAGGAGATACCTAAGAAAAATCTTCTGAACAAATATTTGTGGCCAGTGAACAGATTATCAACATTCAATTTATATATTTTATTTATTAATGTTTCTAAACTTAATAAATTTAGTCTAAAATTATTATTTTTGTTAAAATAATTTAACATTATACTGCAGCGGGCAGGACAGATACAGTACAGCATACGCACCGATGATAGCACTCTACGCGCGGGGTTTGGTATCAAGGTGGATTTCGCTATGAACCTCATACCGCTCATAGCGTGAAATCCCCGCAAAGCCGGCCATTAATTTGAAATCAACGGTTGAGATTATGAAACCTCAATAAAGTGCTACAAAAGGCAGATATCCAACGGCATCGTGTTAAGGACCAAAGAATTAAAATTAAAAAAATGTGAGAAAAATAATAACGTATTTGCTATGGCGTCTAAAAAAAGTTAAAACCACAGAGCGTCCTTTTCTCCCTCTCTTGATTGGCCTTTTAGCTCTCTTCCCATTCCTTAATTCCTCGTGTAAAAATCGAAACCATAAGGAAATAATTAATTTTGTTGATTTTTTCCCATTGGATCTAACTTGTTTATCGCGATCCGCTACACTAGGTTGTGGTGCTTCTTCTTCATTTTTCGAATTACTCTCAGCAATTTTATGTACCAGTGCATTGGCATTTACTGAGATCAGATCGGTAGGATACGGAAATATATTGTAGAAAAAAGTTGAAGTTGGAAGAATGTCGGAGGAAGAAAAATTGTTAAAGGAGGCTAAGAAATTGCCATGGGAGGATCGACTATTTCACAAGAGCTGGAAGGTTAGGAATGAGGCAAATATCGACTTGGCCGCCCTCTGCGACTCCATTACCGATCCTAAGGACCCTCGCTTCCGTGAATTTGGTAACTTGGAGACTCTTCCTTTTCATTTCCGTTCGTTATTTAGGGTTTCCTTTGTATATAGGAAATAGCCGGCTGTTAATTTTTTTTTTGGCTTAGCGGTGCTGTTTTGGTTTTGATTTTCTTAATGTTAAACAGGTCCGCTATTTAAGAAGACTGTGGCCGATTCCAATGCGCCGGTGCAAGACAAGGCTCTCGATGCCTTGATTGCTTACTTGCGAGCCGCGGATTCTGATGTTGGAAGGTGAATTTTTCTTATGGTTTGTTTTATACATTTTATAAAATTCTGTCCAATTTAGTTGTTTCACGTGTTATTGTGGATATTATATCTGTATAGGTATGCTAAGGAAGTTTGTGACGCTGTTGTGGCAAAATGCCTTACGGGTAGGCCCAAGACAGTGGAGAAGTCACAGGTTATCTTCACGCTTTGGGTTGAGTTGGAAGCTGTAGACGCATTCTTGGTAGGCTATCATTCTATATCTTCCTTATCTCTTTCTTGTTGTAGGTAATGCGTGTTCTATCTCTCTCTTTTTCTTTTGCTAGTATATGCTGAGTGATCGTGCTTTGGATAATATGAAATTTCGTAATGTAATATGATTAAAGCTTATATAGCATTGTACTGATTACTGTGTAAGTTACCATCTGATGATACAGAGGGCAACGTTGAATTAACTTCTTGTAGCCGCTGAAACTCAATTTACTTTATTTGCTACACGAGTAGTTTTGGCGACGTTTTCTTCAGCTGAACAATACTACGCCAGTTAGCACTATTGAATGATTGATTTTTTTTTTTTTTATAAATAATTTTTGTCTTTATTAAGTAGAGGGTTCCCTTAAGAGCTTAGAAGTCAATTAACAGAACTTCACTTATGTAGATTATGGGATGGGTTAGTTTCATGATTGATTTTTTTTTTTTTATAAATAATTTTTGTCTTTATTTAGCAGAGGGTTCCCTTAAGAGATTAGAAGTCACTTAACAGAACTTCACTTATGTAGAATATGGGATGAGTTAGTTTCAAGTTGCATCACGTGCTTGCCATACCTCATGATTCTGGCATAGTGTATAATGAGGAATGTTTTTCTGGGTTGTGATGTGGAAAAGTCCGTAGTCTATGAAAAGTTATAGGCTCCTTGTGGACTTCTAGTTTAGCTATTGAAATAAGGGTAATTCTATTCTATCTTATATCTTCTGTAATATACATCAATATTTTTTGACCATAAGATTTTTTTAAATTCATCTAATCCATAAGATTTATTTTAAAAAGAAATTTATTATTTGTTTCTTTTTCTATTTTTTATTTATTACCATTAAGGTTTATCTTGGAATGCTAACTTCATTTTGCTCTATTCGTGATGGATCTTCAAACTCATTTTTCATTATTTGGTTCCTTCCTAGTTTTATTCATATATGAATTAGTATTTCTTATCTGTCTTATAGTTTTCAGATTTTGAATTAGCCGATCCTTGTGTTAGTATATATTGGAGGGATTTAGACGAATCCTGTATATATTGCAGGATGCAATGGAGAAAGCTATTAAAAATAAGGTTGCGAAAGCTGTTGTGCCTGCAATTGATGTCATGTTTCAAGCCTTAAGGTGTGCAATTAGTTTTTCCTCTCTCTAAGGCATGCTGTTTTATTGTGCTATGTAATATGCTGTGTTATATTTCTGTTTTCATAGTGAATTTGGAGCAAAAGTCGTTCCTCCAAAAAGAATTCTGAAGATGCTTCCCGAACTGTTTGATCATCAAGATCAAAATGTTCGTGCGTCTTCCAAAGGGCTTACTCTGGAGCTATGTCGTTGGATAGGAAAAGACCCTGTGAAATCGATATTGTTTGAGAAGATGCGTGATACCATGGTATGATGAGTGTTCCTTTTTTTCCTTATCCTTTTTCAATAAAAAATTTATCATGGGTTCATTTTTCTTTATTTCTTTTCTTATTAAAGTTTACTGTTTTCCCCTTTTTCTTGAAGAAAAAAGAGTTGGAGGCTGAGCTCGTCAATGTAACAGGGGCAGCCAAGCCAACTCGTAAAATAAGGTGTTTACTCTTGTGTTACTTAGCTTAAACCTTATGTCACTACATGTCTTGGTGGTTGTATGTGTCTCCAGCTTTTGTTATCTGTACCTTCCAGGTCAGAGCAAGATAAAGAGCCAGAAAGGGAGGCTGAGTCTGTAGTTGCTGGTCCTGGCCCATCCGAAGAAACTACAGATGATGGTATGTGATTGCTTTTGAAACTTTGTTTATGCTTTTCCTTCTCTAGGTAATAGTTATACAGAGATCAGTGTGGGCAAGTAAATGCTATGCCATGCATCAAGACATAATAATAACTATAATTTCTTTTCATTTCTATCAGAAGGAAGAGAAATTCTAATTTTTCCTCTAATTTACACGTGCTATTTTTTTTTTCTTTTCCTTTTCATAAATTGGAATACATCTTGATGGTGCAGCTCCTCAGGAGATAGATGAGTATGAGCTTGTTGATCCCATTGATATATTGACTCCTCTGGAAAAGTCTGGATTTTTGGAAAGAGTGGTTAGTTTTTCCTCTCTTTTTAGTTAGCATTTGAATTGAATCTGACCTTGATCCTAGAAATGGAAAACCCATTTTTTAAATATCATATAGTTATTTGTTTTGTTCAGTTTTATTAATATTGTTATTATTATTATTGTTATAATTTTTGCCTTTGTTTTTTTCTCTTTCAGAAAGCAGCAAAATGGTCTGAAAGAAAAGAGGCTGTTGCTGAGCTAACTAAACTTGCATCGACAAAAAGAATTGCACCTGGTGATTTCTCAGAAGTTTGCCGGACACTAAAAAAGGTATTTCATTCTTTATTCTCTGCTTGGATGATGTAAATTTTCCTTTACTGGTCATGCATTCCTTGTATAATATGTAAAAAAGTAACAGTGTCCTACCTTAATTTGCCCTTTCTTTTCTTGGATATTCAATTCATAAATGGAGACTGACCTTACTGTTGTTAACTTCAGCTGGTAACAGATGTAAATATTGCTGTAGCGGTTGAAGCTATCCAAGCTATTGGCAACCTAGCTCGAGGTCTAAGAAGTCACTTTTCTGGGAGTTCACGCTTCTTATTGCCAGTTTTACTTGTGAGTAGTTTGTACCTTGAGCAAAAGAAAAACAAACTCAATATTTTCCAGTAAATAAAGTTTCCAAGAAATATAAATGTAATATCTTTCCATGTGCAAGTGTGGAGATGAAAAGTGCAGAATTGAGTTGTGAATGAATTTGAATTATTTCATTTAATGTATTGTTTTAGTTTGAATAGGTATTTTTGTTTGTTTGTTGCTTTTTTGACAATTATTTTCACTTTGTTTGGTGCTTACTAGGAAAAATTTAAAGAGAAGAAGCCTACTTCAATTGAAGCACTAACTCAGACTCTTCAAGCAATGCATAAAGCTGGATGTTTAACTCTTGTTGACATTGTTGAAGGTAAGTTAGTTCAGTAGTGATTTAACCCAGCTTAATGTAGACAAGTGTTCCAATATACTTGGATTTTTCCTGGTTTTATGGTAGAGTACTTACTATTGATTATTATCTTAGTTTACACTTTATAAATGTAAATTTATGAATTATTTTACTACTGTCTTTTACTTAGTATTGATGGTGGTTGTTGAGCCCTTTCAGAAGAATGACTTTTACCTTTTATTACAGATGTTAAGACAGCTGTGAAAAATAAAGTTCCTCTTGTGCGCTCATTGACTTTGAACTGGGTGACATTTTGTATTGAATTGAATATAAAGGCTGTTATTTTAAAGGCACATAAGGATTACGTCCCTATCTTTATGGAGGTTAGTGTTCATGTCTGAATTTCTATTTTTTTAGTTCTTTGTTAAAAGCTCAGTCCCTTTGACTCTCCTGTTAATTTAATACATCGGCATTGCTGTTCTGCTTTATTATCTGAACCAGCAGCTTTTTCTGTGCTTTGTGTTAGTTTAGCTCATTAATCCTCGGTTCTTCCACCATGCCTTATGATTTATTTTATTGGCTTTGGATCCACCTGTTGGTTGCCATGTCATAAAAGGCTATTTTATTTATTGAGGCATAAGCCTCAAACTTAACCTTCAAAGTATAAATAATGAGCGAAAATTCCTACAAAGCTCCCTAGGTTTTCAAAAACTACAAAAGCATCCCTCTATTATTGTTTTATTATAATTTTTTTCTTGCATATATCTCCCTTAAAAAAGCAATAATCAGCGATATGAAGGGAATTTAATTGTTATTAATCATTATGAAGGTATGGCTCAATTGGTAGAGCTTGCTATACATGCGAGAGGCATCGGGTTCAAGACATAAATATGCTCTAATTGAACAATACGTCTATATATAAATACGAGTGGCAGTACGTACAAAGATATTAATCTAGTTTGGGAATATTTCTCCTTTGAAAAAGAAGAATAACTTCGTGAAATTTCACTAATATTTAAAGAAGACAGATAAGAAGATAACTAAAAGCTAATTAATTTTAATGGTTGCTAATTGTAATACAAGTATTTCAAAATTCAAACTAGTTAATACACAAGCAATTGAAGAAGCATTGAAATTCACAAGAACATCTTGAACTCAAAACCACGATGGAGGTTTGGAGGCAGCGTGAAAATCCCTAGGAGATTCAAAATTGACACTCTCACTTTTAACACTAGTGAGAACATAACCTCTCCTGCTTAAAGCATTAGAAATAATATTTTGTTTTCCACTTTTGTGGCGGAAAATAAAATTAAATTCTTAGGAAAAGTGCCCACCTTGCATGCATACCACTCATATGTTTTTGCGAATTAAAAAACTGGAGGGATTGATGATCACTGTAGAGGACATATTGTTTATGCACTAGATAGTGCTTTCAATGTTTGAAGGCCCTAACCATCCCATAGAATTCTTGTTCATCGTTTGTCCAACTATTCTTTGCATCATTGAGTTTCTCATTAAAGTACTCTATCACCCTTCCTTCTTGTTTAAGGACAGCCCCTGTGCTAATGCCGATGTCAGATGCATCAGTTTTCACTTCGAATAATAGTTCAAAATTAGGTAGGGCTAGTATAGGAATTGAAGTGAGTTTTTCTTTTACTACTTCAAAACTCTTTAGTTGTTCTTCACCCCAATGAAATCTTCCCTTCTTTGTACACTCACTTAAAGGGGCTTCCAATGAGCTAAAACCCTTGATGAACCTCCTATAGAATGAAGCAAATTCATGAAAACTTCTTACCTCACTCACATTCTTGGGAGGTGGCCAATCCTTTACTGCCTCCACTTTCCTTTCATCAATTGCAATGCCCTGGTAACTAATGACAAACCCCAAAAACACTAGTGTATGTGTTAGAAATTCACACTTTTTAAGATTAAGGAACAATCTCTTTTGCCTAAGTACTTCAAGCACTTCTTTCAAATGTGTCATATGTTCAACTTCATGTTTACAAAAAATAAGGATGTCGTCAAAATAAATAGCAACAAATTTAAGTAAAAGGCTTGAGAATCTTATACATAAGTCTCATGAAGGTGCTTGGGGCATTTCATAAGCCAAAAGGCATCTCTTGCCATTCATAGAGGCCTTCTTTTGTTTTAAAGGCTGTCTTCCATTCATCCCCTGGCTTAATTCTGATTTGGTGGTAGCCATTCCTCAGGTCTAGCTTTGAAGCTAGAAAAAAATGTTGATCTCACCAGCTTGTCCAGCATATCCTTAATTCTGATTCAGCTGTCTATGTACATCCTACTGCTGCCATCTTTTATGGGCACCAATAAGGCAGGTAGAGCCCATGTGTTGAGGCTTTATTTGATATTGCTCTTTTGTACTAGGTTTGTTGTGGTATATCATGGTCTTTAGGACTCATTCTTTAGTGGTGGAGGTTGGGTAGTTTAGTTCCTGTGATAAAGTCAATTTGATGTTAGATATTTCTGAGAGGTGGTAACTCATTTGGCAACTCTGCAGGGGTTAAATCAAAATACTCATTGAAAAGTGTCTCCAAGTGAGTGGAGTAAGTTGCCTTATCCACAGAAACTTCTTTGACGAACAGGTCTACTACTAGCTGATGAGTTTTCAAATCCTTTAACAATTCAGTCCCACTTAATAGCATAGGTTTGTCAAAAGACTTGCTTGAGTTGTGAGAGGACTTATCGTTGTGAAGGACTAGTACAATTTTTTTTTTGTTCCAAACAAAAGAATATGTGTTGTCTCTTTCAAATTGCAATGGTCTGCCTAAGAGGATGTGACACGCATCCATCCCGAAGACGTCACAATCAATTTCTTCCTGGTAGTGTTTTCCTATGGACAGTGTCACTTTGCACACCTTTGAAACAACGGTTTCAAGCCCCTTTTTTATTCATCCAACCTTGTAAGGTCGTGGATGTTTTTGTGTAGAAAGTCCTATTGCTTTCACCAAAGTCTTGGAAACCACATTTTCACTACTTCATCAATAAGAACATCACAAACTCTCTTGTTGATAGTACATCTAGTCCTGAATATTTCATGTATGAGAGAGTGGGTTTTAGAGCACAAAGCTCAATTACCATTTATGTTTTCCACTCAAAGATGGCGTGACATAATTCATTGATGAAAGCTTGGTGTTGCGACCCAGATTTTTGTTCTTGGTCACAAAGAAATTGAAGTAGAGCTTGCACGAGGGACTTGTCATTAAATTTATAGAAGTTAATTTATGAAAGCGTTAATTCATGAAATTTATAGAAGTTCAATAACATGAAACTTAAAGATGAAAGCCTTTTAAAGTGAAATAGGCTTTAAATAGCTTAGTTTTAATAGGTAATAGTTAATATTACCTTGCATGAGTCTTCTCGGGTGGTGTGGGTTTTTGACATCTCAGCTCAGGAACAACCTGGAGCTCTGGTACCAATTAGCGTAGAAGCTTTTTTTAATCAAAGAAAAACAAACTTCAACCAAGGAATTGAACAATTAATAGTAGAGAGATAATTTCCATTCCTTGAGCACTACGACTGAATAACAAAAATAACAATCATAACAAATCTGTCTCCTCCTCTCGCGCACTTTTCCAATATAGGAAAAACTGTTACACTACAGTCCAAAAATGGACACCTCAACACTCTTCTTAGTTTGATAACTAAAAATCCAAATAAAGAAATAAACATAACAAAAAATAGCAACGACAACAAATAATAAAAAATGACAACAATCTGAAAATATAAAGCTTAAACATAATTTTTTGGCTCCTGCATCACTGATATTTTCTTAAAGAGGCTATAGCCTTAATACTCTTTTGTGTGTGCCTCACCTCGAGTTGAGCCTCAAGTTGCACTTTAGAACCCCCCTTTTCAACACTTGTTGGCTGTTCTTTTTATGACTTTGACTAAAACCATCTCCGACTATATTCTGTATTGTCCACACCTTTCCTTGAAATAGTTTTTGCTGGATTTTCTAGTGCCTAAATGATGGGACTCCCGAAGTAAGAGATGCAGCCTTTTCAGCTTTGGCAGCAATAGCTAAGGTAGTATTTTCAATTATCTAACAGCTGTTTATTTTGACATTGCATTTCCAAATTACTAACATGGACTTTCATTTCTGCATGTCCACTTCATTTAGTCGGTTGGTATGAGACCGCTAGAGAGGTCATTAGAGAAACTTGATGATATCAGAAGAAAGAAGCTTTCAGAAATGATTACAGGTTCTGAAGGTGGCACATCCACTTGTGCCAGCGCAGGTATGTAAATTGATTTGAAGTTTAGGGAATTTTGATTTTTCGTTTCACTTTCTTTTGGAGCTTTCATAACTTGATCTCTACATATAATGATGGTCCAGCTGCAGTTCAAAGTTCAGGTGCTGCTATTCCGACTTCAGTGGTATGTTGATGGCTCTTCATGGTTTAATTTTATTTTTTTTTCCTTTTCCTATTGATGTTTATAGTAGTTGAATTGTTAAAATCTGGTTGCATGATGGTTTCTACTTTATTATTATTGAGCTTGATTAATTATATTTTCATATGTTTAGCTTCATTTCAAAATTTTGGGGGATTGGAAACAGGGCAAATGGAGTTGAATTATTTTTTAAAGATAAATGTACTGCCCTACCTCCTTTAGAGAAGTGTGTAGAAGTTACTTAAATTTGATAATATGGGATGATCATTCTAAATACTCTGCTTTTGTTAAACTGTCTGCAGATTTCAGAAGATTCATTTGTTAGAAAGTCAGCAGCAAGCATGCTTAGTGGGAAGAGAGCTGTTCCAGCAGCTGTAAGTTCCATGGTTACTTGGTTAGTGTTATTTTTGCTGAAGTTGGTTACAAATATGCTGTTTCCTGATTTACACAATGGTTTTGCTATCAGTCTGCCAACAAAAAGGGAGGAGGCACTGCCAAGTCGGTTACGAGCAAGAAAGGAGATGCACCAGCACAGCAAAAAACGTGTAGATCTACTGAACCTCCTGAGGATGTTGAGGTCAGTTTTTTATTTTTGCAATTGCCAATGCGAATAGTATTTAATTTAACTTTGCAATTAATACTGATTATGCTTTTTAAATATCTGCAGCCGGCAGAAATGAGTTTTGAGGAGATTGAAAGCAGATTAGGTTCTCTTATACAGGCAGATGTCCTTTCCCAATTGAAGAGTGCTGTGTGGAAAGAACGTCTTGAAGGTTTGTGCCCATGATGATTCAGATTGATTTTACGTGTTATATATAATAAGCAAATGCAAATGTTATCTATACTATTCATAAATTGTTGTGTTATCCCTTCTATATGTATTGGGGAAAAAGAATACTTAGTAGCTACTAAATTGCTTTGATATTTGTGTCCATTTTAATATATTTGCAAATTTTTTTCACAATGGATAAATGGTTTTGTAATGATGAAACATAATTCCTATGGAGTCATGATTGTTGACGATAATTATTTGCTAATATTATTTTCTTTGCTTAGGCATTTATGTAAAGGAAATGAATCATTTCCATTCAATTCAATTCCATTTTTGTTACCATTCCCATTACTTTTTCATTTCGTAGGCCATACATGGCCTAAGTTATGACTTGTTTACTGATTCTTTACGGTATAGGTTAGACTTCCTATTGACCACTAATGTTCTTACCCATTACATGATTACTACATGATTACTATAGCATGGCTTTTATTGCAGCTATATCATCTTTCAAACAACAAGTGGAGGGTTTACAAGAACTTGACCAGTTGGTTGAGATATTGATTCGCCTATTATGTGCTGTCCCTGGCTGGAGTGAGAAAAATGTTCAGGTATTTAAAATTACATTAATAGATGAATCTGTATATCTTTTGTTGGGAAAGGAACCAAGGTGTTAAGTTTGATAGTGCAGGTCCAGCAACAGGCTATTGAAGTTATTACTTACATAGCCTCCACTACAACTAAATTTCCTAAAAAGTGTGTTGTTCTTTGTCTTTTTGGTGAGTATTTTTTCCTCTTCTCATTTACACTGCACAGCAGGCTTTTGAGTTGGGCTATACTTGATTAAGGCTTTTGATAGAACTTTGTTTACTTATTCTATTTGGTATCTGACTGTGGTTCTATCTTATATTCTTCATTGACAGGTATAAGTGAGCGAGTAGCTGATATCAAGACCCGTGCTCATGCCATGAAGTGCCTTACTACTTTTTCAGAAGCTGTAGGTCCAGGATTTATTTTTGAAAGGGTAAGTTCTACTGTAATTGGTTTCACACACATAAATTGAATTTTATTTTTATTTTTTCTTTTAGTTGATTCACATGTGCCATTAGCTTTGGAACATAGACCAGAATATCTCGAATTTGCCCTCACTTTTTGTGCATCTTTTGAACCTAAGGGATAGTCATATTCTATTTGCAGCTTTACAAAATCATGAAGGAACACAAAAACCCTAAAGTTCTTAGTGAGGGAATTCTATGGATGGTCTCAGCAATTGAAGATTTTGGTGTTGCACATTTGAAGCTTAAGGTGTTTAAACAATTTTTTTGCCCTCTTTCTCTCCCACACCCTCAAGCTGCTTAAGATTTTGATTAGTATTTATGGTTGTTGGTTACTTCATCAAATTAAATTTGCCTTTTTGCAGGACTTGATTGATTTTTGTAAAGATACTGGACTGCAGTCCAGTGCAGCAGCTACTAGGAATTCTACTATCAAGCTTTTGGGTGCTTTACATAGATTTGTTGGTCCAGGTCGTTGTTTATTTCAGTATTGAACCACCTGTGTTGCTTCCTTTCATCTTAAACCTTCTAAAGTGTGTGTCTTCTGCAGATATTAAAGGGTTTCTTTCAGATGTCAAACCTGCTCTACTTAGTACACTAGACACTGAGTATGAAAAGAATCCATTTGAGGTACACCAGATGGTTCGGGGTGCAGCAATATTTATTCTTTTTAGCTTCACTACATATTTTTCTCTATTTTTTTTTCAGGGTGCATCAGTAGCTCCAAAGAGGGCTGTTAAGGCAACAGAATCATCTTCATCCATGTCTTTTGGCATGCTAGATAGCCTGCCACGCGAAGATATCAGTGGAAAGATCACACCTACTTTATTAAAAGGCTTGGAAAGTAACGATTGGAAGGTCTGGCTATCAATGCACTCAGAACTGTCTTCACATATTTCTTGTTTTATTTAATTGTTTGGATTTTATACTAGAAAATAGTTATCTTCTCTACGTGTATTGAATGTGGTCATTTGAAATGTAGGTTCGTTTAGAGTCAATTGAAGCTGTGAATAAAATATTGGAAGAGGCTAACAAGCGAATTCAAGCTATTGGAACTGGTACAGTTTGAGCTTTTCTGCTTGGCTCTTTCACTGGTTTGTCCTTTTATTTTTCATACTGTTCTAGGAGGGGGTGTAGGTGGGAGTGTTCTTTTTCCTCTTTTATCAGGGGCAACAAGTTAGTGTTCATGTGTGTGCTCTACTGTTCATGCTCATATTCTTCTTGGTTCTCTTTTTATCACTTGTTTTCAGGCGAGTTATTTGGTGCATTGAGGGGACGTCTATATGACAGCAACAAAAATCTGGTTATGACAACTTTGACTACCGTTGGTAATGTTGCATCTGCAATGGGACCTGCTGTTGAGAAGTCTAGCAAGGTTTTCCTTTTCTTTTGTTTTATTTGGAAAGTACTGAAATGCTTATTTTTATTTGCAATCTTAAATTTTTATATAAATTTGGTTTCTTTTAGGTCGTTTTGTCAGATGCCTTGAAATGACTTGGAGACAATATTAAGCATATGAGAAAATGTTCCTTGTTTCATTTCTATGAGAGAATGTACTTTGTATTTTATTTCTATTGTTTTATTTGGAAAGTATTGAAATGCCTATTTTCCTCTGCAATCTTAAGTGCTTATCATAAATTGGTATCTTTTAGGGCATTTTGTCAGATGTCTTTAAATGTCTTGGAGACAATAAGAAGAATATGAGAGAATGTACCTTGACTGCATTGAATTCCTGGCTTTCTGCTGTTCATCTGGATAAAATGGTAATATTTTAGTGTGCTTGAAGATGTTAATCTTTGATATCAGATTCTGTAACAAAATTGCTCTTGTAGGTTCCTTATATTGCGACAGCTTTGACAGACACCAAGCTTGGTGCAGAAGGGCGCAAGGATCTTTTTGAGTGGTTATCAAAGCAGCTCTCTCAATTAAGTGATTTTCCTGATGCTGTACAGCTACTGAAACCAGCTTCCTTGGCTATGACGGTAAGGTTGATTACTGATGTAATAGCTACATATTCAACGCGTTCTTTGTCATTTGATGCTTTTTCATTCATGCTGTGAAGATGAACATTCATGCATCAATATGTGCATATACCAATATGTACGTACGTGCATGATGCTTATATATACACAGCTGTTTGTCTTTTGAAATTCGTTAGATTTGTGTTATCTATTTCAGGATAAATCCTCAGAGGTTCGTAAAGCAGCAGAGTTATGCCTTGCTGAAATCTTGAGAGTTAGCGGACAAGACGCTGTAAGTGTGTGCCAACAATTATGTTTCTGTTTATTTTTCATTTGACTATTTTAGCTGGACTGCATGGAATTTCTGTGCAGATTGAGAAGATGGGAAAAGATATTCGAGGGCCGGCTTTACCTCTTGTTCTTGAGAGGTTGAAGCCTTCTGGAGCTTTTCAAGGTTTGTCCATTGACTATTTGGTTTTCTGTTGTTTCTCTTGATGCTTTAGACTAATTTGGAGCTTTTCAAGGTTTGTCCATTGACTTTCGGTTTTCTGTTGTTTCTCTTGATGCTTTAGATTAATTTGTTTGCTTTTCTTTCAGAACCTTTTGAACCTGCAAAATTGGTTTCTATGGGTCTGGCTTCCAAAGGCCTCTCTAAGGTGGCAGGAAAATCCACTGCCAATGGTGTTTCAAAGCATGGAAGCAAAGCTATATCTTCGGTATGTTTTGTTGGCTGTGTGATGTATTTTGGGTGGATGTTGAGTCTCCTTTTAATTAATTCTACGTTTCCAATTTTTTAAAGAGAACCACTGCGACAAGGGTTTCAAGGCCAGAGTCAATTATGTCTGTCCAAGATATTTCCATTCAGTCTCAGGCTTTAATAAATGTTAAAGATTCCAATAAGGTATAGTTGGCTTGATAAGCAGCATCAGATTGTATATTGTCTGAAATATATGGATAAGGTGTCATTAGGAATTGGATTATTTGCAGGAGGATAGGGTGAGAATAGTAGTTCGGAGGTTCAAGTTTGAAGAACTGCGGATAGAGCAGATACAAGACCTTGAGGTTAGTACAATTGGGAAAGCTTATGAATTAGTTGGTTTGTTTTTTTGCGTAGTTCTAATGGAAATCCATTTTGTATGGATATGATGCAGATTGATATGTTGAAGTACTTCAGAGAGGATTTGAATAGACGTCTTTTAAGTACAGATTTCAAGAAACAAGTTGACGGGCTTGAGATGCTACAGAAGGTTTTTAACCTTACATTTTTAATTGCTCATATTTGCTTTTGGGATGTTTACTATCAAACTGATTTTGATTCTTCTGTGTGTATCTAGACACTTCCGTCGATTGGAAATGACATTATTGAAGTGTTGGATGTACTGCTGAGGTGGTTTGTTTTGCAATTCTGTAAATCAAATACAACGTGTCTTTTAAAGGTATAGCTTATTATCTTCACCTTCCTCCCGATCATATTTGTATATTTCCCTGTGCGGTTATTATTGGCAAGCACATTGCGTTGACTATTTCAGTGATGAATGACAGATGCTGGAATTTCTTCCTGAACTTTTTGATATGTTGAGGGATGAGGCATATTCTTTGACAGAGGCAGAAGCAGCCATATTTTTTCCATGTTTGATAGAGAAGGTTTTCTTTTATGAATTTGAAGCACAGATGTGGAGTTTCATATTATTCATTCAATAAATGGCTCAAATTTATTACGTGTCCTTATCTTTTTTTTCAATGCTGTTGTCGTGTACTGCTCTTCCTGAAATATTGAATTGTAATTCTTTGCAGTTGGGGCATAACATTGAGAAAGTAAGAGAAAAAATGAGGGAATTGACCAAACAAATTGTTCAGGCATATACTGCCGCAAAGACTTTTCCTTACATTTTAGAGGGTTTACGTTCTAAAAACAACCGTACTCGAATAGAATGTGTTGATCTTATTGGGTACTTAATGGATAATCATACTGCCGAGGTACAAGCTGCCACATCAACTTCACCTGTTAATTGTGTTTGGTAGAGTACTGCATTATAGTAACATTTACTTTCTTGACAGATTAGTGGACAGTTAAAATCATTGCAAATTGTTGCTAGCTTGACGGCAGAAAGGGATGGTGAAATCAGGAAAGCTGCTTTGAATACACTGGCTACTGGTTATAAGATTCTTGGTATGTCTAGCTACCCCAGAAGGACTAATAAGTTGTTTATAACTCGATATTTTAACATATTTTTGTTAGCCTTTTGGACTTTTATGTTTAGATGCATATTAATGTAATGGAACTTAATATTGTATGGAAGGTTCTTATGACTTATTTTGGTTTTGAGGAATATGGTGTTTCACTTCTGAAACCTTTTAGCATTATTTATTGATAATTAAAGAGACACTTGCATTTGTTTTTAGGCGATGACATATGGAGATATCTTGGGAAGCTAACAGATGCACAGAAAAGCATGATAGATGATAGGTTTAAATGGAAGGTAAGTATTTGCTTGAGTCAGAACCTGTGAGTGGATCATGACATACTTTTTATATACTGCTTTCTTTTTATTTCTTTCATTTATTGGTAATGATTTTATTTGTCAGGTCCGAGAGATGGAGAAAAAGAAAGAAGGAAAGCCTGGTGAAGCAAGAGCTGCTCTGAGGCGTTCTGTTAGGGAAATTGGGTAGCTGTTTTACTTACTATGTCCTTTATAGCTCCTGTCATGCCTTTGTTATTCCTTCATTTTAATTGATATTTCTTTGTTACAATTTTAATGTGTAACCGCAGCACTACGTAATGCTTAGTTTTATAAGGATTTGGTTTCTTTTTCAGATGTCTGCTTTGACTTTTCAAATCAATATCCAACCCATGTATAGATATAGCTTAATATTGTGAATATTTTTTTTGTTCTGAAAAAAATAAGGGAAAGAACTGAATACATTCTCTGCTTTTTAGGCCTGATGTTGCAGAACTAAGTGGGGAGGTTACACGTTCATTGTCTGGCCCAATACTTGCAAGGTACGACAAACATTTTGATATTCAAGTCAAGTGTTTTTTATACAATTTTTCATCTAATAAATCACTGTATTTAACGTTTTTGTTAAATTATATTGATGTTACTCTACTGTAGGAAAAACTATGGGCATTCTGAGTTTCATATGGAAAGACAACAGATGGCCCATACAGTTACTGCTGTCACTGGCCCCACAGACTGGAATGAAGCTTTGGATATCATTTCTTTCGGGTCTCCTGAGCAGGTTTCTGGTTGTGTTAATTATAACCAGCATACACAATTTTTGCAGTGATAAAATGGGAAAATTGAAGTTCTATGCTCTGGAAGCATCACAGTTTTTATTTAAGTTATTTGCTTTGTTTTATGTGATTCCTTGATTTTTTATCATTTGACCCTGGGGCTGTTTATACTTTTTTCGAAACTTTAGTTAATGGTTTTAGTTTTTCTGTCTATTTAATTTGTTTCATTTGAGGAGCAGCATTTCTTGAGCTGACGTAATGTGCTTTGGTTGCAGTCTGTTGAAGGAATGAAGGTTGTATGTCATGAGTTGGTCCAGGCAACCAACGATCCAGAAGGAGGTGCAATGGATGAACTTGTAAAGGACTCAGACAAACTTGTTTCATGCTTAACAAATAAGGCAAGTACAAATAGTATTTTGTCATGATCATAAATCTACCCTTCTTACCTTTGCCCTTATGCACAGAATTGTCTTAAACACTGATATGTTGGAGCTTACTTTGTGTTCACTTTTCAATCCACTGTTTTAATTTTAATAGGTAGTCAAGACTTTTGACTTCAGTTTGACTGGAGCATCATCCAGGTCGTGTAAATATGTCCTGAACACGCTTATGCAGGTAATATTAAGCATAAATGTTTAATGTTGTGACACTGATAAACATTGGTGCAGTGTATATACGAGGTTATGTTTTGGTTGCGAGAAAGATTTGTGGTTATTAGGTACTAATTATGTATTCACTGTTAATTGGTATAGTTTGATGCTTCTTTTTGTAAGTGGATTATTGATTCACTTTGTACTTTTGTAATTATTATTTATTTTAATATAAATTATTGTTTCTTAAAAAAAAAAAATCTGTCTTCACTGATGCAGACGTTTCAGAACAAGAGACTTGGTCATGCTGTGAAGGAGAGTACTCTTGATAGTCTAATAACTGAGCTTCTGCTGTGGCTTTTGGATGAGAGGGTTCCCCATATGGATGATGGCAGTCAGCTTCTAAAAGCTTTGAATGTCTTGATGCTAAAGATTCTGGTGAAGATTTATTTCCATTGCCTTGTTTTTCCAGTTTTCCTGTGTTTTGCCTCTCTTTTACATTTTTGGTGGTTTCGGTAATCTGTCTGTTTACTCTGCATACAGGATAATGCAGATCGAACTTCATCATTCGTTGTTCTCATTAATCTCTTACGCCCATTAGATTTCTCAAGATGGCCCTCCCCTGCATCAAATGAAAATTTTGCTACCAGAAATCAGAAATTCTCTGATCTGGTCGTCAAATGTTTAATTAAACTTACTAAGGTAACTTTGTTCTCGTTAGCCTGTTGTTCTTTTTCCAGGCATATAATGACTTTTGTATGCACGTCTTGTGTAGTTATGAAACCTTTTACCAGACATTGATCTACATGCTTATTGGTTCATAAATATATTACTTACCAACCAACTAATTATGAGGCAATTCCAAGGATTTAATACATTATGCAATTAGGAGATATTTGTTTATAACATTGTTATATTTTTCATAAAAATCATGTAACATTAGTAGTAGAGTATTTTTGGACATTAAGAAGCTTAATTTTCCTGTGATGGTGCTTAGGTATATCCTTAATATTAAACTGTTTTTTTATTTCTTTTGTATATGTTAGATAATCTTGGATGCTCCATGACTCAACCTTCCTTTTATACAGGTTCTTCAGAGCACTATATATGATGTTGATCTTGATCGCATTCTTCAAAGCATCCATTTATACCTACAAGACTTGGGGATGGAAGAAATCAGGAGACGGTACCTGTCAATTGATAGCATAAATACTTCAGCTAGTTTTTAACTTCTCTCTCTTGTGTATATCTATTATTTCAATCCTGGCTTATGTGGCATAAATCCTAAAAAAGGGCTGGTGCTGATGACAAACCTCTACGCATGGTGAAGACTGTTTTGCATGAACTTGTTAAGCTTCGTGGAGCTGCAATTAAAGGCCACCTTTCTATGGTTCCCATAGACATGAAACCACAGCCAATTATTCTGGCTTACATTGATCTTAATCTTGAGGTTGATGTTGAACTAAGCTTATCACCTTCTGGTTACTGTATTTATTTAATCTAAATTTCTCTCTCTATTACAATTTCATAGACGCTTGCTGCGGCAAGGATGTTGACGTCAACTGGACCTGTGGGCCAAACTCATTGGGGTGATTCAGCAGCCAACAATCCATCATCTGTCGTACATTCTGCTGATGCGCAGTTGAAGGTTTGATGTGGGCGTTTTGTAGTTATTTGGAGTTACCTATGCACTATTTTTTTAGTGGTTTCCTTCTGAAGCTCTTTCTTTGTCCGCTTGTGACTTTTCTTATGAAGCATTATTAAGAAAATAAGTGAGATCAAATTTTGAAACTGAATCTTTCCATTTTATCAAGAGAATAAAACTCATTAATATTCAACATCCAGAGAGAATTTTCCATGTCGTTACTAAATGAGTGTTTTATTGACAGCAAGAACTTGCAGCTATTTTCAAGAAAATTGGTGACAAGCAGACTTGCACTATTGGACTATATGAGTTATATCGTATAACTCAATTGTACCCAAAAGTAAGTGCTTAGGTTCTCAAGAATTGCTATATGTGGGCATAAAAGTCGCTTGACATTTCCTTCTGCATATTAGACATTGTACCCAAAAGGCACTTGTTATTTATATTTGTTTCAGGTGGATATATTTGCTCAACTCCAAAATGCTAGCGAGGCTTTCCGAACCTATATTAGAGATGGTCTAGCCCAGGTCTGTATCATGACCACAATTCTAAACGTTCTGGTTCTGATTCATGCAAAACATGAAGTTAAAGGTAACGTAATAACTTGGTTTTTTTCCATCCCAGGTGGAGAAGAATGCAGCATCTGGGAGGACACCTTCAAGCTTGCCAATGTCAACCCCTCCACCATCTGCCTTAGGTCTTTCTTCCCCAGAATTTGATTCTGTGTCTCCCGTGCACAAAAATTTCTTGAATGATGCCAAGCCATTAAATGTGAAATCCGAACCGACAAACTTTAGTCTACCGCCATCATATGCTGAGGACTATATGGCAAATAATACTCTTATTTCTAGAGGTCAGAGTACAGAGAACTCAATTCTTGAAAGAAACGAGAGATATATTGGTGGTGGTAATATTTCTTTTCCTTTGATCTTATATGCCTGCTTTTTTCTATCGGAAAAGATCTAACCAATAGTATAATTCTTTGTGACCTGCAGTAACCAGCGGGACGTTAGATGCAATTAGGGAGAGGATGAAGAGTATGCAATTAGCAGCAGCTGCTGGAAACATGGATAGTGAAGGTCGGCCATTAACAGGCATGGATGAAAATGGAAAGCAAGGCCTACCTATTCAGATACATCCTACTTCAGAACATCATAGTGCTGAAAATCCGATGCAGAGTGCCGCCTTTCCTATGGATGAGAAGGCATTATCTGGACTTCAAGCTCGCATGGAGAGACTAAAAAGTGGCTCTATTGAACCCTAAAATGTGGTTGGCTCTATTTAATCCATGTAAAATAGCAGATATTGTAGTAGCATTGGCATCCTTTGTTTAATGGAACAGAAACGACTGCAAGAAAATTCAGTGTCTGTTCCGGTAGAGTTGTCTGATTTGTATGATAAAATGTCCCATTCCTTGATGTCCTGGCAGAGTTTTGGATGAATAGCACTATATATTACGTGATGGCAGTTAAATTTTTTTTTTCTTGCTTACTGTTTGTATATTGTTGTATGGAAAATTTTATCTTATATCTACAATATTAGGCATGTATAATTTATATTTCGACTGATAATAATTTCAAGTACATAGGATTAGGATTATGGATGAGCAAATAATCTGATCAATTCAACTAAATAAATAAATCTGATCCAATCTGTCGGATTCGGATTTAATTGACATATTTTATAGTCGGATTCGGATTCTAAAATATACAATTTGTTTAGATCGGATTTGGATTGACAGATTTTATAATCCGCGGTAGTCTGATTCGAACTGAATTACTTTTAAAATTATAAATAAATGTATATTTTATTTTTAACAAGTTATATTTAAATATTTTACATGTTTACATTGAATTACTATTTTAGTTTTATAATAATAATAATAATGTTAAATTTTCTATAACAATTTAATAATATTCAAGAGTATATTTTTTTATTATTTTAATTCTCTTATTTATAACTATAAATAAATAAATTGACTTAATGAAATATCAATTTAAAATTTAAATATTAATATATATTATTTTATATATAATAATAATTTAAAAATAAGTTATAATCTTAATCTGACTTATCCGATCTATTTGGATTCGGATTGAATATCTTTAAATTCGCTTCGGATCGGATCCAATTTAGATCGGTAAAAAATTGGCAATTTTGATGCATTGCTTTGCCCTACATAGGATACCTTCTTTTGGACCTGTGGAATTCCATTTCTAACTCACATTGCATGTGTTGAATACAGTTCAAATTTTAAAAATGTTTTGATTGAGCATGAGTTCCATCCATGCATGTTCTATGCGTTAGTTCGAACTTCTGCCGGGATTTTGAACATGTAATTCATGCATGCCCTCTGCATGTAATACCCTGTCAGTCTAATAAAATGCAGAGTCTTTGTAATTTTTTTGTTTTTATTGTGAAGCAAGTTTATTATACGTATGGCTTCTTATTGACAAGACTTTGATCCTTAATAGCATGCATTTATGTACATCCTTAAATAATGCATAAGTTGTACATAAAATGTAAACAAGAAAGGTAGAAAAAAATTGAGAGATCAAGTTTTTCGGAAAAAGTTTGTAACCATAAGTTGTATCTTGTTTGGGTGCATAACACCATAGATTCTATAATTATCTAGAAAAAACATTTTAGTCCTAAAATTTATGGACTAGGAATCTCAAGTCCCTTAAATTTTAACAATAAGCAAAATTAGTCATATTTTTAAAATTTAGTTAAAAAATGAACGGTGATATTCTTTTCAAAAAGTATTTGTGAGATATTGAAATTTCTCACTTTTTCAATATTTCTCTAACAATTTTCACTCATGTTTTGGTATAATTTAGCTCTATTGATTATTTAAGGCAATTTGATTGTAAATTTTATATTTTCAATTTTTGGGAGCATTGTATGTTATGAATATGCTATTGAAATTAAAACAATTTAATATAATTGAATGATAAAAAAAACTTTGAGAAGTTACAAGCAGAGAGGGAAAATATGGTTTATCTATATTCATTGAAGTTTTGTCACAAAATGACTTTACATACAATCTTATAAAATGACTTTCAATCTAACAAAAATTGAGTTAAAGTTTATAATTCTAATTATTTCAGCTCAATAGTACATTTTTAAAACTCATAACAACTCAGTATTATATTTTTAAAATTTGTCATATGTAAAATAAAAATGAGAATATTCAATTAAAATATTATTGATTTATAGTCCACTAACATTCGAACTAAATATTTAACTAAATTAAAATAAATTTTACAAGTAAAATTTCAAATAATTTTATAAATGAGTTTGCTAGGAATTGAGAAAAGAGACGGTGAGAAAAAGATTTAGGAATGGGTATCTTTTCTTCTCCTTTTTTTCCTTTATTTATTTAATTTGTTAGTTAGTAAGAATTATAAAAAAAAAATTTAATTAGAATAAAAAGACAAAAAAAAATTTTATTTATCTTATTTTTTTAATTATTTATGGAGTAACCATTATTTTTAACAGAATAAATTAACACCATTAATTTCTTAAAACTAATTTTGCAAATTCAAAAAAATAATTAAACTTTAAGTACCTAAAACAACAATTTCAAAATTTTAAGTACATTTTTAAACATAATTTCAAAATTAATATGACATTTGTCCCTTTCACTTTTGTCTCTTTTTTTCTCTCCATAATAGAAAATTAATGTATAAATTGTTACTGATTTACTCTTTTTCGAATTTCTTTACCTTTTTTATTTAGATATAGGTTTATCTGTGTGGATTGATAATTTTGTTGTTGTTGCTGTTAGCGAAGTGATAAAGCATAAGAATGCTTATAATTTTAATATATTTTCATTATCACAATACAACTTAAATATTATAAATTTATAACATACTATAAAAAAAAAAAAGATATAATATTATGATTAAATGATTAAAGATTGACTTCTAATTAAAATTCTAGAAATTTTGTCACGCAATTGTATTAAATTTGTGATGGTAAAGTTTATATTTTGAATTCTAATAATAATACAATATTGATGATGCACCGTACGACAGATTGAAAAGTGTTCACATAGTACCATTTACATTAAAATTTTAGTAGTAAGATTTTTACGTGACTCGCATGGAATGTGAGCTAATTTGTGCCAAAGAACTGATTTATAAGTCATTTTTTATATTAAAACAAAAAAAAACAAGTTGCTTTTAAAAACAAAAGTTTTAGTTCAATACGTTTAGTATCTATTATTTACATTCGTTTGCACTTAAGTAGGTACCCTAAGAAAATTGGTTCGAACCCAATCATTATAAATATGTACAAGAGTATGTTATATAAAAAAAAAAAATTGCCTGAATTTTTATATAAATATTTATAAGATTTGAATTTGGGTTACAGATTTCAATAATGTAATTATTAAAAACAAAAAAAAAAACAAAAAACAAAAAAATAAAAGAATCAGAATTGCTATTTTTTGTAAGGAAAAAAATTACTAACATAGAGCCACTAAAAATGTAGTTTCAGTTTTACGTTGACAACAGGGCTACCCAACCTCTTGCGCAGCTTCGTGGTTGCCTCATCTCCCTTATCAGTATCATATAAGTAAAACTGGTTGAATGAATCAATATTATCAGAGGAAGAAATGCACTCTTTTGCTCTGTTTGGAAACTCTATCTCCATCTCCATTTCTTCAACTTCATTTGTTTTTAGGCCTCTAACTGTTCGATCTGGGATCAAGCACCGAGCTTTTCTGAGGAACCCATCAGCTTCAACTTACCAGTCTGTTGCTATTCCAAGCAAACATAAATCCTCGGTTCACTACGACAGTCTCAGAGTATTGGAATGGGACAAGCTCTGCGAATTTGTGGCCTCCTTTGCGCGCACTGCCTTGGGACGTGAAGCCACCAAGGTATGGTTTAGTTCGTCCCCCCCCCCCCCCCCCCCCCTACACACACACTGTTATGTGATTTTTGCTTCAAATTTTTGATATTAAATTGTGGGTTTTGATGTAATAGGCTCAATTATGGTTCTTGAATCAGAGGTACGAAGAAAGTTTGAGACTTTTGGAAGAAACCAATGCGGCGGTTGAAATTCACAAGCACGGTGGTTGTTCTTTGGATTTCAGTGGCATTGATGTTCTTCTGGTTAGTTATAGATACTCATTGATTTTTTATGTTGATTATTGTCCCTCTTTTTCGAAGCTTCAACTTATCTGTGTGTTTGTTCTTCTGCTTCCTATGAATTATCTCGTCCTCCAACTGTTTGATTTTTTGCCCCTGAAGGTCCAATCTGCCATTCGACGTGCTCGAAGGAGTTCACCAGTAGATGGGAGTGAAGCAAATGCTGTTGTAGATCTCCTACAGTTTGCTGAGAATCTTCAGATTAATTTGAAAGCTGCAGTGAAGGAAGATGCTGATTGGTACAAACGTTTCATGCCTCTCACAGAAGTGGTGAATATGACAATGAACCATGAGCATATGAATGAATTTCCAATATTCACCTTATACTTGAAAATTTAAGGCCTGACTTTATTTTAATTTTGCTTGCAGATATTGAGGTTTGTAATAAGTAGGTCATTAATTAAATTGATACAACAAGTTATAGATGAAGATGGTCTTGTCAAAGATTCTGCGGTTAGTAACCGATACTATACTGATGGCTTATTCAAATATAAAAAGTATTATTCTGAGAATTCAAACCTCCAATTGTTGAATTTCAAATGTTTGACCGGCCTGCATGCATGCATACACTTTTTGTTATTGCTGCAGTATTATTCTTAAAATATGAAATTTTCTAATCTTTTTGTTTGATCATATTAAGAACAACTTCCTGTCACTATTTCCTTTGGGTTGCCTCCAATTTAGTTTGACCTTATGTTAAAATGCACGCTTTTATCCAAGTGCAAGATATGATAATTTGTGCTCTGTATTAATCATACAACTTGTAAATTCTCATCTTTCAGAGTCCTTCCCTGAAACAAGCACGAAATCAAGTTCGTTTGCTTGAGAGAAAAGTAAGTGAATTATTTCAGTTCTGTAAAAGATGTTGGTTCAAACAAATTTCATTGAAATTGAAGTAGTTTTTAATCATCTCTTATTTGTTTCTTTGCGCAGATGAATCAATTATTGGACAGCCTAATTAGAAAAGAAGGGAATGAACAATCCTATGCGGTAGGAAGTAAAATATAAAAGAAGATACTACATTTAAATTTCAAAATTATTTTTTAAAGTAAAGCTTTGTCATTGTTGGTTCAGAAAGTGTGCAATATTAACGGCAGGTGGTGCATAAAATTAGGCGTTGATCAAATAACTACTTTTAAGGGTCTCTTGCTTCCCAGGTCGGTAAACTATGATGTATATCTTCCATTTATTTAACTAATCAGAGCATAGGTCTCTCTCTCTCTCTTTTTTTTTTTAAAATTTTTTTAATTTTCATTGTTGTTAAAGAAGTTGTTGATCTTTCTAAAATTAGCAACCATATAATTATTAAGTATAATAAAGCTGGCAGTCATTTAATTATTAATTTTGCCAAAATAAAGGCCTTAAAACATCATTATAAGTAACAGAATTATTTTCATCCTTAACCTTAAAACAGGGAAACCCACATGTATTTATTTACTCACCCTTAACCTTAATACTAGTTTCCATTTTACACCTCATTGAAGAATGAGAGCTTAGGTTTTGAGTATATGTTCTTAAGAAGTAACATACTTTTGTAGTAGTTCAGGTGTTGGAAGCATTGTAGAGCCATTCTCTGTGGTTCCTTTAAACGATGAATTGCAACAAGCAAGGGCATCAGTGACAAAGGCTGAGACAGATGTACTTTCATTGCTAACATCAAAGGTTTTATTTACTTATTTGGTGGTATTTTCTATTTACTTCCAATGATCCTCTTGCTGATTTGTTTTTAGTTGTTTTGCCCCTCAGATTCAAATGGATCTCGATGATGTTGAACTGTTATTGAACAGTATCATCCAACTGGATGTGGTAAGCATCTCTCTTCTTTTAAGCTGAATAAATAATTTGAGGAAGAATATATTCAAGTCAAATTATCATTTGCTTTAGTTCTTATCAGGTATTGTGTAAAAGTAAAATGTGATCTGTTTTTCCTCTTTCACTTTTAATATCAGAGAGGGAAGTTGCCTTTGTTACCTTGTGTCAGGGCAATAGTTCTATGCCACACTGTTCATGTCGGTATAAAATTATTGGTTGTCTTTCTCAAATACAAATTAGAGGGTAATCCTTATGCTTTGGATGGGGAATTTTTTTTCCTTTTTTTTCTTTTTCCAATCATAGATAGTAGTTGAGTTGACTGCTTGGTCTATTTTCATATCTAGGTAAATGCCCGTGCAACGTACAGTCTATCATTTGGAGGAGTGTGTCCAAAAGTAGTTTTACCTGGAAGAGATGACTCTTCAGCTGCTGCTTACTTATCAGGCAGCAAAAGTTCAAATGCATCCTTCCCCAATAAAAGGGAGTGGGTGTTGTTTCTGCCGAAAGCTTATCATCCTTTGTTACTTCAGCAGCATAGGGAAAATCTACAGAAGACCAAAAAGGAATTAAAAGTAAAATAAATAGAAACTATTCTATCTCCTCTCTCTCTCTCTCCCCCCCACCCCAATTCCCTTCTTCCCGTAAGCTTCAAAATTGAACTGAGTTTTAAATTCATTCATAAAATTTGTTGAGGCAAAGTTGAAGTCTAGAACTTGTCCATTTATTTATTATTTAACTTTTTTTAATAGCTAGTATTAGCTATCCCTTCTCAAATATATTTTTCTATTGCATATATCTTTCATTTCAGGCTACCCCATATTCCATTTTTGTTAAAAGTTAATTTATTTGCTTTAGGAAGTCAGAAGGGTAGCCGAGAAAAAGACAGTGGGAAAGGAAAAAGAGAAGAATATTTCAATGTTAGATGGGAAGGTGTATATTCCTGGCTTGACTACCAAGCTTAGCAGTAAATTAACACACACACGCACATGTATATAATATAGATATATATATATGTGATATGTTTTAAATCTCAGGTAACTGCACTTGAACAAGCTCATCCTGTTCCAGTCGATTTTTTAATAGAACAGAAAACACGAGTTCTGATTCTAACTGGCCCGAATACTGGGGGAAAAACTATTTGCTTAAAGACCATAGGCTTGGCTGCTCTCATGGCAAAGTCAGGTATATCTAACATTTCTTGGAATCTTTATGGGATGTATATCTGCAGCTATGACCCATTGTGTTAGAGAATGCTTAAAGGCCAAAAGTTCTTCCAACACCATGTGTCAGATTTTTATGAACTTGTTTCTGCTATTCCTCTCCTAGCTCTTGATCGAAATCTTGTACAATTTAACCCCATGCATAGGGATTGTGGTTTATCTTGCTTTTGTTCTCTTCTCATTACTAAATTCGTATCAGACAACTTTGAAATAATTTCTTATTATTAGCCTGAAAATGCAGGCCTTCATGTTTTGGCCTCCGAATCTGCACAAATTCCTTGGTTCGATTCTGTCTTTGCTGACATTGGCGATGAACAGTCTTTATCCCAATCTTTGTCCACTTTCTCTGGCCACTTGAAACAAATAAGTGTAGGTGAATTATTTTGTTTAGAAGCATTATCAGCCTATTTAAGAAGATATACTATCCACTATCCAGGTTTAAACATGAACTCTGGAGCAGTATAAACTTCTATTTCCAAAGAAAGCAATGAAATGCATCTCCATTACCATCATTTTTCTCCCTCCCTCCCAATGTATTGCTAGCAAACACATAGAAGAAATACATTATCGTCACTATGAAAAAATAAAAAAAAATTTGCTTGTATCATAAACGCTTTTTTTTCCTAACAACATATGATCTTTCTTCATTTCTGATATACAACTGCTAATGCATGATTTTATCTCAATTTCTAGGACATCCAATCACAATCAACAAGTCAGTCACTGGTACTTCTAGATGAGGTATTGTGAGATTGTAGACATCAATTATAACTGTCATTACCAGGAAAGGTAAAGAAAGTTAGGAAAAGAGACGGTAATTTTAACTTCTGCATTTCTTAGGTTGGTGCTGGAACAAATCCCCTAGAAGGAGCGGCACTGGGGATGTCAGTGCTGGAATCTTTTGCTAAAACTGGAGCTTTGTTGACTATAGCCACAACACATCACGGTGAACTCAAAACCCTGAAATACAGGTACTTAATACATACATAGTGAGATTGAACTTCAATAATACCATATTTGATTATTTAGTGATGAAATAGTTATGGGGAAACATTTAGTTACTGGAATCTATAGCAGCTCACCAACAAGGGTGGAGCCAGAAAAAAAATTTAGGGGGCTAAAATAGAAAAGGAAAATTACCAAAAATAACACATCTAAAACTTATAATAACAAAATTAACACTTTAATAATATTGAACGTTCAACGTTCAACTTGTAATATTAAACGTTCAACATTGAACGAGACTAAATTGTTGCCGTTCAATTTCAATTAAACGAGTGTTAAAAAAGTGATATATCAATCTTTTTTTAATTGTAAAAATATCTATTTTTGTTATTATAAATTTTGAGGGGTGTTATTTTTGTTTTTTGTCCAATAGAAAATTAATAGGAGTTACAATATATTATATTCAATCCAACATTAAATTTTTCATGTCATATTATATGAGAGACATAGAGTTAGCATTCAAAATATATAAAGTTAACACTTTATAAGTAACTTATTACAAAAATTAAAAAAAATATAATAAGTATTAGTATTATTCGTGTATAAAATAAATTTATTAACTAAACAATTTAAGTCAATAGAAACATACGAAAATGTAAAAAGTAAAATTTGATTTAAAATTTTAATCTTTAGAAAATATTTTAAAATATATGTTGATAAACCAATGTTTTAAAATGCGTATTTTAGTCTCAATGCGTATCTCTTCAGCTGAGGTGAGGGGCTTGGCGTAAGCCTTGATGAGATATGAGACTTAAATCTCAAATTAAAACAAAATAAAATATTTTTTTTAATAAACAATAAAAATGACAAATTATGACAAAATACTATCATAATAATTATAATAACCTCATATAGTTCGTAATATAGAAATCCAATCATCACTAAACATAAAGAAGACATTAATAACGTTCATAAAAAATCTAACAGCTTTACATTGGATTAAGATATATCTTGTTTTTAGAGCCCAACATCATCATATTCTTCATTCTCATTCCCATCATCACAAATATTATTATCATTCGTTCCAATCATCACAAAAAGTATAGTTTCCATAATCACCAAAAAGATTATATTATCATATTGTCATGACCACTAGATTCATCACAGAAGTAATTAATTTCTCATTTTTTTTTCCAAATTTACTATCTTCTACTTCAATCCACTTTAGCAAAGAAAAACATAGAACTGTTTGTTAGAAGAAACATGGGGTTGCTGAAAGAAAGGACCAAGAAGAACAAGACCAGAGTAGAGGAAGAGGAAGAAAAAGAATGTTAAAAAGTTCCATTGTAAAATTTAGGAATTTTTACTCTCTTGTTGTTGGTAGTTTTTTTTTTTTAGCTTCTATTTTACTTGCTTGAGCCTAAATATTAATGTACTTCATTTAAGAATCCAAGTGGAACTTAATTTTGCATTCCGGTGCATCAATCTTTCTTTTCTTAGTACTAAATAAAGATTATAAGCCTCAATAGCCTATGTACATAGTATTAGTACGTGAAAAAATACTTAAGCCTCAACAACAAAAAGCGTATAATTTTTTCAGCTTCTAATAAACTAGCTTCAAGGCAGCCTAGTTGGAATAATAGCCCCAAGGTAAGCCTTTAAGTTAATCTCACAACTTTTTTTGAAACCATGTTATCAACAATATAAAACTAACTAATAATAATAAAAATAAAAATTATATAAAAAAAATTCAAATAAATTGTAAAAAGTTATTAAAATAAAAGGTCAAATAATATAATATTAGATAAAATTAAAATTTGGGTTAAAATAAAATATGATAAACATAAACTTAAAGCTTTAATCTGAAGTTTATTATATACTTTCTTTTTTTTATTTTTATAATGTTGAGTGTATAGTTAAATATTAAATTTTTTTTTTTTGGATTATCACATTTAAGAAGAATTTTTACATAATATATAACTACAATTTTATTTTTGTTACTAATATTTACCAAATACATGAAAAAAAAAAGTATATATTTAACCATTTTATGTACAATTAATGTCATTTTTATCCATGTATTTGTTAAATATTGTTAATATATACCAAAATATGTACATTAAAATTAGACATAATATATTATTACAAATAAAATATTTATTTAATATTAAAAATATACATGTAATTAATTTTTTTGTAAAAAAGTTAGCTTGGATTGTGGCCCCTGCCCTAAAGAATATCTGCCTTTTCTCACCAATGATTATTTGTTTTGGTGTTCGGACAGCAACAACGCCTTTGAAAATGCCTGTATGGAATTCGATGAAGGGAACCTTAAGCCTACTTACAAGATACTCTGGGGAGTACCAGGTTGACGTGACGCGTGGACAATACCAAGTTTCACTTCTCATTTGTCCAAGAATTTTTTGGAAATAATGCACACATTTCTTTCCTATTTGTTTCAGTAATAACCATAGTATGTTGTCTGACCTAATTTATTTTGTAGGACGTTCAAATGCAATAAATATAGCTGAAAGGCTAGGACTACCTAGTTTGGTGGTAGAAAAGGCTCGTGAATTATATGGAACAGCTAGTGCAGAGATAGATGAGGTAACATATAACAATCAGAATTGCTGTTTCTTTCTGATCCATAGTAGCAACGGTTTCACTCTGCTACTAGAGCTAATATATATATATATATATATTATTTTTCCTACTGTATAATGAATCTACAAATTCATCCAACAAATAATTGATTATTATGCTGGTGCATGTTCTTTTCAACGCAGGTCATAGTTGATATGGAAAGGTTCAAGCAAGAATTCCAAGAGCTTGTAGTTGAAGCTGAACATCATCTATTGTGAGTCTTCTGCTTCAATTATTCAGAAAATAATTAAGTTTTGACAGAAATTATAAGTTATGATGCATGGCCAAGTCTAAGTGTCTAACCACCCCACTAGTATCATTGACCAAAGCATATTTTAGTAGGAAAAAGAAGAAAAATCGTCTACTTGTCATTGCCATTATTATGTGTTGATAAATTATTGAGATTGCAGGCTCTCAAGAAGTCTTTATGAGAATCTGTTGGTTGCCGAAAGAAAGATAATGGAACATGGAATTGATGAAAGATCCAAAAAGATGAGAATAATAGCTGAATATGCTTCAATGGCACGTTCCATTCTTCACAAAAAGGTAAGGCAAGTTCGAGCATCAACAATTCAACCCCCAAATCCCGTAACAAGACAAGATAAAAGCAAGCGAATACTCGTAGTTAAATCCCAACAAACTGCTATGGAGGAGGAGACCAAATCTTGTTTGGAATCTAAAGAGAATGTTGAAGATATGAAGAAATCGCCATCAGGTGCTTGTCAAGGAAAATTAAAGCGTCCCAAGGTGGGTGATATGGTGTATGTTCCTTCACTTGGAGCGGAAGTGAAAGTTGTAAAAGTGGATGAATTAAAAGAGGAAATATTAGTTCAAGCTGGTATGATGAAGTTGAAATTGAGACTGGTTGATGTTCAGACGTGATTGGTTGTTGTAGTCGTGTAGAAGATGAATACATATATATACATGTATGTATAAAGATTGTTGGGAGTGTGAAAATTAATAGATCATGGTTTAGGAGGGAGGAGGGGTGGATGGTGTAGTTCAAAGAAATATTTTCAAATTTGATTTCAAAGATTACAGGGAAATTCATAACTTGGACGGCACAGTCAAATTCAGATCAATTATCATCATCAGCACAGCCCTTTTTCCCTCACCAATAAAACACTCATTCTTGTTATACATACATACCTAAACGCCAGAAGATTACAACCAACTTCCATTTCCTTCGGCCATTAGAACACAAAACTTGTATTGTTTACTAAGTTTGCTTACATAATTCATGCTATTACATTATAAGTAAAACTGATAAAATCTAATTCCAATTCGATTCTTCAACTTGGATTAAATGCGAGTTACTTTGTACAGCTATGTGCTCTAATAATTAACACTAGATATTGCTTTCTTATTTATTATTCAGTTAATCCTTATTCATGACGATAATAATAAAATAGAGCATAGATACTAAAAGCAAGCAACAAATAAACATTATGAATTGGCCCAAAGATCCATAAAAACAAAGGAAAAGGCACGCAAACCTAGAGAACAAATACCTGCCCCAATTCACACTAGTGGCTACGTATTCAACAGTAAGTTGAAGATGGTGATGCTTCTGAAACATCTTCTTTCAACCAAAAAGCTTGCATGGCTATGCTCTACCAAATTGACTGCACATTTAATAGAAATGCTGCCAAGAAACATACCAATATATGCTAAAGAACTTTATTGATAAAGCAATTTCACTTGTATCTCCCAACACAAACGACGTCGGCTTGTTCTTGTTATTTCCAGTCATCAAAACTGCTATTAGCTAGCTAAGGGAACTTAGCATAATAGCCGTTGATGCTAAAAGGGTCGATGCCATTATATTGTTTCTTAGTGTCTGTACTGCTAGGACTCCACTTTTGGACATGTCCTGCATATAATTAACTACATATTATACTCTATATTAATAATAAATGCACACTTTTCACAAAAATCTCATAATAATGAAAAAGACAAAGTCAACTGAAAAATATTTAAGTACATCCTCCATCGTAGCTCGAATTCAAAAGCAGCGATTCATGGCATTGATAGTCTTGTTGGACCGTTTAATGATTGAATGGAGAAGCCAAATGTGGCATGCCACCAAAATTGTAAGCCCCGAAGGAACCAATACGTAATCAAGAACTTGTTTCAAGGTGTCTTGTATAAATTAACTAAAAAGAATACAATTAAGATCTTATTGGCGTGCGTCGTGTGATACTATACAAGCTTCTGCCCATTTTATCAATCGTCTCCCGTTTAGTATTCTTCACAGACAAATCTCATTCGAGGTTCTCGCATCTCATGTATCCTTACCATCATTTAATAATCTTCTTGCCTGTGTATTTGGTTGTGTTGATTTTGTACATGTTCCCAAAAATCAGAGGTCTATATTAGACGTCCGGTCAATTAAGTGTGTATTTGTTGGTTATGGAGGTTATCAGAAAGGGTACAAGTGCTGCCATCCACCTACCAGAAAGTATTATGTCACTATAGATGTCACTTTTTTTGAGGATATGAGCTATTTTTTCTCATCTGATACTGCTCTTAAGGGGAAGAATTCATATTTTGAAAAGTTGTATCATGGTGAGGGGGAGAAATTGAAAGAAACTGAGGAAGTAACGCAATCAAGAGATATTTCGATAGGTCTAATTGAGGTTATTATCCCATTGAATCCAGAAGTCGAAAAAACAGATATTTCAAGTATCCAAGCACTAGTTCCGATCACTGAAAATGAAAATAAAGACACAACTATTCCCTCAAGCATCACTCCTACCCTTGATCAACAACTCCTAGTACTGAAGGTCGCTAATCTGAGGTATGTATACCCACTGATACTAATAGCATTGAGTTTTGTGTTGGACAATATGTGTTACCAAATAGGTCTACTCGAGGTCAACCAGCCAAAATGTATGAACCAAATATTCATGCAAAATTAAAATATCCAGCAGCCAACTACATGTCCACTAAAAGATTGTCTAAGCCATATAAATCATTTGTAAATTAAATATCTGTTGTATTAGTACCTAACAAAGTACATGATGCGTTGGTTAGGGGTGTCCACGGTCCGGTCTGGTCCGATTTTTAATAAAAAAAATTTAACCGGACCGGACCATTCATATTATTTTAACCGAACTGGACCGTTTAACTAATAAAATTTTTAAAACCGTCCAATTTGGTTAACGGTTTTCAATGGTTTTTAAAACTTTTTTTGCTAAACTTTTTTCTATGCGTGATTTCCATGAGTTCATCATACAGACCTCAACAGTCTGATGCAGAGGATCAGACAAATTGACTCCGTTTACTGCCTACCTTTTCACATTTTCAACTTCTTCATAACCAACAAATTCCCTCCTCTTAAGTTGTGACCCTGCACATAACAAGGCATCATCAATTGCATACCCTTATTTGGTTGACAGTAGATAAAGCTGATCTCATTAAAACAATAACCTTGTTTGAATCTCCCATGGAAGGTGGGAGTTGGTAGTCCAGATCTCACAAGGTCCACTTTTGTGCCTCAAACTACATGAGAACCTTGATTAATTTTAACTGGTTGTTCATATCTTGAAGATCTTGGGATCAGAGGAGAAATATGCTTTTTCCCATACTGATACCCAATCATTTCAGAAAACATATTCCTGGGAAATTTTGATAAATGATAATTAAGAAAGAAAGAAAATAAAAGATTTCAACTTTTTCTGCTTAAGCTTTTAAAGCAAAAGAAGACACTTGAAGAGATCTGGCATCATAGTAAAACTGCTTGAGCATAAAAGATAAAAGACAAGCCTCTAGTTAGTTTTTCTTAAGTAAACAAATGGCTCCACGCATCAGTCCAAAGTTATAACAATTGCAAGTTTGCAACCCACATACTCAGAGAATTTCCAAGATGTAATCAATATGAAATCAATACTACACAATACAAGAGTAAAACAAGAAAAACAAGCAGCAGGGTGTTACTGCCATAGAAACAGTAACAGAACCTTTGACATATACAGCTGAACGAATAGCTCACCAGTATTCTGAGGTCATTTCCTTCAGACGAGTTGCAAGTTTCTAGAAAAGCAATGTTATCTCAAAATCTTGTTTGTTGTGTGTTGGTTCAATAAAATTTGCTTCCAGAATACCTGCAACAAACATTAACAACAACAACAACAACAATAATAATAATAATAATATATTATTTAAAAAAATTAATATTTTATTTATAAAGGTCCGGTCCGATCCGGTCCGATTGGTTAAAAAATTTACAAAATCAAACCGAACCGTTTTACTAACTGTTTGTATAATTTTTAACCGGACCGGACTGTATATTTCATGAAATTGTCCGGTTCGGTCCGATTCGGTCCGATTTGGTCCGATTTTTGGACACCCCTAGCGTTGGTAGATCTAAAGTGGAGGAAGGTAATGAATGAAAAGATGAATGCGTTACAGAAGAACAATACTTGACAACTTGTACCTCTACCATAAGGTAAGAAGGCAGTTGGTTGTCGCTGGGTGTTTACTATAAAACATAATATTGATGGATCTGTAAATCGGTATAAAGCCTGCCTTGTAGCAAAAGGGTTCACTCAGACATATGGTGTAGACTACGATGAGACTTTTGCTCCTGTTGCCAAAATGAATACTATTTGGGTTCTGCTTTCGCTTGTCGCTAGCTTAAATTGGCTACTTCGGCAGTTTGATGTCAAGAATGCGTTTCTTTATAGAGAGTTAGTCGATGAGGTGTACATGAGTATTCCACCTGGGTATGTAGCTTCTTCTCCTGGTAATTTTCTATGCAAATTAATGAAGTTTTGTATGATCTCAAGTAGTCCCCTCGTGCCTGATTTGGAAGGTTTTCACAGTTTATGCAGAAGGTTGGCTACAGACAGAATAATTCAAACCATACGTTATTTCTCAAATATCAACAAGGGAATGTAACAGCTCTAATTTTTTATGTTGATGATATGGTAATTACTGACAATGATACTGTTGAGATAGATAGATTACAGAGACAACTAGCCTCTGAATTTGAGATGAAGGATTTAGGTGAACTGAAGTACTTCTTAGGGATTGAGGTAGCTAGGAGGAGAGAAAGAATTTTTCAATGTCAGAGAAAGTACATTCTTGACCTGCTAACTGAGATAGGTATGTTGGATTGCAAACCTATTGACACTCCTATTGTGCAAAATCATTGTCTAGCAGAGTATCCAGATCAGGTACCAACTGATCGAGCTCGCTGTCAGAGGTTGGTTGGGTGCTTAATTTATTTAGCACATACTAGATCAGATGTTGCATATGCAGTAAGTGTGGTAAGTCAGTTCATGCCTAACACGAGTAAGAGTCACATGAATACAGTCGTGAGAATTTTAAGGTACTTGAAGTCAACTCTAGGGAGAGGAGTAATGTTCTCTAAACACAACCCTCTTGAAGTTTATGGCTTCACAGATGCAGATTGGGCAAAAAATATTACAAATAGAATGTCGACATTAGGTTATTTTACTTTTGTAGGAGGTAATTTTGTTACATGGAAAAGTAAGAAACAAAAAATTGTGGTGCGATCTAGTACTGAGGCTGAGTATAGAGGTATGACTCATGGAGTATGTGAGTTGCTGTGGATAAGAAATTTGCTATCTGATTTGGGTTTTGAACTCAAAAGTATTATACAGTTGTATTGCAACAATCGAGCAGCTATTGATATATCACAAAATCAGCACAACATGATCGCACTAAATATGTAAAGGTTGATCTTCACTTTATAAAAGAAAAACTAAATGCCAAACTTATTACCTTTCTTTTTATTCTTATTGAAAAATAATTTGTAGGTGCTCACCAAAGGAGTTTCTAGAAAGGCGTTTTATGACTCACTAAGTAAGTTAGGCATGGTTAATATGTATGCTCCAATTTAAGAAAAAGTGTTAGCGTGAATCGTGTAATTAATATGTGATATATTGTAATTAGTATTTATCTATCTTATTGTAGTTGATACTTATTTTTAATAAAGACTTAAATATATTTATAGATTTTTATATTGATCATGCCTAATTTACTTAATGAGTCATAAAATGTCTTTCTAAAAATTTCTTTGATGAGTACATCTATAAATTATTTTTTAATAAAATAATTTATAGATGTAGTTTTATTATAAAATATGTAAATAATAAGATAATAATTATTCACATTAAATTTTTTAACTGATGTTCCTAATTTAGTCGGAGGAATAGAATGACGATCGAAAGAAAAGATACTAGAAGAGAGATTGAGAGAGAGACAGTCCAAATTGTCACAATTGGACCGACTACTTTTGGTAAATTAATTCAAGGCAGCTTGACTTTTTTACAAAGAAACAAACTCGCTTTAGCTTTATGCTATAAAGAGAGAGAGAGAGTGCGTGGCATTCATTATTAAGCCACGCTAACCTACTAAGCTCCTCCTCCATAAAACCCGCAGGAGCTAGACTGTTTTTGCTATCTTTATAATCAACTTAAAAGACTTTTTATTAATTAATTAATAGCAGAATTCAGGTGATCTGGCTCATAAGTCAGATAGATAGATAGATAGATAGATAGATACCTATTGATTTTCCAATTTCTATCTCATAGCCGCTTGCTTTGAAATGTTACGAGGACTATCATATTCATTATCTCACTAGGAAACGAACTTCCTTTAATAGACATTATAATGCGCCTTTCATTTATTTTAGAAGCAATATGTTGATATGGCAGATTTGATGTCAGTTTCCTAAACAATTTAGTAAAATAAAAATTAAAAATTAAAAAAATCAGCAATGACAAATATAAATGACTTCATAAAAAGCCTTACCGCTTTTGCCCGTTTCAAGTATTGGATAAATTTCGGGTTCACTTTATCACCAAATATTTTAATAAATAAAACTTTAAAACCAACTTAGGAATTATCCTATATAAGCAGAGAAATATACCACAAGTCATGATCCTCCTGTTAATCACTTTTGTTAAACTTTATGTGCTAATAAGAGAGACCACTTACCACTTACCAGGGTGAAGGGCTCAATACTCATAGCACAATGCTTTGCTACAATGTCAATCTAATTTAAAAATATATATATTTGAATCGGACAAATAAAATCGTCTTTAAGGGGTTACAATGAAAAAACTCAGAAACCATTTAAAACTACATTTTGGCATGAAAATGTACCTTATGTGGGATGCTTTTTACATGTAAAATTCTTTTGGCATAATTAGCCAGCCTTTAACGCTAACCTATTTTTGCCAACTAAGAGAAATTAAAAAAAATAAAAAAAAACACTACTCTCCCTCATTTCTTGCTCTTGGCTTTCTTAGAAGCTTGGGCTTTCTTCCTTGCTTTTTTAACTGGCTGCGGCTTCCCTCCAACTGTTTTTCCTCTTTTCCTTGTAACACCCTGCAATCCAGATGCATTAAACCATGATATATTAAAGGTAAGCAGTTTAACAATGAAATTCTAAATTATTAAAGACCAGAAACGTACGGATGTCTTCTCTGCTTTTGTTTTTTGGTGCTTGTTTTGTTCTTCACCATCTTCGGGATGATCAGTTTGATGAGAATTCCCTTTAGGCATTTTGTCAGCCTCGTTGTCTGAATCAAATGAGAAACCATCCAGTGTTCCTACGTATAAAAGATAAAATTTAAAAAGTATAGTTTTAAAACCTGTCAAAATATACATGAGACATATCACGACAATTTCAATCTAATCATGCTAAAAAAAAACCAACCTTCAACCATAGTTTCTGCTTCATACACATTTGAATGTTGTTTTAGTTGAATGAAGTCATTCATGATAGCATCTATCTGATCGATATCAAAAAGTTTGGAACATCTTTAAAAAGAATGCCAGCTACCATAATGGTTAATATTACGGAAACAGTAGTATTATTGAAATATATAAGAGAATGAACCCTCAGAGCAAGTCGTTTCTTAAAGTGACAAACACTGGAATAGTTCAAAAGCCATCAAAGTTAACTGACCTTTGCTTCTGATTGGCCAAAGCTAACCTGAAAAGGAAGAGATCCTTGTCAATTCATATCATGGCAAATTAATAATTCACTACGAGAAGGAAATATCATCTCCAAAAAAGTTCAATGCTGACAGAATTTAAAGGCATGATGTCTGCAGTGAATGTCAAAAGGATCACTGACAACGTACAACGCAAAATGTCCTGGAAGGAACTATTGTTGTTCTGTATATGGTTCCTGAAATTGAAACCAATATTCCCATCAGATGGGTGTCAGTATGTGAACATGCAAAACTAATAACTTGTGGCATCAAGGCTAAACACATTAATGTCTATAAAGAGATTAAAAGTGTTATGATCAATACTGGAAGAAATATGGAGACTATATATAACAACAGGCATAAATGGAAGCAACTGGAAGAAAACAAATCCTGTAGATGTCGAATCTGGTATCATATAATGGTCTTCCTTTCAAGTATAGCTGAAAGAATATCACAAATATTCTTTTTTCTTTTTCTATTCCTTTGTTACACGATCTTTTACAAGAATATCACTGAAGGAAGATTGCAAAGCTGCTTAAACAAGATAATGTGAAGTGTACCTTTTAAATCTAAGCACAATTCATGACCTCCAGATGGTGTATCCGAAACAATTATTCGTCCCACAGCACCCATATCACCACTCAAATCCATAGAATCTCCTTCACACTCAACAAGTACCTGTTCAGGCAGCAAAAGCTTTTAGTCAATCACCTGTTTTTGTTGACGATGCTAAGTGGACTTTTGCTTGAGCTAAATAGTATCTACAGCTCTGAGTCATGCATAGGCTTTTTTTTTTCCTTCCCTTTTTTGACAGAAAGATGAAAAGATAAAACAATGTGGCAACAACAGGATGCAATGTCAGGATATTTCTTCTGTTAAAAAACTTCTTTTTAACAGTTTATGCAATTTATTTTCCACGGCACTTGATGGAAGTATATTTTCCCTAGTCAATCATTGTGCAACCTAAAATCTATAGCCAATTTTGATGTTACGCTAATCTTTTTATTTTTTTATTTGTAGCTAGAAAAGTTAATTTGGCATTCGAATGGCAAGTGAAATGGAGAACTGTGTGGACGTGCCAGCAAGTATAGATTTCATGTTAAGCTTAGGCATTCCATTTTAAGTTAGAGTTAGCAGAGATTCTATTAGTTAGTTACCATTTAATTTATAAATAAATAAATTTTAAACAAAGCAAATAATGAATACCCACATACAAATAAACGAATACCCACATACAAATATATTTTCAGTTGTGGGAGAAAGAAAGAAAAACAGAAAATAAATGAAGAGAAGAAAAAGTTCAGAAACGTCAAAAAAAAAAAAAAAAACGATAAAAGAGCAATAACCTAGATTACCACCTTTGATCGCTGTACTTTTTCAGAAAGCATCAAAGGCAACCTTGAGGAAGAGACCTGCAATTGTATATAGCCAATGCAATTAAATATGCTTGCAGAAAATAATAGGACAAAAGTGGGAGGGGGGAAGAAGAGAAGAGAAGAAGAAATGCAACTTAGTATGGAAAGAACATATAAGCAATCAGTACTCTGTAACAAATTTTCCTTACATGAGATTCAACTTTCTTGTCAAATGCTTCTTCCACTGTGACTTCTGCGTCTGTATCATTAAAAAATATAACTTATAGTGTGTGAAATTTTAAAAGAAATTCTCAAATAGAGGAATAGACAGGAAAGAGTCACCGTTGCACCATCCTTTAAAAATTAAAAATCAGACACTATGAGTTCCACTAAATTCATTTTGAATTATTAATTCTAATCTTAAATAATCAAACTGTACATGCGCAAAATGTTAGCCTGATGCCTGTTCCACACCTTCTGTTTTCATACCGACTCCTTTCGTCTTCTCGTTTATTGAAGAATTATCATCTAGTTGTAGGCCCTTTCCAACAGATATTTTCACGCCCTTCTTAGGAGAGTCTTCATTGCTCTTAATAAGAACTGCATCCTGATCCATTTCTTTACGTTCCAGTTCGAATGTTTCGTGTTCAAACAATTCTCCCTGATGCACGCGATTCTCCTTCGTAGGGCTACCATCTGGGCATAACTCGGAGTCTGAAGATAGGGTCCAAATTGAATGATTTAATTCCTGTTCAAAAAAATTTCAGCCATCATGCAACATGTATAACAAAAAAGATTAGCAACAATAATCTCTAATACCAGGAAGATTATAAACAGCTTTCCTACTATAAACAAAGTAAATAGATCTCCTAATCCCTCCCTTCAAATCAATCCACTCTTAATATATGTCAGCATAAGGTGAAAACAAAAGTTACACCAACATTTTACTGCCATTCTAAAGGGATCTTATTACGAGTTTCCTCTTCCAAATAGGAAGGGTGGAGATATAATCCCCCTTCTGCAGATGACCTTAAGATGCAGAATTTCTCAAGACCTTTTTATTTCCCTCCTTTTGTCATTTAATTTCTCTGTCCATAATGGTATCTATCATAGAAAAATAGGATAATGTGGCCTGAAAATTGTTCCCATCATAGAAAAATGTGCTGTTGGTAGAAGGTTCTTACATGGGATACCATAGGATCTTCAACTTTTACTTTTTTAGCCACGTTCCCACCATTGCCATCCCCTGTACCATTATCAGATGACATTTACATTATAAATAAATAACTAAAGGTACTAGAGAGTAAAAACTAAATAATTTAAATATAGAGAGAAAATAGTTGAGATTAAGACTTCTTACTAAAAATTGCTTACTTTCTAGCTCATAAGTAATTATGTAATTAATCTCTCAGGTTGAACTTTTATAGCCATAGGAAACAAATTTATTCAAAAAATTGTTTACCTTTTCTTTTGTTATAGTTGCCTGATTTCTTTTTTTCCAGTGCATTAACTTCTACTTTTGGTCCCTTTTTTCGAGACTTTAACTTTGATCTCTTCATACTTGAAGATTGAGCACCATTTTGGTCCAGGAGTTCACCGAGATTCTCATTGTCGTTAATAGTTTGAGAAGATTTCAACTGAAGTTCTTCTTCATCCACTTGATCTGGTATTGATGGGCTTCCATTGGGTGAAGCCTCAGAATCTGAAGACAATGTAACTAAAGAACGACTAGGTGCCTGGTCAAGAAAGAAACAACGACGCTCAGCAATCACATATATAGCAATGAGGCGGCCTAAGCCTAACTACTGTATGACAGGGACTTGAAAATCATTAAGTGGTAGTGAGAAATATGGGGATGACTTGATGGCAGCATTTTGGATAAATTTCTAAGCCATGAAATATCCCATGGTATATAGCCACTAAACTATCTAAGTAGAAAAATGGACCAAACTCCCTAGTAAATCATTGTGCAACCTAAAATCTATAGCCAGTTTTGATGTTACGTTAATCTTTTTTTTTATTTGTAGTTAGAAAAGTTAATTTGGCATTTGAATGGCAAGTGAAATGGAGAACTGTGTGGACGTGCCAGCAAGTATAGATTTCATGTTAAGCTTAGGCATTCCATTTTAAGTTACAGAGTTAGCAGAATATGTAGATATATTCTATTAGTTGGTTACCTTTTTAATTTATAAATAAATTTTTTTTAAACAAAGCAAACAACGAATACCCACATACAAATAAACGAAGTCAATAAAGCTCAAAGAGTATTGAAGAGGAGAAAAGAAAATAATTCTTGTAAAAATACCTGGAAATCCCGTAGCCAATCAGGAGACTCCTCCCTGGATGTGCTCATTTTTCTCCTATTTGTTGGTTGGAAGATCTGAGTCTGATTTCACAAATCGAATTCACCTTCTTCCTGAACGAAAACCCAACATAAGCCAAGCTGAAATGAGTAAATGCAAGCATCTTCAACAAAATTTTAAAGCAAGTGACCACTTCAGCTGCTTTTTTATTTTTATTCCTGATTATTGGAACTTAATTCAAACAAATGGTGAATTCGATTTCCCACTACTAACAAGTGTAAATAATAAACAAACACAAGTATTTCGCAGTAACTGATTTTGAATCTCGGAGGCATGATTTGAAACTATTAGTAAGAAGTTTAAGCAAAACTAAGAACCTAGTTAAAAGAAATGAAAGAGACGATAGCCGAAATCTGGTAAAGAGGCAGTTGATGCAAATAAAGTGTTTGAATAAATGAAAAACAATCCAAACTGGCCTAGCAAGTAGCAACCCTTGAGGAATTCGTTTCTAGGTTGAGTAGCGCCAATTGGAAGTTGGAACCTGAGAATTCTGTTTCTACCATCTACGATTATGTAAACGAAACTCAAAAGGTCCTAGGGGAGTCACAAAAGTTAAAATGTACAAAATAATTTCTTTTAGGCTTCGCGTCTAAAACGGTGAATGTTGCCTTGTTGGTAGTCAAACGACGAAGACTAACCGGTAGTAATTTTCTCCATTTTTAACTTAAAAAAATTATCAAAAAATAATATTTATAAAATTTAAAATAATAAAAATAACATTTAATAATATTAAATATTTAATATTAAACGAATTTATACTATCATAATTTAATTTAAATACAAATTTTAATTAAATATGTATTTAAAAAATAATTATAAAAATATTTAATTTAAATATAAAAATATTATTTTTATTATTATAAATTTTAAATATATTAGGAAAATATTTTATTGTTCGAAGATTAAGCCGAGGCCCAAAGTCTAGGGTTAGGAGCAGTACGCCAGAATTGGCCCAAAACTCTTACAAAATAACTGAAATGTATAAGAAAAAGAAGAAGAAACTTCAGCATCCTTTGGATATGGGCACGTTCCAAACTCTAAAGTCCAAACCTTCCTTTGATTCTTTGAGTAGCTAAATTTGGTGCAAGGTTAACAAAGAAGAGTCCTACTGAATTACCAAAGCAAAAATGGAGCAAGGAAAGCAGGGAGTCATGGTCGCTAAACTTAACCAGAACCCAATAGAGCAGCTTCAAGCTCGCTTCAAGGAGCTTGAAAATGGGTTCAAGGTTTGGTTGTCCAAGCAGTCTTTGCCTGTTGAAGCAGCCATAGTCACCATCACTAGCGCCGCCCAAGGCGCTGCTATCGGTGCCTTCATGGGTACCATCACAAATGACGCCTCTTCTCCTCTTACCAACCCTCCTTCTCAAGCCGCTCTTAATCCTCAAGCCATGGCTTCATTCAAGCAAGCCCAGGTATTTCTTTTTCTAATTCCGTTTTGGCTTATGTGTGTACTTATTGGCAATTGAGAAATTTTGTAGGCAAGTTAAGCTTTAGTAGTGTACCCAATTGAAACGGTTTGTGTTTGACTCTCGTAATTTATTTGTTCGAGTCTTATTTCTAGCAATTCCCTGTAAACAATTAGACCCACCATCAGAATTACGCCTCTTTTCACTACCCATAAGTCTAGTTCCCCTTTGTTGTTGTGATTCTTGGGAAATGGAAAAGATAAGAAACATTGCCCTTTGGTATCGTTTTAACTTTCACACAAAAACCACACAGCAGTCAGTAAATTCATCAAACTTTGACAACCGTTACATGACTCCAAATTGAGATTCAAGAGTACCAATCCTTCAAAAGCTTTTTTTTTTTTTTTGGGAGTTGGGAGAGTGCAAATGTTACTTTTATACATTAACACTTGTTGAAGCCGATTTATGTTCAATCATGTTACTTGGCACGTTCACCTACACGTCACTAAACAACTTAGAAAGAACAACATTGTGGGTATCGTATTCAGTATTCACTCTTATCTTTAAGTCAATTTTGTAAGAAAATGTTAAGATTATATAGGAGTTTAGAAGTTCAGAGTTTGTAGCTGTAGGTTTATGCCTACATTTTTAAATAATGTGGATTTATTTTTAGGTTTATTAAAAATGACATTTTAATAAATAACTTATATTAATTAATATTTAAATTATTGAATAATAATTTAAATATATGCTCAATTAATATAAATTATTTAATAAAGATTTATTTGATTGTGCATTGATAATACTATTTGACTTTTCAACTATTGATGTACATCAATCAAATGGCGCCACGCTTACCTGGTTAATTTACTACTCAACAATACTCTTGCTCAACTCAAATGTGGGCTCTATACATGTGCATCACTTAGAGTTCTGGGGTTGCAGGGTTGAATATAGGACTTCTGCTAAATGTAGTATATTGGTCACAATTACTCCCAGAAAAAGTCCAACTACTTAGCGATGGCCACCATTACATTTTTATATTTAATATTGCAGCACTTAGTTCATACATCATTAATTGGCCTTTTCTGAGGCATTCCTCATAGCCTCAATGAAGTCTACGTATCTTTTCCATCAATTACATTGAACAAACTGTTTTTATGTATTGGCTCCTTAAATCTACTGAAAATTTCAATATTTTTTTGCTTAATAGTAAAAGGTAGAATTGCAATTTGCAAATCTACAGTTTTTGGATTTAAAAATTTATTTTATCGGATCTATTCTTATTCAATATTAGGAACACACTTTTATTGTGTTAATAATCCGCTGATCTAAAATTTAGTATGGTTGGAATACTGATTGCTATTGAATGGCTTTCTTGACATGGTTAACTTTGATTTCAGGCCCTTGCTGGAGGCCCCTTGGTACAAGCTCGCAACTTTGCTGTCATGACGGGTGTTAATGCTGGCATATCATGTGTCATGAAAAGATTGAGAGGCAAGGAAGATGTCCAATCTAGGTGAGATTTTCTCGCTCACAGTTTTATAATATGTCAACTGGAATTACTCAGGTAAGTGTTCTTTCAGACTACCGCCCTACCAAATAGGATAGAAGCTATCCTCATCCTTTTGTGTACGTTTACTGCCGATCATTATCTTGTTCTTGCTGGTAGGTGTGTTGAATGCCTTAGTCTATTTCAAGCAAGATTCTTGCCAAACCTGATTCATGCTATTTAGCTCATCTCCTTGTGTGTACGTCTTGGTCTGTTTTGTTCTTGATGCATGTTCAGAAACACTGTGGTCAGGGAACCTAATGATTTCTTATAATCTCCCAAACTTTGATGGCTCTGCAAAGAAGATTCTATTTCACTTTTTAAAGAAAAAAAATGTAACAGGAAAATATTCCATAGCTTGCTCTTGCATGAATTACATTTTGTTTAAACTTTTATTGATTGCATTCCCATCATGATAATGCTTTCTCGGGTGGTGCCTTCGATTGTTTGTTTGATAAAATGGAATCGTTTTCATTATTTAAAAAAAGAAGATAAGAGTAATTCTATTTGACCTCAATGGGACATGAACGTGGGTTTCGCTATTAAATCAGGTAGGACCCATAAGTATTTATGGAGCATGTAGTGTATTTTTTAAGAAAGATGTACTAATGATGCAATTCTAGTGGGGATATATAGAGTTTTCCATTAAAAAAATGAATTGTTTGTTGACAAATGCCAAATGCACACAAATCTGTAGAGTTTTTTTTTTTCTTTTTCTTTCTTTTGGTCTACTCAAATCTGCACAGTTTTTGCAAGCATACAAATTATAGTTGGTCATGTGGCATAGTTATCTAAAAAAAAATTGAATTATTTCTCCATTTCCTATTAATAGTGTTATATGCATCAAATTGTAATATGCATCAAGTGATGTGTCAGTTATTGATTGGATGTAAAGTTCAGAATGTGAGATAAAAAAATGACTTTGGTACCCCTTACTAACAGTAGACCAATTAAATTGTGTCATGTAGATTGATAAATGTATCAAGTTGTTATCAAAAGTATTTGTTTTCCTATATATTTATGCCACATGGCATACTATAATTAATGTGTGCCCTTACGATTTCTTATTGTGTGTTTCTGTTCTCACGTTATTAAAAACCCATAAACAACTGCTAATTACTGGCATGGGAAAATCTTGTGCTTATATGACTAAAGTATTTAAAGCTCCTGCTTTTTTTCTTGCTTACAACTCACTGTTATAAAGAAACACTGAACTGAGTGGTTCTACAACAGTGACGAATAAAGTTAAATAAATAAAAACATAAAAATTTGATTAGTTGGTCATGCGGTCACTTTTTTCAAAATAAGTGGACTAAACTACTACTAAAAATAGCTAGAGGGCTTAAGCTTTAGTTGCAATATCTAGTGAACCTATAGGCATTTATCCTTTATTTTTTAAACTCAGTAAACTTAATTTGTCTTTCCTTATAGTTTATCTATGGGATGATGGTGCCACTTCAGCATCCAATACAGCTGACACATCATTACTAGTTGACTGCTCTTTGTCTTTCTTTCTTTCCTTCCTCCAATTCTTCTTATATTTCAATCTTTATTTCAGAGTACTTGTGAGGATAAATTGGTATCTTTTGCAGTATGGCAGCAGCTTTTGGTTCTGGAGCGTTGTTTTCTTTGGTGAGTGGCATGGGTGGTCCCAATCAGGCTGTAAATGCAGTTACTTCTGGATTTTTCTTTGCACTTGTTCAAGGTGGACTTTTTCAGGTGAGCTTCCTAAAGGAAAAGTTAAAATTATAAGAGTATCTGACTTGCTACATTGTGATTAATTTTGGGTTCTTGTTGCTTAGCTCTTTGATCAGTTAACTTTCTTGTTCGTTTTTTTTTTTTTGTTAGTCTTAGGATCTGGTTGCATGAGCTTTTGTTAAAAGTGGTTTCTAGATAAAGTGATTTTAGTAATGAACACATTATATATGTATTTGTCACAAAGCACCTTCCTAGCCTTGAGAGCAATGCTACCAAATGTTATTATGTTAGGTTCAGATGCCCTTTTCTTTGTGTATTAAGTTATTACAGGGCCTCATAAACATAAGCAATATCAATAAAAGCTATTACATATTTTCAATTGACTCTATATTTCCTGCAAAATATATGTACTTTACGCTGTCTGTGTTTATGCAGTTGGGGCAGAAGTTTTCTCAACCACCTACGGAAGATATATATTATTCTAAAACTAGAAGTATGTTGAATAACCTTGGCCTCCAGAATTATGAGAAGAATTTTAAGAAAGGAATGTTAACAGACAAGACTCTGCCTTTGCTCACAGATAGGTAAGTAAATGGATTTTTGAAATTCGGTTTGTAATATTCTAGTTTTAAGTCATTGTTAGTTTGACTTGTGACTAAAGAACACACCTTAATGTGATTTCAGTGCGCTTAAAGACGTGAAAATCCCACCTGGACCAAGGCTTCTCATTCTCGATCAAATTCAAAGGTAATACGTGCTGTTCTCCTTACCCTGTAATCTGTATACTCTCATTTTATGGAAGCTCTTACATTACATGTGAGTTACTGGTTTCAGGGACCCAGATCTAAAAGGAAGGCGATGGGGTTAAACTGTCAAATAAAATGTCATTTGATGTTTTGAATTCAGATTAATGTCATTTTGATGAGACTTTGCCCTTAAATTAAGACTTCCATATTTGGTGTGTTACTGAATAATTTTCGATTCCACCATTTTCTCATTCTTTTGCTTTTGCTTTAAAGGAGTACGTACTTTTAGAGTACCGAAAATATTGTCCTTATATTATTAATCTATTATAAACTTAAGGGAATTAATTATAGCTATATTTTGACTCACATTTATATTAATCTATAGGGAATGAATTGTAATTATATTTTGACTCACATTAATTATAATGGGCATGTATGTGACATTTTTCTCGAGTAACTCTATTATTTATGAGGTTATTTTTCAGCATAACATATCATAATAGTTGAAGTGAATGTAAATTTGTGTTTTTATAGCTTTGGCACCCTCGAATTGCACATTTGCATCATCTCTTTTTCCTGTTTAGAGCAAATCATTGAGGTGCTTTTTTTCAAATGCTTGCCTACATTGCATTTAGATTCGTCAACCTATTTGTTCAATGTTGAAGTTGTCACCGCCCGCTCACACCTTGACAAAAAAGAAAAAGTCATTTCACGACTTATCCTCATGAACGGACGTTATCTAATCTTTGCATACGCACCAATTTGGTCGATTTAGACTTATTATTTAAAATCGAAAGTTTAGTCTTTTTTATTATTTGTGTGCTTTTTTTTTTTTTTTTTTAAGGACTTGAATAAAGCATAACATTAATATAAAATTTGTAAATAATTATAAAATTTAACAATCTTAAAAATAAATCTTTTAACGGTAAATATCTTATACTTTTCATACACTATATAAGATTTACAATGACTTATGTTATTGAGTTATTAAACCATTGGTTTTTATTGTGCTTAATTGGTCCCAAATATTTTAAGAAATATTCAAATAAATTTAAATTACAATTTTTTTTTATTTAAATACGATATAATTTCTTTAATTTTTTTGCATTAAAATAGCATCTTGTTTTATTTTATGATTTTATCAGTTTCAAATACGCTGACACGTTCCTTGCCTAAGTTGCCCAATCGAATATTCTATTAGAAAATTCTTTTATTCGATTTTCTGACCTTGTTTTTTTTTCCTTCCATATTCCATCTACTTTATTATTTCTTTTTTGGGTTCAAATTATTATTTCGTTTCTTTCTTTTATGTTTTTTTTTTCTTCATTGTGTTGGAGATTAGTGTATAAAGTTTTTTTTTTTTTCATTATTTTTTCGATTCCTTTTACATTTATCCATACATATAACCACCTCTAATATACTTGCCCCTTTCATCTCCCTAATTTAATTTATTAATTTATATCCTTTCTCTATAACACAAACATTTTTCAACCCTTTTATCGCAATGTTTTTGTGTTTGATTTATGAAATGAATGGCTTTTCAAAAGTAGCACAAAAGTCATTCTACTAACCCCCCTCAAAGAATGCATATAATGGTATATTTGATTCACTTATTATTAGTATAATTTTTTTTTCTCTTAATACAAATGAATATTTTTTAATTTTTCTTCATTTTAAATCGTATAAAAATTATTTTTCATAAATCTATCTTCATTTTTCTTATTTATTACTGAGGGAGGAAGGAATTAGTCAATTAGGAATAGAACAATCGACAAAATAGTAACTTTTTTCTGAGTACGTCATTTTGACAAAGAAATAGAAAAATAAAAAAACTAAAAGAAGCTTATTAAGTGCGAAATTATCTCGAAAATTGATTTAAGCTGAGAAGAGTTTTTAGCTTGAATGCTTTGACAAATTCACATTCAAAAGCAAAATGTCATCTTTTACAGTTTCAACTATGAAATATAAATAAAGAACATAACAGAGGGTGTGAAGAGTACTAATTACAGAGTCTAAAGATTTGTACAACTACTGGTTTGGATTGGTATAATGAATTTACATCTTAATTTTAAAAAGTAGATAAGAGTTTAAGCATCACCGATATACAAAGACTTGTACAACCAAACCATCCCGGGAACTTGAGCAAATATTTTTCTCAGCATTCCTTCGAAAGCAGAGTTTAACAAATCTCAAAAGGCAACAATATGTTATTCATCCTTTCGGAATAAATATGGTTTATTAGGGAGATCCAGTCATCTAGATCCATACTTACAACCAGAATGAAGATAATTCAGAGGAAATTTAAATCAAATATTTGGAGTTTCTTACTGGAGTAGAAACAGATCAAATTAAATTAAATTACAGGGAAAATTTACAAGCAGAAACTTCGTACTAAGAGCTCTATGACAATTTCCAATTTTACAACTTAAAAGCTTCGATTCTGATACCTCATACAAAAGGTTATTTCGAAACAGGCACACAGAAACGAACCACAAAACTATAAACTTATTTTCAAGAAAAATAAAATAAAAGGGAAAATTACTAATTTACACAAGCCAATGGACGGCCGATGAACATAAATTAAAGATGATAATCAAACTTGTAATTTGATCGAAGAATCGGATGCCTGAAGGAGCTGACGGGCGCGAGAGAGCTGATCCATGAGGGAGAGAATACGTGCTTGGTAATCACGTGCCTGATCGACGGCCTCGGCTTCAAGTTCGCCTAGCTGAGAACAAAGGCGTTCCTCGGCTTCCTCAGCCACTCTGAGTCTGTTCCAAGCTCTGTTGAGCTCGTTTCGCATCTCTTCCTCCCTCTCACGGCTCTGTCTCAGCTCTCTCTCCAGCTCATCGTTCCTCTTCCTCATCGCCGACTCTCCTCCTCCTTGGACCTCTTGTTTTGTCACCGCCATTGCCGGGCTTTCCACTGAAACTTTGAACTTCAGATGGCCTACTCATCATCTTTGGGTCTCCAACGGTATTTTATAGTGATAAAATTGATGTGTCCAGGTTCAATGTACCTTGTGTTCTCTTCCTGCCTTATTTATTCATTTTCCCCTTTTTCATAATTCCTTGCAAAATGATGCCTAAGCAACGAATATTTTTTTTTTGACATTATCGATAATATTTTAATAACATTTGTATTTTAAAAATTTTAATATTAATAAATATTGTTTGTAATAATATTGATAAAATATTAATTTTAAAAAATATCAATTTAATATTTATTAATAATATAAATATTATTAATAAAATGTGTTTATAAAATTAACTTTATATATTTAAAAATAATTTATTATTAAATATTTTTATTTAATTTTATTAATGATAAAATTTATTAGTTTAAATAATTTAAAAAAAATTACATATTCTATAAAATTTTGATTTATTGATCAAAATAAATGTAAAACATATTTTATATTTATACGTATTAAATAAGACAATTAATTTAAAAAATAAATTATATATATATATATATATTAACTCTTATTAATTTTTTTATATCATATTTTAACATATTCATAAAATTTAAATATCATATTTTAAACATCATGTAAATGTGATTATGATTTTTTTTTTTAAAGATGGAAACAAATGATCTCATTTTTAGTTGTAGTTATTGAGTCATGTATTAATAGTATTGTTATTAAAAAAATTAAATATTTTTAGTTTCATAATTATTAAAATTAAATACTTAAAATTTCATACTTATTTAAACTATTATATTTTAGTCTCAAAATTAAATTGTATTTTTTACGCTAAAATTTTTAATTTTTATAAATAATAAAATTAAAAATATTTTATTATAAATTATGAAATTAAAATACATATGGAAAATTTTTACAACCCCTTAAGTTACAATGTTACATGCTATCTTACAAAGAGTTGATTTTATTTAAATTTCATCGATAAAACATAAAAGTAAAATAAAAAAAATACTTTTTATTTGAATATATATATATATATATATATATATATATATATATATATATATATATATATATATATATGGGTGTAATATGTTTAAATATATAGCACTGCTTAAATAAAATAAGAAAGATGAAACATGTTTTCTTTCGAATGTTTATGCCTTTTGGTTCCAGCTTTGCGTCATACATTTGTAAAATTATCTCAACATTTAAGTTATAATAAAAGTACTTCTGATTTTAATTTTTGTGCAACAAATTTTTGACTTTTATCTAATTTCTTTAATGATATTACGTCTAAGTATTTAATATTTTGTTTAAGTGTCAAAAAATACTGTTAAATTCACTAAAAAACGTAACATTGTTAAAAAAATTAGTTCAAAAAATAAATTTGTTATATAAAATTTAAGATTGAAGATATTTTTATGACAACTCTAATATTAAGGACAATTTCGTAACTGGCTGCAAATATTAAATATATAAAATATATTAAAGCTTTATTTTTATTTATAATAATGGAGAGTTTGGATTAATTCGCTATGCAATAATTTTTTTTACTACTTCTTGAGAAAGTGGGATAAATTACTTATTTTAATAATTTTTTATTATTAAAATATTATTTTTTTATCAAATAATTTAATTAAGATACAAGTTTTTACTAATAATTAAATGTTCACAAAGAATTGTTTATTTAATATCCATTAATTTTCACTACTTTATTTTTAATTTTTAAATTTTTTAAAAAATAAAATATATATTTAAATAATTTTATTTTGGAATATATTATTTTTTATTTTTTAAAATAATTATGTAAGAAATTTTACTTTTATTCTTTTTAAATAATGTTTTGATTGAGTTTTAATCATGTCATAAAAAAATTATTTAAATAATATAATGTATTCTTAATTAATTTTTTTTATAAAATAAAAATTAAATGATATTATTAATTATTTAGTATGTTAAATAACACTAATAATTTCATATAAGAAACTTATATGTTCATACCTTGTAATGTAAAATAATAATAATAAGTAAATAAATTATATATTTTTTAATAATTGTGATATGATTTTGTTTATTAACTTTATAATAACAGTTTTTTTAACCTACAAAGTAGTATATAAATTATATATATAATTATATTTTATTATTAATAAAAATAATTAATAGAACAAGAAATTAAATTGTTATAATTACTAACCATTTAAATAAATTTTTTTAGTCAAACTCATGTAATTAAATAAGTGACGTATTATTAGATAAAATTAATATCAATATAAAATAATTTTAATGAATAGATTAACTTATAACAATTCTCACCATATTTATGTAGGATAGTTTTCTTTTATAAATTTATATAAGGTATTATATGTACCATCAAATTATATCAATAATTTTAAAATATAAATAAAAATTATTTAAATGTATAAAAAAAATTATTATAGGCAAAATATGTTAATATAAGTTATAACACTACAAGTATATGCAAATAAAGTAAAATAAATGAATTTATTTGTGCAAAAATGTAATATAGGTTTAATATTTCATAAAATTTTTATCTTTATAAAAAGTATATTTTAATTAAAAAAATTTAAGTGATACATATTAGATTTTTTGACTTTTCAAAAAAATATACTTAAGTTTAATTTTAAAAAAAAATTTAATTTTTGGCATATAATTTTTATGTGATTTTTTAAGAAGATAATTTTAGAACTTCAATATTTTTTTTTTGCTAAAAGCATTTAAAAAAATTAAATTATGAGGAAAAAAATTTGACAAATTTATTATAAAAAAAAAAATACAGTTTTCGTTATTTTTTTTTTTTATCAAAATTGATTTTTTTAAAAATTATTTTATTAAAAAATTAAAATTTCTTAATTATTCCCCTAAAAAATCACATAAAAATTTTGGGCTAAAAAATTAATATTTTTTTTGGAAAATTAAAATTAAATTTATGTTTTGAAAAATTAAAAAACTTAAAATATATCACTTAAAAAAATTAATTAAAATATATAAATTATTAAAAAACTACTATTTTCTTTATAAAAAAAAAAACTTCATAATTTCGGGACTTAAGTGAAACACATGGATTTGCCCATCACAGGGTGGTCCAGTGGTCGGACTCCTGTGGCTAAGCACCTGATCCTCTGTCCTCACAAGGCAGGGCGCGAGTTCGAAGCTTGGGGGGCGCACTATAAGTTCGGCCTTCGGGTTTGTGTGGGTGTGGCCTTTGTGCACTACCACCGATCGAACTTGATGTTCTGCTGAGTCGGACTGCAGTCCGCCAGGTGCCGCTAGCGAGCTCTGTGCTTGTGGCGTACAATACAACATTGGCTATGATCCTTGGTGGTGCGGCAGTATGCGGCAATAGCCCTATCCAGCCTAAATTGAGGGTGCCTTTTGAGATAAAAAAAAAAAAAAAAAAGTGAAACACATGGACCCAAAGTTCTATCTTTTTTACTATTTTCAAAATTATAATAATTTGTTTAAATTAGATTCAGGAAAGAAAGAAGATGGAATAAACACCTTGTGATCTTAGGTGTTTTTGATGATGTTGTTACTGGTTCTGGGATTATTCTCTCATTTCACCTCAATTGGAATGGCACTTTAGCATCTGAACAAATTAATTGCACATTCCTCTCTCTCTCTCTCTCGCGCTGTGAGTAAGTTATCTTAATCTTTTGTTTTGATCGAAGGAATTGTTCGATAATCTTTGTTCTGATTTACTTGGTAATCGGTTTTTCATTTCAACAAAACACCCATTTTGCTTCCCTTTTATTTGTCTCAGAATATACCCATTTTGCTTGATCTACTAATCTTGGATGTTAATGGGTCATTTGCCTTTTACCCATATTAGAGCCTTTTCATTTCCATTTTGGGAAATTTGGATTGATCTGTTTGGTTAATTTCGGATATGGGTAATTGATTACGCTCTATCTCTGCATCTGCATGTAGGGGCTATCAAGTTGGTTGCTTTTTTCACCTTCAAAATTCACGTTTATGGATCACATAGATAATACATTCTTGGAAAAATAACAAATATAAAGCCCCTAAAACTTATAATAACAAAATTAACACTCTTAATATTAAACCAACACTAATTAATATCCTCCTAATTTAAAAGAAGGGTATTATTTTTATTATTATGAGTTCTAAAGAGTGTTATTTTAAGTAATTTTTTTTTTAAATCGGTCATTGATTGGCTTTTTTTTTTCCCTTCATATTTAGCTCTTTTGGTCTGAAAGTATGAGAACATATATAGATTTATCACTGAATACCAGACAGTGTCTCAAATTTCCTTGTCATCTGCAATGGAGTTGCAAAAGTAATGGCTTTTCTAGGTCATGGGAATGGGCTACATGCTGTAAAAAATATTTGCCAGTTAGTTCTGGAATGTAACTAGAGATTTTATTTGTTCAGGAGTATGGATTTTCAGACTAATTATCAACCTGAACAAGGGAAATTGGAACAAATTATTTCCCAATTTCTCTTAAAGAGCTTGCACATAATTTTGTACTCTAGGATTCCTTCCCTTCTCCCATCTGTTCCTAGTGGTGAACTGTCATCGGGTTCTCGGGTTAGAAAGACTGACAAATGGTTCAACTTGGTATTAGGGGATCGCCCTGCAGTTTTTGAAAATTTGAACTTTTGGCATAGAAACATAATGGAACCTATGATAATTGACATAATACTTGTTCATCAAGTGCCTAATTCTTCTTCATCCCAAGAGAATATCTATAATGCTGCACCAATTGGAGCATCAGTTGAGACTGTTGTAGAGAGATGGGTTGTTCAGTATGAAGCTCCTAGGATTGTAGCTCCTCAAATAGGTGATAACTCTGCCTCTTACAAGAAGACATATAAGAAGTCAATCATACTTTTGCGGTCTCTTTATTCGCAAATGAGACTTCTCCCAACATATAGGATCTTTCGGCAGCTAACTACTACTAGTCAGACTTATAATTTTGATATTATTTACAAGGTCTCATCATTTGGTGAGCCATTCTCTAAAGTAGAGGAGGGATTGATGGAAGAATACCGTTTTTCTCCTGTAGAGGCTCTTCCTGGTCGCCTTTGTATATCTGTTACTTACCACTCAATACTATCTGACTTCAAGCTTGAGCCTTTAACTGCAATGCCACCTAAAATCATCCCTGATTATGTTGGTAGCCCTAACACTAACCCTCTTAAGTCTTTACCTTCTTCTGGAAAGGCTTCTCATGCTATGTCATTTAGATTGAGAGGACTGAGACCTCCCTCCCTTGCACCATTTGAACACCCTCACAGCTGGACCAGTGGGTTCCACGAAGGAGCTCATTTTATGCAAAATCAACCCCTTACTGTATCTCCACCATCACATCGTCCATATCCCATGTCATGCGACTCTTCGTTACATCTTGCTGATACATTTATCAATGGAATTCAAAACTACAGACCTCCGAGTAATCAGAAGGCTACCACTAATTGTGAGTATCATCAGCTTTCACCTCCATTTTCACCTTTGCCATCTCCAACTCCCCCAACATACTTGTCCAACGGTAACCCCAATTCAGCGCAAACTCGTCCTGTACCTATCCCATTTCCAACAACAGGAAGAAGTTCTAGAAACTTTCCCGCCAATTGTTCTGATCCAAGCAGAAATTCTCTCCCTCCATTATCCCCAAGAGGCACAAGGAATGATCCTTCGTCGCAAGAATCTCCATCAGTAATCAAGACTTTGCAAAAAATAGACCTTTCTAGGCCTGAAGAAATGCACTCTGGAATGGCACAATATGGCGCTAGTCCAAAGGTTTGTCAGGAATTTCTGATTCAGCAGACCTATATTGTTAATGTTTCCTTGTGCTTGCTGATTTGTAATAATACTATTTGTTCTACAGGTCATAAAAGATAGTAAAGAGGATTCAGGGCGGTTTTCAGGAATATTATCTTCGGGTAGCTCACCCCGTATTGGATTTTCTAGAAGCTCTAGCAGAGCATCATTTCAGGATGACTTGGATGATTGTGACTTCTCATGTCCATTTGATGTTGATGATGTTGATATGCCAAATTTCCAATCCAGGTGCTTAAGTATACCTAGATGAGTTTATCATGCATTTTGAACTTAAATGTTTACTTTTTGTCTACTGAAATGTTTTGTGAACATATACATATATACAGTCAAAATTTTGATGGCAAGAAGGGTCCAGAACAGTCCTTGCCAATGGTTAAAAAATCACAAGATGCTGCTGTTGGTGTTCTTGTTCATATGCTGAAGACAGCACCTCCACTGCGCCAAGATTCAAGTTATTATGCATCTCAAAACTCAAAGACAACTGATTTTGACCAAGGTAAAGCTTCTGGCATCTTAGTGCCTAGGAAAGCCGCAGATGCCCTTGAAGAGCTCAGAAGTTACAAACAAATCAAAGACCTTCTACTCTCTAAGAGTGGAACTAGGCTGGTCTACAAGGAAGAAGCATAAACCTAAATTTACTAGAATAATTCTTATATGTTTCTTGCCAGTACAGTAGTACATAATGTTAGCTAAGCTTGCCTTCAAGAAGATAAAGTACTTGTTTTCGTTCAAGCAAAAACAGTATTTTGTGCATATCTCGACTATAAATTTAATAATAACCATCATCAACTCTGTTTTTTACCCATCTAGCATTAATGATCAAACAAGTTGTATCTCTCATTCTATTTATCTATTTCATTTTCTATCATGAAGAGAAAGCTATCTTTTTAAAATTAAATAACAATAGCATGCATCCTTAGAAGTCACAAGTATTTTTTTCCTTCAAAATTCAAGCGTTTCATTGATAAGGCAAACCAAATTACAGAGTTTATAGTCTAAAGACAATATTGACTTTAAAGGTTGAAGATGCAGATAGCAATGGCAACCAAAACACATGATATAGATTACTAAAAACATGTGTTAGATGTTGTTGGAAAATCATATATCCTAAAAACTTAAGCTATTAGGAAGAGGGTTAACAATCATTTTATATATCTATCACTCACCCATAAGTATTAGCATCATGCTTCATGCTTAAGCTGTTGAGAAAATGATCAATAATTGGAGTTGTTAGGCCTTGAATACAAGACCTCTAGCTCTGATATCATATTAGAAGTTGGGAAACAACTATCTCAAAAGCTTAAAAGCTATTAGGGGAGGACCAATAATCATTTTATACATTTATCAACATGTAAATACAAAACTGTTCCATAGCATGAGTGTCTGCTTCTTGAATGAGCTGGTGATGAGCAAAGCTTGTCGTCAAAGGCATATCACTAGCCCAAAAATCCTTCATCCATAAGATGTTTCAACAAGGCATCGAAACTTAACAGAAATTAAAGATCTCTTCCCAAAATCTTTAATTTGTAATAACAACATTGGATCTTCTAATATTTTCCTGGTCACCTTATAATGAAACAATAGGTGAACTATATTTTCCTCTATTTGCTCTTATAAGAGAAGTTCGGATAGGTAGGATATCATGTAAACATTGCCAAAGAAATATTTTAAGTTTGTTGGGCAGTTTTAACTGGCTTATTCATGTACTGGAAGGTTTTTATAAAAGAAGACCCTCTCTCCTATAGAGGAGAAGTAGGGGGAAAAAAGAATAAACTTTGAAATTCAAATTGTGATTTTATGATATAGAAGTATAAAAAATTCCCATTGGTGATATATTTTGCAAGAATTCTCTCTTTCTGCTTCGACAATGATGAAAATCTTTGGATTTGTTGGTTATCCTTTCTACCGCCTTTTTTTTTTTCCCTTGACTTGTTCAATACGTTGATCATTTTTTACGCTATGTTCAACATGTTGGTAATTTAAATAAAAAAAACATAATGAAAAAATCATGATAAACATTATTAGAAAAGAGAGTTTTTTTCCTTCTTTCTTTTTTTTTTTTTTCTATCCAAGAAACATGAAAAAATAACGATGAAGATTGTTAGTAAAAAGAGTTTAATTTTTCCAAGATTAAATGGTTCGAATTTGGAAAATAGTCTTATGAATCAGGCTATTAGATGATTAAACACTTACGAAGTACCATAGATTTTTACTCAGCCATCAAACTACTTCATGTCTTTATACTAAATAATTGACAAATTATGTTGGGAAAGAGTATTGTCGTTGACTTTGCTCATGAAAAAAATATTATATTTGGAAGATTTATATGACATTTGAGAAAATTTTCTCTAGAGAAATATGTTTTTAATTTTTATGTTCTTCCCTGGTACATGTAATTTTATTTCTTATTAAAAACTAATAACAATACTAGAAACATATATACACATTTTAAACTAATAAAGATTGTAAACCTAGGAAAATCTCTTTTGTTTAGTTCAATAGCATTTTCAAATGTATTATGACTTAATCATGGATAACATATTTTCAGTATTAGTTTATCTAAAATTATTTCATGAATTTGTGTGTATTTTTTTCCCATGCATTTGATCATTATTCTCCTTTAAATTCCTTGAAATTTTTGAACTCAATATAATAAGTAAATAAAAACTAATAGAGAAGTAATATAACAAAATACAAGTATGAATGAAAATAATACATGTGTATAAAGTTTGAAAATCAATTGAGAAGAAAACATATATACTCATGCATCATCAGGATTTGTTAATTTATCAAGATCATCTTTTAAGTAATAGAGATTAGGGGGGTGTTTATGGTCTTCGGTCTAATTTTTAGCAAAAAATTATTTAACTAAATCGAATTGTTTATATTATTTAAACTAAATTAGATCAAATTTATTTATCTAATAAAATTATTGAAACAAGATGATCCAGTATAGTTTGATTTGATTAGTGATTTTTTATAGTTTTTAAATTTTAAATTTTTACCCCTCCAAATCACGTTGAAAACTTGAAATTAACATAAGAAAAAAAAAGCTATAAATATAACTAAATTAATTTAGGAAATTTATCAAAACTAGCACCCTCAATAATATTGAACGTTCAATTTGAATGTGAAATATTGAACGGGTTTAAATTGTCGTTATTCAATTCTAATTGAATGAGTGTTCAAAGAAAAATGACATATTAATCATTTTTTTAAATTGTGAAAATATAAATTTAAACACAATGGGTGCTAGTTTTGTTATTACAAGTTTAAGGGTGCTAATTTTGTTATTTTTTCATTAATTTATCCATGTTATAAATATAAATCATATAATATTCTATATAAACTAACAATTAAATTGATAAAATTTATAAAATAAAAAATCATCATAAACTACATGCAATTGAAAATTGTAAACTGTATGATAAAGAATTGAAATTGGAAAGAAGAAGAAGGTTTAAATGTAATATTTAATAGTTAATAATAAATAATATAATATATTTTTTATTTTTAAAATAAATAATAATATAATATATTTTTAAAAATAATTTTTTTATATATAATATATAACGGTATGGTCTGATTTAAATGATTAAAAATTCAAAAAATTGAATTAAATTATTTGAGAAATGATTTGAAAAAATATAAATTAAACTAAATAATTTAACTCACGTAACTATTTAAATGATTCAATTTAATTTAATTTTTTGATTTAATTTGATTATTAAACATCCCAAATATAGATAAATCTTCAAAGATCGACTGTGGACATGTTAAAAAATCATCAATCTAATAATCTATTTTTTTAATAAAAATTGAGAGACATTTTTTACGATATATACAAATTTGATTTTATTATTTGATCGTTTATTTTGTATATTGAATTGAGGGTTAGTATTATTTTTAAAGGATCGAGCTATAATTTTTTTTTTAAATTATATTATTTATGTTATTTAATCTCTTAAATTATAAGTGATATCATTTAGTCTCTTAATTTTTTAAAAAAATGGGTTAATTAAAAACGAAACACATAATTTTAATAATTTTTGTAATTAAAATATTATTTTTTAAATTAATATTTTATTAATAAAGACATTAAAATAATATAATTTATTATTAATTAATCTCTTAAAAAAATATTATTAAATAATACAAAACACTTTTATCTATTATTAATAGACTTTCTATAACATGTATATTCTATAGGCGGATATGATTTATAGTTTTGGCCTACATAAAATACATATATACATATAAAATTATAAATTTTAGGTTAAATTTTCGTTGGTTTGTGAAAAAAAAAATGCTGCAGGAATGAAAAAGGCAATATTCTCGATTTATAGAGCTCATGTTTAAAGGCCCAAATAACTCGTAACGTAGGCCTAATTACTGGACTGTTGGAGGAGCGTTCTTGAATAAAATACTTGATATAAAGGGTATTTATATTGAATGATAAAAAAAATATTTTAAAAATATAAAATATATATTTTAAAAAAATAAAATTATTACTTTTTTTAAAATATTTATTTACTAATTAAAATTAGTAAAATAAATTGATTACAACCTTAATTAGTAAAAAAATATTATAAATAAAATAATAACTTTACTTTTTAAAATATATATTTTTTCGTTCTTAAACATACTATTTTTATCATTTTTATTATTTTTTGTTAATAGATATTATATCAATTTTTTACTCGGAGCGTCTTTCATATAGTGATTATTTATAAAAAAAATATAAAAATAATATGTTTAAAAAATAAAAAATATATAGTTTAAAAAATAAAATTATTATTTTATTTAAAATATATTTTTATTAATTAAGATTATAATTAATTCATGAGAAATATTTAAAAAATAATAATTTTATTTTTTAAAATATATATTATATATTTTCAAAATATTTAATATTTAATTTTTATTCCTTTGTTAGATATAAATACTAGGCTTCTTTTATTTCTGACACAAAGGAAAACGTAGATTTAGAAAAGGAGGGAAAGAGCGGTCAGATCGAACATTCTATTAATTCCATCTTCTTCTTCCTCAGTTCTTCTACGCTCTCTACGTAATTTCAATTTCTTGTAGTCGGTTTCATAGTCTTTGGAAAACTTTGATTTATGCTTAAAATTATATAATTGAAATGGATATCTCTCAATGCCCTTTTTGTCTTCAGAATTTTCCGTCCTCGGAAATCCAAAGGTATTTATCCGTTGGACCGTTGCTCCTCATACATATAATCTATACATATATAATGCTTAAATTATGCATACTTTGTATATAGTATAAGCATATATGTATATAAGTATATATATGTGCTTCTATCCTATGCCTATGGCGGTTAAATGTGGAAATTTGTAGGCATGCCAATAGTCATTTTGAAGACGATGAACAACAACAACAAATAGCTAGGGATTTGGAGCTTGCTCAGCAACTTGCTTGTTCGCCTAAATCTTCGGTACCCTATCTAATACTCACCTACCTTCTTTTTCTCTATTAGCTTAGTCGATGTTGCATTGTTGTTCATCATTATATACTAAATTAGTGGGTATCTAATTGAGTAACTGATGTGGTTGAAGAAAGTGCTACACTAACTACATGAACTTGTTTGTTGCATTTGTCATTGGAATCTTGGGGCATTTTCTGTATTTTATTCTCCCAAAGGAGGGAAATAAATTTCTGAATGTAATAGTTAGCGTCTGCGTTATTAAATGTAATAGTTTCATATTTGTCTCAGTTTATTAGATACTTGAATTTTTTGAAACGCTGCTCCATTGGTTAATTCTATAGTTTGTTTATTCATTCATACGTCTATAGGAAGGCCAGATGGAGGGTGAATTTCCAATTGAACTGGGTTTGGGGAAAACCTCTAATGCGGGTGGCTCCTGTTCTGATGGAGAATGCAGTATACATGAAAAGGTGGCTAGCTTGATTTCTTTGCAGACTAGAAGCATATTTTACAGAGTGGAAGGAGGTTTGATGGCCTTAATGAGAAACTGTTTGGAATCAGAAGCTGAAAATACAACTAGTATTCTGTCGGGTTATGTCGACCATTTTCAAAGCATTCAATCTGAAGATGTTGGGTGGGGTTGCGGATGGCGGAATGTCCAAATGCTTAGCTCACACTTGCTTTATCAATGTCTAGAAGCACGTCAGGTTTTGTTTGGGGGATCAGGATTTGTTCCTGATATCCCATCACTACAAAGATGGCTTGAGATTGCATGGGAAAGGGGTTTTGATGTGCCTGGTGCAGAACATTTTAATCATAAAATCTATGGTACTAAAAAGTGGATTGGAACTACTGAATGTGCTGCTCTTTTTCGTTCTTTTGGGATTCGGTCAATGATAGTGGATTTTGGTCCTAAGGAACTTGAACCACATTATCTTTCTATTCCTGGTTCAAGCCTTGGGAAAGAGGTTGATAGAGTATATAATGGAGGAAAAAGGAAAGGAATTCAGGTTCGTGGACCAATGGATCAATATGTCTTGCGAAAAAATCATGATGTTCTACAAGAGTCTTCCAATGGGATTGAAAAGCCAACCCATTATTGTTTCCAGCACAGTGACTCTATGGGCTTTAAAAATAATTCTACGAGGAAAAGTGAAGGTCCGCAGGTTCTTATTGATTGGATGTGGAATTATTTTTCTGATAAAATCTCATTCAAATCTGGCAATTGTCGGGTAATCGTCAGCGAGAAAGTGTAGGATTCTGACTTCACACCCTCACTGACACACAAAAGATCTATTTTATATTGATTCTAAAATTTGGTTGGCTTTATGAGCAGACCCTTATACTTCCAACATGATGGGCATTCGCGAACTGTTGTTGGAATTCAAGTCAAACGTCAACAGAACGGGATGCAACAACACAATCTCTTAATTTTGGACCCTGCTCACGTAATATCATACTATATTGACATGCTATTTTGTATTCAAGTAAATTGTGATTTGGCTGGCAAAAAATACAATTTGATTAATTTTGTACCTCTGAAATTAATTTGGAACAGATTCTATTATGTTTCTATTTGCATTTGTTTATTGAATAGTATTAGTTGCACTTGGATGAAGAAAGCCTTTCATTATTGATATATGGGTTTGAGGTGTTCTATAAACCTGTTTCCATCATTCATTTTAGTGACTATGCTACTAGTTTCATTTTGTTCCTCAAAACAAATTGATATTTGCGTTTTTTTCCAATTTCTCTCTCTGTCTTTCTACCCATTTGAAGATACCAATGCTCAAATATTTTTCTTTTAACATTCAAGGGACAGTTCTGGCTTTACCATTATTCACATTTTTGGTCTTCAACTAAATTTTGGAGCTCATTAAATTATTCTTGCTTTCTTTCTATCAGATACTTGTACATATTTTTTACCATATAGTAGTAGATATACTGTGGTAATGACACTCTTGTGCAATAAATTGTAGAGAACTGAAGCTCTGGAAAGATCACTGACTCAAAATGTTGGGTGGAAGAAACTTATAAAAAGGGGGCTTTGCACACTGAAAAAGCCTCAGTACCAGGTTATCATTAACAAACAAGCAATTCAAATTTGGCTTTTTAACTTCTTAAGGAGTTTTCTTGATGTGATTTTTTTTATTTCAGTTGTGCTATGTTGAACCTGGTATTGCTACTGGGGAGGATATGGAGAAGCTCAAGACTCTAAGGAGTGCCTTCTTTGAGTTATAGAATTGGTCCTTTTTTAGATGAAGGTGAAATTTGGGAAATTGATGCCTCAAAAGTAAGTCCTCAGTCACTTTACACTATACAGGAGAATGGAGATTAGAACATGAAGGCACAGTTAGCAATTCACCTCTGGGTTGCTATGTCCATTCTATGTTTGCATCCAAGATCTTACAAGGTCTTTATCATTGGAATAAATAGTACTTTATGATATTTTTGCTTTTTTGGATGTGGCATTGTAAGGGCAATATTTGTTTAATTGGGAATTTTTTTTTTTAGACGAGCTGTTTTAAGATCTTTTGGCTCCAATTTTTTTGGGTTCTCCTCCAAACGCTTTCCGTTGGAAGGAAATTTGGACAATAGTGGAGATTGGAGGCCATGATTTTATGGACACATTCATTTCTAGGTGGAGGTTTTCGGACCTGTGGTCCCATGTATTGTAACAAATTTTATTTGGTATACGAAAGGACATGAATTCTTTTAAGCTTCTCTTTTTTACCACACCATTTAATCTAATATCATCGTGACTCTTCTAGACTCTTCTTTCTTTCTATTTTTATAATGACCAACACTGTTTAACTATTAGACAGTGGCTTTTCTAAGCCTTTTTTCTACGCACAACTTAATTACACCTTGTGCAGAATGTCAGTTTTCTATGAAGCTCTGTAGCTGGAATAATCTTGAATAGACTCCCTCGGATGTTATTAGGGTTGAATGGGTACCAGTTTCTACAATCTCTCCTTTGTCCATGACAATAATGGTATCTGAGTTCATAATGGTTGAAAGCCTATGTGCAACTGTAATCTGTGTTGTTCTGGACAATAGACTGGTGTGGTTCTTCAGATTGGTTGCTTCCAAAGCACTGATAATAGTTTTCTCTGATTCAGCATCAAGAGCACTGGTTGCTTCATCTAAGAGTAAAATTGCAGGCCTCTTCAGCAGGGTTCTAGCTATGGCTATTCTTTGCTTTTGTCCTCCAGAAAGTTGGCAGCCCTCCTCCCCAACAACTGTATCATACCCATGCGGCAAATTACTGACAAATTGATGTATGTTTGCTGCCCTTGCTACCTCCACAATCTCAGTTTCTGAAGCGACATCATTTCCGTAGCAGATGTTTTCTTTAATTGACCAACTAAAGAGAATAGGCTCTTGCTGCACCAACCCTATTTGTGTTCTCAGCCATCTCAAATTGTATTCTCTCAACTCCTTCTCATCAATGATTATCCTTCCTTCCCTTGGATCATAAAATCGGAGCAGAAGAGACAGGATTGATGACTTTCCAGCTCCACTGGGGCCAACAAGAGCCACTTTGGACCCTGGTTCAATTTGTAAACTAAAATTGTTTAGAACAGTTACTTCTGGTCTTAATGGATAGTTAAATTTGACATGCTGAAATTCGATTCTTCCTTGAATTCTTTCCTGATCTGAAACCTGTGGTGGTGTATCTGGTTCAATTTCGGTTTTTCGATCAAGTGTCACAAATGTTGGAGTTAGGACACTAACGGCAGAGATGACAGTAGGAATTAGAGTCCATAACTCTGTAATTGAAGGTACCGTGAGGGAGAAAATCTGGTATGACCTTATCCCATCTTCAAAGCTTGCTTGTCTTCTATCAACCAAAATTGTTGTGTACCATAATGCCACAGCATGTGCAATATTCCATAAGCAAAGTGAAAATCCTTGAATTATGCCATATTTAATACTTTCTATCCTGCTCTTCCTCTTGGGAATTTCCAAAGATGCTTTGGCTTTTTTGAGTATATGCTCTTCATGGCAGAAAGATGCAATGGTTCGTATGTTGGATGCAGACTCAGAAGCAAGGGCAACAAGTTCGTAATGTGCAGCAGTTGAGTCACCTGAAAACCCTATTGCAGACTTGGCTTGAATGAGACCACCAATGAAGTGGCAGGGCATCACAGCCCAAGCTACCAAACTCATTCTCCAGTTAACAACCATACTAACAGTAGTGGCAATCAGAATAGAGGAGATGCACTGTACAATGACAGACATACGATCTGCAATTATGGTTTTGACCAATGAGGTTTCACTGATTATCCTTGAAGTAAGGGAACCGATACTATTCTCAGGCTTTTCAAACCATGCCATTTCATTTTGGAGAACACCTGCAAAATTTGGATCGGGTAAGTGTTAATTTGTATTCTTATTGTCTAATCTTCTGTTAGAGGCTCAAAATACAATTATCATAAATAAGTCAGAAAGTCTGAAGTGACGCCAAGGAGCAGTACATGAGTAGAGAGCTCTTCTGAGGTTAGTCATGGCCTTCTCTCCAACAACTCCAAATAAGTAATGTTGCAAGGTATGGGAAAAGAGTGAAAGCAGCCCTATTAAAGAAAATATAATTGAAAACCATCCAACATGCCGCCTTGCATTTGGGTGGTAATATGCTACTCCGATTGTAATGATACAAAATCCAAAAATTGGCTTTGAGATGCCCGAGAAAGCTGCAGCAATTGAACCAAAAGCAATATTTACAAGCTCTCTCCTTCTCAAGCCAAACCAAATCTGGAAGAATATAGTCCTTTTCATTTCCACTTCTTTCTCCACTTGTCTGGAAGACACAATAATAGAGACATCTTGCTCATTAAGCTCCTTGATTTCTTGTGTATCTTTTTCTTCAGGTGAAGTCTGCTGGTAGGTACTTGCACGCTCTTCAGATGAACTTGTAGCCCTGCAAATGCAGTTGCCATAGTAGAAGCTGGTAAGATATTGTATTCCCTTAAATATGTTACGAACAAGTCCAAGTAAGAGAGTCTAGGTGATGAACAACCTTGAGTCTTGAGCAGGTTTAAGATTCTGCATGTTAAATAAGTTGCTATAGAATTTGCTAGTATCTAACAGACTGCGATGTGTTCCTGTCTCAGTAACACGTCCATTCTCAACAACTGCAATCATATCTGCATTAACAATAGTTGACAACCTGTGTGCGATCAAGATGACTGTTCTTCCCTGCATAGCCCTCTCAAGGGCGTCTTGAACCAACTTTTCTGACTCTGAATCAAGTGCACTTGTGGCCTCATCTAACAAAAGAATTGGAGGGTTTTTTAAGATGGCTCTTGCTATTGCTACTCTCTGTTTTTGTCCACCTGATAACTGAACTCCCCTTTGCCCTACCTGCCTCCAGTTTTAACACAAAAGGTGTGGGTTTCGATTATTAGATTTCATGAAAAAAATAATTATTAGAAGAAAATAATTCAATGGAAAAACCAAGTATCCTAGAAGAATAAACCAATAAATAATCTAGTGTGAAAGGTGTAGAAGCTGACCTCTGTTAAGTACTGATTTGGAAGTTGAGATATGAAAGAGTGTGCACTTGCCATCTGAGATGCGTTCTGGATTTGTTGATCATCTGCATCCATGTTACCTATTCTCATGTTGTCCTGAATTGTGCCTGTAAAGAGTGACGGTTCCTGAGAAACTGCTCCTATGTTTTTCCTCAGGAACCTTAAATCCAATTCCTTGATGTTCTGATTATCAATGAGAATGTTCCCTGCACAATTTGTAAGTACCACCATCTCCTTATTGTGTTATTTGGACGACACATAATTATAGCAACTAAGTCATCTCTTAATTTACTGCTTCTAATATATATATTGTCATACTTATAAATACCTTTTGAGGGATCATAAAATCTGGCAACAAGGGATATGACAGTACTCTTTCCACATCCACTACTACCCACCAAAGCTAGCGTCTTTCCTGCTGGAATTGACAACGAAAACCCTTGAAGGATTCCTTTCTCAGGTCGAGATGGATATGAAAAGTGTATGTTTTGTATTTCAATGTTGCCATCAACTTTCTCAAGTTTTTTCCCTTTGGAAGTGTAACTTATAACTGGCTTCCTTTCAATCACTTGGAAAACTTCATTTCCTGCAGCCGTTGCTTGATTGAATACTTGCATGTCTGGTGCAGCATAGGTAAGTGATCTGCATGCCGTAATTTCGTCATCAATCTTTAATTCTCCATGAATTAATAATTTTAGATAATAAATTGAAAATTATTTCTTACATAGCTCCAAAGAGAATGCTCATAACTGCTGCTATAATATCTCCTCCTTTGGCCTTACCATCTGTGACTAGAACAGCTCCAAACCAAATGATGAAAGCCCATGAACAGAAGGAAACAGTCTGAAACATTCCTGTTCCTATACCTTTTATTAGAGCCTCCCCTTTGCTTATCACATACTGTTTGTCCATGCACTTTGAGAAAGACTTGATAGCACAATTTTCCCCAACAAAAGCGTATACTGTTTTTATTTGTGATATTGTCTGTCAGGCAACAACAACAAACAACAATAGTAAAAGCTATATATTGGATAGCAAAACGAATAATAATTAGTATGTATTCATTTGCATAATAATACTTATAATTATTAGTTTATTACAAATATAAGTATATAAAAATTATTTTTTTATTTATTGAAAAGCTTAGTCAAGTATTTACCTGCTCTACCATAGAAGTGGCTTCAGACTGGAAAACCATTTTAGTTGTTGAAATAATGTTCATTTTGGTGGTGTAAGTGGCACCAATTAGAAGAATCAGTGGTACAACTAGGAGAGAAAGTAATGCTACTTGCCAACAGCATATGGCAGCAATCAGAACCCCAGAAAAGAAAGTGGAAATATTTGACATAAAATGTCCCATCTGTGTATATATTACTAGTATTAACACTTAGTTATATATGCTAGAGAAATTAATAAAGAAAGCGATTATTGGTGTGAATTTTGTTTTTTTTTTTTTTTTTTTACCTTTTCCCCGATGGCATTTTGTATGATACTCATGTGATTACTAATTCCACTAATGATTTTTCCACTTGTTAAATCTGTATCAAATGCCCCAATTTCTTGGCTCAGAACTGCCTTTAGATATGCTAACCTCATGTTTGCTACTTGTCTTTCACTTGTATAAATCCATGATCCAACCTCTGTATCACCCAAAATGATTTAGTGTTAGTACAAGTATGACGATGGTTACAAGTTCATTGGATCATTGACCTTATGGCTATGGGTCAGTGCCCACAGGTATGCAATTCCCTTTGGTGTTGGGTTGGTGTAGACCCGTCCGTAGTCATTTGGGTCGAGTTGATCATGGATGTGGTTTAGATTTTTACCTTTTTGACATTTATACTTTTTAAAAGTTTTAGCTTACTTGTAGTCCAAAACTGGCCTACGATTTCTGTCACTGAACTCTAATACAAAAATGGTTCAAATGTATTTGTCAAGAGTCAAACATGTTTTGGATTGGATCCGACCTAAAATAATCCATAGAAGTCCAGAATATGGCAAGGTTTTTTTTTACCGTAATTTTAAAGATCCTATACAATCCATTGAATGGGTTGTATGTATTTTCACTACAAGATAAAAATAAGAAATTACTTAAAAGAAATGTAATTTTAATATATATAGTAAATTAATATACCAAGGATTCCTGCTGGGAATGTAGCAATAGCCATGTACCATACATATGGAACAACCTGGACAAAGAAAAAAGTAGGTGTTTGTTACTGTATAGTTACATGGCGCTATATATTTATTAATTGAAGCAGAAATTTAGTAGTATAGCAATCAATAGCATTTATAATAATATTAGCCAAAAAAAAAAAAAACATTTATATTAAATATACCTTTCTGAGGGATACAACCATGGCATCAAAGTCATTGATGTTTCGTCCAAAGGCATCGAGGGCTTTACCAAGTAGCAAATAACCGATTGGTTGAGCCATTCCATGTACTGCAGAACCCAATATTCCCAATGCCATAAGAATCCAATCCAATGAGTCTGCATAACTAAATAGTTTGTGAAATGGCAAGGTTTTAACTAATATCTTATTTTTCTTAATTATTTCATCATCCTCATTATCAACAACTTCAACCTTTCTATTTGTATCTTGATCATCATGTTCTATTTCTTTCTTCTTTTCTTGCATGACTAAGTTCTTGTGCTCTATATAAATTAAACTCAGTTTCTTTCACGCAATACACACATATAAATACATATGTATATATATATATATATTTGTATAATTTACGCAAACAATGTAACCCACAACCTAGGAATATGTTTTGGATATGCTTTGTCATATATACTTGTTAATTAAAAATTTTGGTACGTACTTCTCTTGTATTTCACGTGCTGTTTTATTAGACGACTCCCGCAAAAGCTGTTGTGATATATAAAAACATGCATAAAACAACAAATATATTATATATAATATTTTTCTTAATAATAATATTATATGTATAATTTATGAACACTCCTTTTCGACTAACAAAGTAATATACTTGAATTGATCATCGACTTTTCAAATTAACCCTAATTAATTTTCTAAAAAAAAAAAAAATTGAACTATTTTTTTTCTCTCCATATGATATCCACATAGGAGTGAAATATATATTTGAGTAAACAATATAAATAGTAATACCACTCAACCCTAGCTACCGGCGTGTTACAAATTTAAAGATATTATTTATATTTAAATAAGTTTAATTAATGATGCACAATATATCCATCTCAGTGATACATTTGTTTATATTAAAATGATGAGTATACATTTATTTAATTCTTTTATTTCTTAAAAAGATATTGATTAAAAACAAACTTTAATATTTTTATATTAGTCGATCATTCATCAATTATGTGGCAAAAAATGAAAGATAAATAACAGATTTTTGATCTTCTTTTTTGAGCTTTAAAATGACGTGAACGAAATAGGTTAAAAGCTTAGTTGGTTGTGTTTGGAGGAAAATATATTAAATGATCAAACTATTTCTTTAATAAATCCAACAAACTGTTAGTGCATAAAATATTAGAATAAAATGTTATAATAATGTTTGTCTTTTTATTACCCCTTTTTTGCAACCAAAAAAAAAACGATATATTTTATAAATAAATGGATCAATCAACTCCATAATCATAAACAAAATGGCTAAAAATGCACCTAAAGCTGCCGATTTTGAATATGACAAAACAATGACCTTAAAATATACCTTTTAAAACTATGAAAAAAAAAAATACATACATACATATATGCTATCTACAAAGTAAACTACATGTTAGTACATGAATGAAAAAAAAAAAGAAGTTATAGTGAAATAACTTAAAAATTTTAGATCATTTATATCCAAAAATCGATTTGAAAATTTTAAGTTGATGGTCATATAAAATCAACTTAAAAATCAAAAGTTAATTGTCACTAACTTAGAATTTCAAAAAATTTGTTGTTCTCTGCTAGCTCTCTATACATTCACCCACACAGTATTAACATAAAACAACCGGAATATGTCTAAGGTTTTAAAAACTAATAGTTATTACTATAAAACTTAACTTAGAAAAAAAAATAACTACAAAATGAATTAATCTAACTATTAAAATCTCAATCTATTATTTTTATAGATATAAAGAAAAAATTGAATTATGGTAGGGCATATATCATCAAATTGTTGAAGTTTTTTTATTCATGTGTTTTAATAAAATAAAAAAAAGCCACGTAAGACTCGTAAAAAATTATACGTCGATCATACATTACAATCAATGCGTGACACAAAATTTAAATATTTTTAATAATTTTCAATTTAAGTAATTTTTTTCTCTCTTTCTATCTTCTGTCCATGCTATTAGCTTGCACCAATATGTCAATTTGGTCAAAGAACAATGAATAAGCTTTATGATTTTGATAATTATATTGGCTTTTTTTTTCTTTTTCTTTTTCTTTTTTAATGTTAAAGATATTTTATGCTATTTAATAGTATTTAAGTTCAAATTTGTTAATAATTACCTGGTTAAGTAATCCATGGGTAACCGTAATATTGGATATAAGGATGGCAATGGGTCGGTTTGGATTAGATTCGATTCGAATCATTTTGACCTATAGTTTAAATTAAATTGAACCATTTTAAACAAAATTGATTTAGTTTAGTTCAGGTAATATCCGTGGGGTCAAAAAGTCGAACCGTTGACCCATTTTATTTTATTTTTCCAAATGAAAAAAAGTAATTTTTTTTTTAATTAGATTTGTAGCAAATAAGCGGGTACTCAAATGGTGCCCCGAATCGAACAAATTTTTGACCCGAACCGAATTGAACCGAAATGTTTTAAATTAAATGGATAATATCCCGACTCGTTTTGCCCTCGAACTGAATTGATCTGAACTGGTCGGATACCCGTGGGTACCCAAACCGTCAGGTCAAATTGCCATCCTTAATTGGATACCAATTACCAAAGGCCGGCTCGGGTGTTAGAACGTTGTCGCCGTCTTATAGTTATTGAAATGATACTATCCTATACCTATTAAAAATAATTATAATAAAAAAAAATTATTTTTCATGCATATATCACTAACTTATTTACATAATTTTGTTTTTAATCTTATTAGGAAAAAAGAAAACATATATTTTCGTAAAATATATATGTTGTTTACATCGTAAGAAAAATAACATATATTTTTTTAAAAAAATTAAAAGTAAAATTTTATGTATAAGCTTTACATGTTGATTGATTTATTTTTTTTAAAACTCCATTGAAGTAGGATATTGTCATATGTTGGTTGATGTTTCCTTACTGATTAATGAGCTAAAACTTATGAACCACTCTTAAAAACATAAATAAGGGCTTCGCACAGGGAAAAAAATACAAATAAATTATGTTAAAATTAAATATAAAGAAATAAGACTCACAGACATATTAAATGTATAAAATATAATATTACGTTTATTAAAATGATGAGTATATTCATCCAATGGTTTCATTTTATTTTATTTTAGAATCAAGGATAACAATTATACACCACTGCTTACACATATAAAAGAACCACAATTTTGCCGGTGGCCTAGTAACCTAATAGCACAACATCCCTCCCAATAACAAAGAGGTCATAAGTTCAACACTTGCTGTGGACAAAGTCCACTTAACCAAAAAAAAAAGAACCACAATTTTTATAAATATCCACGTTATATATGAGACATGATTTGATAGGGTGACATATTAATTGTGATTTGAGAATATGGCTTTAAAATGAACTTTACTAGTATTTTAATTATTGTTTTATTTTTTATCTCAAAAAAATATTAAATTATTCATTAAAATATATTTTGTGTCCTTAATTAATACCTTTATACATATATAAGAGATAACTTAAGTAACTAAATAATATAAATTTTTAAATTTGTGAGACTTCTACAGCTCCTTTCCTTAAAAAATAATATTATTTATTTTTAAATTATTACTTATTTTTTATCAAAAATATTATATGTGTCTAATTTAAATATAGTATATTCAAATTATTAAATTTGTACATTATTTTAAGTAACAAATACTTAAAAATGAACCCGCAATATATATATATATATATATATATATATATATATTATTCGTCTATAATTTCGTAAATATTACAACTAAAATTTACATTATCAGAAAGTAAGAGAGGGTGCACCTTCAATTAGAGAAGTCATCGATCGATCAAAATTTGACCAATTTTTGATAACTATCTATTTTAATTAGACATGTGTCCAATTCGACTATGACTAAGGGAGTCATCGAATGATCAAAATTCGACCAATTGAACGTATTCAATTCAGCTCCAGAGAGGGGGAGTCATCGGCCGATCAAATTGGACCGTTGTTCAATTTTGGTAGTTCTAATTAAACAAATATTTAATCAAAATTTATTACAATTGATTAATGAAAATTAAGGACATTTTTAGCATAATTTATATTAAAAAAATCAAATAAAAAAGATCATATATAATTTTTAATAAATATAAGATTCTAATAACATATAACCTTAAATTTTTTTTAATGTGAAAAGGTATAAATAATAATACAGGATGTTTAAAATAATAAAAGGAAAAAATAGACACACTGTCATCTTTGTTAAGGAGTACTGGTACCAGAGGTGTCTACGATTCGATTTAATTTGGTTGGCTTTTAAAAAAATTTACACAACTAAGCCAGAAGGGACTGGACCGGATCGGCTAACATTGTAAAATTCAATCCTATTTCGATTTCAAACTGTTTATATAAAAACTTGTGATGGAGATAAGAAATTTGAAACCATATTTTTGCTGTAGCGCGGATGTCTTTCTGGAGCAACTTCCAAGGAAGAGCTAATAGGTTTTTTGTTTTATGTTTAAATCAAATTGGCAGAAATAAATATAATTAAAACCCCAAATTATTGAACGCAGCTAGATGGTTTGAATTCCATGTTCATCATCTGTTTTTACATATTTACTTAAATTCAAATGTACTTAAAATAAAAAGCACATTACATAATTGCAAATTGACCTTAGCTTTATTGTCCTGATTTCGACATTTGCATGTTTCTGTTGATATATATAATTATTATTTCAAAAAACAAAACGGTCTAATCCGACTACAGAGTCTTGCATAATATAAAATTGAACTGAACTCGACTACAGAATATGGCTTTTAAATAATAAAAGGAGAGTATTAATCTTTTTGTCATAATTGGAATTTACAAGTTAGAAGAAAAATACCTGGATTTCATCACTTTGCTAATTGGCCCCTTTTATCCTTTCTTTTCTGAGATGTTAATTACAAATGGATATTCGATTAAATTTTTCATACCTTTAAATAGGAATTTTTTTTTATTTAAAAAAAAATAAAATTTAAAGTCTATTTTTTTTATTAATAAAAAATAAACACACTCACACATTTTGATGTGATTCAAACTTGAATTCTTAATAGAAGAATTAAAAATCTTATTACACGAACCACAATCCGAAAATAAAAATCTTTTATGAGATTATTTTTATTTTTATTTTATCAAAGTCCACAAAAAGTAACTTTTTAAATCCTTTAAAATCAATATTTTTAAAACATTTGAATGTTTAAAGAATTTTATAAACTTCTAATTAAATTCAAATAAAATTTTAAGTGTCTTTAAAAATTCAAATTGAATATATGTATGAGTAATAAAACTTTATACAAATTATTAAAAATCTCAATTAAATAACACACCATTCTTAGATATTACTCTTTCTTAGTTATGACATAATAAATTTATTATTATTACTATTATTATTTTTTGTTATTTTTTTAGTATTGCTTGAATATAGTCATAGTATTAACGAATTTGTGGTTTAATAACATTTAATTTATTTATATATATAAAATTGTAAAAATTTGAATGATAATTATGCCATGTGAATAATTTATATATATATATATATATAGCGATGGTAATTTAAAAAGTTCGAACGAGGTGAATTAACAATGTAATCATCTACTTGGTGAATTTTGAACATCACAAATCACATCTTGATTTTTTTTTTTTCTCATACTTATATGTAGAGTTTGTCCTTTATTTATTTTTATTTTTTTTTTTGGAGAAAGGACATTATATTAATATATCATTGATGTATATGAAAGGATCAAACAAAACCAATACAGTAACTTTTCGTTTTGTTTATTCAGAGGTGTTAAAAAGGTCTTATAGGTCCCGTTAAATTAGTGTGTTGTGTTGGTTCGTGATTTATTAATTAGCGTGTCGTATCATGTTGTGCTATGCTTTTATCATTGACCCTTAGACTTTAACGTGTGGTATCGTGTTTAGCCTGTTGGGCTGTACTTAATGTACCGGTGCGATCCATGACTCATTTATTTTATTTTTATTATATATTTATTTAATTATTTAGTTAAAAATTACTAATAATGCTTTAAAAAGCTAAAAGTGAAACTCAAACTCTTAAACTCTCATTTGATAGATTGTTAAGAATTCATTAAGTTATATTTAAATGTAAAAAAAATTATATATTCATTGATATTTTTTTAAATTAAATTTTAAAATAATAAAACTTTGCGTGCTAGTCCGTTACGGGTCGAGGGTCATAGGCTGTGCCGTGCTACCTTTTTTGACTAACAAGACATGTCGTGCTATACTATGCTGTGTCGTGTTGGTCTAGTGGAATAGGCCAAATATTTGATCTAGTGGACCAACGAGCTAAATATTTAACAGACTAATAACACCCATATTCAATTGTAGTACTTGATAGTTATTTTTTTTTAACTAAGCTAATATAAATTGCCATCGCTTAAGAATATAAGCTTGGCCTTTTGTCTTCACGATATTATATATATAATTTTTTTAAACATAAACAATAGTACTTTAAAATATGTAATAATAAAAAATAACATATTTTATATCTAATTTATATATTTTTATTGTTAAAAAAAAGTTAATTTTATCATTATAAATTAAACAACGTTCAATTATATATTAAACTATAATTATTTAGATTTATTTAATTTTAAATACTGTACGATTGAATCTGTTTAAAATTATTATTGCATTAATTTTGTTATAATTTTTAGTGGTTATTTTTGTATTTTCCAATTATTTTTTTTAGAGAAATTGCTAAAATTTTAATTGGTCCATTGTTTACGTGAAGTAGGGGATTGGTTATCACTAATTGCAGTAGAGTGGTCCAAGATTCTCCTGGTTGTCATCTACAGCTTATAACGTCAACAAAACAAACACAATGGAATGACAAGGATTCTAATTAACTGAAGTGATGATGTGAGATGAAATGCAAGTTTAGTTCAACTTTGTTTTATAAATATAAATATTTTAATGTTTAATAGATAATGGGTGGGTGGAAATAATAACACCTCCTCATTATCTACCTCATATCATAATAGATAAATCTTCCAAGTTATAACCAAGCGAAAGTAAAGTAACGTTAGTCGTCCTCATTATTAGCAGTTGATCTACCCTCCTCTGACTGAATCTAAACCCATTAATACCTCTCCTTTTAATTAATTAATCATTCCCAAGATCTCAATCGTCAAAACCAAAATGGGAGATGAAGAATCCACAGAAACCAATATGCCAAAGAAATCCATTTTCAGGTACAATTCACCTCTAGTTCAAATAAGCATAATTGGGTTCGTCTGTTTTTGCTGTCCTGGTATGTTTAATGCCCTCTCAGGTATGGGAGGTGGTGGCCAAGTCGATCCAACGGCCTCAAACAACTCTCTTACCGCCTTGTATGCATCATTTGCCGTATTTGGCATATTGGGTGGTGGAATCTACAACATTTTGGGTCCTTATTTGACACTTGTCTCAGCTTGTTTAACTTATGTTCTGTATGCTGGGTCTTTTCTCTACTACAATCACCACCAACACCAAGCCTTTGCAATTGTCTCCGGTGCCATTTTGGGTGTTGGGGCTGGGCTACTCTGGGCTGGGCAAGGTGCTATAATGACCTCATATCCACCTCCTCATCGAAAAGGGACTTATATATCCCTTTTTTGGAGTATCTTTAATATGGGTGGTGTTTTTGGTGGTTTAATTCCATTTATTCTTAACTACGATAGAACAAAAGCTGTTTCTGTTAATGATGCTACTTATATTGGTTTCATGTGCTTTATGACTGCTGGTGCTCTTTTGTCTTTGGCTATTTTACCACCCAACAAGGTCATTCGTGATGATGGTACTCGCTGCAGTAACATTAAATATTCAAATGTATCAACAGAGTCTGTTGAGATTTTCAAGTTGTTTGGGAATTGGAAAATGTTGCTTATAGTCCCAGCTGCTTGGTCTAGTAACTTTTTTTACACTTATCAGTTTAATAATGTTAATGGAGAGTTGTTTAATTTGAGGACTAGAGGTTTAAACAATGTGTTTTATTGGGGTGCTCAGATGTTGGGCTCAATTGGGGTTGGATATTTGATGGACTTTAGTTTCCAAAGTAGAAGAACAAGGGGTTTTTTTGGGATTGGAGTTGTTGCTCTTCTTAGCACTGCAATTTGGGGTGGTGGTCTTACCAACCAGCTTCGATACTCCAGAAATGATTTGCCGGCAGAGAAGTTGGATTTTAAGAACTCTGGAACTGATTTTGCCGGGCCATTTGTGTTGTATTTTAGTTTTGGTTTGTTGGATGCTATGTTCCAGAGCATGGTTTATTGGATCATTGGAGCTTTGGCTAATGACTCTGAAATACTTAGCAGGTAAAAGATATGGTTTTTTTTTTTTTTTTTTTTTTATGGTTTTCTATTTTGAACAAGGATTTGTTTGTTTTTGCTTTGCAATATATAAAGTGCTTATGACAATTATTAAAAGAGGACTCTCAAACGAAGCAGCACAAGTAATAACTCTCAAGGGAGTTTCTATGATGTTGTTAAAGCTTTTTGTTATGTTTATTATTATAACAGGTATGTAGGGTTCTATAAGGGAGTACAAAGTGCTGGAGCTGCTGTTGCTTGGCAAGTAGACGCTCGAAAGGTCTCTTTTATGATTCAGTTGATTATAAATTGGATGCTAACTACAGTAAGTTATCCATTACTGGTGGTTCTGGTCATGTTGGCTGTGAAGGATGAGAAAAAAGGTGAACAAGGAAAAAACAAAGAGGCTGCTCCTCCTTTAGCTAACCCTGCCTCTCTTAGTGACACTAATAATGGACTTACCAAGTAAACTTAAAAGAGGCTTCTTGCCTCACTTCTCTTTCTGTCTCTCTCTCTACCCCGTACTTGTATAGATTCTATATGGTTTGATAGTGGCAATAGTTAAATTTAATCAATCATGCAATGTAAATGATTGTGAGTTGAGTTTAATGCCCATCAATTGCAAAGTTAATTTTAGTGCTTAATCAGTCCAACCAATGTTTTCTTTAAAATTATTGTCTAGTTTAGCTGCTCGTTGCTTGAAAATTGAAATTGAAATTGAAGTGATCGATGGATGACAATGAACTGCCTTTTCACCCTGTTTTGTTGTGATAAAGGTGAAGCTATTAATCTGAACTCTTTAGCTAATTTTTGCTTTTCACATCTTTGTCATAAGGTTGTTTTGCATTTGAGTTTTTGGGTTAGGTGGTCAGTGCAAAATGCATATATACTTTACCTGAATTCAGGCACCTACACGTTTGTTTTGGATGATTTACCTTTATTAGTTTTATCTATACTTCGTATAAACTCTGTTAGTGAGCTAACAGAGTTTAGTCATTTTGAATATTGTGGAAAACAATCTCAGATAAAATTCATCATTAGTGGAATATACAATCCTCTTGAATATTGTGGCTCTATGATCAACGTACAGTTACAATAAGTTGGAAAGAGTTGTATAATCATGCATCACTCTCCTCCTGTGTGGTTGAAGTGGGAGTGGCATCTGAAGCTTTCTCTTCCTTTGGTGCCTTCGCTACTACTGTTGGCTCCTCGGGTTTCTCAACTTTCTCCTCCGCGATGGCAACAACTTCAACATTCTGTTTCTCTGTGTCAAGCTTTGCAGCCTCAGCCTCAATAGATACTAGAGTTTCCACCTCAACAGCCTTGGGCTCAGATCTCTCTGCACCCTCTTCCTTTGGCTCTGACAAGTCTTCCAAAGGTGCTTCCTTCTCACTCACACCTCCATTTTTGTCCTGCGCCAGTATATTTAATTAATTAGCAAATCAAACCCATACAGATTACACAACATATAGGGTCTATTTGTTTTGTTTTTGCTTTGAAAATTTTATAGATGTGCTTTTAACAGTTAAAATATATATATATATATATAGAGAGAGAGAGAGAGAGGGTCGATTTGTTTTGTTTTTGCTTTGAAATTTTTTTACAAGTGCTTTTAACAGTTATAAAAAACAAACTGATGATCAAACATGAAAGAAGTTTTCAGAAATACATTCAAACCTATGAAACACTTTCTTTTTTTTTTGCTTATAAATAGAAATACAAATTATATGCTTATTTCTAAAAGCACTTTAGTATCTTCTCATAAATGTGTTTATGATGGATTCGGAAAAGTGTTTATCTTATTTTAATTACAATGACAAGCACTTAACAAAAGAAATAGTAAAACATGTCCTAAATTACAAGTGATATGAAGGAGGAGGTAAAACCTGAGCAACAGTCTCGCCCTCAGTCTTGTTGGGGCTGACAGGAGCCTCAGCAGGGAGAGACTCGGGGACGATGTCAGACTCTTTGGGTTTGCTCGCACAGCCTCCCATTATTGTAATGTGGGATGGTGGGCGATGGCGAGTCTTCAAATTTGGAGGGGAAAGAGAATTTATTGTTAGTTAAAAAATGATTAGGAATTGAGGCTGAGCGAGCAATTGGAGTTAGGAGACAAGGTTTATTTATAGGGATATTTAATCTGCTTCTAATATTTAGATGGATTTTGTTAGACTGAAACTGCGCAAGCCAGTAATTCTTTGGTTTTTTCCTTGGTTCATTGACCTTTTCGCATTTGCCAATTTAGTTCAATGGTTGGATTTTCAGTTTAAGGCCTCTGTGGTTCATTCACCTTTTTTTTTTTTTTGATTATTTTTAATCAAAAATATAATATATCATTTTTTTTATAATATAAAATGACATATTTTTTTTAAAAATATATATATATATTATTTTAAGTTATAAGAAAAATTAAATATTTTTTTTTTCAAGGATGTGAAAAAGAATATGTCACACAATTAAGTAATCTCTGTAGTGTGCAAATTTTTTTTTTAAAAGTACATGTCAGGTTTATTAGTTAATAACCAGGAAAAAAATATACAAATCAACGCTGATAATGTTCATCTAAATTTAAATGTGTAAAAAGAAGAAAAATGTCATTTTTAAGAATTAATATTCTCATTGGTTAGGTCCAATAAATGATACATCAATAATAAATTAATAATTAGAGTTACTGTAGCTTTAAATGTTTTATTTATTTTTATTAACAAAATACTCAAAAATTGCATGATTTCTTAAGATTTATCGTAAGGATGATAATTATATCATACTTTAATATTAATCGTATCATTTTCATGTATTAGTTAATATATAAAAATATTTACATAATTTTTTTAATATTATTTATTTATAATAGTAAAAATAATAATTTTTAAAATTATTAAAAAAATTTAATCAATTTTTATTAAATTTTTTATTCATATTATATTATATTTTTATTGGTATTATATCAAGCATTATCACCTCTAAATTTTGTTATAATTAATAATATTTTGGATTTTTTTTTTATAAAAATAATAGGTTGAATTTGGTGAGCATGCAGACATTCTTGGTTAGCTGTTATAGTTTTAGTTAGAGGTGGGCATGTTTTTTTAAAAATTGACCAATTAATTCGAGTCTAGGTTCAATTCGAACCTATTTTTTATTTTGTTTTTAGAGGTTGATTGGTTTGATAAGTCTAACATATTATAAAATTGACCTTGTCGGTTCGGTTATAAATCCGTTAAAAGTAAAAACTGACAAAATCGAAATGGCTTACACTTTTATATATTAATATATTTTTTTAAATATTTTTAAATATTATATAATAAATGTTATAAAAAATAAATAAAATGAAGTACTAATTAATATTATACAAATATACAATGTGAAAGTCTTAAACAAATATTTAGCATGTGAAATCATGATTTTAAATTTATGAGGGTGAGTAATGAAGCATCAAACATGAAGTGTCAATAATGAGATATCATTCTTATATGACACATATTGATAGCTTTAAATTTATCAAGCATTAGATATGAGCAAGAATAATAGTTTTTATAACCGATAGTAATACATTTATATGCTCTAACTTAAAAAAAAATGTTTGTAGGGATAAAATATTGTTTGTATTTTTTATTGCATTTTTTATTATAATAATAATTTTTAAGTAAAATTATAGGTCCAAAACCACCAAACAAACCTGATTTAATGACTTTGTATAGCGTCTTTTTAAGCATAAATTACATTTCGACAAAAGTCGCTTTACAACATCGTTGTGGTATGACATTTTTACTTTTTTATCCTTTTTCCTATTGATCGGCATCTTCATCAACTCATTCGTTCAAGGCTTCAGTATCACCGACCTTCTTGTTCAATGGAATCCCAAAAGCTCTGTTTTCTTGTTCAATGGAATTAAATCCCATATAAAATCGCGAATCGATTTAGATCATTGCAAGATGGGGAAGCGAATCAAAACATGCTTTCTGACGACATTTTCTTCGAGGGACTTGATCTTGATGCTATTGAGGAACAGGCTGCATTGCTTCTCAAACAGAAATCAGAAGCGTCGGTTCAGAAACTAGAAATAATTCACCAGTCAAATCCAAAAAATGCTACTTTTTGTTCTCCATCCTTTGATCTTGGGATATGATAATCTTATAGGAAATAGGAATATGAGCAATTCTCTGGCCAATTTAAAGAGGACTGACTCATCAGTTTCCTGAACTTTACAAGAAAAAATACGATTGTGCGAATTGACAACAAGGATGGTAAGCTCTTGTCCTGTTATTATTATTATTATTTTTTTCCAACAAATGAGTTAGAAAAATGGGATTGGTGCCCCTAAGGGGGGATAAGTTAATTTGTAATTTATACAACAGCAAATAATGTACAATAAATTTTGATGAAGAAAAAATGTAAATATGAGGTAATTTTATGAATAAATGTACTCGGTAATTTTTTTTGCTGGTTAAAGAAATGGCAAGTCTGTGTTTAAATATTCAGACTTGCAATTTCTTGTAAAATATTGTGATGGTTTATGGCCATGTTATTTATTTTAAGTTAATAAATTGCAAAGAAAAAGCCTCTCTTAAGCCCGTTGATTACCCCAAATTCGAGAGCTTCTTTTTGATTGAAAATATAAAAATTACTTATTTACATACTATGTAAACTGATTTACATACTATGTAAACCATTTTACATACTATATAAACTGATTTACATACTATGTAAACCAATTTACATACTGATATTACATATTACATAATTAAGGATATTTTTGTAATTTATTTAATTTTAATGTAATCAAAACTCACAGTTTTGATCCTATTATTGCTAGTTTTGGAAAATTTAATTTTTTAACTAAATGTATGCCATTTAGGCAAATAGTTCCACAAACCTCCCTCAAACCAACATTGTAGGTCGGTTTGAAAGTTGATTTTTTAGAAATTATAGGTCGACTAAGGTTTTGAATTTTTTAAAACCGCTAAGATAAAGTCGACTTATAAAATAACTTACTAACATACTTATCGGACCTACGCCCACCTCTAGTTTTAGTAGTTCAGTAATACAAATGAGTGCATTGTGTAAAATATATTAAGTATATTTATATTAGATTAAATTATATTATATTATAATTAATTTATATATTATTTAATAATAAATTGTATAATATATTCAAATTGATTATAAATGTTTTAAAAAATAATTTATATTTAAAATAGTTTTTTAATAGAATAAATTAATTATTTTATACGGTTTAGACCCACATCTCTTGGTCGTATAAATTTCTACATAACTGTACTATTTTACGTTACGGTTTGATTTTACAGCCAAATATTTAACTGTATATAAATTATACAATCAAGATCTTTAATACTGTGTAATAAACATGTCATAAAATATTTTTTTGTAAGATATTTAAATAGAAGGTCAAGATTTAATCTCACAATATGTAAGTTGTGCAACATTATTTAAAAAAAAATTATTTATTATTTTTCTTTCAATATGTGAAAATATTATCTTTTTATTGCATAAATAATTTAATTATTTAACATTTCATTCCAAGACATTTGATAAAATTAAAACGAAATTAAATGATTTAATTAATTTTATTTTTAAACTCTTTTAATAAAAAAAATATAATAATTCATATTTTCATATTATGTTAATGCAAATAATGATTAAATTTAATAACAAACTATAAAATAGTAAGATTACCCTAATTTTAGTGATCAGGAAAATTTCAACGGTCAACAACCCCAATTTCCAATCAAAGAATTTGTTTTCTTCTTTTTCTAATAATAATCGTGACGAAGAGGGAGAAAATAGAAAAAACTGGATTATTCTTAGCTATAAAGTAAAAACCAAAAATATAAATAAAATTTGACCGGTAGAAAATGAAAACTGCGTGGAAAACAGAGACAAGGAAGCGTACACAGAGAAAAGACAGCCACAAAGAAACTAAAGTTAAAAAAAATAATTAAAATTTATAATAATAAAAATAATAATTTTATGTATAATTTATATATTTTTATTATTTTTAAAAATTTTAACTCATCACTTAAAATTAAATATTGTTTGACTAAATAATCTTTAAATTCACCTATAATGTCATAACCTTTTTGATATAAAATCCATCCAATTTTTAGACATAGAGAGCTTTATTTAATTAATTAATTAATCAACTGCTAAATCTTGGACGAAGTCAGAATAGCTAAGAGTCAATCCATATTATTTAAAACATTTAAATCAAACTTAGTAACAATATGCAGCCTTATTTGATGTCCTAGAACAATAAATGCATGAAAATAAAGTATTATAAGTTACTTCACTATTATAAGTTATAAATTATTTATTTAATTTTTTAAAAATTTAAAATAATACATAAAATTGTAATAACTAGATTTTTAAAATAAGTGGTTTCACATTAACATAATAATTATAGCATATAAATAAGTGGTACCATATTAATATAATTCTTACGATTTTAAAATATTTAAATTTTTAGTACATTTTTTAATAATTATTTAATTTTTAATATTTCATTTAAAAATTAAAAGATCTTTATGTCATGTAATTATAATTAGTAAATTTTTAGTACTTAAAAAAAATTACTAAAAATAACACACCTAAAATTTATAATAATATAATTATCACCTTAATAATATTAAACGTTTAATTTAAACGTGAAATATTGAACAAGTCTAAATTATCGTCGTTCAGTTTTAATTAAATGGGTATTAAAAAAATGACATATTAATTTTTTTTAATTGTAAAAATATAAGTTTTAAAACAATAGATGCTAGTTTTGTTATTATAAATTTTGAAATGTGTTATTTTTAAAAAAAAAAATAATAATAATAATAATAAGTGTCAAAATTTATAGAAATTTGTATGTATTTCTCGGTATTATTTTCTAACAGCATGGCCAACGTTCCTAATCTTTTTAAAGATTCTGATCACCTTCTAATCTCCAATAATTTGAAAGCCCTAATCTCTTTGTGTTTTCCCCAAATTCTTACCTTACAAGAAAATGGCGATCTTTCATTCCCTCCGATTGAAAGCTCGCCTTTTTTCTAAACAAAGAAAAAGCCCCATTTTTTAGTGTGATTTAACCAAACCAAGACCAGAATTCATAGCACGTACTAATTCATTATCAATCATGTACCAATTTACCTCGAAACCCCTTCCAATTTCTCCTCTTGTTCTCGTCTTCGTTTTCTTCTACATCTTCATCTTTTCCTCCTTCCCCACCGTCCGATCCGAGCAACAATCTCCAACCATCCGATTTCCCTCCGAAAATACATCCCAACGAGGCGGTGACGATGGAGACGTCTGTGCTGTGCCGTTGGGTCCTCCAACTTCGAAATCATGCCCGATTAATTGCTTCCGACCCGATCCGGTTTGTGGTGTTGACGGGGTGACCTATTGGTGCGGGTGCGCAGAGGCTCGATGTGCTGGATCAAAGGTTGCGAAACCTGGGTATTGTGAGGTGGGAAAGAGTGGTTCAGTACCTCTATCAGCTCAAACTCTCCTCCTCGTGCATTATGTGTGGCTTATTGTGCTTGCCATTTCGGTCTTGTTCGGACTTTTCTGATAGGGTCAACCTCATTTTCAATTTGAGGTTAGATATGATTTTATAAATTTTGTGCATGTGGATTTGGATAGATCTAATACCATTTAGTGTTGTGATTTCTATGATTTAAATCAAAACGGTGATGTATTGGTGTTACTGAAAATTCGAAGATTTTTACGGTTAGGCTATTCAGATCGCTGCTGTCTTTGATATTAATACTGTAATTTTTTTCCCATTTGTTTAAGACCTAAGAGGAGATGGGGAAGGGACAAAAAAATTATATGGTCCAAAATACAATGCATATATTTTTTTTTCCTGTAAAAAAAATAATAATCGAAGAAACTAGATTGATGTTTCTTATTCTATTTAAAATAAATAAATAAAAATACAATGCAGGCATTTTTTTTAATGACACATGTCATTTAGAGAAGTAGATTAATGTTTCTTATTCTATTTGACTCCCTTTAAAATAGACAAATACCAAGCATGTTTTCAAATTGACGGGGTCCAGTTAATTCACAAAAATACCTAGTCCAATTTCTTGGGGTTCTGAAGGGAGAATTTTGGTTCTTCTTCTTCTTCTAGATGATCTTTGTGAGCTGATCTAACAATATTAGTGGTCTCCTCTCCAGTTTCTGCAGAGGGACACCCATCCTTTGCATCGCTCTCTGATACGAACCTCACTTAATGAAGTGAGACTCAAAAATCAATGTTTTGATCTTCACTAAGACTGTTCTAAATCAAATTGTAATTTGAAAAGAAAACGAGGACCGTGATCTGCTATTTATAAAGAGATAGGAACCTTGGTATCAAGAATGAAAGGTTAGATACTAGACTCAAGAATAGAAGGGAGATGTGAGTGATAAGTCTAAGTTTTGAACGCCACAAGAATAACTTGATAAGTTCGAATAAATGTTCTCAAAAGAATTATAGAGAAAAACTTCTATAAATTATATTCATCGTGTCTTCTTTTCTTTACATGGTCAACCTTTATGTATTTATAAACTAAACATAAAATCTTATATAACAATTTAAATTTAAAAATCATAAATATAATTGTTGAAAATTAAACATTAAATCCTATAAAATAAAGTAAATATCAAATCCTACCAAATAAACTACTAAACTAATAAGGAAATTATTTGGCAGAATTTTGGACGTCATTTGTAAGTCATTTTTCGTATGGTAAATTTCAGAATTGGAAAATATGTTCTTCATAACATATATAGCCTTTGAGTCAGCTTTCCAACACATTTTGAATCATTTCATTTAGATATCGGATGGTAAAGATATGCCCATAAATGTGACAGTTGCTTAATGATATTTTTCTTGATACTAAGATTCCTATCTCTTTATAGATAGTGGGTTGCGGTCCTCATTTTTGTACAATCGTAATTTGATTTAAAACGATTCTAGTTAAGATTTCAACATTGATCTTCGAGTCTTACTTCTTTAGGTGAGGTTCGAATCACTCTCTCTCTATGCCAACTCTGTTTTCCTGATGCCCTTGACCGGAAACTAGGCCTTTGTACGTGGTGAGAGCTTGACCTATCATGTTTGCAGGATTCGAACCAGAGCTTGGAAGCTACATTGTTGTGCTCTATAGTAACATTGAGAGGACAGAAAAGAGAAATTTCTTGTAAATCGATTGAGCACTGTGAAAAAAAAATTGAGACAACTTAAATGAATCATATTCTACCTCTTTGGCTATATTACAAAAGGCTTGAACATATAGTTCAGCAACTCTTAAGCTTGCTGCCTGCATATATATATATAGACCAAAATATCACACTTCTCAATACATGTATAATTAATCATTGGAATATTGGTTTTGAAGCAATTTTCAACACAGCCGCGCCACACAATCAGTCTCTTGTTATCAGCTAAAGATGCAATCAATCATTATCAATATAAATCATAAACTTAATTTAGGCATTAAAGAAAATCAAAATCACTACAATTGGCGCAGCCTGCACTGCAATTAGGAATATCAAACATTTTGTGCCCAAAAGAACTACCACCTGCAATGTGTTGCAGGCCTAGGGCAGTTTTATGCTGAATTCGTAGAAACTTTTGAAGTCTCCAAAAAAGAAAGTCTAAAATATTAGATCAAGCAGAAAGTCCTGCACAGTCCAATGTGCAATCAAGAAGACAAAAGAACCAGAAAGTCTTGACAGGCCAAAATGCAATCAAGAAAACAGAAAAACCAACCTCTACTCCCCCATTATCCTTAAGAGCCTTAGACACAAGAGCAAGTCCTTCAGCTGTTGCTTTAGCTTTAGCAAGAATAGCTTCCGCATCTCCTGAAAAAGAAATAATGTAACAAAAGAAGAAAAGAGTACACGTAATACAACCCACCCAACTGAAGGAGCATCAACATTAGACGGTTACACGCCTAACTTCAATAACAGAATAAAGAGGCCTTAACCTTCTCTAGCAAAGACCTTTTTTTCCTGCCACATGTATCTCTCAAAACACAGTCAAATAAAGGTTCATATACTAGAGAGAGAAAAAAAAAAAAACTTCAAAAATTGTATTATTACTTCCGACTTCCATCCTTTTTCCTGCTTTTAATTTGAGCATATTATCACAGTATGTGTTAAATATGATAAAAGTACGATGGACTGGCAAGCATGAAAAAAAAATACTGCTAATGATGGTAAATTATGAATTACTTATTTCGTACCGGAGGCATTCCAGGCCCCACTCTTTGGAAGCCTTGTTGATGCACTCCTGCAACAAGATATCATCTTGACATGCTTCAATTCCGTATTCAGAAAGGGAATAGAAGTTTCGAAAAATTATAAATCCAGTTCAAACCAGTTTAAGATAAATAAATAATAATTAAATAAAAACACTAAAGAAACAGGATCTTCAATCTTGAAGATCCCAAAGTTCATCAGTGCCAGATGTTTGGATAAGAAGATTTAACCATAAAGGTTAGGTATGGTTTAAGCATTCTAATTTGCTTTTAAGCTATCACAGGAATTCAACCGAGCAAGTCAATAACATGATAATTCCTAACAAAAGCAGCCTTGCAGCCATGGAGATAGTGATTGAAACTTCAGGAGTCGTTAAAAAGCAATAAAACTTATAAGCATACAATGCCAAGTTTTGTTTCCATCCTTGATGCAATCATCATTTCCTTTCAATTGAATTAGTCACACATATGTGATAACATCTTCATATGTTGGAGAGTTTTCATCAAATAGATTGCAGTGGTAATGTGACCATCAGAAGATAGTTACAGTTCAAAAATAGGACTATGTTCTGAAATAAACAGACGCCAATTATCCATGCACACCACAGTCTTGCTCTTTATAATCAAACTCAATAAGTTTCTAAAGAAGAGAAAAGCGGATTTGGTTGAAGAAAGAAACGAAATGAGCTTACAACTATCTTTTCATTAAGGGTATCTCTTTCCTCAAATGTCTTGTCAAGAGTAATTTTCCCGAGCTCGCTACGCCTTGTAGTTTGAGCAAGCAGTATAACCGCATAAATGGGATTCTCAACTCCGTAAGAAGCCAACTTGGGATCCACAATCTGAATGAAACCAACAAAGAAAGGTTGAAACTTACAACGACCAATAAGCAAGAAAACAATCTCTTTCTTGATTTTTTTTTGGAAAAATTCTCGAGAAATTCCGAATTTTACTACAGGACATCCCGATAAATAATTAAAATAGTATGAAATGAAAAATATACCCTTTTTATTTATAACTAGAAAAACTATACATCCCCCACCACACTCCACACATCCCACTCTCTTAAAATTTTTTTAAAAAAATTCTCATATATCCCACTCTTTCTTCTTCACTCATTTTCACCTCCACCTCCACACCCACATTTACCTCCAAAATTTAACTCAAGAAATTAAAAATGGAAGATACATACATGGATAATGTAGAAGAAGTGAATTTTTATGAAGAAAATGAAATAAAAAAGCAAATCAAACAGGTATAAATTTTTTTTTTTTTTTTTCTGCAAATCGCGCAGTGGTTCGGTAAGGACCACCGAACGTTTATGATATGTTCAGTAGGCCCTACCGAACATATCTAAAATGTTCGGTGGTCCTTACCGAACCATACTAAAATGTTCGGTGATCCCTACCGAACATGTTTAAAATGTTCGGTAACCCCTATCGAACCTCTGTGAAAAAAAATTAATTCTAATTTTGTACAGGATTAGGCATACGAGTTACACGATGGACAAAATATTGACTGCACTAAATTATTCGAGACAGATAGAGTGAGATATCTTATATATTTTTAATAAATAATATGTATTACATAACTTAAATATATTAATTTATGTTATTTTACTATAGGTGTTCATTTCAAAAGAAGAGTTGATCTCATGGACGAAGTCTATTGGGACAAGTAATGGGATTGTTGTTGTGATGAAAAAGTCTGACACGGGTTCAGATGGTAGGAGACCTAAGATTGATTTTGCATGTGAAAGAAGTGGAGTTTATCGTTCTAAAGCAAAGCCGAAAGATCCAAAGGATAAAAAAGGGGATGAGAAGGAGAAACGGATTGGAACAAGAAAATGTAACTATCCGTTTTCTTTAAAAGGAAGGATGATCGAAAATAGTTCTTACTGGAAGTTGACAGTTAGTTGTGGTACACATAACCACCGATTGACACGATATCTTGAAGGTCATCCACATGCCGGAAAACTCAATAATAAAGAGATAAATTTGCTTGTTGATATGACAAAGTGCAATGTTAGGCCGAAGCACATTTTGTATAGACTGAAGCAAAATAATGAGCAAAATTGTAGTACAATGAAACATATATATAATGCTCGTCAAAGACATAGACTTAAAGAACAAGATGGGAGGTCAATTTCACAACAATTGATGCATTTGTTGGTTGTTCACAATTACATGGAGTGGCATAGAAGCAATGATGTTCATGAGGTTATTACAGACTTATTTTTTGCCCATCCAGTCTCCATTGATTTGTTAAGAGCTTTTCCTCATGTGATTATCATGGATTGCACCTACAAGACTAACAAGTACAAATTGCCGCTTCTTGAGATTGTTGGGGTTACTTCTACAAATATGACATTCTCCATTGCGTGTGCATATCTTGAATTTGAAAAAAAGGATAATTATCGTTGGGTATTGGAGAGATTGAAATCGTTGATGTATACAAGCTGTATGCCGAGTGTCATCTTAACGGATAGAGAGAAGGCTCTTATGAATGCAGTCGCAGAAGTATTCCCTATATCATCTATATGTTTTGTCGATGGGAATCATTTTGTGGAGGTACATTTGATTTTATTATTTATGATATAGCTGTATACTTAATTAGATATATATTTATTTCATTAATTTCATATAATACAGGTATTATTGCAACATGATGCTCCAATGCCACCTATACATTCAGTTTGGCATGCATTTCGTAATTCATGTGCACAAGGATGGATTACACCATATGCACGACAAATTAAAGATTACAATTCAGTTGTATCATCTTCTAGTAGCATAGTTACAAATCAGAATGTTGTATTTGACTTGGATTGCGATGATTAGTTTATATTATATTCCGAGTTATAACAATGTAAATTAATGCATTCACTGAATATAAATGTTGAAAGCTCCAATACATATCATTAAATATAAATAGTTGATATTAACAATGTCATTAAGCGTCATTTACAAACATAGGTTAACATTAAATCAACATGGCTGATGAGCATCTGTAGCTGCTGAGCTAACACATCCTTGCAATATTTTTTGAACCTTCTTGAATTTCTTGTACCATTTTCTGGATGGTTGCTCTTCTCCTTTTGACAAAGCACGCTCAACAATGCGTAATGCTTCTTGCACACCCTAACAAATACACAAAAGTATTAAATTAATCATTAATCTACAACCATTTAAAGTTAGAAGTAACTATTACTTTAATGAATACTAACCGTCACATCTCGTTGTTAATGTTGGGTTGCACGGTGTGTCTGAGTCGTCGTCCTACCATGTGTTAATCTATGTATAGGGTTTTGCACTCTCACGTGTGATATTTCTTCATACCATTGCATGTAATCATTTGCACAATCACTTAGGAGATTAACAGTTGCACCTCTTGATTGTTGAGATAAGACATGACTATCCAAACTTGTCTAATACTGATCTGCGAAATGAAATTCCACCTTGTACATCTTAGGGTTGGACCCTCTGTTTACTTTAAAAGGCTCAACTGGATCCGGTGGAATAGTCTGAATATGCTTAAATTGCCGCAACACCCTATGGCTATGATAAGCTTCGACGACTTCCAGAAAACGAATGCATCCATGAAAAAAAGTAATCTCTGGAATATCTGTACAATATGGATCCCAATTAACCTGTCAAAACAAAGTATAAACATAATTCAATTAAGATATTAAACAAATAACTAAATTAATTAAGTAAACTTAAAATACATAAAATAAGAGTAACATGCATCATCAACTGTTAGATCATCGAGTGTCTCTCTCAACTCATCCAAGAACTTCTTGTCTACGGAAGGACGGGTGTACAACCCCCAATGTTGTACAAGAGGTAATTGACTACTGTAGTTTTGGTTTAGCGATGGAGCGCATATGGGAATATGCTCGTAAATCCATGCTTGTAGCAAAGTCAGATATCCAGATATTTGCTTCGCATCATATCGACTAGCTATCCCCAATTGTCGATACAAATAAGCCAATGCAGCTGCACCCCAAGCATACTCATGAATACTGTCTATATCTGTCAGCAATGTCAAGTAAGAAACAGGGACACTATTTCCAGTTTTTATCAACAAATAGTGTACATCCTAACAGATGTAGTAAGAATGCCCTAACCAGATGGGCATCTTCTCGGTCACTAGAAGAAGTAAACAAAGTCTTCAACCAACTTAGCTTCACATACAATCCTTTTGTACTCAGTTGGGACTTTGCTACATCTGTACTAACTCCTAATGCATCCACAATAAGTGCAACAGCATCACTCCTACTTAATTTTTTTCCAGTGCAAGCTGTTCCCGTAACCTTAAGACCCAATAATTGTTGTACATCATGCAACGTTATAGTCATCTCACCAAATGGCATGTGAAATGTATTCGTTTCTGGATGCCATCTCTCAACAAATGCAGATACCAATACCTTGTCTGCATGTTTGTATGTGGCATGACATAACGAAGCTAGGCTTGACTGAAATATGAGATGCGCAATACGTTGATTATAGGGTTGGTCGAGATTCCAATCACTTTGCCCCACAGAATGACCAATAGGCCTTAAGAACTCACGATCATCCTAAAAATAAACAAAAATACAATTAGTTATAATAATATTTTATTTTTAAATCAATAAAAATATTTTATAAGTGAATTACTTACAGTCTTATTCCAGATTTTATACGCTATGTGAGTTTTAAAACTCTTCAGAGCTGACAAATTCTTTGGACCAACTGTAGCTGAAGATGAGGGATCTTCGTGAATATCATCATGCTCTACCTCATGCTGTACAAACGTCTCAACAAATTCAATCTGATCTTCCGTAATCTCTGGGGAATGACCTACAGTCGTTTCAACATTTGACGGCCCAACTGTTGACATTTACCTATTTTTCCTTCTTCTATACACAAGTCCTTCCGCTTCATACAATAGTTCATTTCTTTTTCTATGTGAAGTGGTTTGAGGTTGTTTACTCATACCTAAAATGACAAATTAGTTGTTAAATAAATTAATAAATCACAACAAAATTATAAAAAATACAAGAAAACTATTATGTTGCAAATAAGGTAGGTTCGGTAGGCCATACCGAACATATCAGGTACGTTCGGTAGGGGGCTACCGAACCTACATAGAATGTTCGGTTGACCCTACCGAACGTACCTAGAATGTTCGGTTGACCCTACCGAACAAACCAAAAAAACTAAATGTCCCTCCTACCGAACATGAACAGTATGTTCGGTACCCACTACCGAATCACACTGTATTGTTCGGTTAGCATTACCGAACACAACAGTGAGGTTCGGTTGGTCCTACCGAACCTACTGTTCGTCTTCTTCCCTCCCCCCCCGTGAAATCCCAACACCCAAACTGTGTTAAACATCACAAACCCAACTTTTAACCCATTAATAACCTTCTAAACCCATTAAATAACATCTAATACATTCATAAAATCAAAAACAAATTAAAATCAATACCTATATTTTCTGAAAACTTTCTGAAAAATTTTAATCGAAGATTGGCACCAAATGGCTCGAACGGTGGCACTTTTTTGATCGGACGGTGGCACTGTACTGATCGGCCGGTGGTTGTCGTTGGCGGACATGGCCGGTAGACGGGTGATGGATTTCTGAGTATTTTTTTTTAACTGTTTGGTGAGTTTGGTGAGTGAGGGATGTCTGGGATGTGTAAGATACACTGAGGATAATTTTGTAATTTCTTATTTTATTATTTATTTTGTAAATTTTTTTCCATTTAGTGGGATGTCTATGAGTAATATTTGAAATTTTTTCAGAATTTTCTTTTTTTATATATATAAAAAAAGAAAAAAAAAAGAGTAAAATTCCAATTTCAGAATTTAATCAAATACCTTAACGTAAAGTAACCCATCAATCAAAATGCTGACATTGTCCTTAGTGATAGCAGACTGGTCAGGAATAGTAATGGCTTCCTCTGTCAGGGAATGCACCTACGCAATACGATCGACAAAAGGAATCAAGAAATGGATTCCAGAACGAAGGGTTTTGACATACTTTCCAAACCGCTCACAACAAATGCTTTCTTCTCTTGCAAAAATACGAATACCCCAATTCACACGAGGCGTAATCTCATAGCTTCTACAGATTAACAGACAAATTTCATCGACTAATTCATTCATTGACCCATTGGAATATAACCCACCATCACAAAACAAACCCAAAAAAAGTACAGTATAAGAAAATTACCTAGAGGCTATATCGCGAACGGTTCGAAAATGGCGAAGAGTGAGGGCAAAGGGAGAAGGGAAGAGTAGTGAAAGAAGATCTTTTGGAGAGAAGAGGAAATGAGGGATTGAAAATGGAAGGCGAACAAGTCGAGAGAGCTTTAATGGAGATTCTGATTATGATAGTGTCAATAATGGCAGATTGGGATTCGCAAAGGTATTTGAGAGATGTCAGGGTTCTGATAGAATTAGAATTAAGCTTCCACAAATAACTCATAATATGGTTTCGTTTTGGTTTCAACGGTAGTTGAGTTGGGGATTTGATTTGTCTGTGCTCTCTTTACGTCTCTTCTTCCGAAGTCTCTCTCCCTTAGTTGTGGGTTTTAAGAAATGTGTAGTAATTTTAATTCTTGGCAAAAACCCTAAAAGTGAAACCTTTCTTCTCCCTCCCCAAAGTTTCTTTCTTCACCATGACCAAAAAACCAAGAGTCACTTTCTGTCATTTCAATTTTACATTTTAATTTTCTTGTAATCTGATCCTCTTTTTTTAACTTTTACACTTCAAATTTTTTTTTTTTTATAAATAATTATTACTTTATTTTTTAAACTAACATGTAATTAAACTTAATCTTCTATTCTATAATTTATATATAATAATATTATTTTATATATAATAATATTACACATATGCTTAAACTAAAACTCATTTATCATATAAAGCAAGAAAGGGAAACGATCCTTTGACACCAAGTCCAAGTAAAATGCAATTCCAAAAAGCGACTCATATATCCGTTGATTCTTCAAAAGCATTCAAGGGTTCACATAATTATGCAATAATACAATACGAATATGAGCTTACTCATACGTTTCTTCCATATTCTATGCTAAATACTTTTCAAAGTACAAGTAATCATTTGATCATTTCAATATAATCCATTAAATCTGGACTTATTTAGGAAAATAAGCATACAGTAATTATGCCATCATCAACTAAAGCTTTCACTTTTTTGTTTTAGTTTTTGCTCCCATTCTCTCATGTTGCTTCATTTGAAAGCAGCACAAGTAACTCCAGTGCAGAGACCAGTGGCACTACTATAAGGAAACAGAGCAACGGGTCGACTCGGTGGCAACTCAGGAACAAGTCTTTCCATGTTTAAAAATTCCACCACTTGTTCCATACAAGGTCTTCCTTTAGTCTCATTTAGTGTACATAGCAACCCAATTTCCACAACTTTAATTGCTTGCTCTATGTTCATAGCTAAACCCATCATCTTATCTATTAACTTAACCTTCTCATCAGTCTCATGCAATCTCCAAGCAAAATCCAACAAATCCTTCTCTGTCTTTGACTCCAACCTTCTCTTCCTTCCAGAAACCACTTCCAACACAAACAATCCGAATTCAAACACATCAACACTCTGACTTATAGCTGATTCGAATCTCTTTGATTCTGTCCCACCCATTACAAAACCAAAATCACCCAAAACTGCTCTGAAACTTATATCAAGAAACACACTTGTGGTCTTCAAGTTCTTATGAGCCAACTGTTTGGAGTGTAAGAAATTGAGTCCTTCAGCTACGTCTTTAACTACCTTGAACCGCCGAGTCCATGGAAGAACACCAACTCCAAACAGCCACTTATCAAGACTTCCATTAGGAAAGAAGTCATATACAACCATGGCTTCACGATTATCTGGGCACCAACCTTGAATTGGAACTAAATTCGGATGACGAACTCGGCTAATAGCTACTATTTCCTTCAATAATCTTTTCCTGTCTATTCCTTGTGAGTTCAAAAACTCCAAAGAGAACCTTTTCACAGCCACTTGACATCCATTTTGAAGCTTTCCTCTGTAGTAAACTCCTTTTGAGTCACTACCCAGAATTTCCAACTCACTGAAATTACGTGTAGCAGAAGAAATTTCTGAGCTTGAGAAGCGTCGAGGTTTATTGGGAGGCCTTGGTCTTTGCTTCTTCTCTGGTAACACAACTGTATTTGATTTCTTGTTTTTATGTCTTCTGCTATAATAGAGACTAAGCAGAACCACCAGAACTACTACTACTACTGCTACAAAGATTAAGAAACTGCTATGTCTTCTTACTCCACGAGCTACACCGTTTTCTATAATGATTTTATTCTCGCATGTTTCAGTAGAAGGAATGCGAAGAAAAGCTTGACTAGTTGAAGTGAAGTTCCAAGAGAATACGTTGTGTATTTGAGTCATGTTGCCTGTAGAAGCTGAAAACCCTACAAACATATATTCCTTAAGGAAAGGTGAGAGATCAAGAAGGCCAGAGAAGATAGATTTTGATGGGTAATTGTTGTTTTCTGGTCCTAAACGGATGTCCATCCAACGGCGTGAACCATCATAGTCGATCCAAGCTCGATGAACTGAACCATCATTGAGATATACACCAACTTCTGAGGCATTGATTGTCTTGGTGGAAACTATGGTGCCTAAGTTTATACCTACATGGTTGTCATTGGGATCTCCAAACTCTGGATTCTGACGAGTATCAAACTCAATTGCTACGGCTTTGTAATCTTCATCACATGCGTCATTTAGCATTGCAAGCCATGGACCAGGACGACCAACTGTAAACTCATCTGGGACAATGATGAAAGTGAGTCCACTACCAGAACCAGAATTGGAATGGTTATGGAAACGGAAAGAGAAAGTTGTTTTGAAGGAAGCAGGAGTTACAGTTAAAGGGTCAAAGAGTCTAATAGGAGAGGAATAAATAGCTCTGCCTGCTTGATGTCTAAGATCAAAGGTTTGAGATTCATCTGGAAACTGAAGAGCGGCCTTTGATTCTGAGAATTTGGCACTGCCTAAGAGTTTAACATCATGAAAAATTCTGGGGTTTTTTAATAAGTTGAAATCTGGAAAGGAAAGCTGTTTGGTCACATTGATTGCAGGCCCATTAATTAGCTTCTTATTACTTGCAGAATCAACAAGAGTTGGATTTCCTATCAAAGTTAAAAGAAACGATAGACAAATCAACCAAAGAAAGGAATCCATTGAAGGTTTTATTAACGAAAAGTTCTCTCTGGACCCTTTATTATATATAAGGTACGTAGCTTCCTCTTGTTTGATAATGGTGGTAAGTTGCAAAGTGAAGGAAAGGAATAGGTTATTTAGGTGAAATAAATGAATTAATTATGTCCTAGTGTTTTATGTGGTCCTGGATATATATAGTGGATGAAAAAGCGAGTTTGTCCACAGGTGAGTAAATAGCAATGAAGCAGACTCACCTGACATGAATTTTACTTGATTTCTATACTGAATTATTGAAATTAAATGGGTCCATGCATGTGCTTAATTATGTAATGCAATTATGCAATGCAATTATGCAAATAAAATAAAATAAAATAAAATATTTGAGAGGCTCTTATGAGTCCAAAAGTCAGTCCTATTGTTTAGACCACGGACCACCATTTGCCATCGCAGTCTTCTTGTATAACATTACCACGAAGACTAATATCAATGATGTCCTAAGATTTCTTCTTACCCGCTAAGAATATCTTTTCTCATCGACTATTCCATTATTCATAAGGTATCGAGAGTCGAACCCAAATAATTGTTACTAATTCTTACTGTTGTACCCAAGATCAGATAATAATGCGGAAGCGATAAAATAATAATAACGAGCACCCACAAAAAATATAAAGAAAATAATCAACACAAAGGACACAAAGATTTAAGTGGTTCGGTAGTCAATGCGACTACCTAATCCACTGCTGAGGCCGGCACCGAAATATTCAACTATACTTGTCAAAGAGGAGTACAATAAGATTTGCCAACAGTTAATTAGCCAAATCACTCAAATATCCAAATACCCAATTACACCCAAATTAATCTCTCTCACAAAAAACAATAAATAAATCTGTCTTGCCAGTTTAGCAACAACAGATAAATTAAAGAGAAATAGTAACTATAAATTTGTTACCAAATAAATAGAGAGAGAAAACTTATGTTCTTAATTGGATTTATCAAATGGATCTCCTCTTGTCGTCTCTGTATTTGCCGCCTCTGATCTGCCTCTGTTCTGCCTGCCGCAAATGCTCCTTCTGTTCGCTGATGGAGTTGTTCACTTATTCTTGCCGCTGATGATGATATATATTAATAGCTCTTTCTCACTATTCGGCTGGAGTTCTACACAACGGCAGGAGCTGCTTTGATTGATATATATATATTGAGAGGCAAATAACCTAATGGGCTTTGATTAAGCCCAAGCCCAAGCCCAAGCCCAAGAGTTATATAAACCAAAACTGTACCGTTTGGTACATTAATTCAACAATCTCCACCTTGGACCAAAAACGCGTACCAAGTCTTCAAACATCGAGCCTCCAATATCATCATCTCAAGGTACCTCTTGATAGGCACCAAAACAACATTCTATTTATGGGTAGGAATGCTCCACCCTCTTCAAGGTTCTCAACAAGAACTAATATGGATCAAGTCCAAGCAATGCTCAAACTTATCCCTTGGCACTGACTTTGTCAACATATCAGCTGCATTCTCTTTTGTATGAACTTTTGACAGCTTGATCAACCCTTGATTCATCCATTCTCTAATCTTGTGATACCTCACACTAATGTGTTTAGTCCTCGCATGGAAAACTTGATTCTTAGCTAAATGAATAGCACTCTGACTGTCACACAGAAGAGGTACACTCTCTTGTTTGAAACCAAGCTGTTCCAACAAACCTATAAGCCATATGCCTTCTTTTGCTGCCTCAGTCATAGCCATATATTCGGCCTCTGTCGTAGACAAAGCAACTGTATCCTGCAAATTTGACTTCCAACTTATACAGCCACCACCAAAAGTAAAGACATAACCTGTCATCGACCTTCTGGTATCAAGATCACCAGCATAGTCAGAATCCACATAACCCATGGCAACATTAGAAGCATCATTTTTATCAAACATGATGCCACAATCACGTGTGCCTGCCAAATATCTGAAAATCCATTTAACAGCATTCCAATGCTCTTTACCTGGATTTGCCATGTATCTACTCACAGCACTTACTGCTTGAGAAATATCAGGTCTAGTGCAAATCATCAAATACATTAGACATCCAACTGCACTGGCATAAGGCACCTGAGCCATGTACTCTACCTCATCCTCTGTACTAGGACATAAACTCGTGGACAATCTGAAATGTGCTGCAAGGGGTGTGCTCACAGGCTTAGCATTCATCATGCTAAACTTATGCAGGATCTTCTCCATGTAACCTTTTTGGGACAACCAAAGTTTTCCAGCTTTCCTGTCACGACTGATCTCAATTCCAAGGATCTTTCTGGCAACACCAAGATCCTTCATCTCAAATTCGCTTTTAAGCAAATTCTTTAAATCATTGATCTTTTCCTTACTTTGAGCGGCAATTAACATATCATCAACATATAAAGTAAGCAATACCAATGTTCTATCATCACAGATCTTAAAGTAAACACAGCAATCATACTCACAACGACAATAACCATGAGAAACAATGAAGGAATCAAACCGTTTATACCATTGGCGAGGTGATTGCTTCAACCCATATAATGACTTCTGCAATCTGCAGACATAGTCTTCTTTACCGGATTCAATGAACCCCTCTGGCTGTTGCATGTAAATCTCCTCATCCAAATCTCCATGGAGAAAGGCAGTTTTGACATCTAACTGCTCCAATTCTAGGTCATATAAATTGACCATGGCAAGAACAACTCTGATGGAAGTGTGCTTCACAACAGGTGAAAAAATCTCATTATAATCAACTCCTTCTTTCTGTGAGTATCCTTTTGCTACCAATCGACTCTTATACTGCTTCAGTTCTTTTATTCGATAAACCCATTTGCAACCAATAGCTTTCTTTCCCTTAGGCAGTGGAACCAACTCCCAAGTCTTGTTCTTGTGTAATGACTTCATTTCTTCATTCATTGAAGCCTTCCAATTCTCACTGTCTTTTCTACTCATAGCATCTTGGAAAGAATTAGGGTCATCACTACCAGTGAACAAAGCAAATGAAATTGTGTCGTCTTCAAACCCAAGTCTTTGTGGTGCCCTACGAATGCGTGGCTCTCTATGAGTAGCAATACTATATTGGTCTGATTGCTGCTCTTCATCTTGAGCCTGTAGTTGCTCTTGATCCTGGACCTGTGGTTGCTGCTGAACATCTCTAATGACCGGTTGATAAACCTTGTCCTGTGAGTTTTTAAATGCAAACTCCACCTTCTTTGGAGCTTTATCCTTCTCACCAGAACTTTCTGACATAGGCTCTACCGTCACACTTTTCAGCATAGACTTCTCGTCAAAAATCACATCTCTGCTAATAACCAACTTCTTAGTTTCTGGATCAAACAACCTGTAACCTTTGACACCTTTCTGGTAGCCAAGAAAAATGCACTTCTTGGATCTGGCATCTAACTTTGATCTCTCGTCACTCTGTATATGAACAAAAGCAGGACAACCAAAAACTTTTAGTATAGAATAATCAACAGGTTTAGAGTACCATACCTCTTCAGGAATTTTGAAATCGATGGAAGAATGAGGACTTCGATTAATAAGGAAAATAGCAGTGCTCACAGTCTCTGCCCAAAAATTCTTTGGCAAACCTGCTTGCAATCTCATACACCTTGCTCTCTCTGCAATGGTTCTGTTCATCCTCTCAGCAACTCCATTTTGCTGAGGAGTCTTCCTCACTGTATAATGTCGAATAATACCAGCTTGCTTGCAGAACTCTCTGAATGCCTTGTGCTTGTACTCTGTACCGTTATCAGTTCTCAAAATCTTTATTTTTCTGCCGGACTGGTTCTCTACCTCTGCCTTCCATTCCTTAAAGATATCAAATACCTGAGTTTTACTTCTCATAAAATAGACCCAAACCTTTCTGGAGTAGTCATCGATGAAAGTAACATAATAGTAAGCTCCACTTTGAGAAGCAATAGTCACGGGTCCCCAAACATCAGAATGGACATAGTCCAAAATACCAGAACAAGAGTGAGTTGCTGCCTTAAAACTAACTCTTTTCTGCTTACCATAAATACAATGTTCACAGAAATCAAGCTTGCAGGTCTTCACACCTTTCAGCAAGTTCCTCTTATGGAGTTCCAACATATTCTTCTCACCCAAGTGTCCAAGCCTCATATGCCAAAGCATAGTATCATCAAAAGTAGGATCTTCAGAAATTAAAGCAGCTCCACCTATAACAGTATTTCCAATCATCTTGTAGAGATTGCCAAATTTCTTACCCTTAATTACTATTAAAGCTCCTTTAGACACCTTGAGCACTCCATCTTTTGCAGAATACGAATAACCCATCTCATCTAACCCACCAAGAGAAACCAGATTCTTTTTCAGATCAGGGATATGTCTTACACCTGTTAAGGTTCTCACAACACCATCAAACATCCTAACCTTTATGGTTCCTATTCCAAAAACTTCACATTTTGCATTGTTGCCCATATACACACAATTACCACTCTTAGGAGTATAAGTATCAAACCAATTTCTATGTGGGCACATATGATAGGAACAACCGGAATCAAGAATCCAAGAATTGGCAAAGGAATCAATACCTGATGAGACAGATAACAAATCATCATCTTTGTCTTCACTTTTATCCTCTGCAACACTAGCTGAATTAGTGGGTTGTGTCTGGTTCTTTCTATCCTCCAGTTCCTTGGCTAAAATTCTGCAATATTTTCGAATGTGACCTTTTTTGTGACAATAATGGCACTCCATGTCTCTATTAAACTGTCTAGGTCTTGAGCTTGATCTTCCTCTACCTTTATCATAATTTCTGTCTTTAGACTTGCTTCTTCCACGCCTGTAGCTGTGATTGTTACTATCTTTCTTAGTAACGACGAGACCATCTGCTTGTGATTGCTCACCATCAACTTTCTTCTTCTTGTGGTAAGACAACAAAGCTTCTTTCACACTCTTGAAAACAATGGTCTCTTTTCCATATAATAAGGTGGTAATCAAATGATCATAAGATAATGGCAGAGAGCACAATAACAACATACTTTTATCTTCATCATCAAATGTTACCCCTAACTGAGCAAGTTCAGAAATTAACCTATTGAAGGTATTCATGTGTGTCAACAAGTTTGTATTCTCAGACATACGAAGAGTGTACAACTCTTTCTTCAAAAATAATTTATTTGTCATATTTTTGGCCATATAAAGCTGCTCTAAAGTTTTCCATAAATCATAAGCAGTTTTCTGATCAAAAACATTATGAACTACCTCATCTGAGAGTCCCTGACGAATTGCACTTGCTGCCTTTTGATCAAGCTCATCCCATACTTCATCTTTCATATCAGCGGGCTTTTTATCTTTGCCTTGTAATGGCTTTGCAACTCCCTGTTGAATCAAAACATCTTTCATACGCATTTGCCATAGCGAGAAATCATTATCTCCATTAAATCTTTCAACCTTTGTGGATGACTCTGTGCTCGTCATCTTTAACCAAGCTCTGATACCACTTGTTGTACCCAAGATCAGATAATAATGCGGAAGCGATAAAATAATAATAACGAGCACCCACAAAAAATATAAAGAAAATAATCAACACAAAGGACACAAAGATTTAAGTGGTTCGGTAGTCAATGCGACTACCTAATCCACTGCTGAGGCCGGCACCGAAATATTCAACTATACTTGTCAAAGAGGAGTACAATAAGATTTGCCAACAGTTAATTAGCCAAATCACTCAAATATCCAAATACCCAATTACACCCAAATTAATCTCTCTCACAAAAAACAATAAATAAATCTGTCTTGCCAGTTTAGCAACAACAGATAAATTAAAGAGAAATAGTAACTATAAATTTGTTACCAAATAAATAGAGAGAGAAAACTTATGTTCTTAATTGGATTTATCAAATGGATCTCCTCTTGTCGTCTCTGTATTTGCCGCCTCTGATCTGCCTCTGTTCTGCCTGCCGCAAATGCTCCTTCTGTTCGCTGATGGAGTTGTTCACTTATTCTTGCCGCTGATGATGATATATATTAATAGCTCTTTCTCACTATTCGGCTGGAGTTCTACACAACGGCAGGAGCTGCTTTGATTGATATATATATATTGAGAGGCAAATAACCTAATGGGCTTTGGTTAAGCCCAAGCCCAAGCCCAAGCCCAAGAGTTATATAAACCAAAACTGTACCGTTTGGTACATTAATTCAACACTTACCATGTTCAATTGCTCTGTTTAAAGAAAATTGGATTTCTGAATGAAGATATGAGCAAGGCAACAAGTACAATACCACTTCAGACAAATTTAAATTTATTTAACAATTATCAGGTGAATTACGCACATAAATCAGCATCTCCTACCCACTCACGTTCATAATGTGGTGATTTATTCATCAAGAAAATATTTGTTAAACTAAGGTGAGTGCTAACAAAAGATTTATATTAGTATATCTAGGATTAATAGCCAAAAAAAAAACTCTCGTATTGCACTTATAAATCCAAATTTACCGGCCTGAAATATTCATAATAGCAATGGTAAAGCAAATAACACAATAAATACCAAACCATCCAAAGTTGATAATGATAAAAGAATAGAATACTCATTTCACCGAAAAGCGGCTAAAAAACTTTCAATCCAGTCTACATATACATCTTGCAAAACATGCTAAACATTAGGTTACATTTTACCCGCTAAACATAACTAGGCACTGCATTCAAGCTATAAAATACTCCAAAGTAAAAAAAAAAAAATTATTCCTTCTGAACAAAATCATTTAGCCCTCGACGGTTGAAATGGGTTTGGAATATTGACCTTTGGAAAAGAGAACTCCCGCAAATATCTATACTTCAAGAATAGTGGTCTTCTCGCTGAAGTAGACACTATCAAGGAATTTCCTAATATCTTTGTTCTTAACATGACATTTCTGTTCTTCCACAGAGCAAAATGAAACTTCAGAAATGGACTCAACATTCTTAATAGCAAAACAGGCGTGAATCTGAATCCATGTCAATGTCGTATGAATAGGAGAACTATATATAGTTATATTACTGATACATGGTGAGTGGGGAACGGGAGAGAGGGAGAATGAGACAGATACCTGATTTATCAGGGCAGCTGATCTAGAAACCAATTCAATGTCATTTCCATCCAAAACCAGTTCATCCTTAACCTTTTCGGAACTAACAACAGTAACACCATCAAGCAAATCGACCTTTCTCACCTGATGCAGCAAAATGAAAATCATGATCAACACACTAACCAAATGGCAGGCTTATAAGTAACCAATCACAACATCCTCGATGTGAAAACTAAACTATATCCTATGACAGCACCAAACCAACCAATTAATTTACCAAAAATGTTATACTGAGGTATATCAAAATTCTATATTCCATGTGATGTACTGTGGTGCTCTCTGTTAGTTAGGTAAGTATAGGCAAGGACACGTGTAAGTATCCCATAAGCTACAGTATACTATATATACTTGCCAAGTGAACTTCTATAGCTCGAGAGTAGAATGAATTGATCCAATCCTCAAGTTTAATCCTATTTCTGTTATCCTCTTCTTCTTCATTTACCTAGTAAATCTTGAAAATACCAGCAAAGAATAAATAAAACAAAAAAACTAATTAATTGAACCAGAATAGAAAACATTCGTACTGTACGGCAGTGCCCCCCAGATAGTACAGACAGGTAATGCAAGTATAACATCTACAATTACAATAGAATGCGGGAAACATATTGATTGACAACATGAAATGACAAATTGGAAACAGTAAAGGCAATGAACAATGAAAGGGTTTGTGCTATACACTTAAATCGAAACAAATTGATTAGCAACATGAAATGCCAAATTAAAAACAGTAAAATCAATAAAAAAAAAATCGATAATACAAAGATGTGAACCGAATATGAACACCATGCTAACATCTCATTAGCCCACATCCAAAAAAACAACACTTAAATAAAGCTAGCAAATGTGGAAAGATGCAAAACAGGTGAGAATACCTTATTTTCACCCAAAAAGTTGCGGATTTCGATAGACTTGTTTCCACTAGGTATGGAGGCATTAATGGGAAAATGAGTATACACAAAATGCATCTTGTATCGATAACCCTTGGGAACACCAGTGATTAGGTTACCGACGTGGCTCATAGCAGTGCGAATAGCTGCCCTAGCCTAGCGAGAACCAAACCAAGCATCAATCTTGAGCTTGTGTTGTCCTGTGACCTCATCAGTTATCAACTGGAAATCAAGGTTGAGGTGCTTGAAGTTGAGGGTGAGTCTTCCACGTAGGCCTTCGACCTCGACAATTTTGGCTTTAACGTTTATTTTAACCTCGTCGGGAATGCCCATTGTCTCCGACGACAGAATCGTCTTCATTTTCGCCGGCTGTATAAAATACCAAACAAATTCGTAATATAAAACGACAAAGAGAAACGAAGACCTAACTTGGAACTTGGAAGGGCCTGGGCCCATAAGGGACTTACAGTAAATTAAGATTTGGATTCAACATCATATATGGGCCAGGTCTAAATTGACTTGAGCCCAGTTTGGAAGAGTTATACGGCGAAGGTTTGGTTATTCTCCGGCAGTGTTTCCAATATTAGCAAAAAGCTTTCTAAATTGACACATATTCGTAGATAATATATAGAACGATTTTGAACGCATGCCACATTCTTCGTCCAAAAATATTCAACAATTTTACTTATTCTACAGGTTGAACAAAATGTTCAATTCATTAAATAAAAAAAAAAAAGTTGAACAAAATGGGTAGATTTATGTATTTAGTTCCATGAATTGAAATATATGTAGTATTCTCTATACATACCCAATATTTCAACTTTAAAAAGATTATTAATATAAGAAATTATTTTTAAAAAAAAAAATCATCTAAATGAAACAATATGTTAAATATTTGTTCAATGTTTCGCCAAAATTAAATTATAGATATATCAATAAACATCTATCATGACAATATGTGTTTTGATGTTAAAAAGTGTGATAAATGGATTCATTCACTCAATCTTATTATATAAATTGAAATTTTATCTCAATTTAAAACCATCGTGGGGATTTATAATTCTGTTACATTTTTATTAGATGAGATGAGATTATTAAGTTAATTAAAACTTCTTTGTATCTAGTCTAAACTAATGAAGAATATAGACATTTAAATTTAAAGAGGTATATATATATATATATATATATATTTTTACTTACTTGATGCTTTTCAATTTATTCAGCTTTTTCCATTTTGTTGATTTTATTTATATTTATTTTTCTCATGCATTGTGATAAAATGGAGGTGACTTGTTTATACTACCTTATTTTATATATTATTATTGACACATTTTAAGTTATAAAATTATCATTGTGTAAAGTTTATACACACACTTGTAAGAAGATATAAATGTGTGTATAATTTTTATACATGCATGTAAAAGTTTTATACTCCCGTATAAATTTCTTTTTCCTTTTGTTTTTTTTTTTTTTTGGCCATCTATAAGACTCACGCTATAAAAATAATTTTATATCGTAACATTTATGTATCTAATTTGCGATTGTGAAGTTCCTTTCATTTTTAACCTATTAATCAAGGAAAATTCTATATATTTTATTGTTGAACTTATATTATAAAGAAGAACATATATATAATGTCCAACTAGAAGAAAATTTATAGTATTGTTCAACTCGTCTTAGTTGCCTCTTTTGCAAATAATTAACTAATGTCCAAGAAATAAAAAAATGTCACGATTCAATGAATATTTGAATTTAAGCAAATACAAATAAAAATAATATATTAATAAATAAATAAATAAATATTATGAGTTTTGTGGTTATTTCAATAAAAAAATATACTACTCGGACATATTGAAGTGCCTAACCAGAAAATTTTGGTAATAAAATTAAAATAAAACAATATAATAAGTCATGCGTAAGGTGACTGCAAAAAACATGCAATATGTTATCACTAACACTAGTTTAGACTTTAGAATATGGCGTGTTTTTGGATGCTTATACACTAATTATGAAAAATTAAAAGCCAAAACTACCGATCTTCATCCATTTAGCTTTCTAGCATTTTTCAACTTTCGGCGAATAAAGAGATAAAATGATACCTGCGTCTATTTTTGCTCAATTGTAATACACCGAAGGAATACACTTCACCATGCTTTTAAATTTTATTTTATTTTTTTGTCTAGAAATTTTTTTTACTAAAAAAATAGTTGTCCATATTATCATTGACTAATGCAATATAATTAGTTTCAACTTATCGCAGAACCTAAGCATAAATATACGTAGATGACAAATTAAGCGCTATTATCAAACTATACGAAGACACTAAACCATAACAACACTCAAACCCGCATTTTAATCGAGTTAGGCAGCAACTCGACTCAGCCAACTTGAGTTCACCATGCTTTTAAAGAAAAGTATACTTTACGCATCAACTAATTAATGTCCACCTCACAATATTTTCTCAATTTCACATACTTTTTTAAATCAATAATTTCGAGAAAAAATAATAATTAAAAAATACTGAATGGAATACGGAATAGTGTTCTTTTTTGAAGGGCTAATACTGAATGGAATATCACAGTGTTTCTTTTGTGATTTTTCATAGTTAATGGTACGAACGATGCGCATATGTTTTTTTTTCGCTATATATATATAGGAGCCCATTAGAGTTTTGAATAATAGAAAGACAAAAATGAAATGAGGTTCGCCTTTCACAACATACAAGGTGGTTGTGGGGGTGATGGTATCGGTGGTGTTTCTACTACTTCACCTTCTTCTTCTTCTTCTTCTTCTTTAAGGTGAAGAAGAATCACCTCCTTTACCGACTTTCAGTTAAATTTTCCATCTTTCCCTCGAAGACCTCACAAATTCTCATCCCCACTACTTTTACACAATTATTCTTTTCATTTCTCCATTTGTCAAATCATTTCTCACAAGAAAGCTAGCTGTCTGCTTTTATTTTTAGCTTTCAGCTGGGTTATCATTGGTTTTTGGGCACAACTGGGTTTGTGTCTCATAGATAAATTTGTTTGTTTTCTGGGAGAAATAAAAATTGCATTTTTATTGTTGCTGGAGGAGGTGTTTAATTAAATTGTTGTGGTGAATATAAAAAAAAAAAAAAGTGGGTGTGGCGAGGAATGAAGAAGGAAAGAAGAACTAAGATGAAGGGAAGAATATCAAGGATAGGAAGCTATGCGATTTCTTCTTCTGTTAAAGACAATCAACAACAGCCCTGCATTACTTGCACCACCTTCAACATCCTTGCCCCAATCTACAAGCGTCTCAACCACGAGGTTCGTTTTGATTCTTCATTTGGGTTTTATTTTCTATTTGCGTTTCTATCATATTTATATTTAATGGTCATTGTCTATTTGATTCAAATTTACGTTTAGGACCATTTTCTAAATCCCTCTTTTGAATTTTTACTTGGGTTTTTTCTGTTTTTTGTTGTACCATTCTTTAACGCTATAAAGCTTCTTTCTTTGATAGTGTTTTGAATTGAATGACTTTTAATTGGTTAGGGGTATCCACGAGTCACGACTTGCTTGTTTTTTGTTTGATTAACTTTATTCAATTAACGTGGTCTTGTGGTGGGTTTGGAACAGGATCCGAGCTGTCGTGAGAGCAATTACAGAGCTTATTGGCAGGCCAGAAATCATAGTATATTGGATTGGTTGCTGTGTGAAAGATCCTCTGTCATTTGCCTTCAGGTTTTGTTTTTGATTTTGATACCTCTCCTCCTCTTTCTTTCGTTTCCTATTATTTATTTATTTATGGGTTTCAATTGTGCGTGTGCCCGATTGAATTTTATGGTCAGCTAATTTGCTGAATATATCTTCTTCTTTTTTGGGATATGATCATTAGCGCAGGAATTTTGGGTTGGAAATGAAGAGCTTGTGAATATGTATGAGACAAGACTTAGCGATGCTGGTTATGTCTGTTACAAGCTTGAAAGAACCAATAACAGGGGAGATGGTAGGCAACTTTTCATTTTCACTGAAAAGTTTTCAACACCTTTTTGAACCATTCATGACCTTATGTTTTTCTTTGGCTCCACCACGAAAACACATCTGTGCTTATTAATATGCTCTTTGACTTTTAAATACTATGAAAATTTAAGAATTGACAATCTGACATCCGTATTGTTGGTGAAAAACTGAAAATCATGTTTATATTAGTTGTACGGATGTGTCTACGTTATATTAATATAAAAATAAATTAATCTTTTAGTTATAATCCAGAGTAAAATATATTCTCAATCACCTTTATTTGATGAAAATTTTTAAATAGCACAGCCTTATTATGCATCTCTATATTTTGTATTTGTGATAAAATTGTAGGGGTCCGAAATTGGTCCAATCTTGTTGGCTTGTGAGAAAGGGAGCAAAAGTATGGACACATGTCTTGTCATTCACCTTTCTTTTTTTTTTTTTTTTTTTTTTTCTTTTTTTTGTGAGAATAACTAAAGTTGGAGAACTCACTTTCACTTTATGTCTTAATGGCACAAAGTGAGTCCAATGTATCAGCCATTAGGATCTTATAATCTTTCTCGTCAGTCTTTAGAGCTTAAAAAAAAACATAAATCTTTCTTTCAGCTTTGAGTTAAGAAATGCAAATTTATGTTAACTAATTATAACTAAAAAAATATAAATTTTTTTTAATTTTTTGATAAGATAGTAAAAGCTTATTAACTATTAAAAAATACATTAAAAGTCTAAATTTTTTAAAATTGTCATAAATTTATTTGTATGGCGTACAATGGGTTTCATCACATGAATAAAATTTTTACAATTTTAAAAGTTTTAGTTGCCTTTTTTAATAGTTATTATACTTCTATTATCTCATTCAAAAATTAGTAAACTTTTGTGCCATTTAATTATAATTAACAGACTTTTGGTACCTTTCACTCAATTTATGTCTATGTCAACCAACAATGAATATAGATGCTAAATGGATCTCCGTTTTCTTTTCCTGATTTTGAGAAGGGCTCTTATTTATCAACTTTAGGGGTTTTGTTGGATGTTACAGGTTTGCTGATTGCGGTGCTGAAGGATTCCTTTAGGGTTCTTAAATATAGAGAGCTACATTTCAATGATTGTGGGGATCGTGTTGCGCAATTATTACATGTTGAACTATCTGGCCCGTTTTCACAATTGCGAAGCAAAGATATTCAGCAGGAAATTCTCATTCTTAACACACACTTGTTGTTTCCACATGATTCAAGTTTGTGTCTAGTAAGATTGCATCAGGTGACTTGAGCTTATATTTCTGTTTTACCTTAATTTTCTCCTTATTACCATTTGGTGCCTCTCTTTAGTTCCATCTTTATTTGTTTCTTTTGATAGGTATACAAGATCCTACAGTATATAGAAACTTATCAAAAGGACAACAAGCTCAGTCCCATGCCAATCATACTCTGCGGGTACCTTCAATTTCCTTGGTTTTGAAGTTTTGCACTCTTTACGTTTTCTTCACAGTTAATTTGTATTTCACTCTTGCATTGTCTGTTTTCTCCAGCGACTGGAATGGAAGCAAACGTGGGCATGTCTACAAGTTCCTTAGGGCTCAGGGTTTTGTTTCATCTTATGATACTGCTCACCAGTATACGGATACAGATGCACAGAAAGTCAGTATCTACAATTTTCTGTTGATAACTATTCTCTGCTGCTATATTAAAGCTTGTATTCATATCTCTCTTGCAGTGGATTAGCCATCGCAACCATCGGGGAAACATATGTGGCGTTGACTTTATCTGGCTCTTAAATCCCAACAGATATAGGAAAGTACTACAAACAAGCTGGAGTGAAGCAGTATTTGGAATGTTCAAGGTCAGCATTTTTTTTTTCTCTGTGTGTGTTGTTACAGTGTTTAGTTTATTGCTACCGGTTCGACCCGAAGTTAATTTGAAGATTTATATTTCAAATCCTATCTGACTATTTAATCGATCTAAATCAATTTAAATTTAAGTATATCAAATTTTTTATATCAAATTGAGATTATAACTTATTTTTAAATTTACCATATATAAAACACAATATTACTATCATTTAAATTTTAAATTGATACTTCTTTAATAAAATTTATTTATTTATAGTCACAATTAAGAGAATCAAAATATTAAAAAGTATGTCTTTAAATATTATTAAATTATTATAAAAAGATTTAACATATATATTAATTTATTAATTTCTTAAACTAAAATAATAATTAATGTAATCGTAGTTTGTATAATATTTAAATATAACACATTAAAACTAAAAGGTTTAGTACTTTAATAGTACCTGTATTTAATTAAAACTATGCATATGTACCCATATTGTCAAACTAGTATAGTATTATTATTGTATGCATTCTCTCATTTTTTTTGTTTTGTTTATTTCAATACGAAAATATATTATACTATCATAGTAATTATCGTCAACCTTCATCATCCTATTTGTCCTACCCCTAATACCGTTTTATTCCTTTGTTGAATAACCAAATTTTACTATTTACTATAGAATAATCCAAAGCTATATTATTTTTACGAATCTGTACTTAGAAACACCAACTCTTTTGGAGTACTTGTCTCTGTCTTGATCGCCATACCACCAGCTCATTTTCTCTGATCTCATTATTTGCTTTATTCTTTATGACCTCATTATATTTGATCAAAATTAAAGTAAAAGTGGCTTTGATCGAACACGAGGTGATTGAAAAATAATAGAGGTGAAAAAAATTGGAGGGAATGAATTGACGGTAGTCGCGGTCATTGACAGAGATGGTGTTTCAAATAAGTTGGTAGTTGCTTAACTTTAATTTATATTTAAAGTTACATTTTTAATTGTTTTACAATAAATAGTGAATGTGGGTGGTTGGTGGACCGAAAAATAAGGTAGTGTTAAGACTGAAACAAAAATGATAATGAAGATATATATGGTGGATATGGTTCTTTTCATAATGAAATTGACAAAAAAAAAAAAACATTAAAGAAGACATAAAATAATAAATATTTCATAAAGATAAAATTTTCCTTCTATACTTGGTGTTTTTGTTTTTTTTTTTTTCAAAATTGAAAGATTGTTGTACATTTTGTTAAGTCATGGACTATTAGTATACTAATTCGATAATATGGGTTCACATGCATACATTTTATTGAATATGGGGACTACTAAAGTTTCAAACCCAAAACTAAAATATGCATTTATTTATAATTTTAATAATAATTCGATCTTGAATGATTGTGGTAGATTATAAAATCTATTAATTGGAATCCGTACGAATTGTATACTTTCCGATCCGAATCCAATTCTATCATAAAATCTACCAATTCAATTGAGTCAAATTTTTTAATTTAAGTAGATTATTCCGATAATTTGCTCACATTTAATTACTATAATAGTCAATTCAGGAGGTAGTGGTTCATGCTTTGACAACTGAAAAGCACATTTATGCTTCCTAACATAAGAAAACACTTATTCTTAAAATTGCTTTAATCTAAAACTAATTTGGATTATAACAACTTTAGCAGAACCATAATAGACACAAATAGAAGAACTTTACCTAGAAAACTAACCAAAATAAATGTATTTTCGTTACAACTTACTTTTTTCAGCCTTTTTAATAGTTTGTTTCACTTATTTTTAGTATCTCTTAAGGAGAGCTTCACTGACAGAAGATGATGCATTTGCCCTACTCAAGGCTGATAATGATGGTGAATACATTAACAACTCTGGTTTTAGGGAAGCGCTTCGACAGGTATAGTATTTGTCAAATTCGAACTAACGTTTTTCTTTATTAATCTTGCCATTGATTAGCCCTTGAGCAGGCCATTGACATTTAGTAATTGTGCCTATATTGTTTTGTAATTCTTTTCACCAGCTTAATTTGATTGGTCATTGCTATGGGCTTAGTGTTGAAGAGGTGAAGGACTTGTGGGATCAAGCAGATACCGATGGCAATGGTGTTCTTGATTATAACGAATTCATGGTACGTTTTAGCAAACTCTGAATCCCATAAATTCTATATCCAGTTATATGTATATTTTTAGGCCGAGAATGTTTAAGCTAAACCAAAAATAGCTTATTCTTATGATATCAATCCTTCGTGTTCCAAGTTATGTAATTTTTTTCCTTGTGGATTATGGCATTGCAGCAACGAATTTGGAATCCTACAGATTTGAAGCAAAAAGTCGAATACTTAAACGGTATCCAGGAAAATGGTTCAACAGTCAGTCAAAAACAAACAATTGGTTTAAGTGTGAACAATGCAGTTCTCTTCCCTTCTGAAGTGGAAAAAGGAAGGTGGCCTGAGGACTACTCTCTTTCTGATCACGCACGACTCACTGTGGTGTTTTCACCAATTAGAATGCCATGCTCTCTATTGACTTCATGAAAGTTTTATTACAAGTAATAGCTAACTTGAAGACTTGTACAAATGAACCATATAGATAAAAAAAGGAAAAGAGGAAAGGGGTGTGGGATGCAAATAAATTCTTGTATGAAAAGACGTGCAAAAGAAAAATGCTCATTGTTCTTGGGCTTAGAGCTTGTACAGTTTTGCATATAGGCAACCCAGATGGACTAGAATATACCATCGCTTTTCATGAATGTATATGCCCTTGACTGTTTGAAAAAAAGGGTGAGGACTGTTGATAGACTCCAACATGAAATTGATTCTAAAAGTTATCATCGTTCTTGAACATTTGGGATAGAGGTTTACACATTTTCGAGAAAAGGCAGTGTGGATTGACAAACATGAGATGAAGGTTGAGCTTATAAATGTCAAGATTTTCAAAAGACAAGACTATGCATCGTTTTTATGCATAGCTGTATTGTTTCTCTCTGCCCTCTCAATGGGAATAAGAAAGAATGTAACAAGGTTGAGAAGTTGAGATTGTATAGTTGTGGATAGATTATCCTGATTGCAGTCACCTATTTTGTAGAAATGGTGAGCTTGCTCCTTGTAGCGTATTAGTATTGGGATTGGATTAATCAAACCAAAAGTTGATATTTAGATTGTACACTTCAGAATGAGGTCTGGTTTGCTTGGAACTGTTTTAAGGTTAGTTGGATTTTTATGTTTTATCACAGTAGAGGATTAGGAAGGATGAGGGACTCAAATTATGCTCCGAAGGTGAAAGTTGGTGACTTAGGAGCTGTGTACATACCTACATATATGTTGAGATGCCATTTTAGTCTTATTGATTATAGATTTGGGGTTGATGGGTTTTTTTTGCTTGTAAAATGTATTATTTAGCCATTTTAGTTATGAAAAAATGACCATAAAAGAACAAATGTTACTTAATATTTTTTTATAATCTCATCATATTTTTAAATTTACTAAGTGCTATTTTGGTTATTTTATGTGTTTTTCTTTAAACATAATAAACTCTGCCTCTCTCTATTTTTTTCCTGTCATTTTATAAAAAAGATATAAAAAAAACCTGTCCCACTATTTCTCTCTCACTTTATTGAAAAAAATAAATTTAATTAAATAATTGAATTATTTATGTATTAAAAATAAAAAAAAATTGATATAATAATGCATATATATAAAAATAAGGATATTTTTTTTAGTATTAAAAAAATAATATTTTTTATATAATTAAATAATTAAATTATTTATGTATTAAAAATAATAAAAAGTTGATATAAAAATGCATTAAGATGTTAGCAAATTAATTAGGCTAAAAAGTGGTTGTTATTAGTTAATAAAAAATAAAAAATGATAAAAAGTAGGGCGTGAACTTGCGCGGGAAGGTTGTAGGCAATTTCATCGTACAAACAATAATGGAGAAGAGGGCCCACATTCAGGATAACGTAATTTGCTTACATGTCACCATAACATTCGTTGTCCACATCATTCTTCCTCGTTATCTTTCTCATAAAGCTTCTTCATATTTACTGTTGTACCCCTATTGACTTACCAGTATTACAGTCCTTGTTCACCTTCATTTTTTATAGCGTAAAGACATCAACGTGCGATTCAAGAAGTAATGGCTATTTTGTAATTATGAGAGGAAAGGAAGGTAATTATGAGAGATAAGGAGGGTGACAACCCCACACGCCATATACTGGAATTTGGACACGGAGGTTTTGCTTTGGTGGAACATGACTCGTACATGATAAAAAGCAGAAAAGGAAACATTATTGGTCGACCTGAGATCCACTCTACTATTCTATTTCAACTGAAGCTACGGGTCATCTCTAACAAGATTAACACATAACCTCATTGCATTCAAACAGTCTAATCTGAGCTACTAATAGGAATTTCTTTTGGTTTTTGGTTAGAAGGGTTATTTTATTTTCTCTCTTTTGAAGTATTTCTATAGAAATCTGGGTTGTTTCCTTTGTGTTGGTGGTGGATATGGCAGTTGTGTCCCTCAATTCTTTGCCTCTGGGGTTCAGATTCCGGCCCACTGACGAGGAGCTCATCGTTTACTACTTGCGTTTGAAGATTAATGGAGATCATAAACAAGTCGCCGTTATAAGCGACGTCGATGTTTGTAAATGTGAACCTTGGGACTTGCCTGGTATTACTCTTCGCACTTTTTTCCTCTGTTAAAATTCTCGTTTTTCCCTTTAATGGGTTTTTTTTTTTATTTATTTAAAAGAAGGGTTCTTAGGAAATAGTTAAAGCTATGAATTTGACTATATTTTGCTTGTAAATGTAGGAACTAGCAACTTTTGCGAGTTTGTGGCTTCTGTTTCAATTTAGGCTCGAGTAAATTGAATTTGGGTATTTGTTTGTCTTCTCTAGTTGGTTGGTCGTTCATTTCTCAAATTTCCATAAGAATGTTTACGATTTTTTAACTGATAGTTTTGTTTTGCCCACTAAATTTATCCTCCGGTTTTTTTATAAAACTGTTTAAAAGATAACCCCTCCCTCCTCTACCCCAACCTTGCCTGGGGTCATTTGGCGCACTTAAATCCTAAATTTATCTTTTTCAGGTCTTCAGATTTTGTGATCAAAGTTTGACATTGTTTTTGGTTACAGATTTATCAGTGATACAGAGCCAGGACCCAGAATGGTTCTTCTTCTGTCCGCAGGATCGCAAGTATCCGAATGGTAATCGGTTGAATAGGGCAACGATTGCTGGTTATTGGAAGGCAACGGGCAAAGATCGTAAAATAAAGTCCGGAAAGAGCTTGATTGGAATGAAGAAAACTTTGGTCTTCCACACTGGACGTGCTCCTAAAGGCAAGAGGACTAATTGGGTTATGCATGAGTACCGTACTATCCTTAAGGAGCTTGACGGCACGAACCCTGGCCAGGTTGTTTTGACCCCTTATGTGAAAATTGTTAACTTTTTAATTCATTTTTAAGCTTGATCAGTTGAACTGTCGTATCCTTTCTAGTAATTTCTTTTGCTAAATTTGTTTCGAGTCTGTGACAACGTTCCATCATCTCATGCCGGCATAATCTCTCTAGTTTTTATGTCAAAATTTGTGTTTAAAGCATCAATTTCTTAATGACCAAGTATGTCAGAATTTGTTGGAACTAGTAAATTAGCGAGGACATAATAATTTGAGGAATGAATTTTGTCAATGACACATTCTTAATTTAGTTTTAACCATTAACACTGAGCAACTTTTAAGTTCTTTGAGCTATATTTGCTCTTGAATAGTGCATGCTTTGTAGAGTAATTCATGTATTTCGGATCCTATTGGCAAGGAAAACATTTTGTAGTTACACTCTTTTGAAGATATACTTGTACGGCCTTGGGGCACATAAACATGATGCTCGTTTATTTTTAAGTTTTGATTTTTCTTTCCCTCAGGTGAATACTTAAGAAATCTGATGATTATAAATTTCTTTTTTTTTTTTTCCTTTTCGAACGTCTACTTGTTCACCTTTTCCAGAGTCCTTATGTCCTTTGTCGATTGTTTAAGAAACAAGATGAGAGCATTGTCGACACCAAAAATGAAGAAGATGAACCAATTGTTTCAACTTCTGCTGCTGCCAAATGTTTACCAGATAATACACAATCCGCTCCAGCATCTCCATTATCAAGAGTGCAGGCTGAAAACAGTTGTACATTCATGGAATGTTCTGCGGCTGAAAATTGTGATGCAGCAACATCAGATACTGCAGCAGACATGTTTCCCAGCACTTGTTTTAATGGTTATGATACTGGAGATCAGGTGACTGTGGAAACATCTTCTAAGGTAAGGAGTTTATCTGTTTTTATTTAGTTTATTACATTCTCTTTCTTCTAGGTGAAGATGGAGTAGACAATGGATTTTTTTCCATGTTTTGCTTATCTTTCCCTCTCTCAGGGTCCTGTTTTGGTCCCTGGCTTGTTTTGTGAATATCATATCTAATCAATCACTTCCATTTCATTCCTGATTCTTACTTCAGGTTGATCTACTACTGGAGGGTGAATTGAAAAACATGTTTCATGATCCCTCACCAGAGCGACTAGATTGCAAAGTCTTTTTCCCGCTACACTCACAGGTACAAGCAGAACTAGCATCTTGCATGCCTTATCCTGTCAACAGTGCCAATGGTCACTGTGGAGTGCAGTTTCAGGCTGGTACCAATGTGGCGGATGCATATATTTCGGAATTTTTGGACTCAATTCTCAATAACTCGGGGGAGGATTTGTACTGTGAAGATTTGGTCACTCAAAAGAATTCATTGACTGAAAGTGAGTCTGTCAAGAACATGTTTGGTGTTGAGGACGATGGGTTATTCTACCATGCAGATGAAGGAATGACAAGCGCACTGGTAAGCTGAAGCTCTTAAGTTTTGCTTGTCTCGTGCTGTGAGAAATCGTTCTCAACTTTTGAGTCTCATTTTTGCTAAAATGTTTAGTTGTGTACTTGAGTTCCTGCTTTGAATTTCAAGATACATTTCATATAGACCTATACTCCCTCTTCCACCAATTGCACAGTTTGGGTCCAAGTTTCAAGATTCTGGGTGGTGCGAGAGGAATATTGATAGAAACGCATTGAGAGCTCCAGACACTTATGGTACTGCCACTTCTGATTTAAAAAATAATTATTTTAGGAGATTTTTTTTCACTTGATGTCTATTAACTCATGACCAAAAGTGCTTTTATATGTCTGGTTCTAATAGAACAATCCTTGACCGAGTCTGGAAGTTGTGTGGTTACAAGCAATCAGTCGAATGTTGCTGTGAATGATAATGCTGGAACTGGAATTAAGATTAGGAGTCGGCAGCAACAAAGTACAGAGAACGTTTTGAGACAGAATGCTTCTAGTCAGGGAAAAGCACCAAGACGCTTACGCTTACAGTGTAAACTCCAAGTAGGACCAATTAATTGTCGAATAAAGACCGAAGAACTTGTGAGCTGTCAATCGAAAGGGGATACGAAATCATTTATTACGAGAACGGGGGTAATAAGTTTGCCTATAGCTACTAAACTAATGTGAGAGGTAATATGCATAAAAAGATGTTCAGTTTATTTGAATGCTATTTATAATTTGTAGGAAGGACAATCTCCAATGCAGCATGACAGTGGTGTTATTAATGATGATATGGATGAATCCCAGAAGAGTTTTGGATTTGAGCCGACAGAGAATGATAATTTGACTGAAGAACAACAGGACACGGTTAAGAGGAGACTAAAATTTTCAACCAAGACGTACAAGAAGTTTGTTTCCACCATTTTGAATACATGTTTTGGCGGAAGCTCAAAGTGGTTATTTAGGTTCACTTTGGGGGTTGTAGTTTTTATATCATTGATTGTAGTCTTTGTTAGCATTATCTTGAAAATGCATGGAGTCACTTGTCTGTATTTTTGAGAGGGGGAGGCTGAGATAGGAAATTTTACTTGGTTTTCTTAATAATATTTGTACTTTTTTTGCCAGAATTTAGAACAACAGTATATCCTACCTGACTTTTGATGGATAACAAAACAGTACAACTTTCATTAGGAAAATAGATAATATTATATGAGACCTTAAACCTTAAAAAAAAAAAAAAAAGAGTTTCAGATCCACAAACACCATTAAGTAAATACAAAACAATAGAAAGTGTTTAGAATATAATGCATTTAAATATGATCTACAAATAAACATTATTATATATTGTAGATGCAAAGAATATGGTTGAGCTAAAGAGTGTTCGGATCGTCCATAGGTGAACACCTCGCCTTTGATATTTCCACAATATAGGATAAGAGAACTGTTTTTGTATGATCAACTTACGATGTGATTGAAATCACGTTTATTAACATATTTACATGAACCAATACAAGGTGTCCCAAGGTACAGATTTAAGGAACACACTAAGCAATCTAAGAAGATTCAGATTTCATAAGAGGTAAAGAATATGGTTGAGCTAAAGAGTGTTCAGATCTTCCATAGGTGAACCTCGTCTTTGATATTTCTACAATATAGGATAGGAGAACTGTTTTTGTATGATCAACTTACGATGTGATTGAAATCACGTTTATTAACATATTTACATGAACCAATACAAGGTGTCCCAAGGTACAGATTTAAGGAACACATTAAGCAATCTAAGAAGATTCAGATTTCATAAGAGGTATCCATAGTAAAGTGAAGTTCGTGTGATCTTATGAGGTGAAATGAAGAAGTGAAGATTAATAAAAGTAAATATTTATATTATGTCTAACATAATAACTCACAGTAATTTCATCAATCATATGTTGACAGGTGTACTTATTTGTTACCTTTTATATACATGTAAATATAATAATTGGAAAATGGATGAAAAATAGACAAATTTCTAGAAATTTCTTCAAATTTATAGTGTGAGAAATTTGACACTTGATAACTACGTGCATATATACCAATTTTAATTTTAATATACAATTGAATACATAAAAATATTAAATTGGTAGGAAATAATTAACGAATTGATAAAAGCTTTTAGTAGAAAAAAAAACTATTGCACGTTTAGAAAAGAAAGAAAATTTTAATTTTTTTTCTTCTTCTCAAAATGACTTGATTATTAACTTTTATAATCATTTTGAAAGTATCACATCATGAAGTTGGGGAACTAAACACTATCTCAACTTCTAAAATTATTAGATTTACATTTTTATATAATTTTTTTAATTGCAATCATAACTCATCTTTATACATAAAATTTTATTTAAGAAAAATTATATATTTTTTTTTAAAACATAAAATAATATATATTTTTCGTAAAATGACATACTTTTTATATAAAAAAAATATATTTTTCAAAAAATAACATATACTTTTTAAAAAAAAATTATGTAAATAAATTAATCATATTTGCGACTAATATTAGGAGTGGCCAAATACCTATTCCGTCAGTGATTATTCATTTGTTATTTTCAAAATGTTAATTTTTATTTGATGGATAAAGGTCGCATAAGTTTAGATGTTATCAAAAAGTGAATAAAAGTCACCTTGTTATTAGCCAAAGACAACCAAAGTTTATTACATCTTTCAAAAATTTCAGAGGAGCTTAAAATAAAAAATTTGGGTCAAAGATTAGCATTTTAAAAATATTTAATTTTATCAAAATAGCCGATTATAAATTGATAAAGAAGAAAGAAGAGCCATTAGAAGAGAATTAAAAAGAAGAACCAAAGGCACCACCCCTTTTGTATTATATGTGAACTTTCATTGTATTAGATGTGCTACTTATAAGAAGTAGTAATTTTGTGATTGGAATTTTTTTTTTTTTTTAAAAAGTAAATTTCATAATTTTAGTACGTGATAGTGTGTAATATTTATCTTATTTTTTAATATAAAAATAAATAAATAAAAATTAGGGCGATTAATGATTTCATGTCAATTACAGGGTCTACTTCTAAGAAAATAAAATTTTCAGGGTCTACTTTGGGAAACACTAATACGAAGGTCCAAAATTTAGAGCGACTTACGTTGATATTTTCTCCCTTTTGTTTTCGTCCGAGTAATTGACGATTTGACGTGAAAAAACCGAGGACTCCCTGCACTCCTCATCTACTTTGGTCTTCTTTTTCACCTTTACGGTATGAATTTCTCCGAATTTCTGTATCTTTTCTTATGATTTTTAGCAGAATAATCGTTTTTCCTTGCAGATATTTGATATTTGTTGACGATGTTTGTAAATTTTAATGATATGTGTTCTTTTATTCCATCTTTATTTATTCTAACGAACACTAGTTTCAAGCTTTAGCTTTACGACTCTAAAGCCATGTAAAAAAGAAAATAATAATTTTGTGGGTTTTGATCAATTTACTTCAATTCTGTGTTAGATCAAAATTTCAAGAAATGATGGGTTATGGACCTTATGGAGGATCTTATTCTTCGTCTTCTTCGCCATCATCGTCTTCCAATTTATCACCTTTAGCCCCTCCTTTTATGATTGATCGGTCTTTTACAAAACACAGTTCAACCCCACTTTTGGATTTGACCGAACCATCTTTATCTTATGCTGCCCCTTTGAGTTCTTCTCAGCATAATTGGCTCCCTTCTGCAAAACCCAATTCTGGGACCCTGCTTTTTCCAAATCAGAAGTTGGAATCGTGTTATGTGCCTTCTTCAAATGCTTTTAGATATAGAGGCATTCAGAAAATGGAATTATCTAACACCCAATTGCCTCCTTTGAACTCATTTCCTTCAACTTCAGCTGATGTGTTAGCATTTGGTCAATGCTCAGGCAGTGTGGCTGCTAATTTAGTTGAAGCTCAACCATACTATCCTTCTTACTTGCCTTGTGCTACTGACAACAGTAGTCCCTTGTTGATTCCTGATCAAACTAGTTATGATTCGTCATCTACATCTCATGTTCCTTCCATGGGTGGTTCCTCTCTCAAGGACTTTACTCAAAGGTCGTCAACTTCTAAGAATTCAGCCCCATGGGACGGCTTGTGGAATGAATTAGGAGATTCGGAGCTGGAAAAACAGAGAGAATTTGAGGGGAGTTTCTTCTCAATGGAGACTGTACTACCTGTTTCATTTTACAATAATTACATGGATCAAGGTATTTACAAATTAATATTCATGTTTATTGAACCTACTTAATGCTTGTTCTCATCTCATTGTCAAACGTAATTATGTCCTTTTATTCTGGCAGTATGTTTCCTGTTCTTTCTGGCGACGTTTCTTAAAATTTCATCACTTTCAGAATTAATTTTTGCCAGCCCTGTAGGCTTTCCAAATCCCTTGGCTTGTACTTGTTTCAAAATCTTTGGATGGATGCTACTTTTTTTTTTTTTTTTTTTTTTATAGAACTTAATCTTTGGCAGAACTATACTACATGGTTCTCTTCAGCTTGGCCAACCACAGTAGAAGCATAAATGTAAAGTGCTTTTTTATTGGTGGATACTGCTAAATTCTTCATAGAATGTTAAACTCTTTGTTTAAAAAATGAAGACTTTGCATCATAGATTCTAATCAAGGTTGTTCCATATTTTTTGAACTTTGAAGAACATGACTGGCCTGAGGCCTAAGCTTCCTCTTCTCATTTGTATTAGTTGAAAATTATCTATTTTTTATTTTCTTAAAATATCACACTTAATAGGATTACATTGTGAGCTTCTTGTATCTTGTTCTAGCATTCTAACTCTTCGCTTCTCTTCCGATGTTACATTTTAATGCACAGGAACTCAACCAAAGGACTTGAGCACATGTTGTGTAGCATCACTTGGTATTGATACTTTGGATTTGGTAAGGAATGGAGGACTTATTCAACCTGAAAAGTTGGATGATCAATCCTTCTTGAGGGAAAATCCCAACTTCTTACCTGTTGATGATGCAAAGCCTGTCTTTGGTTATGGGAAACTTAAAACATCTTTCAGTAACTGTAAAATGTCCACAGAAAACTTAATCGAGGAATCCTTCATGAGGCAAAATCCTAATTTTATGCCTGCTGAGAAGGTAAGATGTAACTTCAGAGTTGAAGGAATTGACACATTTTCCAGTAACGGTCAATTACCTAATAATGCTTCATATGAGAAACATTTGAGAGAACATGATGTTAGTTTGAATGATGGAACAACCATTTCAAAGCCTTCCCCTGCTGTTGTTATAAAGCCGCCAGCTACTGTCACCAGCTCATTAGTAGTACACGCTGATTCTGTTAAAGCTTCGAATTTTGGAAGTGGTGCCACTACTCCATATACTTGCAGCAACAACTCCTCAAGTAAAATTGAGTCGCATAACTCCCCACCAAACTCTGAAGGAAAATTATCCTTTGATCCTGGTCAACTCAGAACTCAATTAGAAAAAAACAGTCCCATTTTGTCGGAAGCATTGTTGACAAAAAATGAAGATGTACTCAACAATGGGGGTGTCAACAATGGTGCATTGGATAATTGGTCAAAAGATAAATGTGGACGTGCAATTTCTAGCTTGGATCAAGATGACTTCAACTTGGACCTAAAGGCCAATCGCATGACCAATTCTGTTGAAAGTCTACCAGAGACTGTTGATAGTTGCAATCTTAATGTGGACTCTCCATGTTGGAAAGGAGTCCCACTTGCTTCTCCATGGCAAGAGTTCGAATTTGAAGCCCTTATTCCCCAACAGATGAAGAAACAAGAAGAATGCAATAGTCTGAATGTTCCAGAAAAAGAACTATTTCCTGCTGGTACTGGCTATGCAGCCTCTTCTTTGAAATCAAGTGAAAACACAATGCATCCGAAATTTGGGTGTTTAGAGAATGGATTACATATGAATATATCTTCAAGTGCAAGGTCGACATTTGGAGAACAAAAATCAGCTGATACAGCAAAAGGAAACTGTCATCTAGAATGTGATGAAGGGGTTCAACATTCAAATAATACACGTGAAATAATAGAAAGTGGGTTCAAAAGTTCTTTCAAAGTTTCTCAGATCCCACAACAAAGTCTTAGACGAGAAGGATTGACATCTGATGTTGCCAATGATGCTTCAGAATACTTTTCATCGCAAATGCCTTCTAGTGTCATTGACCATTTTATGTGCTCTTCTAACGAAGATGGATCCACTAAGCATAAATCAAGTAATCAGCAATCAATTCCAACAATTGATGTATTGATGCTGGTTAATGCAATGCATAGTATATCAGATGTTTTGCTATTCCATTGTGTAAATGGTTTGTGCCAATTAAAAGAAAAGGACCTGAGAGCCATTACGAGTGTGATCAGTAATCTTAACATGTGTAGGTCAAAAATTGCCGAGAAGGTAGTTGCAGAATTGGAGACCAATTATTCCTTCAATAAAACATCCGACTTTCTGGCAGAACGAAATGACCTTCATAAGGCAAGTTACTGTATCTTTTCATATTTTATAGCAAAATTAAAATGAACATACTTGACGTAGTTTTATAACTCACAAATTTTGGAAGTATAAACTATGTAAAATTTTTGGCCTACTAATAAAAAGCATGAGTTTTAAAATAAAAATAGAGCAATCTATAGTCTCTATTGGAGATATGTGGAGACATCTCCATCAACAGTGGCGGAGCCAGAAAATTTTTTAAGGGGGCTAAAACGTAATTTAGAAAAAAAAATTTATTAAAAAATAAAAAATACATCATAATATATAATTATTAAGAGTTACGGTTGATATCTTCAATCTAATATTAAATTTTTTAAGTCATATTATAATAAAGACATAAAGTTAGCGAAGCTTCGTTCATTTTCAATTAAACTTAATCAACAAAAATTAAATAAAAATATAATAAATTAATAAGTATTAATATCATAAATATATATATGTATATAATAAATTTATTTACTAAAAAATCTAAAAAAATAAAAAAGTTAAATTAAACATGTCAAAATTTATAAATGTTAAAATTAAATCTAAAAGAAAAAAATGAAAATGTACAAAATTAAATATGATTTAGAATTTTAGTATTGAGATTATATTTAAAATTATATGTTGATAAACAATATAAGACTAAAAATAAAATGAATAAAAAACTAGGGACAAAAAAATATTATAATTTTTATATAAATAAAATTTCAAATAAATTCAAAAATTTATTAAAATAAAATGTCAAATAATATAATATTAGATGAAGTTAAAATTTGGGTTGAAACAAAATATAAGAAAATTTGAAGATATGAATTATAGAAATTTGAAAGCTTTAGTCTAAAGCTTATTATATGCTTTTTTAATTTTTAGTTTTTATGAGGTTGAATCTAAAGTTAAATATTTGATTTTTTTTATTATTATTACATTTTAGAAGAATTTTTATATAATGTACTTCTACAATTTTATTTGTATCACTAATAGTTACCAAATGTTTATATATTTATTTACTTTGCTAATAATTCATATTATTTTTATCTACATATTTATTAAAATTTTGTTAATATATATCAAAATATATACATAAAAATTAGACACAATATGCTACTATAAATAAAATTTTTTTTTATGTTAAAAATATACATGTAATTAATTTTTGGTAAAAAAATTGACTGGGGCTAACCCATGAAAAGATCCGCCCCAGTCCATCAACAAATTTTGGACAGACTTATTCACTTATTCTGGATTGCACAGCATTCTAGACCGAAATATCCTAGAGACCAATGCGTATATTGTGTTCTTTTTTCATTCTTATCGCTATTTCTCCTTATGCAACACATTTTATACTTGATAATTCATCAGTAGTGTGTCTTATATCTTTTGGTTTATTCTATTGTTCTTTATTGTTGTGGTCTCAGCCTACCAAGACAACATACCCTAGCACTCCGGACGAGCATTGTATGTCTAGTAAGGAAGACAATAAATTATCAAAATCTTCATCTATGGGAGGCGATCCTCCAGGCATTTTGGAAGGTGATAAGATGGTCAAGGTAATTTATTTTTGTTTTCCTCCTGTACATATATATGTTCTAAGCAAGAAGCATAATATCTGTTAAACGTCCTTTGAAATTTGGCGAGAAATGAAGATGAATATTTTTAACGTATCCTTCCGTCATCCTTGCAGGCTTTAAAGAAGGTTCTCAGTGAGAATTTTAAGGATGATGAAGAAACACAGCCACAAACTCTCATGTATAAGAATCTTTGGCTTGATGCTGAAGCTGCATTATGTGCAGTCAACTGCAAAGCTCGTTTTAACCGCATGAAGATGGATATGAGTAAATGCAAGTCTGAAGGTTTACATTTAAATTTTAAACCTTTGGCTTTTAGCGTTCCTTCTCAACCCAGCCTTAATTGCTTAAATTTTATATTAACATTCTTCTACTTTAGATATGCGTAAAGGTACTGCAGAGTCATTGGGTCCTTATGCTTCTACTGAACCAGATAAAGTTCATGTCGTGTCACCCAGTGCTAAAGATTTCCCAAATTCCAAAGTTGAAAATTCTTCTATTCTAAGCACAAGCAGCCAAGGTGATGATGTGTTGGCAAGATTTCGTATACTAGAGTGCCAAATTGATAACCTTAGTACGGCTACTGCTGATGACCCAACAAGCTCCAAGATTCCTCCTGATCCCAATGAGGCCAACAAAGAACTAGATAGATCTCGTGAAGGTAATTGTAGCACAAAGCCTGATATTTGCAATCAAGATTCTAATGTTACCTATACCAACAACCATACTAATGATTTTGAGGCTTCCGTCAAGGCGAGACTTCATATCCTTAAACTGCAGGACATCTGTAGTTCTGTCTCTAAAGAGAACCCACCGTCAGGAAATATTGGCTTTGGATGCGCGAGTAAGAGAAACGATTGGTCTGTTATTGGCCCTAGATTAGAGGATAGAAACTCATGTGAGAAAACAGCGCATAACTTGCAGCATCACACTGCTTACAATGAATGTAATATAACCATGAAGGGGTTCCATTTGTTTGATGACGAAGATCAGCTAGTACAACCTCCCAGGAGAAATAGGTCCGAGAATCAGTTGTGTGCAGGTCAGCGTGAAAGCTTGTCTTCAGATTGGGAACATGTAATGGATGAGGAGTGTAGAGCACATAATCATTAATCTGCTAAAACTGGAATGTTACCATGTTAGTGGCCGTGGAGCAATTTATGTGGGTTGCTTTATAGAGTCCATAATTTCTATATTCTTGTACAAAGTACTTCAAACTGGTTTGATGACTTAAAAAAAGTATTTGAAATGGTTTAGGTCAATATGAACCATTGCCTTTTGTTACATGTATCATGATGTAGCAATCAACATGTCTGTTTAAAGGTTTCACTATAGTTTTTTCACTATACTGAACGAAACCAGGATATAGACAAATATGATACATAAGATGAGCTATTAACACTTGAATCAATTTAGGTTACCTCTCTACCTAGCCACATATCCAATTCAGAAAACCTGTGCAGGTTACATTTTCAAGTCGTATCTAAAAAAATCATCAATCTAAAATGATAGTATTCATGCACTATTCCAAAAAGCTATTTACCAGATAACTGATAAAGAAAGAGAAGCAGCAACAAAAACTATTCAATAAGCATACGACTTATAATTAAAATGGAGTTGATGCTGAACTGAACATGTAACCGAAAATAAACAACTTAATCCACTAACTATATTAAACGGGGAACAAACGTTCAAAAATAAAACTCATTTTTAGGAAAAACGGGAAGAGTGCAGGTTAGAAAAAAGGATAAAAAAAAAAATTAAGTAGTGAGCTCCATAATGGCACTAACAATGTCGCCGTTGTGAGTCTTGAGAGCCTTGACCGCCTTGCCCCTTGACACTCCTGCTTGTGTCATTACCAAATCAATGTCCCTAGGCTCCACTCCAGTTTCGTCAATCTCTTCATCTGCAGGTGCTCCAGCAGCAGTAATAGATGAATCGGACTTGGCAGTCACTGAGTTCATGTCTGGCATCCTGAATTTCTGGGCAGCTTGTGTCTGCAACTGAGAGCTCAAATCTTCTATCTTGGCCTCACCAAAGATGACATAAGTCTCAGAATTTGGGCTTTTGAAAACATCAGGCTTCGAGATGAAAAATAGAATCTGAAATAGCAAATAACGTTGGTAAAGACTGCCAATTAAAAGTGAAGTAATTGAATGGATGTGAAGTAAATCAATTTACATTTTTGGTCCTCTTGATGGTGACCCTGCTAACACCAGTAACTGGCTTCATACCCAGCTTCAACATTGCCTTTCGGACCTTCTTCTCACTCCTGCTTTGCTTGGAACTCCCATTTAACCCTGAAAAGTCATTGCGTTAATAATACCTCTTAAAAGCAACTCAAAACACATTTGAAAATGAAAGAGAATATTTAATGTCACACAACAACTACAATCCTACTTAACAAAGCTTATTTAAATTGAACACTATTAAAAATTCTTCAAGATAATAACAAAATTAACAACTTTTAAAACTTCTAATAACAAAACTAACACTCTTTGTGTTCAAATTTATATTTTCACAATTAAAAAAATGACTAATATGTCATTTTTCTTTAAACATCCATCCAAATAGAATTGAACGACGATAATTTAGACTCGTTTAATATTGAACGTTCGATATTTTACATTCAAATTGAATATTGAACGTTCAATATTATTGGAGTGTTAGTTTTGTTACTATAAGTTTTAGGATTGTTACTATAAGTTTTAGGAGTGTTATTTTTGATAATTTTCCAAATTCATTCTTATGGTAAAATTTTTGTACAGTTATATATTTAAAATTAGGACATTATATGGTATAAAAATATTATAGTTACATGAAAAATTTATAACATCACCTTAAATTATATTAGATACTTAGTGTGTCTAAATTTTTCAAGGAAAATTACTAAAAATAACACCCCTAAAATTTATAATAATAAAACTAGCATCTTAATAATATTGAACGTTCAATTTGAACATGAAACATTGAACATTCAATATTAAACGGGTTTAAATTATCGTCATTCAATTTCAATTGAATGGATGTTTAAAGAAAAATAACATATTAGTCATTTTTTTAATTGTGAAAATATAAGTTTGAACACAAGTAGTGCTAATTTTGTTATTACAAATTTTAAGGGATGTTATTTTTGTTATTTTTTCTTTCAATTATAAAATAATATATTTTAACTTTTTCTTTCATCTTAAATTAAAAATAATATATTTTTATTTTTATTTACAACAAAACTATTTTTTTATATAGAAAACTACCTTAAATAAATTACATATTATATTAAATATAAATTATTTTATTAAAATATATATCATTAATTTTATTTAAACATCTTATAAATTATTTTAAATTAATTATAATACAATTTAATCTTTTCTGTTCTGATACAATAATATTTTAACTTATCTAATACGGCGGTACACCAACAAGCCGTTATGGTTGTGTGGTACCAGATTAATTTCACAATGTTTTCAGCTACGTCGAGAATAAATCCTATCAATAATCAAAAACGTATAAAACCTTTCATGCACTCTTATTCTAACACTGGGATAATAAATACAAATGACGATGAACATAAATCCAAATAATTAAAGTAAACCAGAAATTTCAAATCAAAAGTAGTAAGTAGCAAAAAAAGACGTCATAGAAAAACAACAAACAAACCTTACAACCAAACAGTTAATCCAACATAACAAATTAACAATGGAGGAGGAGAGGCATACAAATATATGGCAAACGAAAAAAGAAGAAGAAGAGGAAATCAAAGGGAGAAAAAAGAAAAGAACGAAACCGAAGTACAAACCATCTTCCTTGTCGTCGTCGTCGTCGTCGTCCTCTTCATCATCATCCTTCAAGTCCTCAACGATAACAGTATCTTCCTTGTTCTACCAAAAATTACAATTTTGTTAAGATAATATCTGCAATTTAGAGCATAAGTATAAAAAGAAAACAAATCCATAGGTAGAAATATGTAAATATAAAATGGAGGACTTCTTCGGAGTTCTTCTCGGTTTGTTCGATGGAGGTGTTGGTAACCTCCTCGGTCAGGAGCTCCACAGCGGGAGTTTCGGCGACAGGAACCGGTGACATTTTTGGGGCCGAAAAGTCTGCAGAAGATTGGGTTTTTGGAGTTGGGAATTGGATAGAGTGTGGTGTTTTTGTTGAATTTAACAAGGTTATGTATTGTTTAATGGGCAGAGAGTCACTTATTTATATTTTGTATTTTTTTTTTATAAAAATAATAATTTTTTTTACTGTATAAAAATTTATAAATTTTTGTTTGATATTTATAAAATTTTATAAAAATAATTTATTATTTATAATGTTTTATTAATTTAATTATAATTTTTTTAATTATTAGATTCATTTTATCTATTTTATTTATATTTTTTTTTACTAGAGTATTAATTTTATTAATTATTCATTATAATATTTTACATAATTTAATTCTCTTTTTTGTATTAAGTTAGATAAATTTAATTTTAAAATTTATTTAATTTTTTTACTGAATCTTATACCAAAATTTCATGCAACATTTTAATTTTAATAATTTATAATATTTAAGTTTTCATAACAATTTTTTATTTTTAAATTTGTATTTACATAAAAATTTTAATATGCATAAATAAATTTTTATAATTAATAAATGGGATCTTGATATATTCTTTATCATAAATATTTTTGATATTTTTTTTTTTAAATAAAAGACTTGTGTTATTATTTTTTTTATAAGAGAATAACTTGTACTATTATTTAAAAAAAAAAAAAATTTAAGTATCGTTAAAAATATATAAATGATTTAACTGTTTTTTTTTTTTTAAGAATTAAAGTACTTATAAGATATTTTTTTCCTTGTTTAATTTACCCAATATAGCGTCTTTTTAACAACATATACACTTTTTACCTATATGGTGCTTCTAAAAACTAAATTTTATCCTTAAGCTATTTTTTTGGTATTTTTGATAGAAAGTGTAGTCGCACAGGGGCTGATGAATTTAATGGGTAAAGCGATAATGGTGGCAACGACTTGAAGAAGGGTGGTCTTCAAGGTAGGTTCAAAAGCTAGGTAGGTTGTAGGTTGATTTGCACAGAGGTATCGATAAGGGGTGAAGGACGCTATTGTGGGTAGCAATAGGCTACCTCACAAGATCTGGCGACAAATCGAGAAAATGTGAGGTTGTCGATTCATTGTTTACCACCACCAAGTTGCTAAACGATGAAAAGCCTCCCTCTCCTTTAATAGTTTGGAATTTCTCTTGCTATACTGCAAGAGAAAAAGATACTCTCTATTTATCATGGAAGAATTAATGAATAAATAAAAAATAGAGTATAATAAGGAAATAAGAAAATGAAGATAAAATTGAAAATTTCAGAAGCTAAAAATTTTACCAAAAATGAAAAAAAAATATAGGTTGGTAATGAAAAGAAAACTGTAAAATAAAATTTTGCCCCTAATTAAAAGCGATTGTTTTTAATAATAAAATATTAATGTTACTGTTTAAAAAATAATTTATAAGTTCTAATTTTTTTTAAAATTAATGACTTATGTGTATTTTATATGAGCTAGATGACTGAAGAGTCTCAATTAAGGGCAGAGCATGTTAGGGTTGCACAGAGCTGTAATCTCAGATAATTTTTTTTATAAAAAATTAATTATATGTATATTTTTAGCATTGAATAAATATTTTATTTGCAGTAATATATTGTGTCTAATTTTTGTGTACATATTTTAGTATATATTAACAATATTTAACAAATATATTGATAAAAATGACATAAATTATAAGTAAAATGACAAATAAAATTGTAATAATACATTATATAAAAATATTTCTTAAATTAATATATAATAATTCAACAAAAATTTAAATATTTAACTTTAGATTTAATATTATAAAAACTAAAAATTAAAAAAAGAAACATACAATAAATTTCATACTAAAGCTTTTAAGATTTTATAATTTATATTATCATAGTTTTGTTTCAACCCAAATTTTAAGATTTTTTTGCCCTTAATTTTTTATTCTTTTTTATTAATCAATCTTATATTATTTATTAATAATATATCTTTAAATATAATTTCAAACTTAAAATTTTAAATTATATTTTACCTTTTTATATATTTCTTTTTAATTTTAGTTTTAATTTTAATGGTCATAAATTTTGTTGTGTTTGATTGAAATTTCTATTTGTTTAGACTTTTTTAGTTAATAAATTTATGTTACACATGTATGATATTCATATTTATTAACTTATTATAATTTTTATTTAATTTTTGTTATATATTAATTATAATATTTTAAATTTATATTTTTAAATGATAATTTTATGTCTTTATTATAATATGATATGTAAATTTAATTGTTAAATTGAATAGATTTTATTTTAATTTTTATCAATTTTATATTATGATATATTTTTTATTTTTTTTAATATTTTAATAAAAAATTTACTTTGTATAAAAAAAATTGATTTCAACCCTTTTGAAAAAAATATTTCTGACTTTGTCTGTTGTCTCAATGATATAAAAAAAATAATTTGAAAAATTAGTGACCCTTTTCTATTATTATCTCTTTTTATTTAATAATATTTGTTTCATAAAATTTTGAAAAACTAAAATACGCCAACAACTTCACTCATAAATAAAAAGGACACTAAAATTATATTTGGAAGGCAGTTGAAACTTAATCTAAACAGCTAAAAAGAATATGATTGCTTTTTATATTGTTAAAAGTTAAAAATAATAATAAGGATGAAATGAGAGAAAAATTCATCATTTTTTTTTTCTTATACATAAATAATTTAATTATTTTTATTTTTAATTTCTTAATAAAAAAAAATATAAATTTATTTTCTTTTAATATTAAAAAATGTATATTTATTTACAATAAAAAAAAAGAACTATATGCCTTTTTTTTTAAAAGATTAAAAATGAAACTCTGTGAATGAAAGAGAATTATATCGTACAATTAAATATTTCTTTTTCAGTTTTGATTTTTTTCACATAAAATGCTTTAAAATATCGTAATTACCCCTCAATAATTTGATACATGAGGTGCACGTCTTGATTGAGCCGAAAAATTAACATAATTTTAAAAAAATAAATATATTTTTTTACACCTAAAAAAAAGAAACTAGTATGAAATATTGAGATATAACATGACCTCTCTATAATAATAATTAGTTTATTATAAGGGGGTTCTACTAACATTCCACCTATAATACTAAATACATATCCCCCACAATTAAAAATTATTAAACATATTAAAATAATAATTAAAAGAAATAAAGAAAAAAATTGCCGAATGCATCCCACTTCCCACAACGCTGATTCTACCCCTGCTGTCGCTGCTGCCATCAGTCTGTCGGACCGAAATTTTTTTTCCTCACTCACCAGCTGCACTGCTCCATTGACATTTTCTGTTAATTTCTCTCCAAAAAACTTCATTTTTTGGACATTTATTTCTCTAAAATGAAACTTCCACCGCCACCGTCGTCGTTGCCGGCGGTTTCTTTAGTTGAAGTTTGTGAGCTTTCAATTGTACTCACATCATACAATGAACCAGAATGTTCATTTCCTCCCTAAATATTGAAAAATGAATTAGGGAGTGTAGAGGTAGTTGTAAAAAAATTTTCAGTATGTTCAACGTATCAGGTCCGAACATATGTAATATGTTCGTACATCGTTGTCGAACATATTGAAAATGTTCAAAAGTACTATCTGAACATATACATTTGAACTGTTTGAACTTTATGATGTTCGAGTAAAAATAATGAACTTTTTGTATATGTTCATATGGTACTTTTGAACATTTTCAATATGTTCGGCAACGATGTACGAACGTATTACATATGTTCGGACCTGATACATTGAACATACTGAAAAAATTTTACAACTACCTCTACACTCCCTAATTCATTTTCCAATATTTAAGGAGGAAATGAACATTCTGGTTCATTGTAGGATGTGAGTACAATTGAAAGCTCACAAACTTCAACTAAAGAAACCGCCAGCAACGACGACGGTGGCGGTGGAGGTTTCATTTCAGAGAAATAAATGTCCAAAAAATGAAGTTTTTTGGAGAGAAATTAACAAAAAATGTCAAAGGAGCAGTGCAGCTGGTGAGTGAGGGAAAAAAATTTCGGTCCGACAAACTGGTGGCAGCAGCGACAACAGGGGCAGAATCAGCGTTGTGAGAAGTGGGATGCATTCGGCAATTTTTTTTTTTATTTCTTTTAATTATTATTTTAATATATTTAATAATTTTTAATCGTAAAGATATGTGTTTAATATTATAGGTGAGATGTTAGTAAAAGCCCCCTTATTATAAATATAATCCGTTCAATTAAATAAACTCAATCAACTTATTAAAGGAGTAATTATTAACCATATGAATTGTTACCATTAATATGATCAGAATAATTTTATAATGGTAGTAATGTAAATTAATATATAAAAAAAATTTTAAAATAATTATTTGTAAGAAATATATTAATTATATGAATATTTTAAATTTATTAGTGTAAAAAAATAACTAAACTTGAAAAAAAAAAAAAATTGGGCAACGACCAGACGTGTACTGATTTTAATGATAATGAACTTTTAAAATATTAACTATAAAAAAAAAAAAAAAAAAGTACTAAATTATTTGATTAACCTAAATTATTGGACTCTATAAATATTTTTTCCTCTATTCTCTTGTTGTAAAAGAAATACAATTGCTTTTGTTCTTTTTGTAAACGATTACAATCGTTTACTAATTATTATTTTTTGTTGCTAAACTTATAACTACATCTGCACTCTCTCCTTTTTTATTTTTACAAAACTACTGTGTGAGGCACTGAGGCACATCATGGTTGGTAAAGCTAAGACACCATAGATAATATAATGTATTGCCCACTCTGCAAAAATCCATATCATCAACCACTCCCTTTGCCATTATTAATCCATCTTCTTCAACCTGCAATCTAATACTCTAACGTCTAAACTACAAACCAAAAATGGGTTCAAAAGGGGAGACCCAGATGACTCCAACCCAAGTATCAGATGAAGAAGCTAACCTGTTTGCTATGCAATTAGCAAGGTGCCTCTGTTCTGCCCATGGTTATGAAGTCAGCAATTGAGCTCGAGCTTTTGGAAATCATTGCCAAAGCTGGTCATGGAGCTTACCTCTCACCCTCAGAGATTGCTTCTCAGCTCCCAACTAAGAACCCAGATGCCCCAATCGTGATTGACCGTATGTTGCGCCTTCTTGCCAGTTACTCTATTCTCACTTACTCTTTACGCAATCTGCCTGATGCTAAAGTGGAGAGACTTTATGGGCTTGGCCTTGTTTGCAAGTTCTTGACTAAGAATGAAGATGGTGTCTCTATTGCCTCTCTCTGTCTCATGAATCAGGACAAATTCCTTATGGAAAGCTGGTATATAAGCTCATTTCTTTCTGGAAAAAGAAGGAAAGTCAATAATTTTGGTCTTTGTTTCCGAAATCAAGGATAAAAATGGTAACTTTATCAAATTTCCAACAACTCTTCGAAGGAGAGCGAGTTTAATAATAGAATTTTAACCCATTAATTTTTGTGACTCGAATACATTTTCTTGATTTGGTTTAAATGTATGTCGATGATTTGTAGCTCATAAAGATTTGTTTAACTGGATGGCGATCTTAGTATATACTATGAGTAAGTAATTAACATTAAATAAGAGCTTTACCTCCATATGGTAATGGTTAATTTACTGATGTTTTTTAAGTTTTTTAGTTCGGCCATCTTTTCCTTTTGGTAGAAAATGGTGATTGTGGCATGGCAGTAGTAGGTACCACATAGTTTTTGAGTGCTTAAAACAATTTGTTAATGGTAGGTGGTTGCTGGGTAGGCAATGGAACCTTCATAATTAAAGGCCACTCCACTACCATTAATGGATATTATTGGAATTATTATATTTTTCTTTTTTATTACTTGCACGTTACATCATTGGTTTGATAAATAATAATTTAAAATTGCTTACATCATTGGTTTGATAAATAACAATTTAAAATTGTTTACCTGCAAACTAGGTGTTTATTGTTGTAACTGCCATCTCCTTGAAGATGAGAGAGAATCAAGTGATAGAAAGTTTATTATTAGTGACAAGTTGGTGTTCTCTATAGGTACCACTTGAAAGATGCAGTTCTTGATGGTGGAATTCCATTCAACAAGGCATATGGAATGACTGCATTTGAATATCATGGGACAGATCAAAGATTCAACAAGGTCTTCAACAAGGGCATGTCTGACCACTCTACCATTACTATGAAGTAAATTCTAGAGACCTACAAGGGCTTTGAAGGTCTCGAAACTGTGGTTGACGTTGGTGGTGGAACTGGAGCTGTCCTTAGTATGATCGTCTCTAAGTACCCTTCAATTAAGGGCATCAACTTTGATTTGCCCCATGTCATTGAAGATGCCCACAAATTGTTAGCGTGAGTCATGTGTCTATATGTGTCTATCTGTAATAGAATTCTAGGTTGTACATAGTTCTATTTTATTTAAGACTCTTATATTTTTTTTTCTATATATACCTCTATTTTGAGGTAATAATACAATAAGAAATACATTTTCATTCAGCATATTTAACTTGGTATCAGAGCGGAGGTTCGTAAAGGAATTTTATCGTCTCTTTTCTGTCAGCGTCGCCATCACCCTGTCAGCACCGCCCCCTGTCCCTGCCGCCGCCTGTCCTGCGCCGCCCCTCTCGCGCCGCCGCTTGTCCAGCACCGCCTATCTCGTGCGCCTGTCTCTCCTGCGCCGCGAGTCCGCCAATCCAGCGCCGCGCCGCGCTCGCCTGTCCTGTCTCTCCCGCGCCGTGTCCCGCAGCGCCTGCTCGCTCGCCGTATCGTGCCTGTCCACTCGTCCGCCTGTGCGCCAGCTCGCCTGCACCTGTCTCCGCTCGCGTGCCTGTCTCAGTCGCCGCGCCTATCTCCGCCGCACCAGATCTGCAACCGTCTGCAGCCTGTCCTCACCTGCTGCAGTCCACGCCGCTAGACTCACCTGCCGCCGCTCCAGATCTGCCTACATACCAGCACACATCAAAACCCTAGCCCACACAATTTAGCCCAATTTTACCCTAGTCCACTTTCACCCCAATTTTACCTAGCCCACATCAAACCCCATCAAACCCTATCATCCCACTTAAAAAAAAAAAAACCCAAACTCACTGAACCTTAGCCCAGTCTCTTTCCCCTCAAACCATAACTGCCCAAGCCCGAAATTCAAAAAAAAAAAAAAAAACCAATTTCAGCAATAATCCAAGACCCATTTTCATCTAGCCCAATTTTAGCCCATTCTCAGTCAAGTCCAATTTTCAGTCCAGCCCAATTTTAGCCCATTCTCAGTCAAGCCCAATTTCAGCCCATTCCTATTAGTCTGTCAACGGTCTGTCCACTCATCAGTCAACACACAGTCATCAGTCCAATCAACAGACACAGTCAACAGAAGAAGCAGATGTTTCAAGTATCCAAGCACCAGATCCGATCACTGAAAATCAAAATGAAGCCACAACTGTTTCCTCTTCTACCCTTGATCAACTCCCTGGTACTGAAGGTTACTCATCTGAGGTATGCACACCCACTGATACTAATAGCATTGAGTCTAATGTTGGACAGTATGTGTTACCAAATAGGTCTACTCGGGGTCAACCAACCAAAAGATATGAACCAAATATTCATGCAAAATTAAAGTATCCAGTAGCCAACTACATGTCCACTAAAAGATTATCTCAGTCATATAAATTATTTGTAAATCAAATATCTGTTGTATCAGTACCTAACAAAGTACAAGATGCGTTGGGAGATCCAAAGTGGAGGAAGGCAATGGATGAAGAGATGGAGGCGTTACAGAAAAATGATACTTGGCAACTTGTGCCTCCACCACAGGACAAGAAGGCAGTTGGTTGTCGCTAGGTGTTTACTGTGAAACATAATGCTGATGGATCTATAAATCGATATAAAGCCCGCCTTGTAGCAAAAGGGTTCACTCAAACGTATGGTGTAGGCTACGATGAGACTTTTGCTCCTGTTGCCAAAATGAATACTATTCGGGTTTTGCTTTCTCTTACTGCTAACTTAGAATGGCCACTTCGACAGTTTGATGTTAAGAATGCGTTTCTTCATGGAGAGCTAGTCGAGGAGGTATACATGAGTCTTCCATCTGGATATGTAGCTAATTCTCCTGGTAATTTTGTATGCAAATTGAGGAAGTCTTTGTATGGTCTTAAGCAGTCCCCTCGTGCCTGGTTTGGAAGGTTTTCTCAGTTCATGCAGAAGGTTAGTTACAAACAGAGTAATTCAGACCATACGTTGTTTCTCAAACATCAACAAGGGAAGGTAACTGCTTTAATTATTTACGTTGATGATATGGTAATTACTGGCAATGATATTGTTGAGATTGATAGATTATAGAGACAACTAGCTTCTGAATTCGAGATGAAGGATTTGGGTGAACTGAAATACTTCTTAGGGATTGAGGTAGCTAGGGGAAGAGAAGGAATTTTTTTGTATCAGAGAAAGTACATTCTTGATCTGCTAACTGAGACAGGTATGTTGGATTGCAAACCTATTGACACTCCTATTGAGTAAAATCATTGTCTAGCAGAGTATCCAGATCAGGTACCAACTGATCGAGCTCGCTATCAGAGATTGGTTGGGCGCTTAATTTATTTAGTTCATACTAGACCAGATGTTGCATATGCGGTAAGTGTAGTAAGTCAATTCATGCATAACCCGAGTCAGAGTCACATGGATGCAGTTGTGAGGATTTTAAGGTACTTGAAATCAGCTCCAAGAAGAGGAGTAATGTTCTCTAAACACAACAACCCTCTTGAAGTTTTCGGCTTCACAGATGCAGATTGGGCAGGAAATATTACAGATAGAAGGTCGACATCAGGTTATTTCACTTTTGTGGGAGACAATTTCGTTACATAGAAAAGTAAGAAGCAGAAAGTTGTGGCACGATCCAGCGCTGAGGTTGAGTATAGAGGAATGACTCATGCGGTATGTGAATTACTGTGGATAAGAAATTTGCTATCTGATTTGGGTTTTGAACCAAAAAATACTATAAAGTTGTATTGTGACAATCGGGCAGCCATTGATATATCACAAAATCCAGTACAACATGATCGCACTAAGCATGTAAAGGTTGATCGTCATTTTATAAAAGAAAAGCTAGATGCCAAACTAATCAATTTCCCTTTTGTTCCCACTGGAAAGCAACTTGCAGATGTGCTCACCAAAGGAGTTTCCAAGAAGGTGTTTTATGACTCACTAAGCAAGTTGGGCATGATCGATATGTATGCTCCAACTTGAGGGAGAGTGTTAGTGTGAGTCATGTGTGATATGTGTCTATCTGTAATAGAATTCTAGGTTGTAAATAGTTCTATTTTATTTAGGGCTCTTATATTTTATTTTCTATATATACTTTTATTTTGAGGTAATAATACAATAACAAATACATTTTCATTCGGCATATTTAACTCAAATATCCTGGTACAAACAGCATCACGCTTAACTAATAAGTTGTTTATACTATGTACAAAGTCTTCACAAATATAACCTTGGCTGTCATATAAATATGAAGTGTAATGTCCCAATATTGAGTACCACCTAACATTGTTTTTTTTTTTTTCTTTTAATTTGTACTTTCACCTACGACATTACAATTTTTTGTATATTAAATTGTTCTCATGTATTGGAGATGCACAGGGGTGGAACATGTTGGGGGAGACATGTTCGTAAGTGTTCCAAAAGGAGATGCAATTTTCATGAAGGTTAGTACCACTTACTTACCAATCAATTCATGGCTAATTTTTAGCTGAAATACGATATAGCTTGATTATGGTGTTTGGAACAACGAACATTGAATGTAATCAACCCTACAGTGGATCTGTCACGATTGGAGCGACGAGCATTGCTTGAAATTTTTGAAAAATTGCTAAGATGCAGTTCTGGAGAATGGGAAAGTGATCCTGGCTGAGTGCATTCTTCCTGAGGCACCAAACACTAGCCTCGCCACCAAGGGAGTCATCCATATTGATGTTTTTATGTTGGCTCACAATCCAGGTGGTAAAGAGAGGACTCAGAGAGAATTTCAAGCCTTGGCTAAGGGGTCCGTGTAGTTTGCAATGCCTGCAATTCCTACATCATTGAATTTCTCAAGAAAGCTTAAGTCCTTCAATTTTACTTTTTCCCTAGTGTTGCACTCTTTTTGGTTCCACTCTCTCTTAACAGGTGCATTTACAGTTAACATGAAGCTCTTTTCGTACTAAGACAATGTAAAATGGGAAAAATTAGTAATTTGAATATGCTGCTTGTGTTGGAAATTGTAATAATACAACACTTAAAAAGGTCTCATTAACTACAACACTTAAAAAGGCCTCATTAACTACAACACTTACTCTGCAAAGATCAAGAGTCAAGAGTTGAGAAGAACGAACATAAGAAATTTAAACGGAAGATTCATGTTCAAGATACACATTACAAATTTAATAAAGAGGAAGAGGCATTATTATAACGGTGGCCCTCCCTCCAAGTGCATGCTTTAAACTGATGGAGCATGGGTCTTGAAAAGTTGTAAGCAATGTTCTTGATCCAAGTTCCTGCTCCAAAACTTGTTGTAGTACTCTGTATATGTAAATCCCCTATATATAGCTTCAGATCCATCATTCCCTGCAAGTGCTCTTGCTGGGCTGATTAGTGCACTATCACAAGGGCAGAGGAATGATGCTACTGAAAGTCTTGGCTTATCGGTATTAACTACTGCGCGATGCCACACACTCTTATAAATTCCATTGCTCAATGCCTGCAATCAAAAGTAGAAATCTCTCACTAACACTAGTGTCAATTATCAATGGTCTATTTGTTCCCTTCCCTTAAAAGCAATTAGAAGCAAAAGGACATAATTAAGCAATAGCATGCTTTGTTGAAATGAACTAACTCAAGGGAATTTACCTGCAATTGATCACCAATGTTAATGACAAAAGCATTAGGATGGGGATTAACAGCAACCCAGTTGCCGTCTTTGAGAACTTGAAGGCCAGTTACTTGAGGATCTTGGAGTAGAATAGTTAAAGCATTGGGGTCAGTATGTGCAGGCAATCCATAAGTGAGCTCTGGTTCTGGACATGGTGGATAATAGTTCACAGCCATATGCTGTCCTTGTTCACCTAACACATTCTTTATGTAATCTTTATCCAATCCTAAACTCTCTGATATTAGTTCCTCTATTCTATATCCAACTTCTCTAACTGCTACACAGTAGTTGCTTACAATTTCCCTGCCAAATTACTGCATTAGTTGTATAATTTAAGAATAACTATGCCTTTCTATATTCCATTCAAAGAAAAATGCTTCACGTATTGGGCTAAAAGCACGCATGTATAAAAAAAACATTAATTGTTTTATTTAAAAAAAATTTAAATTTTATCCTGTTGAGCTAAATCTTAAATTTGTTTTGTTATTAGTGTTTTTTATACGACGAATTGTTTTGCTTTTTTTAATGTCTTAATAAAACAAGTCACACAAATATTTATTTTAATATTATATAATATGAATAAATAAATTGGTAAATGAATGCATGAATAAATTATATCAAAATTTGGTGCATAAATAATTTAATTATTTAACTGATAATATATAAAATTGTTAAGTTAATAATTAAAAAAAATAAAATGAAATGAAATTATTGATTGTATTATTATATTTTAAAATAAACCAATTCAAATATTAAAAATATATATTAGCTCACGTAAAAAAATAAAAAGTAATAAATTAATAATTAAAAAAATTGCAGTTTTGTACCGTCACCCAAATTTAGTTGTTTTTTATTTCTATAAAAAATTAATAAGTTTTTACATATTGGTCGGGACAGCTATTCATTTAAAAAAGTTTTCTTTTTATTTTTTTAATAAATAATATAAATGTAATATATTAAACATTTTTAAATTATCGTCTTTTAATTTTAATTAAATGAGTGTTAAAAAAATAATATATTATTTAATTTTTTTAATTTTAAAAATATAAATTTAAATAAAAAAATATTAATTTTATTATTATAAATTTTAAAAAGTGTTATTTTTATTATTTTTTTAAATTTTTATAACAGTTGTGCAACCCGAGTATCTTATTTTACGGGAAAAAGAATTGCTTTATTTAGTACAACTTGAAGTACGAGTTCAAAACAGATGTAGGGTGTAACAATTATAATATAATATAAATGACTTATCAATCCATGACACTCTCTTCCTAACGTCAACACGGTTTTATTCCCTTACGTCAGCATGCATTAATTATGTCAGCTTTTCAATATTCTATTAAGAGTAATTATTATAAATTATTTATTATTTTATAAATACGTATGTGATGAAATAATATTAATTTAGTATTAATTTTTTTGAAAAACATAAATATTTAATACTAATTACAATATAATTAATGTAACTAATCAAGATTATATTAAGAATAATGAATATAGTTATTCATTAAACACCTCACTTCTCTTTATGTTGATCAAGTTGTCATACTGATCGGCAAGTACATAGTGGCTCATTTTTTTTCCCTTACCTTGTTGTGGCTATGTATATTTTAATAGTAGATAATTAAAATTGTGATTATTCGTAAAAATGTACCAAGTTTTTTTTCTTTCTAAATTAACTTTAATTAATTAAGTGTGGGGATGAAATAATTATTATAATTATAAACACATAATTAACCAAAATCAAACACATATTAACATTATATTTTAGCATACATTTAATTAGACTGTAAAACATATTTTAATAATAAAGACACAATACTTTGAATAATTTAATTAAATTTTTAAAATTTTAAATTTATATTATTAATTTTACTTAAAAACTTGTGATAAATAACTAAATAATTAAACATAATATCAATATTATAAAAAATTTAGTAAAATAAGTATTATTTTAAATTTTATTAGATTTTAAAACTAAATATATTTTTATATAATATCAAAAAATAAGGTTAACTGCTAGTTATTACCCAAAATCGGCCCATCCCTACGTGATCAGTTCGTATTATTCAACAATAAAAAAGAATTTTCAATAAACAACTACTAACGTTTTACACGTAGTAATATTTGCCACAATTCAATATATTATTATAGCCATAATTAATATTTAAAATGATAATTTTACCTAACAAAAATAACAATAAAATATAAATTTCAAGCATTATCACTATGACAAATTGACAATAACAAAATTATATTGTTCTAATATGTTAATTAAATATAATAATTTCTTTTTTTTCTTTAAATAACTTTTTCTTAAGTTGTCCTATTGATAAACACAAAATTAATGTAACCTAAGTGTAACTCATGACGCCCTTGTGCAGTATTTCAACATATAAAATAATTTATAAACTCCTTCAATAATTTAACAAATGTGACCTAATGTGCTTATTAGTTACTATTATATGTATAACTAAGGACTTTTTAGACTTGACTTTAACAAATAAAATAAGCTTTTAAAAAATATATAAATATATTAATTACCAAAATTTTAATCCTTTTTTTTTTATATAGGACACTTCAAGCTTATCTTTAGAGTTTGGATAAATGAGTATGAGGTCTAAACATATATAATATTAGTTTATTTTATAATACATTCCTGGAAAGATGCATACTTGTTTTTCAAACTCTTAAATCTATTGAAACCAATCTAGACCATCTAAATAACTATTTGAAAAATATTAATTAAATAACCATTCATCTAATAAAGTGTTAGTGGAACTTTAACATTTTTATTTCTTTTAATCTAACTATAAATAGAAGTTTAAATAAAAATATTTTTTTTATAAATTATATGTACTTTTTACTAACTTATTATAACACAACTGAAAGCTTACAAAGAGTAGTGTATACATGTAGCGGTTAGTATATATACAAGAGAATTGTTAAATGCACGTTAATATGTAGATATATTTAAAGTTGTACTAATTATAGCGTGTCACTTGAAATAATTTTACTAAAAAAGAAAAATATCATCATTTTTAAAGTTATTTTTTCATATAACAACGAATAATTAATATAAGTATAAAAAAATGCAAAAAAATTTATTTTATTTTCATTCCTTATTTATCTAATATTTATATTGTATAAAGAGTAAGTTGATGTGTAATTCTTATAGATGCTTTATACGTACCATAATTGTTTTATAAATGGCTAAAATATATTAATAGTCCATATATATTTTATTTACCTTATTATTTTTTATTATGATTTTTTAGTCATATTATTATGCAATTTTAACAAATTTAATCATAAAATTGAAATCAAGTCAAATTAAAAATTGTGGGTTAATTTTGACATATAATATTTAATTTTAAGTTGTTTTAATTTTGGGGCTAGATTTGTTAAAAATATATATAACGAATTGCAGGTGTGTATTCAATTAATATTTTTAATATCTTTTATGGAGTTTTAAAATTTAAGTTTATTCAAATAGATTTTTAAACACTTTATAAAAGTATAGATGTATTCAATTAGAAATTTAAAATTTTGTAAAAATCTATAAAAATTTAGGTATATTTAATTATAATTTTACAAAAAAATTTAAATTTTTTTAAAGTTCAAGTGTATTCAATTAAAATTTTATAAAAACCTTAAAAAAAATATGTATATTCAAAAAATCTTTGATTTTTAAAAAAAAATAAAAACTTAATATGACGAACTTTTAAATTAAAACAATACCCAATAACATACACTCATTATTCTCTCTATCTTAAAGATTTATAAGAATTTTCAATGAAAAAAATTCACTACAATCTATAAACACTATTAAAATCCACTTAGACTATTAAAAAATTAAAAAATATATATATTTCAATTTACAATTCTTTAAAAATCTCTCAAAAGTCTAATTTACAATCTTTAGTTTATTTTATCTTTTAAAAATTGAAAAGATTTATATATTTTAAAAAAATTAAAATGAAATGATGAATATAATCAAACTCACAAAAAAAAAAAAAAAAAAAAATATATATATATATATATACATGTTTTTTGTTTTGTTTTTGTTATGGTATGTTTGCGTTATAGATGATAGCAGTGCGCTTAAAAATTGCTAAAGCACATTACTCCGGCTTCCCAAGTAAATTGTAGATCTCATTATCTGTGCTCAAATAGTTTACAAGCGGCGTGAGCTCAGTCTCATCGTTCGTGGCGACATAAGCATCAAATTAGTAATCGACAGCACATGCTTTGTCATGTCCGGCGCTCTCATACCGCACAAAATAATCTTTTGTATTTTGATGACCAATAAAATACAGTTAATTGGAGACTTTGTAGTAATAATATTGAAATACGGTTCTATTATTATTATACCGAGTTCTGTCAGTTTCAAAATGAATAAAGCTATTTATTTTGTCCTTTCCTCTGACAAAGTCAAGTCAACCATATAACATCGAGTCTCTTGGTCCACGTCTTTAATTGTGTATTTATTATTGCTCATATAAAATATCTTCATGGGATATCCAATTGCGGTGCTAAATTTTAATGTCTTGAAATTTTACGTCTATTCTTATATTTAATCAAAAACATTTCCCTGAATTCATATATTTGTATTAATGTTTATTTTATTGTTACCCGTTAAAATATTTTTGAAGTGATAAAATTAAGGAAAATTACTAAAAATAACACCCCCTAAAAATTATAATAACAAAACTAGCACTCCCTTGTGTTCAATTAGAATTGAACGTTTAATATTGAACGTTCAATATTCAATTTGAACGTAAAATATTGAACGTTCAATATTCAATTTGAACGTAAAATATTGAACGTAAAATATTGAATAGGTCTAATTATCGTCATTCAATTCTAATTGAACGGATAATATTGAACGTTCAATATTGAACGAGTCCAAATTATCGTCGTTCAATTTTAATTGAACACAGGGGTGCTAGTTTTGTTATTATAATTTTTAGGGGGTGTTAGTTTTGTTATTTTCCCTAAAATTAATTATTTTTTAAAAAAATTCTACTATATAATATATTATAATTAAGTTTAGTATATATATATATATATATATATATATCAAGTATAAATAAAAGACCTAGTCACTGATCCCAACATTTATGTAATGTGAAAGTAAAACATTATTTTATATATTAAAAAAGTGAAATATTATTTTATAGATTTAAAAAAAAAAAAAAATGAAACATCTTTTAAATTTATTCGTACTATTTCCAAAATCTCTAACGTGCATTATCTTTGTCCTGCTTTCCATCGTTACCTCCTCCTCTATAATATACAGAGCAATATTTAAATAAATATATATTTTAAATAAAGAAAATCTTATGTCAATTAGCGTCCAAAAAAGACGCTAAGAAATTAGTGAAGAAGATCATGAGTCATGGATGACGTAATAATGCATGTGATATAATTCAAATTTAGAATTTTATCTGCCACAATACATATTTATCTCATGTATTAAAATAATTGTTAAAAAGTTAAATTATTAAAAAAAAACTATGATGTGTGTCATACTATAAGGTTGTTTTCTTCTAACACATCCTGCGTCGTTGAGTCCCTTAATATTAATATTTTTTGTGTTAGGTAGCATTTATTAGCACATAGAGGAGAGGAGGCTATGGAGTCTTGGTATTTAAATAATAATACTAGTTTTTAATTTTTCTTGATCAGCCTATTGTTATTTAGCTGGTTTAAATTTAGGATTTAAGTACGCTAACAAATTTTATTTTGAAATTTAAACAATCTAAACCAATTCAAAGAAGTGGGATGCAAATATAAACTTACATCGCATGTTTAGTAAGAAATTAAATGTTAAATATAAATGAGATTGATTTAATTAATATATTCTTCCTTATGGAATATGGAAACAATTCATACAACACACAATGCTACCTAGATCGATGCATTATTCCATTCATATCATTACTAGGATAACTTGAGCATCCATTAATTTTTCCTAAAACAAATTTTTTTTTTTTTTATACTAGAATTAGCACTTGAACAAAAATATGTATGATGTGTCCTTGAATAAAAATACTTAGGATAATTATATGAGATCTCGGGTGTGTTAATAGATATTATAGTTAGAATCCGTTAAAAGGGACCACTATATTCTACTGATTATCGTACAATTAGTGCATACAGAATCAACTAACATATCATAGAATATGACATCACATACAAGAACAACAATTATTTTATTAAAAAAAAATAATGCCAAGTAAAAACAAGGATAAAATTCATCACGAGGAGGGTTTAAAATTTTTCAGTTTGTTTTTTACATTAATTGTTGTTGTTATAATAGAAAATAAGAAGGAAGATGAGAGGAGGGCTTGTGTTAATTAGCACGAAATATAATTGACGAGAAATGAAAGTGTTAAAGTATATGCAAGAAGGTAGTGAGATAGAAGGAACTTACTTGAAAGTAGGAGGATTGGAGGGCCATTCAGGCATGTACTTGTGAAGTGGATAGCAATGAAGTCTAAGATAATCTCTCCAATTATGAACTTTCTCCTTATTCACATTGAAACTTGTAGACAATCTCATAGTTTTCGAAGGGTCTTCTGAGTATAACTTGAGCTTCTCTTCCACAGGTAGTCTAAAGAACTCATGAGCTACCTCTGACATTTTCTCTATTCCAGGCACCCCATGATTTATTACCTATTAATTAATAATAAAAATTAATCATACAATTTTTTTTTTTACTGAAATTAAACAAATGCTTAATTATATATATAAGCTAGCTAGGAATTGAAAGATATCAATATTATAAGTATACGTACGAACCTGGAAGAAACCATAAGATTTACAAGCATCACCAATTTGCTTAACAACTTGTGCTCGGTCCTGAGAACCCAAATCGATAACCGGAACATTCTCCAAGGCGGAAACATCATACAGTCTAGGCCTTTCGGATTCAGGTCGGATATAACTTTCCGGTAAGTTTTGGTAACGAACTCCGGAGGATAAGACTTTTGTGTCCATGGAATAATTTTGGTTTTAAAAAATGAAAAAATCTTAAGGACAGTAGTACTCTTAGACTAAAAGGAAATATGTTGCTGACTAAGCTTCCAGGAAATTGCTCAATTGTGTTGTGAAGATCAAGCTAGTAATCATCGCATATTTATAATAATATAATAAATAAATATGCACGTGTAATGGTGTAGTAGGACTAAGCAGATTGAAACTACATGTTTTTTTTTTTTTTTTTTTTTCTAATTTAAATATGATTCGATCTAAAGTAAATTTAAAAATATTAAATCTAAATTTGATCTAATAATTTACTCTATCTGAACCAATCTAAATTTGAACATATTGAATTTTTTAGATCAGATAAAGTCGGATTGAGTTTATAACTTATTTTTAAATTATTATTATACATAAAATACAATATATATTAACACTTAAATTTTAAATTGGTACATTATTAAGTAAATTTATTTTTTTATAGTTATAAATAAGAGAATTAAAATAATAAAAAATATGTTCTTAAATATTATTAAATTATTATAGAAGATTTAACATTTATTTTAAAATTAAAATAGTAATTTATTGTAATCGTAATATATATAATATTTAAATATATCATATTAAAAATAAAATATGTATTAATTTACAATTTTAGTAATAATTCGGTCCAAATTGTAATATAGCAGATTATAAAATTTATCAATTTAAATATAATTTCAATCTAAATAAATTATATAGTTTACAATTTAAATTTAATTTTATAATATTTATCAATTTAATTTGATCAAAATTAAATAAATTGGATCAAAATTTTATGTGAAATCATCGGATTATTTGGGCAAAACCTTTAACTTAAAGCATACGGCTGCCCCCACAGAGGTCAACTAATGTTAATTTTGTAATTAACAACTAGTAAAATTAGCTGTCGTACTGAGAATGACAGCCAAATCACAAATAATGACCACTACTTAATTTCATCATCATGTCAATTTCGAACTAGGATTTACTCATTTACTTCATATTTACATTGTGATTCTTGTTTAAATCAAATCATTAATTTAAAGAAATCGTAATTTCATCGATTAAAAGTTGATTCCGTCACTTTTTTCTTGTTGGATTACACACTACAAGTTACTTCATTTAAAATACGAATAACGGATGCATTTGAATATTATTTTTAATTTATGCGTAAATTAAGATATTTTTGATAATAATTAATATTTTTTTAAAAAAATAACAAAAATAATACTATTTAAAATTTATAATAATAAAATTAATATTTTTTGTATTTAAATTTATATTTTTACAATTAAAAAAATTACTAATATATCATTTTTTTAACACTCATTCAATTAAAATTGAACTACTGTAATTTAAACCTATTTAATATAGAATTATCAATATTTTACGGTCAAATTAAACGTTTAATATTATCAAAATGCTAATTTTATAATTATAAATTTTAAGAGTGTTATTTTTAATAATTTTTATCTTTTCTCATCATCATTATTATTATTATTCTTTTCAAACCTTTGCCTTTAGTTTACATACATTGTAACAAGACAATCATTGAGTTATAATTAATGATGAGTTTGATAACATTAAGATTTATATTTTATGATTATTGATATTTTATCTATATAATCTTTCGGAAAATCATGTAAGATAATGGTATTTTTATGGGAAAAAAAAAATTAAAAACCTAACTTTTTGATTTAAAAAAAAAAAAAAAGGCTAAACTACACTGGTCCCTATATTTTATTTAATTATACACCTCGGTCTTTTATTATTTTTTCTGACGTGGTCTTTTTATATTTTAATTTTAATAAATTTAATTAAAAATTAAAATCAACTTGAAATTAAATATCCTATGCCAAAATTAACTGTGTTATCACGTATGGAATAAATTAAACCAAGTCAAATATTTTAGTTTTTTTTTTTTTTTTTTTTCTGATTTACTAAAAAATATTTTTAATTTTATATGGCTTGTGAACTAGAGTGGGTAGAATTGTATTTTGGTCCATGACAACGTAATGGTGTTGCACACACTCTCTTGTGCTCGTGATTTTGGGTGGGTTGGGGATTACCCAAATGTGTTGATTCTTAATAAATAATAAAAGAAAATAGCAAAAAGTTATTATTAAAACATAAAACTTTAGATTTAATTATATGGTATATTTTTTTTATAAATAAAAGTTTTATTTTTAATTCATTTAAAAAAAATATATTATTTTTTTTACAATGTAAAATAATATTTTTTTTAACAAAAAATATGTATTGTTTTATATTGTAAAAAAAAAAATATTTTTTACGAAAAATATATATATATTTTTTAATACAAAAAATAATAATTTTTTTAATAGGTTAAAAATGAAACAATGTGAGTATGTGGGTCAGACATGCACCGAAAAAACTTATTTAGACATGTAAAAAATATGTGATTCGACTATTAGTTTTGCAATACATTTTTTTTAAGTGTTCAATTTTTTTATCTTAGTTTCACAAATAAACTAAATATAAGAAAAACAGGGGGAAAAAAAAACTCTCCGGTTTTCATTTGATCAAGTTTCAATTTTAATTCCTTAAAAATAAATATTTTTTTTGTCTTATGAAAATAAAACATGTGTATTGAAAAAAACATAAAAAAAGTATATGCATTACATGAAATAAATTTAAAATAAAATTTTATATATAAATAAAATTATATCGTAGAATTAAAGAAAGCCGTCCTATCTAAAGACTAACGACAAAGTATGAATTCATGGATCTCAATTCAAGGGGGAAGAAAACGCAGGGCCATGAATTTCAATCTATAGCCAAAAAGCAAGCAGATAAAAATTGAAATGTGTCCATCACGTTTACACATACGATGAGCTTGTTAATTAACATATTTAAAAAAACAAATTGCATTGTTAAAAAAAGAAAAGGATTGTATGAAATAAATGTTATTTGATTGACTTGAAATCCAATATGAGTAATCTTTGACGTTGATTGATTGATTGAGTTCCCAAGGTCTTTGGTCTTCGTCATTTAGCGTTTTTTTATTTAGATAATTGAGAGTGAATAATTTTTTTTTTTTTATATTATTAATTAATAACATATATATTATTTATTTATAATAAATTTATTTAAAAATAATTCTTTATAAATATAAAATAAACAACTAATGAATGTGGTGGTGATACAGTCTTTGGTCTTCGTCATTTAGCGTTTTTTTATTTAGATAATTGAGAGTGAATAAATATTTTTTTTTTATATTAATTAATAACATATATATTATTTATTTATAATAAATTTATTTAATAATAATATCACTAAAAAATAATCCTTTATAAATATAAAATAAACTAATGAATGGGGTAATTATTACCACCACATTGTAATCACCAGTTCTCATAAGATATCCACAAATATTTTTTTTATCGGCAACTGCGGTGGTTGTTGGATGGGTGGGTTTCAAAGGCTACTTGAAATAAGATGCATCTTGATTCTCTTACACTGCTGTTTTCCTCTATGCAATCATGGTAGCAGAAGTGGAAGAAAAGCAAGACCCAGCAAAAACAACGTCTACTGGTGGTGACGACGATGAAAAATATTAAAGAGAGAGAGATAGGCGAGAAAGAAAGAGACTAAAGGTTGTTATAAATGTTCTAGAACAATAAGATAAAGAAAAGGCTAGAAGGATAAAAATGTAAAATTATGTATATGAAATGCGGTCATATGGCGAGAAAGGAAAAAAAATGGTATCGAGTAGAAAAAAACTATATAATGGGGCAATATTTCCAATTTCACCGGCTAAAATGTAGAATTTTTGTCCTCCTATAGTGCATTTAAGAGGGTAATTATACTTCTTTTTCGTGAGACGGCAGCATTTATATATATATGTATTTACGATTTTATCCCTACCAATATTAGAAATATTTTGCTATAATTTAAGGGGTTCTCACTTCATTATATCAGATGATGATGACAATAAATCTCTCATTGTTGGTGGAATAAAAGATCAAGATGTCGTTTCCTTAGAAACTCTTGGTAGTGTGTTTTAGATTCAAGATCTGATGGTGTATTTGAGACTTATTTTATAAAAAAGTGACTTAAAAGTGAAAGATGAAGATAACATATATTACAGTTACAGGTTTCAAAGCTTTTCTTAAGATTTTAACAAAATTGTTCACATTTCTTTCTTGGTAAGAGATCACCTTCTCTATTTCTCTTTGTTAATGGTAGTTCTAGCTCTTATTTTTCTTGTAAAGTTGGAAGATGAAGATGACAGATATTACAATTATGAGTTTTACATGATCACTGTGAGTATGTAAACACATATTACATATTAGAAATTATGTATGTAAACTGTGTTACATATTTATTATGAGTATGTAAACACATATTACATATCATAGATTATGTATGTAAATTGTGTTACTTATTCATGGTGAGTACGTAAACTTTGTTACATACTCATATGAGTATGTAACGCAGTTTATATACCAAAAATTATGTATGTAAATTGTATTATATATTCATTTAACATGTATGTAAACTGTATTACATACTTATACTGAGTATGTAACAAGCGTTACATATCTCGCATACCTACAATACATGATCTCTGATACATGATTATTGAATGGGAAGAAGATTAGCATATGATTAGCATATGAAGGTATTGGTAGAAGAAAATTATTGCATGTATTACATATTTTTATGCTTTATATATAAATATTTACATTCAAGTTTTACATATGTAACAAGTCGATAATTCTTACTATTTGAAGCTGTCTCTTTGGATCATAATTATACAAAACTTATAAAATATGTTTTTCTTTCTATTTACTATGAGAAAAAGGGCGATGATAATATAGAATAGCGCGACAAATCTATTTTATAGTTTGTTTGTAGTTATTTGTTAAACTTAAATGATATTTATGTAATATACTTAAATTATGGGTAACTAAAATGCCCAATTTTGGTACTAATTTTGTAAGTTATAAAAATAATAATTTGCAAATAAAATCTATGCTATTTATGCCATTTTCTCCTAAAATGTATAGCGGATGCATATGTACTATATGAATAATGGGTTGTTTTTGGGCTGGAGTTAAAAACTAAATTGGGCTTTGGAAACATCCTAGTCCAAAGTCTAATTATGCGTTCTGGTATTACTAAGTGGTGTGATTACTTTCGGCCTGGTTCAAAATTTGCATACTAATACTAGGCGCATGCAAATTTAAACTTAAATATATATTCATATTAACTATAGCTTTCTATGTGCCAAAACAATTTATTAAATGATGAAATTATTCATTTTAAAAAAACTATGTTAACTTAGTAAATTACAATTGACATAGTGTTAATTTAAGTATACATTTATGTAATATTAATATTTCTTCTCCAATGTAATTTGTGTAAATTTAACTATAAATTTATGTAATATTAATATATTTTTTAAAAATAATAAATAATTTTTCTCTTAATTTAATGTGTAAAGTGCAATTCTTAAAATAAACCTATCAACTTATTCATAAATTATTAAATTAATGAATGCCATCCTCTTTCTTCTCGGTAGAAAAGAAAAGAAAAAAAATTAATGAATACCATCTCTTTTCCACCTACTTCTACTTTTATAGGTAAGAGCACAAATTTGAAGATGCGAACGCCTCTCAGACTCATGATTCTCTTTTTTAAAACCAAAACAAAATTATAATCTTTCCCGGGAAAAACGGAGGAGAAATTATTTAAAATTAGTATAAATAGGAAGAGGGAATATATTAGATGAAATATGTGGGATTGATATTTTAATGGTATTTATATTTATTTTAAGTATAATTTAAAAAATACGTAAGTCTTTTAATTGATACTTTTTTTTTTTTGATTAAAAATTAATTACATGCATATTACATAACAAAAAATGAAGGATAATTTAATCATCTTATTATTATTATTATTATTATTATTATTATTATTATTATTATTACTGTTGTTGTTGTTGTTGTTTGGATTTTATATTATATTAGTACTGTAGCTTTTAAGATAATTAATTTATTCATATAATTTTAAAAAAAGTTTAAGTTAAATTTAAATTTAAAAAATTAAGATTTTTTTAAGAATAAAATAAAAAATTATTAAAATTAAATAAAAGCTCTTTATCTTCTTTCGATCTCAATTTTTAATTTTTAACTATCTATTTTTTTATTAATAATTATATAGTTTTGTTATTTCAATTTTATAAATAAAACTTAGTTTTTTATTTATTTCATTGGCCAAAATAAATTGAATACAATATCAATATCTTTCAATTATTTGTTATTTCTTTATTTTATTTATTTGTCTAAATCTTTAACTCTAATTCCTCTATTAATTTTTTTCCTCCTATTTTACATAAATTTGGTATTAGAGTCAACAAAATTTAATTTTCTTAAATTAAATTTATATTCAAATTTTCTCAAACAAAAAGAAGCCACTTAGAAAGAAAAAGGAAAAAAAAATGGTTTTAGTAAAATAGGAGATAAAACAAATATATAGAGTTTTAATTTTTTATTTTAATTTTTTATTTGTTAATAATTTTTTTAAATTATATAACTAAATTAGTTCATCTTTAAAGTTACAAGACTAATATATCACTTACTTAAAGTTATATGATTAATATTTTTTTAAATGAATATTAAAAATTTAATTTTTAAAATAATATAAGTAAATAAAAAATTGAATTTAAAATGAATTAAAAAAATGAAGAAAATTAAAGAATTAAAATTTTGATTTTTTTTTTTCAAAATTTTGAATTTGCTTTAAAAAAAAAAAAGAACTATTTGGACTTAGTATTTTTGATGAATTAAAGGACCCTATGGATATAACTTAAAAATAGAAAACTAAGTGTATATTTTAAAGAATTATAGAATCTTAATATTAAAAGATACAAAATTAAAGTATATTTTTTTAAAGAATTATAAGACTTACAAAATTTTTAACTTAAAAAAAAGGCATTTTGAATAAATTTAGAACAATAAAAAACTTAAACTATAATTGAGGCTTGAACTTAGATTGTTAATATATACAAGTATATTTTATTGCATTGAACTACAGATAAATAAAAAACATTTTGATAATTTTTTAGCAAAATAAAATTTTAAACTATCTTTACTTTATAAATAAAAACATTTCAATTTTTTAGTTTTATTTATAGTACAATCTAGTCTCGACATGATCAATACCAGTGCAATAGTTATTAACAAAAAGCCGAAACCAACCTCAAGTTAAGCTTTCTAGTTAATTGTTATTAATAGTTTTATTTATTTTATTAGTTTTGGGTCCGGGGTACTACATATAATATAATTATATTATTTAAATTATTTATTTTAATAAAATTATTTAAATTAACAAATAATTTATAAATAATTTTATAGATAATACATTTATTTTTTTGTCTTATATTTTGTGTTAATATATTTTTATTTTAATACTTAATTTAAAATATTGATATTAATTTTAAAAAATGAATAATAATTTGTTATTTAAATTTAATAAATATATAATAGTATTGATTGTCGATATTGTTCCACAATTATTTATTTTGAAAAGTATTTTTAAACACGATTTTTAAATTTGATAATTATATGAAAATATTTTAGTATTTATTGATGTACAAGAGAAATTAATTCATAAAAATTGCATTTATTATATGAGTATTTTCATATTTGTTAATGTACTAAAAAATAACAAAAAAAATAAAGAATAATCAAAATTGTACACAATATAATTAATAAAATAATTATTTATTTGAATTATATTTATTATAAAGATAACTTAATATTTATTTGTGTACGAAAAAAATTAAAAATATGAATATTCATAAAACTATCAAATATAACTATAAATAAAAATATGATATATTAGTATAAAAGTATTTTAATATTTAATAGTGTAAAAAAATCAATAATAATTAAATAATAAAAAAAGTAAAAACTAAAAATTGAAAATTGAAAAGAAAGAAAAAGACAAAGCCAAAATCGAAAGATAAAACTAACAAATACAATTAGACATAAAAATATGATATAATAGTTTAGAGACATTTTAATATTTAGTAGTGTAAAAAAAAAATTAAATAATAAAAAATATTAAAGCTAAAAATTGAAGGAAAAAAATAAAAGGGTAAAATTAGAAAAACAATATACAATAAAATTACAAAATGTAACAAATGGGATAAAAAAAAATATACATAATTTTTATTTTTATTTTTATTCTTTTCATTTTTTATTTAATTTTTTAATAATTTTTTAAATTATATATTAAATTAATTCATCTTTAAAGTTACAAGATTAATATATTATTTACTTAAAATTATATATTCAATGCAACATAAGAATAATAATAAAAAATTTAAAATTATTAAATTATTCTTATTTTTTGTTATATAATATGTATCTGTTTAATTTTTAATTAAAAAAATATTAATTTAAATATTTAAATATTTTTAAAATACAACTTATAAATTTGAATAATAATATGTATCGAAAGATAAATACGAGTAAATTAAGGTACGCACCTCGAATTATATGCTATAGAAAATAGAAACAATGGAAAATAGAGAGTCAAATTTTCAATCAATTTCCGCTGAAAATGGATAGCTCGACACCAGAATCCCATCTCAGATCCGAGAGCTTGATAGAATAAATACCCCCATATAGATGCGTTTCAACTAAATGACTTCACTTGCCAAAAATCGATTTACGGTGTCGTTTTGAAAGCCTGGAATTACTGGTATAATCCTCCAGAATTTTACACGTTTTCTTGCTAGTTCTATTAGGTTACAAGACTAGTTATAAATCTAAAAAACTCAGCGGCATTGAACACCCATCACCAGCAGTGAAAAGAATTACAAATTGTAGTATTTCTTCATCTCCTTTTCATCTGCTTTTTGCTTGTTAGCAATGGAAAGTTTTTTTTTTTTCCCAATTTTTGAGTTATTTTTGCTTTCTTTCTTTGTTTATACTTCATTTTCTGCATTTTTTTTAAATTGTTGATAAATCTTTTGGTTTTGTTTGATTTTATGTTTTCTTCACTGCTCATATTCAATTATCATTTTTTGTCTCAGATTATTGTGTTTCTTCGTCTCGTTTTTGCACGGTAGCATTGGTGACTTATTTTTTTTTTCAAATTTTAATTTGTTCTGCTTTGTTATTTGTTTGTCATCATCGTTTTCTCAATTCTGTAACTTTTCCAAAAATTTACATAATGTTCCGTACGACTTCTAAAAATGTAAATTAATTTCCGTACTGCTTTCAAAAATATAAACATTAACTATCAAGTGGTAGACGTCGGAATGTGACGAGGATGCTGGAATACATACGCAGATCAGTGGCAGGAGATGATTGACAACGGCTTGCAGCAGTTGACGGAACTGTTCATCATCGTTTTCTCAATTATGTAACCTTTCCAGAAACTTACGTAATGTTCCGTACAACTTCCAAAAATGTAAATTAATTTTCGTACAGCTTCCAAAAATATAAACATTAACTAAGGGTAAGTTTGTAAATGCAAACTTTAGTTATACTGCAAAACGGTTCGTATTAGATTAAAATCATGCTATTTTTATCCAACTGTACCTTCTATTCATATATCCCCTATTTCAGTCACCGACTCGAGCTTGATAACCTATCAATCTCCTCATCCAATCTACTCCATGGCCTTTGGCCCAACCCAAACTCGTACACTCCATCATGGAATTGCCGTTGGAAGATTCATCGAAGAGTATTACAATCGCGTATCTGTCGACTCAGAGACCCAAACCCTAAAGCCCAATCCAGCCCTCTTATTTGATCATCGTTACCCTCCTACCAAGCTTATGTTCAATCCTTCCAATCTCAACTAATCCACCGATGTTTCCGCTTCCTCTGGCGCCTTTCTCCTTCTCTGGGAAATTTGGGAGGATTCTACCGAACCCATTTCAGTTCTCAGTAACAGCAAATCCAGCGTGTTCTGTGCCCCTTTCACCTCGTTCGACTGGAATGATACTGAACCCAGAAAAATTGGGACCTCAAGCATGGACACTACATGCACAATTTGGGATATCGACAAAGGCGTTGTTGAAACTCAGCTTATAAGGAGGTTTACGACATTGTTTGGGGTGAAGCTAGGGTTTTTGCTTCGGTTTCAGCTGATGGGTCGGTGAGAATTTCCGATTTGAGGGATAAAGAACACTCAAGTATTATATACGAGAGTCCTCAGTCTGATAATCCTTTGCTTAAATTGGCTTGGAATAAGCAGGATTTGAGGGTCATGGCAACTATTTTTGATGGATTGTAATAAAGTAGTGATTTTGGATATAAGGTCTCCTACAATGCCTGTGGCAGAGTTGGAGAGGCATAGGGGTAGTATTAATGCTATTGCTTGGACACCTCAGAGTTATAGACATATTTGTTCAGCTGGGGATGATACTCAGGCTCTTATTTGGGAGCTACCCACTGTGGCTGGACCAAACGGGATTGATCCCATGTCTATGTACTCTGCTGGGTCTGAAATCAATCAGCTACAATGGTCAGCAGCACAACCCGACTGGATTGCCATTGGTTTTTCAAACAAAATGCAGCTTTTGAGAGTTTGAGGTTCGGCAACAATTCTATGTCTTATTAGTTTCCTTATGTTGTAGATTTTACTCTGTATTATACTTGGATAGCTATTGTGAAATGTCACTAGTCATCACTATTTCATGGTGGTAGTCTCACTAATTTTCTAAAGGCATTCAAACAAAAATATCATATTTTCTTTCTTTGGATCGTTGAGAATTATAACAATATCAAGTATGTGCTTAGTTGCTTTATTTGCAAACAAGCCTTATAATAATTAACATAACAAATCAATATTTTAGATCTGTAGGAATCTAATAGGAAACTAGCCAGTCAAATTTGGAAACACCAAAGAGACGAGGACAAATTTCGTAAAAACCATGCCTTTTAAAAATTTGAGGCAACAAAGCAGTTACTCTTATCTTATGCATTCCAAACACGAATGAGAGATGTCACAACTCTTCTCTACGACGCAAGTATCTTTTTCTCTATTCATACATGAAAGGGAATAATATTATGGTTGTATTGTAATTGAAATAAATAATAATGCTAAAATTAATTTTTTAAAAATTATAAGTGAGGTAAAATTAAGAACTAATTTTTATTTATTTATTTATAAATGAGATAAAATGAGAAAATAAAATTATAAATAATTATACAAATTGTGAAAAAAAATAGATTATTTTAAATAAGAATTAGTGTTATTGTTGTAATATTTTTATATTTTATTATAAACTAACAGTCGAATGATTTTGAATAGGATTATTATTAGTGTTACTATATAAGCATACATGTCATTGGTTTTATGCTAGAGCTGTAATCTATGATAGTTAAATTTCGTTCATCTGTAGTTAATTGTCTGTTAGCTCTGACACTTTATGACAAACAAACGGTTATTTTAAGTACGAAAAAAAATGTTGCATTGATGCTTATAATCGAGCGCCTGAGATCGCCAGCCTTCTTCTTCGTTAGTTCCAGACTTCCGGTCCCGATCTATACTTGGTGGCAAAATCGATTTTCAAGAAGCATGTTGATATTGCAGATACCTAAGAATAGATATAGTGTTAAGTTAGTTACTTTTTTTTGCATGCATAATTCACTTAAAAGAGCTAAATATTTTCTTTAATATATAACATTTACTCTTTAAATAATAGTATATGCCTATTGAACCTACAATTAAAAAAAAAAACGCAATAATTAATTAATTACTAAAAACATAAGTTTAAAGTTTTTTTTTTTTTTGTGTGTGTGTGTGAAATAATGTACTCGTACTCAGTAAAACACTCACACTTGTATACAATGATAGGATTTTAAGTGAAAGAATTAACTACAACTAACAAAACAAAAATATAAAAGTAGCCACACGAACTCATTTCAAACAATAAAAGCTAGCTGTTCGGATCATTGTATTTTTCAATGGATTGATTCGATTTTTTTTCCCCCTTTCAGGAACCAATTAAGATTAAGTTGGTAACGTTTTTTTGTTCAAACACAATCTTATACAAAATTTGCAGTCCCCTACTACCAAGTACCAACGAGAAAAGCCTATAATCGTTCAAAAGAAATGAGGGAAAGCCTTAAGTTTTTTTTTACTTTTAATGTAAATAATTTTTTTTTTTTTTTAGTATTATAAAAAAATGAATATAATATAACTGAGTCATTTATACACTGAATAATTATTTTTATTAACTATAAATATTAAACTGGTCCCCTATTTTGCTAGTCTTTTATCTATGTTAAAAAAAAAAAAAAAAAACAACAACAAAGAAAGAAAGAAGGAGCTTTTAGTTTTGGAATATTATTGCTTTTATTAACAAGTTGATTAAATTAAACGAGTTCAAACACGGTACCATTATGATGCATGCGTGAAATTTTTGTAATTATACCATAAGATAATTGGGTGACTTGGGATGTTACTCCTTCACCAACTCATCATCAATTGTATTGACTTGGGATGTTATTCAAAATTTACTCTTAACCAATTATATTTATTTATATTATATATCATTTATTTTATTTTATGAGCATTGAATACAAATATCAAACCCCAACCCCCTAACTCATGTCTTAAGAAAATAATACAATATTGTAGGTGGGTCAGGTTTAAATGCTAATGGAAAAAAAGGCAAGTTGTTCGGTTGCAGAGTTAAGAGGGTAAGGGTGTTGGTTAAATAATTTAAGAAACATGAGTTGTGTTCATCTTTTTTCCTGGCTACACCACTACCTTCAATATATCTCCTTCATGACCAAATTCTTAGCTTCTTTTATGTTGAAACGTTGTAATACTGATGATGATGAGGATCGTCCACCTGCTTCACAAGTGCCAGTCCCAGCTGTGAGAAGCTTGGTAGCCGAATGGAACAAGAAGCAAATAACAGTGATGCCATTCAAAAGCTACCTCCATGAAATTAATAACAAGGAAGATGAAGAGGGCAGTACTAGTGTTTGCATAGTGTGTATGAATTGTATTGAGGGAAGCCATGAGATTAGAGTTCCTTGCAATTGTGATCATGTTTTTCACAAACACTGCCTTGATGTCTGGCTAGATCAGGGCAGACTCACTTGTCCTCTCTGTAGGTCCTACTTGTTTCCTCCAAATCCAATTATTAATCAACTGCATCTTCATCCTGCCACTGCCCATCATCATGATCCATGGAGATTGGAGAGGATGCTTTATCTTTTCGGTGAGGATTATGAATTCATATCATATATCTGACCCAGATATTTCTCAGTTTTTCTTCTAGTTCAATATTATTAAATTAATTTTATAAGATAATTTAGCAATAATAAATAAATAAATAAAAGTGAAATTATTATTATTATTATTTAAACAATAATAGAAGACACAAATTTATGAACAAATATAGTAATATAAATACAAAATTGTAGCAAAATTGTACTGAAAAACTATAAAGAAGTCAAATCAAATTAGTCATACATAAGAAGAAGAAGAAGAAGTAGTTAATTTTAACACTTATTATTTAGCATTGATCAAATGATTCGATTTAGCATTGATCTACTAGAGAACCAAAACAATAGTGTGGTTTGAAAATTTTAAAATCGAAGAACTCAAAACATATTTTCTTTATGAGAGTAAAAATGAAAGGAAAATGCCGCAATCTTATTATTTATTACGTATAAAAATAATATTTTGATATAAAGTTCAATAAAACTTATCAAAACTTTAAATATATAAGAATATTTTTTTTGGAATGAAATAGTTTTGGTAAGATAGTATTTTCAAGAAATATGGGTAGATCTATCAATTACAGGGTTTGGTAAGTTCAGATATTAAAAAACAAGAGTGCAATAACATTTATTGAATCATTTGATTCAAATTATTGTTCTTTTAAAATGATCGATAAACAAAACCATGATTTCTTCTTATTTTGCTTTTAATATACGAGTAATGATAAATTATGTATGTTCTAATAGATTACTATTGTCTATTGCTTTAAAAAATAAATCTTCCAATTGTTAGTTCGATGAAAAGTCGTTTTCCCTCACCATATAATTCAAACTCAAAAGTCACGTGTAAGCCAATATCATTTCGTTTTTTTCTTTTATTTCTTTTTATTGAAAAGCCAATATCATTTCATGCTCCTTTAATATCGTAGATGAAAATGTTTTGGACATTGTAAATAATATCTAGCAGATATTTATATGATATTGATATATGTTATTTAAGATAATGTTAACAATATTGGTATTTATAAAATAAAATATTAGTTTATAATAAAGATATTATTAATAAAATATTAAATTTCCCGTCAATTATTTAAATTTAAATCTCAATTCACGCATCTTACATTTACTATATATATATATGCTTGTTATTTGAATTTAATGTTTTTAGTACAAATAAATGATATTTATTACTCAAAAGAAAAAGAAAAAAAAAAAAAAAAATTTGATAGTAGGAATATATGACCTCTACATGTGCTTCCGCATTCCCCTTCTCGTTTTTTTAGGACGTAAATTTGGGTGAGTTTAGTTAATCTAAGCCTAAAATTTTGAGATTAGGCTAGATTTATGCTCCATATATATTTTCGAACCGTACTAGATCGAATTTTTTTACATTCAGGCGTGATTTTTTTTTTTTTTTTTTAACTTTAAAAACTGAATTTCACATCCCTATTCTACCAAATTTCTGCTCCCCAAAACCCCTTCTCTCTTTTCATCCATGACCCAGCGTACCTTCGCCACCCCACTGTGTCTCTTCCAATGGCTCAAGTCTCGTTTGCGAGGAGCTCGGTTCACTGATTAATGGGTCCTCTATCGATTTGGAAAATGGTGACATTGTGAGGGTTGTTCCGGGTTCATACCGGAAGAAGGTGGAGGAGCGAAATTCAGAGTCGTATCCGGGTTTGCCGGTTTGTTATGTGTTGCACTCTGTGGATGGCTTACCTGAGGGTGAGTTTTGTACGGATGAAGACAACGAATATCCAAATTGTGACAGTTTGAAGATTGTGAATGAGGCTGTGTCTGTCAAGACGCATTTCTGGAAATTGGTTAGTTCCGATTGGGTTTGGAGCTATTGATGTTCTAATATCGTACTGCTTTAATTCATGCTACTTAATTTTGAGGATTTCAGTTGTTAGTTAGTTCATACAGGAGATAAATTGATCCCATAATGGTACTGTAAATGACATAAGTTTTAAATTCAGTTATGAATTCATGTAAACTTGGTTTTTTACCTCAAATAAAAAATGTATTTTGCTCATCTTCTGAGACTGTGTAATTGTTATTGCTTCTGGGAGTTATTAATTTACTGTTTCTTTGTTCATATTTTAATCACGCTTCAATGATGAAGTTCTTTCCATGTTGATTAGTCATCAAAAAAAAAAAAAAACTCACACATGCAGAGGGATTCAATGCCGACACAGTGTAGACCTACATCAAATAAAATAGTTTAGGCCATGCCCTAAGCGGCTAAAGATGGAATGTGGAAGTCTTGAAAACCTATGTATCAAAGATTGATCTTTGAATGGAAACGCATACAAGTTGAAACTTTGGGGCTGGTGATGGTTATGGTGCTCCAAATCCAGTGACACATCGCTAAAGGAGGGGTCAGATGTAAGGCAGTTTATTGTACATTGGAAATTTGATAACTTCGTAATGTCCTGTCGTTCTTGTCCATTATGAGATTTTGCTCTGCTGTCTGTCCCTGAAACCTTTTTTAATGAATAATTGCCCAGAAAATTGTGGAGTAACACTCATCCATGAAGCAAGCCTGTCAAACCCATTTTTGATGGAAGCTGCCACTGAATGAAGGGGTTTGATATCGGGTAGGATAAGTCGTTAGGAATCAAAGTTCTGTCATTGAAAGATAAAATTTTAGTTTGTTTTGCAGTTACTTTGAGCTTTTAGGGTCTAGTCAAATTTTATGCCTTTGAAAGCGTGATATACTGGAGTAGGAGAGTAGCTATGATAGACATACTTATCGAGTATATGTTACGACTAATTATGAATGATTCCAATTATTAGAGAAAAGGTTAGAAAATTGATATTGGAATGAAAATTGTAAAGACAGAAACAAGGAGGCTGTGTTGGATTCTCTTGGAAGTTGTGAATTTAAATAATAAAAAAATGACGAGAAAAAGTGCAAAAATTTACTTTTTTAAAAGTTTATCTCACATAGTTTTGTTTTGTTTTTTTTTTTATATCTCTGAGAAGATATATGTAAGCAATTAGATTTATAATTGAGATTGGGTCTTAAGGACACCCACTTTTATTTAAGCAATTGTGAGTCCATTTACATGAGCGTTTCGGCCGTGCTGAGCCTAGTGAGGTGAGGTGACACTTTATTTTTTTGAAAAAAATTTATTTATTAAAATTATTTTTTCTAACAGTCAAAAATTTTGTTCTTATCTAAACCGAGTTATTCACGTTGTGACCGTTATTTTTTTATCGTTCTGTTCCTATACTCCTAAACAGAGTTTTACGAACGATCTCATTACTGACCGTTTATTTTATGACTGTTTGTTCATTGTGAACGTTACCTATGTCTCCATTTTCCTGCGAACTCAACTATAAATAGAGGGCTATAGCTCTCAGTTTTTTGTAACTCAGAACTAACATTCTTCCTCACATAAACTTTCTCGAACTTTCTCTCTTCTCATTTTTCTCCATAAATAGTTTATTCTATTATAGACATTCTTCCATACATAAATACTTTTCTAATACATAAATTATTCAAAAATTAATTTTTCGATTCCGAGCAACTTAAATTTGGAGGTGTAATATTTCGGTATTCAACTAGTGTAGTGAAGGTTCGAGACAGGTTCATATTCTGGGCTGTTTTATCTTGAGGACGAGAGGTTCTTACTGCTTGCACATTTTGGACAGAGCCATGAAACGTCTTAAATAAAACGACCTAGTCCGCGACTCAATCCAAACAATATATAATAGTCAATGACAATTTCGATCCTATTTATTTTTTACTGCAGCAACAGATTCTATTGGCTTCTCCTATGTTTGTGTTGATCCTATTTTGTAGTTCTCTCTTTTTAAGTTTATTTTATGTTTGTGTCCGTTGTAGATTCCATTACGTAAAAGCAGAACTTTCCAGTTTGAATTGGTGAACCAAGCTTGTTGTTCCTTGGATGAACCTAATATGAAGATAGCCTTGGTGTAACTTGTTGAGCTCTCAAGGCATTTGCAATCAGGACTTGCGTCAAATTCAAGGTTTCTATGTATATTTTTATATTAGCGAAATGCTTGAAATAATACTGTTATATGGATAAATTATTTACTCGGGAGGATACTCCTAGCTAATTAATTATATTTGTCGTAAGTTTGTCTATACATGTAGAAATACATATTAATGTCAAGAAAATGACCACACTAAGCATACATGTAGCACATTTCTAATAATTGGTATTTTGCCTTTAGCCAGTGAATAGAAGAAGTGCGAGCAAAGTATGACAAGCAATCAGATTAATAGCAATAATGATGAGAATTGGACTAGGATTGTTTTCACTTATTTACTAGAATTTGTGTTGAATGTGGCGGAGGTTTGAAAACCTTGTATTGCTTATTAGATTTGAACTTTACCCAGTTATGAACCTTCTTCGTCTTTCCATATTTACGACCCAATTTTTTTATAGCCATTTTGAAGACTTTTCAGGTCACGTCTAAGCCGCAGAAAAGAAGTAAAGCCAAAACCTTTATATCTCTTCAGGTTTAATAAAAAAAACGAAGATATTCTACGACTGTGGTATAAAGTTGAATCCTTTGGTGTAAATAAAATACTACATGAAGTCAAGAACGCCTTTTTATCATGCCTCTCCTCTTTAGATGATGATTCGGTATCTTGAAACAGTTGTTTTTTTTTTTATATTATAAATAAATTGATAATGTCTTAAATTACTTTTAACTGAATCACAAACAAAATGATGATTTGAATAGCCAACAAGCTACGCTAGTCTCTCATAAATCGTTCCAAATCTAATTTGGTAGTTTTTTTAGTTTCCTTTATTTGTAATTGTAAATGGTGTTTTCACACTGTAAAGTTGTTTAATGTGAATAACGCAGCTTGCTCTGCTTTTGGTTTCTTTCCATGTAATTTTTTTTTTTTTTTTTTGCAGGTAAATTAATGGGATCTAAAAGGCATCGAAAATGACCCAAAACTCGAGAAGTTCTTAGAGAATGAATGTTGACTCTAGCTGTGAGTTGATGCAGATAACAGCTAATCTCCCTCCGCAGTCATAAAACTTGGTTTTAACTTTAGAGCTGATCCGCTACTTTGTCTTTGATTAAATTTTTGCTATGGACTTTTGCAGGTAGCATATAGAGGATATATGCTTCTATTAACAGGTTGGTAACAAGCACATCACTCTATAATATAATTCAGTTTTTAGCGGTGTGTTAAGGTGCATGGTGGTCACTACTCACTTTGTAAGGACATTTAGGAAGGAGTAGGAGGCTTTCCTCTCTTTAGATCCTAAGAAAGATAAGAAAGTCATCTTACTTTTGAAATTAGTGGCAGCGCACTTGCCTTTATCTTTTTCTTTTTTTAGTTGCTAAAGTATTTTTTGTCTGTTTCATAATTTCTAAACTATCATCATCTATACATACTTTCTCATAATAATTTTTTTTTATTTTAAAGTAATGTTATTTTCCTTGTTGACAAACAAATGGCTGCGTTAACTAACAAGCAGTTGTCTCTGGTTTCAAAAAATGAATATTTTTATCTAAACTAAATTTACCTATTAATTAACATTTTTATGTTGCATTTAAAAACTGTAGGATTCTGTTAATAGTAATTGATGATATGCTTTCTGTTAGATATATATTAATTGTAATTAAGTATATATTAAGTGTATATAACTAATTAGCTCAATTATAAAAATCCTAATTAAATAATTTCTTAAGATAGAATCATAGCTTTGTATATATATATGTGTATTATTATTCAATGGAATTAAGAGAAACAATTATATTCAATCTTGAATAACATGGTATCAGAGTATTAGGGTTACAAAGTTGGGATTTTTTCTTTTTTCGTCCAAATTAAAGTTTGGTTTTGGGTAAATACAAATTAAGGTTTAGTGCATTTTTGGGTTCCAACTTGGGACACCTTTTTAGAGTGAACATTTACTCTCACCGCCGGCACAGGAAGAAAGCCCAGTCGTCGATCGGCAAAACCCCAAAGTCTAGTGACCAGACGAACCACGAGTGGTCCCCATGCGCCACAGCGAGTTTCTACAGTCTTCCCACCCGTCAGCGCGTCTTTGCCCGAAATCTTCTCCGGTCATCCTCGTGTTGCTCGCTAGCGTTCCCCTGTGTCGTCTGTGGTGGTTCGGCACTCATTGGTTCAAGTTTGGGTTCTTCCAATTTGGGTTTTGGCTAATTTTGTGTTCTTGTTCGTTGCCTTTTTTGTTCGCTGCCTTGTTAGATTTTGTTTGTTCGCTTGTTCGTTGTCTTATTGTTTGTAGGAGTTATGATTGAAAAGAAATCCAGTGTGGTGACGGATATGGTGCCTGTAATGTCTAAAATCACGGACCATAAGCTCAATAGCTTGAATTATTTGGATTGGAGCAAGACTATTCGACTTTATTTGAGAACTATTGATAAAGATACTCATTTGACTGACGATCCTCCTAAAGATGATTCAAAGCAGACATGGCTTAAAGAAGACGCCCGTTTATTTCTGCAAATTTGAAATTTTATTGAGAGCGAGATAATTGGCTTGATCAATCATTGTGAATTCGTTAAGGAATTGATGGATTATTTGAATTTCTTATATTCTGGTAAAAGAAACCTTTCTCGCATGTATAAGGTATGCAAGGCATTTTACCGTGCAGACAAGCAAGATCAGTCTCTCAGGAGTTATTTTATGGAATTTAAGAAGACTTATGACGAGCTCAATAGTTTGATGCCTTTTAGTCCTGATGTGAAGGTTCAGCAACACCAACGGGAGCAAATGGTTGTCATGAGTATTCTTGCTGGTCTTCCCTCTGACTTTGAGACTGCTAAGTCACAGGTTCTTTCTAGTTCTGAGATCTCTTTACAATAAGTATTTAATCGAGTATTTTGTACAGAAGGCACTTCACTTGCTCAATTAAATGGTGCTTTGGTCAGCTGAAATAATAATTACGAGCCTGGAAGGTCAACCTATATGAGTGAAAACAAAGCAGGCGGCTCGCAAGGGTTTGAAACTCGACCACAAGATCCAGGAAGAATTGTGTGTTACTATTGTCGCAAACCAGGACATACGAAACGTGACTGTAGAAAGCTTCAGTACAAGAATCAGAAAGGTCACTCGGCCCATATTACATCCACTTATGATACCTCTGAAAAAACGATTCTTATCTCTGCAGATGAATTTATCAAATTCTCACAGTATCAAGAATCATTAAAGTCTTCATCACCTTCTATCATTGCTATTACTGATTCAGGTAAACCAAATACGTGTCTTTTTTCCTCATCTTCCAAATGGGTTATTGATTCTGGTGCCACAAATCATATGATAGGTAATTCTAGTCTCTTTTTTACTTTTCAGTCACACACTTCCACTTCTACTGTTACCTTAGCCGATGGGTCACCATCTCGTGTTCTTGAGTCTGGCACAATCACTCATACTCCTTTGCTTCCTTTGTCGTCTGTCTTACATTTACCTAACTTATCCTTTAATTTGATTTCTATAAGTCAGCTTACTCGCAGTCTTAACTGTTGCATCTCATTCTTTCCTGATCATTGCTTATTTCAGGATCTTATGACAAATAAGACTATTGGTAAAGGACATGAATCTGGAGGCCTCTACATTCTTGACACACCAATACCAAAATCTATTGCTTGCTCTGGTATAACCTCTCCCTTCGAGGCACATTGTAGACTGGGTCATCCATCTCTTCCTTTACTCAAGAAGCTTTGTCCTCAGTTTAGTAAGGTGTCTTCATTAGATTGTGAGTCTTGTCAGTTTGCAAAACATCATCGTCTTAGTTCAAGTCCAAGAGTTAATAAACGTGCTAGTGTTCTTTTTGAATTAGTTCATTCTGATATTTGGGGTCCTTGTCCTATTTTGTCTAAACTTGGATTGAAGTATTTTGTTACTTTTGTGGATGATTATTCTCGTGTAACTTGGTTATATTTAATGAAGAGTCGCTCTGAGTTATTTTCTATTTTTTGTGCATTTTGTGCTGAGATTAAAACTCAATTTAATGTTTCAATTCGTACTTTGCGAAGTGATAATGCTAAAGAATATACATCCATTTTGTTTCAATCTTATATGGTTCAAAATGGCATGCTTCATGAAACTTCTTGTGTTGATACTTCATCTCAAAATGGAGTGGCAGAACGTAAAAACAAACATCTTCTTGAAACCACACGTGCCTTATTATTTCAAATGAATGTTTCTAAATCTTTTTGGGCTGATGCAGTTTCAACAGCATGTTTTCTTATTAATCGCATGCCCTCATCTGTTCTTCATGGTGAGATTCCTTATAACATTCTGTTTCCTAATAAGTCACTATTTTTGGTTGACCCTAAGATATTTGGTAGCACTTGTTTTGTTCGGGATGTTCATCCGCATGTTACTAAATTAGATCAAGTTTTTGAAGTGTATCTTCCTTAGTTATTATCATCTTCAGAAAGGTTATAGATGTTATTGTCCTAGTCTTAACAAATATCTTGTCTCAATTGATGTTACCTTTATGGAAGACACACCCTATTTTTCATCTTCTCCACCTCCCGCACATCAGGGGGAGGATGATGATTTGTTAGTCTATTCTATCACATCATTTGAACCTGTCTCGGATTTAGCTCCTGCCAAGCCTCCTATTATTCAAGTCTACTCCAGACATAGACCTTCTGATTCATGTCATGCACCTGCTCCTTCGTCTTCAGATCCAGTCATGAGCGATGATCTTCCTATTGCATTACGCAATGGTAAACGTCAATATACTTATCCTATTTCTTTTTTTTTTTAATAACTGCTTGTCATCTTCCTCTTGCTTTTTTATTGCCTCTTTTGATTCTATTTCTATCCCTAAAACTGTTCACGAAGCTATATCTCATTCTGGTTGGCATCATGCAATAATAGAGGAAATGAATGCTTTAGATGACAATGGTACTTGGGACTTGGTTGATTTACCTTCGAAAAAAATGAGCTATAGGATGCAAATGAGTGTTCACAGTTAAGGTTAATCCTGATGGGTCAGTTGCTCGATTAAAGGTCCGTCTTATTGCTAAGGGATATGCTCAAACCTATGGAGTGAACTATTCTGACACTTTCTCTCCTGTTGCTAAATTGACCTCTGTTCGATTGTTTATTTCTATGGCAGCTACTCATAATTGGCCTTTGCATCAACTAGATATCAAGATTGCTTTTCTTCATGGAGATCTTCAAGAGGAGGTGTATATGGAGCAACCTCCTGGTTTTGTTGCTCAGGGGGAGTCTGGGCAAGTTTGTCGTCTCCGCAAATCTCTGTATGGTTTGAAATAGAGTCCTCGTGCTTGGTTTGGAAAATTTAGTCAAGCTATAGAAACGTTTGGTATGATGAAAAGCAAGTATGAACATTCTGTGTTCTACAAACAATCAGAAGCTGGTATCATTCTTTTAGTTGTGTATGTGGATGACATTGTTATTATTGGAAGTGATACTACGATAATTTCATTTCTTAAGTCTTTCTTGCATACTCAATTTCACACGAAGGATTTGGGGATGCTAAAGTATTTCTTGGGTGTTGAAGTCACAAGGAGTAAAAATGGTATCTTTCTATCTTAAAGAAAATATGTTCTTGACTTATTAACTGAGACAGAAAAATTGGGAGCAAAGCCTTGTAGTGCTTAAATGAATTCGAACATCCACCTTACAGGAGATGGGGAACTATTTAAAGATGCTGAGAGATATCGAAGGTTGGTTGGAAAGCTGAATTATCTTATCGTGACTCGTCCAGACATTGCATATTTGGTCAGTGTTGTTAGTCAATTTATGTCATCCCCAACAGTTCACCATTGGCCAGCGATAGAGCAAATTTTGTGTTACTTGAAAGGAGCACCTTGACGTGGTATCTTGTATGCAAATCATGGGCACACTCATATTGAATATTTTTCAGGTGCAGATTGTGCAGGTTCTAAAGTGGATAAAAGATCCACATCAGGCTATTGTACTTTTGTTGGAGAAAATTTGGTCTCATAGAAGAGTAAGAAGTAAAATGTTGTGTCACGATCGAGTGTAGAGTCAGAATATAGGATTATGACACAGTCTGCGTGTGAGATAATGTGGATATACCAACTCTTGAATGAAGTAGGTCTTAAAACTTCAGTATCAGCAAAATTTTGGTGTGATAACCAAGTTGCTCTTCATATTGCTTCTAATCCTATGTTTCATGAGCGAACTAAACATATTGAAATTGATTGTCATTTTTTCTGCGAAAAAATTCAGTAAGGTTTGATTGCTACATGATATGTAAAGACTGAAGAACAACTAGAAGATATCTTCACGAAAACTTTAAATGGGGTTCGGATTGATTAATATTGTAACAAGTTGGGCATGATTAATATCTATGCTCTAACTTGAGAGGGAGTATTAGATATATATTAATTGTATATTAGGTATATATAACTAATTAGCTTAATTATAGGAATCTTAATTAAATAATTTTTTAAGATAAAATTCTAATTTTATGTATATATTGTATATATATGTGTATTATTTTTTAATAGTATCAAGAGAAACAATTCCCAATATTGAATAACACTTTGATAGCCACCATATGATTTGCTGCTTTTCAATATTCTAACACCTGTGCTGTGCTGTGCTGTGTTAATCATTTTTTGACTTTAGTAGAAAGTTAAGAATGAGCGGTTTCGTTTATTCTGGAATCAGATCAATGAGAAAGAGGCACTTTGTACAGTATATTCATTAACAATTAATTCTATATTCTGTTGTTAAGTTTGAAAGCAGGCAGGCATAAAAATTTAGATTCAAAAGATTCACCATGGCTCAGTGATGCACTAACTGTGACTATGTTATTGTTATATATATCTATCATTAGTAAAGGTAACCAACCAACTGTAGATTAAATTTTACGATTCCTTAGCCAAGAAAGCAACCCATTTTCCCTCCCCTACTTTTAAAATTTCCCTTTGGAATCTCATTTCATCTTCTTTCTTCTTTCCCACACATCACTCAAATCAGCAGCTACCAAAGTTGAAAACAATCCTGCCTCATCTTTCCACTCTCAAAGACCCAATAAATATATATATTATGCTAATATATGAATCCTTTTTTTTTTTACATTAAAAAAAATAATAAATAAATATGATAGAGGGTAGAAAAATAAAGCACCAAAGATTTAATTTAACAATCAAAACAAGCTTTTCATTCTCAACTTATCGCATAAAATCCTTACTTTATGTTATTATCAATGGCTATTAATTTACATATAATTACCGGCAACAAAACACAGTTTAACACCAAACGATATAAAAACCAATTATTAAATAGCTTATTTTTTTTACTTACTAATGCTTTGTTAATTTAGATAGATGTAGAACATTTAGTCCCTTGCTTTGAAGTGAGAGGACCACTTGGAACAGAACCAAAAGGCAAAAGAGCAACACAATCAAGATTCAATCTGTATCTTCCAGATACCCAAGTCCCAACTTTCCATCTAATCCGTCCAATAGCTTTGAGATTCAGAACAAGTCTTCCAGCAGTCTGATCACGTCCCACTTCATAACCAAAAGAAGGAGCTACAGGTAAATCACTTCCTACCAAAGAAGCTGTTAACAGATTGCTATCTTCATGGCCTTGGTAAAATGGTGGTAGAGAAGTATATACAGTTATTTGTTGCCCTTTGTAAGCTGCATAAACTTGTAGTTCATCGTAGTAAATGCCCACTTTCTGATTTGGATTTTTGGAAAACAGAGTGAGCTGGATTGAGGAGTTGAGTAGATGATAGCTTGAAGCGTTAAGTTGGTAGATATCAACTTCTTTTAGGGAGAACTCAGGTTTTGAGGGGTGAAGGATGAACCAAACTATTAATATTAGAAATAGAATTGTTGAGAAAAGTGTAGAGAATGCAAAGAATAGGTTCTTATAGAGTTTGTCAATATTCAGTCCTTTCTTACCACAGTGTTTTGGAGATTTTGTAGAGATTTGAGACATTTGCAAGAAGAGAGAAAAGAGAGAGAGAGAGTCTCAAAGGAGAGAGAAGTTTGAAACTTAACAAGGCTAAGAAAGAGGACTTGGTGAGTTTAAAAAAGGGTAGGGAGCACTTCGAAATATAAAAGCAAACAGTTATTTTTGCTATATTATATTACTTTTGACTGACAGATGATGACAGATATTTTACTGATAGAAGTAGATATATTATGACTGTCGTTAGAATTTATAATGATTTTTTTTTTTAAATAAACACTTAAAAGTTATCATGAGTAATAAATTTATATTTTTAAATTAAAATTTAAAAAAATTAAAAATCAAAAATATGATATAAAATTATAAATGTTGTAATTACTGATCAATATTAGACCATAACTTAATGTTGACTTAAGTTGCAGGGCTTATTGTATAGGTAGGACACTAGCCTTTTCTTTTAAAATAAATTAACTTCTAAAATTTTTATATTTATAATTGTTAGATTTGTAATTATATAAATTTATTATTGGATATCATGAAATTGAGTTAATAATTAAGAGGTATTGAAATTATAAATAAAATTTAACATTACTTTTATAAAGTTTCCTTTTATTGCATTTTATTGTATCAGAGTGCTGAACATCAAACTCCATTAATCAATATTTGAGATTGTGATGTTTGTGACATGCAACATTAAGATAAACTTTTTTTTTTTTTTAAATCCCGTGAATTAAAAAGAAAGTGAAAGAATTATCATTAAAGTTGAAAAATATTTCAAAAGCATCCTCTTGAAGTCCATTTATGTTTACTATAAGCATACACTTTCATAACAGAATCAACATGAAATATATGTAGTTGCAGATGAAAACAGATTAAAACCTTTAGTTAAAAATATCCAACAAAAAGTGATAGATGTTGCTTACACTTTGATTACTTTTGCTTTTGATAGGAAACTGTGTTATGTTCGCTTTCAATCAAGTTTGCTTATTATTTTTTTCCTTTGATATTGAGGCCAAATTTTTTATTTATATTTTTTTAGATAATAATAAAAAATATATTTCTTCTTTAATTAAAATGAAGTATTTTAAAATTACTTTCAGAACAAAGCACTTGAAAATTCATGATTTTTTTTTTTTTTTTTTAGTATTCATGATTGCAAAACATATAATAATATTAATATTAAAGGTATAAAAACTCCAAGCTTAGTTTCCTTTTCAATAAATGTAATTTCTTGTCAAAGCACAAGCACAGTAGATGCCGTAGCCAAATAGATAATGGAGATTTGAGGTTGTTTCATGGTCGCAATTATGTTTGCCCCAATCTTCAGAAACAGACAGACAACTTGGACTACCATGGACCCAAACAACTATAGAGGAGTTGCTTTTTTAAATTTTCAAAAGACTAGTGATTACCAGCTGTGTACTCCCATCAGTTGTACACCTGTTAAACATGTAGGCACCGCACATAGCTAGAGGCTCTCTTGCGAGACTATAGTTATGTCCCATTTGCACTATTAATTCTGAGATTAGGTATTTTAAGAGTCAATTTATTTATATTATTATAATATTTTAGGTATTTTGTTTTTTCAAATAATATTTAGGTCTTTTTCATAAAAATAAGATATTTTATTTACTTTTTAAATAATAATATGTAATTTTATTGATAAAAAAATATATGATATAATAATAAAATAAATTTAACGGGCATTATTGTTATTTTATTTTAACAATACAATATCTTTTTAGTTAATTATTTTTGTAAATATAATTCACTGTATTTTTTGGCAATTTTTTATATCCCGTATTGTGTATATTATGTTTGGATATAGAAAAATGTTCAAAAAATATATAAAAATTTTATAAAAATAGTTTAAAAAAAAATTATTGTAATGTTCAAATTTAGTTTTAAGCTGCTTAAATAAAATGATAATTTTACTTTCATTAAATTTATTTTGTTATTATATCATAATTTTTTTTTATAATAAAATAATATGAATGAAGTATTTCATTTTTATATAGGATAATTTCAGTATTTTTTGTGAAAATAAAATAATTATAGTATCAACTTAAAAAAAAAAAAAGTGACTTTCATGACTCCACTTTTAATTTTAATGGTGTAAATTTAAATTAGGTTGAATATAAAAAGTGTGCTATTATTGTAATGTTGATTAAAATAAATTAATTTTGAACCATTGTTGTATGCATGTGCTTTTAAATTCAATTTTTTATTTTTATTTTTTATAAACTCCATTAATTTCATTATTATTATTATTATTTTGCCTCTTAATTGTAATAGTTAAGGACAAAGATTGTTCTTGTTTGAGTGTTTCAAAACCATGAAATAAATTTTGTTTTTGTTTATTCTCTCTAATGATATGTTTGATCATCATGGCGAACTAGTATGCATATTTATGTTTTTGGGAGACATGCAGTAGAATCATAGAGTGTAGAGACTATTATCGAAAGACTAATTTATATAGTTATACTCGCGCATCTAAGATATTTTTTTGCAGAAAAATTATAGTATAATGTTGAAAACAATCAAAATGATTGACAGAGCCAAAAGATCTATATTTTAGGCAGAATCAGAGATGATGACGCTTTTTAGGAATTAACAATTGGACCGACATAGGACAAGGAAAGCATATGCTTTTAAAACGATCCTTAATGATTATATTTTTGTTTAATTACATGATAATCTCATTTCATTATTGAAATTGTATTTTTAATTTTTACTAAAAAGTATATATATTATTTTTTAAATAACATATATATTTTACGATAAATATATATTATTTTTTATTATAAAAAAAAAAAACTACATATTTTTTTCTAAATAAATAAAATTATGTAAATAAATAAATTATATATATACCAAAGCATTTTTTTTAATCCTCCTTTAAAGAGATTGCAGATTCTTTAGCATAATTCAACATGTATAAAAAAAAACATAATTTAATAAATATTTTTAATTATGAAATAAATATACGTACAAAATGTTAAAAAAATTAACATATATTTAATACCTTTACGAACATGCATTCAGCGTATGTTTATCACATCCAAGATGGATCAATTGAGTTGGTGTTGCAACTCGATTGATAGACATGAGGTCGTAGGCTCAAGCACCGCCTATGTTGAAGATCTGCGACAATGCACACAGTTCACAGGTATTAACATGAGCTCCTTCTTACGCCCATGTGATTTTTTTTATTAATTAGAAAGATATATAATTATCACATTATAAAAAAATATATTTTTTGCATTAAAGAAGAGTTTAAAAATAAAATTTATTTAAAAAAAAAATTATGCTATATACCTAAATTTATAATAATATTATATTTAGGGCTAATAATTTAATTAGCTAACCAATAGTTTAGGCTTTATAATAGAAAAATGAGAAATCGTCGAGCATATGTGAATTTTTGAATTAATATAAATATATATTTATTGCATTTTTATAAATATATTTTCAATTTTCACATTTTAAATGTGTATTCAACGTATATTTTCAACATTTATTTTATAAGATTAGTAGAAAAATACGTTTATATAATGAAAAAAATTAAAAAAAATTAAAAAAAGAACCTTTTTACGCATGCTCAGAATGTATTGAAAAGTTTTTTTCCAAAAGAATGTATAAAAAAGTTGAACATGCTGGAAAAAAAAAAAAAAAAGGACTTGGTCACATAGTATAAAAGTACATGTGAATATTATAAATGTTAATATTAAATTACATGTGAAGTTTTGAATGCTCCTAAATTATTAAAGTAATTATAAAATTATTTTTTAATATAAATTTATTTACGTTATAATGCATAAATTGATGCACGTGTTAAATTAAGATAAAAATTATTTTCTTAATTTATTGAACCATAAAAAAAAATAAAAAAAAAAAAGGAAAAAAGTATATAATAACTAAATTCAAACTGAGGAGAGAAGACATGTAGTATATCATAAGAGCCCGTGAATTTTGTTGGTGTGTCTTATACAACCGTTTCTTTCCTTCTTTTGGTATTAAGAAAATGGCTGTCTATCTTCTTTAATTGATTTAAAAAAAAAAAAAAAAAAAAACAAAAGAGTAATTGGATGCATGATTTACTAATGTTATGAAAAGTAGAAAAGAAAAATAATGGAGCTCCGAATCTTAGCTGCTTGGATTTGATTTTGGTATAGTCAATAATGTAATATTGCTATGTTATCACAAAAATTGTGATTACAAAACGATGAGTTCTTCAATCAGGACAGGAGGGTCCCTCCATCTGATCCTTTTTTCTTGAATTTTTCTTTTAAAAAAAACTTTATTCAATTGATTGGTTTAAATGATATCCATTTAATTAGTCACCAAGATTTTATTTTTGAACCTATATTAATTTATGCAATAATATCCTAAATATGAATAAATATTATTAATGCATTGAGTTATAAATATATACACACTAAATTATTGAGTGTATATGAAAAGAATGGAAAAAGATAGTGAGTCTTATACAAAAAGGATCAAAAATAAATAATAAATAATTTGTAATTTAAAAGGAAGAAACAAAAAAAAAAAAAAAATAGAAAATCAAGATATGTGAATCATAAATGAAATAAAAGATTATTCAACATACATATTAATCCTTAATATGATTATTGCACTTTAAGCAAATAATGAAATATAAGCTACAATAACTTTTTCCCTTCCTCGATCGTTTAGATAATAACAAGCGTAAATATATTTGGTGCACAAAACAATTAATATTGGAGTGCGTTTGGTTCAAAGTTTAGAATTATTGGTACCAAATAAAGTGTAAAACGATAAAAATTTTTTATAATTGGTGGCTGAGATTTGATTGGATGCACTCATCAGTCACGCCACTCTATGTCCATTCCTCTGTGGCACGTTTAATTTCTTTGTGTTCTTTATATTTGTTTCTTTGTGTTAATCTAGTTATTCCTGCAGAAAAGGTGCTTGCTTGGTAACATATTCCATGCTCTATTTAAAATTAAATAATTTTTATATAAAAAATTATCAAAAAAAAAAAAAAAACCCTAAAATTTATTAAAAAAAACTAACACACCAATAAATCAATTTAAACATATAATATTAAACATTCAACGTTAAACAAGTCTAAATTATTAAAACCAAAACTATTCAACATTAAATAAATTTAAATTAAACAAATCTAAATTGTTAAAACCAAAACTATTTTAGCAAATATATATATATACTGTATTTTAGATATATTTACAACTAAAATAATACAAATAAATCACAAGAACAGAAATTACAAAAGACTAGTATGATACAGAATGATTTATAACATGAAATATTAGCACCGGGTTTTCCGCTCATTCCAAAAATTTAAGGCAACTTCAGATCCAATCCTATCCTACTTAATTTCTAATACAAAACAATAGCTGGTAACAACAATCCATTCATAATACATCAAGCTGGAATGTAATCATAATAGATAGCTCATATTATTACATTGTTAAGGAACAAATCTACGGTCAACTCTAAAAGAACAAAAAAGTCATCCTCTAAAAACGAATATATTTTAACGTACTGCTATATTTATAATGTATATGCCAGAAGGACTAATGCTTAAATGTTATCATAAATTAAGCATAGCCAAGCCACCTCATCCCCAAAGCTTCGAAAGAGGGCTACATCTACCAATCATTCTGCCTTTAGCAACAATCCACGAGCTCTTATATACGCCAGATGTTTAATCATTGGTCATATTACCATCAGTTTCTGCCACTAGAAGAGCACCGACCTGCCCTTGTCGTCGCACAAACTGTCCCTTTACTCTAGGACGCTGATCTGCAAGTTTTTTTCTGCTCTCATAGCGAACCTGAGAAAACAATGTTTCATCAAAGGTGTGTAATATTGTTTTGGAGAACCAACCTTTTCCCCCAAGTAGTTGCATACTCTATGAAGGTGAGTAAAAAAAACTACAGCAAAATTAAAAAAATGCTCTATGCTTACCTTCTTTTCAAAACACCTGTCCTTTCGCTTCATTTGAAACTTTCTTATAGCAGCTTCTCTTTGAATAGACCAATGTGAATTTCCATCTAGTGCCACAAAATTTTCTTGATTCTTGTTGGCTGAAGCAGACTGACCTATAGCAACATGATCAATGTTGCTACTACTTACACAAGCATTTCTATAACCTCCTATACCATTTATCTGACTTCCAGTACCATTACACAAACTACTACTACTACTACTACCACCACTCTTGTCAGTGGCAGAAGATATCTTCCTTCCATCTTCCATACAATCCATTTTTTGTTCCAACTTCTCCACAGTTTGGTCTCTGATACAATTGCCTTTTTGACAAAATTGTTCATAAAGCTGCTCGGATTTATTATTTTCAACCGATTGGGAAGGAAATATTGGAGGCAATACGGTACTATATCCCATGTATGTACTATTATAACTTGTACCTTTAACTGCAAGTGGAACTGGGATGGGAAATGCTCTCTTTTGTGGGCAAGAAGGTGCAATCTCTGAGGGATAAGATTGATCACTAGCCAGTGTAATTGTACCTTTCTGCATATTTAGTGCAGAACCAAGTGTTCCAGAGTTATAATTGTAACCAGTAACAACATCGTCTATACACTTTTCAGCATTTCCTCTGCATTCTTTCTCTTGATCAGAAGCATTTGCTGTTGTACTTAAAGGCTGCAATGGCTTGTTTATGTATCTGAAAGCAGAACCACTGAAACAGTTAGCATTATATCATGTGGAAGAAAATAGTTTAACAGATCCTTTGTAAAACTTGTATTTCATCATAAAATTAAGTATTCCATTTTTGCATAACACCTCTCCAAAAGAGCGATAATTCAGTTAATATTTCTTTTAATCTGACATTCTACTTCTTAGTTTTTACAAGGTAATATCATGTTCGCTTTATATTAGTGAATCTACAATCTTCCAAGAAGTTCAAACATAAAAATTTATTAAACTTTTATTTTGGATACTTTCCTTTGATAATCTAGATTCCAGAGGTTGCCAGTAGTAGTCGTTAACATATTGTGAACTGAAACATTGATAACGAAGGAGAACAATATAAAAGTACAAAGTAGAAAGGTCACATCATGTTCCAAGCTAGCTTACTGATTGTGAGATAAATGTGTGCTATTCACAAAATTTAAAATATAAAGCAGAAAAGGAGAGACTCACTGTGTAAACGCAGATGCATTAGAGTGCCCAAGGGTAGCCCTTTTCTCAATAAAATGATTCTCGAAGCCACTAGAACTTGATCCACTTAAGGAAAGATCCAAATGTGGGGTTGAGTCAAACTTACTCGCTCCGTTGCTTAAAGAAATTGTTCTGTGGCAGCAGTTTGGATGACTATTAAAAGCACCAAGCAAGTCAGTGGCATCTCTACAGTTGGCAATGGGATCGTTGTTGTCACAGGCCTCACTTGTCATATTAGCATCTGTCCTAGTTCATTTGGACATCCAAAAGAGTTCAGATCTTTCATATTGAGCTGAAATACATTACCATGTCAAATTTCAAAATGTTACTGTTACCTTTAGTTTCACTTCCATTCAAAATGCCAAAATTAATGCACGCTATATGTTTTGGCATTCCCATGTCACTTGAAGATTCCTGCATATCTCCTCCTATATGGATATGATCAACTTCCAAATCTTGCTTTGTACAAGAACTCTGCAAAAGACAGAAAACATGCAGAGTTCATATTCCTTCAAAATAGAACTCCTCAAAAAACATGAATAGCCTTCTAAACATGGGATCATATTCCTGGGGTACAATATTCATCAAGTGTTCCTAGAGAAATTAAGTATATTTCCTAAACAGTATATATTATAATGCATTCAAGCAGCTTAGAAGTGGAAAAGTAAACTTTTTCTTTACTTTCCTCATTCGAGAATCAGCAAGCTTGTTTCAAATTGGAGATTCTGAAAATCTCATGAGAACACTCTTATTACTGGTCATAACTGAAGGCAGAGTGCCATAGTTCGACCTCTCTAGTTTTATTTATGAATTGAAGACACTAAGTGAATTAATGTCAATCTTACCAAGATAGTATAGAAAGAAAATATGAGGCACTAACCTGGGCATCATTCCCTTTGTCAAGTTGTTCTTTATTTCTCTGATTACATTCCATATAACAATTTGAATGACTGCTTGCAACATGATTTTCCGAAGTACCTTCAATCTTTTCTTGGGAAACACTTTGATCTATGAGGCCATTTTTGGTTGACTGATAAAACAATAAAATTAAATCACAAAATTTTGATTGAGCACCATAGGAAACAAAATTAAAAGAATAAAAGTTGAGGGCACTGTCATGAATGGCCATACCAATTGTCGCCGCCTCCAAACATGTTGCCACACATTAGTTAGCTCATTCCTTCTAATGGGTTTAACTAAATAATCAGCAGCACCTCTCATCATGCATTTGTAAACTGTACTTATTGAGTCTTGAGAGGACATCACTGCATGATCACATACAAAACATACTCATTAAAATGGAGAAAGTGAACTTTACAAACATAATAACATGTATCAATTCCTCGTATCATACTTATAACGGGTATGCTTTTACAAATTTCGTGCTCCATAATCAGAGCAAGCAAAACAAATCCAGATATTGAAGGTAGATCTACTTCTGTCAATATGAGGTCTATGTCATGTGGTTTTCCCTTCAGTATTTCCCACGCCTTTAAGCCATCAGGTACTGCAACAACTGCCCAAAAAAAAAAAAAAAAAAATTGCAGTACATGGCGGAACATGTAACTAAACCATATGTAGGGTTACTTAAATTCAGTCAATGAAATTAAACCTTTTTCTTTCTAGAACCAACCTTCCCTTGGTTCCTCATTGTTGGAAACAAAGAGAAGAAAAGATGAGCAAATTATTAGGAAGCGAACGCAATTGGACAACTAGAAGTTCGCCACCACAAGATCGACGCATTGAAGAATAATAAAAACAAAAATAAGTACGCGGAAAAACTCAGATACTCAATATACCCTTACCAATTAAAGCAAAAAACTAGAAGCTAGAAGCTAGAAGCTAGAAGAAAAGGCAACAAACTAAGCAGCAAATAGAGAGATCAAGACCCAAGTTCACAATTAAACTGAAGAAAACGAATTAAAAGCAATCTAAGAAAAACCCAACTAACCATTGTAGCTACATTTCCGGAGAAGTGCAACAATAATCTGTCTAGTGGAGTCGTCTGCCTCAACCAACATCACTTTTAGCATCATCCTAGGCAAAACCCTCTCCCATCTCACCACCTCAGCCTCAGCCAAAGCCCTACTTGAACTACAACCATCTCTCTTCTTCTTCTTCATCATTGTCTCCTCAATCCCACTCTCTATCTCTGCCTTATCCTTCTCTGTCTCGCTATATGCCCTCAATTCAAAACGTTCACTACTCTGTACCACTAGGCACATTTTGCTTCCTCTCTATACTTCCCCGGCTTCTCCTTTCTGTCTCACAAAGAGTCGATTCAAATAAAAACCACATATAATACAGCATGAGCAAAATATCTAGAGTCCATGTTTATAAATTGTATTTAAATATTAGACGGCTACTAACCACAATAAGTGAACGGAGAACAGCCTCAAATCCAAGGGCCTTAAATTCTTCCACCACTTGCTGAAGGTAAAATATCTAGAAGTATATTCGGAGGTGCCAGATCAGCAACCCAATAGATATCCTAAATATGTGGCACCCCCATTGGCTGTCGTCTTCTTCATTTTAGAAAAATTGTGGTGCATAACAATAATAATTTAATACTATAAATTTTAATAATAAAAAAATAAAAACTACTTTTAATTTCTTACGTATTTTCTATCATTTTATTAACTTAAAACATTATTCACATCAATAAATAATTAATTTAATTATATATCTTAATTTTTTATACATAAAATTTTATTTTACACTACCTTAACAAAAAAATACATTCATTTTTTTATAATATAAATAAACATATATTATTTTAATATTAGAATAAAATAAAAATATTTTGTTACTAAATTAATTAAATAACTAATTATGTATCAGAAAATAAATAATTCCTTTTTTTTAAATAAGGTTCAATTTATTTAAAAAAAATAATAAAAAAAATAAAAAAAAATAAAAATAAAATAATTAAATTCTTTGAATAAATTATCTTTTAGTCATATTTACATCAAATTAAATATTTTTACATAATTTCTTTTGAGATAAAAAATTATTGATATTATTTACTTTTAATAACTCATAATATTTTTTATCATTAAAATTTTTATAAAAGAAAAAATCTTCAAAAATATCACCCCCATTATATTGACATTTAAAGTCGATATGATTCCTTCTTGATTTTATGGTTGGTTGATGGCGCACAAATTAAATTGAACTTCAGTTGCAAGAAACAAGCAAGCTATAAGATAATAAAACAAAACAGGTTTTTCATCAACTTGATATATTAATTCACATTATAATATTTAATTAATTAATATTAATAAATAATTACTTAATTATTCTATTGTTTTATATACACAACTTTTTATTCAAATAATTATACATAAACACATATTTATTGATAGTAAAAGAAAAAATATTTTTTTATCATATCAAATTAATTCATAATTTAATTAATTATTATTAATAAATTATTTTGTACATAATTTATTATTTTATATTATTAATTTTATTTTTAATATACGTGGTTTGATGCATATAAAAATTTGTTAGATATTTTAATTTGTGAACACAGTGCTATCGGGTCCCACGAAGTAGATATTTTCTCTTGGGTGCTCTGCGGTAGGCAGTTGATTTTAGGGGTAGCATTTGTACACGTGGAAATATCTGAAGGATTTTATTAGGCTTATCATTTTTTATTTTTTTTTGACAGAATAAACTTTCGTTAGGATTATTCAAGGCAAAAACAAAAATAAAAAATAGATAATGAAAATTTATATTTTATTATATAATATAAAATAGAGATAAAATTATATATTTTATTTTAACAAATATATAATTTTTTTATTTTTTTATAAATTTAATTACATAAAATTCAACTAATTATAAATAGTACATTATATATTATATATTTTATATTTAAGCTATATTTTTATTCTTTTAAAACATCAATAATTATTTTTAAAAAATACGTAAATTATTTACTTAAATTTGTAAAATCTAAAATCATATAGATATTTTATAATTTATTTTTATTACTTCAAACTAGTTTGTAACAAAATTTTATCAATATTATTTAATATGAAATGTTTATGTATTTATTTTTATATCTTTATTTTTTTCATATAATATTATTTTTTCTCGTCATAAAATATTTATTATTGAATATTTTTTTATAATTTTTCTTTTACATAATAATGAAAAATTATTAAAAAAAATTAAAAATAATAACATTAATATTATTTTAATTTCATTCCTTATTCAAAGATATCTTTTTATTTAAGATTTTTGATAAATTTTTATAAAAATTTTAAATGTAGATAAATAATAAATTTAAAATTATGAATGAGGAAGCCTTGACTCTCATCCCCATTTTATAGATTTATGACCTTGGTACTTAGAGATGGGAGTAGGTTAGTCGGTTCAATTTTTGACCAAAAAAATTAATTGAATTGATTTAGTCGGTTATGCATTTTTATAAACCAAAACCGACCTATCTATCAAAACTAACCGAACTGTAAACCAACCTATTTAATCGTTTTGTTCGGTTCAGTTGGTCGGTTTGGACCTACTATATTTATTAAAAAAAATATACATATAAAAATATCAACTGCATTATAATATAACATTAATTGAATAAAATCATAAAAATTAAAGTCACGTAATAAGTTTTAAGCTTATATAAATATATCATGATCATAATATGTGAATATTGTCATATATAAATGCTAATAAAAATAAAAAATATGTCATTTTACATTAAAAAAATATTATTTTAAATATGTAGGTTCGGTTCAAATTGATTTAAATATGACACTATCTAAATTCTTAGATAATTGTTTCCACTTGTGGAGGTAAGTGTAATGATTTGTAGTCTCCTTTAGTTGAATTGTGCAAAGAAATAGCGAGTTTGTAATGTAGGATTAGGGATTGTATACATTTTGGACAAGAGAGTGAAGATGTACGCTAGGTTCTATTAAGTGGCACTATCTTTACTAGTGAACCTTAATAATTTTTTTTCTAATAATAGTGGACCTTAATATATACATTTTTTTTTTATCAAAAGAGGCTCACTAGAATTTAAGGAGGATATGATTACAATCACACGCCGTTACACCACTAAGGATCATCGTTAGAGGCTTGAGTGGACCTACTTAATTATACACACCAAGGATATCTTTACTAGTGAACCTTAATGTTTGCTTAACAATTAACAGCATATTTGTTATATCTTATTAAATATTTAATTGTATAATTTATACATAATTATACGTTTAGTTGTGAAATCTTATCTTATCATACAGTATAAAAATAATATAATGATGTATAAATTTTATGCGATCAAGGGGTATGGATTTAAATCGTACTAGACAATTAATTTAGTTTGTCTCAATTTTCAATTATAAAATTATATATCTTAACTTTTACTTTTATTTTAAATTAAAAATAATATTTTTTTTATTTTTAAAAATGTAATAAAAGTATAAAATTAAATTAAATATTAATTTAAATAAATTTTATAATAAAAAATTATTTTAAATATAAATTATTTTAGTAAAATATATATAATTAATTTAATCTGACTATATTATACAAATTTTTACTAAATAAAATATAAATTAATTAAAATATAATTTAATTTAATACAATTATATTTAATTTATACGATATGATCTACTAAATATATATTAAATTTTCTCCATTATATAACGTTATTTTCTTAAGTAGTATTATCCTATTACATTAATTTTTTCAATAAATTTAATTAATTTTATTTTAATTTTATAATAAAAATATTTATTTATTTTAACATTAAAAAATATTTATTTATTAATGTTTGAATATATATACGTTATACATAATTAAAATAAAATTTTATATAAAAAATAAATTATATTATATAATTATACCAAAATACTGTTCTCTAATTCTACCAAAAGATAAACAATGACAACTTCATCAAGTTAATTAAAGAGTTTTTTTATTTATTTATTTAAAAACAAAATAAACAATAAGCAATTATACTTTTCTTTTTTAATAAAAAAAAAACAATGATAAATTTGAAAGTGAAAGAGAGAGTCAATATTTTATATATAATATATTTTTAAATAAAATTATTTTTATATTTTAAGATGTATAATAATTAATATTAATTATTATTTTAAATTTTTTATCATATTAAAATTCTAAACATAATAATAAAATAAAAATTATATTTAATAAAAATCCTAACTATATTGAATCACACCTAATATATATATTTTTTAACAAAAGTATACTTATTTTTTAGGTTATATATTAATTATATTAATTATTTTTTTAAGATCTTTTATCATATTAAATAAAAATTTTAAATATGATAATAAAATAATGATCGTATTTTAAAATGATTCTAACTACATGATAATTACCACATTTAATAAAAATTTTAAATATTATTTTACTGTCACAATTAATTTAAAATTTTAAAAATTAATTTTATACTTATTTCAAATATATTAGTAAAATTTAATAAAAAAAATTAAAATAAGTAAAATAATTTAATATGCAGACATATTTTTCATTAATATTATTAAAATCAAATAAAACAAAGTTCGGACACAAGCAAACTACTCATATTTCTGTCTCTTTTCTTTCAAAATTCCTTCCTCAATTTTGATTTAACAAAAATCTTTGTATTTATTTTTCATAAAATCTCCTACCCTTAGTACAGTTACCAATCTCATAGTGTAGATCATGTTAAGAGGAATTAATCCTTAACTGTCCAAATAATTTGTCAATTTAATTAAATTGTATCGTGAGTCAACGTAATTACATTGACCAACACATTATTTATAGAAAAATTACTAGTTAATGGATGACAATAAAAATATGAGAAAAACAATAATGAAAGCTATAAAAAAAGGCAAAGCAATAACTTATTTTTATTAACATAGCTTCAAAAAGGTCTTGTTAATTTTGTCTTATAAAACTATGATCTAATTTTAAAAAATAAAATAAAAAATTATATAAATAAAAGTTTAATTATATGACATAATTACTTTTATATATAGTTTTATTTTTATTTTTTCAAAAAAAATTATTTTTTTATATCGTAAATGAACATATATTTTTTAATATTGAAAAAAAAATGAACATATGTATTTTTTATTGAATAAGTTAAAAATAAATTTATTTAAATAATTGAATCATTTATGAATCAAAGGGTATATAAAATTAAAGTGTGAAGGGCATTGACTTCAGGACCACAACCTCATATAAAGATGAGTACTCTATCAAAATTGTATATTTTTTACTAATTTAATTCGATAATAATCAAATTTAAAGATCTTTTAATAAAAAATAATATAGACAATTTAACTAATTCAAATTCAAGCACATACAAAAAAAAAAAAAATCAAATCAAAATGGTTGAGTTGATACGAGAGCTTATTTTTTGAATTATTATTATATATAAAATTTAATATATACAATATATAATTTTTAAATTAGTATGTAATAAAATTCATTATTTATAGCAATAATTATGATAATCAAAATAATAAGTATACTTGTATACTTATTAAATTATAATAAAAATTTAATATTTATATTTATTTTATAAATTAAAATAATAATTTAATGTAATTATAATATATATATAATATTTAAATATAATATATTATAAAAATAAAATTTATATTTATATTTATTTATAATTTGATTTATATTATAGTAGGTTATAAAATTTGTATAATATTTAAATATAATTTATTATAAAAATAAAATTTATATTTATATTTATTTATAATTTTAATAATAATTTAATTATAAAATTTATCAATTTAAATATTTTTATAGTTTGAATATAATTCACAACCTAATTTAATCTGCATCAAATTTTTCAATTTAAAAGGATTATTTAGTGACCCCTTAATTTCATCATTATGAATGCTTTCCTCTGTTGTGTATGTATATGTATATATTTTGGTCAAACTCCATTGTACATGACGGAATTAGGAGGATAGATTTGCAGTTGCAGACAATAAAAATCACGAGGGATTTTTTCAGAAGGCCATGCGTTTGGATTTTTGGATAATTTAACAATAAAAAAGAAGATAATAAAGAACTGGATATGTATTGGCATATTGACACGTCTGACAGCTCAGTATATCCCCTGCTGTGTTTCTTTGTCTTGTATCTCGAGCTAGTAGAATCTAGAAATAAACCCTATTTCTCCCATTATCCTTCTCTTCACATCGATTCAAAACCCTTTTGTTCTTTCTTCACTTCAGGAACACTTCTCTTGTTCTGGCAATCAAACACGTGGGTTTTAGTTAGAAACAATCAATGGCTACTCTTTCATCTTCTCTACAGTCCACATTTCTTCACCCACCCCACTCTTCTTCTTCTTCTTCCGTCTTTACTCACACTACCCTACCGTTCATGAAGCCTCCAATTTTCAATTTAACCTCTAAAGATTCCGCTTTTTTCAGCTCGTTTAAGGTTCTCCAACCCATTTCGGTTAGGATTGCGCTTGGAAACAAGTACAGAGGCAATGCCCTCTCTATTCGTATGTCTTGGGATGGTCCACTCTCTTCGGTCAAGCTGATCCTACAGGGCAAGAATTTGGAGGTACATTTAACCTTACTCTTCAATTTGAAACCCACACTCCTACCCACTCGCCCCCCATTAAAAAAAAAAAAAACCGGGTTTCTTAAAAATACAGTGTATGTTGTAAGGTAATTTTGCGTTGAATTCAATTGTTTATGCGATTGTTCTTATTGGCCATTACAAGAACTGAATACAGTGGGTTGCAGTGTACATAATACGTAAGGAACTTAAAAAAAATGATCGCACTGTTAAACTCATCCAATCATTAAAAGTTAATGAAGCAGTAGATGCTGGTTTGTGATTCACATGTTAAGATAGAAAGAGAGAAAATTATAACTTCTAGTCTTGCAACTAGTTTCTGAAAAGGAGGAAAAAAAAATGCTATATTATTGTACTTAAGTGGACATTGTTTGTAGTCTTGTAGATGGGGCTATTAACCAAGCTACTACTTCAAGAAGAAAAAAATCCGTTGTTTACTTTTTGGTTTTTGAATTAGGTATGATTTTAGAAACTGAAAACTGAAGTACATCAATAAAAATTAACGAGGAGTCTTAATTTGTGATTATAGTTATCAGAACCTGTGAAGAAGCATGTAGAAGACAAGGTTGGTAAGGCTGTTCTAAAGCATAGCCATTTAGTGAGGGAAGTTGATGTCCGGTTGTCAGTCCGCGGTGGAGAATTTGGAAGAGGCCCAAGGACTAGGAGATGCGAGGTAATGCCATTATCATCATGATTGGTTTTTGTTGTAAAATTGTAAGTTTTGCAGGACTGTATTATATGGAATGGTTCATTGTTTGTGTCTGTTCAGTTGACTTTGTATACTAAGAAGCATGGGGTAGTTCGGGCTGAGGAAGAGGCGGAGACACTTTATGCAAGTATAGATCTAGCTTCCTCCATTATACAGAGGAAGTTGAGGAAAATCAAGGAGAAGGAATCAGACCATGGTCGACACATGAAGGGATTTAACCGGTTGAAAGTTAGGGAGCCTTCTTCACAAGTCCCAGAAGCAGTGGAGGAAGAAGAGGACACGGTGGTTTATCAACCTGAGGAGCAAGACTTCATCGAGGAGGTTTGTACTTGTGTTAAAATTATTTGTCTTTGGCTTTCACTGCACTACATTGTATTTCTCTGAGTTGGTCGGACATTTTGCTACAAAGTGCATTCATTTTGTTTTCATAATTGCTAAAATCAACTTTGTTTTTATAATAGATGACTTTCATCTAAAGTTGGTTACTGTAGAGCCTTTATATTATAATTCATCTTTCTTTTCCTTGTCTCAAATCACACATTTGTGTTTGTCTTTCTACTTGTGACATACGTTGACATGCCATGGCGTCGGTTAAAGACAAAAATATTTTATCTGATGTTTTCTTTAGATGCCATTGCTGTCCAATTCCACTAATTCATTTAATGACTTAATAGATTGTTCGCACGAAATATGTTGACATGCCACCTTTGACTGTTCCTGAGGCAATTGAGCAGCTGGAAAATGTTGATCACGACTTTTTTGGTTTCCGAAATGAAGAAACTGGTATGATCTCAGAATTTCACACTGCTTTCTTCTATTTTAACATCACTAAATCAGTTTCTTAGAAATCCTTTTCCATCTCCCCTACTTCAGGTGAAATCAATATTGTATACAGAAGAAAAGCAGGAGGATATGGACTCATTATTCCCAACAGAAATGGTGAAGCTACGAAATTGGAGACTTTGGCAGTTGATACTGTCAGAGAACACACTTTGGCAGAATAAACAGGTTTAAAAATGCATTTTTTTTTTCGATTGTATAGATAACATTAACATATTCCGAGAGGCAAAATTGTTGTTGAAGCCTAGGAGACGCTGACATGAAGGCATCGTTTTAAATGTATTAACATTCAACAGCTAGCTGATGATTTCTCAAAGTGACAAGCATATATGGTGTATTACTCAGAGAGTGGAATCGACCACTAAATGAAAAATATGCATGTCAACTTCACCATTACAAATTATTACATCAACCATTACAGTTGATATCTCATTTAGAGTTTTCCCTTCTAGATCTTCGCTAGGTATTCGTAAATTGGGAGCAGTTTTGCTAGTCCCTTGCTGTACCTGCTGACCAGCTATAAATAAGAAAATAAATGAAAGATCAAAAGTTCGAGTTCAAACGTTATATCCCAAGTAATTAAATTGACCAAATTCTCGGAACAAATAGGTTTTTGGTGTAATGAAAAGATTAACAAATTCAATGAGGCACAATAAATTTACAATTTACACCATCTTCAAAGGCAATTCTTGGCTTTTTAAAAAATATAGAATGCATCCTTAGAGAAATTGAGATGAATGGGAAACTAAAGACGGCTCGTGTCCTCACAAAAAAAACCATCACACGCAGTTGGACCACGGCAGATGGCTGCGGCAGCAATTTATTACTTCCCATACTAATTATTCATCATTTGGTCTTCAAAGCCCTTTGCTAATGTTCCTGCAGAGCTTCCCGCCTATTTTCTTGTCTGCAGGAATACCTTTAATTAGTACTGCTGACGAGCCTCCGTGTCTCGTTTTTCTGGGGGATCTAGAAAAGGGAAACCTACAGCGCATCCATTCAAAAGGTAGAAGATATTTTCATTAACTTGGTAGCAACAACTGGTCTATCAAAAAAAATATAAATATAAAACACCAAAAATGTGCGTAGGTTGCCTAAACTTACCTTTTTTTCCAACCTTGGCTGAGATTATCTGGCGTGTATTTAGTGAATTCTCTAGCGATGTTAAGATTATCTGCTGCAGCTTTGCAAACTTCTTCCCAAGAGTCATTCTTTAAACTCTGTCCCTGCCAAGGAATAAAAGCAACATAATTACCAAAATAAAATTAATATGCACGTGTACCATAAGTTGTTGCAATTGCATAACCAAAACAAGTCAAGACCGACATAGAATGAGCACTTAAAATTTAAAGCATTACGGGGATGAAGAAGAGACAAGCCGAAGTGGTTCTCTTATTAAAATATGACTTTCATAAAAATTAACTAAGTATGCGCATACGATAATTATTTGTTTTGATTGGGGTGCACATTGAATTGTAATGAATTATGTACAGGTCTCATGTATTACAGAATAACAGGGAATGAATTGTATGAGATGGTTTTTTGATTCAACCTCAGCAAACACATTGGTCCCTTCAGGATGCAATCTCTAACTCTAGATTTCATTAGATAAACAAACCTGGAAAGTATGAAGTAATCTAATTGCATAAACCAATTTTAAAAGAATCCACAACCCCTGATAAAGGTAAACCTTGCATATTAAAATAAGGCCAATCTTGACAAGAATTGGAGAAGCCATACATAACTTACAACGAGAGACACCCCAGCTCACAGAAAAAAGGCAACAATCTGGAAGTACCAAGCCTTTATACTACTACTACTACTACTTGGTACATTGCTTAATTTAGCTTATGATAAAAGCAGCAGCAATTGAACTAATGCCATTAATTATCATTCCAAACAAAACCAAGCATAAAATAACGAAGCATAGATGACAATCACAAGAAGAACTACCTAGACAAGAAGCAATGTGTTCACGAATTAAACATGATTATAATTTATAAGTGAAAAAAAAAACTATCTTTATCTTAAATCTTACCCTGCTTGATGCAAGCTCTCTACTACATTGATCACCATTTGCTTCCTCAGTAGTAATCGAAAGTTGTTTAGCTTTCTTATTCCCGCCGAAAACGCTATCGTTTCCATCACAACCTTTCCTCTTCTTCCTCCCAAAACTTCTCGACTTGCCCTTCTTCTCTCTAACTTTCCAAACATTCTTCCTCCTAAATACAAGCTTCTCACTTTTCCATGGCCCACAACTCGTATCGATCACAGTCACTTCGCTTCTTGAATAACCTTTAAGCTCTCTCTCTGCCTTCCCCAAAGCCTCTTCTTCTTTAATTTCATCCCAGTCAAAATCACCATCAACCGCATTCTTTTCTTTTCTTTTCTCCGTCAAACTATTACCGTCTGAGCTAAACGACACTGTTTCCACAGGGACATTCTCATCCTTTCGAGCACAGTCCGAGCTCTTCTTCTCTTCCATGAGGCTAGTGTTGCTATTACTGGTATTGTTGCTCATGGACCTTACGCAAATTTTAGGTTTTGATTGCTTCCTGGGAATCTTTTTCCCAGAAACTCTGGAAATTTCGTCGGAGCCCCCAGTGAAGAACAATTCTGAGAGGACGTCGCTCATTACGCCAACCCATTCCTGCTCTGGGTCTCCGGCTCGGGGCAATACCATGGGTCGATCCACGACGCGGTCCGAGTCAGGACAAGTGAGCTTGGAATTCGAATGTGGAGAATTGGAGGGAGAACGATGGTTAGGGTTTTGGCTCAAGAAATGATCGAGGTCGAGATCGCCACCGGTTGGGAAGCCTTTGTTGGACCGGAGGCGGTCTAGCCAGTTTGAACCGGACTTGGAGGCCGGTACGGAACATAGCATTGTTAGAGGTGGCGGGATCTGATAGGAGATCCAAGGAAAGTGGGTGGTTATGAACCGTTTATGAAACCAATTGAAAGTAAAATGAGAGTTGGAGAAAAGCTTCGAAGTTGAGAAGGCAAAATCAGCCAAGGGCCTTTCGAGAGTGCGTCAGGGGTGCTTTATGTGCACAACAATCAGCACCAACGTGGCGCATTATGAACAACTTACTCAAAAACACGCGCGTTTTTAGGTGGCCAATGTTTCATTTTGTTGGCTAAGATTATACATTATTCTTTCTCAACCGTACCAAATGTGTTGACTTTAAATAATGTAACAATATTACAAGCTAGTCTTCCGTCGATTGATTCATTTTTAAAACGTTTATTAGGCTTTACTTTTTGTTGGTCAGAGTGGGGTTCATTGATCTAATATAATATTTTGTAAATTCATTTTTCTTTAATATGATTTAAGGCTTGAGAGACAGAATGCTATGATAGCAGCATCACTTGACATAATGTGGTTTTTTTTTTTACTCATATGAACAAATCGTATGTTGAGTTTTTTTACAATAAACAGTTTCTAAGACAAGTAGTATTTGTTTCGGTGATATTCAAATGCACCACCAATCTAACAACTTTGACCAAAATCCACTAGTGCAACAATATAAATATATATCTCGACTCCATCTTATTAGAATTATTGGGCCATCTTTTGACATGTTAAAAGCAAGTACTTTATTTCGCATATAGTCACTATAGGTATCTGGGCTAATATAATTGACCGCATGGATCTAGAATCGAAGTTCAACACACTGGATAAAATGTTACAAATCAAAGACTACTCAAACTCCATAGTATGCGCTAAATGCTGAAAAGGGAGGGGGGAAAGTATACAAATATGTTCAAATATATAGATTACCGATGAAAGAATTCCTAAGGATTTGACAGGTTAGTTATGAAGGGTTTTGGTCTCAAATCCAACAGCAGTTTCTAAATTAAAAATGCTAGAGGAATTCTTGATATTTCAAGCATACCTGTATCATTTCAGGAATGATAAAAATAAAGTCTCGTATGACAAAAGTTGTTCTCATTTTTAATTCCTCAAAAAACAAAACAAAACAAAACAGAACAGAACAGAACAGAACAGAACAGGGGAAGTTTTTGATCTAATCAAAATCTCACAATAACCTAACCTGGCAAACCAATCAAAACAAAGAATAATAATATGACTTAATCAAATAAGCTGAATCCCATGTCGTCATCACTCTCCTCCTTACCTTCCTCCTGCACACAAAAATTCACAGCAAACCGTAAACACTAACGTAATTTTCAAATCCATAAAACTCAAAATACTACTAACTTATATTACGCAGTAGGCAACTCAAATCAAAGAAGATAAACAAATAGTTAATCAAATTGAATACCTTCTTCTCCTCCACAGCCGGAGCAGCGGGGGCAGAATCCGGCGTACCTCCGGCAGGAGCAGAAAGGGCGGCCGAAGCTGCTGCACCTCCGGACCCAGCATTCAAAATGAGATCCCCAATATTCTTTTTCTCGGAAAGCTTAGCGAAAAGGCTAGGCCAGTATGATTCCACTGTCACATTTGCAGCTTTCACCAAATTCGCAATCTTCTCCGCCTATTTTGTCGGAATGAATTTTTATGGGATACATGGTTAAATCCCTAAAATTAACATTAATTGAAAGTATAGATAGACGCAAAATAAGAACCACATGGGAGTCTAAGCACATAAAGATGAACTCACCGTGATGGCAATACCATCCTCTTGGAGGATCATGGTGGCGTACGAACAGGCCAGTTCACTCGTAGCCATTTTACTGTGTTCTATCGAGCTTATTCACAACCGACTGGAGATAGAGGGTAGAGAAGAGGAATAATAATGCAGTTCAGGATTATGGCATCTTAGGGTTTCAGATCCTTCTCATTAATATAGCTAGGGTTTTGAAATGCAGCTTTTCTTTTTTTACTTTTCTTCTCCTGCCGGCAGACCGTAGGAGTTAAGACATATAAGGCTCTAAATTGGGCCTGTGTTGGGATTTTTATCTTTTTTTGGGAATTAACACTACAAAATAACATTAGGCCGTTGACGCATGTTTAATAATTTGTATGGTGATGGACAGTTGTTGGTATTTAGTTGCTTAAATTATAAAATAATTTTTTTAAATTTTTTAAATATATATATATATTATCAATTAAAAATATAATTTATATTTTAATATTAATTAAAGACAATAGTGATATTTTATGATTAGAAAAGTGGTCATATAAGTCTTTTAAATTTAAAAATTTGTATTTTTTAGTTATCTATATTATAAAATATATTTTTTAATTCCTTATATATATATATATAAATGTGTCAATTGAGAACATTACATATATTTTAAAATTTTTACATAAATAATAAAATTTTATCTTCATAAATTTATTAAAAAAAAATACTACATGCAAATAGAAAAATATTAAATAGCTTTAAGTTTTAGAATATACCACCCAAAAGAAGGTAAAGTAAAAAAAAAAGATTTAAGAATTATATTAGGTAATTTTTCTTTCTTTTTTAATTTAATTTTATTGTAATGTTTGTTGCCCATTAAAATAATAATATAGGAATAAGGTTGGTACAAATTAAATTTTTATAATAACAACAATGAGAGTTGAAAGAAAAAGAGTTAATATTTTAATCCTTTTAGTATATTTTAATACATTAAAATAATAATAATTATTTTTATTTAATTCATTTTAATAAATACAGAGAACTTTAAAATATTTTTTAAATATAAGAATTAAATATATATTTTATTTTAATGCGGGTACCTTACTACCATTTTCTCTAATTTATATTGCTACTTAGTGCCTTTTTTTTTTTTTTTTTTTTTTTATATATGTGATAATCACAAAACAAAATTTCCGATTGTTCTGAGATTCGAACTAGGTTTTCTAGCCTTTCGTTCAATACAAAAACAAAATACCCAAAACGAAACCTAACATTTCGGTTCGATCCTAGGATCTACCATCATATCGAAGAATTTCCCTCCAATTCCAACAACCAAAACGGTTCACCCTTACTGCCAATTGTTCTGAGCGAAGCAATGGCCTCGCTCTTCCAGTCCACGGTGCTGTTTGGTGCTCCTTCATACCCAAATGCCATTGCCTGGTCTGACGAAAACCTGATCGCCGTCGCTTCCGGTCACCTCGTTACCATACTCGTACTTAATCAACTCATCACCTTCTTTCTTTACTTTTTTTTTTTTAATTTCTAATTTAGATTCGCTACATATTCGATAAAGCATTGTATTTTTTGTTTGTTTGTTATAGAACCCGGCATTACCTTCTGGACCTCGAGGTCTTGTCACGGTAGACACAGGCGAGCCCTTTCCAATTGGCGTCGTAGATAGAGATGGTATTTCGTTGAACACACACACACACACACACATATATATATTTGTGTGTGTGTGGGGTTTGTTATATATTTGTGTGTGTGTGGGGTTTGTTGGCAACCTGTTATAATTTTCTGATGACTCAATTCTATAAATTTTTTGCAGTTTTGATGTCAGATTGCTTGCTTCCGACCATTTTATCACGGGATATACGGCCATGTGTTCGATCAATTTCGTGGTCGCCGCTTGGACTGGCCCCAAATGCTGGGTATGAATTGTTGTTTCTTCTTCGGTTAGATATTATGACAAATTAACAATTAAAGCTCAATCGTGATTAAACTGTGTTGTATTAATCTAAGTCAGTGTGCAATTGGGTACAGGTGCCTACTGGCTGTTTGTACGACGGAAGGGCGCGTGAAGGTTTATCGTCCACCGTACTGTGATTTTGGTGCTGAATGGGTGGAGGTACAAGCACCAATGAGATACTTTGCTTTGCTACTTTTATTACTCAGAAATATAATATCTTTTACTTTTTGGAGCCATGGTGAAAACAAAGCTGCTCAAGTTTAGTAATTTGCTTGTTGTTTATCTGCTGTCTTCAGGTTTTGGACATATCATGCAGGTTTTGTGATTATTTGCAAAGTATTGGTTTTGGAGATTTAGAAATTTGCTCTTACAAAGAAACTGAGGTTAGTCATTTCATGAGTTTTTTTTTTTGAATATCTAGATTGTGGACTTGTCTTACAATGCAATCTCATTACTTGGTTTAATATATTTGTAATGCCTTGAACTCTTATGATACTAGATTTATTAGTCCACCCCACCTTTTGTTGTGTGTAGGAGCTTGCTGCCGATAATGAGTCCGCACATGATTTGTCAAACTCAGTCTTGAGAAAGGATCAAAAACGGAGAAAAGTGACCAGCCGGGTGTAAATAACTTACTTTCCACTTTACAAACAAAAAATACTGCTTTTACCAATATTAAGTTTCACCTGGCATTTTTTTTCCTTTCAATTGCATTCTTTATTTCAAAGTGAGTACTAGACCAAATTTTTTTAATTATCTTTGAAGTGTTAATCCTCTCTCAATTTCTTTTCTTTTGGGCGTGGGTTTCCTAAAGAAGGTGCTGCAACAGGGTTTCTGGAAGTGCTGTTGAGCAATTTTCTTATACTGAGGAGAGCAAGAATGACAATACTGGCTCAGATAACAAGGTTTCTGCATCTAAACATATGGTGAAGAAGAAGGTTCCAGAAACATGCACGCTTCCATTGATAACTGCAGAGAAATATGCTTCTCGAAGTGCAATGCTATCATCACTTGTACTTTCCTGGTCACCAGTTCTGCATTTATCACCCAAAGTCTGTTCAGTTCCACAGACTAGTTCATCCATTGCTTTACTTGCCATTGGAGGGAAATCTGGAAAAGTTTCTCTCTGGAGAGTTTCTGCACCAGAATGTTACTCTATTGATCAATGTAAGTTCCCAACAACAGCAGTGATTGTTGGACTCCTTCAGGCACACGAATCTTGGATTACTGCAATCAGCTGGGCAATGCTTGATTATGATTCTTCAAAGGTTCGCATAATAATTGCAACAGGAAGTTCAGATGGGAGGTGAGTTAGGTAGGTTGGTGCTTTGTGTCAATGCTTGTGCATGCATCTCTTGCATGAAAATTTCATGTGTAGTCCAACTGTAGCAGTCCAGATTGTGATAACCAAAATTTACCTTTTATTTATCACCACTGCTTTTTGGTTTTTATCCCCATTGAACTAGAGATGTTTTAATACCATCAGAGTTTTCAATCAATTTTCCTGTATGTTCCATGATTAATATATATTAAGTTTTATATTACTGTTCATATTAACGATTATTTATGTATCTTATCCCTCCTGCAGTGTCAGGATCTGGATGGCATGTAGTGAAGAATTGCTGAATTCAACAGAGGCTAATCATGCTTCTTTTTCCCTGCTGAAGGAGGTAATGACAGCTCTTAACTGTTGTCCAAGTACAGATGATATTTTGTTTAATTTACTGCAGCTATTTTAGTACTTTAACTTGTTAATAATAGGTTGAGGGTGCTAATTCTCTCCCAGTATCAGTACTATCAATTGCTGTGTCTGCTAAGTCCTCAAACGAAATATTTTTAGCAGTTGGCAGAGGATCTGGATCTTTTGAAGTATGGATTTGTGATATATCTAGCAATAAATTTGAGAGTGCTGGCCCATATGATGCTCACAACCATATTGTAAGTATACTTTAGTTTCCCAAGTTTTTTTTTTATTATCATTGTCATTAACTTGTCGAAATTTTCAATAGGTTACAGGTTTATCTTGGGCTCATGGTGGACATACATTGTACAGCTGCAGCCAGGTGATTCAGTCTATGAAGTGCATTTTATTTACTAATGATTTATTCAAACTTTCTATGAACTTGTAGGAACCCCTACTCATTTCCTTGATGACCTTTTCATCTAATTATACTAGGATAATTCTGTGCGAAGTTGGATTTTAAACAATGGTGTCCTATGTGAAGTGCAGATTCCTACAAATGCCCACGTAAGTAGCTCAATTAGCATAACTTATTACCTATTAGGAACTTCTCCTGAATATTGTACATCCAGTTTAACAAAACGTGAAAATCCTTTACAGCTAAATGAATACATCAGCAAAAGATGTCCATACATGTCATGCTTTGGTTTTGCAGTCTCACCAGGAAATATTGCCATCTCTATGGTAGGTATGAGTTTCCCAAGTGTCATCATTGTTTAGCTATAAGCTACTGTTTTGTTGTTCAATAATGAGGCTAATTTTTTATAACTATTTTCTTGTTGACTTCCTCATTACAACAAGTGATTATTTTTAATGTTTGTTGTCAACAATCTCCAAATACAATTTACGAGCGACTTACTAAAAGATGGATGATTACTGAAGACAAGATTGGAAATCAACTTCATTGAATTGACAACAATCATATTCGTATTCATTTATCTATAGGCAAACTGATATGGTATATAACCACAATACAACTTATACATTACAATTGGTAGAATAACGAAATTATTTGTTATTCAACCTCGCAGGTCCGAAATTTCGATGAAGAGTCACTAAATCCAATGTATGAGAAAAGGTAAACTATTTTCCTTTCTAAATGTTTTAACAGAACCATGGTGTGTGAGGAGAATATGGTCTTTTGAGCACTTACAAAGAAAAATCAGTAATAATATTGCTTTTGTGGGAATTTATTTATTTATTTTAATAAAGTGGGTTTTGCAAAACTGTTACACTAGTAGTATCTGCCTATGTGAAAGATTATAAGTAGTCCAATTAAATAAAAGTACAATGTATTGTATATTTCCTACATATCTTCTCATGGTAAACTATGGTGATGACAAAAAATATAATAGAATAAAGTAGTTGATAAATTTATATTTCCTTTGTTTTTGAAATTCGTCCAGGGTTATAAAGGCTTCTGTTGAGTTCTTCTGGATCGGTTCCCCAAAATATGCCCCTGATTGTATTCTCCCTCGTTTTTCTGAGAAGGAATTGGTTTATTGGGAGACTAATATTTTATGGTCTTTGAAACAGTATGAAAGTCCAAACAAGCCTCTGATGGTTTGGGATATCATTGCAATGTTGATGGCTTTTAAGCATTCTACAATGGAGTCTGTAGAAAGTATATTGGTCAAGTGGCTCTCAATTTCATATGTGGGGTCTCATGAAGGCCTTTCTGCTGAAAAGGTTTTATCGTACATTTCAAAAACATTCTCAAAGATCTCTTCACGCCAGCTGCACCTCCTTAATATTATATGTAGACGAGTCATTTTGTCAGATCTGAAAACTGATCAAATTAACTGCAAGTTTCATAACTTGGAAGAACTGCATTGTACTGAAGAGGAAAAATTAATCATGTGGATCGGTTTGCTATCAAGCTGTGAAAGAGAACTCCGTGAAAGGCTTGTAGGGTGTAGCTTTTCTACTTTTACTACTTTCATGCGCCATTCAGCCTCAATTTCCACTCAATCGAGAAATTTGTTACCTGCTGGACTGGCACAAATGGAGCAGTGGGTTGCTCTTAATCATGATAATGTATCACATCAGTTGAGAGTCCTTGCATCAGATGTTAGAAAACAAGTGGAGAGGTAATTTGTTATTTTTATGAAGTCCTTGCATGATTTTTCTTCTTATTGTTATGAAACAACATATAAATTTGATAAATAAAATGTGGAGTTCGAATTAGGAAAACTTATATTTCTTTTTTGCTAAATACCCCAAGTAAAAGGTTAAATTTACATAATATCTAAAAACAAATTAATTTTATACTTTAGAGGAAGTCTCTTTTGGGAGTTCTTTAAGTCTTTGCCTGGCAAAGCTTATTCTTTGGGCTCACTTATGGCTGCAATAACTCTACCTGTATATATTTATAATGTTGTAAAAACTACAAGGGAAAGATAAAGTTCTGGTGAGTGATGTTTGAAGTGGTTTGCAACATAAGTGTGCCATCAGAAATTCTGCAACAAGAATAAATGAACTAAACTATAGAAATGATAAGATGAATGCTTCTTTTTCTTCTCTCTTTTTTCTTAGACTTGTTTATACCTGAATGGAAATGCGAATTTTAGATTTAGAAGTAGTTTTTTCTCTTATCCCTCAATATTATGCAACTTTTACTGGCTGTTCTAGCACTGAGATGTTAGTACTTTTCCCTTCACTAGAATCAATTTATGTTTATCATCCTGTGATGTGATGTTTTTTGCTTGCCAATATTTTTCCCGTTAAACAACAGGCTTCAAGCTAGTGAATATATGGCTAAAGAGCAATGCAGCTATTGTTCAGCCTCAGTTTCATTTGAATCCCCAGAAGTTGCCTTATGTCAAAGTGTTGGTCAGGGTCATAAGCTAGCTAGGTGTGCGGTTTCTATGGAGGTCTGCCCTCTTACTCCCTTATGGTTTTGCGTGTGTTGTCATAGACGGGTTTTCAGACTTGCACCAGAGACTCTTTTTGCATTGCCTGGATATCCTCTGGATTTCAAGTCTCAAACAAAAAGGCTGACGGTCAATATATCCTCAAAACCCTTGTGCCCGTTCTGTGGGATACTGCTACTGAGACCTCAGCCTGATTTTCTGCTATGTGCATCTCCTGTGTAAGTTTCTCTTTTATCTGATTGAAGCAAATTTTGAAGATTGGAATTCTCATATAATTTGACTGGCCTCCAATCATCTTGATTTGAAGGCCGTTCCAAGCCCTGCCTCTATTTGAAGAAATAAGCATGAGTCATGAGTTGCAGAAGTTAAGGGCAGTAGCAATCAGCCTATTAGATGGGGCTATAAAACGTGTTAAGAGAAATGAAAAAACAAAAATAATCGAAGAGATAACGTTTTATACTAACTGCTAGGGATTATGCTCTAACTGTACTTCGTACTTTCGTAGGTAGCATACAGTAAGAACTACGATTAACCATGTTGTGTATTTGCTGCGTACTAATATTGTAATTTATGGATAACAATGAGTTGATGCTCATTCATAATATAAGCTCGTACTGAGTGTTGTAGGCTTGTAGCAAGTCAAAAGCCTGATGTGAGCATCCTTCTTCTTCTTCTTCTTTTTTATTTTTGAAAAAAATAAAAATTCTTATTGGTGTTATTTTATGCACCATCGACAAAAAGAAAATTTAATAATTGATTATTCTAAGATTTTTTTATTGCTTCTTCTAATTATGCTAAAGCTTCCTGCCAAACTTGCTGGCCTTTCGTTATTATTATAATTTGCAATTATTATTCATACATTTTTTATAGGGACTCATTTTGTCAATTTCTTTGACAATTTTAAGCATGTGATATATGGTCAATGATTGTACTTGTCTACTTTTGACCATATGGTATGCATTCCTCGGGTTCCTACTTCTCGCATACGTCATGGCTTAGCCGGTTAGAGATAATAATAATAATAAAAGTGATTTGGGTGATGCAATACAATACAAGTATACAACCAATCGACTTTGCTTTGTCTTTAGATAACATTTAAAGTTATTAAATTTAAACTTTGTTATTTGAGGTAATGTTATTTATGATTGCTCGTGGAAATATTTCTTGCATATTCTTAACTAATTTATCATTTATTGCTTTTAATTTTTATGTCTGAATTAGCACACTATAATACTTTATATAATTATATTCTATATTCTATAGCAAAGCTTTTTATTAACTTATATTAGCATTTTAGGAGTAATTAAAAATTTATCATAGGAAAGTTGGCAACATATTGTGATGCTCATCCCAATAATTTATTCTATATAATCCAATTATATGATGTGATGTGGGCATTTCTAAAATAATGTTAATTATTTTACTCATTCCAATATTATGACTTAACATTTTATGTTTTGAATTTGTCCAATGGTTGTGGTTCTTTTATTTAGGAAAATATTGATTTTTCTTTAATTTACTAAACTCATACAAAATACAAACTATTTTATTACTTTTACCATTTTATCCATGTTTAAAAAAGGTATAAATATATTACCTGTGTAATTGTATTGCTATAGTTTAGTAGCATCAAAACTCTTATAAAATCTATAACTTTAAAAATATTTGATCTTAATTGTATAATATTATTTAAAATATAATATAAAAATCTTTAAAATAATATTATTTAAAGTGATTTTATGTATGATCTATTACAATTACCTTTTTTTTTTTTTTTTTTTTAAATCAATATTACAAAACCCTCAGCTTGCAACACAAAGTAAATTACATTGATTAAGAAAAAAATAAAATACCTTTTACATGCCCATACTCTGTAATAAAATATATTCTCTGGTAGTTAATTTGAGGCTGCAATAATTTGTTAGTTTTAATTTAGCATTTGAAAATGTAATGTATTTGGTGAAATGAATGTTTTTTCTATTTGTAATTCTATTATTGTTTAATGAAATCTTTCTTATTGATTATAAAAAAAGTAAAATAAGCAAAAGTCTAATTTTTTTTTTTTTTTAAATAAAGGCTAATTTAACCTTTTTTACTGGTCTTATAAAAAATTAAACATGAGGTGCTCATATTTGAATAAGATTAGTGAAAAGATATTATGTAAGATTATTATTAAAAAAAAAAAAAAGGTATAGTATTCGAATTTTACTTTACATTCCACACTTAAAGTAATTAAAATAATTATTTATCATTTAAATAAAAAATAGCTAGTCTCATACTCTCATATATATGCGCTACAAAATTAGATTTGTTTGACAAAAAAAAAAAATTATATTGGAGATAATCCAACATATTTGACTAAAATCACAAACTATCAATAAAATAGTTCGGGATAAGTCTAAAACAGAGAATGTCTCGGACATCACATTCCACATCCATCAAACATTTTTACCAAATTAATATTTTTTCTAAGATTTATTTATAAAAAAAAAAAAAAAAAAAACTAAAGATCTAAAGTTTTAAAGTAGTAAAATGTAACTTAAATTATAATGATTTAAATAAAAAATTTATTTTTATAATAATATAAAAATTAATTTAATTATATGACATAATATTTTATAAAATTTTATTTTTAATTTATTTAGTTGGTACATAAATGTAAAAAAATTAAATAATCAATTTACATGAATTTGAGGATGATAATTTTAATTTTTCTTTATATAATTTTGTTTAGATGTCAACTTTTATATATAATGATCACAATTATATGTTCACAAAGTTATGATCATTTTAAATGAATTGTCATAATTTAATTCATTCTCATTTAAAATTATCATAATTTTTTTTATATAAACATTTCTTCATATAATTAATAAAAAAAATATTTTTTTAATAAAATAATTTTATTTCTACTTATTAGGAACTGTTAATGTGTTAAATTTGTATAAATTTTAAATAGGCATAGTGTTACTATTTATTATTTTTAGTGCAATAATAAATGCAATTATGCATGATGGGTCAACTTTACGGCTTTACCAAACAGATGGGCAATTTTGGAAAAGTGAAACAGCGGTTTGGTGAGTCTCTGTGTCTCTCACACTCAGGAATTAAGTGCATCACCATCATCGTTTTTGGGACATTCTGAAGAAGGTCCAAAAAGGAGTGCACTGTGAACGGAGGATCCGACGATAAAACAATTACCCTCTTGATTTATCCCTCTTCTCAGTACATATATATCATAAAAGTTTTGCTTTGTTCTATCCATTTTCTTATCGATTTGCAGACAATATTCCCCTTTCGTATATCCTTTATATACCCGATCTTCAAGTCGGTGACGGTCTGGTCTTTCCTTAATGGAAATTCTCTAATAAGCAGGTATGGGTTTTTCTTTCCACAGTTTTCATTGCGTATTTTACGGAAAAAATATTCGTTTTGTTTTGACAAAAATTGGTTTTTTTAATATATATTTTTCTGATCGCATGTTTTAAAATCAATATTTTGTAGAGGAATCTCTGTGAAAACAAAAAGGAGGACAACCTTTGCTACAAAATATAGACACTGTTTTTGATGATGGCAGTTGCTGAGAATGCACCAAACTTCGAAAACACTTCTGTGTCGGGTTCAAATGCACAAAGTGACTTTGAAAATCCAAAACCCAGAGACGATTCCTCTGGGGTTTTGAGTGGGGAGCCCAATTTTCAGCCAAACGGGCATGATGAGAATTCTCGGGGTAAATGTCAGAACCAAGAGGTGGCAACAACTTTCTCTGTTCCAACAAGCAATCACAATGGACAGACCGGTCAGATGCAAAATGGGTTGGACCCGAAAGGGGTCAATAACCAGCAGATGGTGGTTTTGGAGTCGGCTGGGTATGGGATTGATCATAGGTCTAATGGTGTTAGAAACGGAGGGGATGGGGATGAAAGTTTTAAGCGTGACATGAGGGATTTGGAGGAATTGCTTTCTAAGCTGAATCCTATGGCTGAGGAATTTGTACCCTCTTCTCTTAATAAAAATCATGGGTACTTTGTTGGTACTGGGCTTGGCTACTCTAACAATCTCATTTTTCATGATGGTTCTGGCAATGTTATTGGGTACCCTGGTAGAAGGGTATGTGTAAATCATTTCCGTTGTCAACAAAGTTTCATTTTTTTTATTGCTTTCTGAACTTTGCTAACTCTGGTTTTTGAAGCTTACCTTGGATTCTGTTTGAGTTATTGGCTGGTTATATTATGTAATTTTGTCTTTCCATATCCCAGAAAGCACAAGAATTCTTATATAGTTATTTTTGTGGTTGTTAGCTCATTATTGTACCAATTGTATGTTTAAATTCTAAGCTTACGTGCTGAGCACTTTTCAATGCTGATGTGCTCATTTTTCTAACTTTTCTTCCAGAAGAAGAACGGATATAATCAAGGAAGGAGAAGGAATTATCACAAATTGAATCCAGCACAACGAGAAGCAATGATCAGGAGGACTGTGTATGTGTCTGACATTGATCAGCAGGTAAAAGTTACATCTTGGTTGTGGATATTGCTTTTTTGGTGTGTAATTGCTTTTTATTTTGTGCTTGTGAATAATTTAGTGATGCTTCATTCTTGTTGTTCTTACCAGGTTACTGAAGAAAACCTTGCTGCTTTATTTCTTAGTTGCGGACAGGTAACCTGTGCTTGTATTTTATTCACATTTTCGACAGCTAGTTGTGGACTATACATCTAAAGCATGTTATTTTTCTCTCCCTAAAGGTGGTCGATTGCCGTGTGTGTGGTGATCCAAACTCTGTTCTTCGTTTTGCTTTTGTTGAGTTTACTGATGAAGGTACAGCTGTTCCCCCTTAAGGCACACTGTATGTTTCCTCCATTACAATGTTGCATTAACAGTTTAACTTATGCATATACAGAAGGTGCAAGGGCTGCTTTGACTCTATCGGGAACAATGCTTGGGTATTACCCAGTTAGAGTGCTGCCCTCCAAAACTGCAATAGCACCTGTTAACCCAACATTTTTGCCAAGGGTGAGGGCATAATTTTGTTATGGTCATTTGCATGTCTTATATATATATATATATATACATATATATATATATATATAATACTATGTTATAAAAATCAATTGTATGGATCTGTGCTGATTTCACATGTTTATTATTTGGTTTCCTTGTCATGATCTTCAGTCTGATGATGAACGTGAGATGTGTTCAAGAACTATCTATTGTACAAACATTGATAAGAAGGTAGGTAGTTTTCAAGACACTCATTTTGGAATGTCATGGGAGCAAATTTATCAGGGTTTTTTCATGATTTAAACGTTTGTTTGTTGCAGGTTACTCAAGCAGATGTCAAACTGTTCTTTGAATCACTTTGTGGAGAGGTCTGTAGCTCACACACCTCAACTAAAATATTATTGTTTTTTATCTTGGATATTGAATTGGCCTTTTACCTGTATTTTCTCATTGTACAGGTTCAGTGTTTGAGGCTTCTCGGAGATTACCACCATTCTACTCGTATTGCTTTTGTTGAATTCACGATGGTAAATATTTATTTTCTTCTAAGTTGCTCATCTTTATGACATGTACATGTGTACGTGAGCTCATTCTTTTACATGCAGTTATCCTATGGTAGCTCTGTTAGGTCATAGCTAAAAGTCTATGGCAGTTGATGATAGCTGTAATTCTCTAAAAATTTAAGATGCTGAAATTTAGAGTAGGAGAAAAGACTCCTGAATGGCTTGGAAGAATACTTTTATGTCCCAAAAGGTTGCTGAAGAATTTGGTGATTGTAATAATTGTTTATAAAATATTTTCACAGAGCAAGTTACAAGTCAATAATTTGATTGAGGGTAAAATGTATACGGCAAGGTTTTAACACTTAACTTTTTTATTTTAGTTTCATTGCTGACTTTTATTCGTTTTTCTATTTTAATTGTTGTTTTAATAATCAAATTCTATTACAAAGATTAGAAGTCCATTGTGGAAATTAGTGTTATGAGCTCAATGTATAATTAAAATCTTTTTTTTTTTTTTTCTTTTTTTACTTTCTCATTGCTATTTGGGCAGGATGATAGTGGGTTGATAGGGATGCAATATTTTGTTTTTATCATTTATGAAACATAAATTGTGAAATTCTTTTGAGCTATAATAGATACCCTGCCCTTGGGTTATTAGTTTGGAGAAACTATTACCCTGCCCTACATAAATGACTTAGGTATTTAACTGGTTTTACTTTTAACTCCCCTCAGTAAAAAAATATACATTCATTTACGTTGTAAGAAAAATGAATATATGTTTTTTTTCCTGGGAAGTTAAAAATGAAACTTCATGTATGAAGAGATTATGTCATGTAATTAAACCAAACAACTATATAAGGATAAAAGCTGGAGACTAGTAGTTTGACAATTTACCTGTGCATTTGTTTTCCAACCATTGCTTGCTTGGAGGATACAAAAAGGGAATGCATACCTTCTAGCCTTAACCTCAAACTATCAAATACTGTGTTTTGATTTAAAATGATTTGTGTTTGCTCTTGAACTCGCATGCTATTCCATTTCATATTGACTTGTCCAACTCAATACCAAAATTGTTTTATTTTCTATAAGTTAGTTGCTTTGTTTTATCGGTAACGTTTTGATTGCCTGGTAATCTGTTCTGTAAAAGGCTGGTTAGACAGTGTTTATTGGTTTTCCTCCATTTGATTTTTGCAGATTCTTTTTGTTCTTTAATTATTTAATTTTAGAAATTATACTGCAATGTCCTTTGGTTTAGCTTATTGTTGAGTCCCAACTCCCAAGCATTAAATAGGATCAAAGTTTATGATAATAATGGTCTTAGACAATTATAGTTGTGAATAATAGCTGAAATAGTCTTATAACTTTATTAAAAGTCTAGACTCTTAGTCTAAATATGACTTTTTGGCATTTTGTTTGGACTTATTTTGAACATTTATAAAATCAGTGTCTCTATTCTACTTAACTAACAAATTACAGGATTAAATTAGACTTTTAATAAAGTTACCGAACCATTTCAGCATGCTACCCATTATAGCTGCTTATTCACCCATTCCTAACTATTATGGCTGAAAGCCTTTGGACATGTTGGTTCATTTTCATGTTTATGACAGCGTGCTTTAATCCATAATCCGTTTTTGATTTGGTTTTCTTGGCCTGGTTATCCTTCTCACCTAAAGGGAGTAAGAATATGGTTAAAAATGTTATTCTCCTAAATATTCCTGTTATATATGAGATGCATATTTCTCTCACTGTGCATGGCTTGCCTTCTCTTGTCTATTAATTTCAATAATTGAAGCCTTTTTCAAGATATTCTACTCTGTGATCAATCTAATATATTCCTGTTCTATTGTAATCTATTTCTTGGAAACAATGACACGGTTATTCTGATGTTTTCTGCACTTGTTAATGGTGGGAATTGCAACTAACCTGTATTTTAAACCATTGCAGGCTGAAAGTGCAATTGCAGCTCTTAATTGTAGTGGAGTGGTTTTGGGATCTTTGCCGATAAGGTTGGTCATAATTGTTCTTGTTCACAATGTTGCCGTGACTATTTCTTCTCTCGTGCCCAATCACACCTCACATTTTAATTTTGACATATGCTTGTGTTATTTTAGTTTATGTTCTTATGTTTTATTTTTTTCCATTCTGTATGATGTCTACACAGGGTTAGCCCGTCAAAGACGCCTGTTCGGCCCCGCGCACCGCGCTCTCCTATGCACTAAACTCCCCTTGCATATTTGCTGGACTAATTTTGTGTTGATAGATATATCTAAATATCTACATATACATGCATAGATTCAGAATCTTTTAATGCTTTTGTGTTTGTTTATCTGTTCTTTTTCCTGAGTGGTATCATGGTTACCTACTACTACTGGGTAGGTATTTGTGGGTAATTTGGAGTTAGACGAAACTCTGAGGTGCTAAATGTTTTAAGTTATGTTGTGAATTCTGGATGGATTATCCCTGCAGTACTTTTTGAACTATCTCAAGTTTATCAGAGGCATGGAATTTCGTATGCCTTGTTTTCAAGTTTCATATACGTTTAATATTATGCGCTGTTAAAATGGCTGTATGAGATTCTCTGTTGTTGTTCCTTGTTGCTTGTCATTGAATTTGAAAACCATGGTCTGGAACTGTGTCAAGTGTGACCCAAGTCATGGTGCTCCATACATGAAGGTGAAGTAAGTCAAAATTAACATGTATGACTGGTCAGCTATTTTTAAATTTTTATATATGGTTGTGCCATGTTTGAATCACCCCATTCAAGTAGATCAGGTTGTGGTCAATTCAAAGTTTGCATTTTTCTTTAAATAATAATTAATAGGTAATAAATAAATAAAAATGATATATTTACTGTTACGAAGCAACTGGTAAGAAGGAAATGCATATAGATAGACGTGGTCATCTACTCGTCAGTAATCACTCATGTGATATTTTTTAGTAGTGGTAATTTTTGACACGAAAAATTCAACACGAATTTGAACTGTATTAATTTTGAGTCAAAAATGGATCAATTTAAAATAACATGAAAAAAAAAAAAAAAAGTTGGGTTAGGATCGGGTCTGGGTTGACCCGTTCAACTCGTTCTTAAAAAAAAGAAAAAGAAAATAACTATAGCTATTTATTAGACATTCTTCTTACATAACTTCTGTAAACCTTAAATCTCTAACAGTTTAATACGACGAAAGATAAATTCACATCGTTAAGGGTAGAAATTTTTTACGATACGAAAAAAACCGACTCGAAGCTGAACCGAATTAATTTTGGGTTAAAATGGATTAACCTGAAATGACCTTTAAAAAAATCAGGTTAAGTTCAAATTTATCATGTTAGAGTCGAGTTAAAATCGAGTCAATCTAAACACGACCTCGAACTGTCACCCCTAATATTTTCAATTCTTCATGGATTAGTCTTTCGATGTCAAAATAAATCAAAGGTGGTTCTTTTTACAATTAGAATTAATTGCTATTTTTATCATTTATTCACTTGAATTTTTTTTTATTTGATCAGTTTAAGATTAATTGGCGACTGCTGTTAAAAAGACTAAACATTATATATTTTAGATAAATACTAATGTGATGGTATCAATGATAAAAATACAAATTTAAATTCAAATTCAAATATATATATATATATATATATATATATATATATATATATAAAGTGGAGTAATTTTAAATCTCTATATTCTCTTTCTTCATTATTATTGCATGCAATTCGCTTGAAAAGGAAATGAGTAGTTTTGGGATACCTACAGGAAGATAGTTTAATTAGTTCTACAGAATTATACGCTAGAGGACTTGGGTTTGAGGTAAGAAAACATTCTTAATTGTGCATAAAGGAATTATTAAGCCTCTTCTTAATTTATTATTGATATTCTCAACAGTTACTGTCCCTCTCACTTGGTGAGACTTTTATTGTGAAAAAAAAAAAGTTAGGGATATATTTTACAATGTAGATCCTTATGTACAAGTTAGAAACAAAATTAATTATTTGCTAATTGCATGTATGTACATTTAACTATATATACCTAATATAAGGTGGCTTGTTATTTTATGCTAATTTATTTACGTACAAATACTACCTATATGTCATAGATGATATTTTGAGATCTCAAATGGAATTTTTTATTTTTATTTTTATTAATGCGATTGAAATTTTTTATTTATAAATTCATTTGGGCACATAGCTTATTAGCTTGTCACCCCTGGCAGGAGTCGGATGCCTATGGCTGGCCTAAGGTAAAGAGCAGAGGTGACAAGCTAATAAGCTATGTGCCCAAATGATTAAGTTTTGAGTTTATTTTGATATTACTAGTAAGAAACACAAGTTACATCTTAAAATATTAACCTAATACTTACACAAACTCACACTAATATTAACGAAAAAATTATTTAAACACAAAAATAACGCAAATATACAGCATTAGAACAACACAAATATATAGCATTAGTGTTAAAGTTGGAATATATATTTATGTTAAAATTATTTTTTCCTTATTATCATTATTTTGTAAATATTATGTATTTATTACCTTTCTTTAATTAAGATTAATATGTGTAAATAAATACCCTATTAGGTTAATGAGAAGATAAGCAATTTTATTTAAGAATTTCTTGTAGTTCAGGTGATAAGTTCATAATTCTCCCACAAAAATCCAAGTTCAAATTTCACCTTAGTGTGTAAGTATTTTTTCTCTTTATTAATAAAATATAATGGGACTTTAGAGCCCCATTTTTTTTTTTTTTTTTTAAAGATAAGCAATTTTATTTCTTTCCAAGCTAATTTGGTATCAGAGCAAAAGAAAGAAAAATATATATATATATTTCACTGCCTACCAGAAGCTATCGTCGGTCATATTTTGTCAATGTCCCTTATACTTTTTCATTGTCCCTACGTTGATTAGAAGTCTCTGTGCTGTCGGAAAAGTCGCTGCCATCCTTCACTGCACTTCTTGCCTTTGCACCTTCTGTTGCTTGGGTGTCACTCTACCGCTGTCGATTTCATGTTCTGTCACCATCTTCGCCTTATCCAGCCCCATTCGTCGCCATCGCATCCTTACACAGACCATACCCATAGTTTGGTAGAAGAAATAAGGACGTTATTGCTATGACCCCATCTTCTAACTCAAATACTTCTCTTGATGATACTATCATACCTTCAAATGAATCGTCCGAGTTTGACTATGAGGTATATGTTCCTTCTTTATCTTCTACCAATGATATCTTTGTTGCTGACATATCTTCTGATCTTATAATAATATAACCTATTATCTTAGATCCAGTAAGTAATGATCAAGGTAAAATGTATCATATTAAAAGTCGTAAGCAGTCTGATAGATTGAGCTTTTCTAAGCCTTCATCTAATATTGTTTATCCCATATCTAACTTTATTTCTTATCAACGTTTGTCTCAACATTACTTCGCTTTTGCTCTTCAGGTTTTTTTTTTTTTTTATATATTCCTAGTCATTTTTAGGGGGCTTTTGAAGACCCTAAGTGAAAAGTTGATATCATAGAAGAAATGAATGCCCTCCTTGAGAGTTGGTCGAATTAGTTAAGGGAAAGAATACTATAGATTGTAAGTGGGTGTTCATGGTCAAGTTTCATTCCAATGGAACATAGGAGAGAAATAAGGCCATAGCAATGGCTAAAGAATATGCTCAAACTTATAAGATGACTATCAAAAGACATTTGCTCCTATGGCCAATATGAGTACTATTCGAGTTATACTTTCTATGGTAGTGAATCTAAACTAGCCATTACTTCAACTCGATGTAAAGAATGCATTTCTTCATGGAGATCTGTTTGTTGAAGTGTATATGGATCTCCTCCAGGTTTCCCAACTGAAGATGGGAACTCGATGTAAAGAATGCATTTCTTCATGGAGATCTGTTTGTTGAAGTGTATATGGATCTCCTCCAGGTTTCCCAACTGAAGATGGGAAGGTGTATATGTTGACGAAAGCCTTGTATGAGTTGAAACAATCACTTAGAGCATGGTTTGACAAATTGAGTTGATCAATGAAAGCATATGGTTTTAAGCAAGCCCAAATAGATCACATTCTTTTTTATAAAATAATGGGTGAAGATATAATTTGAAATGAAGGATTTAAGAAATCTTAAATACTTCTTGGGTATTGAAGTTTCTAGGTCTAAGTAAAGGCTTTCTTCTCTCGACGAAAATATATACTAGATCTCTTGATTGATATTGGCAATTATGCTTGTACTCTTGTAGACACATCTATTGAGGTGAATCATATTTTAACGTATATTTTGATCAAATTCAAACTAATAAAGAAAGATATCAAAGATTCGTAGAAAAATTGATTTACTTGACTCATACTTTACCTGATTTATTTTATGTTATTAGTGTGATAAGTCAGTTCATGCATAATTCAAGTGAAAGGCACATGAAAGGTGTGAATCGAATCTTGGCCTATTTAAAGTCCTCTCCAAGTAAGAGTATTTTGTTCTCAAAATATGGACATCTAGACATTATTGGTTACACCTATTCTGACTTTGTAGGATTCAAGATGGATAGGAAGTCTACTTTAGGATACCTTACCTTTATTGGAGGAAGTTTGGTGTCTTAGAGATGTAAGAAATAGAACGTGGTGTCATTGTCTAGTACAAAAGTCGAGTATCGCGCTCTTTACAATTATATTACGAAGTTTTCTTATTTAAAAATTTTATTGAATGAGCTTAGTTATGATCCTAAGAAGTCTATGATTTTATTAGTGATAATACTGCAGCAATTGAAATTGTAAATAATTCAGTGCCACATGAGTGAACTAAGCACATTGAACTTGACCGAAATTATATCAAAGAAAATTTAGATACTTACATCATTAAAGTCTCATACATCAAAAGTATTAATCAATTAGCTAACATTATGATCCAAGCTAACTATCCAAGTTAGGCATGTGTGATATATATGCTCTAATTTGAGGGAGAAAGTTAGAATGTACATTTATGTCAATTTTTTTTTTCTTATTATCATTATTCTGTAAATATTTTGTCTTTATTATCTTTCTTTAATTAAGATTAATATGTGTAATCAATTTTATTTCTTTTTAAACTAATTGTTAATTCAAATTCAGCCAACATAAGTCGGCCTTAAACCCAAAAATGTTGATTTGATAAAATCAACTAAATATAGGAGCAATGTTGAGCCCAAAAGGAAATGGATTGAGAGAGTTTAGTGACAACTAATCATATTAGATAGATGATGTTTGGAAGATGTATTTTCATTAGGGGTAGCAATCGTGTCTTATTAGTCGTATTTGTGTCGTATTCGTTCATGTAATTCGTGTCTGCACCGAGTTTATTTCATGTTATTCGTGTCAAATTTTTGTGTCAATTGACACATGAAAAAATGTACTCGACTTTTTTTCGTATTGCCTATTTATGATAGTAAGAAATAATAAAACTTTTAAGAACATAAAGAAATTATTGATCAATTATTACTAAAAAAAATTCATATTATGTTGTATTCGGTTTGTGTTATTAGGTCGTATCAAAAATTACCACCCCTAATTTTCACGTTTTCTTTGCCCAATTGAATATTACACTCATTCAATCAATATAAAATATTAGCTTGTGTATAGATGGAACTTTTTTGTACATATAAGCTTCTCTGTAAATCAAAACCTAATTGATTCTTAGTGCGATATATCATTTTATAAATTAATACAAATGATGGAGAGAAAGATCGCATGGAGAACAACATATCTCACCTAATAGAAAACTACAAAATTACATGGTAGAGTTGTCATATTATAATAAATTTTGAATAAAAAAAAAAAACTTTATAACCTTAGCAACTTTTTCACGAAAACTCAAAAAACTTTTAAATTGAGAAAAATAAATCTTCTTCGGTCTTAAAAACTAATCCTTAAATTATATCAATTATAATATAAATGAATGACCATTTTATTTTTATTTGATCTATAAAGTGAACTAGGTAGACATAACAAAATGTAGATATAAGAGAGTCAAACTTCATTTGAGTGCTTCTCCAAGGTTTCATATAACTGCTTTATGCATAAAGTGGTTATGCACACCCTACCAACAACCCAATAATAACTGTGTACATTTCCACCGCACAAATTCCTAAGTTGCTTTCGGTGTCTATCTAACCAAAGCGGCTGAAGAGACGTACAGAGTTATTCCTCATAATTCCTAAATGACACTTGTATAAATTATTAATAAATAAAAAAAATTTATTAAGGTGTCAATTCGTGATAATTTGGTTAGTTTTAACTGATTTAAATTAATTTAATTTAAATTAATTCAATTCTAATTTAAATTCATCCAAATTATTAATTATATATAATTTTTTATAGTTAATATAAATTTTTTTATTAAAAAAATATATTTAATAATTAAAGCTCAAACAATATAACATAAAATAATAAAAAATATATATAAATATAAAAAAAATTAATTATTAAAACAAAAAATTAATTACTAAATTAATTAAGTAATAAGTAAATACATTAAACCTCACATAAGCAAAAGTTAGAAGTCATCATACCCTCATAAAAACTCACATTTAGAAAAAAGAGTTCTCAAGTCCAAATAAAATTTTTTCTAACTATTAAACAAAATAAATAGAGATAAGTGGATTAAATAAATATACTTACTAAAAAATGAACAGTTAAAAAATGAACATTTAGAAGAAAGAGTTCTCAAATCTAAATAAAATTTTTTCTAACTATTAAACAAAATAAATAGAGATGAGTGGATTAAATAAATATACTTACTAAAAAATGAACAGTTAAAATAAATTAAAATGTTACACAAGAACATAACTTTCTTTTATATACACAAAAATAAAACTTTGACTATTACATAATATATAATTATCAAGACAATAAACAAGTGAAAAAAAGAATAACACAGATTAATAAAAAATTAAAATTTTTACTTTTAAAATTAATACCTAATCAATTTAAAAATAAAAACTATATAATACTAATTTAAATTAAATATAAATATTTTTTTTTAAAGAGTTAGGTAGATTTAAACGTTAAATACATTAACATCAAATAATGTAGCATAATATTGTGACAAAATAAATAAATTATAACTATTTATTCATTATTAGCTTATTTTTTAAAAGAAAAAGAAATAAAAATAACTAATATATCATAAAAGTATCGAAAGAAATGAAAAAATTATTTTAATTTTAATATAATTTTTTTCAATTTTTTTATTTAAAAATTAATTTTATTGTATTTTATTTTGAGCTAATGGGTTGGCCCCAGCTCAAATTTTTTCAGGTTATTTGAACTGTGCTAAAATAAGTTTAAATTTAATTCAATTCAATTTAAATTTTTCTATTTATGTTCGACAATTAAATTATAGCAAAAATTGATACCCTTAAACGAAACCTCCATAAATTGGCAGAAAAAAAAAAAAAAAAAATTCTCTGCCTCTCCATCAACGACGTTTTGGTTGTTTGTTAGTTAGTCAACTGATTGAATAAACCACATAATTAGGGGTGTGCTTTTCTGTCCAAGTAGGAGATCTTTGTCTCATTGATTTCAATGCTTTAGTTTCTCCGTTAGGTCTGTGATATTCACTTTAGCTTTACTGTAGGCCCAATCCTACTGACGACCACTTTAACCAAAATTCAGTTTTTTTATTAGTTTTTTCAATAATTATTTTATTAGTTTTCACATCTCTAAAAGGCCTAAAACCAAGAGTCCTATGCTATGATATATGTGGGTAAGCTGGGATGCATTGGAAAGTAAAATAACATTTTTTTTTTTTGGTAAGAACTTATTAGAGCTACTTAAAGCAATAAGAGTGGATCCTGGAGGAGTTCTGATGCTATAGCTAAAATGATTTATTTAAAGATAAGAGTACTACCTAAATTGGCTCTATAATTTAATATAAAAATCATTACTATATATATATATCACATTTTTATTTAAGACATGAATTTGAAAAATTATTTATTATTATTATTATTAGTGTAGTATTTGGATTAATGATATAAAATATTAGTGAAAAAAATTCTTAAAATGTCTAACTTATTCTTGATTGGACCGGAGTATCAAGTCAGTTATAAAAAAAAAAAAAAAAAGTATACATTAGCTGTAGATCTATAAATGATGTGTTAGATTCTACATCCCTTCCTACCCTACCATGTTATGCCACGTGAAACTTGTATGGTGATATTGCCTTGGACAATAAAGACATTGACCAACAGCAAATGGGCTTGTTGTATTAGAAATTAATTAAAGAAAGAGAGTCAAGGTGAACTAACCGACACTTCCTCGCATGTGAGTGGACGATTTTTACTTTTCTTTTGTTTATTTCAAAAGTTGAGATCTTTACAAATCTCTGTCCCTCTTCTTTTGAATCTAGTATAATTATATTATACCTTTTTTTCAGCTTAAAGATAGAAAGTGTTTTGTATCTCCTCCTCTCCCTCTCGCAAAACAAACCCATCATCTCTTAAGCCTTACCTTATTAGTTTTATTTATGTAATTCCCTCATTCGCATTCACTATATATACACCTCTGTTTCTTTGTCTCTCTGTTTCAGCCATTAAGACATCTTTTTTTTTTTTTGCTACACAACTAAACGGTTTGATATGGAGAATTGTTTTGCTAATTGCAAGCCAAGAAGATTAGTTTCTTCTGTTGCAGGTGTTTTGAAAGAGCAAGACCAATTTTTGAGGATTGTGAAGATGGATGGAAAGGTTTTAACATTCAGAAAACCTATGATTGTTAAGGATATTCTAGTAAATTTCTCATGCTGTGCTGTTGGGATTTCAAAGCAAGCTTCTCAGCATCTACCGCCTAATTATGAGTTAAAGATTGGAAAGGTTTATTATTTACTTCCTTGTAAATCTCTAAATGGGACTGGTGAAATTACATGTGTGCCTGACAAAGAAGAGACTGGTGACATAATAAAAAGGGTCAAAATTGTAATAACAAAGCAACAGCTTCAAGAATTATTGAATAAGCAAGTATCAGTGGAGGAAGTGCTTTCAGGACTTCGTAGAAGAAAAGTTTATTTAGCTGATTCTTCAGTAAACTGGAAACCGAAGCTGGAATCAATTCCTGAAGGATATGAGTTAGCGTTATGAAATAGAAAGTTAATTAGGCTTCGTGGGTTTTGCTAAATTAATGTATATAATGAAATGAAGGAAGAAAACAAATGTAGTTCATGATTTCAGTACAACTATAGAAAATATTAACGAACATATATATATATATATAAGTTTCTTAAGTTATATAGAATTAAAATCAGCGTCTTTATTATTATCAGTTTGGTTAAGTGTAACGCAATTTCTATGAATCTAACTCATAGAATATTTATTTTGAGTGATGTGATTATGATGATAAGGGATTTTAATTAAGAAAAATATATTTATAACAACTTATTGTTGTTGTAGCACATAATGATAGTTTTTAAGGAAAAAAAAACAAACCCAATTATCTTAACTATTAATAAATAACTGTCATACAAGTTAATAAAAAAAACTTTATTTTGATGACCACCAAGCAATTCATGCCTATGCACAGAAATAAATAATGATAGTAACTTACAGAATCTAGCTCCTTTAGTTGACTGGTAAAAAGAAGATGTTTTCACTCGAACGCGACTTGTGATGGCAACAAGCATGAAGTTTTCATCATCAGTTGCCTCAATTTGCAAAAACATCCTCTCCCTCCACTGGACAAAAGGGATAAACTTGAGGTACAGGCAAATACAACATTTGAAAGATCAAGTAGTAAAATCGCAATTTTTTTTTTTTAATCAAATTACCTTCAACTGGAGTCAAAGATGATTTTGAACGAAAAACCAACCAGAAACATGTCGAAGCAGTTTTTTCTGACGTAAGATTCCGGGAAATCATTGTTGAAACTCTGCCAATAACAGGACAACATTACCATGGTCCCTCAAGGACCAATTTGCACCGGAATATTCCAACTTCGAGACTATTAGGATCAGATTAAAAACAACACGAAACGAAGCAAATGACAATATAGTTCTACATACTAACAATAAAAATAAAGATTATAACCTTAAAATATAATATATACATGAAAACTTCACCATTACTTCAAATATACAATTATCCTGTTATTACTAAACAGGGAGGCAGAAAGGAAGTTACAAACAATAAGGCACGGATTTTGAAAATGTCATAATAGTAATATCACACAAAAACACATGAAAAGAAAACTCTTTATAATCACTGAATTTGAACATCAATAACCTTGCGTTCAACTTTGGTTTTAGGAATAGAAATGTAGAGAACACCATTCTTAAGCTCAGCCTTGACCTTATCTTTATCGCAGTTATCAGGAAGTTGAAGACGAGTGTCATAGGAGCTAGAGCTCTTGCTCCACCAAGAATCATCACCACCTTCTTCTTTCCTCTGCTCTTCTCCTTTGATAACAAGTACATCATCTTCAACCGAAACTTTGACATCATCTTTACAAAGACCCGGCATGTCAAATCTCATTTTGATTTCATGTTCGTCGTCTTTGATATCCCAAGGTGCACGTATCTCTCCTGCTGTTCTGTTCCTACTTGGAAATACCATCGAGTCCTCGAATATCCTGTCCAGCATTTGACGCATTGTTCTCATTGGCGACAAATAAACCTAAAATTTTGTATGTTAGATTTTTTTATCGGTAAAAAAAACAGAGCAATTACTTTCTAATCTAAAATGACTTGAAAAACAAGGTCCATAGCATTAATTCCCAAAATTATATATTTCTCTGTTCTCTTGATGCCATTATAGCAAATAAGATGGTCAGGAAAGTTGATAAAATTTTAAAATAAAGTCGAAATAACTATTTATAATTCGTAGTGAGGTGTTTCAAGGATTTACCAAAAGGAGAGACATCCATAGCAAGTCTGCGAGGCCTTTTCTCAACTGAAGTTGGTTGATCACCCTGTTTTACATGCACGTCCACAGAAGACGAATCTCTACCACCATTCTAAGCTCTAACTACTAGACGCCTGATTGGTCTTGAAGGAAAGGTAGCAAATTTAGGATCATGGGTGTTAGCTTTACTTGATAATCTGGCTTTGCTTAAAAGCATTGGAGATGAAGATGACAAAGACACAGCTAAATTTACCATTTTATGACTAACTTGTACAAATAAGAGTAAGAAGAAGATTCAAAAGATTGTACTGAAAGTGAATTGGATTTCTTAAGAGTGAGCTTTACTTTAACTAGTAATGTTGCCGACTTTGCTGCTAATGATTATTGCTTTGATGAGCAGTGGACAGTGGTGACTTTGAATATTTATAGGCAATGGGGATTAACGGGTTGGAACATTGGAGATGAGTCTGGAAACTTTGAGGGTGAAATTTCTAGACCTCACACTTGTCACCCATTCTTTTCTCTTTTAGTACACCTTTCTCAATTTTTTTCCGAAAGCTCCAATTTTTGTATCTAAATGGGCAAATCAGGAGTATATTTTTTTAAGGTGAACAACCATATTAGTTTCTTTATTTATATAAAAAATATTATTTAATTTTTTAATTTAAAAAATGTATTATTTAAATTTTTTTATTTTTTAAAAAAATGCTAAGAAAGAATATTTGGTATTTTTTTAACATTATTTTATTATTAAAATCTACATGTGACAAAGAAATAAAGAATAGAGTTATCATTTTATCTAAATTAAAATTCCTATCCATTCAGCAATCCCAAAAGAATATTAAAATCTATTTTTTTAACATCTTAATTTTTACTATCGTTCGTGTTCGCACTGGGAGGCAATTTTGTAGTTGTTTAATGGTATGTAATGTTTTTCTGTAAACTATTTTTGGTTGCTGATTAAAGACGAATAAATATGAATTCTTTAATATTTTTATATTTTTTAAGAGAAATTAATTATGGTGATGGTTCAAATGTAATTAAATTGTTTATTTTGTTGGATTTTCACCAAAAAATTATACATTAAATGACATTAAATTTTTTCCCTATTTAGATAGTGAAACAAGTAATTTCTTTCTTGTTTAATTACCTTATTGCAATATATTAATTTTTTTCTTGTTGAATGCAAGCGAAAAACTTGGAGTATCATGATGCTTTTATTTTGCATGGATTGATCCACTGCTAAAACACGAAGTGAGAAAATCATTACAGTATTTCTAAATAAAATTAATGTATAGGAGGTGCAGATTGCTCATCAGAAAAGGAAAAAAAAAAAGTCGAAGATTGTGACATGTTTTTCATTATTGTTCATTGTAGTCTTATATATTATAGTTTAGTGAAGATGAGTAGAGAGTTGAGAATGTTTAAATTAATTCCTAGTTATTGAGATTTCATTCGTAGGGACAATTTAGGTATAAGTATTTTGAGAATGTAAAAATCATGTATGTTGTAATTACATTTTAAGTAATAGAATGCTATAAAAACTTTATTTTGATCATATTTTAATTGATAGAATGGTGAGATAATGAGATTTTAAGATTTCTGTTTAAGTCATGGAGTGAATGGATTAGTTAGTATTAAAAATATTAAGTTATTGAGTATTATAATTTTTAGTTTTTTTTTAATATGCGCAAAATAATAAATTTATCCTTTTTAATTTTTCAGCTTGAAATCACAAATACAAAAAAAATTATTTAGTCTTTTTTTTATAAATAAAGTGATTAATAAACACATTTTATAAAGTAAATGCCAAATTTTTTTTTTTACTAAAGTAAAAGGATTTATACTGACACTTTTATCTATTTTTTATTTGACCCTGCAATCCCTTATATTTTGAATCCAACCCTCGTCCAGTTCTTTGAATTCTGAGGATGGATATAAATCTAACATTTTTTTTTTTAATAATGTATAGCAAGTTATCTCATCTTCCAATTCATAATCAACTGTTAGATGAAAAAAAAAAAAAATTCAATCCAACGGTTCAGCCTATATTGCCACATTCTTAATCATAAATGGTCCGTGCCAAGCAAACTACAGTTTTTTTTTTTTGCTAATAAGCAAAAGACAGTTTATTAATAGGGCTAATAATCAAACACGATACCTTAAAAAACAAAAAACAAAAAAAGCATAAAAAGTGATAAAAATTATATAAAATATAAAAATTTACAAAAATAAAATATTATATTATTCAAATTTAATTTTAAACTATTAAAATAAAATAATAATTTTTCTCCCATTAAATTTACTTTATTATTATTTCAAAAAATAATTATTAATAAAATAATATTTTATTATTGATTAAAGTGTAATATTTTTATAAAGAGTGTATGACCTATATGTTCCTTGTGAATGTAAATTTTGACTAAAATATCTGCTTGATATAAATAAAGTGACTTCCAAAATTCATCCTTATTAATACTACAATTTTCACCCCTACTTCAATTATAAGAAGAGCCTTGTGCCTAATACTTACAGTCAGGACTCAGGAGTAGTAATTTGTAATATACCTCAATTGATCGAATCAAATTAAATCCGAATAAAAAAACTTAAATCGAATTAAATTTAGGCTTGTTTCGGTCCAGCTCGAATACCTCAAAAAAATTGGGCTAAATTAAGGTCAGTCTATTAACTCAAAATAAAATAAAATAAAATTAAATTAAATTAAAAAAAAATAAAAAAAGTCTATATTAAAATTAAAATAATCTTTCATCTTTTTCAGTGCTTATTTTTATGATATATTAGTTATTTTTCTTTCATTTTCTTTTAAAAAATAACTGATAATTAATAAATAGTTATAATTTATTTATTTTGTCACATTATTATGTTACATTCTTTAATGTTAATGCATTTAGCGTTTAAATCTACCTAACTCTTTAAACAAAAAAAATAATATTCATATTTAATTCCAATTAGTATTATGAAATTTCTATTTTTAAATTGATTATTAATTTTTGAATTAAAAATTTTAAATCTTTTATCAACTTGTATTATGCTATACTTTTTTTTTACTTGTTCATTGTCTTGATAATTTTGTATGATATAAAAGTCAAAGTTTTATTATTGTGTATATAAAAAAAGTTATATTCTCGTGTGCTATTTTAAGTTTCTTTAACTCTTCATTTTTTAGTAAGTATCTTTATTTAATATACTCATCTTTATTTATTTTGTTTAATAAATAAAAAAAAATTTATTTGAACTTGAGAACCCTTTATTCTAAATGTGAGTTTTAATGAGGACATGATATCCTCTAATTTTTGCATGGGTAAAATTTGATTATATTTATCATTTACCTAATTAATTTAAAAATTGAATTCTTGTTTTAATAATTAATTTTTTCTCTTATATATTTTTTTATTTTATATAATATTATTTGAACTTTAATCATTAAACATATTTTTTTTATTAAAAAAAAGTCATATTAACTAAAAAATTATGTAACTAACAGTTTGAGCCAATTTAAACCAGCTCATTTGTATTTAGTTTAAATTCAGACTTACCTTTATTAGCTCAAATTAAATTTAAATTGAACCAATAGATACGAATTTACACCCATATTTACAGTATACACTAGAAATCACAAAACCTTCGAATTTCTTTATTTATTGTTTACTTTAATCCTTGACTCGTGTGTTTAATTGAGTTTCTCCTCATGCTTTAATAGTATAGCAGAGGAAGTAATCTCAATTGGCTGATAGAAAAGGAAACGTCAAATTTAACCTTTTTTTTTTTTTTAGGACTGTTCATTAATGTTGAAAACTTAACATATCACTTGCTAGTTTATAACACTAACTTTTTCTCAGCCTTTAATTATCTTCCATTAAAATTAAAAATAAATAAATAAATAAATCTTCCTTATTTGATGTTGTACAACAACATGAACCAAAAACTTCCAAATAAGTACTCAAATTAAGACATTTAGATGACCTGTTCACATAGTACATATGTTGAAGACATTACTGACACCTGCATGAAAATCATTAAAACATAAAAGATAAAACCACTACCGTAAATGAAAACCTCATTAAAGTATTCAGAGAAACAGACAAAGTAGAAAGAATTAAAATAAAAGTTCACTTGAGGAAAACAAAAAAAAACGTAAACAGAGGAAATCAGAGGCTCAAAAACGAACTCAGGGAATCCTATAAAGGTTTGACTGGTTCAACAATGAACAAGTAGGTTGAATTTAACTTTCTATTAAAACCTCACAGTCCAACACAGCCCAGTCTCTTTATAGCTAAAATCCATACTGCCTCGTTTTACTAAACTAACCCTGAAATCCTACGTGTTCCTAGCCCATTGGAGGATCCCAAAAAACCCAACATTACCCTAATTCTTCTTACCCAAAATCATTGTCTAAGGAAACACTCTCAATAGCAAACTCTAAACCCGTGAAAAAAAAGTTTGAAAGTTGAGATTTACTTTGTCTAATTTTTTTAACAGAAAAAATATAAAAGTTAAAGCTACTCACTTCTTTAATTTTCAGCTTTCATCTTTCTCGAGGGAACTTATTATTTGCTAGTGTACTGTTTGAGATATTTTTTATTTCTCGTATTGATATTTCTTTTTATCAGATAATTATGTTTTTAAAATAAATAGTTATAATAATCTTACATTTTATTAGATTGAAGTGCCACATCATCAGTGTCATAAGAATTAATAATTTCTCTTCATGTAGTGTCTAACTCTGACACAAAGCTCCATTTTATGTCTTCCCATGCCACTAAAAAACAGCATTTCTTTTAGCATTATATACCGAAGAAGAAGAAGAATCAAACCTATACAATTAAATATCTGTTCCCAAATGCATGGACTATCAGTACCCACTTGCAGACTAGCATTAATTTGTTCTCTTTTTACTTATTGATATCTCTTCGTCTTTAATGGCATTCCAATTCAATGATACCACCAACTCCTTTTTCAAATAGAGAAAATCCTCACCTTTTTCTGGTTCAAGTTCGTTTGGTTTCGCTACATTTTCATGGGGAAGATTGGAGGAAGCTCTTGGTTGACTGCAGTTAAAAAGGCTTTTAGGTCTCCTACTAAGGATCATGAAAAAAGAAGCAGCAGAAGGAGAGAAGAACGTGAACAAGACCAAGAAGAAGAAAAGGTACGACCAAGTCTAGAGAACTAGTATTCATTTTCACAAATTCAATGAATATTAACTGTATATATGCTGCTCCTAGTTACTAGAAACTTCTTTAAAGATGTATTATACAATTTTTGCAGAGAAGAGGAAAACGCAGATGGATTTTCAGGAAGCCAAATTTGAAGAATCAGGAAACAATCATATACCATTGTGAAGTTAACAAGACCATAAGCTCGACTGCTAAAGCAACATCAAATACCTCTGCTGTGACCATACCGACCAATAAACATGTTTCTTTTCATAACAGAGCTGATGAAGAACAGAGGCATGCACTTGCAGTGGCCATTGTGACAACAGCAGCTGCTCAGGCTGCAGTGGCATCAACACAAGCTGCTGTTGAAGTTGTTCGTCTAACCACACCTTCAATTTTAGTTGAACAACACTGTGCTGCAATTTTGATTCAAACTTCCTTCAGAGGATACCTGGTAATTACTAATCAGACTATGGTTTTTTAAGCTAACGCATATTATGTGCAAAACATTTCTTCCGGAAACCAACGTAAGTATAAGCAAACAACATACACATTTAACTTCAACTTTTTGCAATAATATACATAGAGAGCTAAAGCATTGAGACTGATTGAACTTTGGTTTTGAAATTGAAGGCAAGAAGAGCGCTTAGGGCACTCAAAGCTTTGGTAAAGCTGCAAGCTTTAGTAAGAGGACGCAATGTTAGAAAAAGAACAAAGATGACTCTTCAGTGCATGCAAGCTCTGCTTCGGGTTCAAGCTCAAGTGTTGAACCAACGTTCTAAAAGGCTTACCCACGAAGGAAACTCTTCTGATGATATGTTAAGTGATCACAACAGCTTAAAAGGATCGCATCCAATTTCAAATAGAAAGTCACTTGTAAGAAACCTATCAAGCTAGTCTTTTAGATGCTATGTATTGTTGATTGTATGTAACATTAATTCCTAATTGGTTATGCAGTCTAGAGAAGAAAGTAACACTACAGAAGATTGTACCAGTTGGTACAACCATTCACAAACGCTGAAGCATATAGAATCCAGGTTAAAGAAAGCTAAAGAAGCTTCCTCCAAAAGGGAAAGTTCTCTTGCTTATGCCTTCTCTCAACAGGTTTAATTTAATTTACCATATTTACTCTATTTTTAATTTGTTGTTCTTCATTTCTCTTTAATTTAATGTTTCAATTCATCGTGTTGCTAACATCAACAACTGCATACATGGAATCAATGAAAGATATGGAGGACCAATGAATGTGACCAAGTGTTAAGTGAACCAGAGCCGGAAGAGAAATCCAAACTGTTTGATGGGTGGAGTAGTAGGAGAAACAAGGTATTTGAGAGCCTAGGAAGAGCTTCATTTGATCACATTAGAGACCCAATAAAGACAGTTGAAATTGACACCATTAGACCTTATAATAACAACTCTAATTACTATTCAACCCCAAAATCCCAAAAATCACCACATTATCAATACCATGAAGCCAGAAATTATCTTTCCTACCAATCACCACTTACACCATCTCCATCAAAACAAAGAGAGACCCAACTGCATTCGGCTAGCCCTTACTGCATTAAAACAGAAAGGAACTTAACTCCAACCCCAATGCCACAAATGCAACAATGTAGCCACTACAGTGCTGCACCACCAAGCTACATGGCTACCACTGCATCGGCCATGGCTCGAACTCGGCCACAAAGTACACCAAAGCAGAGGCCCTCAGGTGCAAACCCAGAAAGAGAGAAGATTAGTTCAGCAAGAAAACGATTGTCATTCCCAGTTCCAGATGACTCACATGGATATAATTGTGGTGGAGGTGTGAATGTGAATGTCACTTCAGATTCAGAAGGGAGGAGCCCCATTCGTAGAAGCTTCAATGGAGGACGTCTAATTAGAAGGGAGTGGAGGGAAAGTGACACCACACCATTAGTACACAATGAACTTAGAAGGTGGATAAGGTAATCAGGTAGAGCTAAGTAAACATGTGATAATGAGGAGGAAGAGCATTGTGAAATTAGGTGATCACAATATTGTAATATCATTCTGATCATCATTAATTGGGAATGTGTTACTGGAGAAAGTTTATTTAACAAGTAGGATTCGTTGCTACTTCTTAACATCAATTAAGTGAAACACTACTTTGATTTATAAAAAAAATATTGTTGTCATCAATGAGCTTTTGGTTGTGGTACATTCTTTCCTATTAAAATGCACACAGCACAGCCACACATGTTATTTGATATAACATTTAACACGAAAGAGAATAACACATACAACAACTACCACATAAAGCCGTTATGCATCCTAAGCTCCTAACCATGTTAAATGGAGTTTTCCGTGAAAGAAAGGAGTTTCCTTGTATAGATCCAATGAAGAAGAAACAATTAAGGTTACAAGTGGGATCTTTTGTGACTTCGTGAGTTATATATAAGATGGTATTGATTGTTCAGAGTAAGCTTATGTGTTTTTTAACTCTCTTAAGTTGATGTGTTTACTCCGACCAAGAACGTGTGTTGTACTTGCAAGATTTGTCTCAGAAATTTAGCAACAGAAATTATCCTGAAAATTGTTGTCCCTAATAAAATGTTTTCCAACAAAGCATGTTATTAGTTGAGGGTACACACCACCATTAAACTCTATGAACAACCAATACAATCTCGTCATATACGAAGAACCTGATTATAAGGACAAAAATTCTTCAAACAAATGCACGACATGGTATTCGTTGATCCGAAAGTAAAGCTTATGTATTTGCTCCCGTCCAATAGCTTGCTTTGTACATGCAATATTTGTCTTGAAAATTGTGTGTCATTGTGGAAAACCTAAACATACTATTGACTGGCATTAAAAACACATCACTTACTTCATGAATAATAAATACCATCTCCAGACGCACTTCCTAAGAGTCTCCATATAAAACCACCTTCAACTTCCTGACAACATTCTATTAATGTAATGATGTACAGCTTTGCAATTTATAAAGCACATTTGCCCGTTGTGTTTTCCACTCTATAGCACAATGATGAAGGCCAAAACCGAGGCTTCCTAGGAACTGTTTTTAACACAACTAAATATGAATTGCTTGGCTCTTGAGCACCGTGTTGTCTTTATCATCATCTAACAGAATTTTATTTTACTTTGAAAAGAGGCTTATTTTACTTTGAAAAGAGGCTCTAATACTATAGTAATAGTTAATAGTTATTAGCAAACTATAAAATACTTTGTAAATCTTTTGCCTAAAAATCTATTCTTCTACTGGCCTATTGCAACTAAATATTTCACTAGCTTGTAATGCTTATGATATCATACGAGTATAGGACCATAATATTTTTAATGATTCTCCTATAATACCATTAACCAAGTACTGGTAAAAACTAAAGGTTCCACATCCCAAATACCAAGCATTTAGAGCTAAGTACTGTTTAATAGTAAGAATCCAATGATAGTTTTCTATATTTTATTGGGCTTTTATTCTTTTCCTTTATGAGCAAAGACAAGAACATAAACACAACCCTCAGAATTGTAACAGCCGCTTTATGCAGCTTTTTATAAATTTTGCGTTTGCAAAACAGAAAAAATACGTTTAAAAAGTATTTTGACCCCAAATCAGCCAAAAAAACAAAAATAGTAAAAGGTAATTGGAAAAATAACATAGAACGCAAATTTAGATATAACTGAAAAACCATTAGCTTACCTTTGAATTGGAAGCACTTGAAAGTTGAAATATTCAAGGGCCGATCGTTCACAATTTTGTATTTCACAAGGCACAAGCATCCGGCAAAACAAAATCATGACCCAACGCTTGCAATCGTTATGATCTAACATAAGGTTACCCCAGAAGATTAATGACATTGCGAATTCAGTACAAGGCTTGAAGCTGACAACAGCCTATAGACGAAGCAAATGAGCCTCGTCTGGCCCAACCCTTTTCTCTTTTCTATGGCCAAATGAAAATAGGCATTTAGATCTCGTTTGAAAATTATATCACATGTTTTTTTTTTTTTTTTTTTATAGGATTATTCTGCTAATTTTTAACTTTTATTTAATAATAAATTTTATTTATTAAATTATATATATATATATATATATATATATATATATATATATATATATATATATATATATATATATATATAAAATAGTCCATAATTTTTTAAAATTTAATAGTTTTAGTCCAATTTATATAAAATAAATTATTTTATATGGATCATTTTATATAAAATTGTACTAAAAGTGTAAAATTTTAAAAAAATTAGGACTATTTTGTATAAAATTAAATTAAAAATGTAAAATTTTAAAAGATTATGAAATATTTTGTATTAAAAAAATTAAAGACTAAAATCTAATATTGAATAAATGTTAAGGACTAGTTTTTTAATAAATTAGTCCACTTTTAAAAGTAAGTATTTAAAACTATTATAGATTATATATTAAATTTTACCAACACACATTCGTTTTTATTTTTTCTTTCATATTTTTATAACGTAAATGAACATATATATTTTTTTAGTATTAGAAAAAAAATTAACATAATATTAAAAATAAAATGGGCTAAATAATTTTGTTATTTATAAACCGAAGTGTTAAATCTCCTCCTAAACGAATATAATTCATGTCTGTAATAGTAATCTATAATATGCTTGACATAAACCAAAATCTAGACCAAGTACCTTTGCAACTCCTAGTTTCAAGTAGAAAAGGACTAAATCTTGACTCAAATTCATAGATTATTAGTTTTGTAGTAGGACTTAGTTGAAACTCTAATTTTTAAAAATTAAAATTTAAGGGAAACAATAAAAATTAAAATGTAAAGAATGACCATCTGTCGCGGTAGGAGCTGGATATTAAACAACTTTGAGGGAAACAGCCGCTTTTTACATGTGCTAATTTAAGCAGCATTACCATCAGAACTATAACAGAAGATCCATCCATCATCAATCCGCTCAAGTTCAGCGTAATTCTTGACCCTAAATAATGGAAAGCGATGACGTTCTTTGTATGAACTTTTTTTTTTTTTTTTTTATTAATAAAAAAAAACATACTCACACACTAATATAAGATTCGAAGGTTGATTCTTAATAAAAAAAATTAAAAAACTTAACACTTAAATTATAGTTTTAAAAAAAAACCTCCCAAAAAGCAATTTTAAAAGTAAATGTCATTCGTATGAACCTTTTCCACACGGAGAAAGCATAATTTAAAGTCAAACTCAAAGCAAATAATATATAATTACTCATTAATTATTTTCAAAATAACTAATAATATAATACATTAATTCAATAAAATATAATATTAATATAATTATTATTATTTAAAAAAAAAAACACAAACTATCAAATAATTAATAATGAAAACAACCGATAAAAATAGCACAATGAATAATACTGTTGTATGGGACCATGAAAAACAGTAGTACTCAATTGTATGAATATCAGGATACAAACATAAACCCTGTTTCAACAATACCAACACAAATCAGGTTAGGGAAACAGATCTAAAACAAGCTAAAGAAATAAACATCCATGCATTTAACTAATTCAAAGATAAAATCTTTAAGTTAACCCTTTATCAAAAACATCAAATAACATACATTAATAATGTTTTCGTTCAACTAAAACAGAGCAATCTCTGCTTTGGCCTTGGAACTTCCAAAGGTAGTAGGGCTGCTACTATTTCCACTACTATCAGCCGATAATGAAGTAAGCGTTTTCTGAAGAACCGTCGGTGGTGATGATATAGTAGTTGCCACCAAACTCTCCGTATCAACATTGCATGTTATCGGAGACGATTGATTAGAGACTGCGCTAGGACTTGCAGTGAGAGAGCTCGGTCGTAAAACTTCAGCCAATGGTCCACCTGGTGGTGAACCAACCCAATAAGCAGGAGTGTGGCAGCTATTGAAAAACTTGCTAATATTTTCATAGTAACCTGAGCTCATTTGAGTATTAGAAGAACCCATTTCATCATTTATGGAGTTATAGCCTACGCCGCCCATTGATAGATTAAGTGAAGAAGGTGGGAGCTTTTCAATTGAAGAAACAGATATCTTTTTGTTATTTACGTAGTTGTAAATGCTCTTGTCCACCACTGTTTTAGACCATGCGTCACTGAAACTTCTTGGGTTCTCGGCCAGACATGGACTTCCCAAAGAAACTACACCTGGGTCTAGAAATAAATTAACACACTCGCCCTCTTGTTGATCTGTATCGAAGTTTGCATAAGAATTCAGATCTAAGAATGGCTCTTGCACAAAACGTTGACCTAAGACAGAGGAATCAGCGTCACAGACTGAGGTGTTGGAGGTCAATTCCATTTTGCTCTGCATCAAATGTTGCCACTGTGGGCCAGAATTGGCCATTGGAAGAGCCTCTCCTTTCTCCATCCCGTCCAAGCTCCTTCAATTATTTACACATAGACCAAATCAAAAAATAAACAATAAACAAACTTGATTTGGTCCAATGGGTACCCATTGGCACTTTTCTTAAATTTCGGTCCAAAACAAACTTCTTTGTTAAAGATGGAACTAAAACGCAAAAAAAAAAAAAAAAAAAAACCCAAATAGAAAAAATCCAACACAAAAACCCACCCAAGTTTCTTGTCTGTGGAAGAAAGAGAAGCCAAGTACTCTAAATTTGTAGCTTTAACACTGGATTTATCAAGAAAAAGAGGGGAGGGTTGATACGGCGGAGCAGAGCATCGGAGAAACTGAAGCTGAGAGCCATTGTTATTGATTGAAGGACTAGAAAATGCAAGAGTAGGATGAGGAGATATAGCTGGAAGAGCAGCCTGATTTTCAAGACGAGGTTTCTTATTTGGGTTATTGGCACTATTTTCCACATGCTTTCTTGAACGGGGGCGGCCTCTATGCATGTGACGCTCACAGTACTTCTGATCAGGTGCCACCTCTTTTGAGCACCTCCATTTCTTACCATCTGTTCTCTTGCACCTTCCAGGATCTGGATCTGACCCATTTGACAACCTCAGATTGAATTCGCTACCGACTTTATTATACCCACCGAAACAAAACAGACAAACAAACAAATAAATATCGTAAATTTTCAGTTAAATAAAACTGGATCTTACTAAAGCACAAACAAATTAACAAAACCCAAATCGAACAAAACAAGTAGTACGAGGAAATATAGAACTAAAAAGAGGAGGGACATTACAGTGAGCCTGAGAAACAGCTGAAGCAGAAAGATTTCTAGTAATTCTAGTAACAGGAAGAAGAAGAAGATCAGCGGGGACAGGAACAGAGGCCACCATGTACTTGTAAATCATAGCCTGTCTTTCAAGCTCCTTCCACTGAGCATCTGTAAAAGGAAATCCCAAAGATGCCGCCATGCTTCCTGCTACACACCCAAAAAAAAAAATCATTCGTTGACTGTCTCGGACAAAAAAAAATACAACCTTTACTCCCACTGTCTTTCAACCAGGGACTAAACAATTGCTTCTTTCCTAGGACAGACTTTTTTGACTTGTAGTTTTAATTATTCTTTAATCAAACACAAGTCATTAATTAATCGTCCTTTGATTTGTTTGTTAGTGTCTTTCAAACATAAATGAGGAATTTCCCGCATCATAATCTTTTCCATCTATAGAGAAGTAAGATAACCAAAACCTGTCGAGGACTTGAAGGCGGAGTGACTCGTATAATCAAAAGGCTGCAGAACAGTTCTTAAATTTAAATTCGCTAAAATATCGTCGTATATATTATTGGTCATATGAGAAGATCTTTTAAATGTGGGGTCATCACCATCGCTCCTTCCGTGTGATAAAAATGGACGGTTGATATTATCATGTTGAGACAGCGTCGTCGTCATCCTAATCGTCGACTTATGTGGCAGCTGTTGTTGTAGCTGGTTCACACCCAACCTAAGAACATTACTTTTATTTTCTTTAGCTATCTTGTTTGAAACGCCAAACCCATCCATCGTAATGATATGACCACTCCTTATTTTGGAAATCACTCCTTTCTCCTTAGAATAAAAGTTTTTATCAAATTTAAGAAAAAAAGTAAATATTGGAATTTCAGATTTTCTCCCACCCAAATTCAGGCCAACTTTATGATTGTACAGAACCTTATGCTTATGGGTTTTTCATATAGCCACGCTAAAACCCATGTCTCATATTATCTTTTTAAAAAAAAATCTCTCTATAAATTTTAAATCTTTTTAGTTTGAAATTGATAAGATAACGTACATGTGGGGTTTGATTTGGAATTTATGATTAAGATCGAAATGGGTTGCCGCCACTATCGACCTTTGATTTGCTTCCATGATTCCAACATTCGCACCATGATATGATACAAGTAGACAAGCTAATAAAAGCAACGTACCCTTCCTTCTTTTGATTTATCTCTCTCTTTAATTATTGTTGTATCTATCATTTTCTACGCGTAAGGCTAAAAACTGTACTGAATACTTTGTATTTCTATATTTAATTTACCGGAGAAAAAAGTATGGACCAGTCTAGCCTATGTACCATTTGTCCGTTACTGTTTACCGCTAAGCCAAACCACAAGTGACAAATTTTCGCATAAGTCCCATCGGCTTAGATTTAAAATATATTACTCTATATCAAATTACTAAAAAAAAGAAAAACAGTTCTTTTAAGAATGAAAAATACATAATTTATCGGTTTAATGACAATAGCGCACCGTTTTCCTTTTTTTTTTTTTCTTGTCGCTAATATATGAATGTATGGTAGCTTCCATTCCATGTGCATATTTTTATGGCGATGGGTAATGTAAAGATGTCACCCAATTTAAAGTTTAAAATTAGGTTTAAATTTTTTGGTTTTATCCGCTGGTGGTTATAGGATGTCCAAAAATCAGATTAAAATAATTAAAATCGAAAAATTAGATCAGGTTTGACCGAATCACATGATCCAGTTTAGTTTTTGTTTCTTTAAACTATTTTACAAACAGTTTGGTCCAGTTATACAAATTTTTAAATCAGATTAGACCATTATTTATAATTATTTTTAATATATTATTCATTAAAAAATTAAAATATATATATTAATTATATATTTTCTCATAATCAAAATATGCAACCCTAACTTCCTAACTTATTTTTAATATATTATTCATAGTTTAATTTATTATTGTATTTTGTTGTAAAATTTATAAAAATATTTAGCTCTAGATTGTAATTGATTCTATGATTGTTTTTGAAATGTTATATGATTTATGTAAGATATAATATGATTTATATTTGTAATATATATTAATTAATTTATTTAGATTCAAAGATTTTTTTATTTATGTTATTTTCAAGTTTTAACAAATTTAGAGAGAGAAAAAATAAAAATCGTAAAAAATCGTTAACTAAACCGGATCAAATCGAATTGGATCATTCATTTTAATAGTTTTATTAGCCAAATGATTTGGTTTGATTTTGTTAAAGTAATATGTTCGGTTCAATTCAATTTTTTTGGGCTAAAAATCGAACCGGACCAGATCATGGACACCCCTAGGTGACAGGGTCTTATTGCTCTCCGTTTGTTTTTTTTTTTTTTTTTACAATTATTGTGCAATTTTAGTGCTTCTCATGCCTTCGTGTGGTAGTGGTTTCCATCTTGTGTGGTGATAGTTCAGCAATCCATTGTTCATGAATGATCATGTGCAATCGCTGTCATCTAGTTGTTAAAGATTTGGTAAAGTGCTAACTAGTGTTCTAGTGTTGTCGTTCAAGTGTTGTCATGCCTAAAAGTTGTTTCTACATGCGCTTGTGGCAATTCGTCCCTACTGTTCAGGTATTTTCATGCCTAATGACTACTATGTTGGTCCCAATTGTGATGGATGTTGTGCCTTGTGGCTTCCGTGCTTGGTGATTGTTTCAAAAAGGCTTGCTTATAGTGGTTGCTTAATTTGTTTAGGTTGCTACGCTTGGTAGTGCATTGTGCATGGTGGTGCTCTACGCTTGGTGATGTTTTTGTTGGGTTGTGCCTCCTGTTTTGATCGGCTAGCATCTCTTATTTTGAGTTTTTCAATTTAATCAGCTTTATTTTGTGTTTATTCTTCTGTTATTTTTTATTGTCACCATTTTTTTCGTTAAGTTGAGGTAATTTGCTGGTGTTTTCAACTTTTGGAATTCACATTTGTGCATTCTTGTTTTCACTCAAGTATAATAAGTAGGGCTGAACATACGTGAATTGTTTTGAGTTTATATTAAAATTGAAACAAATTCAATATGGTCAATTTTTTAAAAATAATAACAGAATCGAACCATAAAATTTGAAAAATTAATCAAACTCGAACTAAATTTCTTTTTATTTGGGTTAATTAAAGAAAATTTCTTCCATTTTTTCACTAATGAATTTTATTTATTAATTTTTTAGAGCTATTGTATTATAATTTCTGATATTTTTAATGCTAATTTTATCATACTTAATTTTAAAAATATAATTTTTGGTCACTTATCTAATATCATTATCTATATCAAACACAAAGTGCAAGAAAAATTAGAAATATAATTAAGATAAATAAGCAATAAGGAATAGTAATCACATACCTGACAAAATTTGCTAATTTTTATATCCAATAATATTGTTCAGTAATATTGTTCATACAATAGAAACTCTAACAACAAAAGTATGAAAAACGATATAATTATAAATTTATAATGGATAAATGATTAAATAATATAAAATTAGTATCTCACATAGATAAAAATAAAATAAATAGGAGTACTTGGTAGAGAATTGATTGCATGAATTTCGCTTAAATATTCAAACTTCAACAATAAAAATAGGCAAAACTTGTTAGTAACTAACTAAATTTGGACGAATGTGTGACTTGTGAATTACTTGCATGAATTGCGCTTAAATATCCAAACTCCAACAATAAAAATGGGCAAAATTTGTTGGTAACTAGTTAAAATTGAACGAATGTGTGACTTGTGAGAGACATCATAAATAACTCGTGAGAAACTTTGATTTAAGTTTTTGAGAGAAAATTGATTCTTTGAAAAGGATATAAAGTATAAACCTAATCAACTGTAAATAAAAATTTAATTTTTTTTAAATAATTATATGAAATAACAATATAAATTTAAATTTAAAAATAATAAAAAAAAATTAATAAATGAATTGGATTGGTTCGATTTTTTTTAAATTTTAATAAATGAAAATCAAATCAACCAAATATTAATCAATTTTTTATTATGAAGAACTAAACCAAATCAAACCAATGAAATTTAAGAACCAATTTTTTTGAATTGGATTGGGTTGGGTTTAATGGGTTTTATTGGTTCTATGTATTTTGTTCACCCCTAAGTATAAGTACCTAAAAGATTTTTTTACTTCAATTGGAATGTTTACGAGAGATGACTCTTATTCTCATAAATAATCTCAAAATAATTCTCTAGTAATCTTTGAGTGTTTATATTTTCGTTCTAAAATCATTTAAGAACCGATTTTTTTTTAATTAGGTTGGATTGAGTTTAATGGATTTGATTAGTTTTATGTATTTTGTTTACCCCTAAGTATAAGTACTTAAAAGATTTTTTACTTGAATTGGAATGTTTACGAGAGATGACTCTTATTCTCAAAAATAGTCTCAAAATAATTCTCTAGTAATTTTTGAGTGTTTATTTTCGTTCTAAAATCATTTATATTTTCTTACTTGTTTGGAATTTATTATCTCATTTATACGTTTGGTTATAGCGTTTAAGACGCTAAGTTTGAACATTTATCATTCTTTGCTCATTTGATTGAAACGTTATATGATTTTAGTGTTTTAAGATATATTATATTATATTTTATTTTAATATGATTTTAGTGTTTTAAGATATATTATATTTTATTTTATTTTAAAATAAAATATAATTTGATGGCAGGAAAAAAAAAATTTGGCGGTGCGCTCTGTATTGTTTAATCAGTGAATTACTCAAATAGCACAGATTTGAACAAAAACGCTTTTTGAACCTAAATAGCACTTTTTAGACTTAAACGGTGAGTTTCATTTATATAATATATATGATTTTTACCAAAATATCCCTTTATCTGAGTATTCGTAAAAACTTCGCCATTTCCGTGTTTCCTTCGAATTCACATTTTGTATGTACAGGTTACATACAAAATAAATGTGTATGTAACCTGTACATTCACATTTTGTATGTACAGGTCATGTGAATGTACAAGTTACATACAAATTTATTTTGTATGTAACCTGTACATACAAATTTATTTTGTATGTAAATTTGTATGTAACCTGTACATAAAAATTTGTATGTAACCTGTACATAAAAATTTGTATGTAACATGTACGTACAAATTTGTATGTAACCTGTACATTCACATTTTGTATGTAACCTGTACATTCACATTTTGTAAGTTGTTCAAACAATAATAACATACAAACAATACAATGCATTTCATGTGAATGTACAGGTTACATACAAAATAAATTTGTATGTAACCTGTACATTCACATTTTGCAGGAAAAACAGTTCGTATGTACAGGTAACCTGTACATACAAAATGTGAATGTACAGGTTACATACAAAATAAATGTGTATGTAACCTGTACATACAAAATGTGAATGTACATAAGCTGTTCTTCTTCTTCTTTAGGTGGGTTCAAGTGAATGTACAGGTTACATATAAAATAAATTTGTATGTAACCTGTACATTCACATGACTTCATCTTCATCTTCATCTTCATCTTCAATTCTTCACCTGCTCCACTCTTTCCTACATATATTAAACAACAAAAAGCTTCAAATTACACTAAAAAACAGCGAGAAATAAAGAAATCACAATTAATTTATATTAAAATTTAAACTTATAAGATTTCATACAAATCAGGAACACAGAAGAAGCGAAGAAGAAGAAGAATAAGAAGAAGCGAAAGCGAAAAAGAAGAAGCGAAGAAATCTTCATTTTCAATTTTGGAATACAGAAAAAGCGAAGGCTGAGTTAAAAGTATCATTTATATTTTACCAAAATATAATCATTTTGTTATATGAAGCAAAAAATTAATTTTCGTTAAAAATGTCTCATATCAGGAAATTAATACTAGTTTAATGAATCAAACGGCGTCAGCTTTTGTTTGTAGATACTAGATGGGATGAGCACCGTTTAGGCCTTGCGTGTTATTATTAAAAACTTAATTGGAAGGCTCTATCTAAGTTTGTTGTCTGCAGTTTATTAGTACGTGTGAGTACAATTTTATATTTATAATAGTATTTAATTATAAATTGACAATTACGAGGTTTATTGTTACACGTCACCCGTATGATAGAGATAATATTATATTACAATTATTTTGACTTGGATAATTGTAATTAAAATTTAAAAAATTAAATAAAAAAATACATAAAAATAATTGCCTGAATAACTTGCGCCTTTCACTTTTAATAACATTTATAATGTACCAAAAATTAACATGTGACTTATATGTATCACTTGCTTTCCCATTCTTTAAATATACAAGTTCACAAAACTACAATATTAAAACAGTTACATTGTTAAAATAAAAGTATGACCTCTATCTTTATTATGAACACATGACATAATTCATGGATTATAATTTTGTGAATCTAGTCTTATGGTGTACATAATTTTCTTATAATTTATATTATGAATCCTTCTATCTTATAAGTTTTTGTAAGATTCAGCTAATATTATTAATCATTATATATATTTTCAAACTAATCTTACTTATCCATAAAATTTAAAATATATACTATAATTACATAATTTTACACTTATATTAATTATATTAAAATATGTAATAAATTATTTATAATATTTAATCATTTCTCAAATTTGTAAATATATGTATGACAGAATGTTCATATAAATATAAATTTATGTATTATTAGCTTTAAAAAAAATTAATTTTGATAACATCCTCGTTTATATAGTGCATTGATTAATTGGTAGTTTGAAAAAAGGGTGATAATTCGTGTTTGTTTGGTTAATTTGGATTGGTTCAAATTTATTTTTTGTCTTAGACAACCAATCTTAACCTAAACTAAAATAATTCGTATAGGCCCAAACTAGCTTAAATTGGCACAAATTTTTATTTATATGTATTAATTAGTTTTTTTTTACATTATTTAATTTGATATTAATTAAAAATACTATTAAAAAAATTATAATTTTTAATTTGATTATAATAATAAAATATTTGAACCAAATTTAATACATTATAATAACATTAAATATACAAATAATTTTTTTTACAAGTTTTTATAAAATTAAAAGTTTCAAAGTCATAATTATTTTACAAAATAACTCAATGAACCATAACATAAAATTAAAGTAAATGAATATTTTGGACTTAAACTTCATATAATTGTAATTAATGATAACATAATATATTTGCATATTATTAGTAAGAAAAATGTAGCAAATTTTTTATAATATAAATTAACATATTCAACTTGTAAAAAATAATAATAATAATATATAATAATAATTATAATCATTTTTTATTTTCGTATTATTGGACTGGTTCTAACACAACTCTAATTTTTTGTATTATTTGAATTGATTCAAATTTAATTCATTTGTGTTCTATTTATATTTTTCAAATCATATTTAATTTAAATAATCATATTACATTACAAATTACTACTAAAATGAAGGAAGACCCAAATGACACATATCGTAAGGTTGGTATGCCATTGCCAAATTTTAAAATTTGTTTATAATGCAGACTAATGTTGCATTGCAGGAATTATACACGACACTAATAAGTTAATATATTGCTTAATGTTAATAACGTGGGAGAATATAATAAAAGGTAAAATTATTTATTTATTTAATACATTTTAATTAGTCTTAACGAATTACTTAATTGTTTCATAAATAATAAATAATTTTTTTATTGTTTGCGTCTGCGCAATTGGGCATCTATGATGTGATTCGTCATGATTCAAAAGTTTGTGAACATTACGAACAAGTTGTGCAATTATTGTCATTTTGATTGGGACTCATATAGGGGCCATTTTTCTTGTTTTCGGTACATCAACTAATAATTATACATAAATGATGATGTTGCGTTGGTTTCAGTTTTACTCATAAAAATGCACAATTATATTTATAGGTTTAAAATATTTTATTAAAATTTAATTACATATTTATCTTAGTTTTTTAACATTTTTACTTACTAATTTTTTTAAAAAAAATTAATAAAGCTTTTTTAAATCTGAACTAAACTTTCTTTAAACTTAAAAATAAACTTACATACTCGAAGAGATTATTGGGTAAGTAAAAGCAAGTTTTAAATTTATTTTATTTTTTCTGTTTTCATCTTAGTCAAAGAATCCAGATTATTTATTTGAATAATATAGTGCAAAAATAATACTGTAAATTTTTTAATTAAGTTAAATAAATATATTAACTTTTAAAAAGTCATATTTAAATCACGTGTATAACATATATTGTATTTTTTTAAGAACAATTTAAAACTTTAAATTAAAAACAAAACAAAAAAACTCAAAAAATGCCAGTGGAGTGGGTGTAGGAATTGCAAGTGCGACGGGAATGGGGGTGGAAGTGCAAAGGGCTGACAAGCAGGGGCAGATGTATGTGTGCGCTCGGGGGATTTTCACTTCGGTCAATTTTTTTATAAAAAAATAATTACGTGTATATTTTTAATATTAAATAAATATTTTATTTATAGTAATATATTATGTCTAATTTTTATATACATATTTTAGTATATATTAATAATATTTAACAAATATGTTGATAAGAAAGACGTGAATTGTAAATAAAGTGGTTAAATATATATATTTTTTTTTCATGTGTTTAGTAACTATTAGTAATAAAAATAAAATTAGAATAGTGTATTACAAAAAATTCTTCATAAATATAAAAATTCAAATAATGTTTAAATATTTTAAAACTCAACATTATAAAAATAAAATTAAAAAAATAACTATATGATAAGCTTCGTATTAAAGTTTTTTAAGTTTATGTTTATTATATTTTATTTCAATTCAAATTTTAACTTTATCTAATATTATATTATTTGACATTTTATTTTAATAATCTTTTAAAATTTATTTGAAATTTTTTTACATAAAAATTTTATTATTATTAGTTATTCTTATATTAGTTATAAACATATATTTTTAAATATAGTCTCAAGTTTAAAATTATAAATCATATTTTAATTTTTATATTTTTATATGATTATTTTAGTTTTAACGTCTATAAATCTTAATGTACTTAATTGAGCTTTTTATTTGCTTAGATTTTTTAGTTAATAAATTTATTTTATTCATTAATGATACTAATATTTATTAATTTGTTATATTTTTGTTTAATTTTCGTTATAAGTTAATTATAATGTGTTAATTCTATGTCTTTATTATAATATGACATTAAAAAAATTTAGTGTTGAATTAAGTATAATTTATTATATTTCTTATTAATTTTTTATTTTATATAAATAAAAAAAAAATTAATCCTCTTTCAAATTTTTTTCTGACCCCGTCCCTGCTCACAAGTGGGGTGTGGAGCAGTGGAGGTGCGGGTGCTATGGGGTGGGCATTTGCCAAAGGTGTGATAAAGGTGGATTGAGTTTTTTGTTTTTTAATTTCTTTTTCTTAATTTAAATTTTCCAGAATTCATAATTACTCTTAGAAAAATACATGTGCCTGCCACATGTTATTTAGCACACTTTATTATCTTTGTTATAATTAGTATAATAATTTTATTTAAGTCAATCTTTAAATTACCAAATTACACATCTTTTAAAATTATAATATTATTTTAAATATTATTTTTTATTTAAAATATATTGTTCAAGCAATGAATGATTGAGAATTTTCTAGTCATGAAACAAGTTAGTTTTTATTAAAAAAAAAAAAAAAAACAAACAAACAAAATAATATTACTACCAGCTAGACCCCTAATAGTAAGTAAAGAACTAAAGAGTAAAAATATAAAATGAAATAATTAGTTATTTATTAAAAAAAAAACAACAAAATTAAAATCTCCAAAAACAGAGTAAAATAATAATAACAAGAACTTCATATTTAAAATAATAAAAATTGTTCATATGTAAATTACATAACCATCTCTAAAAACAGAGAATAATAATTATAACAAGAACTTCTTATTTAAAATAATAAAATTGATATGAAAAAATATGATAGGATGAACAATGATAGATAAATAATAAGTTGGTATTATATAAAATGTCCTTATTCATCTTAAGTTTAGTAAATTATGAGAAATTAAAGAATGTGACAGATAATTGAAAAATAATATCTAGCATTTATAATCGTAATAATGACACTAAATTTTAAAATTAAAAAAATAAAAATAAAAAATAGTAGAAAATTAGGTGCAAATGAGTAAATTCATCATAATTTTAATTAAAATGTCATATATATTAAAATAATTAATTAAAATATATAATTAAATACTGAATTCTTTTTAAAAGTTAAGATATTTAAATATCTGAAGAAACGTAAGTTACAAATTTAATTAATATGTTTATATAACACTTATAAGGAGGAGACTCGAAAGATAAAAGCAAGTAGAAACTACAAAAATAGGATTATAGTACAAGTGAGTGTAAAGGAGAGAGAAGGACACGTTTCCAAAATAAGTAAAAGTAGCAACTATTCAATAACAAACGAGCATGGACCGCCTGGTTTTTGTCAGATTGTTCAATTTCAAGGCTACCACCGCCAACGAAACACACATTTATTATTGTTATTATTATTTTGTATTTTTGTGTGTGGACTTGTAAATTAACAGCGTTTAAAATTTATCAAATCCGAACTAGCTAATCTAAACTATACGGATTTATCATATTTTTTGGGTTGATTTTGTATTCAAAATAAAATAAAATATTAATTTTTTTATTATTATATATATTAATTTCATTAAATAAAAATTAAAATATATATATATTAAGATTATTTTTTTAGTTTAATTATATAACATAATTTATATTATTTTTAACTTTTTTTTAAAAAAATATATATTTATTTTTCTTATAGCATAAATGAATATATTTTTTTTAATATTAAAAAAATAAATATATTTTTTTTATTTAAGAAAATTAAAAAATAAATCTGTTAAATTATTAAGTTATTTATCCAGAAAGATTAATTTTTTCAATCAAACCTTATTTTTCAATCCTGAACGCATTCTTAGTCCCATGTGAGGAAACAAGACCCAATCCCCAAGCTGCAGTGAACCTTATGTCTCCATTGTCAGACGCTTTTTATCGTGATTTCTTCATCAAGCGTTTTTTTGTTGAGGGTTCTTCTTCTTCGTATTATAATAGTTATTTAGATCTTAAATTTAATTAATTATTAAAATATAAAATTAATACAAAAATTATTTTATTATTAAAAAAAAAAAACTAACAATTGGCAAGAAAATAAAAGAAAAAATAGAAACACAAAAATTGATTTGTATCAATTTTATTATAATTGAATTGGATTGGATATTGCTTTTCAAGAACTCTTGTTATTATTTCAGTTCTTATTTTTAGTTAAAACTCTGGCCAATTTTGAGCATGCATAGCATTGAATTTAATCCTCTGCCTTAGCATTTCTAGGGATGGGCTTTTTTCATTTATGGGGACCACGTTGTCTTTTGCGTTGGAAAAAGCTATGACATAGGTTCTACTTTTCCATTGCGTTTATTTCTCAAATAATAAATGCATTTTGTTATTATTAATTTTTTAACAAATACGAAGTAAAAAATTGCTAATGGACATTACACATTTTATTAGGTACCAAAAATTTTCCCCATCGTATTTAATACACATTTTTTAAAGAAAAAAAGTCATAAAAATCTTATAAATTTTATCAAATAAGTATAGAATTTAGAGTCAAAAGAGTCCCTTTATTTATCCAATAAATTTTATTTAATCATTTAATTTATAAAATGTATATTTGAATATATTTGCTTATAAAATATGTGTTCTGAAGTCCATTTACTTGTAAAAAATATGTCAGATAAGGACAAAATTAATTTTTCATTCAATTTTTCGTTAAATCTAACGAAATAGTATATGTGTCACATGTTTATATTTTTCGATAAATATATATAAAAAATTAAAAAAAATTTAATTAAAAAATTATTATAATTTATTACAATTTCTTTCTATTAAACTTAAATAAAATTTTTTATTTTCTAATTTGTGATTTTAGATATTAAACAATAAAAATTGTATTTAAATTTTATTGAATTCGATCAAACTTAAATAAAATTTTCATTATTTAAGTTGTGATTTTAAATATTAGACAATGAAAATTTTATTAAAAATTATATTTAAATTACATTGAAAATTTTATTTAAGCTTTTTTAAAACTAAAAAAATTAAGTAATTTTTTAATTAACTATTCATTTTTTTACATATATATATATATATATATATCAAAAAATATAAATATACATGTAACACATATGCTATTCCGTTAGATTTAAAAGAAAATTAGATGAAAAATTAATTTTGTCCTTACTTAACACATTTTTTACAAATAGGTGACTTAAAAACACATTTTTTTTTTAAACAAATAGATTTAAAGACACTTTTTATAACCTAAGAGACTAAATGCCAATTTTTATGAAGACAAAAGAACCTTTATGACACCTTTTTTTTTTTTTTCATAATTATATTAATTCAATAATTATTAAATTAGGTACTAAAAATTTTATAATTTTTCAAAATTTATACTTTAATTCTATAATTTATAAGTCATGTTATTATAATAAATAAACAATTTGTGTCATATTTTTTTTTTAAATTAACACTTTTAGTCCAACAAAAGTATTAAAATAGAGAACTTATAGTACCTAAATTTTATAAATAAAGGATTATAAGTGTTTAACTTAAAAATTATGGGACTAAAGTACTTATTGATACAAAATAACTGGACTACTGTGACGTGTTTAAAAAATTATAGAACCTCTAATATCCAATATAATAATTACAAGATTAAACTACTTAAATTAAGTAATTACGGGACCTATAAAGCTTGACTTTCTTTTTTAAATTGACAAAAACATTCTTTTATCTTTAAGATTTTAATCTATTTTTTCAATCAAATTAATATTAATATATATTGTAGATTAAAAAAATATTGAAAAATAGATTAATATGAACTTGTAAAAATAAAAATAAACAAGCACTAAACCAAATATAAATCGATACTATGTATACTTTAATGACAAAAGAGGCAAAAAAAAAAAAAATAACAATAATAATAAGATTTGGCCTATCAAACTATGGTAGAGAGGGGCCTAGGAAGGATCCAAAGCGACTTGTCTCCCCTTATTTCCCTTAGCCTTGTTCATTAAATTATGTGGATAGTAATGTTTTTGAAAATCAATGATTCCTATTTGAAGATGAATCAAAAGAATACCTAATAACATAAAAACATATCTACGTCTTCTCTAATTTTAATCTAATTTGGATACCATATTTGTAATTTTATTAACATTTCATTTTTACCCCTCGCTAGTCCTCTCTAATTCTGATGACGGCTAGCTGGAGAAGGACAATGGGGAACGTGACATCTTTTACAAGAAATGCTACTTCATGGGTCGTCTCTGCAATAGGTGAGCTGAATACTTCATATCTTAATTTTTTTTAATATTTGAGTTTTTGTTATTGATCCATATATGTTTTTAATGAAAGATTGAATTGAAGAAAATGTTGTGTGGTAAGAAAGGGCTACTATTGCAGCTTCAAATCCTAATCGGTATATCAACAGGCAAAAAATTGATTAAAGATTCTCAAGTTTTGCTCTATAACTCCTTTCCCATTTATTTATTATTTTTGTTTCTATTATTTTATTATTATTTCAATTAAGTTATGATGAGTTGGTTATGTATTTAACTTGGCTTCTACGAGTGAAGTCATCAGTCAATCGAATCCAATTAGTTGAAAAATTATTCAATTCAATTGGACACATCGTTCTAACGAGTAGCATCATCGGTTAATCATAACTCAACTAGTTAAACAATTTTTCAATTCAATTAAACATATATTTAACTTGATTTCGATAAGCAGGATTATTGATCGATCAAAATTTAGCCAATTTGATAACTTTTATTTTAGTTAGAGACTACAATTCTAGCTTGTCAAATTGGACAAATATCTTCTCAAAATTCAACTATAATGAGCCAATGAAAATTAAAAGGTATTTTTGTTACGATATATTAAAAATTCAAGTAGAGAAAATCATGTTTAATTTTTAATTAATTTGGGATCAGTATAACATGTGACCCAAAAATATATTAGGCAAGTAACCACAACTTTATCAAACTAAGTAAAGTTTCACTATGGGCCCGTCTCATTAAGACTATTTTGGGCCTTTTCTTTAAGGTCCTGTTTTGGCCTGTCTCATTAAATATATCTTCCTTGTTTTCGTATTTAGAGTTCTTTCAATCTATTTCAAAAATTGGTTTAAATTATACCCATTTGTTTTATCCCCCTTTAAAAAAAATTTTATTTCAGCCTTTTATTTTTAATCAATTTTCAGTTATATTTAAAAAAAAAACCAATATAATTATATTTTAAGATAATACTTAAAAAAAAAAAAAAAAATAGTTACACACTTATTCATCCAAGTACTTGAATGTATAATTGGTGAGATCAAATTTACACCCACTTCATCCTAAGCATAAGCGAATATCACTTTATTATAATCAATTGTTTATTTATTGTAGACAGTACTTATAGGATTTGATAATTAAGTTACCAACAATGATAATTCTCCATCATATTTTTACTTAAAAAATAAGTCTAAATGATTTGATCCCACATAAATAATTACAAAAATTACAGGTATATTTATAGGTGGGACATCTAATATTTTTAAGACAATATCATTTATTTTTAATCAAAAGAGTGAAGTACTATACATTTCTATAAATTGTGTTGTTTATGTCATTTAATTTTTTATATTATAAATAATATCATTCAATCTTTTAGTTATGAAAAAAAAATCAATTTAATTTTATTTATTAAAATATTATTATTTTATGTCAAATATTAAAATGCTATTAGAAAACAAGTGTTTAATAAGGATAAAACATAAATTTTGATATGAAATTATTTAAGAAAAAAATCAACAATAATATTATTTAAATGTATATTTTAATTTTTAATAAACATTTAAAATCAATAAAGTATGAAGGATAAATAGTACATTAAAAGTTACTTTTTTTTTTTTTTTAAGAGTAACACTTTAGTTACTTTTTTTTTAATGGTTCACTTCAAATTATTTTGCTTTTAAAAAAGAACTAATTTATTTCAATTTATATTATTATATTTAAATTAAAGAAAAATACTCACTTGATGAGGAGAATTGTGAATAATCAACTAATCTCTTTTATTTGCTACAATTTTTTTAACACAATAATCTAATGCTCACAAATTGCTTTTTGTGCATAAATAAAAAAATATGGGCTCATATTTTTACAATATTAAAAAATATATGTTCATTTATATTGTAAGAAAAATAAACATATATTTTTTCTTGAAGAAGTTAACAATAAAACTCCATATGTGAAAAAGGTGATGCTATGTAAATGCTATGAATTTAAGATATATCACAAATGACGTTGTAATTTTTTTTTGGTAAGTACAATCAAGCACAATAAACTATAACAAATAATAAACTATCACGTTAGTTAAAATAATAATATATTTATTTATATAATAATGTTCACTTATTATTTAATTTGTCAATAATTGTAAGAATTAGACACATTACTTAAAAGTTTTGATTTAATTATAATAAATATTAATAAAATTAATAATAAATAATTATATACTATCTTAAAAATTAGTTATATGTTCAAAAGTCAAAAAAACGAAATCATATAATTTTATAAAATTAGGTTTTAAAAATAAAACTTGCATATATTATATGATATTTATAAACATAAGATTATTATATTAAAAAATTGAAATAAATAAAAAAAATTAATTTATTTTTAATAATACCACTTATCATGAGTGCATTTTTTTTTAATATGAATATAATAATAGAAATTAAAATAAATTTGCTCATTTTTAAAAGCAAAATAACTTAAAATGAGCCCAAAAAGGAAAGCGACTAATGGCTTAACTTGTAAAAAATAGTGATTTCTAATACCCTTCATCCAAACAAAAAAATAAAATATTTACAATTAACAAATATTAAAATAATATTTTAATTTTTTTCATATTAATTATCAATTTACCATTAATAAAAACTTATATTTTACTTAATATAAAAATAATATTTTAATAATAAATTATTAAAATAATATAATTGATTATTAATTGACCTATTTTTTTTATAATTAAAAAACTCAATAATTCTCTTATTAATATAAAGAATTAAAGATACAAATATCTTAATATAAATTTTTTTTATAGCATTTATCTCTAACAAAAATAGGTCCCTTGTATGCATATAAATCTACTATTGAATGAAATGATTATCCATAATATCATAATTTCTCAAATAAAATAAGGTGCGATAAATAAAGTCACAGATGGCATAAAGCAATAAACCTCTCTATAAAATGTTAAAACTACAAGGAAATTTTAAAATAACAAAAACGGAAATAAACCAATAGCAAGGGGCGTGGCCTTAGAATAGATCAACGCAAGTGATTCCAGCATTTTAAGGGGTCTTATTCCGTTTATAACTCCCATCAATCCAAGAAAAATCTAACACATTAAATTACACTCACTTTTATACCCACATTAATTATATTATAATACTAACAAAATTATTTTAAAAAATAAAAACTAATTTAATTTTTTAAATAATTTTATGCATCATAATATAATTAATATAAAAATAAAAATTATGTAACCATACCTTTCATCTTCAACACACGCTAATTGCACCCATTTATATTCCCTTTCAAAATAATAACAAAGGATTTTTTTCGTAATAAGCCGACAAGAACTAGGGCCGTAGCCATCCTTCAATAAGGCATGAAAATTAGTGGCAACAAATTCTAAAGCTGGAATTTCCAGGAACACAAAGTAACGTCTCTCGGACTGATAAACAAAGGCATCTTCTATAAATCCCAAAATTTCACTCTAAACTAAGCCACCAGATTGAAGGTAAGGTAGCCTATAAAAAGATTCTCAGCTGAATGCGACCCAACTGTTCACAATTTCGAATTGTGGTGACTGATGCCTCCCACGACCAAGCAGTAGACAATACTACGGTGATAAAACGAAACGTGGCAAAAATCCAAGCCAAATAAGACAAACTTTCCTTCCACAGTTATAGTTTACCAATTCATTGTGTAAACTAACTTGAGATGAACAGAGGTAATATAAAGTGCAAAAATAACACTGGGTGGAAGGATTGCAGAATGTGCAATCTTGAGTGTGACAAAACAAGCAACAAATTTAAAGCCCCTTTTTTTAATTTGAATAAAGGCAAGATAGGTAGATTGCAATAGGAAAATTTCAATAAGACAGACATTCATGCTATCATCCTCAGATAAACTCAATCTGCCCATTGACGGTATAGAGATAAGGCATACATGTCATTCCCTGCCTTATCCAGATAAATAGGATGTTGTCCTGTAATTAAATATACATGAAAAGTTCAGTTTAATCCGATGACACATTGTATTAATGCAAACATTTAATTTAGTCCAAGGTATTTAAAATTTTCTCGATCAATTTCGTAAAACGTGTTAATAGTATAGCCTGTATGTGATGCTAGTCAAAAGCTATGTAGATACAGGAAAAAGAGAGGAAGAAATAGCATTGTGGTCCAAATAGTAACAATTCCAAATATATGGATCAAACTTCTGAAAAAATAGCTCATGCATCATAACAGATCCATATTCAAGTTATACTGTTTCAGTTAGCATACTTACTATCTTCTGGAAGAAAATGCAGCACCAGCCAACCTGTCACCAAATGACACAACTCAGCATTTATATATGGTTTTTTGGAATAATTTAAAAGTTATTTCCAAACTTCAGGTTTAACAGCCCATACCCGCCCTGCTGCTTGGCACCATAATTTGAGCTAGATCTGCTATTGGTTGATCCCAATCTCTGGCTACTGCTCCTATTTGATCTATTAAGATTTGCTCCATTCCCAACTATTAAAAGTGTGGATGACTGGGCAGGTCTAGCTTCTAGGCCACTCACGTCCTGTGAATCACTGAATTTTCTCAAAATTTGTATATTTGCATGGGCCCCAGAAACACCGTTCGGTTGCTGATTCTGCTTCCAAGATGAGGAAGGATTATTAGTTGTGCCTAACAAGATTCTGTCCATTAAGATTTTAGAATTAAACTGATCGAACCTGTTTCAATCTCTGATTCTGTGCCATTGGGGTAACAGCCACAGTGGGCAAAGATGAAGAATACGGAGATGAAGTAGCAGCTGCTGCAGCTACTTTAGCAGCAGCCGCAGCAGCTGCTATCATCTCCTGAGCTCCTTCCCTAAGTTGGATATGATCATCTTCAATCATAAATAACTGCAAAGAGAAGAGCAAGATTCTCAGGAAGAGATGTACATTAAACCAAAAACGAGGAGACAAGCATGCACACGTGCAGAGCTCATGGTTAACTTACTTCTGGGTGGCTGGCCACAAAATCATCAAGTTTACCGTATTTTTTCTTGTAATCATGCCAGTGCAAGGGAGCAAGCATTTTGCCAAGTCTATTTGGTAGCTGAGAAGGAAAGAAAACTAATAGTAAAACAGTATGGGAAACATAGAAAATGTCAACCCAGCAAACATTTAATATATAACTTGACTCACTGTTGAGCTTATGTGAATTCTACCACCAGGAGGAATAGTGCGAACAATGCAAGCCAATAATGATCTTTCATCTAGAAGCACGGTCTCTGAAGCTCTTTCGGCACTATTCAGGTTCGTCTGCCCAGTGGGAACAAATACTTCAGGCAACACTTCACCAGTTGCATTATTAATTCCATTCTGGCCAAAATTTATTTGGTGGTTAGACCGATCAGATGGTGACAAATTGGAAACGGAATTTGCTTGTTCTTCTGTTAAATCTTGGGCCTCTATGCCAACATCTGCTGTAGTAATAAAGATTTGTTTCTGTTCCTGTTGAAAAATAAGTTAAACACCAGTGCTACTAAACATCAGCAAAACAAATAGAGGGGAAAAAAAGGAAAAAAACACACCGTAGTTTCACTATCCTGTTGAAGGGACTCCAATCTCAGAGAAACATGAGATTGGGATGAAATTTGTTCCAAGTCATGCTCAGCTTGTGAGGTACCCAGGTAACTTCCAGTGATTGAGTCAAGAACCTGAAACAAAATATGTTCAGCCAGACTAAAGTGGGTACATTTAATAAATAACAAGTGCCAAAGCTTAGATGCAAGACCTGTGCTTCCCCACTAGATGATGAAATCACAGCATTAGGTTCCACCACTTGGCCAGTATGAACATCTGGAAAATCAGGACGAAAAGCTTGCCCATCAACACATAGTTCACAGTTATAATTCTGATCTGATCTCATAAAGTTCTGATCTACTTGAGGAGGTGCATGTTCATTTTGTGTGGGCATTTGTACACCTTCTGATACACCCTAAACAACATACTAAAAACATATATCAAAACAAACCATTGATAACCATAATATTACAAAGAGAAGCTACTTTTGTGTGTCATCACCTGTTGGTTATGCCACTGTTGTAGTGGAGACATCGATTGAAAATGCCCAACATGAGGCTGAGCAACATGTGAGGACAATGAATGGGGGACCCCTGGTTGATGCATGAGAAATGGATGCATGGCAGTCATCTTGCCAGGCGGAAGGTAGGAACGCATCCCAATAATAGATGAAGCTAGTTGTACACCAGCAATGTGGTCAACCTAATGATTACAAGAAAACATCCATCGACTTAGATAGAATCAAATCAACAATGACTACAAATCTTTCGTTATCAGTGAAAATGAAGGAATTAAGCTTTGGCAGTTCTCAGTGAAAATGAAGCAATTAAGCTTTGGCACTTATCCGAGAAAATGAAGCAATTAAGCCTTGGCACTGAGATTTCAACTCAGGAAATTGAGTTAAGAAAAGCCTATATGCATTAGATTATTCCAACAGACATAACCTCTTTATTGATCGACATTTTGTCATGCTACTGAATTCAATTGCTCCCCGGGCAAAAAGCCACACATGTTCATGGTGCCAATCAAAATACAAATTGCTTAGCAAAAGCCACAGATTACTATCTAAAGAAAGTTTCACACTTATTTCTAATTTTCCATCAAAAACCTTTCCATTGTAAAATTGCAACTCTCTAGTAAGTAATAAGGTAGCCTCTGCAATCAGAATATGGAAAAGGTCGCACAGATCTTACTAATAAACAACATTAGCAACCACAAAATACATTTACCTGCATAGAGGCAATTCCGGTAGAAGCAAAAGATGAAACAATGTCTGAATTCCCATTTGGAAGTGTAACAGTATTACCACCTGAAGAATCACCTCCACTTGTATTTATTTGGTTTCCATTGTTATGACCAAAATGAGATGCATCTTTTGAGTTTTCTAGGGTATGAGACTTATCAGTGAAACTTCCATTCCTCTCCCTAGAATCAGCCAGCTCAAGTTGAAGCTGTTGTACTCTGTGCATATGAAGCCTCTCCATTTCTGCAAACTATAATAAGCAATCCAAAAATAGATATGTAAGATCAAACCTATACCTCTAAAGAAGCAGAAAAGATGCCTTGGGCCACTCTGTGTTTGTTATAATCAAATAACAATTAATCTAATATTAAAAATACAAATTAATCATTTATAGAACTAAAAAATATCTGAATATAACATGAAAGAGGATTATGTCTCTTGTAGTCCAATTAAATTTTTATCATGAATGAATCAATAAACGTTTTAAGTCAAAGTTGTTGGAGTAATCAAAGAATACAATTTCTGGAGATAATAACAGAGAATATATTGCATCTTAATAGATAAATTCATATATTACAGATAAAAGTGCATACACACATGCATCCATGTTCCTCAGCCCTCACACAATCTAATAACAACAGTGAAGCAGTGCAATCGTGTAAAGAAATAGTAAAATAAAAACAACCTGTCGTTGGAAACCAAGCCAGAGCTGATTATATTGTTCTGTACGTTCCCTCAGTTCAGCTTGTATAGTGGATGACTGTAGGACATCCATTTCTTGAACTCGAGTGATCCACGCTTGGGCCTCCCTTAACTGTTCATCCTTATAGATAATGGTTTCTTGAGCTACCCTATGCTGAAAGATTGAGTTAATGTTTAGTAGTCTGCTTAATATGTAGCATCAAATATTGGGGAATTCAGTGAAGAAAAAATCATAGAGTATAAAACTATCACCAAAAATTTAATAAAGAAAAAAGGCAAACATCGCATCAAGTTCCACTTATATTACTATAACACAAGTTTGAGTAGGAGCTTTCAATTGGCTAAACAAGCAGATTAGAAATTGAGTTCATTGACTCAAACCTGTAGAATTTCCATTAAGACTCAGAGACTCAAGTCTCACAATACAGTAAAAGCTTTTACAATTTTTCAATCTCATCCTATGCTCTCACACTCTTCCTATTTATAATTAACAATTCCACTAAAAGACAAATATTAAAGAAACATGTAAAATGACCTTAGACTCCATGCAAACCAATAAAGAAATAAATATTGTTTTAATTTAAAGACAATATTAAAGCCAATAATAGTGTCCCTCATCTCCTACATCACAAGTACCACATAACCATGGCTAACTCAGACCTGTTCCTGCAATTCCATAAGCTGCCTCTCTTTCTCTTGAATATGTTCTTGGAGGTCATGTAGTTGTTTGATATGCTGAGCTCTCTCAGCTTCAGAGTGATCACGCTCTCTTCTACCAAATTATAAATACTTCATGTTAATTCATTCAGAAGGTTAAAACTACAAGTACTGAAGATGACCAACAAAGAATGAAGAAGGATAGATACTTTGTGTTACACACCAAATGCAAATTTTATAACCAACAATTACATATATATTTCTTAAAAATATTGAGATTGTAATGTAAAAAAGCACGTGTGTAAAAAATTTAATACCTGATGGTAGCTAGTTCCTTATCCTGCTCTCTTAAAAGGTCCTCTTTAGCCCATGCCTGCCAGAATATTAAGAAAAATAAAAACAACTCATTAGCTAAAATGTTCAGAATGGCACAATATAAATTGATAGGAAAGAATGAAACAAACCGCCTCATTATCCAACTTGATAATATGAAGCTCTTGGTCCTTATCTTCCAATTTCCTCTCAAGCTCACGTATGATCTGATCCCTTTCATGGAGTTGCTCCTACAAGGTAAAGCAAACCCATCATAAAATAATTCAATATCAGTTAATGGAGGCTTACAGGCATCTGACACCCATACAAGATTCTGATGGTGCGAATAGGATTGTTTTAGAAGTAGAATAAAAAACCTCCCTCCGAAGATAAATCCTGTAAACCTCATACCAGTAAAAATCAAATGCAGCAGTAAAACCATTTTTATAAAGTTATAAAGATAGACATATTAAATAGATCAATATTGAAGGATACCAGAAACTTGGTGGCAGAATCAGCATGCTCCTTGAGTTGAGAGCCAAACCTATTTTGCATTTCCATTATTTCTGATCTTGCAATCATCTGAGCACGCAGCACAAACTCCATCTGTTGCAGTTCCTCTCTTTGCCTAGATACACCATGAAGCCGCTGCTGCAAAAGGTCATTGTCTAAGCTCCCATCAATGGTGATCGAACAAAAGTCCACATCAAGTGGCTCTCTTCCCTGCTGCACCTTGATAAAATATGCCATCTAAGCTTTCAGTGACTCCTTGAGTTACAAGTTATTTCTACAACCATAGTTCTTACCTCATATATGGTTCTCTCATCTGATTGCCCTAACTTTATCCGTTCCAACTCCTGAACTCGTCCAGTTATTATAAGAGGCAGGCATATAAGTCCCATTACTCACATAAATAAATAAAAAAAGGCTAAAAGTACAAGCAATCAGACAATCAAATCAGGAGATTGTTATTTCCCCATTTTACCCATTAGAAAATGTACATAATTTAAATAAGAGGAAACGAAAAATAACAGATGAAAGTAGAGTACATAAACTATGAAGTTCGGTCCTCACTGAGTAAACCAAAAAAAAAAACTCGCATCGTCAATCAGCAGATAAATCTATTCGTCGCATATTTTTCTCTTACCCACGATCCTTCGAAACACATTCATTGAAAAAAAATCAAGCAACTCACAAACGCCAGTCCATGATTTAAAAAACAGATAAAAACCCTAAGGTTACGGATTTTAAAGCAAAGCGTTTTCACAATATAAAACTTAGAAACGGCTTATGAACTGCTTAAATTTTCTATTTCAATTAATTTTCTGACTATCTATGCATCAAATCAAATCAATGTGGGTGTGTTTTCAGGGATTATGAGTACCTCTTCCCCGATATTTGGAACGGAATGATGGTCAGAGACAGCTCGCCACTCTTTTCGCGACGAAGTTGAGGGCATCGGCATAGAACCACCACGTGTGGTGGCGTTAGCCTCCATCGATTCACAAAGCTAAAGCACCGCTCCAACTCACTTGTACTTCCTCTATCTACTATCTCTATGTGAAAAGAAAACCCTAGGTCTCAAAAGAATTCAACAAGAAAATATCCAGAATAGTAGAAATTACAAGCTGGGAACTGATAACGGTGTCGGAAAAAAAAATCAAAGAGAAGGAATAGGCAACTAACTTTAGGAGTTAGGAGCACATATATTCGAGCTAGCGACGGTGAGGAGCGCAGATTGGGGATGGGGTGGGGGGATTGATATAAAAGGGCTTTGGAGGGTTGGAGAGCAATTAGTCAAAGTGCTTAGAGAGAGAACTGAGTACTGGGAGAATGATTAATAATGAGAACACTCCAAAATTTCCGGTAACCGGAGGCTCCAGCCATTTATAGGGCAAATCTGCCATCAGCTCACGCACTTCGTTGGCGCGTGAAGCATCCTTCATTTTGTTCATTGTTCAATCTAATTTCTTTTGCAGCAGTTTTCCTTTTTGACATCTGTTACTCTATCTTTTACTTTCAACCCTAGCTAACATATGTTGAAAAATATTTAAAAATAAAATTTATTTAAGTATATATTTAAAAATATATATACTCTAAAAAAGAATTATAATTAATAATTAAGTTTATTGATATTTTAATGACCACATGTGATTATGATTATTAGGGCTCCAAAAAAAAATTTGTACTTTTAAATAGATATATATAAAATAAAAAAAAAGTTCTTAATATATATTTAGTATAACAAGCGAAAAAAAAAAAAGTACTTCTTAAAATAAATAATTTTATGCAATATTTTCATTTTGTATTTGGGATGCAAAAGTTATACACCGATTTTAAAAAATAATTTCGTTCATTTTTTTTAAATTTCAACTTTTTAAACTTCTAATTTTAAAAAAATATGAATTTTTTTCTTAAAAATTATGATTAATTTTATATTTTAAAATTATTTTTTTAATTTTTTAATTATTTATTTGATTTATTATTTATTTTTTTATAAACAATACTTAAGATTGATGAAAATACCGCTTCGAGTTTTAATGGAAACTTTAAATAGTTAGTGACTCTAAATATATAACTTAAAAAAATATAAAAACATACGTATTTATGAATGAGTTATATAACCTATATGTATTATATATCTAAATATATTAATGAGTTATAACCTATATGTGAACATAGATATATTATAAATTAATTTTTTTTAACAATAAATCGAATACAATTTACATCGGATAACAAACACATTATTCTCTCTATTATAAAAACATTAAGGCCTGCTAACATATATTATAAATATATTTAAATCACAAAAACGTGTTAATTTTTTATCGTATATAATTATATATATAAATTATCCTTACAAATAATACTAAATAAAATTATTTAAAATTTATCTTAATTTTAAGATATATATAACTTTTTACCTCCACGTTGAAAATTTTTTGTGGTTTAAATAGTAAAATTTTTAATTTTCTCACAAATAACTCAAGTTTAAATTTTACCCGTATGTGTGAGTCTGTTTTCTCTTATTAATAAAAAAAATAAGACTTTAATACCTTTTAAAAAAAAAAAAACCAACCACATTATTGAGATCGATAATATTTCTTTCACAACCCACCCTAATGAATGGAGCGACTAGTTGGTGGTGCAATGGAGTAAGCTTGGCAAAATACAAAATGGTTTACCTATTAAAATAATTTTATCTTAAAAATTTAGTTGAATTAATTATTTTATAATTTCTTATATTTTAAAAAAATTAAAAAATATATTAAAAAGTTGATACATGTTATTTTTTTAAATAAAAATTCAAGCATATTTATATAATTTATGGCGAGTTAAAATTTATATATAATTATATAATATTTTTATTTTGTATAATATAATTTGACATAATTGTATAAAAAAAATTATATATAATTATATAATATTTTATTTTGTCCAATATAATTTGACATAATTGTATAAAAAAATATACGTTATTTGATATTATATAACAAGGAGGGAAATTGTAGAAGTATTTTATATTTAAAAATTTATATTATTTAGTACTTTAAGTTATAAAATTTGCTTCCTTATGTAGGATTGTCAAATTTTTTTTACGGGACAAATTCTAATAAAATTATCCGATTTGAGACAAAAATTGAGAGAATAAAATAGAAAATAGGGAACAAATATCAATATTTTATAATACGAGACGAAACAAAAAAATTATATTGATCACCCCATTTCCCAGAATTATATATATATATATATATATTAAATAATATTTGTTTTATATTTATTCTTATTTTAATTAATTTTTATTATAAATTAATAGATATATATGTAATTATAATAGCTATGATTAATCCCAACTAAGGAACAACACTTATTGTATAATCAATTTAATTAAATTTTTACAATAAAATAATGTATATAATTTTGAAAAATATGACGATGAATGCAATATTCTTGTTTTGCTTCATATTATAAAATATTGATGTTAGTTCCCCATTTTTTATTTTGTTCTCTCAATCTTTGCCTCAAATTGTCTATAAAAAAAAAAAAAAAAATTTGCCTCAAATTGGATAATTTTATTAGAAATTGGCTCATAAGAAAAATTTGATAACCCTACGAGGGATTAAAAAGTATATTTTATAATTTAAGGGGCTAAATAACATAAATTTTTAAATATAAGAGACTTGTACGATTCCTCTTTCTATTATATAATATCAACGAATTTATATATTTTTTATACAATTATGTTAAATTATACCTACAAAATAAAACATTGTATGATTATATATAAAATTTAACTCAATAATTATAACTATATTTAAATTTTATTTAAAAAATAATGTATATTAATTTTTTAATATTTTTAAATATATGAGAATATAAAATAATCAATTCAACTAAATTTTAACTATAAAATTATTTTAATAAGCAAATAAAATAAAATAAATTATATATTATTATATAAATTATTATCGATATAAATTAATTATAATTTATTCAATATATTAAACATGCATTTAGAGTTATTTAAGACCAAAATACATTTTATCATTTTTTTTTTCTCAAGAATAGACATTTTCGTTTGTCAAAATATTATTTTGCATTTAATGTGAATTTAATAGTATAAATAATATTATATATTAAATTATAATATATATAAAATAATGTATTAATTATTTATAAAATTTAAGATATAAGATAATAAAATAATTATAAAAATAAAGATAATTAAATTATATTATATAAATTAATGTATAAATTAAATTGCGATAAAATATATATATATATATATATATATATATATATATTATTTTTATTTTTATTTTTATTTTTTTTTAACAGATTAGTGGAAAATAATATAACGGGGTAAGCAAATTATTAATAATATTATGAGAGAACCCACACGAAATAATATTTTATTGAGATCAACGGCCAAAGATTGGACTGTCACCATAAATGATTGACATAAACGGCCATAGATTGAACTGTCACAATAAATGATAACAAGTAGATGTCACAATAGCTTAAAACTCCCGTTCAACTATTCATTATTCATACGTCTGATTGATATCTTATTAGTACAAATCATATAATTAGTTTTTTTTTTTTTATTTAACATTTTTAATATTAAATTTAATCAATAATTAACAGTTAGTCAACTATTTTTTATTTTTTATTTTAAATTTTTATAAGTTTTTAATTTTATATTATTATTAAATTAAACCAACATATTTACATTAACAGAGTTATAAATTTTCTTATATAACTTAAAAATGATAAGGCTGATCCAGTTCAACATTTCAACTCAACTCCTCTGCTTCTTAATTATTTTCACTTTTTCCTCCTCCGTTGTTTTCAGTATTCCTGTGTTTCGTCGGCCTGAGGTATTGAATTGTTCCACCTAACCCAACGGCCATCCGATGCTTTGACTTTTGACCCCTTACTGCCTGAAATCTGACGATCAGTGATGGGGCATTGCTGCAGTAAGCAAGCATCCGTTTCCGTGGTCAACAACGATGGCGTCGCCGCCGGAAATCGGTCAAAACCCTCACTCTCGTCTCCTGCTCCTTTACAGACTTCACAACTTTCCGGTGCCAGCGATCCTTACTCAGGCCGGGATACTCCGACGTACTCTTTTTCAAGTAGCCCATTTCCGAGCCCCCTACCGGCAGGAGTGGCACCGTCTCCCGCAAGGACGCCCGGGAGAAAGTTTCGATGGCCGTTACCGCCTCCATCTCCAGCAAAGCCGATCATGGCGGCTCTTCGGCGTCGTCAGGGAAAAGATGCAAAACCTAAGGAGGGTCCCATACTGGAGGAGCAGCAAAACGAGGGAGGAGAAGAGAGATCACTGGACAAGAGTTTTGGATACGGAAAGAACTTTGGAGCGAAGTTTGAGCTGGGAAAGGAGGTGGGTCGAGGGCATTTTGGTCATACTTGTTGGGCTAAGGGAAAGAAAGGAAATCTAAAAGGACAGCCTGTCGCCGTGAAGATCATTTCCAAAGCTAAGGTACTGTGGATATTAACTTCCTTTTATGTTCATAATTTCATATTTTACTTTTATATGTTTCTATCTTCTTCTTTTTCCTAATGTTTGATATGCTTCCAAATTAGATTATGATGGTGTATACAAATTTGGCAATCTATTTAGTGGTGGGTCTTAGTCATTTTTTGTCTGTTTGTATGAATGTTGTACTTGCGAACTTTGGGTAATATATCGGAACATGTGAACGCGGTGTTCTGCTTCAAAATGGGATTGCTTAGTGGAAAGTTTGACGATGACGACTCCAATATACATTTTTTTGCGTCTTTGTAATATATGGATAAAAAATAAAACGCCATTTTAAGATCATGTTTAATGGGGCTTTTTGGGAAATTGACAAAAATAAATAAAATCCAAGCACATATTCTCCACCAGAAACGACCCAATACAATTTTGTTTATGAAAGAATTATACATTTTAGCTCGTTCTGATTTTTGTGGTAAAGATGAAGATAACTCCTGACCAAAAAAATAAATAATAAGAAGATGAAGATAACCGTAAAGATTTTGTCAGCAATAGTTGGGATGTTAGTTTATTTTCTCGTTTGAATGGTCACAACAATAATATGTAATCACACCATATGATGCATAACTTTGGCATTAGACTTTAAGCACTAGAACTGCTCTGCAGCTGCTGATAAGAGTTGACAAATTCGCTTGCATTTTGTACTTATGAAGATGATTGACCGCAAGAAATGGTCTTTAAACTTGAGCAACTAGTTTGACCGTCATCTATGAGCAAACATATGAGGTGACAATGTTATGTTTTGACCAATTCAAGTGTTATATGATAAAACTTTGACTTGTGTTACAGGATTACAAGAGTAATATTATTAGGTAAAAAAATTATATTATAGGTTATAGTTGGGAATGGTGTTATTTCTAGACTCAACACTGGAACCTTGTTATGCTCTACGTGAAACAAATTTGAATTGAAATTACAAATTAAAATTAAAATATTGAAGAAAATAAACTTCTCCTTGTACTTGTCTCCTGATCTGAAATGTGGTCATCTGAAGTTTCGCTAGGAAGTTTTAGGTGCACCATGTTGTGACCATTGACAGAACTATAAATCTTTATTCGAGGGTGATATTTACATCATATAGTATTATGAACTAGTGGTAAATACTGATTTTTCCTGGCCGTTGGGGTGGCCATGACTCAACCCAACTCCCTAGTTCCACCCATAGTTGTGGCTGCACAAAAATAAACTGTTAGGACCCAAAAATGTAACATATAAGAAAATTGTTAGCTCACCTCGTAACAATTTTTAACAATTTTCTAACATGGTATTGGAGCATAAATTTTTGGTTCAAATCTCACCAAGTCCAATATTTTCGCTTAAATGGATAAATGTACTTGACTTTCTTTCCTTCATACCCCTAGAGGTATCAATTAGGATGGAATGTGCATTAGTCTATGGTACAATCTATGAATTTTGTAAGCCTATTGCATTTTGTCCCACTTAATTTTTGGTGTGTTTAGATGGTAATGGGACAAGTAAAATTATATAAACAATGGAAAAATGAAACATGATTATCTATAATAATCATGAGCTCATTAGGGACAACTTTAAATGGGATGAGATGTTATGAGATTTAGATGGGATGGGACAACCTTAATTAAAGGTACAAATTGAGATGAGATGTTAATGAGACTCATGGTACAAGTAATTAATTTTCAAAACTCGTCTTAATTTTTAATGAAATGAGATGATATTAATTGAAATATATTAGTTATCCCTAATGGGCCTAAATAAGATCAGTAAAAATGTAAAAGCAATAGAAAATATGATAACTGATTATTTATAATGTGAGTTTAACAAAAAAAAATGGTACAATATATGTTTAAAGTTAGGCTCATTAGGGCTACGGTCTAAATAAAATGAAATGAGATGTGATATTATTTAAATGAAATGAGACGATATTATACTTTGAGCACATTAAGAATACTAAATGAAACATGAGATGAAATAACCATTTTACATCTCTAACTTTAACTCATGAATTCATTAGGAACATTAAATAAGACATGGGAGGAGATGGATAATCCATTTGACATCTCTACATAACCCCACTATATAAATTCATTTCCACTTTATTGGCCTTTCAATATAGATACTCAGTTGTTAGGCTTTTATGGCTCTACTCTATTTTTTTAAATTCCAAACTTCTTTGGGATTACGGACACATCAAATACCTTTTATTTTTATCCCCACTTACTGACCTCTGACATGCGTATTTCAATTCCATGTTCTTCAAATGAGGGAAAAGTCTTTTGCTTCTGTTTTGTGATATGTGAATAAGGTTTAAGAATTTTCAAACTGGAGTAATATCTCTAAGTAAAGTGACTTTTGGCAGATGACAACAGCAATAGCCATTGAAGATGTTCGTAGGGAGGTGAAAATACTGAAAGGGTTATCTGGGCATAAGAATCTGGTGAAGTTTCACGATGCATTTGAGGATGTCAATAATATCTACATAGTTATGGAGTATGTTTTCACTTTCATTTTGCCTGTATGTTATAATAGATACTTGCAGCCTCGTAAAGATGTATATGATTCATTATATCCTGGTTTCTTTTGGGTGGAAGAATGTGCCTTTTATTTGATTAACCATCCTAGTATTGTGAATTAATTCTATTATAATGTTGACGTTTCAGGCTGTGTGAAGGTGGAGAACTCTTGGACAGAATATTGTCAAGGTATAAGTGAAGCATTTTGATTTATTTCTTTACTTTTGCAGTATGTAACTTTTCATCTTCATCTTTTATTTTTTGCAGAGGTGGAAAATACGCTGAAGAAGATGCTAAAAACATTGTTCTGCAGATTCTTGGTGTAGTTGCCTATTGTCATCTTCAAGGTGTTGTGCATCGTGACCTAAAGCCAGAGGTACAACATTCTGAAGATTGAATCAGTAATTATGTCATTTTTCCTTGTATCAACTTCTTTTGGATTAACTCTGCAAATGACATTTAACTATTTAAGCATTTATTTTATTTCTTTACTTGTTCATGACAACTTAATTGCATGGCAGAATTTCCTTTTCACCACAAGAGATGAAGATGCTCCGATGAAGGTTATTGATTTTGGTCTCTCTGATTTTATTAGGCCAGGTGACAGCTCTTCTCATCCTAGTTTTATGTGAAATTCTTGTATATAATATGTTGTATGCCTCCTATAAATCTAGTTCATTCATGTTCACATGTGTAATATTAATTCTCATTTTATATCCCTATAAATCTGGGTCGTTAATGTTGTCCACGTGTCTAATATTAATTTTCATTTTATAAAAAGTAATTGTTGAGATTTATCTGTTTTACTACGTGGTATATACAACAATTGTATACAAGACTTTTTTCAGTTTCATATATTCCTATGAAATTTTGTTTTGGATACTGGAACTACTTTATCCTGTTCATTGTTCTACTCATTTGCCTTGTCCAAGGAAATTGATTTCTTAAAACTCGGTCTTTTAAATAGAATTATTCAAATGATGTGTGGTTCTTAATGGAAAAGAATAAATGATACATGGTTGAGTTTATCTCAGACTCTCATTGAAGGTGATTTGGACCTTTGGGAGTCCAGGTAATTGTATTGGTCATTTAATGGATCGGATCCTGGACTTAAAGGGGGTGATCATAAATATTTTTTCTTTGTTTCATTTTCTCCTTTTCCTTTTATATCTTTAACTATAATCTTTGCTGGTATTTTGTATACTTTTGAGTTGTGGAGATGCATTTTGTTTTCTTCTGTTTTTTTCTCCCTGCTTATGGTTTACATCATTTGGGAATTAAATTTAGTGTGTGTTATTTATTTATTCAATTTTATTATTCATATAAAGTATCGGGAATATCTAGCACTCTGCAAAATTCATAGTTTTTTTTTTTTTTTTAAAGCTTATGGCTTTGGTATGTGTTCATGCTTATATTCTCTTTGAGTCTTTGACACAGAAACACTAGTTATTGTCTCTGTGCAGATCAACGTCACAATGATATTGTTGGCAGTGCATACTATGTTGCACCTGAAGTATTACATAGGTCTTATAGTCTTGAAGCAGATCTATGGAGTATTGGCGTCATAACATATATATTGTTATGTGGAAGCAGACCATTCTGGGCACGTACTGAATCGGGGATATTTCGTTCTGTACTAAGAGCTGATCCTAACTTCAATGACTTGCCATGGCCTACAGTGTCTCCAGAAGCCAAAGATTTTGTGAAAAGGCTTCTCAACAAGGACCACCGCAAAAGAATGTCTGCTGTACAAGCTCTATGTATGTTGCTCAAACAATTCAATTTTGTGCTCTCACTTCCTTTCTCTGACACATAGTTCATATAACATATTGAACGTTTCTTGGCTACGGTTGAGCTTTCCTTGCTAGTTTTATGTACATGCAGCTGTTTTTGATGTATATTAATAACCATCATCTGCCTCTGCAGCTCATCCATGGTTACGAGATGAACATCGTGTTTTGCCTTTAGACATTTCAATCTACAAGCTAGTTAAGTCATATGTTCGAGCCACACCTTTGAAACGAGCTGCCCTGAAGGTATTGCCTTTCCAATGATCATATTTATGCATAGAATTAAAAAAAAGAAAAAAAAAAAGAAAGGCGCCTTCAATCAATTGGTTTCCAAACTTGCATGTGTACAAAGTTTTATTTGCAGAAATTTTTGGTGCGACTGAAGTGATCCTTTGTGCAAGAATATTTGTTTACGCATCTTGATGTAATTACAGGCTCTCTCAAAAGCTATAACCAAAGATGAACTAGCGTATCTCGAGGCTCAGTTCAGGCTCTTGGATCCAAAACATGGCTGCCTATGCCTAGAAAATTTTAGAACGGTTAGTTTATTTCCTATTCCTACACCCTCCCATTTGTATGCGAGACAATTTGGGTACTGATTGAACTAAATTCATTGATTGATCTCCTATAGTAATTTCATTACGTTTCAATTTCTTTGATGGAAAGTTCAGGCTCTCATGAGAAATGCTACCGATGCCATGAAGGAGTCAGGAGTCTTGGGCATTTTAAATCTGGTGAGAACTCTGGTGCATCTTTATGGACTTTCCTCTAGTGTGAATTACATTAGAGGACATATGATAGAATAATGCATCATTTCAGATTTGTTATTTGATGTAACATGTATTCCTCGAAACAAAAATGATGCTATGTTATTAATGTATTTGCATGATATGGAAATGGACCTATGCATTGCTTGCCTGAAAGAGCCAGGCATTTATCGCAGGAAAGCCCCTTAAAAGAATGTTATTATAATGTATTTTTATTTATCCCCATGATTTTGCAATAGCTTGATGCTAACTATTGTAGTTTTCATTTGAAGATGGAGCCACTTTCTTATAAAAAGATGAACTTTGAGGAGTTCTGTGCTGCTGCCATTAGTGTGTATCAGCTAGAGGCGCTTGAAAGCTGGGAGAAGATTGCAACATTAGCTTTTGAGCATTTTGAAAGTGAAGGAAATCGGGTGGTCTCTATTGAGGAGTTGGCACAGGTACGCACATCTATTTTTAAATAAAAGATACACCTAAATTTCAGCAGATGTGAAGAAAGTGAACAAAATCTTACAGGAAATGAATGTTGGTCCTACTGCATACCCGTTACTCAATGATTGGATCAGAAATTCTGATGGAAAACTCAGCTTTCTTGGATATACAAAATTTTTGCATGGCGTGACATTACGTACTTCTAATACAAGATATGGACGGTAGAGGTTGACCAAACACTAATATTTTCTTTCTTTGATACATTTGTTTTTGCCGTAAGTGATTGGCATCTTTTACTTAGTATTAATTTTTTATTTATTTATTCTTGAGCCTAGTAGAGGTAGAGATTTGAGCTGTATGAGTTATGATTATGTTGTGTTCAATTGCAATAGCTTGTTTGAAATTTAACATCAAAGGTGCTAAAAATCCTTAAGTGCTACAGAGAGTCGTGTAAAAATAAACCGTATGGTTATCCAAATACATACCATTGTTGAACTTTCTCGACGCAATGTAAATTCATGATTCTTTTCATTCAGATGTTTATGTCAAATAAATGATTGAGATTGTATATTTTATTTGTATTTTAATAAGTAAAAGTATAATAGGACCATCATGTATCGTTTGAGAAAATCTTTCAATTTATGTAGTCATTTGTTTTATACACGCACATACAAAAATTTTTAACCAACGGTTTTAACAAATTATTTCAAACCTATGATTTGAATTAATTTAACAATAAAAATATTTTTTTGGTTGATTTAAATTTTTCCTTAATATTAGTAGTTATTTAATAGGTTCAAATTTAAAATATGATTATCCTATAGTTAAAATAATTTATTATATTTATTTGTTTTCGAAATAGGCCCATACATATATGTGTATATATAAATAAAATGATCAAGTGAACAAAAATACCCAACTTAATATAAGCATTGAATGGACAAAATGATCACTAATTTAATTATAGGAAATTCTGTTTAATTTTAGAGTTTAATTTTTAATTTTTAGGGAATAGATTTTACTATGAGTGTTGATATTTTTATATAGGGAATGTAGTTTGTTTATTTTATATAATTTTTTCCTTATTTTTTAAGATAAGAATAATTCGTTTCTGCATTTAATTTTATGTAATTTGTTTAATTATTTTTTAAGGGGGAACTTTTTTCTTATATCCTTAACGTTTTAAAAATAAGCTTAAATGCCCTCAACATTTAATGTATTTTCATATATACCCCTAAACATTAACATGTATTTTATAAACCGTTAACTGAACAATAATATTAAAGTAACTGATACAAAGTTAATTTTAGATCAGTTTAATTTAATTAAAAAATGATTTTTAATATCCATGACAGTTGTAGTACAATGGTCACGAAGGAAATACTACATGTACAATTTTATCAATAATATCCCTGTTATACAATATAAATAGATCTCAACCCTTATTTGCATGATACTCACCCCTAACCCCCCCACATCCAGATCTAGTATTTCAGTTTAATACAAAAAATAATAGCTTATTTCTACATCCAATTTTTTCCCAAAATAATAACACCAAAGAGCAACTGGTATTTCTTAAAAAAAAAAAAAAAAAAACAAGCACCACTTGTTGATACAATAAAACTATTCGTGCAATTCAACTTTTATACCAAAATAGGTAACCCCTGTTTTAAATTGTTTCAATCCACAACAGCTAGAAAACAACTCCTGTGTTATACAATAATAACAGAGGCAGTCCGTGTTTTAAATTGTGTCAACCCACATTTACCAGCACCTATTTTCAGTACACAACAAGCACATATTTTTACAATTGAAAGAGAATGAAATAATGGTATCAAGTAGTTAACAATGCATGAATGCTTCTATCATAAAATTCAAGAATATGTATTGTTTTTTGAGAAAAGAAAGCAGAAATTAGGATTTCAAAATCACAAAAGAATCCTAACAAGTTGTTCTTCTATTGTGGAAATGAGAAATGCAAGTACTTTCATTTTTGGAATCCAAATGGCAATGAATATGTTGGTGGTGATGAAGGAAACATGAATGCAAGTGAATCGATTGTTTTACAAGAGATCAAAGTTGAAATTTAAAACTAGAAAATAGGTTCAACAATATGTAAATGACTATGCATAATGGTTTGAAGAATAGCATGCTCCTAAACACGAGTTTTTCTTTATTTTCTTAAGTGCAGTAGTTATTTTACAAGCTTTTCTTAAAGAATGCAAGCAAGTTTATTGAAACACTAATTCTAAACTATTTATACAATTGAATTAAAGTAAACCAACATAATAACAATTCTTAGAAAGTAAATAGAGTTCACGTATACAATAAACCAAATTGAAATACATATGAAATAGAATCAGTGGTCCTTAACAAAATAGCTTACATATAGGGCTAGCTAACCATAAAATAGTTCAACCATTAGGGACAACAAACAAATGGACGTACACTTATGCCCACTCATACATATTAATAGTTCTATATACATTCAAATATAATAACATACATATCTATCAAAGCATCACATATCATTCCACAGATATTGCAAGCATGCATCTCTTTTAATAAAATAAATTAATGAAAGAAAAAAAAAAAAAAACAAGTATATATGCAATTTCACAAGTACTTTATGCCATGTTCAAAAAAAAAAAAAAAAATTATTCCTCAAACATTACTTTAATAAAACAGTACTTCCATACAATTTTAAACACAAATTTAATTAGATGTCATTTCAACAAAGCATATCATTCCTCGTATATTACTCAGATTGTGTTCAATACAATTTAATGAAAATATAATATTGCAAGCATGCACAATCTGTTTTCTAAACTACAATTTTGAAAAGAAAAAAAATTATTTATTACCCAATTTGTGTTTATTAAGAGACCATATTACAAGCATACAAAATCTGTTTTTTAAAAAAAGCCATAAAAATGATCACACAAGAAAATCACAAGTCAGATTTCAGTAAAAAAAAAAAGGTTTCACTGATAATCCGAGTAAATCTTCCTTCAATACGTTGATGCTATATTCACTAAATGTTTAACAACAAAGAAACTAAATTTTAGACAGATTCAAATGAATGAAAAATGGAAAAATAAAAAATTATGGCTCGGTTCATAGGGGCACCTATTATATAGCGTATTCTTCAAGTCAACAATTTTTTATAAACAATTTTTAGAACCCAGCAACAGTTCTTCTTTCCTTCTTACTCGATCAGTTCCTGCTAAAGAACATAATATAAAAATAATACCAACTAGGTGGATAACCTTCTCTAAGCCAAAATTAGAAAATAATAGCTCCTCAGCCCATCATTCGAACTCAAACAGTTTAGAAACTCTACCTTTGTAACAACCCCTAAGGTGGGTTTTTCTTCTTCTTCTTCTTTGTAAACCACTCGAACGAATAAAGATGAAGTGTGAGTGAGGTTTGTTGTGAGTGAGATAGGGTTTCTGCCAAGAGAAAGAAAGGAATAAGGTGAGTGCTTGTGTGTGTCTCTGCGCGCCAAATGGGTTCCTCGATCCCTACCCCTAATGACTTATCACATTAGCAGCTCAAAATTACAATTTTACCCTCGTATTTCACGCTCTTCTGAATCCGTTTATGTTTGAGGGCATTATTGATATTTTTTAAAATATTGAGGACATTACTGAAAAAACGTGAAATCTCAGAGATATTATTGAAATTTTCCCTAACTTATGGTGAAAAATTATGTTCACTGGATATTGTTAATAATTTATGGTTTAAACGTATTTAATATAAAAATAATAATAATATTTTAATAAAAAAATAATTAATATAATATAATTTATTTTTAATTAATTTTTTTTAAAATTAAAGAATTAAATAATATTGTTTATAATTTAAAAAAATAAATAATATAAATAAATTAATTTAGAGATTTTTATAACATTTTTTTAAAAAAATATTAAATACATTTTTGTGGTTATCTCAAGAGCGGATTATTTTATTTTAAAGCTGAATATAGGCTTCTCACGCGGGCGTACCAATCGCCAACTTGCTCAACTCAATTTGAATATTGAAATTGCCGACCGATTGAATGGGTCCCTAATATAATATAATCTAAATAAATAATATAATAATATTATTACAAGTCAAACAAATTATTGCTGAAATTCGAATATACTTATTAGTAACGTAATTGTATTATATGTATGAAATTATAAAATTAATGTCAATAAAATAGTATGTAAGTTTTATTAAAAGGAATTTACGATTTGTTCACTTTAATAATGGTATTAGCTCATTTCAATATCTTAAATTATAATATTAGTATTATACAATTTCCTGAAGCTTTTTTTTTTTTCCTTCCAAAAATAAAAAGTAAATTCAGCTTAGCTGCGTCAATGTTCTTTGGAGTAGCTATTCATTTGCCAGCATGCATAGAGGCACATGAACTCCCGAAAACTTGGCCTAAGAAAGTCAACCAATCTTGTAATGCATGTTAATCTGTGAAATCAGATGTTTAAAAAAACGTGTGAACGAAACAATATATAGAAAAAGGAAAATGGATACTGAGAATAATAAATAATTAAAAACAATATTCATGATACATATCAAAATGTAAATTTTATTTTGTATATAAGTAATATAAGATACGCAAGTGATCTGAATAAAATAAAATATGTTAAAAATACAAAATGTTGATATTTGTAAAAGATAAAAACACATATTTTGAGGGAAGATGTTAGAAGAATTATCACATATTATTTATGCATAATACTAATATAAGATTTATAAATATATAAAATTTACATAAAACTCATAACAATGCATTTCTTTCCAACATAGACAAAATCAAGCCAAAAAAATTTCACTACGTTTAAGCTGAAATTTAGCAAGTTAGGCCCATTAAATTATGTTCAATCATATTGAAGTGTTGCTTTTATTTATTATAAATTTAAGGTTTTAATTTAAATAGTTTCACCAAGTATTTTGTAAGGATTAAATCATTATAATGTCGTCATTATTTTAAGATATATAAATTGATGCATCTTTGTGAGGGAAAAAGCCTAAGTTTACCGAATCAAAAAGAGAAAATGAATTTTTTTTGGGGGGTATTAATTGAAAATAAAGTAACAATAGAAACCCCAATAATAAAGATAATAAAGCAAATCCATAGCAAAAATAAATAAATAAATAAATCAATTAATAATCAAAATAAATATCATGCAATATATAAGTCCACACTGATTTAAAAAAAAAAAAGTCCACACGGAACAAAATGTCATTTAAATTAAAAGAATCATACATTCGTTATCATCATCATCATATAGAAATCTGAAATTCTTTAGATAACTATAAAAAAAAAAAAAAAGAGAGAGAGATCCCAAAATGGCAAAATATATAAATTGTTTTTTGATATTTTATTTTATACAGAAACACCATTCAAGTCCTAACAATGAAATCAAGGCTTAAAACACCAAGCATGGTGGTGATGGATTGAATTCTCCTTATGAATAATTTCTTGAACGGTGCGAAATTTCTCCACGTGGCAAGGAATAGTGATTGGACCCTTTTGATCAAAACCATACTCTTCCTCAGCTACCTTAAGCAATTGCATGAATAGAGGATGGTTGATATAAATCACAGGTACTACAAACCTTTGTTGCTCTTCACCTTGTCCAACCAAAACAGCAAAACAACCCTTTGGTATATCTTTCAATTCCTTCTTCTCATTGTGATTGTGATTGTGATGGTGAAAATGAATATGAAAATTAATGTGTACATGGTGTTTCTCTTTTTGATGGTCATGATATGTAGCACTCAGTACCCCCATTGGGTTTCTTAATGAATAATAATAGCACACAAATTGACCTAATCAATATTGTTTTTAGGAATGAAGAGGACAAATTAAATAGTAATTTAATTTATGGGGGTGGCTATGAAAAAAGTGTAGAGAAAGGCCAAGGATCAGAAGAAGAAATGGCAAGCTTGCAAAGGGTGAAGGAAGAATCGGTTAGAGAAGCTGGAATATTGCTCATGATAATAGGGATATTAAATATTCAAAGATAAACAACATACGAACAAGTGAGAGATTTGTGAAGTGAGGGAGAGATGGGTATTTATATGTAAATAAATGGGTATATATGAGGCTAGGTAGAGCCTCCGTGATTGGTTAATTTCTAGGGTTTGCTTGGTTTGTACACAAAGGTTTGTTGTAGAGAAACAATCAATATCCTAGCTAGCTAGGTTTTTATTTTATTAATAATTTGCCGTGTTTTCTTACTTTTTATTTTTTATTTTTTTTATTTAGTATTAATATTACTTGAGTGATTTTATTTAAATAAAAGAAGAAATATTCATCTTTTGATTTACAGCTGTGAATGTTTGAATTGGGATTGAAAGTCTAACACGCTAAGGACAGGCGATCTGCACGTGTTTTTATATATAGGAAGTATTTCTTAATTAGTTATTTTTAATGTTATGTAAATTTAATTAATGTGATTGATTTTTTCCTTAAAAAAAAAAAAAAAAGATGGAGATTTTAACATAATAAAATTATGCAGGATTTAGTACTAAAAATAAAAATAAAGGGATATTCAACTTTTATGGAAGAAAGACATTAAAAGAATATATATATATTTATATATTTTCTTTCTATTTTAATAGCACATAATGGAAAATAAAAGAATAAAAAAAAAGATGGCGAGAAACGACAACAGAGTAGTTAAAAATGGTCAAATCAAAATTGCAAGAAAGATAAAGACACATTGGCAAATATCACAATTTGGCCAATAAGGTTGTAAGCATGTTTTTAGTATTTGCAATTGAATTTGCAAGATTACGTTCGATTATAAATGTGTTTGAAATGTCGTATATTTTATATAATCATGGTACAAATTTTTTATATCTGTCAACTAAACTCATGATTTAGGGTGACTTTATACCATATATGTATATATTTTTTATTAATAATAATAATAATAATATTAATACTAGAATGTAAATTAATTTAAACTGTAACAGGTGGCAATAAAGGTGTTTTTCTATATTATATTGAGTTTGAATACTCCTTCCTCCTGATTGAAAAATTAGATTTATTCATTAAACTTAAAAGAAAATCATTTTCCATAAAAAGGAAATTTCATTGAACCTCAGCACGGCTAAGCTAACAATTATGGAAAATATTTTACCGATAATGCCCCTGAGTTTTGCGATTAGGGTAATACCCCACAATACGCGACAAAGGAGTCGGTATTATTTATTATTTTTAGAATATGTTTTATATTTCTTTTTTCATTAAATTTTTTATCTAAAATATTAAATTATCAATAATTTCTTTCAGTTTATATTCAATTAGGAGCGGACTCTGTGCCAGTCTGCCAGATATCAATGCAAAATTTTCGGGATGATTTTTACATTATTGTGACTATTTCTTGTTGCATGTGGCACTAAATTTCTACAGTAAAAATCAGACACATGTATGATCATCTATTTTTCCCAAAAGATCAATTATAATTTTTTTTTTTTTTTTTTTTAAATCTATCCAAGGAATGCCTTGATTTACTAAATTTAGCTTCATAAGATCAAATAAAAATATCCTGAATTTTGTCATGCTTTAGTTTTGATTTAATAAAAATAAAAACTTAATTTTTCAGAGCATATAAGGAATTTATTTACAATATTATTAAATTAAATATGCTATTTAATAATTGAGTTATTTATGTATATGAAATTCTCATAATTATGCAAATTAGATGTCATCATTCACTTATTATCGGTAATAAAATAAAAGACATGATTGTTGATAAATCTTTGACACAATAGCTTTACATTTCGACTTTAATTTGCTTAAGTTTTACTCCTTTGCAGAATTGGATAGAATAGCTATTTTACGAAAGGAAAAGAAAAGTCGTAATCTTAGCCATTTACTTCGATTATAAAATCAGAACCAATTTGATTCGATGTTTACTCCTATTGAGTCCTTCTTTAAGCCTGAATTCATAAATAGCACATAACAAGGATGATAAAAAAACCTGTATTATACATTATTTTATAGACACCTAACATTATAAATATCAAAAATATATACCGTTTATTTTAATGATTTTTTTTTACAAAAAGGAAACATGTTATTCAAGGAATATTGAGGGTATATAAAAAGTGTCATTAACACTGTTACAAGTTACAACCCATAAATATAAAAAGAAAGTTTTTGTTCTTGGTTATCCTACCAACTAGGGGCGGATCTTCTTCTTCTCATGGAATCAGAGGACCGTAGTTTTAGTCGATTTTTTTTTTTTTTTTTTATAAAAAATTAATTATATATATATTTTTAATATAAAATAAATATTTTATTTATAATAATATATTTATCTAATTTTTATGTATATATTTTAATTTATATTAATAAAATTTAATAAATATGTAGATAAAAATAATATAAATTAATAGTAGAGTGATTAAATATATACATATTTTTTATGTATTTAGATTCAATCTTATAAAAACTTAAAATTAAAAAAGAATAAGCATATAATAAGCGTTAGATCAAAGCTTTTAAGTTTATATATTTCTTATCTTTAAATTTTTTTATATTTTGTTTCAACTCAAATTTTAACTTTATCTAATATTATATTATTTGACATTTTATTTTAATAAAATTTTGAATTTATTTGAAATTTTATTTATATAAAAATTGTAATATTTTTTTGTCCTTAGTTTTTGATTCATTTTATTTTTAATCTTATATTTTTTTATCAACATATAATATTAAAATTATAAATCATATTTTATTTTTTACATTTTCATTTTTTTAGATTTAATTTTAACATTTATAAATTTTGACGTGTTTGATTTAGATTTTTCATTTTCTTATATTTTTTTAATAAATAAATTTATTATATATATATATATATATATATATATACTTATTAACTTATGATATTTTTGTTTAATTTTTGTTGACTAAGTTTAACTAAGAAGGAATGAAACTTAAACTTTATGTCTCTATTATAATATGACGTGAAAAATTTAATATTAAATTAAAGAGAATCAGTTCTTAATAATTATATGTTATGATGTATTTTTTTACTTTTTAATATTTTAATAAATTTTTTACTTTAAATAAAAATATTACATTTTAACTACCACTCAAAAAAAAAAAAAATTATGGCTACCAACTTTCTTTCTTTTGTTTTATTTGGATGATTTTTGGAGCTATTTCATCCAAAAAGTACAGACACAAAATCAGTATGAGACTTTCTTTTTATTTATTTAATTTTGTTTTTATAAGTTATGTAGATGGTGCAAATAGTTAAAAACCAAAATTAGTAACATTTGTGTGTGTGTGTGTACTCTACCATTTCAATAGCAATTGATTGTTAATTTTGTATGTTTCTATTTATGATTCCATTGACTTATTAATTGGAAAATAAGTTCATTACCTAATTGTGTTTTAGCATACATATGATGTGTATTATTATTTTGTGCTTTTGCTTAATTTTGGTTGGCCATATGAAGCAGTATATGCATTAATCTAGATCATTGATAAGTCCAATGCAATTGTTACATTACTTGAATTTGAACAATTAGAAACCTTTAAACAAATAGATGTTCTAATTGTTCTTGGATTTAAAGTTTTACATTACCTTTCTAGGAATGAAAAATTGCTAAGCATTAGGATCATATCTAATTGTCCCCTCAATTCACATTTTACATGCAGATGAACTCTAGGTTGTGGCCTTTTCAATGTCATAAACATTAATGACTTAAGAGTATATGCTTCATAAACATTCATACGTGTATCCATGGCTTAAATGCCCATGTTCAACCCTCAATCTCATACATCTAATATGTATTGTAATTGACTAGATGACTTGATAATATCTGAGTATTATATTTTTATGTTTATAAATATAATCATTTGATTTGATAATTGAATTTGTTTATATATTATCTTACCTAGTTTTAAAGTTTGATTTCACTTTTTTTCTTTATCAAAATATGTAGCTAATACTAATTTGCAATTTGTGTATATATGTAGTTTAATAATAAAAGATCATACATCGATCACCAAATTGATGAAATGTAGAATGAGTTCACAAATTACTTCTTAAAATGATAACTAGCCTAAATCTATTATGTACTTTGAATTACTTTTGATATATGTACTTTTGATCATTAGTATTATTATTACATAACAAACTTTAAAAATTATCTTTAATTTTGAAACACTTTAACTATTGTAATGCTTATTTTGTTTTGGAGCACATGAACTTTCTAGAATGTAAGTGTACTTTTAGTTTTAATATAATATATGGATTTATGATGGTTCAAAATTTTGAATATAAACATTGCACTTATAATGCAAAAAATGTTAAAAAAAATAGGTATATAAATTTATAAAAATGTTAAAAAAAGTGGTATGAATATTGTAAATTGATTATTATCTATGGTCAAAGTCTTTGTTTAATCTGAGACCAAATATGTATATAACGTCTCAGTTATTTACAAAAATTGTGATCTAATATAATATATAAGGTTATAATTTTTTTGTATAAAAATCATGATTATAAAACACTAATAAGTCACTGTTTTTTAAAAATTTGAGAATATATCTTACGTATATGAACACGATTTTTAACTGTGATCAAAAATCATAGTCTATAATCCCTTTATTTTAGGCATCAAATTTTATAATCATAATTATAAATCTACAATTATAATTAAAAATTATGAATATATGTTATTTTTAACTATGATCAAATATCGTAGTCTATAGTCTCCATATGTATTCATATCTATTACCCAAAAAAAAAAAAAAAAAAACCGAAGAATATAATTATGTGAAGCCAATGAGTCGCGATCACAATTAATGTACTGTGGGGATATTGAAGGTGAGAGATGTCAATACATAAACACAAAATTACACGCTACCTAATTAGCTTTCCTTTAACACGAAGAAATGTTGAAATTAGGCTTAAATGGGATGCTCCGATTAGTTTCTTTACATATTATGTTTATATTGCTATTTCCTTAGTATGGTACAATTACAGTGTTTTCATAATAATTTTCCACAATTTATAGTACGACATTGCATGTTTCTACATACCACTACTTTCTTTTTATATGTTTATTAATTTTTTTTTAATGTTCGATCCATCATCTTGCTCCTTGTTATTGCTCATTTGCAGTTTTTTCTATTCTTCTGGGCAAAACAAAATTGTTAATGAGTTTTGTGATATTTTATTTTTGCGGCTAGAGTTATAAAAATTTACATTTTTTTTCCTTATCTTTTCTTACCTCCATTTAGATCATAAATTCATAATGATAAAAAAAAAAAGTGTACTTTAATAATTTCAAATTTCAAGGTAATATTATTAGTACTTATATACTTATATAAAATAGGACTCATACATATAAATAAATGTATTAATATAAAGTAATAAATGAAAAGACTTTTTACGTCATTTATGAACTTAATTTTTGTAAAAATTTCTCATAATTATGACCCATAGAAATGAATTAAGTCAGACGTTTTGTCTAAGGTTTTTTTTTTCTTCAAAAATTGACTAACTAATATGAGTCTGTGGTCAAACTGAGGCTATTCTATTTTTCATTTTTTGTTTTTAGAGGTTGGTTGACGTTTTGTCTAAGTTTTTTTTTCCTCCGAAAATTGACTAACTAATATGAGTCTATGACCAAACTGAGGCTATTCTATTTTTTGTTTTTAGAAATTGGTTGGTTAATGTACGTCAAAAAATTATACAAATAAACTTAATAAGTTTGAGAGTAGATTTTAAAAATGATAAAATTGAACTAAATTTAAATTTTTAATACACCAATTTTTTAAGTATTTTTTATTTTTTATTCATATATTCATATATTATAATTTCTATTATTATTAAATTATAATTATATTAGTATTTCATCCAAACTATACGAAAAATTAAAATTAAAAATATAAATAAAAAATAACTTAAAATATTATCCAAGAAATATTCAACTATGACAATATTTTATGTAAGTGTTAACAAATTATTTGATAAGGTACTATTTCATTATTGCTAAACATTCTTTAGAGTAAATGCTAGTGTCTTACATTAATGAAAATATTTATATATTTTGATTCTTTCCTTTTCTCTATAGACTTTGAGCGTAAGATAACTATCCTGTCATTTAATCATAGTTTCTGTTTTGTTTGCTTTATTTAGACTTTTACATCATTTTTTTTTTTTTTATCTCAAAAAGACCTCCCCTGGATAGGGTCGGATAGGGCATCACCGCCACACACCGCCGCACACCAGGTTCATCGGCCGCAGGGTACGCCACAAGCACGGTAAAGAGCCAGCGGCACCAGCGGACTGCAGTCCGACTCAGCAGAGCATCAAGTTCGAACGGTGGTAGTGCACTAAGGCCACACCCACACAACCCGGAGGCCGAACTTATCCCTCAACCCCCCGAGCCTCGAACCTGCGCCCTGCCTTGTGAGGACAGAGGACTGGTGCTTAGCACAGGCGCCCAACCATCTGGGCTATCCCGTGATGGGCGACTTTTACATCATATTATGATTAAAGACTTAGAACTGCGAGGCCAACCTCCCCTGAATCGATTTTGTAGTTTAGTTTGAATGTTAATTTTTTGGATAAGGTTGACTTGTAAAATGATCCAATAATTAACCTAGTCAACCTACAATCACCCCTAGTTTTGTCTATTGTTATATTCCATAGGTTGAATCAAATTAGAAAATAAGGGCTTAATTATACTATTGGCTTCAAAATTTACTAAATTTACATATAAGTTCATAAATTTTAAAATTTTAAAATTTAATCATAAAATTTTATATATACGTTCCTATTGAAGCCAAAAATAAAATAAAATTTCATAGACTAAAGTGCAAAGACATTCCGGGCTCTAGCAAAGCGTGGATGAGAGGAGAAGAAAAACGATTTATATCTTAAATTCAACTACGACACCATTAGGATTTAATTACCTTTAATAGCAACATTTTTATTATATTTATCACTTTTACCTATTTTGCTTAAAGATATCATTTTTAAACACAATATTACCATTTTGTGCTTATATAGTTCAAAATATTCGATAGTCCATCCTATATTCTTCCCTTTCTACTTTTCCTCTTCGATGTATAATATAATTCATCTTATATGCCTGATCCTCTTCGATGATGCAATGATCTTGCCACTACCATCTCCATTGATTTTTTGTTGTTATTGTTTCTAGTGATTTCTTGTTGCTATCGTCTTCGGTGCTTATTTTATTACTAGCATTGATGATTTCATGATCACTTTCATCAAGGTCGGCTATTGATCTCAAATTGGTATGCCATTTTTTTCTGTTAAATGTTGATATTGCTGGGTTTGACTAAGGCTTGTTTCAGCAATCAAGATCTACCAAATGATTTTAGAATTCAAACTCCATTTGATATGACTCAATCCACTCTTTTTAGGTATTTTAGCTTCGTATGTTTTTTGATTTTGATTTTCAAAATTTTTAAATTATGTTTTTCAAGTTTTCACTCATGTATTTGGTACTGGATTCAAAATTGATCTATTATTATATTTGCCTTTGGTTTCTTCTTTTGACTATCTTTTTTTTGTTATTGTATGTAAAATATTACATACATCTCTGTTGTTGTATGTAACATGTTATATACATCTTTGTCTTGTATGTAACATATTACATATATTTCTGTTATTATATGTAATATATTACATATACTTTTGCTGTTGTATGTAACATATTAATGCACATCTCCATTGTATGTAACAAGTTACATACACCTTTGTTATAGTATGTAACACATTACATACCTATCGGCAAGGTAGTCGGAGCTCCAGTAAGATCACCGTAGTTTAAGAATCGCCAGAATTTTGGTGTATTGTTTGTTAGTCATAAAAGACATTTTAATAATTTGTATTATTTTTATGTAATCAAAATTAATAATTTTAAATATATTTTTATTATTTTTAAAAAATATTAACTTATAATTTAAATATAAATTATTTAGATTAAAAGCTCCACCACTAATTCTACTTCTACTTCTTCTAGCCAGGTAGCCTATTTAAATTTCTAAATCGATTTTTTTTTAACAAGCAAAGAATCGAATTTTTGGCCTATGAAAGTTGTAATGAAGAGAGATATTAAAACACACTATTTTTGTCGTGTTGGGACACAGCCCAAGACTAGTGAATTGGCAGCCTTGCTTAAGGCTCAAGAGTTTAAGGGCTCAAGTCAATGTTTTTTTTTTTTTGGGAAGCAAGTGATTTATTTATTTTTTATAAATAAATATACTTCTTTTAAAAAATGAATATATTGGTCTTAATTTTTTTTTAAAGTGAAATTTATGTAGTTTATTAATTATTCTAAATAGCTCTAGAAGTTTATTGAAAAATTATCACAACTAATACACATAAAACTTAATAACAAAAATAACACATCAATAAAATTAAATAAATTTAAATGACCAAATTTTAAAATTGAACATTATCATATTGGATAAACTTCAACTTAAATGACATTAATTGACTAGCGTTTAATATGAAATTTTTGAAATTTACTTTTTCTTTATATTAAAAATATGTAAGTAAGACATAAGATGTTATTTTTATAGTTATATGTTTTAAGAGTCAATATAAATATTAAGAAAAAGTATAGTAGATGTTACTTTGTTGTTGTTTTTGTAGTTATATGTTTTAAGAGTCAATATAAATATTAAGAAAAAGTATCATGTATGTTACTTTGTTTATGTCAAATTGACAGTTTAGTTATTTGGCTTAAAAATCTATATTTTAAAGTTTTTTTGTTTAAGAAAAATGTGTTAAAAAAGAAGTTAAATTTTTATCTAATTTTTCACAAATAAAATGATTTAAAAATATTTTTTCACAAACGAAAAATTAGATTAAAAATTAACTTTTTCCTTTGTTGACATCTTTTTCACAAATAAAATGACTTAAAAATACTTTCTTTCTTTTTAAGTTAGAGGACTAAACAATATATTTATCCTAAATAATATGATTATCTATATATTTCACTCTAAGATGGTGTTTGGTACACTGTAATAGAATATGTAATGTAATTGATTCAGTACATTACATTGTTTGGTTTGTCTAAATACATGTAATGTAATGTAATCAATTACATGTAGATAAGGAATAAGGATTACACATCCTAGCACATGTAATGGGTATTACATTACATGTTCCTGTTCCTGCATGCGCCAGCCCCTGCAATCAGCCGTCGCGTCCCGTCCAGCGCTGGCGTCGTCGTCGTCCAGCTGGTGGCATCGTCCCGTCCCGTCCGTCGTCGTTGTCATCCCGTCCAGCCATCACGAACGCCGTCCAGCTTGCGTCCCATCCATCGCGAACGCCGTCCAGCTCGCGTCCCTCCCTCGCGATTTTGGCTCTCGTCTCGTTTTTTTTTTTTTTTTTGAAATTGTATTTTTTTTGGCTAAAATTGTATTTTTTATTAATTGTTGTTATAAAATTGTATTTTTTCTAAAATTGTATTTTTTTTTCAGAATTGTATTTTTTTTTTTTCTGAAATTGTATTTTTTATTAATTGTTGTTATGAAATTGTATTTTTTCTAAAATTGTATTTTTTTTTGCTGAAATTGTTGTGATTAAATTTATGTGATTAATTAAAATTTATTAATTGTTATGAATTGTTGAATTTAAAATAATTATATAATTTTTTTTTTCTATTCTATTACATTACAGTGGTCAAACCAAACACTGTAATATTGATTCCTTTTTTTATTACAGTGACTAAACCAAATACTGTAATAGTAATACTAATTCATTTACATTACATTCCATTATGATTACATTTAACGAATTAAACGTGACCTAAATGTTATCTTTATAAGTTTATTTACTTTTTTATATGTCATAAATTAAATATTTTAGAAGTAAATGAGAAATAAAAAAGTCATTTCTAGCAATAATTTTCTTATCCTTAAAAAATTGACATTTTATGGGTTACCATCCTTATTTCTTCAATTCTTGTAAGTAAATAAATAACCAAAATAATTACAGTTAATTGAATTATGCATTTTCTTTATAAATAAGGTCTGTTACTTTATTTATTTATTTATTTATTTTAGGAAATTTTTTGTGGCATAAGTGTTAAGACTTTCAATTATTTATCAAAAATTTAAGTTCGAATCTTACTCTAATGTATAATTGTATTTTTTTTATTAATAAAAAAGAAGAGACCTTAAAAAAAAAAAAAAAAATCTCTTACTTTATTTTTCACTTCATATTTCAACCGCGTGTATATTTTTGAGATTATAAAATAAGTAGTTAATGTGCTACAAAACATAACAATACTCTTGTCACAACAGAGAGGAAATATTTAAAGAGGATATAAACAATAGCTTCAATTAAATACATCTCATGTCAATTGGACCAGACCAAGAAAAAGTCCTAACACAATTAAACTGAAGGAAATCACAATTCTGTTCTCAAACAATATTAATTATAAAATTAATTTCCTACACACTTTCAAAATCGCTCATCACCCTTGAATTTGATTTACCCTGTGAAGAAGAATAAGTATTCAACTGACAACAATCTCCACCAACAGCCAATGAGTCAGCAATGGGTCTAATTACCAAAATGCCCTCACCAGCAACTGCGCACGAAAACGTGCTGAGAAACACCACCATTACTATTTCTCTGAAGATGGGCTCGTGAGGCTGCCACAATGTCGACAAACCCAAGAACACAACCTGAACCGGCAACGAGACCAAAACCACGAAGAAGAGACTGTAAATCCGAATCCTCAACGACTTGTTTATAACAAGTGACATAACCTTCCAACACGAGAAAACGAACCAAAATGAATATCCCACCGCAAATAACCCAAAAACAAGTACACTCAACATCGAATTCGCACAGAAAACCGTGACATTACCACGAACATCGTGTACAATAAAAGCATTTCGTCGAAGCACTTTTGGGAAAAACTCAAGCCCAAATTTGGAAGAGAAACTCACCAAAACCTGCAAACAAGTTAAGGGAAAACACAAGCCCAAAATGTAAGCACAAGCCAAACGACGACGAGGTGTTTTTCTCTTAATTGAAACATCAACGAGAAATAGAATCGTGACCAATAAAGCGGGTTGGAAGAACCCTAACGAAAGAAGGGAATGGACTCTACAAATATGGGCATGGTCAATAGTGGTGAGATTTGGGAGGAAACGGAGGAGATAACGGTGACGGAAAAAGGGCAAACGGATAAGTTCGTTAAGAGCCCAAAAGGCGGTAAAGGAGATTAGGAGAAAACGGACGGTCCAGAGAGAGTTAAAGCATTGTAAATGTCGGGCCTTACGGGATTTGATAAGGAGGTGGAAGATGAAACAGAGAGAACAGAGAGAGAGGAGAAGAAGGATTCCAATTAAAGTTGTAGTGGTGATATCAAAAATAGTGTTAATATTTGAGATTCTAATGAATAGTGATTTTGGTGGAATTTTATGGATCATCGAATTTGGGAATTATATATAAATAAACAAAAACAAAAACAAAAATAAATATATCCTTCTCCTCCTCTTGTTCTTCAATCTCAGAACAAATTAATTAATAATTTGGGTTTGTTTGATTATTATCTGACGTCAACTAGAAGGAAGAACAATGGAGGTAAGGATGAAAATAATAATGGTGGAGAAGGTGAATTAAGTGGTAACAAGAGAAGAGGTGGGTATTGGAGATTATGCATGGGAGATCTTGAATGGGGGCAATTGTGTAAATTTGATAATGATGTTGGTGAGATTTAGAAGAATAGGGCATTTGAGATGGTGGGAATTAAGGAGGAGGAGAGAGAAAGGGTGAATTTCTCTCCCCTATTCCCAAACGAAGGGGGACAAAAGAAAAATGAAGATGGCGGAGAGCTTTTTCTAAGAGAGAGAGAGAGAGAGAGAGAGAGGGTTGGGGGAATAATAGTATGGGCTTGGAGGCTAACGAGGTTGGACAGAAATGAGCTGTAATAGACAGAGATGACAGATCAGGGTAGGTGGAAGAGAATAAAGACTCAATTGCCTCTATGAGATTATTCCTTTCATTTAGGGGATATGCGGTTATGGTTTGTTATATTTTTGTTTCATTGTTTAATAATAATAATAATTCAAAAATAAAAGAAAACTTAAACTACAAAATGAAATAAATGTATTTTTCTTTTTTAAAACCAGTTTTCTTATTTCTTTAGAAAATGGAAGAAGAAGAAAAACGTTACATTTATTTGTTTAAAAAACTAGAAGAAACTTGATTTAAAAAATACAAAATAAAAAAAATGTTGTTTTCTTAATTTTCTTCTAGTTTTATTTTATTTTTTAATTAATTAACAAAAAATAATGAAAAAAAAAAAAGTTTTAGTGGCTTTGATTTATTGTTAAAAAAATTAGTTTTTATATTATTATTATTTTTACCCCAAAAACCAATGTCTCAATTTCAGTTATATTAGTTTTTGAAAAATGAGTTTTCAATGGACTTAATTGGATACAATAGTAATAGTTTAAGGAATAAATTGAATGGAAATTTGTATAGGGACCAAAATGGATGGAGTTAAATATTACGAGGACTAATGTACATTTGATCTGCTAAAAAGAACACAAATTGTCCACGTCTCTCTAGTGGGAGAGATTTTTGCATGTAATGATTATACTGACACATTGTACAACAAATCAATCTTGAATTTTTATTTTTATCAACAAATTAATAAAAATATATAACATATATTTAAGAACTTATCTTCTAGGTGCGTAAATGGGTATATCTCTTGAGAATAAGGGAACGAAATTCTAGTCTTTTCTTTTAAATTTAGTTAAGTCACACTCGGTTTAATACTTATTATTTGAAAGGAAAATAAAAATACTAATTTACACTAAAATTAATTATATTATTAACTTACATAATTTTCTTTTAACAATTAATTAATGCATAACTCTTTTTTATTTTTAAAGTTATATATAGGCATGTAACATATCTAATGTATGGATAAATTTGTATAAATTTAAACATTTTTTTTAATATAATGTATATATACTTTTTATTATATGCACGTTATAGCTTGAGGCTTACATATTAAACATGTCGTTATGCGTAATCGGATATGTTTTATTATATATGTAATGAAAGCCATTTTAAAGTAGAAAATACTTTTTATCACAATTGACATAAAAACATAATTTAATTGTAAAAATATAATTAAATTTCTATTTTTAGTGGTCCCAACACTCTATTTTTTCTCCAAAAAATCAAACTTTGCACCGATCAAAAGTTGGCAAGTTGATTGAGATGCATATCTCAATATTTATAAGTAGCATTACTCTTTTAAAAATATAGGATATAATATTTTATTGATTTAATTACATATCATAATTTTTTTATAAATAAAATTTTAATTTTAATCACATAGTTAGTAAATTTTTTTTGTCAAATGGTAATAGGAGGCCTTTACCATTCCTCACTTTATGTAGTTCATTCTTACTAATTTAATAAACAAATCGTGTTTGATTAATTCATTTATTAATGAATTATATTTGTGTTTAATCAATTATTTTTGTATCAAAATTATGTCACATCTTAGATTCATTAAAAAAATATTTAACTAATATAGTTAAATTATTTTAAGCAAAAAATATTTATAAAATTGCTTATTAAGTTGATTAAGTTGTATCTATCATGTTTATTTAGGATTATTTTCATAAATAATAATAATAATAATTAAATAATTTTATATGTATATTTGACTTGTTTATTAATTGAATTTAAGCAAGTATTATTAATATGTTTCAAATTACTTATATTTGGATTTATTGCTTATAAAATAGATATTATTATATATTTATTCTTCATTAAAATAATAAATTAATTAAATATTTATTTTAAGAATATTTCTGCAAACTACTTGACATAAATTTTCCAACTTGTTATAATAAAAGCAACCTAAAAAGTTATATTTAAATATATTTTTTTATTTTATAAAATAAATAATTTCATAGCAATAATTAACATTATTATATATTTATTAAATTTGAATGATCGGCTAAAAAAAAAAAAAAGAAAAACTATTGTTAGAAAATATGAATAAGTGTTCCATTAATTCTCTTGCTAATGCAATTGGTCTCCTTTGCATTGGCTAATGGGAGAGTTATAGATTAATTTATGATTGCTGATTTAAAGAAATATTGGGAAATTACCAAAAATAGCACCCTCTAAAAATTATAATAACAAAACTAGCACCCCCTTGTGTTCAATTAGAATTGAACGTTTAATATTGAACGTTTAATATTCAATTTGAACGTAAAATATTGAACGTTCAATATTAAATAGGTCTAATTATCGTCATTCAATTCTAATTGAACGGATAATATTGAACGTTCAATATTGAACGAGTCCAAATTATTGTCGTTCAATTTTAATTGAACACAGGGGTGCTAATTTTGTTATTATAATTTTTGGGGGTGTTAGTTTTGTTATTTTCCCAAGAATATTTTCATTTTGTAATAACACCGGAGTTCCCCGTCCAAGCATTAATTTTTAAGGAAATGTATGTATATTTATAATTATTAATTCATTAATATATATTTTTTTTAAATGAGAACTAAAATAAACCAAAACTTTAAAGTGCCGTTAATTTATCAATACTACATAACTACGGGTAAGTAATACTTTACGAAGAATTAATAATAACTACGGGTTAAATTAAGAAATGTTAACCTGCCAATAGAAAAAATAAATAAATAAACCAGATCATGATGTCTCACATCGTTTTTACTGATGGGATAATTAATGCTAATAAAAAAATCCAACAATATTCTAGTGATGATCACTGCCTGTGCCAGCTCATACAATCAAACTTGTCTTCTTTAATTAGTAACTTTGTAATCACCAGCTACCCACTACACTATATTTTTATATAGATACTACCTATAATATATAGTTCTCAATAATAGACATGTTTTTTTTTTTTTTTTTTTTAATTAACCAAGTCGGCAAGTCATGTTTTTAGCAAAGAAAAACACACACACACAAGTCGGCAAGTCCTGTTGTCCGCATGTATGGTTAATTAAGCAACAATATTAAGTGTGGCCATTTTCTCATTTGACCTCAAAGCTTTGATTAGCTAATTACCTAATTTCTAGTAATCGATTGGTAATCAAATTCATGACATGCCCTTCAGTCATGAGACTTTTATAAATAAGCTCGGTCAATCATGTATATGTAAATTAAATGAAATGTTCTTCCCATATATATCTTATGTTTTACATAATTCAATTTTATAAATTAACTAGGAACATATTTTATTATTTATTTGTCTTAAAATTATCAAAATATATCATATATTTATGTACTTAACTCATAATTTTTGTTTTGGAATGTGAGCTTGTATGAGTTTTTTTTTTTTTTTTTGGGTTAATAAAGAGCTTGCTATGAGTTTATTAGCTAGATCATCCTTAATGTGTGGTCCAAACTAAATATATAGACCTCAACTTATATGTGCGTGTTCGTTGATCACTACAAGGCTATTAGGTACAAAGCTGAAGTTTTGTCATTATAGATAAAGCAGAATCCTATTATTACTTCTGAGTTCTTACATTACTAATTTTTACGGTAGTTAATGTCAAGCGTAGGTAAATAATTCAATTAATTTAAATCTAATTTATTAAATTTAGGTTAGATTAAATTGACATATAATACATTTATTAAATCCTATTTGCTTGAATTCATATTCGTTCGAATTGATTACATTATAAGATTATATTCGAATTAAAAAACTTCAAATTCATGTTGAATATATTGGATCAAATTTAAATTAATAAAAAAATATATAATTTCAATCTCTTGCACTCTTAATTAATAACTCGTTTTTATTTAAGCATTAATGTACTATAGTTTACGACTAGTGCTATAATATACATGATGAATCCATGGTAGCTTAGCCAGAAATTTTTCCCAAAGAAACACCTTGTATATTATGATTAACATTATATTTTCATTAATTTATAGTTATTTAATATAAACTTAATTCATATTACACATGATATATTACATACAAAGTTTCACTATTCAGATGCAATAAAAAGTTGAATTAAAAGAATTATCTCTTAAATATTTCACAATATTTCCAAAGAGAAAGAGAGAGAGAGAGACAGCGGGGGCATAATTTATTAAAAACAATTATCATAAATATAAATACGAACTTCAAGTCATGTCGTGTGGTTTACTCATTGATCTTCTTACTTGAGGTAATGTTCATTTATATACATTTCAAGTTTGATATATATATATATATATATTAAATACACTGGAAATTTGTAATTTAAACAAAAAGTTCACAATAGTCAATACGCATGTCTGTCCTCAAGTGAAAGATGTATGTATCATATGCTCCCTCTTTTGATTAACAAAGTGAAAGGAGGGACAATCATGCAGCAACAAACAAAGGAAACTAGGAAAAAAAAAAAAAAAAACATCAACAAATCACGCCCGGTCTTATATATAATTCACTTATTTAATTATTTTATTTTAATTAATCCATTAAAAAACAACATATGTCCAATTTTTTTTTATACATTTTAATCCTATGTACAACTAAGGTTGACAAATTGCATCAAACGAGTTGTGTTTGGGCCACTTGATATGACCCGACTTGATAAACATTCACAAACACAACTTGAAAACATATCAGGTTAGGTTTCATTCACCTTAACATGACCTAATAAATTAACGTGTTAATACAATAATTTGTTAAGACAATACTACTAAACCTAACACATGTTACAATAAGGCTTGTTTGTTTGCTGAGAATGAAGAAATCAAATAAAATAAATATGACATCCTAAATATGAAGAAATATAAATATACATGACAAACGAAGACAAACCACAAGTGAGAGAGAGACTAGCAAATGGCCAGTGAGAAAAATAAAAAAATATGTATGCAACGTAGAACAATCAACAAAACAATGTATGAGAAAGAGGGTGAAAGCAGTCGAGTTATTTAAGTGTAATAATTAGTTTTATTATTCATTCTATGCTCTTTTCTTTTCTCTTTTTTCTATTTTCAAGCCCTCAAATTTTAAAGTAATGAGTCTAATAAGTTGGCTAACTATTAACTCAAATTTAATCTATTTTTTATCATATCTAAAATAATTGAATTGTTAATAACCCAAATATTATTGTGTAGTGCTAGAAATTGTCATACCTACACACAACATATATTTTCAACGTAAATTGAACATATGTTAATATATCACATTATAAAAAATTAATATATTTAGCATGAAATGTGAGATAAAACTCTATTAATAGAGTGTTATTATATAATTCAAACAACTATATATTTTGATGAACATCTGTTCGTATATGAGGGAACCTAAGGCCCATAAGAAGATGAATATATATGTATACCTTTAACAGTAATGGTTGAGAGGGTGAAAATAAATGCACATTTCAGAAAGATGCCAGTTTTTATATAAAGAAATGGATCACAATTAAATAGAATCTATTCTTTTTATATATGGATACTCTCCTATCTGTTTCGCACCGTCAATCAAATTGGAATATTTTTGCAGCTTCATTAGTTTTTTGTCTTCTGCAACAAGTTTCATTATACTAGTTTTGTTGAGGAGTCCCACATCGATCAGGGAGATATAAGTCTGAACAACCCTTAACTCAATGAAGTCTGATTGGGTTGAGTTAGACTTGAATTTCTACATGGTATCAGAGCAGGTTCCTGTTTTCGATTGTGCCCAATACGGTCAATCCCGGTCAACCTCATTTATGTCTATCGATGCTGGTGCCGTTGTGAGGGGAATGTTGAGGAGTCACACATCGACCAGGGAGATATAAGTCTGGACAACTCTTAACTCAATGAGGCCTTATTAAGTTTAGGCTTGGATTTCTACAAATTTAACAATACATATTATTAAAAGTATATTAATTAGTTTGATATTTATAGAGAAGATCGTATATGATATAGATAGAAACTACTCAGTTACATTTTTTTTTTTCAATTTAAAACGAAAGTAATGCAACGCACAACAGCAAGAAATTCACTTGAATGCGTTGATTTGTTAGTGTAGAATTTGAGTTGTAATTTAAAAAAGAAGCCCAGTAAGCCGTACATACCTCTCTTGGACGTTGGATGACCGGAAAAGCTAAGATCGAATTAGTTAACCCTAGGCACTAGCTACTAGCTAGTTAGCTAGGGTCTCAGGGACAGAAAACGATCGACAAATGAAAAACCTATAATAACAATCATCGTTTGATAATAGTAATAATAAATCAAAAGAAATTAATTAACGATGAATAGTAGCGATCATAGAGAGGTTGAACGGACAGACAATCATATATCATAAATCCATAATTAACTAGTGCTACAGAAAATATAAAATTGATCATATAGTTTCAGAAAAAGTAAAATCGTGATCAAAATTAGAAACTGAGAATCATCATGACCCCAATCTGTTATTTGACTGTTCCAAAGAAAAGGTAATTTAATAGTACAAATTAAGATTATATTGGCAATTTTTAAAATAAAATTAACAGTAGAATTAATAAGTTGCAAAGCGTACCTGATACATGAATCGAACAGTTTAGATGTGTTTGTTTTTATAAAAAAAAGTTAAATCGAAGCACAGATTGAGGGGAATGAAGCCTGGACCGAGGGGAAATTGATCTGATCGATGAATTAAAAAAATTGTTTTCCCTCGTGCCAGACAACTTTCCTCCCAAACAGGGAGCTTCTCTCTCATGATATCTCCAATCGCTTTTATTCGTTATCGAATTTCGATATCGATTTCTTCTAAATTTGATCGATCTGTGTCTTTCTGAAATCTGAATGTCACAACTTGTTTTCTTATAAGGAAAACATCATCATTTGTTTTTTACCAGAAAGTTCATAGGAGGGAGAGAAAGGGGTTAAGACTAGAATTAAAGATAAATGTTTAATGGGGATCCGTCTCAGCTATATTTTGCCTCAAGTCTCAAGAGCCTTGTGGGCCTCTGGCTACAGCCTACCCCATATTTTTCGATGTCCAAAATAATATGCAACACTCATCACCGTTGGATTCTCCTCATCATTACTGTAATCTTTATTTCTTCTTCATTATTCCTTTCTTCTATGGTTTTTTCTTTTACTATTAATGTAGAGTTAAAAATATATGTACTATTAATGTAGTTTAGTCATATATTTTATGCCAGTTATATATTGAAATTGATTTTTTAAAGTTTTTTATTTCGTGTATTTGACATTTTTAATTGATTGGCTTTACAAAATGATATGTGATATCTTCCTCTCAACTACTATGTATTTTGAATTTTTGATAATTTTCTTTAAAATTCATCAAAATCTATTAGAAGATGCTTTTCATTTTATACAAACTGTTCTAGATGATTTCGTTTTCATGTTTTTTATAAATTTTGTTGGGTAATAATATTTCCAAAAATTATTTTTGTTATTGCTACAATAAAAGTGTATGAATTTACTAATATATTTTTATAATTAATTATATATTGATGTCACTCTTGTTAATAAAGTTGTCATTAGTAACAATTTTTGTTGTGATAATATCACTACCTATTTTGTATTATATATTTATGTCATTGGCTTATACTATATTACTAATTGAATTTTGCTTGTGTTTTTATCACCAACTAACCCACGAATGACTAAATAGAATACTTGTGAAATTATTGGAAGCATTGGATTTGTACAGAGTAATATAGTGGTATATTGCATTAGTGTAAGTTTGTAAGATCACCATAAAATGTAATCTGAAGTAATAATATTAATACACTAGTTCAGATTTTCTCTTAAATGACACCAAGCCACAAAATTTAAGCTATTATAGGATTTTTTTTTTTTCTCTTATTTATTTATTTATATATTTTATTAATTGTGAAAAGATTCATATTACGTGTCCATCGATCTTGTAAAGCCTGTTACATTGCATAATTTTTACTCGTCGGGCCAATTTGGCACAGAAAGGCCATTTATGAAGCTATCGTGTTGGGTACACCATGCAATGGACCCAAACCCAATAAGAGTTTATGCAGAATTCTTAAATCTAAGAATTTTGTGATCCATAATTAATTAGCAAATATGTAAGTACAAGTGGCTAAAAAGCTCAAAAAATAAAATGGTACAGACCAAGTTAATGTTTCGAAAAAGAGAGGCTGTTTTTCTTTTCCAGTCAAAAGGCGATTAGGTGATCACTTTATTTGGTTTATATAGATGATGTTCTTCTGTGTGAATGCATAGAAATAAACCTTACCTTTTGATAATAACGTTACTATCTATCTAACCGTTACCTTTAAAAAATAGAACATAAACAAATATCAATATTATAGGAAACGAACACACATATGACACATGTTAATCCTTAGGTAATATCTAGTTGCCCTTTTTGTGCCAAAGTCTTAGAGCATCACTTTAGACTTGGAGACACCCTTTTTGCTAGCTAGTTGTCGTGGACAGACATTTAATCACAATTCACAAATGTCCAGCAGATACGCGTCTTCTAAAAGCTAAAGCAACAAAACTTTAGCATAGGAATGGAATGGAATGGATATATATGGAAGTTGTGGGGTCACTTAATCTTTACCTAAACGAAAAGAAAAGCTAATCATGGCCGTTTAAGACAAACTACACGGTCATTTTCATTTAGTCCCTTTGGTCCTTCAAGAGTCGTTTTTTAGAGGAAAAATTTTAATTAATACTTCTAGGACTTATTATAATAATAATAAATTGGATTCAATTAACAGTAAATTCAATTTAAACATTTAATTTGCTGACATTTAATTTTAAATATTTAGGCTAGCTTTTTCTTTTCCCAAAAAATATAATATAACATAATGTATGTTATTTTTGTGATTATAAATTTTTAAAATTTTTTAAAATTTTTAAAAAATATATATTTTTATCACAACTTGATAGATATATCAATTTATATATCAAAATCTAATTGGTCATATGTTAGTAAGGAGCTTCACAATCACTTATTCATATTACATTCTCAATTTTACATTTAATCAATAACTTACAAATCACTAATTTTTTTAAGGGGGGTGTGAAGCAAATATCTTATACGAGTCTCCCATGACCCTTGCTCTTCATCAGTGTAAGCTACTCATAACGACATGACACACCAATTTGAAAATTTAAACAATTTTTAAAATGTCATAAAAAATATTTAAAAAATTAGCACCTTTGAACTTTATAAAAATAAAAATAAAACTCTACTAATAAAATTTAATTGATTAAAATTTAACATTAAATAAGTTTAATTAATTGCAGTTTAATTTAAATTGCACATAATTGACTAATGTTTAATGTAAAATGTTTTGATAGAGCTTTTTATTTATAGACATAACACATTATGAATAAAAAATTTAGTTATAATTGATCTATAATTTTTTATTGTTCTTAAAGATCTTGTTATTTATTACTATTTTTTATAGACAAAAAAAAAATAAAGTAAATTTTCTTATGTGTCAAATAACATGTTAATACGAGACAATTAATATTAAAACACGACACGAATAGGACTAATTGACACAATTTGACACCCTTATTTTATAATAAAAATATGAACTTTATATAAAGAAAAAAAAATGTTATTTTTATACTATAAAATAGATGTTATAAATTTTGTTTTGCAAAAATATTGGAGAAATTTACCAATGTTTTGTTTTCTTTAACTATTATCCTCATTTTAAGAGGTAATTAGTTTTATTCTTATCTAAAAGAGTGCTTGTGCTTTAGTATATATGTCCATTTCAAGTGTTATGTAATTAGATTTTCTTATACATTTTCATTTTAATAAATAAATTTTATTTTTGCATATAAAATAAAAAAATAAAAACTTATTCTAATATTAAATTCCCGAAAAGGTTACAGCAGTAGTGCTTTAATCTCGAGAAATATATTATGTTCTCCATGTCTCCACTACTAGAAAAACTATCAAATGAGGCAATTATATGATAATTGATTTGAATGGGTATGACTTGAAATTACTTGAATAATTTTTAGTGTATTGATGTATGTGCCACCAATAAATAATAAATAAATATATAAATTTTTTTATATTTTAAGAAATTTTACTCACTATTTTACCTATCCATGTGTATATTTGCATATAATGGTATACAAGCCATAAACCAAAATTTGTACATGGACTTATTTGGTATTCACTTTCTGAAAGTAAAATGAAGAGTAAAATCTAGTTCAATTCAAATTTAGTCATGTATATTTAATGATGGGTACTCTTTTTTTATATATAATAATTTTTTTATTAATAATAAAGCTCTTTTGAAGTAGATGGGATAATATTTGCTATGCTCTATTCACTCAAATTAATATTTTATTTTGATAGTACTAACTAACACATCAATTTTTTTTTTTTAATAATAATGATGGTACTTTTATTCGGAAAAAAAAAAAGTGTGAAATCTCGCACGAAAGAAACTCGGTGCAATTTTCTACGTTGCTAGCCAAGATATACAGTCAAGTCAACTATAGAGGGCTAACGTGGCGTGTAAGCCTGCGTGAGCGTGGCCTTGTCCAAAAGGTGTCTCCTTCTTCTATACTTTAGTTTTAGATTTTCAAACGACGCTGCACCAACCAAGACACGTCGCACACGCCACTTTATATATGTAGCGAAGCAACAATCTATGAATCCATTTACTAGTGCGGCCATTTGCTAATACTGGAAAGCAAATTAGTGAACAATGTAACATTAACTTTGGCCAACTGGTTTGATTGGCGTTTTATATGCAAAGCTTGCCTCCTTCCTTTTTAACTTTGCCTTGTCTCTATCAGGCGGCTTAATTGCAGCTCAACCAATAATTACTAAGAACTAATCTTTTATGTGACAAAGCTTTTATACATAATTTTTAACATGAATCCCAATTTGTTTGCAAATATTTCATGCTAATTAATTAAATATTATTGTAAAATAAAATTTTATTCTGTTGAAGAATACAAAGTACAAAAAAAAAAAAAAAAAAATTAAAAAGAAAAGAATAAAGCCATAAAGGATAGTATATCCTTTAGCAAAGATATGTCTTCTATCCTCTCTGACATGAGTATAGGATTCTGTTGACGTGGTCACTGAAAACAGAAATTAGCTGATCCCAACAACGAAAATGAGGTGTCAATACAAAGTCCAATCATATATATCACAAATTTATTGCAATCGTAAATGATGTGTCAGGAATAAATATAGACATTTTACACAAAGAGTTCATGTAAATTTTGGAAAATTAATTAATAACATGTACTTATAAAAGTCGCTTTTACTTTCTTATCAAGCCAGTGGAAAAAAATTTGACAGATTTCAGATTAGAATAACCGATCGAAATGATTATATGAAAAATATTCAATCTACTCTTGTATTGTATTAGTCAACAAATAATATATGAGAGTTTTTGTTTTTTTAATCCCAAATTCATATATAATACTATCTTCCATGCTCAAATACAAAATCTTTTCTGTTTTTTTGAACTTCTTGGCTTCTTCCTTAAACCACTAGGGTCTCACCATACTTCAGAATTCCTAATACAGTGTGCAATTTTGAATATTCCGCTTTAGTTACTTTCCATATGTTCCCATTTTAACAGCAAGTAGATTAAATAAATGGTATTTATTACTAGTGTAGTAAAATATCAATGACTAAAAAAACATAAACAATACCAACTAGCAAAACCAAACTCAGCACAAGTCAAGGGCAAGTCTTTTCATGAGAAAGAGCGAGAACTAAATTGTATTCTGACATGGACTATTAGGTGGTTTGTGGTGTTATACAGGTATTACTAGATATTACAAATAAAATGTCATAATATAATTGATCATTAGTTTAACAATGAGTTACATATATTTTATTTTAGTTAATTAAATTTTAATCATTAATTTATGATAGATAGCTTTTTTTTTATTATTATATATTACATTTTTATCATAATTTTAACTCACGTGATAATTTTTTATCCATACAATTAAGTGGATAAACCTATTCGGTAATAAGGCCCACTTCATTGGAGATAATCTTAAATTTGTGATAATTGGCATTTTCCTTTGTTTATATTATAATGATGGGATTAGGACAAAACTAACTTGAGATAAAATTGTAACTTAGATAGTTAGATAGTGAAACCATTGAAGATGAGACATGTCCACAAGGCATGGGAGAGACAGTGTCATACGATATCTAACTTCACATTTTAAATCAAATGAAATCAATCAATACTGCCACTTACCCGAAAGCAACAGCTTTTAGATACTTTCTTAATTTCTATCCCTCTATATATTCTACAACTCAATCTCTTGAGCAATATTTCAACACCAAATTCATTTTTTCACTATAAAACTTTCTTCCCTTCCTTTACCCACAGAGAAAAAAAAAAAAAAAAAAAGAGGTTTGTTAACAACAAATCCTCTTGACACAAACTGAAGAGTAAGTTACATGGAAAGCAGAGATTACTCTGGGTCTCCCACAACCCCAGAATTGGTGTCTTCTTTAAAGAAGAAGAAAAACAAGATGGAGAACAAGAGGAGGTTTAGTGATGAACAAATTAAGTTATTGGAATCGATTTTTGAATCAGATTCAAAGCTTGAACCAAGAAAAAAGTTGCAGCTGGCTAGAGAGCTCGATTTGCAGCCTCGTCAGGTCGCTATATGGTTTCAGAACAGAAGGGCTAGATGGAAATCAAAACAGATAGAAAAGGAATTCAGAAAGCTCAAATCTGATTATGACGGTTTAGCTTCCAAGTTTGAATCCTTAATGGCCGAGAAACAGTCTTTGCTCTTAGAGGTGAGGTGTCTTTCTTCAACTTCTTGTATTTATTTGTTATACTTATGGTTCATATATACAATAATCTATACCAAGTAACAAAAAAAAAAAAAAAAGTTAAAAGTTTTGATTTTTATCTTCTTTTAAACCAAATCACAAACATGTTATGTGCATTTGCAACAGTTGCAGAAACTAAATGATCAAAATTGCGCCCTTGAAGAAAAGTGCAATAATAAAGAAGGAGAAACAAGTAATGAGAATACCAATTATGAAGCAAAATCCAACTCAGAAGAGGAATTGGAAGCCAGATCAGGACTCATGAAGCCAGAGAATATTACAATCAATAGCGTTGAAGATCACTATGTAGATCAAGAAGGATATCAACTTCTAAACACAAGTCAGCAAGTAGAGGCTCCTTCTTTAGCACCACTTGAAAATTGGTATAATGTCGATCCAGGTGTTTTTCTTGATCAATCACGTGTCCCTTCACAATGGTTAAACTATTGGACTTGAAATTAATAACCTGTATTTGCTGTTGTGGACGTTCATTTTACAATTGTAACGATATTTAAGCATTCTAACCCAGAGGCATATATGTATTATTCTTAATTAAAGCAATAGAGCTCAAGCAACAACCCAAAAAAGAAGAAGAAGCATTATTCCAATATTTGTACGAAGGAGCGTCTGTATAAGAAGATGAGTCTCTGATTTACACAATAGAACGACTGAACTAGCATAAAAAATGAAGAGAGCGAAGGATTTGCGTGAAAAGAAAAAGAAAAATATAAAAAGCAGTTTTTTTTTTTTTTTTATATAAATATTTTTATTTAGCATATTCCATATGGATAATACTGAATCTGCATGCCAAATTAATCCTTATATCCTAATAAATAACAAAATTGTACTGGTCTCAACCTTTTTTATTATTGGCCTTGGGGCTAATTTACAATATATACATTCGATAATACTGAATCTAATTCATACTCATTGGCTGCTTCTTGCTAAGACTATTATTTGAAGGAATTCGCGGGCTATTTCAGTAGAGTATAACCCTTCTTGAGTTGTTATAAATGCAAGAGCTGGGTTCAAGTTCAACCGTGTGTTTTCAACTTAAACAATGATGAAAAGCAAAATAATTAAAGTAGAGTCTCAAACTTTACTTACGTTACGTTTCTGTGCTATTTCAATTATTAATCTTTCGTCATTGTTGGTTAATAATTTCAATCTTCAACTGGAACATTGAGATTTTAGATGGCTATATTGGGAAGCAATGTATTATTGGATGACTATGGTTAACTAACAATTATATTTGCAAATATGAACATTGATTGCGACAAGTAAGGGGTGTGCAACCTTGCATAATTACTTTTGACAGCCACATTCTAGTACAATTGATGCATGAGTTGACATTTATTTTAGAAACTTTCTTGATTTGAATCACACTCCTTATACTAATAAAAAGTTTTATGCATATAGTTGCACGTTTCTATTATGCAATAAAATATATGTTTATTGAATAAAATTTAAATGTAAGTTTTATTGTTGTATGATGGACAATGGAAAATTAAAACCTGAAGGATGAAATGAAATTGATTTCTTAGAAGTTGCAATTCGATATAAACAAAAAGACAGTTTGGCCGAGTGGTCTAAGGCGCCAGATTTAGGCTCTGGTCCGAAAGGGCGTGGGTTCAAATCCCACAGCTGTCATTTCTTTTGTTTTTCTTGTCACAACTATTGATGATGTGTTCGATTTTTGGATTGATGTCTTCAATCTCGCCCGTTGATAATGGCATGAACCCCTTTGGCTGATTCTAACGGAACTGGGCCATTGAATGGTCAGAGCAAAAAGCTTCTTGACAACTTCAATAGAGACCATCTAGTATTCAAGACTCCGAATACTTGCTGGAAAATATTCTACTACATTTCCACGCGTTCCTTGGACCTTGATCATTGGCTATCCTTGTACATAAAACTCAGTTATAACCTCAATTGCTCATAACATCTTATTTATGGACTATTTATTATATGCAGAGCCTTTTTGTTTAGACCAATTAGCCTTTACTATGTTCACTTTCATAAATTGCACAAAGGAGGCGCAAAACTATGCCGCAAGTAGTTCTCTTATAATCCTGCCTTTGTTGAGATATAACTTAGAATATTGGTAGTAACTTGAATGACTACATTGCTCTCAAAGCTACTCATAATTTGTGCTTCTATCATGAAGCACGTTTACAAGCATCTCAAAAAGTAGAAAACTAGAAATGGACATTGATATCGAAATAACAAGGCTTCCAAAATGAAATCACTAGGCTTCAATGATACCACCATGGAACATTTATATCGTAAAACTCTCAAGAAGCTGACAGTGTGATGGGTTACGTCTTAGGTGGTTTCGGTTGATATATGAACATTTAGTTTTCACTCCTTTTTAGTCGACGGTTAAATGAAAGATGAGACATAATCATGTAAAAAAGGGCTATTTTGTCTTATTGATCTCACTAGAAATTCTCTTAACATGTTTTTGCTATAAAATGGTAGTATAAATTTGCAAAGGGCACAATTCCAATGCCCGTAGGAAAAACGCTGATACAAGCAGAGGAAAATCTTGCTGCTCTCAATTGGCGACTGAAATAATTGCTTAGTTGGAACATGCGGCTCGGAGTCATCAAGAATATGATTCAGAACATTTTCCAATTTCCTGATACTTATTTTCACTAACAGTGAGAGTGTTAACTAATCAAATTCGAATAATTGTGATTTTAAAATCAGATAAAATAGAAAGCAAAAGAAGACACGATAATTTCGAGTTAACACCAAGCTGATTAATGGAATCAAGATTATCCACAAAGCAAGTTGACGAGACTCCAGAGAGTATTGCAAGTTACACCGGCAACATGGGGTTTTATATTTTGCACAAAATAAACTTCAAGGCAACAAAATGACATGAGATGCAAATGGAGCAGGTTTGCACAGCTAATATAATCACTCCATGTACTTAATTGGAGTGTTTTAAAAGTAATTTTGCACAAGTGAGGCAAATGAATTATTCTAGTTTACGATTACTGTATAGTCGACCAAAATTATGATATCATAATAGAGCAGCTCACAGCAAGTCTTTTCCCCTTTAAAAATAATCAAATTCCTAAATCCAACATTAAACGACAGAGAGATAATCTAGATATATAATTCTAGAAGTACCAAATTAACCATGATTCAACTAGATTTAACAATAGGACTAAATAATCTAGATATATAATTCTAGAAGCACCAAATTAAGTATGATTCAACTAGTGATTTAGAGGTAAGACTCACCGCTTCCTATTTCAAGTCACAAGTTTGAATACACTTGCTATAAAAAATTATAAATTTTTTTTTGGAGCAATTGGCACCAGCACGATAGAAAACTATCAAAATTAAAAGTTTAAGAATAATGATATTCATAAAGGATTCAAATGCTCTGGGACTTAGTAACATGAAACAAAATGTACTTAACAAACTAACGATCCACACATTATGATTACTAAAATTCTAACAGATGGTAAAAACAAAGATTCTATCTAGAAACAGCATCCCTTCTGCAAAGTCAACAGTCTACTTGATCTTCTTCTTTGGCCTCAGCTGCAATAAAAGAAGAAGTGTAAGAAAACATAATAAAACCTTGAGAGAAAGCAAATAAGAAGTAAAGCCCAAATACTCCCATGAGCTCCATCCCATATCATAAGATTTAACATTATGCACTTATAAACTAAAGTTCCAAAAATATGAACATAGCAACTGGTTGCTGTGTCCCAACATAATAACAAAATAGTTCCAAAAATATAAACACATTTAGAAGTACACACCTGGTTGCTGTGTCCACACTTCTTCTTTCTGCAGTTCACAGCACGAGGATGGAGACGAGCATAGCACCTGATAGTGCACAGAATATGATCAAGGATGATTAACAAAACAGTAGTCATTGCAGCAGATATGGGAATAATCACCACACTTGGTTATGGTTCGAAGACAATAGTTGAATTATCCACAATGCACATGGAATAATTCATATAAACATTAGTATCACAAATAAGTAACATTATATGAAAGAACTCATCTGCTCAAAAGAGCCAGATATTAAAGTAAAACAAATCAACATAATAATATAGTCAAACATAGATAAATGAATAATCAATATGAGAACTAGGAAATGAAGAACATACTTGCGGCAAATCGTCTTGTCCTGGTTGTATTTCCTCGCCAAAGCCATAAGAGATGGTTCAATAATGCCACCACGAAGCCTCAGAACCAAATGGAGGGTCGACTCTACAATATTACACAATAATTTTAATCAGAAAATCATTAAATTTTCGTTATCTAAGCTCATCGTCAATAAAGAAAAAGGGCCGAAGTAACCTTTCTGAATGTTGTAATCAGCTAGAGTACGGCCATCCTCAAGTTGTTTCCCGGCAAAGATCAACCTTTGCTGGTCAGGAGGAATACCTAACAGAAAATCAAGCAAATTATGTGGTCATAAATTGAATAAATTATAAAGCAACAGGATTGGTAATTGAAATGCAAGGTAAAATTCACACCTTCCTTGTCCTGAATCTTGGCCTTGACATTGTCAATAGTGTCGCTGGACTCGACCTCTAGGGTTATGGTCTTCCCTGTTAGGGTTTTCACGAAGATCTGCATTTTTGCTCTAAACGGCTTTAAGACGACCGTTCTTTCTTATATACAGGAGAGAGAAATTGAATTAGGGTTTTCGTTGGCTTTTTTTATTATTTAAAAAAAAAGGTCTCGTACATTATTAATATCAATGTAATGTTAAATTACAAAAAAATATTATTAGCAAAAAAATATTACAAAATAATATCATCTAATTTTACTTTTAGCATAATTTTTTCTCCTTTTAATCATAGAAGTGGGAGATTTAAACAAGAGTATTGTTTCAAAAGATATTAAATATTTATCAATTATAATTCACTCAAATTTACTTTTTAAATTAATGAAAAAAATATAAAAATAATTTAATCGCATTTTTGAATAAAATTATAAATTTTATCAATATATATAATTTGACAGATACTTACTAAGAATTTATTTTTAAGAGTAATATTAAGAATATATAAATTTATAAATATTTTTATTCATTTTAATTATAATTATGACATATATCATTATTATTTAAAAAATAATTTTTTTATATGAGTCAGCTATATAAATATGTAATGTTTGTTAATAATTTCTATAAATTATATTTAGCACGTACACAAAAAGTGACTATTTATATGTAAATAAATATATCAATATAAATCAATCAATAGAATAATTTTCACATCATTTATAAGTCTAATTTATATAAAAATTTATCCTACAAAAATAAATTATTTTTCAATTTTTAAAATAATTTTAACTTTTAATGCATTATAAAAAATTGAGTAAAAAATTGAAAAAGAAAAAATTATTATCATTTTTTTCCCTATTTATAAGAAAATGATAAAGTTGTGTTGGAAATATTTTGTTTTTTTTAAAATAAAAAAATTAGTTTTTTTAATAAAAAAATAATTTTTTATTAAATATATAGCATAATTATAATTTCAAATAATAATTAAATTACCAAATATATTCTATATTAGTCATAAGTAAGTAGCTTAATTTATCCAATGATTGTACATAATGTTGTGATTTTTTGGATAATAAAACACAAATTCAAAACTTAAGACTTGCATTGAGTCTGATAGGCACTCCTATAATTAATCTCCTATAATTAATAAAAATCAACCAAATTTACGTTATTTGATGTATAGCATCGGATAAAATTGTTTTTTTAAATATATATATATATATATATATTAAAACACAAAGTCAAAGTAGGTTGCTTTTCTACATAAAAAAAAAAAAAAAGTAGGTTGCTTTTAAAACACCACAAATTACCATTGTATTCTTACGGTCCCTGGCCAAGCAAATTAAGCAATTTATATCGATGATATAATTATTTATATAATTTTATTTTTAATTTTTTAAAAATTATATTTTTTTAATTATAAAAAATTCATAAATTGTATTTTTTAATAAACAGAAAATATATATTTTTTACATTATACAAATAACAATATATATACATTATTTGTAAGGGTTAAAAATACAATTATATTTATATAAAAAATATGTTATGTTATTAAATAATTATAGAAAGAGAATTAAGTGTAAAGTATATATATTTTTCTTGTTATTTTCACCGTTGGTTTTTTGGTCTAGAGATTTTTATTTAAAAAAAAAAAAATCGGTTGCCACTAAACTTTAATCGTAGCCAGCATTAAATATTAATAAAAGTGTATTTCAAAAATTAACGTGGATCAAATCAACCTAGGATTCGCTTTGTTAACCTATTTGATTAATAAGGTACTATAAAAAAAAAAAAAAATTAAAGAGTCAATGTTAAAAAACAATATAACTAATACGTGTAAAAAATAATATAAATTTATATATTTTTAACATCTTTTATACATTAACGATCGAAAAAAATATCACACACACTCCTACTATATGTGTTATACATAAAAATATCGAACTTTTAACTCTCTGTCAATTCCATTGAAGTTTAAGAGTAATGTTAGTATCATTTAATTTTTATATTTAAATTATTTATATTTATCAAATATTAAAATTATTTTAAAAATAATTTTATTTTCTTTATAATATTAACATGTGTTATAATATAATTAAAATATATATAAAAACAAATATAAATTTATGTACTAATATTATTACTTTTAAAGAAAATGAAAAGGAACAAAATTACCTATGCATCTACACTATTTATGTATAATTTAAAGTGTCACATATTAATTAAAAAAAACTGTAAGATTGAATTTAAATAGTAATAAATTTATTCAATTATTTTTGATAAAGTGATGCATTTTATAACTGTGTAACTTCATAGTTTTGAGAACATAAAATAGATCATAAAATTTATTAATTAAAATCAATTTATTTGGCCACATAAACAGTCCAAATATACACTTGCCAGACTTAAGAGTTCCTCGAAAAAGCACATATTTTTCTAAATTGACGAGCCGAGCCGAGCCGAACATACTTTCCATAAAATAAATTAATAACCAGCCGAAACGTCAATTAACATTTTTTATACAAATAAAATGTAGTAATTAAAAATAATGTATTATCAACTCAGATTTGATTTTGACAATAGTCCAATTCTTTTCTTTTATTTCATAAATTTTAATTAAAAATAATATTTTTTATACTCAATTCATATATTTTTATTATAAAAAATATTTAATCTAATATTTAACATAAAATATCAATTAAAATAAACTTTAATTATTTACATTATCCGTATTTAAATTTTATAAAATTTAATATTATTAGATTTTATTTTATTATAATTTAAAAAAAAATAAATTTTATAATTTTATATTTAGTAACTTGAATTGAACTTAAATTATATAAAATGTGATTCTAAGAATAATATGTGATTAATTTTAAAATTAAACAAAAGTATATATATATATATATATAGAACACTAGAAGTCTCGAAATATAGATCACTATTATTATTAGTTTTGTATTATGCATTATGTAAGTTCTTATTCAAATAAAAATATTAATTATTTTTAGTATTTAAATTAAATTTTATAATAGTCATATTTTTTTATATTTAATTTTATTACAATTATTATTCTCATTATTTTCTATTATTGTAAAGAATATTTTCTTGAAAATAACATAATATTTAAATTTTTTGTTTCCACATAGTAGATACAATAATAATTTTTTAAATTGGTATAATTTAGTTACTTTTTTATTATATATTACTTAATATATATATATAAATTAATACATAAAATTACTAAAAATTGACACATATTTATCAATATATTGTCAAATTATATAGATTATCAACTATTTTTTTTAGTCATATATTTTTTATTTCAAATAAAATAAAAAATATAAATATTAAATATAAATAAATATAAAATAAAATAAAAGAAATATAAATATAAATATTAAATATAAATAAATAACTAAATAGATTTTGATGATTTTTTATTTTTATTTTTATTTTTAATTGTAATTATATTAAAAAAAAAAAAAAAAAAACCAAAATGCTCCATAGAAAGTCAACCGTATTATTATAAAAATTAATGGCAAAAATTTATCTTTTTATTACGTGTACAAAACGATTATATACGAGTCTTTTTCGCTGCCCACCAACCAAATATCAAATGCTAAAGAGGACCCGCCACTTGAGTAAATTCTCCGTTGCTGAACCCTCCAAGCTCACACTCCCCCGTAAATCCAAACTCCTCTCTACTTATAAGCCAGCTGTCCTTGGGTGTATGGCCTCCACTACCTCTCTCTCCGTATCAAGTTCTCTCCGTGCTTTTTCTTCTTCTTTATCACCACTACCACGCACTCGGCTCAGGCAGTTTCGTCCTTCTTCTCCTTTCTCGCTCACGCTAAGTAGAGTCTCTTCTCCTTACTCGACCTTCAAGAAAATCGCCTGCAGAGCCACGTCATCGTCTTCCGTTGCGATGGCTACCGGAAAGAATGTCCAGGTGTATGACACCGAGGATGAATTGGCTGTCAATTTGGCCAAGTACGTCGCTGATCTTTCTGATAAGTTTGGCAAAGAAAGAGGGTCTTTTTCTGTCGTTTTGTCTGGTGGGTCTTTGATCAAGTCCCTCAGGTGAGAACTCATGTTCCTCTTTTCTGTCATTTTCATGATTTTGTTTTTGGGTATTTTTGCCTTGACCTTTTCTGATGCTGATCGAAGTTTCAAATATGTGTTTGCTTGATTAGAAAGTGAAGAAATGAGATGTGAAGTCTTGGTTTTTACATTTTTTCTGGACTTTTAGTTCTAGCGTCTCTTAGCTAACAATTCCAATATATTTTTATATTCCCAAATGATTTATTAAATTGATTATAGACTCTTTCAAATTAAATTAAAAGAGACTTTTGGGATCTACTACAAATTTGGGCCTTCTTATTTGGTTGTAGACTTGTAGGTCAATATGTGACAATAAGCTTTCTTTGAGAAAAGTAATATAATTAGTAGCAAGTATCCTATCTGTAATAGCAGCTATCTGTAAGAGAAATGAATAATACATTTTCTTGAGAAATTATTCATTGTTCTTAAAGTAAGTAATGATGTTTACTCTGTACTAATGAAATCCAATATTAATGCAGATATTTAAAAAAAAAAAAATACAAATATCTGTTAAATAATAGAGAGATAGAAAGAAAAAATAATATGATTGATTGGGACTACACTCGAATAACAACTCATTTGATTTACATCTTAGTTATTAAGTGATACAATTAGTACAGAATGCATTATACAGCTTTGAGATTAAAAGTCAAGCAAAAACAAGAAGCCAAAAATAAATCCCTCAACCTGATGCAAAAGGTGGCTAATTTAAGTACCATATGTGATTCCTAAATTGTGAAATATAAATGGTGTGAATCCTATGTCATTTATTTGGTATGAAAGGAAGAAAAGATAGAAATTGAGGTTGACATATGCTTTAGTATGCGATTACCTCAAAGATTGAGAGAAGTAAATGCAATTTCTGATCCTCATTCAGGAAATTACTGGCACCACCCTACATTGATTCGGTGGAGTGGTCTAAGTGGCATATATTGTGGGTGGACGAGAGGGTTGTGCCAAAGGATCACGATGATAGTAACTACAAACTTGCTTTTGATGGTTTCATCTCCAAGGTATAGTCATGCATTCATATATGACATCTTTGAATTGAAATTTTGTTCCTTTTGGAATTTGTGGCGCACGGGCATCATAACTTCCGGGATATAGAAGTGCTCTGGTTTTGTTCTTAATGCCTTTTTGACTCATGAGAAGTATAATTGTTGTCTGGGTAGGTACCAATTGTACCTGGTAATGTTTATGCCATCAATGATGCTCTGTCAGCTGAAGGTGCAGCTGAAGATTATGAAACCTGTTTGAAACATTTGATTAATATAAATGTGATTGCCAAGCCAGCATCTTCTGCATTTCCAAAGTTTGATCTCATGCTCTTGGGCATGGGCCCTGATGGACATGTAGCTTCTCTATTTCCAGGGCACCCTCTTGTCAACGAGAAGGAGAAATGGGTTACACATATCGAGGACTCACCAAAGCCACCTCCCCAGAGAATTACTTTTACACTTCCAGTGATCAACTCTTCTTCCTATATAGCACTTGTGGTGACCGGTGCTGAGAAAGCTGGAGCTGTTCAAAAAGCATTGGGAAGTAATAATACAGATTCAGACTCACTGCCCGTTGAGCTGGTGAAACCTGAAGGGGAGCTTACTTGGTTTTTGGACAAGCATGCAGCTTCGAAGCTGTAGAGGGGAAAATTGTAAACTGGATGAGACTGTTTATTCACCAGTTAATAAGTTGTTATCTTGTAGAATATGTGGTTTCCTCTGAGGTTTTTGTGTGAAATAATGCTGGATTTCTTAAGATTTGCGGTAAGTACTACCAACTAGCCAGTGTTTTTCATGTTCTTAAGAGGTTTAAATAAGCCTAAACAGTTTTTGTTAATGTTATGGTCTATTTTCAAGACCCTTCGGTATTAAATTTTAAGTTGATCACATTAATCTTTTTTTTCTTTTCCCTCTCTCTGAAAATAGCTATTCTCCTAAATAAGTATAATTTGTCATAATATGTGGCTAAAGCTGATATTATCCTATAGAAAACTCAAGGAAGCACTTATTAGGCTGATTCATTGGTGCAACATGAAAGCTCTTTTAAAAACCGTGTATGCAATTAGAGTTCAAGAGTTATAGATGGATGTAAAGAAAGTGCACCGATAAGAGATCAAGAAAGACCCATATTAGATCACCATAATTGAAGATGTTCAAGGGGACTTACAAATAAGCCAAAAATGTTAGTTGGGCTTTATTTTCTTACAAATTTGTGGAGACAAAAAGAGCTGAATTATAATCATATGTCGTGGGCTTTTTTAAGTCTAAGAATTTGATTTATATGTGTTTAAATCCAATTATTTTGTAATTTTAATTATTGGACAGATTTTAAGGTTGTTTTATGTTTAATTAGGTGGCACACACATAAGAGTATTAAGTCTATTGTTGTAGTCAAGTGTGTTAAGTCCATTAGGTTTTCTAGTCTCATTTGGATTGTCATTAGGGTTTTCTTTTTAGGCTATATAAATATGTAATAATGGCAGCTAAAGAATTAAGTTTTAAATGGAATAAAACTCATAGAGTTTAGGGCTTTTAGCTCTTCTTGTTTTTATAATATATATTAGAACTTATCAAGGTTTAGAAAATCTTATAGCGTTCATCAGTAACTTATGATGGCTTGGAAAATTTGGTGACGCTTCTATATTACAATGATACCTTTGGTTATTGGCTCTGTAGCCACTGGGTCAAGATCCTTTTATACTTTAGTTTTTGGCTCTTTGTAATCATTGGATCAAGTACTATCACCAAATTTGAGTTTAGCTTTTTTGAATTTGAAATTAAATTATTGTTGGATTTTTAGACCTATTTATGAAGTTATCAAACACAATTTATTTATAGTCTCACGACGTGTTCTACGAAGTTTGCATTAGTAGCTCATCTTGTTCTTTCTATCGTCCATGAACTCTGTTTTTTCTTGCTCTTAGAGATAGTGTATGTAATCTCATGACACAAGTTATTTGCCTCATGATTCTGACATTTTATTGTGAATAGTTCAATCTTGACTGACATCACAACAACAACAACAAAAAGTATAAGGCTATGTTAAGAGAAGCATCACCAACTCTCTACACAATTCTAAAAATTTCTCTCATTTTCAAGAGTCCTTGTGTGTCAAGTAAATTAATATTAGTCACTAGATACACGCAGAAAAATCTAGAAACTATCAAAAAATTATTGCCTATATTTTAGAGAATATTAGAAGGTTGTACACCATGTGTATATATAGGTGATGAGTTTAGTTGTGTATGGTGTGTTAGTAAGTGAGTGAGAATTGTAAGTCTTGAGTGTGAGTTGTGAGTTTCTTATTGAGTATTTATTTGTATTTTTCTTCAAGTTGTGAAAGGTCTTTAGAAAGTATTGTAGTGTTTTTTATTGTGGGTATAATACAAATAATTTGTTTACTTATTTAGGTCAAATATTAATAAATTTAGAGTTATGCACTCTAAATTTTTCTCAACAGGCCATCCGTTTCGATGTTGAAGGTATGTGGTTTCTTTCCGATCAGGGCTTTAATGGGCTATTCCTTAAAGGTGGAGTTTGACAAGAGGTACTTTCGTACGATTGATTCATTTTAAAAATGCAAGGAGTCAAAAACATTCTTATCTTGGAAAATATAATATATTATATAAATTTGTATTTATTTTTACACTCATATTAATTATATCGTAAGATTTAAAAGTAGATGTATACATATATGAGATAAGGTATGTGCCCTATTTCAACTTTCGATAAATAAAATTTTAGTAATATTTATGAAGTTATTAATAAATTATATGTATAAAATATAGCTCTATCTACTAGTACTTTGAATTTTAGGTTTTAAATACTTAATAACTCATTATAAACTTAGGACTTGTTTGATAACGATTTTAATTTATGATTTTTTATTATTTTTTTAAGTGATTTTTCAATTAAGTTTGTTTGATAATAACTTTTTTATTTTAAATTTTTTTTTTTCATTTTTAAGGAATCACAACTAAAATATGAGATGATTCATAAATCTGTAAAAAGAAGATTTTTGAATCAAATTTTTGATTTTTTTTCCTTTTTGATCAAACATTTTTAAAAAATAGTAAATTAAATCATATAATTTTTGTATTTACAAGTATCGGAATAAAATGATTAAAAATTTAAAACTTGTAATAAAAAAACCAATTTTTTTCCTTATTTTTAAAATTTTTGAAGGAAAAAAAAAAAAATAAAGCATGTCCTTAAATTTAGTGCTCTTCTTCTTTTGGACGTTGGTATCTACTAGCTTCAAACATTCAATAAATTTTTATGTCATAAGTTGTGATTACAGTATTAAATATTGAAACAACAATAGAAAAAAAAAATGGTAATAGTAATAACTGTTAATTAATTTCAAGAAGAGCACAGCACATAAGCAGATTTTCATATTCAAATTGTTTTGAACAATAGTAAAACTGGTTATTTACCAATAAATGATGGCCATATGTAAGGTGTATTTCAAACAAAATATAATGAATATCTTAAACTATTTAGATAAGATGGTTTTTTTAATTAATAAATAGTTCACAGTGATTAAGGATCAATCCATAGGCACAGACAAACTATGGCGTGTTGTCGTTATCCAATAGAATGGAAGGCAGAGCAGAGCTTGCTTTGGGGTCACATTTATGCTCTTTAATGGCCTTTTCATAATTGTCTTGGGTGATGAAAAAGAACGCAAAGTGTTGGGCATGGTAACAACAAATACAAAGAGGTCCTACTAAAGAATAAGAATGAAGGCGATCTACTTTGAACCATGATTAGAGGAAAACACAAAAAAGTTGGTTTAGAAGACGAAAACATTAACAAGAAAATAAGACACGATTTCAACACCACGCCTAATTTTTGTTGACCATTGTCTGTGCATGGATCATATATATTTATCATAACAAAAGTAGTTTCTTTTGAAAATATTATTACCCAAATTAAATTAAATCTTACTACTATATATGTGACATGCACCATTGCACCTCACTTACCCAAAGCAATGAAGTTAACAACTGGGAAAAGGTTGATATATATCTACACTAATAATAACGATCCAAACACCGAGCACCACATGAGCATAACTACTCTTAATTAGTTTAAGTGAAAAACTAGCTGTTATCTTTTGGCGATTTTATTAAACACACATGGTTATCTAGAGTAGTTTTTTTTTTTTTTTTTTTTACGCTTCATGAAAAACTCTTGATATTTCTATTACACACTACTTGTTGTGAACACTAATAACAAAACAAAACAAAAAAATGAACTCAAATAGCATATAATATTGTATTGCAAGACAATTTATAACTGCTCTATTTCACTCAGACTCTCCGAGTGTAATAGATCTTCCATGTAATTAGAATCCAAGCAATGGCAAAGAAAATGACTTGTAAACAAAAGGAAAACAACTATTGAAAAAGCAATTACGGAAAAGAAAAGACTAAAAGCCAAAGGAATGGCGTAAAAAGAAGAGAAAGAATCGTTATTATGGAAATCAATTCATCTTTGTATTATTACATTTGCATCTGTTAAAAAAAGACCTATCAGGATTTTTTTAGTACAATAACAAAACACTTTAATTTTGTATTATGATTGTAATTTTGAAAAAATTAGTGGCGATTAAGGAAGTGGATGTATAAAATAATTTTTTTTTTTTTTATATTAATTTATTTGTTATAATTTAATTAATTTTTATGTTTTAAATAAATAAGTCATATAGAGAGAGAGAGAGAGAGAGAGAGAGAGAGAGGAGGAAAGCAATGAAAAAGAAAGCCAGCCTAACTTTGACCTGGACCTAGAGGTGTAGAGGAAATAGGGATATGGTAGTTTATCTCTCTCTCTTATTACACTCTCACTCTCTTTATAAGCAGTAGAGAGACGCAAAGAAAACGACTTTCCCAAATCAACCAAAACGTAGGCTAGGCAGTTGGCCAGTTGGGTATCGGTCTTTCAATTTTATATTTTCCTTTTCCACCTTCCGGTTTGTACCTTGTCCAGGCTGAGCGACTAACGAGAACTCAGAAAAGGGGTAGTTGGTAATTTTACACCCAAATCTCCATGTTCGGCTCCGGCTCCGGCGGCGTTCGGTTTTGGCTAACGAGAACATCGGTGCCGTCGAACCTAGCCCTTTCTGTCACTGCCTTGGCGGGTCTCGCTCTGGTTTTTGCAATGCTCTATACGGCTAGTAGGTAAAGAGAGAGGGAAAAAAAAAAAAAATCGTCGAATCTCTGAGCTTTTTAGAACTGTAGAAGAAGTTCAAACAAAATTCATCAATTTTATAGTTTTTATTTTCGGATTCTTTGCAAGTTTTCGTCATCTACGGAGTATAAGGATATAGATGAAAGCACTAAGACGAAGCCACACTTCGTCGTCAAATTCTTCTCCTTCTTCATCGTCGTCGTCATCATTGTCGTGGGTTCATTTGCGTTCGGTTCTATTTGTTGTCTCTTCTTCTTCCCCAGCTTATTGTTCCCATTATGATCGGTGAGTCTCTATTTTTCCCTCCTTCCATTCATCTGATCAATTAAAGCTCCTTGCTTCTTTCATTTTCACTCAGATTTGTTGCTTATTCATTAGTTTCGATTCAGATCTTGTATACTGGAGTAAAATTATCGTTTTCTCCTACCAATTTATAGCTCAAGGAACTTGATTCAGTGCGTTTTCCCACTCTCTCTGTCTATTATGTTGTTTTCTCACTTATGATGACGATTTGGGTCAGTTAGTTCACTTATGTCTCTTGGTATTGCTGTTAAGTTCGTGGCTTTTTGTTTTGAAAATTAGTTGATTTGCTCGTAAACATTTTTGCGTATACATTTTTTCTAAGCTAAAATTATACTACTTGGAGCATAAATGGATGGATTTTTAGCAGTCTTGATTCTTTCTAATTCATGAACATGATTGATTTCATTTGATCTTGTCTCCTTCTTCGTTATTGATGCTCAAATTTGTCCATAGTCACACCCTTTGTTGCAGTGTATAGATGGCTAGAATCTAGATGCGTATTATCACATCTTATCCCTGTCTTTTCCAGAGGCTATAATGATTATACAAAATGTGTGGAGTGCTAAGCTAATTTTGACTCTATACCAAGAATTCTAAGGGTAGGAGGCTTGAATTGCGACTTCAACTAGGACTAGCTACGTGGTTAATTGATTAATATAAATTTGATTAGCCTGCGTGGCTTTGTTTTCATCCGAGTTTCACATTTCCTTTCTTCCTCCTCCCACCTTTTCTTCAAATGAATCTCGCATCTGTTTAAGCAGATGCATTCAAGTGTTTTAGCTCTTGAAAATTGGAACCCAAAATGAAGGCCTTCCCGTAAAAAGGAGGGGATCTGATGCTTTTGATTGAATTTTACAATGTCAATCCTAAAACTTTGTTTTTGATGTAATGTTTGATCTTATAAACTGCTGTCATTTTAGTTTAACGATTTGCATCTCTACTTATGGTAATTTATGTGATTTTATGTCCTCTTTCCTTAGCTGTAATTCCTAACTATGACCTTTTTTTCCATAATATTTTAACTATGAGTGTTCTTTTGTTATAGGGGTCGTCTTAAATCACCTTGGTCACGCAGAAAAAGAAAATGCCTCCTTTCTGCTCAGCAATGGAGAAGATTGCTTACACCAGATGGAAAGCTCCGAGATGGTGGGCTTAAGTTCTTGAAAAAAGTTCGCAGTGGAGTAAGTTTGCCTCATTTTTCCTACATGTTTGAGCACTAAGGTTTAATAATTTACCTTGTGTTGTTACGGCACTAATATTTAGCTATTAAACTTTAGGGCATTGATCCAACTATAAGGGCTGAAGTTTGGCCGTTTCTTCTCGGAGTGTAAGTATTTTCAACCTCTTTCTATGTTATTAGTTTGATTCCCAAAATTGGCATAGCTATAGTGACAAATAACGTTTAAGTCTCTCATTTCTGATTTGCTCTAATGTAAAATTGAATTAACATGTTTTTGAGTTATTCGTTTGACTTTTCATTCTTTCTATTTTCCTGTTTCTTGTTTCTCATATGTTGTTATCCCTGATCAACTATCAATTTGACAGTGTATGATTTTTTGGGCTCACTTATTTATGAGTTTTTTTTTTGGGGGTGGGTGGGGGGGCTTGACACTGTTGAATGATCTGTTTCAGCGGCATAGCTTTCCATGTTTCTACTCTTTATAGTTTGATTAATTAGGAGTTCTAAAATTTTCTATAGATTCATATATTTTCTTGAGTATCATAATTGAAGAAGTATGACTGTGTAACCAATGTTTTGAAATTTTCCATATCTTGCTTAATATTGTCTCTGTGTCATGCACTGCAGTTATATTTATGTTTGTCTACTCAATATTTTCTTGTTGACAGCTATGATTTGAGCAGTACCAAAGAAGAAAGAGAGAGAATAAGAACACAGAAAAGGTACTTGCACAAAATTCTTCCTAAAACCTTCTATTTTTCTTTGATACCATGCTATTTTTAGCGTACTAGGTTGGTTCATGTGTTGTACTTACTCTAATATTATTCTCTGTTTCTACTTGGTGGACGTTTGTGGTATTGGATCCAGAAAGGAGTATGAGGAACTGCAAAGAAAATGTCGGCGGCTTGTGAAGCATAGAAGTGGGGGGATTAAGTTGAATGGAATAGTGGGGATTAGCTACAATGGTAGGTACAGTCATGAAACAGATTCTCCGAGCTCAGAAGATGTGGTTAGTGCTAGGGTGTCCCTTTCTAGTGAGGATAGGAACCCAGATATCGAGTACTCTGATAATGTCTCCAGTACCTTGTTGGATGATGATGGTAAAACACGAGCAAGGAATGCGGAGGCTTCTGCATTAAACACCGACACTTCTGACTCTGACTCATCTGAAGACCCTGAAGTAACTCATACATTTCTCACCTCTGAAGGAAGGGAGGAGAATGATCATGACATGACTTCAAAAGAGGATTCTCCTTGTGGGGAAGAAGTCCAATCCAAACTTTGCAGTGATGAAGATTTTGCAACATGGCAACGGATCATTCGCCTTGATGCTGTACGTGCTAATTCAGAATGGATTCCGTATTGCTCTGCTCAAGGTACTGTTTCAGATGCGAGGGCTCAACGATGCGCTAAAGCTGTGGGTTTGAAAGACTATGATCACCTGGAACCCAGCAGGATTTTTCATGCTGCTCGTCTGGTTGCAATTCTTGAAGCATATGCACTCTATGACCCAGAGATTGGCTATTGTCAGGGAATGAGTGACTTGCTCTCACCTATAATTACAGTCATGACAGAAGATAACGAGGCTTTTTGGTGTTTTGTGGGTTTTATGAAGAAGGCTAGACATAATTTTAGGCTTGATGAGGTTGGCATTCGGAGGCAGCTGAACATTGTTTCTAGGATTATCAAGAGCAAAGACTCCCACCTTTACAGACACTTGGAGAAACTTCAAGCAGAGGATTGCTTCTTTGTTTACAGAATGGTGGTGGTTCTCTTCAGGAGGGAATTGACATTTGAACAGACACTCTGCCTCTGGGAGGTAATGTGGGCTGATCAGGCGGCTATTAGGGCTGGGATTGGAAAATATGCCTGGAGTAGGATTCGAATACGAGCCCCTCCAACGGATGACTTGCTGCTTTATGCGATAGCAGCTTCCGTATTGCAGAGAAGAAAATTAATAATAGAGAAGTATAGCAGCATGGATGAGATTTTAAGGGAGTGCAATAGCATGGCGGGGCAACTTGACGTCTGGAAGCTCTTAGATGATGCTCACGATTTGGTGGTTAGCGTCCATGACAAGATAGAAGCATCCTTCTTATGACTGCAACTTTGAATGTTATATTATTATGTGCTTTGTTAACTGTTCTTTCTTAAGAAATGGTTCAACCCTGGATCGAAGAACTTCAATATACTGCTAGTGTACGCATGCGAGGAGGAAGAAGTCCTCGCGTGGTCACGTAACTTCATAACAATTCATATTTTTTCTTCGGCCAAAAAGAAAAACATTTGATTTATATCATTATATTAAATGGTGATTCTAGCAAGATCTTACATGTCTTTGCATTTTGATCTTGTCCCTCTGAAGAATTTCTCCATTCTAGCGGGCGATTGAGCGATATGTTTCATTATAGCCTCCCCTTAAATTATTTTTTTTTTCCTTAAGTTCAGGGATGTCAACTATCTTCAATCTAGAGAGAAGTAAATTGGTAAGACTTTCTTTTAATATATCAGAGAAACATGGCTGTAAAGGCAAATAAAAGAGAAAAAAAACGTGTGCAAGTGCAAGTGCCAGTGCAAGTACAAGTGCCAGTGCCACTCTTCGAAAAGATTCTTTAGTCCCCAGAAAAGAAGAGGACAACCATAAACTAGTAAAAAAAAACAAAAGGATCTCCAACTCCAATTAAGACAAACATAATTCATAAGCATCAATGTGCTTCGTAAGCACCGGATACATAGAAAGAAAAGCCAAGGAAATATTGCTTTCAACTACTCTCAGCTACCAAAGATGACTTAGCCACAACAATCTAGATAGTTTTTCGTCTACTCTTTCCTAGTGTAGTGCCTGACAGCAAATGCCAAACCCAAAATCAAAAGAGGAACCAAGAACTGTAAAATCTTGATGACAAAGTCAGACGTCTTGTCGGGATTGTATTGAGCTTGCTGTGGTGGGACATAAGTACGTTTTAGTGGAACAGTCGACGAATCAATCTCTCCAATGTAGTATTTTTCCATCATTTCTCGAGCAGAGTCACTGTGTCCCACATCTTCAAAATCATTAGTTGCATCTTTGCCTGCAAGTTTGAGCCAAAGTTAATCAATCACTTATTTAAAAGAGTAGTGCTATACGTAAAGTATTGGTTATTAAACAGATGTAAAGTTGGAAATTGGGACAATAAAGGCAATTAAATTGTGTCATATGAATTGATGTATACATTAAATTATAATAAAAAGTATTTTTGCATTTAGAATGTTACATTGACTTATCAGATACGCTTCATATTAGTAATATAACTGCCTTACCTGTTGCTGAAAGCAGAACTTCATCACCTCCAGGATGATCATCCATGAATGGTGTTACATCATAAACCTGAACTTAGATCTTAAAAATGATGAGCAAATACTACCCAATTACAAACAAAAAAGTGAAGTCCACTCTTATTTCCAAATAAGAAATTTGGGGGCAATTCCATTAAAATCAGATAAAAGTTTGTTATTTAAGGTGTCTTAAGCCATTACAAGATTGAAAATTTTGAAGAGATCTTTTTTTTTTTTTGGTTAGAAAAAAAATTAAGACCTCCTAAGGCTAAACATTTAAATTGTTATAGCATTATAAACACATGCTCGTAAATATATGAACATATGTTCATATTACTCTTTAAGTTTTGAACAAATGTTGGAATTTTGATACATGTTCTCTTTATTTATATTTATTATTTATTTAATGATATAAAATATTTATTTATCTTTATATTTTTTTAATATATATTATTTATATCAAAAAATAATTTTTGAAAATATACCACGAACATATGTTCATCTGTTACAAAAAAAAAAAAAACTTGAAACGGTTGACGCTGAAGGAAAAATTAATGAATCAAGGAAAGGTGAAGATAATCTGACCCTTACACTTTACAAACTAGCTCAAACTTTGCCATTGAAACAACTCAAGTAAGAAACAACTATCAGTATGCAAGCAGGCTGGTGCTACTAGCTATGATTAAGATGAACAAGTAAAAAATCTCATCAGAATAATTCTTTGAAAATTTGAAGTTTATAATATTGAGAATCAATACTAAAACTCAACAAGAATTGGTTCATCAATGAAAAATGGGAGATTAATGAATCAGTCAAACGGATTAAAAAAATCAGCTAGTTTATCCAGTTTGATCCAAAGTCCCCATTTCCCAACCATTAACTAATGACGGATTCACATTTTCCTCTGTTTTCACCAACTAACAAGATTCCACATAAATCGAAAATGAATTTCATAAAAATCCATTCAAAAAAATTATAATGAAAGAAGATCTAACCTTTCCAGAAATAATAAGCCAACAATCCTTTGTCTTGTTGTGTTTTGCCACTTCCTCAAAAGCATGAACCTCCGGATCTGACGCCATTTTTCTATGCTCTCAACAAGAACAACACAAAAACAGAAAAATATAATCAAGACCCAGAAAATTGAAACGCAGAAGCTCAATATTTCGGTTAGAAAGACAAGAAAAAAAGCATCAGAGAAACTAGCTATCATCGATCGAAAAAGAAAAACACCAACTTTTAGAACCCGTAACAACTGAGAGAGACATACTAAAAGATTATATAACTAAGTGATAAGAAAGATCGAAACAAAAGAACCCAAATTGAGATCAATCACAAACAGTGAACAAATGGCGTTACTAACGAGAGAGGAGAGTCTGTGTGCGACTAAGCAATTGGGTTCGTGCCTCTCTGTCTCGGCTCTCTTTGAGTTGGGTCCAGGCCAAATATGTGTAGGTTAGTAGGTAGAGCACGAAGTGAAAAGTCGCCTCTATATATTTAACACGATTTTGTGAAAGGACCTTTGTGGACTGTGGAGTGTGGGTCCATAAAATAAATAAATAAATATATGTAACAATTGAATTTGTGATTATTATAATTATTTTTTATTAATGTTAATTTTATTTAATATTGATAAGTAATTTAATGTAATTAATTATAAAAATAAAATTAATAATTTAAATATTTTTGTTGTACTAATAAGTCAGTAAAATTAAGAGTTGCGACAATATCTATAAAAAAAACTATATTTTGATGAAACTATATATTTCTAAAGGAAGGAGAATAATTTTAACAAGGTTTTGTGCTTGCCAAAATGTACAAGTAACTGATGAAACTAACAGAACAAAGGAGGATCTGCAATTAAAGTTTAGCTCAACCAACAATATACTGGAGTTTTTGGTAATTTACTAATGATAGTCTTATGAAAATATAGTGGATTAGTTATTGTGAAAAAACCGGACTTAAAAGAGAAAGAAAATGAACAGATTGAGATAGTGACAAAAAATATGTGGACATTATTGTTAAGATAAATATTATTGTTTTTGTAATAGAATTGTAAAATATATATATATATATATATATATATGTGTGTGTGAGAGCAAATATAAATATTTTCATATAGATAAAATTGTTCTTCCATAAATTAATCTTTTTCTTTTTTCTTTCCTAAAATTGAATCATTAATATACCTTTTTTAAATTAAAAAATTATTAATATATTAATTTAATTATATGGGTTCAAATATATATATATATATATATATATTTTTTTTTTTTTTTGTTTATAAAGCTACACTAAAGTACTGAACCCTCATTTTTCATCAACATCACTTATATTCCATCTAGTGATAAAGACATAGCATTTTTTTCCCCAAGTTTTACAAGCTTTGTTTGGTATCAAAGAGGAGACTTTCTGGTACTCTCGTACTTCATTGAATGTAAAATGATAATGTCATTTGGTAGGACTCTCCTAACTTCAAGACCGATCATGTTCTGTTTTTATTTTCTTTTTTCTTTTCTTTATTCGATCAAACGATGTTTGAAGATGAGAGAATTTAAATCAGGTAATTACTTGGAGAAATGCCAACCCTTTGCTAACTGTAATAGAATGTGGCTTGCAAGACTGATCATCTTCAATGAAAACCTTGGGACTACTGCAAATTTCTTATTGACATTGAGCAGTAACGAAGCTTTAGAAGATGCACCTTCATCTCATTGACGAGGCAATCTTCATAAATTCCTGACCCATTTATTTATTTATTTATGATTAAAATGAATAATGGATTTGTTAGCAATTGCCCAGATATAACCATTTATAAACTTGGTTATACGTGTGAAAGTGTAATGTCATCCAACCATCTTCATTTGATTCCTTAATAGTTTAATAGATAGGTACGTGTAAGTGTTTAGATGTTGGACACACTTATATTCCTCAATCTCAGACCAACCTTTGGCAGAGGTTTCAAACTTCCAGCAACATGCAAGTTACCAAGAGCAAAAGTTGACAACAAAGTTATCTTACAAAACATTTTATTAAACTTTTCTTTTTGGGTTGAAGGAGAAACATGCTTTCTTTAATTGTAGCTATTAATTACACTTCTTCTGGCACCTCATTTTCATGACTTCATGGAGGATACATTGATCTCTCTGTAATTTTTCAAAATGCAAGCGAACTGCCAAGTTAATCCTACGCTCTAACTGAAACTCCATAGGTTTTTTCCAACCTAAAGCTCTATATTAGTAGCTAACTTAAGTTGTAATTGGAAATTTCACATAAGTTCTAATTCTAGGGAAGAAGTTTCACTTGGTCGCCAAGAAGCTCATGCAAATTGGAGGACGAATCTTAGCTAATGCAAGAACTGACGAGGGAAGAATCCATAACCCATCTCCACATATTAAACCAGAAGCAACAGCAGGAATCATTAGAGTGGCCTTCCTATTGTTTAACTTGTGCCACAAGAACACAGTCAAACTCCCGACACCCATATCAATAGCAAAGTAAGCACCAACTAGGAAAGGAACGGCCATAGCCATTGGAAGAGGAACCCATTTTCCGATATACTTGGGGCAAAGATCTCTCACCAAGTTAGCGGCCATAGCAAAGGCAAAGAATCCGTAGCAGAGCTGTAAACAATGATGAGGCAGGGCAGAGAAGCCTTCAACACCTACAATTGCCATGTTTCTGTAAATTAGAGCATACGGGGCCTTATATTCTCCTTTTGGGTTCCCTATATCAAAAGCCTTGTAGAAGAGTAAGAATGTGAGAGGTGCTACTACACAACCTATGGCTGTTCCAATAGCCTGGCTTAGAAGCATAGACCGAGGAGATGTTAGAGTAAGATGTCCGGTCTTCAAATCATGCATAAGATCCGAAGAAATTGAAACGATTGACTTGATCAAACCACAGCCTACAAGACCAGCAACAACACCATTGTCTTTTCCGGCAAGGGCAGCTAGTACAAAAAGAGCCACTTTCCCATAGTTATATGCCATATTCATGTCAGTTAAACCCGCCCCATAAGCATTACAGAAGCTAAGAGAGGGTGCAATAATATAGGCCACGACAACATAATACCATTTGAGCTTTGGAAACATCTTTGGGATAACAATTATTGAGATGATAGAAAAGAAAGCATAACCAATGCATGCTACCCAAAAAGGAATGCTCTCTCTCACAAAGACCTCATTTCTTTGAAGATCATCAAGAGCCTGATTTTGGTTGTCTGAAACTGTAGAGAGGAAATTACAATGTTAGTTAGGTAGTAATTTAGTAGCAATTCTACAAACCAATCACTAGCTTGGGTCTTTTAGAGAACACAAATGCCATCTTAAAAAGTCGTAGTTAAAAATAAAAAGGATAGCCAAATATTGCATTTATTTTCCCCCACAGAAACGTGGATAGCTAAAAGTGCAAATACAAGATTTGGAAGCTACGATCATGTGTAAAGTAATCCTTACATGTTTTAAGGTTCCTGTTCTTCATTTTCGCATGAATGCTTGTGGCAGTGAAGAACAGTATCTTGAGAAAATTGTAGAGCCCATCTCCAAGTATCAGTGAAATTGAAATAAAGACCTTCAGCACACACAAGGATTTGAGTTATGATAAACTTGAATTTAAAAATCTTTCAAAGATAATAACTTTTATATTTAAAAATGGATATAAATGTATTTTTCACACCTTGTAACCATTGAGACTCTGCATACTGCTCTCCGATAAATTTGCAGGGAACCATTCTCCTTTAAGTCCCTTTATCAAGGGCCACATTATTCCCCAAGAGAGCACAGCACCAAGAAGCAAAGATAAATTCACAAGATGGGAGCAGATCATTCCTGCTCCAATATATGTCATACTGAAATCGAAGTAAAATCTGAAATAAAGAAGGAAAAAAAAATGTCTTCAGTCAATGATGATTGCAAGTCAAATCAAAAGATGACAAATTGCAAAACAAAGACACAAGACGCACGAATTTTTCCAAGCTTTCAACCCAAAGGTTGGGAACTGAATGAATCCACACTGGTCTCCACCTGAGAAAAACCACTGAAAGAATCCCCACAGGAAACTAATGGAAAAGAATTTCAAGAACCCATGAACCTGCTTTCTGCAACAAAGACATTGATTTGTTTAAGTGCTTCATACTCGTTTCTCTTTTATTTAATTCAGGGAGGACAATATTCATAAAATTGCATTCTTACTTAGCCATCTTGTCTCCTTTAGAAGTATGGAATCCATTAATAAGAAAAGCTGTAGCAGTTCCACTTGGATATGTTAACTTGTAGTCTATTATCATGATCTGTAGTTCAATCCAAAAATCAAAACTTCAGACTTATTATGATGATACTAAGGAATCAATAAAACATACTCCTCCAATTACTTAAGTGAAAAATGACAATAGAACTTGTACCTTTCTTAGAGGAACCAAAGCTAGCAGCCCAACAAAGCTACTCACAAAAAGGAAACCAGTCATCCAACCCACTCCAGGCTCTTTAATGCTTCCAGGAGTATTGCCTTCTGTATTAACTCCTGCTTGCTCATATGTCTTCCTATTCATACCCAAGAGATATGATCCAAAACCACCTGTCCGAACACAAATACAAATGAGAACCAATATCCAATTACCATTCAATATATACAATGAAAGCAACTGAAAAGAAGTCAAAGTGAAAAAACCTAAACTAAGGGTCTATTTGCCTCTGTTTTTCAGACTTTGTACAAGCTCTTCTGATAGTTAAAAACTGTTTCAGAACCAAACAGCAAAAAGAAAAATTCATTTCAAGGTTAGAAAACACATTACTTTCTCCTGATACCGCTTTAAGTGCAATAGTTTTAACAAAAACCAATCAAATGTACCCTAAAACAGCTAAAACAGATTAGTGGATTTTTTATTAGAATCTCTAACCTCCAACAGCAATACTATAACATGCAACAGCACATGTCTGAATTATAGTGTTCTCCTGCCGTGTGAAGGGTGTTGATACAATTCCAGCCTTTTGAAGCAGCTTGGTCCAAGTTCGGATGAATACAAAAGCAAGAAGAGCAGCCGAAACATTGAGATTGGGAACTAAACCAGTGGTAAGGTTGAGCTTCATAACAATGACACTGTAAATGATTCCAATAACTAAGCTAGCCATGAGCCCACGAATAGTTATCTGTTTTGTCCATGGTGTAGTTCTATTCAGGTCCTCTGGTTCTCGACCTATCTCTTCCACGTCTTGTCTCTCAAAGCTCTTAATTTCGATTGGTCCTTCCTCGTTTGCGTTCACCATCATAATTAAAATGTTTCCTAGAGATCAAAATGAGCAAAATTTGCCAACTTGTAGAGAACCAATGAAATCCAACCAATAAACAAACAACATTTTTAACATGAAGAAACAAAACCAATGAAGAAGATCACGGCTATAAATTTAAAGCATTTGATGAACTAAAATGAACGATCAATATGACAAAAACAAAACCCAGTAACTATGTTACCTCAATTTATCTTCTGTTTTGAAGCTTCAGCATAGAAGTCTCATGAACTCCGCAAATGCGTATTCCGATATTCCGGTTAACAAGCCAACAGCCACCAAATTCACATTCAAAAATCCCCAAACAATCAGAAACGTAAAGACTTTACTATGCTTTGGCTCCCAACAATTCTCGAAATGGTAAAAACGATGACACCCGCAATCCCGAATTTGGATATGAATTTCATAGAATTAAATATTGCACAGGAAAGTAGAACCAAAAAATCCCCAAAAGAATAATTCTATCCAGAAATCAATTTGGGATAAATTAACTTTAACAGCTTAATTGAAAGAATGAAAGGGTAGAGTGAAAAGAAGACCCATTGCATGTACCATAAAAGATGTAGTACAAAACAGGGCTTGTAGTACTACACCAAACTACTTTTCAACAATAGCTCAACTGAATCTTGAAAAAAGGTCAGGCTATGAAAGCTAACCCATAAGGTTGACTTGACTCACTAGGTCTAAAAACAAAGAGATAGAATCAGAGGAAGGGACAGGAGAGGGTGGGTTTGATGGGGATTGATAGTGTTTGGAGAATTCGGGTGCTGGGTAATGTTCTTCTTTGAAAGTCTCTTAGAAAGTAGGAATAAAATGCATGTGGTTCACACATGATGTAGTGAACTAGATAGAGAGGTGGAAAACAAGCCCTTGGTGTCAACATCAACACTAGTCACAAAGAAGACGCCATTATACAAATAATGATTTTTATGTTAAATTGGCTTTCGGACAGGATTGTAAATTTTATTCTGATGGGTTTTGCGCATTTATTTGATTGGAAGAAAAAATATAATAATAAAATAAAATTTATATTTTATAATATGAGGTACAATAAGAATAAAATTGTATTTTTTGTTTCTTTCTATAAAGTTATATATATCTTATTTTAATAAATATATAAATTTAATTTTATAAAATTCAAACTAATTTTAAATAATATATTATTTATTATATATTTTATCTTTAAATTATTTTATTATTTATTTTTATTATTTTAAACTAGTTTGTAATAAAATTTTATCAATATTATATAGTATAAAAAAAGAGAAAATAATAAAACTAACACCCCTCAAAAATTCTAATAACAAAACTAGTACCCATTGTGTTTAAACTTATATTTTTACAATTAAAAAAATGAGTAATATGTCATTTTTTTTAACACCCATCCAATTAGAATTTTAGACTCGTTCAATATTAAACGTTCAATATTTTACATTTAAATTGAACGTTCAATATTATTGGGGCGCTAGTTTTGTTACTATAATTTTCAGGGGTGTTATTTTTAGTAATTTCTCTAAAAATATCATGCATTTATTATTACATATTTTCATATTTCTTCTTTTTATATAATATTATTTATTAACTTAAAATTTTATTTTCCATTTTATCATAAAATATTTATTATTGAATAGTTTTTTATAATATTTATCTTATTATAAAATAAAAAAATATTAAAAAATAATTGTTTTAATATTATTTAGATCCTTGTTTTTCATTTAGGTTCCCATTTTTTGTTAGAGATCTCAAATATGTTTTCACAATAATTTTAAGTAATAATGGAAGATAAATTCAAAATTAGGGAAAGGATTTCCGACCACACCATAACCTTACTTTTAAAGTAATTGTATTCGATCTAAATTTTTATAAACTTTTATGGATTTAAAATTCTTTTTTTTAAATAGTTTTATATAAAAATTTACCTAAAATTTTAATTTTATTAATTTTTTTATTTTAATATTTTTATAAACTTACAATAATTTTTATGTACTTTTTTTATTTATCATTTTTACATCTTTTAATTTCTTTCCTTTTTTTTTTTTTAAATATTCACATAATAATACAATCTATTAATATTAACAAGTAAACTTTAAAGGACTTTCACATTTAACTTTCCCCTCTAATAAAAAATTTATACTATTTATGTTTTGTAATAAAATATAATACATAAAAAAAATATTTTAAATATCAACAATAAAATTATTTCATATTAAATATGCAATAAACTCAAAAATAATAGAGAAAGATAAAATATACATTAATATAACTAATAATTTAAAAACATATAATATTCACACATAATTAAATATTAAAATATTTATCGTTAAATAAGTTCTTATATTTTTAAAAATAAATTAAGAAAGAATAAAATTATATTTATAATATTAAATTTTATAATTGTTATTAATCGTAAAATATATTATTTTATTTTATAATAAAATAGTATATTTTGATTTTTTTTTTTAAGAAACAAAATAATAAATAAATAAAAATTATTTGCATTAAAATAAATAATTGTATATATTAACAAATATACAAGAGTTATCTTTTTTTTTAAGAACAATGATTATTCAAATTCATGCCATCAAATCAATGAATGCGTGTGCTTACGCCTAACCTTCCTCGGATAATTTTGTTCTTTGACTTTCATGGGTTAATAACAATTTAAATATTAATATATTTAGCTCAATTTTTTTAACAGATATTTAGTTAAACTTTTTATATTTAAAAAGATAATGAATGTAATCCTAACCCCAAAAAAAAAAAAAAAATCAAAATGTACATTTTAACAATGGTTATGAGCCAATAATATAGTTCATCCAATAAGAAACCTTAATATATTTTAAAAACTAAATGAAAGATTGTTTTTAAAAATTTAATGGAATATGATAACTCCGTTCTTACACATGGTTTTATTATTTTTAAAGTTATTTATAGTACAAATATGCTAAATATGTGTTTAATTTTTATAATATTTTAAATATATATTCGGTAGATATTTTCAATATTTATTTCATACAATTTACATTTCTTTTATTTATAAAAATATATTTGTATAAAAAACATGTTTGATTTTTTAACATATGTGTAATATTTGAAGGGACTTAAAAATAAAATAATTACAAGGATTTTAAAGAAATTTACAACTCACATGTTTTGTAAGCTTACGTTGAAAAATGTACGATTAAAATATATTTTTTTTAAATTAATATATGATTTGAAATTGTTTACATCACCTCTCTATTGAAATTTCTAACTGCCAAATAAATACGGTAAAAAGATCCATTAGATATTGAAAGTTTATAAATATTTATTTCGTATGATTCATTTTAGGACGGACCATGATAAATTATTTTTGAATTATATTGGATTTTGATTTGTGTGCAAAAATAATGGGTCATGATCTGCATACAATATTAATAAATTATACCAATTTGAGATTGATTTATCTTTATAGCGAACTGAATTACATCAATTAAAACTAAATTTTTTTAAAATTTTAATTTAAAACTTAAAAATTCACACATTTAAAAAATACTTAACAAATTTTTTACAACTATTTATTTAAAAAAAAATTATAATATTATCTTTTATAATTTTATATGAGATTAAATTAATAATTTTAAATTTTTTATTAAAAATGTATTTTTTAAATTTATAGATTATAATATTAATGAAAACGCTAAATAAAAATTAAAATGTATAAATTATAAATAAGTAATAATATAAAAATTATATATATTTTTTTATTTTTATTTATCAATTTAAAGTATATAATTCACTTAATTAAAAAATATATTAAAAAAATGTGAATAATTTAGATCGAATTAGATCATAAATAATTATTTAATTCACATATCAATAATTAATCTAATTCGTATGATTAATAGATCAGAACATATTAGATGATATTTTAGACAATAGATTAGATTATATCCAAACCACTACCATCCCTACTGCCAAATGAGGTAAGAAAACAGGAAGTGATCAAAAAAAACTTTGAAATATTAAAAAAATAAAACTCATAAAACTTATAACAACAATAATATTTCAGTAATTAAGGGTGTGAATAATGTATACCATGAATTAGTTATTTTTCACTAAAATTAAAGCCAAACTAATAAAGTCTATTATTAAAATTTATAAACCTATTTAATACAACAAAAGATTTAAAATTAATCTAAATTAATTCATTGAAATTAGTTTGAATTAAGTTAGATAAATTGATTTTATTTTTTATCACCAAATTTTATTTTTATTTTAAATAATAAAATAACTATTTTATTGATTAAGTTTAAGACCTAATATAATTATAAATTATTTTAAATGATAGATCAATAAAAATATGAACTATAATTTTAAATATAGTATAAAGTAAAATAAAACATTATTATTTTTTATCAATTAATTGATTAAGCAAAAATTACATGTATAAAAAATACTTAATTAAATAATAGTTTTGTGATTGAATAAACATTAATATAACTTACATATATTTGTATGGCAGTATAATTAATTATCAATTAAAATAAAGTAATTATTTGATGTATAAATAATTTAATTATTTATTTTTTTAATAGTATAAAATATATGTTCATTTACTTTATAAGAAAAATGAACATATATTTTCTCTTAAAAAAATTCGAAATGAAAATTTATGCATAAAAATGATTATATCATATAATTAAACTATAAAATAACTACATCCACATAAATATTAATAATTATAGTTTTTGAATTTTTATTTGATAAAATTTAAAATATTTAAACTAATATTATTAATGGATTAGATTGGCTTCTATGAAATTTTAAATATCGTAATGGATTAAACTTGAGACTTTTTTTGAACCATTTCAACCCAATAAATGAAAAAAAAAAAAAAAAAAAAAAAAAATCAAACAATATGGGTTGTATTGATTCATATTATATGAATCCGATTGAATCTAATTAATATTAAACAATATTTAATTAAAATAAGTTTAAATTATTATATTTTAATTTGAATGATGTTCAATTGAACAACATTAAATATAAAATGATATGCCAGATTTTTTTAATAGTAAAAATATATAAATTGAATATAATATGTGTTATTTTTATGATTATAAATTTTAATTATATTATTTTTAACTTTTATTTTTAAATCTTGATTGGAAGCTCATAATATTATATTAATTTAAATATAATTAAATTAATCATAAAATAATATATTAATTATATATAAAAAATATATATATATTTAATTTATGTATCGTCTATAAATTATGTATATATATATATATTAATTTGAATTTAATTTAATTATTTAGTGTGGAAACTCATAATTTTTATTTAAGGTATGTGCATTACGACACATCTTGATATTCTTAAAATATTTTTTTTAATAAAATGAATAAGTTTAAATATTTAAATTTTAGATATATTATAAATAAGTTGTGAGACACTATTATTATTAAGAATTATATAATAGTATCCAATAAAAACTGCCATCTTCTTGTGACATATTTGTAAAATAGAATATGGCGTTCTTGAATACGGGCATGTAAAACTTTCTTGGAGTGTTGTGAATTGTGAAGTAACCGAGAATTAACATTAAAAAAAAGTGAATCACGGATGCGATTAGTACGTGAGAGCTCGACGACTTGGCGTTCTGGAACAAGAGCAGTAAAAGTGTTCGTTCCCCCATTTTTCAAGTATCAGATTGCTATCAACCAGATCATTTGCTTCGTCTCGTTGTTTTCTCTTGAAATCTCCAATTTTCAATCTAGGGTTTTTACTTTTTATTCTCTATTATACTTTTTGGTACTCGGCAGGTGCATCAATATTCAAGCAGCTGTAATACTTGAGGTGCACCAATTTCCTTAATATCTGAATATATGTTTCGAGCGTCTTTGTTTATTAAGTTGTTACTTGACTTTCGTTCCATGATATTTTCATCTCATTTGCTTTGATCCCAGTCCGCAGTCCCCCAATTTTCGTAATTCATTGTAATGTCCTGGTCTCTACTTAACCGATGCGGCAAATTTCGTTCGTGCTCATAATTTAGGGTTTTAGATATTCTGCTCTTGATAGGTTTAGGTGATTTGAAACATCTCTAATTTCTCATGCATTTGCCTTTAGCATATGAATTTATGTTTCAATTACGAATTTACGAGCTTAGAAAGCCCATCCAGGGGCGTCAATCTTATAAGTTTACAAATAATGAGCACAATTTTGAGTCTTTTAATTCATCATTGCCCATTATTATTTTTCCTACCATTGTATGTTATTTTTGTTGTTGAAACTTATGGGTTATGAATTAAGATGAATGTTGATTGGGATTTTTAGTATTTTAGACTTACAGAAGTTTGATGCCGTACTTTAAATATGAGTTTTAGTTGCAGGTTTATTGAGTGAAGTGATTGGAATTGGGTTTTGAATATTTTCATTGTAAGCAGCATGGTAAGATCGTATTAAGATCAGCAGCTTATGATGACTTGAATACTATGATTTCTTTTTCAGTTGCATGATACCTTTGGTTATTAACCTTTCAGAATTACTTACTTGGAGCTTTCAAACCATCATGCAACATCTCAATCACATTTAATGATGCAAAGAATCGCAAACAGGTACCTTAATCTAATAATTATATTTTAAATTTGATGTTATTGAATTGTGGAAAAATGGGAAAAGGAAAAGCTGTTGCTGGATACGGTGGTTTATCATGTGATAAAAATATTTTGGTCGTTTGCTACTTTGGTTCTACATTTTCGGAGCACTTGTTAACTTTGTTGTTCTAGGTTCTATGGTAGAGGGTTTTTAGTATTATTAAGATGAAATCAATGCCCATGTTCTATTCCACGCCTTGGGCTTTCACTTAGTGGAATTCGAAGCTCAAAGATGGTAATTGGTAATAGACTACTATTGTGGAGGGCCATGGTTTTTCCATGTACATAATCTTACTTTTTCCCTCTGTTGTGTACTTATGTAGGTTCCTTTAAAGAAGGAAAATGGACAAACAGTCACAGTCCCGCTTTTTCAAAGTCAAGAAAACATTGCTGGCAGTGTATGTTCTGTTATTGTTATATGTTTAAGGTGCTGCAGTTGTGAAATTTGAGCCCTGATTATTTTTCTTGTTTATTAATATTTAAATAAATTATATTTTCCTTTGGTGACTGTTCAGATCTCTGTTGAACCGATTCAAGGAAAGAAGGTCGAGCATAATGGTATCAAAGTTGAGCTACTTGGTCAAATAGGTATCTGTTTTGCTCTCATTTTGGTATGTTTTCTGATGATGCAATATTTGCTGAGTAATAATTTTGTTTTATTGCAGGTTTGGTCTTATTTGCTTGTGTTTTTCTCATACTATTTCCCTGCATTTAACACTTTGTTGTTTATTTAATAGTGCTAATCAATTCCAAGTTGCTGTTATTTTTTATTTTTTTTGGTTTTGCCTTGCAGAAATGTTCTTTGATAGAGGCAACTTTTATGACTTTACATCTCTTGGTGAGTATACTTTGGCTCTTAGAAGTTAGAACCTTCAGAGAGTATTTCTTGATCATGCAATGCGTTGAATTTGGTTCAGTGTCTTCTATCCCATCTCATATCTGAGATAGAAAGAGTGTGGACTCACAATATATAGTCATCTACGTGTCATTATTTGCAATTTACCATTTTTATTTTATTTAATTCTCTTTTATTCATAAGAAGCTCTAAATTTATTGTTATTATTTGCAGTTCGTGAACTGGATGTTCCTGGGGAATTATATGAAAGAAAAATGTATCCGTTTGAATTTTCAACTGTTGAAATGCCATATGAGACATACAACGGGGTGAATGTGAGGCTTAGGTACTCTTGATCTCGTCTCTTTGTATATTTATACTGTATAATTTTTCGATACAACATACAGCTTGAGCTAGAGGATTTGCAAAACATACGCCTTTGTATACGTACTTCTAAGACACCTAATAAAATTATAGAACAGCTTAGCAAATTCTTTGGTTTATGGATTATGCTAAAGGATATAATAAGATATGCTTTTTTTGATGTAATTAAACAGATTAGACTGTTGTATCCTTGTGGATTACCTTAAGTACAATGCATAGAATTGCATCTAAAGTACATAGTATGTATGAAGGTCTGCTTGCTTCATAAAGGTTCAGTTATCCATTTTTGGTCATGCTTGTCTTTAAATTCGTTGTTCATTAATGTTGTCTCCTTGGAATCTCTGCACTCTAGCTCTTGGGTATATTTTCTTGTAATAGCTGCATCTATCTTTTCAGGTGCTTTCAGTATTCTGTTAGCATGATGTGGTTTTAACTACTTTTCCTTCTATTTCATTGTTTAAGGTACGTCTTGAAAGTCACAATCAGTCGTGGTTATGGTGGTAGCATAGTAGAATACCAGGATTTTGTGGTAATTCTCTCTCTCTCTATTAATGATCATCAACTTTTTCTAAATTCTAATCCAGGGGGAAGCTAACTAGCATGGAGAAAAACTTGTCAGTTTCTTTTCTCTATTGAAGTTTCACTTTCCTTCTCCTGAAAAAGATAAAGTTATCAACTACTTTATCACCTATGAGTTGCAAAGAGTTTTGAACTTGATTCCTTCAATGAAATTAATCATGATGTGTTCTAAGTCTACTGAAATCACCCTGCTGGTTTGTGCATGCATATTATTAATACCTACATCCTTTGCATGGTCATTTTGTTCTTCTACTCTTTCTTATAAGCTTTAGCATTCAAAGATTTCCTTTTACATGCCTGAAATTGATTAAATTTTATATTGTTGTGCTAATTTTGTCCCTTTTCTATTATCCCACCTGACGAATCCTATTTGTTAAATCATTACCAAGTACTATATATAAATTACTACTAATGTATTATCTCAATTCTAGTTTCTTTTGATATTATTTTATGCTTTAGGTTTGCAACTACGCTCCACCTCCACCAATCAATAACAGTATCAAGGTGAGTGCTTTTCTAATACTTGTATGGTGAGGTTGTGGTGTATTGTTCATTATTACCTTGAGTTTTTTCGTTCAATGACCTGCATTGCTGGTAAGGGATTAATCAATTGAACTTGCTTTTGCTTCTTAAATGATGCATAAATTTCCTTCTGATGCTTGACAACTAAATCCATTGTCTTCCCATTCTCAATTTTTCTATTCGACTTGATGACTTTGCAGATGGAAGTTGGAATTGAAGATTGTCTGCACATTGAGTTTGAATACAATAAAAGCAAGTAAGTTTAATTCTTTAATTATTCAGATTGAGTGGGTTGAGCAATCAAAGCATGGAGCTTATCAGAGGATAAATATGCAGGTATCATCTGAAAGATGTTATTATTGGCAAGATATACTTTCTTCTTGTAAGAATCAAAATAAAAAATATGGATCTGGAGATACGACGTCGAGAATCTACAGGATCTGGGGCTAATACCCATGTTGAGACTGAGACACTTGCAAAGTTTGAGTTGATGGACGGTGCTCCAGTCAGAGGTATTTTAAAACTCAATCTGCTTAACCAAACATATTACTTAAGGTAGATGGATACTACCATTTGATTTAGTTTGTTAGCAATGATACTGATAGAAACAGTAGTCTGGTTGGATGTTTACTACGAGTTTCTGATTTTTATTTTATTTATCCCCGGGCTAGGAAGAAAAAAGAAAAGAATCTTGGATGCTTCATTGTGTTTGTCATTTGTCGCACACCAAGCACTGGCTTATTTCATTTTCTTATATTTGCAGGTGAATCGATTCCAATCAGACTATTTCTTAGTCCATATGAATTAACGCCTACACATCGCAACATCAATAACAAATTCAATGTGAAGTACTATCTGAATCTTGTTTTAGTCGATGAAGAGGACCGGCGATATTTCAAGCAGCAGGAGATCACGATGTACAGGCTTCAAGAAACTTCCTGAACCGCTCATCGAAATACTATTGGCTTTTGTCCATGCTTATATAAAGAAGGCTTGATTACCTTATAACACCTTGTAGTGTCTTGTGTTTTAGGACATATTTATGCCCATCCAGGGTCCTGTCAGTTTCTAGGGGCTACAATGGTTTCATATTCTTGTTGGCGAAGCTTTAATATGATAAGGTTGCAAATCATGTACTTGGGCCATGCAGATGCAGGAGGAAGACCTCTGTTGGCGTTTTGTTAATTTTATGAATCTTTTGACACCCCATGAAGAGAAAACAAGGATATCATTTGTTTGCCCCCTTTGCGAAACTCTTTTAACATTTGAAGAAGGAAAAAGAATTGAAGACATGTAACACTGTTTTCTGGGCCATGCCAAGACATTTACTGTTCTATCCATCAATTTTACTTGTGCGTTTAATTTCATTATATCGTTATTATAAATTATAATCCAATATCCTATGCTAGTTCCAACATCAAGTACCCTGTTTGATCTCGGATCAATACTTATTATTCTCTTTGATTTTATTAACTGAAGTACACTAAGTTTATAATCAAGGATCGTGCTAAATTTGTTCTTTGTTTATTAAAATGATTGAAGACATCATTGTCGGAATAGGAAGTTATAGAGCAACATGCAAGCTGTGCTAGCTACCAGCATTTGTTACCCTTAAAAGAGATATGTCTTAATATGTCTTACTTTGCACTGTCAGAAGAAGGGTTAAATCATAAGAATTCCGAATCAGAAATTGTACGGCCCAACCATCAACATACTTTGCCAACAAAACAAAAAAATGACGCAGCCCTTTTTCTTTTCTTTTTTTAACGAAGAAAAATGCAGCCTCAACTGAATAGGAAGTATACTTCAAATTCTTTCAACTAGTATGGCTCATTTTGTTCTTCTCATGACTTGTTTGGAACTCGCACATACTGAAACACATTTGACAATGATATTCACATAGTTGGTTTTACAACTAGTTTTTTTTTTTTAAATAAAGGGTTACAACTAATGTTAGTCCTGAGAAAAATTCACTGGATAATCTTCCAGGGAAAATCCTTGAGCTTCTTTCAATGCTATCTCAACATCTTTAGCCCTAATAATACCTCACTCTTCAGCAACGGTTGGCAATCCTTCTTTGAACCAAGTATAAAGGCCTCCTTCTAAGTGGAATACATTGCTATAGCCATTGAGGACAAGCAAGTAAGCTGCTATTAGCGATCTGCATGTGTTAGCATGGCTCATTAATTGAAGTATTTTGTCAAGTAATTGACTGGGCAAAATATTTAATGCAAAGTATTGAAGAGTTTTCGAAAAGAAAAACATATTAAACTCAAATGTGTTCATTGAAAATATTAACAACGCATTGAGCATATGGTCAAAATCTTACAAAAATTGAGCATATGTTTAACACGTCCATGTTCACAACTTCATAGAACTTTGAGCATATGTTTAGCTCAAGGAGGCAGTTTAAATCAATTTATAATGTCAAATTGATGAATTACCTTGACTGTTGACCTTCAGGAAGATTTTGGGAAGGTTTCATGGTACCCCCAGATGAGCAAGCCACTATGATTTTAGCATTTTTATCTAGTTTTGATTCCACACCTATTTATGATCATAAATGAATTAAAGACGTTAATTGATTTGTAGATGCAGACTAAACAAACAAACTCAGTTAACCAAATTAAAGATGAGAAGAGGGAATTAGAATAAAGAAAAGTGGGGAGTGATTCATATATTCATGTTCATACTCGAAATGAATTCAGGATTCTCTTCAGTGCCAGCAAAGATGCCAAAAAATGCAAAAGCAGCACGACGAGCTATGTCCCATGCTGTCCATTCCTTAATAAGCCTATATATTTGTATATTTATTGCATCTGGTGGATGTGACTACATTAATCACACACAGAGACAGAGTTACAATTTATGAAAGTAAACTACAAGGGTCTTTTTGCTACAGTTGTTAGGGATTGCAGAGTTTGAACACAACTCACCTCTTTAAATTCAGCTTCGGGCCGTACATCAAGAATAACAAAATTGTTTTCTTTTTGTAGCCTCAGAGCTTCTTTAACATCCACACTCCTCACCTGGAAGGAAAACAGAGTGTTTAATATGTTTACTTGTGCTTATTGTGGAACAAGTAAAATTCGAATTATACCCTTTTCTGTATCAGAACTTCTCTCTTCAACTTCCAATCTTGTTCAGCTAATCCCTCCAAAAGGAAATTAAGAACAAAACAAGTAATTAAGCAAGGAAAGGATCAAATGTGAATTTTTTTTTTAAAAGGAAACTGGTGTTAAGTAGAAGAAACCTGGTGATTTTGGTGGTTTAGTTGATGCACTACTACGAATACTGAGCTCCCTTGGAATAGTTCTCCGCGTTGACAAACTTCTGACTGAGAAGCTGGAATTGTGATTGTGTTGAGAGAGCTTTGAAGGCGATGAAGAAAATGAACATGTGCTGATTGAACTAGTGATCGATGCCATTTTCTTTTTCTGTGTACTTTGTTTATGTTTTTCACATTTCTCGAGAAACCAGATGCCAAAATAAGCCTGATGGATTCTAGATATTTTCTTTTTTTAAAAAAAGTTTAAAACACACTTTCAATCTCAGAATCCAAGTGTGTGGTCAACATTTAAGAGGATCTATTGCTTGTGGATATTGCCTCAAACCCCCCCCCCCCCCTTAGGGGTTCCCAAATTTTTTTTTTTTCAAAAATCCACCGAACCAACTTTTTTTTTTTTTTTCTTTTAAAAATCAGTGTTAGGTCTATAATATTATAAAATTAATACTATTAATTAAATCATGGGTTTCTTAAAAATAAAAATTGATAAAATTAAACTAATTTATTCTTTTATATATTAATATTTTTTAAATATTATATAATAAATATTATAAAAAATAAAATATTAATTAATGTTATATAAATATATAATATAAAAGTCTTAAATTAACATATAGTATGTACGATCATGATTTTGAATTTGTGAGAGTTAATAATAGGGCATCAGCTTTGAAATATCAATAATGAGATATCATTTACATAGGAAACATATTGATAGCTTTAAAAAAAATTTGTAGGAGTAAAATATTATTTATACTTTTTATTGTATTTTTTATTATAATAATAATTTTAAAAAAATTATTAGTCCAAAATCGCTAAACCAAATTATAGATCGGTTAAGGTTTCGAGATTCCAAAACAAGGTATATCAATATAGTCATGAATGCAGTACCAGCAGCAAGACCTCCAGAGAGAACATAGTTGTAGCGCTTCCATACATTTGGATAATAATGGTAAACAATATAACCAGAGATAAATGCAACAATGATCCAACTTGTGTAGTTTACAGCAGTAGCTGGTGGCATCATGGCTGTGGAACCCAATAGGACTGGCATGTTAATGAGACGAATGCAGTTTTGCTTCGTAAAGGCCTTGTGTTCCAACCAAACAAGAAAAGGGGCAATAATTCCACCAAGGAAGAACCAATTCACATTGCTGGACTCACCAACTAGTCCCCATATGACTGATGCATCAAAGAAGACATTGTCCATTGGGCATTTCCAAGGGCTGTCCTCTGTTAATTTTGAGGTATCACAAATATTTGCGATGTCTCCCATTAGCCACCATGCTGTTCCTGTGTATACCATGACTGCAACAATTCTAAAACCTGTTATGCCAACCTATGATCAGTTTCAGTTTTCAATACAGATTAAGGGTATGCTTCCTTTTGTTAATAAGATCATATAAAAGCACTTATGACTATAAAAATGGGCAAATAATTCATCATATGTACTCTCAAAGCTCATAAAACACAAGCAAACAAATCCTACAGGAAAAAAAAAAAAAAAAACATTTATCTTGGTGGAATCTTCATGTAATGTCCAAGCTTAAAATCTGAAACAGAGGATAAAGCTTGTGCCATGCTAATGTAACCATATACCTTGAAGCACATATTAGCAACAGGTCGTTCTGGGTATATGTACCCAATAGCATATTCTGTGATCACATTCAGACCTGGTTGCTGTTTACCAACAATATGCATAAAAAACATGATTAGTTAAGTTAGAACAAAAACCAGTAGATTTGTGATCGGGTTAATTAGCTTGAAATTACGGTTTTCACAATTCTACCTGGTTTGTGGTGGCTTGGATAATACCAGTTGGAAAAGTGAACAAGATTGCAAGGCCACAAGCAAACAATACTCCCCACCAAGGCAATTGAAGGGTCTCATTGTAATACTCACAAGCAAAAATGATGAGAGCAATATTTGCAACAAGCATGACAAGGAACCACCAAGTAGGCACTTGCTTGTACTTCTTCATAACCTTTGTGTGCATGTCCCTCTTTTTAGTTGTTGCAAAAGCCCTTACGCTTTGCTTCCATATATCTCTGCATATACAGGTGATATTATTTTCAGTAAATCTTACAAAGAGCAACAAAAATTGCTACTTGTATAGATTAAAGAAAAAGGCTTCACTGAAATACTGATAGACTATAAATTTCACAATAAGCTTGCGGTGCTTACCTACCATTGAAAAGCAGAACATGGACAAGTGTAGCAGTAAGTGTAGCAAAACCAAGACCATAAGTCATGGCAAAGAATGAGCTCAGATGTACAGAATCCATCCCCGAGTATGCACCATGATCATGAAATTTGGAGTCAATGATCTTCAAAATGTCGTATTTTGTACCCTTTGACAAGAAGAGGTTACTTGAATATATAGGGAATGTATTTGCATTATATACATCATTCCAGTAAACAAGAGGGATCATCACATACATAACCAAGACAAAACCAATAGCAACATTAGCAGTGGCAAACCAAGGACTAGCTAGTGGACTACCAAGGTATGATGAAATCAGGGGCGGATCTATTCAGGGGCTGGACGGGGCTGAAGCCCCGGCCAGATTTTCTGGAAATTTTTGTCTGCCCCTCCGTCGCTAATGGGAATTGTCGAATTTAGTCTAAATGGTCGTCGGCTCGTCGCTGAAATGGGAAGTCGAAGAGCCATCAACAACTCTAATCTAACAAGAAGCTGTGCGTTGAGTCGCTGCATTCACATAGATTCCAAGTCTGCATCACAATCAACTTCGATTAAATTATCTTCTTATTCGTTTTCTTCTTCAGTTTCGCGCTTTGAGAAGCGCGATTCATGACCATGATCATAACCCTTCGATATTCATCAGGATCTCAATCGCAGATCCACCACAATCAGAGCCAAAATCAAATTCATTTTCTTTTGCTTTCACATGGAACCTGCCACTTCTCGACCCACTCTGGTAATTGACAATGGTACTGGGTATGAATTTGTGCTCACAACTGATTCGACGAAATTTATTTTTATATTGATATTTTGAACAGGCGCACCAATTGTTCGATGAATAACCTAGCTGGGTTTGCTCTGTTTTTGGGATTCGTTATTGCAGGTATACTAAGATGGGTTTTGCTGGCAATGTGGAGCCATGTTTCATCGTTCCCACGGTTGTTGCGGTGAATGAATCTTTCTTGAACCAAAACAGAACACCTTCAAAAGATTTTTTCGCGCCACTTCGCCAGTCGCCAGCGTCCAGCAGCCCAGCGCCAGCCCCCCCTAAAAAATTTTTCTGGCTCCGCCCCTGGATGAAATAGTACTCCAATCAAGTCCAAAAGAACCAATGCCAAGACCAGTGAGTCCAGAGCCTAATTGTTGAACTAGCACAGTTTTAGGAGCAGTCCAACACAACCAAGAAAGCGATGTTATCATCAAGAAAAAGTAACCAGGGAGAATATAGCAGGCAAAACTGCTGATCAAGACTAGTAGGAAGAATTGCGTTCTAGTAGTGCCTCCTTTTGGCCTTTTTTCCTTCTCAGGTAAAGTTCTGCATTGTTGTGTTATCAGGTAAGATAAATTACACAAATACTACTATTAAAAACTTATCAGTTTCTAATTGAAATTGCCAAATTTCAATTACCTGAATAAGGCAACTTGTACTAGATTATAAGGCCAACACATCTCAGCAGGTTGTTATGATCTAAGAAAATGTAAATTAGTGAGAACAAACTTTAAGTTCAAGGAATTTTGGATTAAACTTCAATCAACCAAAACAGGAATAACAACTCAGATTTCAAACTATTCAAGAGGCTTGACTCTCTCCCAAGGAAAATAAAACTTCACAATTCACATGCCTCCCTCATGTTACCCAAACATACTTATATTGCCCAATACCGCATGGGTTCTCTAACAGAATCTTACGTGGACAATCCTTCCCACTAACATAACAGCCTGTCTACCAAAACTAAGAATAACCAACTCCACTAAAGACAACATATAAAATAACATAATGTTGAAAATAAAGATAACAAACAGAGAATGGAAATAACCACATATCTGAAAATGCACTAGCTGCTCCTACTTCCTACGTGCTGCGAGTACGTAATGCGTATTGGAGGTCTAACACAAGTTCTACTAGGAATTTCTGGAAAATTCCAGCCCAACCAAATCCTAGTACCTATTAGTTAATCAACATAAACAGTATACATAAATTTAGAAATTACTCCATAAAAAAAATATTATTAATAATAAAGAAACATTTGGATAATTAGAATAATATTTAATGAAAAGGCATTTGGATAAACAAAAGTTCAAGACTAATTGTTCTGATAACTTGCATGAGAAATAAATCTATGAAGTTTATGTGTTTTACACCCATTACTGAATTTAATATCAAATAAAATCTCTACCTTTTATTTGACTTTCTTTGTGCCATGAATTCCAATAGAATATACATTTCTAATGGACACAACTATCAAAATTGCCTCTATGTTTCTAAAAGTAAACGAGAAATCAAACAAGACAGAGAAGAAGAAGAAATGAACCTGAGTGGTAAGCATAACAACAAAAGCAGGTATCAAAGTGAGGTTCCTGTGATAATATAACTTGACAGCACTAAGAATATGAGTAGCATAAACAGAGCCAGCACCAGAATTTGCAAAAATTTTAATCAAAACATGTTCTTTAATGTTAAATGGACCAGGTTTCAAAGTAAACTCCCACTTTGTATCCTTAAAGAAAGGAGCTTTAGGCAACACCCTAGCCATTAAATGACCAAGAGGCACAACAGCAATCTGGGCAGAGATAGAAGTGACACTCAAAGGGTGCTTCTGTACCAAAAGATTTTATTCACAAAAGAAAACAACACACAAGAAGCCAAACCCAGAACCCACATTCTAAATGTCAAAGATGGTATTGTGGGATCGTCAGCTTTGGGCACTGTCATGTCAACCTGTTTAACTGTGCACTCCTCTGTTTCTTCTGAGAAATCCATCCTCATATCCTCAGATAACTCCCCCATGAATAATAATACGACAGTACCACAAACCTTACACCTTTATAGACTAGAGTAGAAGATTTGAAGATGAACAGCCAAACGCCAATCAATCAAAATAACCAAAACGGGTTTGCAAGTAAAAAATAAACAATGGATAGTTACTGAAAATAGAAGGTTTGTGTGTAAAAATGGTAAGATATAGAAAGGCTTGGTTATGTGAAACGGTAAATACCACCAAGCAAGTGAATTTTTTTTCTATACCGCCATGCAAGAAAGATACACTCAGCTCCATAACCTAGCGTGGTCCCCATTTTACTCACCCTTCCCTAACTTCAATTTGAGTCACTCTCCTAATGTACGCACTATATCCATACAAAGTAGTATAGAAAAAAAAATCTGAACTGTAGCCAATCAAGTGAATTTTTTTCTATACAGCCATACTATGGAGAGTGAATTCAAGAAAGATACACTTAAATGCTCCATAGCCTACCTATTTTGTTGCGTGGTCTTCATTTTACTCATCCCTTCCTAACTTCAATTTGAGTCTCTCTCTTGATGTATGCACCATATCCGTGCAACGTTGTATAGAAAAAAAAAATCTGAACTGTAGAATTTTTTAGAGCCTTATACTGCCTAATTTTAGGAACTTACCACCATCTGTTAAAAATTAAAGAACCCATCCTGTGCCAGCTAAGTGTTAAAACATTGAACCTTAGTAAATTTTACATATATGAATTTATATATCTTTTTTGACAGAGAAGTTTTTGCTTAATGTTTTACAAGCATAAAAATGCTGGTGAATTATGCCCAATATATTGAAAAAGTTTGGGCTATAAAACTATATCAAATGAGATTCTTTCATTCCAACGTAAAAATTTGTTGAAAAGTATTTAGATATTGTTTCTCTTATAAAATAATATGGTAATAAAATCCCTAAAATAACCTAACTACAATTTATAACAAAAAAAAATATAACTCTATCTTCAATTGAGAAGAAAATAAATTAAAAGTAGAGTTCTATTTTTATTATTATAAATTTTAAGGGTTAATTTTTTAGTTTTCTCCATGAAAAATGAGAGTCATGTTTTGGTTGGTAAGATATTCTATGCAAATTGCTTGTATAGGAATCTAAAAGTTATTGTTATTGTTTGTGCCACTATGGTACATTAAGCATGAGGAGATAATTGTATAGGATTGCTCAGCTCGTACATTTGGATATATACAATAGTATAATTGCATTGATACATATATTATTGTGCTATTATGTGTATTGGGCCTTTCGACTTGCTAATTGGTTTGTTGGGTTTCTGTTTTGTAAATTTTTTTTTTCAAGCCCGTGGATCATATAAGCTGTTTGGACTGAAGGGCATTTATGTCAATCACTTGGATGTATATATATTTACCTGAGCTAGGGTTTTTTGAGTGTGCTCTGGTCATTTTGTTTCTTCTCACGCCGCGACTCTTCATCTCTTCTTTGTTCTCTCTAGGGCTTCACCACCTAAGGTTTCTTCTTCCATTTTGGGTGTAATTGTGTGCATATTAGTTTAGTGCTTTAGTTTTTTTGCGAGTTCAAGAACTTGTTATTGAGATTATGTATCTCGTGTAGTGTTAGGTTTTAACTCTGTTTCAGTTCTTGTTGTTTTGTTCACTATACAAAAACTCTCTATTAATGGATATGGTTTTACCCCTTCACAGTGGATTAGGCCGTGTAGTGTAAGGGCCGAACCACACTTTAAATTTTGTTGTTCTTATTTTTAGTTACATTTCTGCAAAGTACTTTCTTAACTGTTAAAACTTAAAACCTTTTTTCTTGTAGTCGTTTAAAGATTGCTAAGTATTCTTGTAATTTTGAGCGTGGGATTCATAATAGTTATCTTTGAAAAGGAAAACGGATGATCCATATTTGCGGTGTTATATTTTGTCAAAAATAAATAAATAATTATTATATATTTAGCAAAAAAAATAAAAATAAAAAATAATATTTGAAGTGTGCTAAAGCGAATAAAAGACTCAATATAGAGAGTATTTGTATTTAACAAAAAAGATAAAAATATCATATTTAAAAAATATAAAATACATATTTTAAAAAATAAAATCATTATTTTACCTAAAATATCCTTATACTAATTAAGATTAATTGAATGAATCGATTACAACCTTAATTAGTAAAAAGATATTATAGGTACAATAATAACTTTATTTTTTAACATATATATCTTTTAATCATTAAATATATTATTTTTGTCATTTTTATTATTTTTTATGAATATGTACTATATGAATATGCTAAAGCCGTCAAGCGGTCCATTTGTAGTTTGAAGTCAACATGTAGGTTAACGGCCAACCCAATGCAAATAGAGCTGAAAATTTTTGAGACAATTCGCAAACTCAACACGACCCACCTACGAAATAGTTAGGTCCAAGTTCAGCTTATATGAGTTGGGTCATAAACAAGTCGACCAGTTTAATTCATTTAAAAAATTAGGTCTATAAGTAACACAAGTAAATAACTAAAATTATTAGGGTATGTTGGTAATTATTTCTTATTTAATTATTTTGTAAGTTTATACTTTGAAATATTATTGAGATCATGTTTAAATTCATTTCATATTTATTTTCTTGTTTTTATCAATTTATAATAATATATTATTTAGTTTGATTTTGTATATTTTTATTATTGATTATTTATTTTAGACTTAAAATAAGTTTTTACTTACAAAAAATTTATGATATATATTTTTATTAGAATTTTTTGTTACTGTTTGAGACTTTAACATATTGACTTTGATGTATTACAATATATATGATTATTGATATTATTTTTATTTTATATTAGCTAATATTTTTATTTTTTTGTTAAAATAATACTTAAATTAATTTAATTGTTGGAGTTTAATTAGAATTTATTATATTAATAAGTTACATAAATATATATTGATACTCGATATAATATTTCTAATTTTTTTATATTATAAAATATAATATATATTATTTAATATATTTAAACAGATTAAATAGGTCAAAGATAAATTAGTAATTTTTAATTTTTTATGTTCTTGATTTAGTCTTTCTAAACTTTTTTCCTATTGGTACTATTGTTTATCAACAAAATATTACAAATACTGTAACAATATGGACATAAAGGTAAATTATTAATTATTAATTTTTTATGTCTTGATTAGTCTTTCTAAACTTTTTTCTATTGTCACTATTATATATCACCAAAATATCATAAATATAATTCATTTATCATAATTTTATTTAATATAATATTATGAACCCCAATATATTATTCAATCAAAACGTGACATCATTTGAGAGGTATATTTAAACTTTTCCTCTTCCTAATTAGCAGTCCTTTTAAGTCTAGAAGAATGTATACACTACATTTGTCTAAAGTTTCACTCGTGTTCACACCTCACAAATAAAATCAAAATAATAAAAGTTTTTCAATTAGTATTGTTTGCCGAAGAATACAGAAGAAAAGAAAATGCCTAAAATAGTTTCTTGTTTTTCTTTTCTTCGAATCTAACCAATTTTAATCAAGTACTACAGGAGCGGAAGTCTCATACATAAATTTAATAGAGGAATTTTGTATTGGGTTTTTATTTATTTTAGTTTTATTTTATTAAAATTATTCAGTTTATTTCCTGCCAATTTTTAAGGATTTTTTTTTTTTTGCACTGTTTTTTCCCCTCCAGAATAACCAGTGATCACTGGTCAGATTCTTATACCAGGACTTTTATGACGCTCAATTGTTACCTTTAATTAAGCAATTATTATAATATAATTTTAAATATTGATTTTACAAAAAAATTAATTAAATCAACAAAAAAAAATTATCACAAAACAATAAAAAAAATAATTTTATAATTAAAAATATTAATTTTGATAAAAAAAAAAGAAATTAATATATAAATAATAAGGCTTTAAAATTTACTTACTTTTATTTTTATTTATTACTCAATTGCATGTTTCACATCCCAAACAAATAATTTAAAAATTTATAATTAAAGATATAATATAAAATTTAAAGTTATTTGATTTGGAAAAAATAATATTTTCATGGTAGAACATTTGAATTTACTCTTACAAGCTATCTAACATCGACAATATATCAAATTAACAATATCACAGTAAAAGATCAACTTATAAAATAAATAAAATAATTATAAACTAAAAGTTGCACTTAAAGAAAGCATAACTGAATTTATATGAAATTGAAGAATATAATTTATTGAATGTAGCAAAAGATAAAAATAATTTCTCAAAATAAATTTATAAATTAGAAAGCATTTATAGGAATTAAAAGAAACGAATAAAAAAATTACATAATTAAATTTCTCTCTAATATTGCACTAAATTTAGCTAGTGGTGTCAAAGAGGCCGGCCCAACACAGACCAACACGTTAAATTAGGGTGTCATGTCGGCCCACTAGCTAGGGTGTCGTGTCGGCCCGCTAGCTAGAGTGCCGTGCCTCCATTCTTGACTCGTGGGCTTTAACATGCTATGTCTTGCCCGTTGGGCTGTGTTTGATAGGCCGGCACGACCCATAACCCATTTATTGTATTTTTATTATATATTTATTTAATTATTTAATTAAAAATTATTAATAATACTTTAAAATGTTAAAAGTGAGAGTCAAACTCTTAACCTCTCATTTGATAGATTATTAAGAATCTATTAAGTTGTGTCTAATTTTTATTAAATGTAAAAAAATTTATTTATTTATTGATATTTTTAAATTAATTTTTAAAACAATAAAGCTTTGCATGTGGGCCCGACTAAGCCCGTTACGAGCCGAGGACCATGGGTCGTGTCATGCTACTTTTTTTTGGCTAACGGGCCATGCCATGTCGACCCTTTTGACACCCATAAATTTAGCCTAACTTACAAATCATTCTTACAAATAATAGAGAGAGAATGAGAAGAAAAAAAAAATAAAAACTCTTTGCAATTTTTCGACGCTATAAATGTTAAATATTCACCTATTTATTGTGTTAGAGTAGGACGATTGCTAAATCATAATAATATCACGCCATTTTTTTCTTGAAGATAATTAATTTCATATTTTTTGACTATTAATTGTAGATAAATCTCTTATTTTTTCACATAATCAAACATCATTTAATATGAAAAGTTATATAAAATATACTAACAGCTATCCAATTACATGATATTTTAAATTTTATCTTATTTTTTACCTTAAAATAATCATATTTTAATATTCTTTGTAAAATATGAAATTACGAAAAATTAAATTATTTTTTCATATCAACTTGAATCACTCAATTTGGATTGGATTCAAAAGTTATCTTCAAAATTCAACAACATGTTCATAGTATATTAGGAAGAAATATTACAAAAATTAAATTTTGATTTCTTTGATATTCTTTGGCTGATTATTTTTTATCCTACAAACATAAAATCATAATAAATACAAATCAATATTTATAAAATTAATATAAATAATAATTAATTTTAAACTAATTAAATCATAAATATTAATTAATTTATATATTTTAAATATGCATTTTTATGCTATTATGATACTTCCTTCTCAAGCCATGCCCATAGAGTGCTAGAAGCCCAGAGGCGTATAGGAACATAATATAATGCCCGAAAGTAGATGGAACGCCACCAAATTAGATGTCGTAACTCCTATAATTGTATGCCTACTTTAAGGTGATATTGTGTTCCTTTATTTCACTAAACTGGCTAGCTCAAAACACCGCTTTTCTTTTTTATCTATTAGTTAAAAGCATACGTCCTATTCATAGATGTAGGTCTTAAATATTTTGTAAGATTAGTAACTAGTCTGTGTTACTAATCATTTCTCACATTTATATGTATACAGAGACAACAAAACCCTTTCTTTCCAACCTATCGTAATATCCACGATCACAGGTAATCTGACGTTTCTTACTCATTATTTGTTCATATGAAAATGACATATATAAGCTCCAACCCAATTCTGTGTTTCCCAAATGGAGGAACCTTTCTAAGACTACCCATGTTTATCCCCTCAAATGAATAAATAAATAAATAAATAAAAATTAAACAGTCTGCAAATTCCACAATAATCATCCTCTAATTCACACACACAAACATTAGAAGCCTTCTTTTATTTAGATAAGATCACACCCACCGATCTGCAAAACATACATTCTAAAGCAAGTTCTACATCCACACCTCACTGTTAAAGTTCATCTTTGATGAATCATGCTACCAACTACCAATGTATGCACATCAAGAGGTTAGACTTTAGAAATACAATTTAAAATTAATGTGCACAACTTCTTCTGTAGGATATATACTGCCAAGCAAGTCCACCCTAGGCAGCATGTGTAAGCAATTATATCACTAAAAATTTATTTTTCAGAATTGACATCATTTAGAACATAATAGAAGGATAAAAAAGAACTAAATGCGATCGAATTTCTCCTGCGAGTGAAAATGGCTACGAAACATCAATAACATGCTAAGTTTATATTAAAAGATGTAGTAGTATCCATGATCAAATATCCAGCAAATGTTCCCACCAAGATGATAACTTTCAACTTATCATATACAGTCCCGACACACAAGCACAGTAAGGTACATAAGATTTCTTAATATAAGCATCAGTGATCATAATGTACAAGCACATAGCCTACAACCGATAAAAAGAATATTCATAGATTAACCAATTTTGGATGAAACAATACCTCAGAGATGAAGTATCTTGATGAGAACTGCTGGACAAGTCTGCCAATTTGACAAGATACCAAATGCCACAAGCACAATAAAATAAATTTTGGATCATGTTTTTGGAAAATTGTAAAAAGCCAATTCCTGCTCTCTCTACCATATAAGAATATGAAACCTATTTTAGAGTTTAAAAAAAGGTACATTATAAATAACCACACAAGGATTTATATTTGATAGTCACAGAACACATCATCTAGAAGATATCATTAGTTGATAAATCGTTATTTTCCAACATCACTTATCAGGAGCAACAAATTTCTTGTTATTTCTTTTCTGGGAGATGGGATACTATAATTCAATAGGTCTGAGAGATAATCAGATAAAAGAGTTAAACCATATTACTTGACACATAAGCACATAGCTTAACAACTTTAGTAAGATTCTCCGATTTCTAACTCTTAGATAATTTTAGAAAATCTCAGTGTTTTACAACACTAAACCAACATAAATTAGTAGTATCTACTGTAATACCAAATTACAAATGGAAAAAGGCCCAAATTTGTTATTATGACAAAATATATTGACAGTATTAAATGTAACAGCTATCACTTAACCAAATATCACGCTCCAAATCTCTTGAAATATATAAATAATTATCGAAAATGACACAATTCGAATTGTTCCTAACTATACGCCTGTATTTGCTGAGACCGCAAGTGTGTTTTACCCCTCACTATTTAACCACCCCAAATCGAGCGAAATCCTACAGAGAACAGTCGGTCCATGATTTAGAGTAATTCATCATTGACAAACTGTCTTTTTCGTTGGTACCCAAGGTCATGATGAATAAAGGGACGATAACAGAAATTTCGTTAATCACCTGTAAAATTGTTTGATTTCAACGCTTGCCACGATGCCCGCCACCTGACCTTGCACCAGGATAGCGAGCAAATTGCAACTTTAAATTTACCAAGTCACGGTCTTGCTCATCAAATTTATAACCTGCAAAAGCGAGCTCGACCAATTTACGCTGAAGCTACTAGCCATGATTTGAATGTAGAATCAGGACAAGAGCAGTAATTGACAACCTATAATTACCACACCACCTCAACATAATACAAATAGTCGTGGATTTATGTTAAATGACTCTTAACTTCGTATGTCCGGCAAATATGACAATGGAAAGGGTAAAGGTGCTAGCTAAAAAGGAAGGCTTAAACAATACAAGGCAAGGTAGACAGATTTTTCATCTAAAACCATCACCGACTCATGAAACTTCCTTAAACAGATGCACATAGTGCATATAGAGAAACTCCATCTGTACTTGGTGATAACTCGTAGGAGTAATAAGACTTGATGACAATGTTCACAGCAATACTTCCTACCCAATAAATACAAGCTTAACAATCTTGATAAGCTAGTCAACAACCCAGTAAGATGTTTACCCATCTTTGTGATCCAAGGATTGCAGCCAGAGGGAATATTTCAACCTCATGAGGCAAACCAGTAAAACAAGGTAGGTATACTCATTCAGGAAGGTAGGCGGTTAAAAATGTTGTTGCCTTGCAGCATTCAATGACTTTCCATGTTATGCTGAAGTATCAGTCATCAGGCAAATATAAAGGTATAAAACACGCTGAAAAATATAAGACAGTCCAGAGATGCCAAAAGATGTGTACAATACTGTATATGACCATCAACAGTGATCTCATCGTTGACGGTGGCAATTAAAAAGCTTAAAAACACAATTCTTATTCCTCTTTATGAAGTGTGCATGATACTATCAAAGCAGAAAAAACTTGCTGTCTTTCCCTAATCATATTTTCTTTTTCTTTTTCTTTTTTTGTTGCTAAATTACTCATTACAATTTGAAATGTCAACTCCTTAACATTTTTTTCTAATTTTTAATGATAAGATGCAAAGGTGAGACAAACCAATGTATTTAAATTGAAACTGTTTTAGTAACCGTGAAATTTTGTAGCATTTGCCAAATGGGTAATCTTTTGGGCATTTTTGTTTCTAATCTCTATTGCCAGTAAACAGATCCCAGTCTCACATGCCCAACAGATGTTTCAAAAGCTGTTTTTCCAATACTCATACATTATTCTTGTGCCTTTATATTGATGGGTATCATATGTTGCAAAGTCATAGAGCCCTTGTCAGCAAGTTGTTGCATATTAAAGCCCATTGACGCAATGGAGATTCAGAAAAATAAACTATTGCCAAAAGGATAAGACACCCAATAGTAACAATTGTATAAAGTTCAAATATAGAAAACACAATCAGTATGCTAAAACCCATCCGAGGTAAAAGACGAATTTGATTACCACCGTTAATAAGAGAACATGCCATCACTCCTTGATACTACCAAATATATTTACCCAATAGACAACAGATATTTAGATACGTAGTATTAAACCTTCCTAAAAGATGTATTGTTTGTCTAGAGAAGCTTGGTGAATCTCAACAATTTTACTTGTGAATCTCTTAGCAAAAGGAAATATTGTGAATCAATTGAAAGCCATTTTTTTTTTCTTAAAATAATTAAACTGTAATAGATATCCAAGGTAAATAAGAATCTGTATACCTACTAGCATGAAAAAAGAAGATAAGTGGCAAAAAATTGGATAGGCAAAGAATCATATGGAGCTACAATTGCTACAGATCAAAAGAGAGTAAAAATTTACCTTGTAAGGCATCCATAGCAGTTGCAGCATGAGCTGGACTCACAAAATCAACAAAGCAAAGTACCAAAGGATCTCCTCCAGGCTGCACAGGTTACTTATCACTGACCAGTGAGACCCAACAACCAGATATTGACTCTCTGAGACTCTATATAAAAATACACTTACATGTCTTGACTCTTTGCTCACAAGTCTCACTTCTCTATAGCCAATGAAGGGGCGAAAGATATCTGTGTAACAAAATGAAGGTGCAACAATAGACAAGGAACAATGGTTATAAAAGGGAGAGTAGCAACTGATAATAAACGAGTTGAAAAGTAACGGTGAATAACCAAAGGATACGAGCTACTTCGCGTCTAGTACAGTTGGCAGGCAAGCCCTCCACAAATAGGGTACTGGTAGCATCAGGAGGAAGGGCAACTTCAGGCCTTCCACTTCCAAAGCCCAGGCTCCTATCTTTCACAGTTGCCCCCGGATCAACACCCCCAATGCCCACCGTATGTGGATCTTCAACAGTACGACTAGGTATTGCCCCAGTCAAGGCTCTAGCAGATTGTCCGCCACCATAGGATGAAAGGTGCTGAACATTGGGTTAAATTAGGGACCTAATCATTATACATAGGAGGTGCTATAGTCCATGCGCATACAAAAGAAATACATAAAGAGAAATAAATATACATTTTCATTCATACATGCTTACATACCCATGAGCACACATGTAAACATGTAAAGAGAGTATCTATTTTTGCAAGAGAGAAAAGGAATAGCAATCATATCCAATACCAAAACACATTATACTAAACAGGGTACCGTGCTATGCAAATAACGATCATATGATGCGTTGATGGATTCAGAATCCCTAATTACACGAACTGCTCCTCTATCATCATCACGGGGATAATAAGCAGCCAAGTCATGATTGCCAGAGGTATCTGTAAGAATTTGGTTAAATTTTCAGTAAATGAACCAAAAAAAGAAAAAGAAAGCAAAAAATTAAAAAGAGAACGTTGCAAAACCTGAAATGGTATGATATACATCCATACAACAGGAAATTCAATGTAACAGTCATACAGGTATGTTTATCAAGTCCAGAAGCAGGATATAATAGACAAGAATTTAGCTTCACTTTGTAACTACCAAACAAGGTTCAGTAGAAAGAAAGATAAGACTTGAAGTTAGGACCATAGGGCTCTCTCTATAGGACCAGTCTACAAACCCATCACAGAAATGTGCAGTTAATGTTTTCATGCTAGGAGAAAGAAATGAAGATAACCATATAAAAGGTAAAGGTTTAAATGAAGCATATTAGTCATTTACAAATTAAGTATCACTCTCAGCTGGAATCCCACTGCTACAACCTGAATACTGCTTACTTCCTGGTAATTGTCCAACAAAACAGAGCATGAAACTCATGCAAATGGCTCATAACAACAAACAACAGTCACAAAGAAAATAAGAAGGCTTCATATTGCCCCTTCAGTGAGAACCAACAACGGGGATGACGTATTGATTGGACCAGCCAACACGTAGCCTAAAATTTTTCAATATTGAATAGCATTGAACCAATGAACGCATCCAATTTAAATGAAAGTCAATTCTCCTCGCTTTTAATACAAATACAACACAAGCCTGTGCAATTGAACTAAAAGTACAATCCTTCTAACTGTCTTTTGTTAAATTTATTGCAACATGAATTGATGAGATTAGGATACATTTTTCCATCATATAAACAATATACATGTAACAAAGCAGGCTTATGTCATATAATTTTTATAGCAGCATAAGACAAACTCCACATTATGAGTACCAAAACACACCAAGAATGCAAATTTGACATAAGTAATTGCCCATGCCTACACTAACCGATTATATCAGAATGCTCAGATAAACCTACAATTAGATCAGAGAAAATAATTACAGAGAAATGTTAATCTTCAACACAAGGGAAAGAAAAGAAAAAGTGACGTCAGATTCTAAATTCTTCAACCCACGAAAACCTAGTTCAACCAATTTAAGATGATAATACAAGTAGGAACTCAATTGGGAATATTAGGACTAGAAATTTCAATTACCATAGTCGGGTCGAGAACGTTTTCCGACGATTTGAGTCATCGCCGAGGAAGGCAGTTGTCGTGGGTCGCTGTACCTCCAATAAGACTCCGCCATGTGTTAGAAAGGAAAGCCGGAGATTGCTGAGCAAGACGTATCGATCAGGTTTCAACAAAGAGAGAAAACAACGAAGACGAAGACAATATGCTTCGGGTTGTTAGAGGCGGAGGCGGTTAACTTACTAAATTCTGGGCCAGTTTCGGTTGTATAATTCCATGATAAGTTTAAATATGTTTAAGGTCAGGCTACAAGTAAAAATATTACCGACAGTTATGTTCATCATACAAATAATTTTAATAAATTATTTATAATTAATAATTTAAATTTATTTAATAATTAATATTAACATTTTTTTTAATTTTAAGAATTATTCATTAAATTTAAAATTTAAAATTCAATAACATCAACATCATTAATTTATATTATAATATAATAATTTATTATATCTATTTATCTCTAAAACGAACTCAATATATAGTTTATTAAAATAATTAATTTTAATTAAAATTATAATATTTTTATAATTATCTAAAAAAAATAAAGCATATTAATATTTTAAATAGTCTTTAAATAAGTGTCATTATTTTTTAATATAAATAATTTATTATTTAATTAATAAAATAATAATTTTAAATAAATTATTTAATAACTAAAGAGCTAACGATAATAGTATTTATTGCTGTTTGTCTAAAAATTTATAATATGCTATTTAAATTTTTATAAATATTATAAATTATATAAATGTTCTGATGCAAAATTGTGGTTTAATATTTATATATTTTTTTTGATAATTTTCAAAGTTACTTTTTGAATATCACATTTAATGGTTAATTTTAACAAAATAATCAAAATAACATAAATGTTAATTAAAATTAAATATTAAAATATCTATAATATAATAATAATAATAAATTATATCTATTATTTAATTATAATTGTTAATATCTATAATTAACAAAAGAGAAAAAATTATTCAATCTTTAATAATTGATGGTATAAAAATTCATAATAAATTTTATCTCTTGATTCTATTCCTATATATATGGATAAGATTAATAACCCTAATTATTTTTTGACGCAAATTATTACATTACTTGATCATAATTATTAAAATCTATAACTACTATTGCATATAAAATCATAAGAATATTTAGTTCCACTTTTCTATTTTTTGTCTTTTCATTTTCTTAATTAATTTGAGAATTCATATCCAAATTGATACTGTCAGTCATTTTTTTGCATACAGCTTAGGTGCTTAGAGTTTTACTTGACAATAAAACCTAGTATAAAAACAAATTTTATTACAGGTTTTTATAATCTAATTTATATGGCAAGTTTAGAAGTATAGTGTTACTTATAGTTGTCAATTTAATGAGTTTTATTTAAGATGAGCTTATTTTTATATGTGTTGAATTGAATATTTCAATTAATTTTTTAAAATTATTTAAATACATTTAATTAATTATATTTCAAAAAAATTAATTGTTTAAAAAAAAATACCAAATTAGATACTAAAGCTCCGTGACATTTTCGTTCATTCCTAGTTCCTACCATCATTGTTCATATTGTTCACAAAGACTTCATTTACATTAAATTCATCGATCGTTTTGTTGAATTAAATATTAACCAAAATACCCACGTTGTTCTCATATTGTTTGCGATAGTATTTATTATAAGCATGTGTATTTTGGTTTATACTCTCTCAATTAATTATTAGTTATTAATTTTGAGAAATTAGTTTTAAAAAATTTATTTAAAATAATATTTTTAAAATTTATAAAAATAAAAATAATATTATTTTAATAAATTATGAGTTAATATTAAAAATGTTATATTTATTGGTATGAATTTTAGGAATATTATAATATCAACTCGTCATAATCTTTAAGTAGTTGTTTGAAAATTTATCTGAAAATATTTAAAATTTTTTAAATAAATTTATTTTTAAGTTTGTTGATGAAAAAAAAAATGATTACTTGGCCCAAAAATGTTCAGTTAAAAAATTACGTTCATTTCAAAGTTAGTGAGTTATATTTTTTTAACTCATTAATTTATTAGGTTAATTTTAATTAAATTGAGGAGTTTATTTATTGTATATTTGTTACACCGTATTAAATATTTTGATTGTATAATTTAAATACAGTTATGTATTTAGTTGTGAAATCAAGTCGTATAGTACTGTATAAAAAGAGTACGATTATGTAGAAATTTTATACAACCAAAAGATGTGGGTCTAAACTGTACTGGACAATTAACGTAGTCTATATAAATTTTCAATTATAAAATTATATGTCTTAACTTTTTTTTTTATCTTCAATTAAAAATAATATTTTTTTATTTTTAAAAATATAATAAAAATATAAAAATTAATTTAAATAAATTTTATAATAAAAAAATTATTTTAAATATAAATTATTTTAAAATATATATATATAATTAATTTAATTTTATTATATTATACTGATTAATTATAATAATATTTAATATATTTTAATTTAATTCGTTTAATATAATGTATTCAATATGTTGTAAATATTAGTAACATTTGTAGGCTTATTACATTTCACATGTGAAACAGTTACCACTTAAAAATACTTTTGCAAAATTAAAATCTTTGGCCGTTGGATATTTTGGTTAAAGACTTAAAGTCTTTCCTCATCATAATTGGGTAATTTGGATAAAGACTTAAAGTCTTTCCTTTTCATAATTGGACATTTTGGTGTTGCAAGTGACTGGTGAGCTTGGAGAAGCGTACTAAGTGTTGTTGATTTTGTTTTTGTTATTTTTTGTTTTCTCTAGTTTGTATTAATTTTGGTGTTTGGATTGCGATGTTATATTAGTTTATTGTTTTGTCATGGTAATAGTGTTTGTTTTTATTTGATGTTTATGTCGACTTTTTAGATATTTGTTTTATTCTAATTGTATTGTTAGCCAATTGTTTAGTTTTTTTTAAGATTATATATTGTGTATAGTTGTTTTTAGGATAATATGGTTTAATTGCTTTTTTTTAATAATATATATATATATATATATATATATATATATATATATATATATATATATATATATATATATAAAGGAGAGTTTTTTTTAATACTATTTATTTAATTTTTATTTTGTTTAATAAAATTTTTTATTTATTTATTTTACTTAAAGTGTGTTGCTTTTAGTTTGGTAGATGTTATTTATTTAACAATTTTTTGGGTTAAAAAAATAAAAAAATAGAGAATTGTCTTCATAAGATTTACTATTTTTCTATTTTTATTTTTACAAAAAGTCTATTTATATCTTTACACTTTTTTTTTAGTTTTACTAAAAGTCTATTTATATTTATATATTTTTCTTTTAGTATATATATAAAGAAGAGTTGATGATTATGTATTTATTTGATCATTTTTATTTAACAATTTTTTTACTTTTATTTTTATTCATATATTATAATTTATTAAGTAATTTATATTTTATTTAGTAGATAATTAGTGTAAGTGCACTTGTTTTATACTTTTAGTTTGTTTGCTAATTTCATATTTATTTTAAGATGAATAATTTTTTATTCATTTTTTATACTTTTTATGTATAAAATTTATTTTATTTTTCAATTTATAATTTTTTATATCTATTACTTTATATATAAATAAAATTTGCTCTAATAATATTTTTGCTATTTTCTTCAACAATTATAAAATAGAGAATTTTTATTTTCATTATTATTTTTAAGAAGGGACAATGAAAGTATTATGTATGACTTAAAATAAAGTTAAGAGAGTTTAAATTATGGAATAGGCCTTACTTTAGTGTGTTTTGTACTTTCAGGTATTTTAACCCTTATTATAAGTACGAAAAAAATATTTCCTATTTTTTTGTCTATTGTTTGTTGAGTTTTATTTTTCACTTTTATTTTTGTAAAAAAATTATTTTTGATTTATTTGATGTTTAAAATATATTTTTTTCAAAAAAATTTATTTAAATGGATTATTGATAGATCATATCAATTTATCGATACTTATTGCAGTTTTTTTTTTATTAATCTTATTTTATGGTTCATTTTATTTAACATAATTTTTTTTACTAATTTTATTTATGGGTATATGATATAAAATATTGTCACTCAAATATGAATGTTATTTTGTATAAGTGTACTCGTTTTCAAACTCAAGAAGTTATCATGTAATAGATCAAAATATAAATATAAATATAATTTTATTTTTTTAGTATTAAAATTAAACTTAAACTTAAATAGTTCTAAATATGAGTTTTAAACTATTATGTTACATTAAATTTTTTTAGTGAACAATGTGTGTATAAATATATATTGTTTTGCCGTTAATCAGAGTTGAAGTTTTTATTTGAGTTTAAAATTTTAGTCATAATAAAAGATTTATTTTTTTATTTTTTAGATTATACAATTAGATTATATTTCATAAATTTTTGAAAATTATTAAAAAATATAATTTTATAATTATCGATGAGTTATAAAGGAATGACACTAGTATTCATTCTAAATTATATAATATATATTTTTTAAAAATATATTATTATCAAAAAATAAAAAAGAATTATTAGGTTTTAATTTGAAATTAATCCTTTTAATTTGTGATGATAATTGAGATACAATCACATACAATGCACGTAATCAAAACTAGTATATATTAAAAAAAGAAAGAAAGAAAAATTTTAATTTCTCAAAAGCAAAGATGACAATAGGTTGGTTTAGGTTTGACCCGACCTGTTTTGACATGATGTTTAAATTAAAATGAATCATTTTAAATAAAATGGATTCGATTCGAATAATATTTGGAAAAAAAAAAAAAAAAAACGTTGACCCATTTTTTTACATATAATTTTTTTAATTAAATTTTTTAATAAATAAGTAAGAATGGTATTACAAATGGACCCAATTTTAATCCAAATTAAATCATTTTTAAATAAATTATATAATAGCCCGATTCATTTTCAACCGGTTTTAATTCAACCCAATCTAATTCAAATAAGTCGAGTACTCTACGGGTATTCAAACTGTCTATCAAATTGCCATCCCTAATCAAAAGCTGTTTCTTTGAATTTTCTTGAAAGTACCAAACTCCGTCGGACTTTATTGTCAAAATAATTGATCTATTATATTGGTCTAACGCAACCTTTTCCTCATGACAGGCTCAGAGAGCCGCTCCTTTTACAGCTGCAGAAATTGCCTGAATCCTATTGCTTTTCGCCATGATCTTCTTTCAAAAGCTTTTCTGGTACCCAAAAAGAATATAAATATGATGATCAAAGGCTAATTATTATTATTATTATTATTTTGGTCAAAATCAAAGGTTAATTTTTGTTTGGTAATTTAATTAACTATTTTTCTATTTCTTTTATTTTTAATTTCAGGGGAGGTCTGGGCCAGCATTTCTGTTCTCAGAAGCCATGAATATTATTGTGGGGAATAAAGAGGACAAGATGCTCATAACAGGTATTTACACTGTGGCTAACATTTCTTGCAACAATTGTGGAGAGCTATTGGGTTGGAAGTACTTAAAAGCTTATGAGCCCGAACAAATGTTTAAGGAAGGAAAGTTCATAATCGAGAGAGCCAAAATTGTCAAAGAGTACTAGACTCATTCATGTGAATCCTGATCATAATTACTTTGCAACATATTATAAATACAATTAGTAAAAACCACTATTATGGATAGGTTGTAAACTCGTTCTGTTTTCATGTTAATGGATGATATGTTCTGTTTTAGTAGTGCCCATATCCATATTAACACTTCTTTTGGGCAGGAATTCAAATCTTCTCATCTACTTTGATTACTTGTTTTTCTGATTTTGACTTTATAGTCAGCTATTTAAGGATAACAGCAATTATATAAATTTTGATTGTGTCGGTAGTTTATAATTAAATAATTAATTTTATAATTTTTAATTTTTTTTATAAAAATAATTATTAATATGTTTGATAAAAAAATTTATTTAGTAATTTTTAAGAAAAAAATAAAAAATTACAACTAAATTATTTGGTAATATTTTTTACTTTTTGATTTTTTTTTAAGAATTAAAAAAAAAAAATTATTTTTTTTTTACAAATTTAATTTTTTAATTATTATTATTTTTAAATATTTATATGCATAAAAATTATAAAAATTTTATATATATATATTTTTAAGAAAAATTTTGTTAAAATGAAAAAAATTTAAAAGTACAAATTTTTCTTTTCAATTTTTTTTTTAAATCATTTCATATTTTGATAGTAATTTTTTAAAATTTTAAAAATTAAAATTAAAAATTCTTATTATGATTGAAAAATTATTAAAAAAATTAAAAAATTAAAATCGCTTTCAACACATTATAAGTATGAGATAGCAGGCAGATTATACCGTTCTAGTGACCTTACATTACGCATTGAATTCTTTGCTAAAATTAGGGAAATGAAGACAGTGATGTTAAGCCAATACAAGGGTTTTTTATTTTTTGTAGTGGGAATATAATCTTCTTAAAGTGGAATTTATCCCATAATCGATGAATGAAAATGGTGTAGATGTATAATAATTGTCTTATCTCTAAACCCATTTAATCATTTTTGAAAGAAAAAAAAAAAGACAGCGACTGGATCGAGTGTATTAAGATAGCGAGGATACGACATGTCGTCCGTCGGAGGGTTAAAACAAGTCTTAAAGCAGTATTCAGGGTTGGTACCCTTGATTGGGCTTCGTCCTATTTTACAATTTTATTTAAAATTAGCTCACATAGAAATTATATATATATTTTTTATATTTTCTATAAACATAAAGGTATTTATTTTTGAATGAGGAAGTGATTACTCTCCTTTTACAAAAAAAGTAATTTTTAACATAGAATTAGAGTTTAGCTGCCCATAAATTTGTATTATATTTCTTAGATTATTCTTATTTTAAAAGTGAAAAAAAAAAAAAAAAAACTCGTAATTTATACAACCAAAAGTAATTTTAATTAATATTAATGATGATCATTTTTTAGCATGTATTCTACTTTTATAGATCGTTTTAATTCACAAAATATATTAATTATCAAATACTACTTTTTACTACTCTATTATTATTATTATATCTAATAACACAATTTACTTTATATAAAAATAATGATTATATTAAATAATTATATTTAGAGATTCTTTAAGTTATAAAATTAGAAATTATTTGTCTTATATTAAAAATATTGATTATAATTGTGATTAGGTTTTAAATAATAAATTATGCCAATAATAATTTTTGAGTTAATATCTAATTTATGCATCTTATTTGATATTTGACAAACTAAAAATGTGTATCCTATCTGCCTCTAAAGAAATTTTTTTGACTCCACGACCAAATATATTTGTTGTAAAAATCAGAGGATGAATGAATAGGATTTGACCATGATTTACATGGCAATAGAGATTTGATTTCAAGTCTCATAAGAATCTGGATTTGAAGTTATAGAGGGATGAAAATTAATTCATAAGCTATTGGTAAAAAAATGACTAAAGTGCTTAAAAATGTAATAATAATTTATTTAAGGTATACTAATTTAAAATAAAGTAACAAATTTATCCAATTTTTGTGAGTAAAATGATCATAAGTACAATTTTTTTGTCTTCCTAAAATTAGATTTATTATGCTGCACAAAAAATACAATCTAATATGTTGTATATTCTACTGTTTGATAGAAATCTGTTTTACTCTTTATCATGAGTAGAAATATATCTCTTTAAAAAAAATAAAAATAAGTGCTAGACAACTGATTGCGAACTGCTTGTATCAACCTTTTCTGGTTGATCAAAATTTTTTACACTCTTGCCATATTAGAGTTAATATAAATATAGGGTAATAATGTATAAAACTAACAAAATAATATAAATAATAAATATTAGTATCAAAACACCCGATTTATTTTATAATAAACAAACACTTTATAAAATTAGTCTTGCATCTTTAATAATTATATAAATTATTTTTAGCAAAATAGATTTCGGCTTTAAATATTAACTTTAATCGAGTTGGTTATGTTGGTTAAATCTTTTAAAATAGCATTTAGGGCTAGGCCCAATAGAAGTTTAATCTGACTAATGGGCTTTCTTCTAGAAGGCCTTCAACCAAAACGACAGCGTCCCGTCTACCGCACGAAACTCCACCCCGAATCAGAATTATTTTTTAGAGAGATAAAGAAGCAGTTTTGGAGGGAGGAGGCGAAGAAAGAATGTATCTGAAGAAGCCGCTTTGGAGCAACGCTATATCACCGGAGAATGGGTCGACAGACCCGGAATCAGAATCAGCAGCAACGGCGGTAGGAGATCTGGTGATCTCGTTAACGGAGAAGAGGGTGTATAGGGAGGTGAGACTCGCGCTACGAAGCGGTCTGAGGGACGCGCGGGCTGAGTTCTCGTTCCTCAGAGTTCGCGGCCTCAAGAGGCTCCTCAAGTTCCTCAGATCCGTGGCCGAGTCTGATTCCACAATCCGCTTCTTTTCTCAGTCGCAGTCCGTTCCTGAACTTCAGGGTTTGAACTTAATTAATCCCATTTAAATTCTCTCTTTATTTTCTGAACGCGCGAATTAGATTTGTTTATTCTGTTAACGATAATTGTTGAATTTTCTCGTGCTTCTTTTCCTCTTGTTGTTGACATGTGGATACGAAAATGAAATACTACTAATACTGTCAATTTTCTAGTGCTTGAGATTTGTAGACGATCTGATTTCTATTTAGTTTATTTTCTGAGAAAACATATAGAGAATATTTTACTTTAGATGGAGGCAAGTTGGTGTTTTCTGATTCAAAGCAATTCTATGGAATGTGCAGTGGTTCCAGTTCTGTTTCAACATTCGTTTAGAGAGTCTGATGATGAGATGGTACGAAATTTGGATCATATATTTGGGGTTGAACCCATGAAGATCACTAGTTCTTCAACTGGTGCAGAAGTTTCCCTCGCTCTTCGAGTTTTGGAAGGCTGTTGTCTGCTTCATAGAGAGAGCACAGTATTCGCCCATCAGCACAAGGCAATTCAGGTACTTTGATAGACACCTTTGCTACTGAAATCAAACTAACCTTCTAAAATTATCATTGATGTGCCTTCAAATTTTATACCATTTTGTCGAGCAAGATCCATCACTCTTTTGAACATATTTTATGTGCTTCTTTTCGTTTCCTTTTCTTGTTAATGAATATTCAAGATGTTGAAAAGCAATTCTTTTGTGAGCTCAATAGCTTCTAACTCTTATAAATTTTATATAGTGTATAAGCAACATGAGATATTCACTCCTTAAAAGGTTAACATCTAAGATAGCTAAGTCATTACTTATAAATTTTAAGTTAGTATCATGCATAAGTAATGTGTACCTCTAATATTTTCCTTCAAAGTATGGGTCATTATCTTTTGTAAGGCCTATCACTTTGTATTTTTAGGATCACTTGTCTTTTTTCTTTTGCAAGGCCCATTCATTTTTTTGGCTAAGCAAGACCTAAAGTATTTGGCCCATTAATGGACTTAAACTCTGATACCATGTAAATTTTATATAGTATAAGTAACATGAGACATCTACTATTAAAATGTTAACCTTTAAGATAGTTAAGTCTCATGATTACTTATAAACCTTACATTAATATCATACTTAAGCAATGTGGGATAATACCTCTAACAATTTGCTCCCCTGCCAGCCACACAATGAAAAAGTTTGCTGGCATAGTTGTACTTGCACTTTAGATAAGTTCATAGTCTTAAAGTACTTGGTGATTTAGCCATTACGTAAATTTAATACTCTTATTAGCTTCTCAATAAGTTGTGGTGATGATGTTAGGTAACTTCCTATTGGCCATGTGTACGTATATATGTGTTTTGTATTGGCTCAAAATCTCTCTGAAATTATATATGTATTTTGTAGGTTTTGATGAACATACTATCAACTCGAGGTGTGTTAGAGCAAGGAGCGTGCTTAGATGCTTTAATCTCGATTATGGTTGATTCATCAGCCAATCAAATGGTACAGTCTTTTTACTTGTTGAATATTTGTTTATTGGCGATTGCAATCATTGTTTTTATGAGTCAAATGAGGATCTTGTATTGGCTTTCCAGTTATTTGTTCATAACAGCTCTCTTCGTTTTTCCATTTTCTATCAAATGCTCACAATTGCCAATGTTATTGTATTACACTTTTTTAAGAGAAATGGTCTCTTGTCGTGTCTGACACATTTTACATATCATTGTTAAATCACAAGGGATAGAAACTAATATCTTCTTGAAAAGTAATGAAGATCTCTGACGGAAATGTATGGTTGCAGAAAGTGCCAACTCTTAGTTCTAATTGAATTTCGTGTGTAGTTGTAAGTATAATTGGTATTTAGTTGATATTTAGTTGGTAATATATATTTATACTTTGTCATCATTTTGAAGGATTTTGAGGCGTGTCATGGCCTTGAGGAAGTTGCAGTACTCATAAGAAACAAACAAGTAGATGAAAATCTGAGGTATACCATCTTTAATTAACCTTCTTTTGGATCTTATTTATTGGGTTGGTTGGCTGTCTTGTATTTATTTTTATTGCTTGACATATGAATCTCTATGCTAATTGATTTGTAATTTTCTTTCTGTTTTGACTAGGTTGAAATGCGGAGAATTCTTGTTGCTACTCATAGGTCATGTCAATGGAAGAGAAAGAGCTCCATTAGCAACCATACATGATGAGATAAGGCGGCTTTTGGGTGAGAAATCTGCCTCTTTGATATGGGCGGCAAGTCAGTTTGGTTCAACTCTTGATCCTGATCAGAGATTGACTGCACTTCAAATCCAAGCTCGACGGGTGCTTGAGTCCTTGGATCTCTACTGAATCCAAACTTTGAACTATGAATCTCATACTTCCAAGTATTTCCCCTGTTTTCCATGTAAGGGGCCTTAGAGAGATAACTCGCTTCCTATTTTGTTAGTTTCTGTATAAACTGTTTGTATATTTTGTGAGATGATGCAAGTAATACGAGTCATCTTCCGTGGTGGGTAGTTACAAATTCGTTGTAAACCCTACTTTCATGTGCATAATCAAATTATTCAAAGTTGCATATGTATATATCTAGTTGTTGTTTTTTTGTGGGATTTAACAGAAGCAAGAAACAAGTGGATTTCATTTCATCTCTCTCCTCAATCCAACTGAATTCTGAGTGGGCTCTTGTGCCTTCATCTTAATTTCTTTGAAAAATGATTTACTTATCCATCATGAGACACACGATGATTAGAATGATTGCAATCGTATATAAAATTTTCATGTACTTAACATTCATCTATAAATAATTATGTAAGAAGTTACGTATCTATCGCCATTGACCAATTAACGTCGTTGTTATAACCAAGGATCGATATCAAAAACAAGGGATTTTAGGCAGAAGTAGTGGAATCAGGCCAGCAAGGTTATCGAAGGGAATGTTTTGTGGGTCCTACTCTAAAGCCAAAAAAGGAATGACCAAATCCAATCAACCCAGACCCACTTAGTCTTTAAATTAAATAATAATAATATAGAAGGGAATCTAGGCTTTGAAGGAGAGTCATCAACTTTCAAGCAAAATTAGCTCATTGCCATCACTGAGGTACCTTCTAAACTGTGTGGCTATATGCAGTAAGGGGGAAAAAAATTATATATTTTCCTAATTAATTTAGTGAGAGTAGTTGATATTAAAAAAAAGAAAAAGGAATAGTGGTATGAACTTAAGCCTAGCTGGATCCGAATTTCGATGGGAAGTGCATGTGAAAATCTATTTATTGGATGGGGTCAGGATAAATATTATCATAGTCAGCTAGTGAGCCATCTGGTAAATATTATTCTTCCCATTAATTAGTGAGGAGTATGAGGGGGTGCAGTGCGTTTTCTAGTTTATTAGTATTATTATTTTAACAAACCGCACCCCATCTCAAGTTTGCTGCTTGTGAGAAAATAAAGTTGCCCCCACAAAGGCACAAACTCTGCGTTGCAGTGCGATTCAGTTGGTTTTTTTTACACCCCTAATTTAAGAAGTAGATGACCCTGCCATTATTTATTAAGAAAAAGATTAATTATTAAAAAAGTTGTCTTTAATTAGATACACATTTAATAAAATTGTGCTAACTAATAATTATGTTTGTGATATTATATAGTAATGATTATGCCAGAAGAATCTCAATTCACAAAAGCCATGAGATGGGTGCTGAAAAGACCTGACATTTCTGACATGTTGCCAAAGCAAAAAATAAAGATAATAAAGCTAAAGTTGCTAGCTAAGTACTTCTGCTGTGTAAAGGATTGACACCCATCATTCAACTTCAGGCCATTTCACTATTAAGTAATTCAAATAGTAACAATAACCTCAAAATAATTGCCAATAATCAAGCCACGGATCCCAGTGTCTTGTTTTTGAGATATAATAAATAATATAAGATTAATAATTATATTCAATATAATTTCACTTAAGGAGAAGAAACATAAATATATATATATATATATATGAAGAAAAAAAACCAGTAAACTTCTAAAAATATGTGCAAAAAAGCTCACGAACTAGAAAGTAGGAAATTACCGAAGTTTCTCTTTACATATGAAACCCTAAAAAATAATGACTTCCTAATTAATTGGCCACTTGTTCTACCTTTATACAGATTTGCACAGCACCCTAATGAATCCAGAATAAAGCTTCAAATACATTCACATAGATCAAAGATTAACAAAGAAAAATATTATAAAACCCTAAAAGTTATTAATTAAGAGAAAAAATAATAATAATTAGAAGGGACCAAGAAGCAGAAAATTACGAAAAAGACAAGAATTAATAGACCAAGGAACTAAAAATGAATTAACGTTCATGTAGAAAAATGTTAATTAATTGCACATATTATCGCAATAATACTTGCATGGCTATCACCGTCGAAAGTTGAAAAGTAGTAATTTTTAGGGAAATTACCAAAAATAGCACCCCCTAAAAATTATAATAACAAAACTAGCACCCCCTTGTGTTCAATTAGAATTGAACGTTTAATATTGAACGTTCAATATTCAATTTGAACGTAAAATATTGAACGTTCAATATTAAATAGGTCTAATTATCGTCATTCAATTCTAATTGAACGGATAATATTGAACGTTCAATATTGAACGAGTCCAAATTATCGTCGTTCAATTTTAATTGAACACAGGGGTGCTAGTTTTGTTATTATAATTTTTAGGGGGTGTTAGTTTTGTTATTTTCCCTAATTTTTATAAGGATAGTAACATACAATAACTAGTATGAGTGTAATAATGTGTGCAATTACTAAGTAAAATGAAAATACCATACTTTGTTTTGATCTTCACCATGATCCACCACCCAACATTCCATTCCAATACCCAGCAAAATTACCTCTATTTTGCTGATCATTAACAAACTCAGTTGTTGTACTAGTGCCTGAACCTTGTTGCTTCAGATCTTCAGTAGTAGGAAACAAAAGCCTTGCATTACTACAATTATCTGCCACCCCATATTCACTCTCAAATCCATCTAGTCCAAAATTCAAATTAGGTTTAAATTCTTGCAAATTGGGAATTAACCCACTTGAAAAAATTGCATTTGAATCTTGAACCATTGAACCCATAGGCATAAATGAACTCATCAACCCTCTTGAATCAATCCCAGTACTCTTGAGGAAATCCATTGCTGACACATGTGATGAAGTTGAACCAAGGGTATTTTGGTAATTAGGCACCTCAACCAATCTAGATAAGCTTTCATAATTATTATTATTATTACTATCTTCAGTACTTGGAGGATAAGCTAGGTTAAGATCTTGGCCTTGTTGGATTTTAGGGTTTTGAGAAGCAGATTGAGGAAAGGTGGTTAATGATGGGTTAAGATCATGATGATGATGGACAATTTTCTTTGATGAATTAGACGGTGATGATGAAGAATTAGATGAAGTTGATGATCTTTTGTTCTTCCTTGAACTTCCTCCTACAGGAATATTTCTAAGGGATCCACCTTCAGTCCAATACCGTTTACAAGTTTTGCATATGAATCTTGGTTGTGAAAGACTATAATTGTTGTAGTAACAAAATTTAGTGTTGGTTGAATTACACCTTGGACAATTCAAAGCTTGATCCTTTTGAGGTCTTGCTCTTCTTTCAACCAAAGACCTTGAATTTGAACCCTCTTCCAATATAATTGGTTTAACCACTCCAATAATATTATTATTTCCCTGAAAGAACACAAAAAAACAAAAAATAAAATAAAGCCAAAAAATAGAGGGACATCAAAACGTCGCAACTTCATCATCAAAACAAAAGTATTAATTGTATGTCATTCAAAAAAAAAAAAAAAAAAAAGATGGATATGAAGAGAGAAAGTTGAAGGGAAAAAAACAAAGAGAAAGAAAATAAAATAAAAATACAAACAGCAACAACAAAAACTAATCTTGTTATAAGTACTTTTTTCTGGTTCTGCTTTTTCAGAAGATAAGGAAGAAGTGGGGGAAAAGAAAAAAGTGTAATACTACTTTCAACTTCCAAAATAAAATTAAAGATCTTAAAAGTCCAGCTACATAAATTCAAACATTAATTAGTGGGAAAAAAAGGTAAAAACTTTTAAAACCTAGCCAGTAAGAAAATTAAAAAAAAAAAATTATTTCTTTGAATTAAGCCAGATGATGAACCAGAAGATGATCGAAAATTTCATGGAAAAAAAAGAAAATAATTAGGGTTTGTATACCTGAGGCTGAGACCAGTGAGATGTATCCATGGTAAAAAAGTTGAGTCTTCAAAGAGAGGAAAATTAAGTCAATTATTATTTTTCTTTGAAAATGGTCTTAAAGCTAAATGGAGTACTGCTAGAGAAAATTAGTATGTACATATGTTGGCTAACTATATGATCTCAGAGAGAGAAACATTTTTTGTTTATCGTTTTTTTTGGATAGAATCAGAGAGAGAAACATGAGAGAGATATAAAGGGGTATTAATGTATTTTTTGTTATGAATTTCCATTCTCATGATATATAATTAGACGTGGCAATAATATATATTCTTTGATTGGAATGTTTTGTTATATTTTCGCAATATTACACCATGTGGATCAGTGGGATGTCTATGTGTCAAAGCACTTTGGACTTTAATTAGCGTCTCTTTCCGACCAGAGAATGAGGTACGCTCTTTCCTTCATTTTCTCATCTTTTGCTTTTTCACTATCTTTTTAATGTCTACACAACTTTATGTTTTTGCTTCTTCTTTTTTTCCCCCCCCCTCCTTTTAGAGGACTAATTGGTAGCTATCCAGTTCTGAATTGTTGTGAGTATTGTTAATATGTGAATTAAAATAATAATAAAAAAAATAATATCATTAGGTCAAGCTAGTAGTCAACCACTTCTTTTAAAATTAAATTTTAAGTACACATGAATTTATAAATAACTAATAATGTCACATTGTATACTTCATACTTACATGTTATAGCTAGCTATTTCATCATAAGAGAAAATGCTAGGTCCACTAGACATTGCAATCAATTTTTCACAGTTAACTTATTAAGTTGATATAAATAGGGAAAGAGGAATTTTAAATTGCACTTAAATTTTTTTTTAAAAAAATTCAATTTTAAGAAAATATGATTCAAGTGTGGCTTGCATTGATTGGTACGAATGCATAATTAAAATTGGGGAGCATGTAGTAATTAGAATTGTTTACGATGTAATCGGAGAAAATTTTTTATATGAACTAGATGCATGAATATATTATGTATCTTAATAATTTTTAGTAACTATATAAAATAATGTCATTTATATGTAAGTAAATAATTAATAAATAAGTTATTTATGTTGTTAATATAAAAATTCCTCACAATTGGAATATATATTTGGTGGACTTTTGGAATTTAAGCAATTATTTTGTCTTTGATCTCGCAATATATATTTATACAAACGAAACAGTAGTAGCAAACAAAGACAAACCACCAAATAGGCGACTATCACACTTACAGTCGTCAAGAAAGTTGCCGCATTAGCCAAACGAAACAGTAGGAGTAATTCTATTTCTTTCACAACGAAACAGTACTCTTTGAAAAAGAAAAAGAGGACAAATTACAATTCGCGTGTTATATATTTTTCAATAAACGACACTTTAAATTTGATAAAGTTTGATATATATTGATGACTACTTAGATTTGTGATAAAGCTTAACAAATTAAATTAATAAAATTAATTATAATGTCAATTGAAACTATAACATGCTTATTTACGAAGAGTTTTATATATGTTTTATCAATTGTTTTTTAATATATGTTCTAAGTGGCAGTAACAAGAGGCACAATGCTAATAATCTCCTGAAGATTGTTTCAGGTAAGTGCAGACCAGTTCCAGAGAGAGGGGACTAGCTAGGGCTGTTACCTAAATAACTACGCAGAAACTTACCAAATTAGAGCAGCTAAGCAAATAAACAATTCTGAATAAAATGTTTTCTGTAAATGGTGTTTTAGGGTACTCCAATATGAACATATAGTAGTGTCCATGACAAAGGTAGTGATAGAATGGGATCATCCACTTGTCTTTCTTTTTGTTAGTCAAACTTAAGATATACGTTGTTAATTTAAAAATTAAATATTATTTTTTATTAATTGCTTCAAATTCACCAGTTATAAAAGTGGACTGTTAAGATTAAAAAATAGCAAAAAAAAAAAAGTATAGGAACTTAATGCAATAGATTGATAGTAAGTCAAGCATACATGTCATTTTTTCCGACCTATATTACTAATTTAATTACAATCAGCATATTAATTAAACTATTTTAGGATATTATACCCCCCAAAAAAATACAATGCATAATTGTTTTCTGACCCTTGCATAATCTTACATTCAATTTTCATATGATAGCCTTAACAAGCTGAACTCACAAGACATTCCTCTCTTGTGTCCCACCATTTTCCAAAGATTAGACCTACAAGACTAGGAATAAAGAGGGTTTTGGTCCAACTTAGATAGGCCCACCCACTAAACATAATTAACATGTGGGTCCCAACACACAATTTTTAAGTATTAACTATATCCTAACAACTATTATTTGATTCATGTATTCTATATTCATTTGGAACAATTATACTTTTGAGCTTTGGTTATTAAGTTAATTTATTACCGACTCAAACCTAGTGGATGGTCGACAACATATGAATACTTCAGTGGGTAATATTATTATGTTATATATACTAGGTTATAGGTTTGAGGGATGAAAAAGTCGTAATTGTGCATAATGGCCCCTCTGACGACAGCCTAAAATGCTAGTCACTGTTGGTACTCTCAAAAAAGCATTGATCTGTGTGAATGGAGCATAGCAGGCGTTACCCTGTCTTCTCCCAATGAGCTGATTTTTGTTTAAAAAAAAAAACTAGTGAATAGTCCAATAGATAATATTATTAAACTACATACTTCAGATCATAGTTTCGAAAAGTGAATTAGTCGTAATTATATATAAAGACCCCTACGACGACATAACATGAATTTACCATACTAAAAAAGTTTTCTATAATAACGTATGACAAAGATTTCATATTATTCTAAAGGACAACCAAAGAAATTTGGAACAATTGTACAAAAGCATGCCTGCTGTAGTTTAAACAATATGTCTTTTTGAGTTAAAATGGTCATTAGCTTAAGCATCCCTTGTTCTTAAATTATATTCTAATTTATTTAAAGCCGTTAACTGAGGCTTATTTGTCCCCTAGCCGCCCTATATTTGTCTATTTTGTTTAAGCAATTGAACAAACAAAAGTATCTTACTTTACCTTAATTTCAATCGAGTTCATGTTCTCCACTTAGATGGTTAATTCATTTAGCCAGACATTCTACTCCAAATCTCCAATTAATTGAAGGAAGAAACAAAATCAGTATGTAGTTTATTTAGGGCTTGTTTGATTTTTGATTATTTTTAAATGATTTTTAAATTATGTATGTTTGGTAACGATTTTTAATTTTAGTTTTTATATTTTTAAGGAATTACTGCCAAAATATGAGGTGATTTATAAATGTTTTAAAAAAAGATTTTTCAATCAAATTTTTGATCTTTTTATTTTGATCAAACATTTTTTTAGAGGATAAATTAAGTCTAACAACTTTTGTATGATTAAATATTAAAAATATTAAAAACTTAAAATTTATAAAAAATAACCAAAAAATTTCTTTATTTTTAAATTTAAAAAAAATCAAAAAATAGAAATTATTACCAAAAGATGAATTTTGATTTTTTTTTTTTAAATCACTAAATGAAAATTATTATCAAACATGTTTGTAATTATCTTTATAAAAGAATAAAAAATCATAAAATTAATTATTTAATAATAAATAATAAATTAAAATAGTTTAATATCAAACATGTTCTTAGTGATTTGGCCACAAGAGTCTTACTCTCATGTTTCCTGTCATAAATTTAAACTATCTTATGCGCCGTTTGATCTATAAATAATAATAATAATAAGAATAATAAGAAGAAGAAGAAGAAGAAGAAGAAGGTGTTGTTAAAGGATATGCATGCTTAATTTAAGATATCCTGCCACAAAAATTAAATTCCTCTGTTAACATGCAGTTCAGGCAATAACAAATTAACAATTCAGAAGCCCGTTATGAAAGGTCAAATAACAGAAACCACGTTGATGAAAGGTTACAATCATGTATTTTTTTTTTATATGTCACTGCGGTCAAGTTCAATATCTTGAGGCTACAATTTAAAAAAATATATATATATATATATATATATATATATATATATAAAATTAAATATTAAATTAATAGTTAATTTTTTTTTTAATATTTGAAATTATTATAGTTAGAATATTAGATAATTATTTTAATATTTTTTATTAGTTTAGAAGTCTTATTTAAAGTCCTATTAAGATTAAGATTTTAATTTATTATCACTATAAATATAATGTAGTCCTTCAGTATTATAAATGAATGATAATTAGAATGTTTAGATTCGACTTTTTGGTTCTCTTCTCAACTTACTTTGATTATTTATTATTTTAGCTTACATGCTCTTTCTTATATATATTTCATATCTATATTTCATTTCGCTTTATATTTTAACATGGCATCAGAACAGTGTTCGATTTTGAATATCTTTAATATATTTTCTAAATGTAATTCTATCATCTTCCCTATTGACTTCTTCTATGGTGTAGTTATTTGTTCGTCGATTTCTTCTAAAGGTTGCTGGTTGGTACTACCATCACTGTCGTTCACCGCTGTTGTTGTCGTTGTTCACGTCAATCTTACAACCTCATGAATGTTGGTATCATCCATTTTCACCGTTGTCGTCGTCGTTTACGTCAATCTCACAGCCTCACGAGTGTTGGTATCAATTTTAACCTTGCGACTTCGTAGTCGCATTTTCTAGAAAGATCAACTAACACATCATCGTTTTTTAGAAAGATCAACCAGCATATCGTCGTGTGCCGCGATTGCCAATTCCAGATCTCACCAATACTAAAATATCTTTGAGATTTAACAGTAAGTATAAATATGTATAAATTTTCTAAGCTGAACATAGATTGTGTAATGGAGGCTTTTTGACTCTAAGTTTTTTTTTTAAGTTGTTTTTGTTATTGTATGTGTGTACATGTGATCAGTAAGTTATTTTGTAAGTTAAAAAATAAGAAAATATAAAGGTGATGGTCAATATACAAACCCATAACCCATTTCTCTCATCATATACTTGAACCTGTACTTATCATCTTTTATTTTCTGATAAGTATATATTTGAAAAAAAAAATATTTTAAAATTTATAATAATAAAAATAATATATTTATATTTAAATTATATATTATTATATATATTTTTAAACATTTATTTATTAAATACTGTTTAAATTAAATTACAATAATTTAGATCTTCTAATATTATTAGATATTAATTTTATAAATTTTAAACATATTATTTTTAATAATTTTCGTATATATATATATATATATATATATATAGACACACACACTCTTGTTTAATCCTCCAGTTGAATACACAGCATCATCAAAAGGAAGTGGAGGCATGATTTGATAGCCTATGCTTTTGCTTGGTACGAATAAATTACATATATATACTTTTATAGATTTACTTAAACACGTACGGTTGAAAATAGATAAAATGAAGAATATTATAGAAATTATTCCGGAATATTAATAATGTGGTCCGCTTAGTGCAAATATTATATAGGAAGATTCAATGATCGATCTAAAATATTTATAAAATAAGATTCAATAATCTCATTCCAAAGGTAACAAATAATCAGTAAATCCATTGAAAAAAAAGTGATTTAAAAGGGTAAGTTACATAGAGTTAATTATTTCGTCTAACTATTAAATTAAAATTAATTATGTATTATAAATGAATAAATTATTACTATCACACTAAAAATAAAACAAATAAATTAAAATTGGTTTCACAACTGAAGCATCATGAAAAATCAATAAACCCATGCCAACTATCAAGTAAGCATTCATTGTTATTGGGAATTCGGAGCAAATCATTTTGGTAGACATGTCCTCTAGGAGGTTTTTTTTTTTGGCAAATAAAAGTTGTTTATTTCATTAAGCAAAACATTACATTAAAAATTATAGTTTATAAATAAACATGCACTTCTATCAAGTAAATAATCATCAAAAAGGGGAAGAAGAAAATCTTGATAATAATTTAAGACAACAAAAATATCAAAAAAGTAATACCAAGATAGTAAGCGTACATATTCTGTTGAACTCTTTCACGTATTTAACTGCTAATAAAGCAACATCAAAATGCTGATTCTTTAAAATCCAATTATTATGAGTTTTTCAGATTTGCCAAAATTATTATAACCACCATAACAATAATCATAATTAATTTTTTCGTTTAACTTGTCAAAAAAAGAACAAATGATAGCATCTAAATTTTCTTCCAAGTGCTTTAAGGGATCAAGTGAATTATTGGTACACAAATCTAGTAATTTGACATTCAAATAATAAATGATTATCAGTTTTTGGTTTATGTTTGCAAAGAATGCAAAAAAATGGGGGCATTGTATTCCCTCCTGACCAAATTACTTTGTAAACATAACCAGAGAAATTGGAGCTTGCGACTTTTATATTCTATTCCAAATCTAGAAGTAGAAGCACGAATAGCATTGCCAATCCTTTTACATTTACATTTACATTATTACCCTTTTGATATTCTCACTCCATAAAACATATGTATGTCACTTGTATTTATACAATAATAATTAGTGTTGTCAATAAGGTTAGGTCGAGATCTTCATCTACATACTAAATATTGCTCTTTATTTACAAGAGCAAGGTATAAATTCTCCATCAAAATTTTGAATATTTGCAAAAATTTTGGAATTCTCTGCTGATGAAAAATATAAGTTTATTTATAATTTATAGGCCCAAAATCAATACATTTTTTAATGTAATTTTTTTTTTTTTTTTTTGCAATTATCGTTATTAAATATTATATTTTGAATACAAATAATGTATATTATTATATTATTTATTTTATTTTATTATTAAATAGTTAAAATAAAATTTATTTTAATTAAACCCTAATTGAATTTATAAGAAAATATATATGAAAAAAATTGCATAAAATTATAATAAATCGGTTTTCAGAGTATGGATGGGGGCAAAGAGTGTGAACTTCAACCCTATCTTTTAAAGATATTTTTTTCATTGGATCATTTTTAACGGTAAAAAAAGTAAATATATTTTCTACGGTTACCCACTATTGCAGGAAAAAAAAACTAGTTATAATAATAATTTAAAAAATATTTGTTAAAAATAAGGCTAAATAATGCCTATATTTTTATAACTTTTATTCATTTTATATTTTGATCTTCTAATTTTTTTTTTTTTAACATTTAGTCCCCAAACTTTTTAAATTCGACAATATTAGTAAAACTATTAATTTTTTGTGAAATTTAACATCTAATTTTATTTTCTCTTTTTTTCCTTCATCTTTTTAACGAAAACAGGTTTGAGATAATTCGATAGTTTTAGAATTTTTTGAAAATATTTTTTCGTTAAAAAAAGGAAAAGAAATCAGGCATTAAATTATATAGAAAATTAATAGTTAGACTAATATTATCAAATTTAAAAAAAAGTTCATTCAATTACCGAATATAATAAAAAGGTTTACATACTTAATCGATCCCAATAAAAAAAAATTCCCACTAATGAATCCATTTACTAATTTAGCATTTTTTTTTACTCTTGTTTTCCCAACCTTACATACATATTGTCATGGTCCATGAGAATTAGTGAGTGCCATTTTTTATTATGAAAATGTATTATATATAATGCTTGTTAAGATTAGAATATAATGAACAATTTGATACTGACCTGTGGTTATGGATTGTTAAAATAATCAATCTAAACTAAGACTTACTGGTCCATTTCCTTCATAGGAAAGATCCTATGAGCTAACTATAAAGCAAGCATTAACCCTCTAGAAGATGGAAATGTTGTTGGGCTTCACTTTACCAATCATCATCCTGAAACAGTTTCTTGGAAACAGAGGACTGACTACCACAATAATAGTCTTCTTGTTCTTCTTCATCAGTGTTGCTGCATATTGAGCATGACCTCTTTTCTATCATTGGGGTCTCACAAACTGTGTCATTGCTTGGTCTTTCACGGTTCTTCCTTTTCGACATCTTACGAAGAGGTTCTAACTCTGACTTCATTGTCTTAGGCTGCTTTGGTGCCCAAACTCTCAACAAATCAGGAACCCAACTTGTAAAAGAAGTAAACCTCCTTGACCTCTATCTCCTCTCTTGAGCTTCAATTAGTTTACGATTATGCTCCACTTGTGTGATTCTTTGGGTACTTCTATAGACATCTACTAGTGGTTGATGAGACTCATCTTCTACTGATGCTGGTTCACTTTTTCTATGATCATCAATGAATTTATCTCTCTACAGGATGGATTGCTATCTACACTTGCCAGCACTTGACTAGGGGGTTCATCATCAGTAGCAGATAGCAATAAATCCATTCTTGTGTAGATTTTGTGAACTACGTCTCCAAGACTTTCTGAGTACCTGAAAATTTGGGCATTGAAGTGTCACATGGTTGTTAATTATTAAGAACCAAGTGACTCTTAAAATTGATTTTAAAAATTAAAATGATCTTCGTTATTTGTTTTAAAAGGGCCCAAAATAGGTCAAAACATAACTTAGCTTCTAAGGTGGTTTTTATTTATATATATATATAAAAAAAAAACCACAACCAATTGTATCAACATGTTATAAGCAGTTCAAAATTTTGAACAAAATTCAATTTTATTTCAACATTCACTTTTGATTCTATTATTCAACATTTCGACTGTTTGGGCCTTTTTCATCTTCTTTTCAACCATGAACGAACTTGTTATAGCCGGTCAAAAATGGCTAGGGACTCCTTTAAGAAACAGCCACCCAGGGGTGATGTTTGATCCCTTTAAGACAAATACACAATAATCTTCCTCTTATCCAATTTGGGTTTTGAATAATAGACAGGTGCAATGAGAACATGACGAATTAGTGAAATCAAAAGTCAGGGTAAGAGTCACATCAAGTTTTGGGCACCGAATGGAGCCTTTTGAACAGAAACCAGAAAATTATGTGCTAGCATTAAACTTAAAATAAGCTATCACATATTAATAAGATGCTTAAGCAATTAAGGAAAATAGTGTTGTTTCTTAAGGAATTAACAGAGTTCAGGTATAATTACCTGGCTTTTAATATCTTGCATGCATAGCTTTCTAGGCTCCAATCACCAAAAAACCCTCCCTCCACCTGACATGAATGGTTTCCAAGAGGGAACAAATCTGTTTCACAAACTTCTGTTTCAAAGACTCTTCAATGTTTTCTGCAACTTCTGATTGTAGTATCTCCATACGAAATAAGATCCGCAACTCATGTCTTTTCAACATCAGGGAAAATGTCAAGAAATTAAGCCATGGGCAGAGTTTATTATAATAATCTACAATCTACCACACAGCAAATAAAAGTCATGTTAGCAATAAATAAGACACAAAAGTTAAACATTGGTAAGTTAAAATAAAGGATACTCTCTAACAGCTCTGTCTGAATTAGATTTTTGAGATTTTAAATCAGATGCCTGAAGGGATGGATCATTGCTTTTGTGCTTTGCAGTCAAGTCCTTGGGATCTCTTAGTAAAAGTTTTACAAGTTCAGCAGTAGTAAGAAAACCAGCTTCTTGTGAGTGTTTTTGACTCTCAATAGTAGTTTCAGTATGAAGTCTTTTATTTAACCAATATATAGACGAATTTACAAGTCTCTGCGCGAAATCTGCTAAATCTACTCCTTCAGATTCAATTCCTTGTTGAATCATATTGGATAAGTCACTCAGAAAAGCTTCAGAAGTTTCTAGCTGAAACTCACAAGCAGCTTCCTCATCCTGTACCCCAGAAGCTTCCATCAAGCAATTTCCTCCACCTGACGCACATGAAGAAATTGGTTGCTCACTTTTTTCGTGCAAATCAGTCAATCTGTGATCTATTGATGAGAAAAAATTTAGATTACACGACTTTAAACTTACTAATTGGACCCAAATAAATTAATAAACTACTTGTATTATATACACAATAAAAGACAATGCAACAATTTTTAAAGATTTCTCACAATTTGAAGAGAAATATAAATAAATATTCGATAGAAAGCTTACAATTCACACTCAAGACTCACTAAAAATAGAAAGATTTATTCTTTTGGAAGATGTCTAACCCAAATACAAGGGAGGATAATTATAGTCCTCCCCACGCAATCTACACCATATAAATATTAAATTAAGAAATAATTATAGTTATACACTTCTCCTAAAATCTCATTTCTACATTATTCTACAATTTTTCCTTAAAAATATCTTTATTTTATATTTGTTGAGAAGCTTGACGTTTATTTTTCTTGGGCTAAAATAAAACAAATAGATCGGAATTAATGTGCAGGATCTATTTCTTTAAGAATCTCTTGCTTTGGCTTGATTCCTCTTCTAAAATTATATCAGAACAGCTAGACCTCTTCATCTGCTTCATCCAGCATTTCAGAAATTTCAGTTTTTGCATCCACTGCCAAAGCAAGCATCTTCAAGTTTCAACTCAGAATGTTCAAATGCTGCCTTACAGAAGGCAATCCATGGGAGATCCTGAAATAACCCAGAATTCCTTTTGCTAGATCTCTTCAATCGATCACCTTCAGAAAAATGGTTAATCACATCTTGGGGCCCTTGAAGATGATTCATATTAATCCCATCCGTCTTCTCTCTAGCATATCGAGACATATTTGCTCTATCAAACTCATGCATGATCTTATTAGAGAAAAACCCATCATCTATAACAAATAGCAGAGCTGAAGAAATGGTAAAAGGCTTTAAAATTCCAGTACAGGAGACACTTCTTTCTTTTGCAAGTGACACTAAAGCCCAGTAACCTTCCCTGTAGAGAAAACTCAACAAAATTTGCCAAATGGGTATGGATTTTCTAGGTACAAACTCACCCAAATCCATTGCTAGCATTTCAGCAAAAAATTCCCCAGATTCTTCTTTTCGATCTTTCCCAGGTTTTCCTGAAAGTTCTCGGACAAGAATTGGATCAGATAGGTGCCACTTGAAACTCATTGTTCTTCCACAAGGACTTAACCTGAAATTTCTGTGTACTATCATCAAAATGTTCCCACCACTGTTTTTTCAATTTACCTGTTTTTATTTGTGAACCCATTTCAATGTCTTCCACAGCATACAAAATATCACTATCAGCTCTAATTCTAGGCAGAACTTTCATATCAACCAATTCAAGATCAAAGCATTTGCATTCCAAAGGTTTTTGAGCTACATCTAATATTTCAAGACTTAATCGCATATTGACCTTCTTAAAGCTTTCATCACAACAATAAGTACCAGGTGAAATCCCAATTTTAGGATAAATCAACCCAAAGGGAACAAGAGCAGATCCAAGAACAATAGAATCTGTTGAAGAACACCCCCATCCCAAGCTCCTAATTCCAGCCATTTCTCATTTCAACTTTGCCCTCACAACCTTCAATTTGAGACCTGACATCAACCCAACTAATCTGAACATCCCTACTAACCAAAGCCTTCTTCACGTAGTGTCTCAGGGTGAATAAAATAACGAGTTATGCAGATCAGATGGTTACAGAAGCAGAGGTAAACAAGTAATTGGGTTGAATGTTTTCTCAGCATTTGAGTCTTGACTCTTTATTTCCTGTATCGTTGATTTATTTTCTTCCAACTTTTAATTATGCATTAAGCAGATGGAAGCCTAGTAGATTCTATTTTGTTGATGAAATTGTGATTTATAGGATTATAACACTCAATGATTGTTGGCTAATTCTCCACCACATGATTTCATTATTATCCTGCGGATTGTGATGGTAATGCTTGACATAGAAAAATGGGCAGTTTCACCTAATATGTTGCACAATCCTTGTTTTTCGTTACTAGGAGTTAATTCAAGAACTAAGACACACAGTTTCTACTTATATTTAACACTCTATACACCACAACCAACTAACTAATATAAGAACCTTCCTTACACATGCACAAGCTTTCATAACAAACCTATAACTACTAAAACGGAATACATTCTATACAATTTGATAACAACTTCTTCAAAGCGCGTCTTAGTAGGGATACCTTTATTAGGATAAAGTGTAATGTTCGGTTTGAGCATGAAAGAAGCCGCTGAAAATGGCATGTAGCCCACTTCCCCTCTGCTGGTAACTTAATAAACAAAAGGGCAGAGACAGGTGTTTTGAACTCTACTTACTTGGTTAAAGAATATGGGTATTTTTTTTTTTTCCTTTCTTTCTGAATTAAGTGATGGGCTATACATTAGAATACGTGATTCACACAATTACTCATATAAATTAGATGTAGAAAACTATTGTCTCATTTCTTGCTTTCATTCTTGTACTGAGCAGGATTACTTCTCCAAGTGGGGTGAGAGTGGTGAGGTGGACCTGAAGTATGACCTTGAGCATCTTATTATCTTAATAGCCAGCAGATGTCTCTTGGGATGAAAAGTTCGTGATAAGCTTTTTGATGATGTTTCTGCTTTGTTCCATGACCTTTGACAATGGAATGCTACCCATTAGTGTCATTTTCCCATACCTGCCAATCCCGGCGCCCATGTGATCAGGCACGTAAGAAGCTATCGGAAATCTTTGCAAACATCATTGTTTCACTTAAACAAAGTGGAAAGTCGGAGAATGACATGTTGCAGTGCTTCATTGAATCAAAGTACAAAAATGGTCGTCCAACAGCTGAAAATGAAGTGACTGCTTTGCTCATTGCAACTCTTTTGGCGGGACAGCACACTAGTTCTGTCTCTTCCGCTTGGACTGGGACCTATCTTCTCTGCCACAAGGACTACTTTTCTGCTGTGTTGGATTGGATGAGCAAAAGAACCCGATGAAAAGCATGGCAAGAAGGTTGATCATGATATATTTGTCTGAGATGGATGTCTTGTACCGATCTATAAAGGAAGCCCTAAGACTCCACCCTCCATTGATTATGCTTCTGCGCAGCTCACACAGTGATTTTAGTGAGCATACCCGATGAGGGAAAGAATATGACATTCCAAAGGGCCACATTGTTGCCACATCACCAGCTTTTGCTAACAGTCTTCCACACATTTTCAAGGACCCAGAAAGATATGATCCTGACAGATTTTCTGCTGGTAGAGACGAAGATAAGGTGGCAAGGCCATTCTCATACATTTCCTTTGGAGGAGGCAGACATGCACATGGCTGCCTCGGCGAGCCCTTTGCATTTCTGCAGATAAAAGCAATTTGGAGCCATTTGCTTAGAAATTATGAGTTGGAATTGATATCACCCTTTCCTGAAATTGATTGGAATGCAATGGTTGTAGGTGTCAAAGGGAAGGTGAAGCGACGCGAGCTTTCTGTAGAATAATTCCAATGGCTTTGCAAGTGATTCGTACTTCTCAGTTTAATGGTACACAGGCATGTATCTGATATTATTTTTTGATGTGGCCTTGATTCCTTTTGATGTTATTGCTGTTAATATGTTTATTGTGCTAGTTTTAGCTGCATTAAGGATTTTTTTTTTGTTTTGCTTTTCTGATGCTTCAGCTGTGACTCTCTCTACCAAGTAAATAAAGTTACTTTATTGAAGAAGATAGGAGCTTTAAGGGGCCAGTGGGAAAGGAAAATACTATTGATCTAGTTATTCAATGCTTTCATTTGTAACTCCCTTGAGTAAAAAATATATATATATACAGTTCATTTATAATATAAAAAAAAATGAACATATATTTCTTTTCTTAAGAAGGATTTAAAAATAAAACTTTATATATAAATGAGAATTATTCCATACAATTAAATCAAAATATTATCTATTACATGATTCTCGTGTTTTAGGGGTGTTCTATTATATCACTTGCCAATCATATTCTAATACTGATTGTATATTTTGAGAAAATATTTGAGAGCATCATACGTTTATGTGTATTTTAATGAAATCTAATTAATTAGCAGCAACAATCCAATGAAGCAACTTGAGCACACAAAAATCAGCTGGCTCCTCCACCTTTGGGGCCTTATAAAATCAATGTGGATGCTTCAGTTGATATAGCATATGGGGTTGTTGGATTGGGTTGTATTACTATTATCCAAAATGAGAGGGATGAAGTAATGGGAGCTCTCGCGAACAAGAGAAAAAGGCAATAATGTTGGCTGCAAATTATGGACTATTTGGTATTGTTTAAAATTCAGGTTAAGCATTAGTTTTGATAATGTTACATGAGAGTTTGACTGTATGCAATATGTCAATATTACCAATAATGAAAATTGTTTGCTGTTAATGGAAGAGCATATTGTAGAAGTTATTCAGTATTTGATCTCTTAAACTCAATTTTTTTCTTGTATTTTCTGTCCAATTTTTTTTTTGTATTTTCTGTCCAAAAAGAGCTAACTTTGTTATTTATAATATGGCCAAATATGTCATTACTTGCTTAGATTATGTTGGTTGAATTGTTTCTAACAAAGGATTTACTTGCTTCTAAATAAATAAAATGACCTTCTTGTTCTCAAAAAGAAAAAAAAATTAATGCTCATATATATATATATATATATATATATTCACGTTGGTGGTGTTCACTACTTGTGTTATATAGGATTAATCTAAGTTTTGTAATTTCTATCCGTGCTAATTGAAAAATACCAAAAACTTGGAGACAAAAAATTAAAAAGGAAATATCAAAGTGCCATCCAATATATATTCATCTTGATAAACAATGCAGAGAAACGCAAAGCATCAAAGACCCCTCAGCCTACCGTGGATAATCCTATGAGTAACGTCATTAAACTACATACACTAGTTTATAAGTTTAAGGGGGTAAAATAACCATAATTATGCAGAAAGATTCCTTTGACGATAGTCTGAGGTGCTAGCCAATGTTGATACTCTCAAAACAAGACCTTGATTCGGGTAAATAGAGTATAGCAGGCGTTACTCCGTCTTCCTCCGAAGAGTTGTTTTTTTGTTAAAAAAAAAATCAAAGACCCCTCAGAAGCTAGAAAAACATGATAGGCTGCCACTGCACATCATTACGTAACTCTTTAATGTTGTCAACAATTAAAAGATACGTTGTAGTGCTTTTTTTATTTTTTATTTATTTTAAAAAAGGTAAATTGTGAGCTTTGGGTCTAGCATACATTTAAATTGTAAGTTAATATTTTCTAAATTAACAAAAATATGTCTAAAATTGTGATTTGTGATAACATAAAAATCATTAAAATATCATTTAGGACTAACAAACAAGTACATAGGAATTTCGACGACCTCGCTAAATAGATATGTAATATGTTACATATAATGACAGAAATGTATGTAATATTCAACATAAGTATGTTACATATAACGACAGAGATATATGTAAAGTATTACATATAACGACAGAAGTGTATATAACACTTAACTAAGATTGATATAACATGTTAAATAAAATGACTAACGTGTAAGTAACATCTTATATATAGAATAAACAAAATGATAAATGACAAATCTCATCATTTTATCGCTACTTATCATCCTCTCTAATCCTGTCTGCTTTTTAAAAAAAAAAAAAAGCAAATAACAAACAAACAAAAAAATTTAGTATTAAATTACACTACATCAAAATTAAACTTGGGATAAAAACCACAATTCCCTACAAAACATGATATGTCTTGTACTATGTTTAAAAAAAAGAAATTTTTTTTTTTCAAAATGCAGGCCAATTTCATTAATTTTGCGTTATTCAAAATACTAGTGTCGTACCTTCATTCATAGTATAAAAAGAAGAAGTGCAAGTGTCATAAGTTAATCTTATTTTCGTTTCAGTGGCAATGGTGTGAGGATGAAGTCTTTGGTACTCACTTTTACCAAAACTCATGATTTTTATGCTGAGTTTCTCCTAAGTCAGCGATGGAGACCAAATCGTTGTCTCTAATGACTCATCGACCAATCTGCAATTATTGGTGATTCCACTATCGTCCTCAAATGACTTTTTGTGACTTCAACTTCACCGGTAAGTTTTTATTCTAAAATTTATCATTTATTTTTTTAGAAAACGAGGGAAAAGTAAGAAGATTACAGCTTTTTGAGTTGGTTTGAAATTTTAGTAACTACTCAACACGAACTATAGTAAGATATTTTTCTGGATTGGGCAGAGACAAGAAAGAGAGGAAGAAAAAAAAAAAAGGGCAAACAAATTTTTGGAACTGAAAGTGAGTGAACCAAAAACTAAAAAATAAGGGCAAAGTAGTAAACTCATAATTTTAAAATGTTGTTGAGTGAGAAAAGAAAAAATAAAATGTGTAGTGAAAATGATGCTATATTATGTTAAAAAATCGGTACATTGTAGTTGTTATTCAAGCTGTGGTACTTTTAGATGCCCATGCATGAGGCCCATCATCCTATATGAGAAAATTTAAGTTTCCCTGCATGATTACTATAATTTAGTTTTTTTTTTCTTTTTTTCTTCATTTTATTTCAAATAATAATTATTATTTTAATAGTAAAATCTACTTTGTTTACCGAATTGAGCAAAATTTTCTTATCTCCTTAGTTAAGGTGGAAATTAGGGGTGCTACTCATTCATGAGATCGAGGATTCAAACTTTGTTAAAGATAAAAATATGTTTTTGTCAAAAATCCAAGTATAATTCTTAACCCTTTAATCCCGTACCCAAAATGGGTACCTCTCTTTTTGAAAAAAAGAAAAGAAAAAAAACAGAAACCAAATTAAAAAGATAAAAAATACTACAATAATTGGTATTAAAAAATAGCACGCTCCAATTTTGAAAAAAATAACGTAATATTGATTCAAATCAACTAAATTGAAATGAAAAAAAAGAAAGAAAGCAAGTATAAAGTACAAATTGCAATCAAATTATAAGTAAAATTATAAGATTTAAATGAAAAGGAAGAGATTAATAAGTTGTAAAACGAGTAAAAGTTTTAGTAATAAATAACATACAGTATTTCAATTGTCTATTTTTTTTTTATAATAAAAACATATGAATTATTTATTAATTATATTTCTAAAATTAATACAATTAATATTGTTGTATAAAATTATAATTAATAAATTATTTTTATAATAATAATAATATAAATTATGATAATAATCATATCAAATAATACAAATTTAATTTAATTGAAATTGTTTTCTCTCATACCTAGTTACCTACAATAGTACAATACAATAAATTTTCTAAAAGAAATTATTATTAACAATTATTAGTCAATTTATACATTAATTAATTACTTTTGGGTTTTAATTGTTGGCTTACCGGCCAATAACACAAGTTATTGAACATAAAGTGTTTTAAAAAAAAAATTTAAATACACATAAATTTATTTTTTTTTTATATTCACATATAATATATTATAATACGTAATATAATTATTTAAAAACTAAAAAAATAATTCAAATTTTTAAATAATTATGTCAAATATCATAATATGATTAATATATGTGCAAAAATTAATATAAATTTATATGACTATTGTTAAGGGCAGAGCCAAAAAAAAAAATTTAAAGGGGGTTAAATTTTTTTTTTAATTTTATACAAAGTAAAAATTAGAAGGAGTTATAATAAATTATACTCAATCTAACACTAAATTTTTTCATGTTATATTATAATATAGACATAGAGTTAATATATAATAATTAACTTATAACGAAAATTAAACATAAATATAACAAGTTAATAAGTATGAGTATCATTCATGAATAAAATAAATTTATTAACTAAAAAATCTAAGCAAATAAAAAGCTCAATCAAATACATTAAGATTTATAGTTGTTAAAACTAAAACTAAAATAAACATATGAAAATATAAAAAGTAAAATATGATTTATAATTTTAAGCTTGAGACTATATTTAAAAATATATGTTTATAAATAATATAAGAATGTCTAATAATAATAAAAAATTTATATAAATTTTTTTTAAATAAATTCTAAAAGATTATTAAAATAAAATGTCAAATAATATAATATTAGATAAAGTTAAAATTTAGATTGAAATAAAATATAATAAACATAAACTTAAAAGCTTTAATATGAAGCTTATCATATACTTATTTTCTTAATTTTATTTTTATAATGTTGAGTTTAAAAATATTTAAAAATTATTTAGATTATTATATTTAAGAAGAATTTTTATATAGTATATTATTCTAATTTTATTTCTGTTACTAATAGTTACCAAATACATATATATATATATATATATATATATATATATATATATATATATATATTTAATTATTTTATTTACAATTCGTATCAATTTTATTCATATGTATGTTAAATATTGTTAATATATACTAAAATATGTATATAAAAAATAGACATAATATATTATTATAAATAAAATATTTATTTAATACTAAAAATATACACGTAATTAATTTTTTGTGAAAAAGTTAGATGGAGTCACAGCTCCTATGTATATCCGCCTCTGACTGTGACATTTATCTTATTAAAAATTAATTAACAGTAGTTGGATTAGACTGATAATAAACCAAGTTATGAAATTAATTTCATTGTTACTAGAGAGCAAGCTCAAGACGTGAGTTCAAAATTTATCTGTTTGTAAATATACATGTGAGCGTATTATATATAAAAAAAAAAAAAAAAATGGAAGGAATAAAACCTAGATAGGTTTGACGGTTGGCTGCCCCCATTAATTAAAGATTTATGAAACAGGTAAGGAATATATTGTAAAGAGCCAACATGCCACTTTGTTTATGTGGTTTTGGACTTCCCTGTCCCTGCCATGAAACATTATCCAAATTAAAACTCTTATGAGATTTAACTCCAACCGTAAATATATATACGCAAGGTTGAGATATATGGATCGTGGAATTTTTTCATTGGAATTAAATTTTAGCAAATTCAAGGTTGAGATTACTATAAACCCTTATATGCTTAACTTTTAGCAAAAGGATATGTCATATTCAATAATTAAATAATAGAGCCACAATTTAGGGCAAACTTTTAACCCATTTTGTTCGTCATCAATCACTGTGAGTGGAGGACATTGGATGCATTTATATCAAAGTTCAAAATATTCCATATCTATTTTTATTTTATTTTTTGGTCAGAAAAATATCCAATATATTTGACCAAGTAACGTACATCGGTATAGGTGAACAACCCAATTAATATTTTTTACAAAATACACGCTTTATGGACTAATAAATTAAGAAACAAATGTATCTAAGGTTATTTAATTATGTCAATTAAAATAATTTAATTTATTTATCATTTTTTATAATAATTTAATCATTTTATTATAAAAAAATAATAATAATACAATGATAAATGATCAAATTTAAAATTTTATTTTTTTACCAATTTTAAAATAATTATTGTTTAATTTTAAACATAATTTATAAAATTAATAATTAATAATAGTTAAAAATAAAATAAATTAATCATGTATATTTATATTGTCACTTATTTAAAATAAAAAGTTTAAATTATTAAAAAATTATAAAATGATTAAATTTCACTTTTTAACATAATTAAAATACAGGCAATCACTTACCCATAAATCAATAGCTTTTATCTCCCCCATTTTCTCCTTGATTGAGTGGATTTTCTTGAACCTTTAATAAAAAATAATACTCATAAAATTTATAGTAATAAAATTAGTAATTTAATAACATTAAACGTTTAATTTGATCTTAAAATATTAAATGAGTCTAAATTATCGACGTTCAATTCTAATTAAATGGATGTTAAAAAAAAAATGACATATTAATTAATTTTTTTAATTATGAAAATATAAGTTTGAACATAATAAGTGCTAATTTTGTTATTACAAATTTTAAAAGTGCTAATTTTATTGTTTTATTAAAATAAAAATCATTTAAAAATAAATGAATATGAATATGGTTGATCGCCAACTTTGAGAAATAAAGAAACTAAACTCTAAACTATACATTTCACGCTCCACAGATTGAATGAATTTTGTCTAAATTCAAAATAACAATATTAATTTATTTATTTTGGAACAAAAAATAATTCTTCGGATGAAGAAGACGGAGTAATCTCGCTATACACCATTCACATAAGAATATGTATATATTTGGTAGGTCACGAAGATGGAAGAAGTTATTACCTTGTTCCGGTTTTACCCCTGATCATAATTTGTTTTTGCTCGCAAAATATAGTGTGATGGCTTATTATATTTTAATTTATGTCTCGCATTTTTCTGTGTAGTGCTTCTTTCTTCGAAGAAATAGAAAGAGAGTCCAAAAGGCTCCAAATTTTCATGGGTGCTTCGATCTATGTTCTCCTCACTTTCAAATAAATCTCATAGAATACAAATTAAACCCATGTAAGCATATTTTTAATATTTATCCAAAATTTCAGTCCTCGTGTCTCATTTTTAAAACAATAACGAATTTTATAATTATTTTTTGCTTCTGATTCATATTTTCGAGCCTATTCATCTTTTAATATTCGTATTTGCAAATTGGTTTTGCTGTGTGTTAACCTTATTTTTGCGGAATTTCGATTCCTGTTTGTTCTCTATAATTACTTTTGATTTTCGTTTGCCATCCATGTTGGGTATATATTTTTTTTGTATAGCTGTTATATTGTCGTTTGGTTTAATCAGTTTCTGCTATACTGATATTAGTTTTTGTGTTTTTCTTTTAGTTATTTATTGGGTTGCTTGGCAAGGAGCATATAGATTTTGGCACATTGTCTTGGACATCAAATGCTGATTTTTTGAGGATGGGTTGAGCTGGAAACTATAATGGGTAGCTTCAGTGAAGAGGAACAATATCGATTTTTTGATGCTCAAAGAGACGTTGCATTTATTTCTGATGCTAACTCTGATACTTCCTGCTCAAATTATTGTTCCACCGATTGGGTTCCGGACAGTATATATCATGACGGATGGATTCGGAGTCCAAAAGGCGCTGAAGAGCGTAGGGATATTTTTTTTAGGTGGATGGGATTGAATTCATATCAAATTCGTAGAGATAATTCAGTAGACATGAAAGGTGATGATCAGAGTAGTGGGGCAGTTTTGAGAACTACTAGTTCTGGAAACGAGTCCAGTTCAAGTCGGTCCCTGGAGTCAACTGTGTCTAATAGTAGTTCTGATGCATCAGGGAATTCGGTAACAACGGAGAAATTTGTATGCAGAGATGGGAAATTGGTGTACAAAGGGGATTGTAAGGTGGAGCACTCAGAGAAGATTAAAGAAGGTCACACGGCAGATTTGTGTTGTGGGTTTGTTAGAGAGTTGGAGGCTCCTCTTGCCTCTCCCTCTTCTCAACAAGTGAGTGAGAGAGAGGCAGAGGATGCAAACGGCTTGGTGGGGTCAATGAAGAGAATTAAGAAAGGTTGGGTTAATAGATTGCGTTCACTGTCATGCATTTTAGATGGGCAGGGAATTGCTGATAAATTCAGGTTTAAGGAGGATTATACATTTCTTGAGTTTAGGGCTCAAAGAGTTAAGGTTCGCCGATGCAGGAAGCGTTCAAAGGAGCTGTCTGCTCTTTATATTCAGCAAGATATCCAAGCTCATGAGGGTGCAATTCTGACTATGAAGTTTAGTCCTGATGGGCAGTACCTTGCCAGCGCTGGTGAGGATGGGATAGTGCGAATTTGGCAAGTGGTGGAGGACGAGAGATCTAGTGAGCTTAACATTCTGGAAATAGATCCATCATGTTTATACTTCACTGTCAATTATCTATCAGAACTGAAGTTTGTGGATCTGGATAAAACTGTTAAATCAACAAGCCTAAGGAAAACATCAGATTCAGCTTGTGTTATTTTTCCACCCAAAGCATTTCGAATATTGGAGAGACCATTACACGAGTATTATGGACACACCGGTGAAATCTTGGATCTTTCATGGTCAAAGAATAATGTTAGTAATAATTTTAAATATAGCAGTACATTTTCACGAATAGAAGCACTCAAGCAAAATGGTTTTTAGATTTGTGGATGGGGTAGCTATTAAACTTTTGTCATTCTTTCTTCTGTTTGTAGTATCTTCTGTCTTCATCAATTGACAACACTGTTCGTCTGTGGCAAGTGGGATGTGATCACTGCCTCAAAGTTTTCGCCCATAGTAACTATGGTATGCCTCTGATTTTTCTATTTCCTTGTCTTCTTTTTAGAGTAGCTGAGAGATTAGAATAGCCAGGTTGATTTTATCTTTCAGTTGCATCCTTATCTGCATAAAGTTTCTGCCTCATGGAATTTCATTGTTTGATGTACTGCAGTAACATGCATTCAGTTTAATCCTGTGGATGCTGATTACTTCATCAGTGGTTCAATAGATGGAAAGGTTCGTATTTGGGGAATACCTTGTTGCCAAGTTGTTGATTGGTTTGATATAAGGGAAATAATTACCGCAGTGTGTTATCGCCCAGATGGACAGGTTTGATGATTTTCTTTTTATTCTATGATACAGCACGGACTTGGATGTTCCTCTGTTTTTTGTTTACAAATTTTACATCATGATGCAGGGTGGAATTGCTGGCTCTATCAAAGGCAATTGTCACTTTTTCCATCTCTCAGGTATGCTTTTGATATAAAGATTCTTGATCTTGTCCCCCTTGCATGTTTTATTTTGTAAGAATTGAGAATTAGTGCAAGATATTTTTGCTGCATACTCTTTGCAAAAAGTAAAAAGAATATGAACCGAGCCATGACCCTTATGAGCTATACACATACATCTGTTTTGTTAGCTTTTAGTTGAAACACAAGTTACTTTCATCTAATTACCACTTCTATGTGGCAAAAGGGACTTTTGAATGAACGGATCTTTGAGATGATACTGAAATGGTTTTACTTTAAATGATACTCATTTGGGTTCTTTACCTTGTCAGTTAATCAATTACAACAAGATGCATTAGTGTGCTTGCACAATAAAAAGAAGGCACCTTGCAAAATGATAACAGGCTTCCAGGTAGGTTTTAATTCATTTTCTGCTTTTGATAGTTACTATCTTGTTTTCTTGACGTGCTACATAAATTTATCTTTTCTTGTGGCTTTTTATTTCTTTTATTTTATCAGTTTTCTCCACTAGACTCGAGCAGAGTAATGATTTCCTGTGCTGATTCCAAAATCAGGGTTCTTCAGGGGCTTAATGTAATTCAAAAGTGTCAAGGTATGTGAATCTTTTTCTTTTGCTAAGGAGGCATGTGAATCCTTTTGCCCTCTTTTCACTAAATTTTATGCAATCTTGCCTTTTAATGTTGTTGGATTATTTATTATTGTAGAATTCTTGTTGTCAGTCCTTAGCGTCATCTTGATTAGATAGTCTACAAAATTTACATTCTCTCTTATGATTTATACCATTCCTTAAAGTATCCCTTTGTTCTGTGAAGGACTACGTAATGCAGGAAACCATTTGTCTGCATATTTCGCTGCAGATGGGAAGCACATAGTCTCAGCTTGTGAAGATTCTAATGTATATGTATGGAATTGCAGTGATTCAGACGAGACTCTGTTCTCTCAAGCAAAAAAGGTTAAGTCTTCGGAGCGCTTCTATTCCTATGCCTCTGTTGCGATACCCTGGAATGGTATGAGACGTGACAACACAGAGAATGGAGGCCAAATTCCTGTTGCAGAAGAGAGACTATCAGAAACTCTGCCTTTGTCTTCACCTCCTTCTTTTACAATGAGTCAAGAATTTATTTTGGAACCGTTTTCCAAGGCGTCTGCTACCTGGCCTGAGGAGAAACTTCCTCCTTCAATTCCATATACCAAGTCAACTAAAGTACATAAATCTCAACTGAAATTTCTTAAAACTTCTTTCCAGAACACATCCAATTCTCATGCATGGGGTCTGGTTATTGTGACTGCTGGTTGGGACGGACGGATTAAATCATTTCATAATTATGGGTTACCATTATATCTATGACGTTCATGTAACTTGGCATGGTTTTCAGAATGTCATTCCTGTACCTGCACTGCCTCTCTATGGCTGACTGCATTCTAAAAGTAACTTACATACGAGAATTGACGTCCAATTTTGGGCCGCCTGAACAGCCATGGCAGATTATGAATTCAGATTTTTCTTGTAGGGTTATGCTGTGTAGATCTTGAAAATTCACTTGATTTTTGTTCAATCATCCCACAAGTAACTGTCTAACGGAGGCCAATTTGGGATATTTTCTATGCCTTAATTCGATAAGAGTCTAAGATTGTGATTGGAGTTCATTTGAGAAAAAAATGGGGGTAAGTCGGGCATTTATATTTATGTTGGCCTGTCTACATGATTGAGTTGCTGGTCTGCCATGTTTAGTCAGTCTTCAATTGTTTCTCCAATTTTGCAAGCAAGTCGTCTACATTTCAGATGCACCTTATTGCACCTATGGTCGAGCTTTCCTTGGTCATACGCTTCAAGCACCGGTACCGTTATTTTGATGTAAGGTGTGGCATGGATGAGATGTCCTATTAGTCCATGATATTACACAAATTTTTTGAGTCTATCTTATCTTGTTTATTTTTTTATTTTTGGATTGGGATGGTACATAGTTCTGAATGGACCTAAATGAGAGAAATAAAACAGAATATTGCACTGCTGTAGTTGCTTTTTAATTTTTTTTTTTTTTAATATCATTTTTCCATAATTCGCATTTCTACTACATTTTGTTATATTGATTTTACATATTTGTTTTTATACATCTATTTTAGACACTTCTACTTAGGGATGGACATGGGACGGACGATAACGGTTTTTTGTTATATCTGTCCTTGAAATTAAATAATTAATTGTGTAATCGAAACTGTCCGAAAATTGCTCTGGTTCGAGTAAGGGTTATAACTGGACGAAGATTTGGCGGGAATGGGTACAACAAAAAAATTGTCCCATATTCGATGCAAAAAAAAAAAAAATCAACACATATTTAATAAACAAATACATTTATATGTTATAATATATACAAAACAAAAAGTGATCTGGTAAGTATAACAAAGAGTGTTGGCATTGCTACCCCAATTTTGAGTCTCTAAGTAAGTATTTTGTTTGCAAAATATATTTCGAGTATGAGTAGATACGATTTTATGTATAACCGTCCCCGATAATTTATATTTGAATATTATCCGTCTTCAAAATTAGCGGATATTAACCATGGTTACCCATGGTTACCCAAACCCGCGCATAAATTGCCCGTCCATACTTCTACCTCTTCTTGTAGCACGCTTAATACAGATCCATTTTCTCTTTCATCTCTACACTCACCTCTCTAAAGTTGGTCATGTTTTCCGATTTTGATGTCGATGAAAATGGTCGCCGAATTCTAGTCTTCATTTTCAGATGCTTCGTTCTTTCATCTTTCTTTTCTTTCTATCTCATCAATATTTCTTCTCTTCATCATTTTTAGTTGATTTTCGACCACGGCAACAGAATCTTATCTTGTAATCATGGTTTCTTTTTCACTTTGTAAATTGTGAAATGCAGAAACAAGACTGAAGAGAAACACAAAAACTTAACTGGTTCTAGCTACTTAGGAGAAGCAAAGAAGGAGAAAACAAAAAGATAATTTGAACAAGAAAATGCAAATAAAAATGGTGAGTAATAGATAAATTTCTTATGACGTTCTCATGGCTCTGGTTTCAAATTTTAATAGTAATAGTTAAATTATTTTTATTGCTCATTGAACTAAGTATAATTTTTTTTTAGGTTTTCAGTTGCTTTACGATTCCTTGTCTTGAAAGTATCTATTTTGTCTACATTTTATCAGATGTATTAGACTTATGGCTACGTCATCGGATTTTGTAATTGTCTTAATCAAATATCGAATTTTTGGGATATGTTAAATATTTGGTTTTATTCAATCTTTGATGATATTAATCATGTTGGTCCAAATTTTTTTTTTTTTTTTTAAGATTATAATTTCCAATTTCTCTTTGAATTTCTTTAACTTGTTATATTCATCCTTATTTTTATATATAATGTATTACATTTACGAATAAAATATTCACCTCTATCTTTATATGTAATATAACATGTTATATTCATATCTATTTTTACATATAATATATTATATCAACTTTATCTTTATATATAATATGCTACATTTATCTCTAATAAAATCACTAAAGTTTCAATAATAATATAACATATTACATTAAAAAATATTTTGAATCTGTCATATTACATCTAACTTTATATTTGAAGATAATATATTATATTATTGTTTGTTGTAATTGTCGACGGTAGTTGTCAAAGCTTTAGTAGTGTTGTCTGAGTTATGATGAAATCGTCAGTGAGTGATTGGAGCTCTTATGAAGTTGTTTGCAGTGATTGCCAAAGATGTGATAGGCCTTGCCTTGTTCTATTTTATTAAAGTTATGTAAAAATATTTTTAGTCAATTTATTGAGTAATTTAATATAAAATTATGAATTTTGTGATGAATTGTTGCTAGTTTGAAAAAATTGATTAATTTATAAAAAATAATGTTATTTAGGCTAATTGTTGCTAGTAAAATTATAAAAATAATGAAAAAAGAAAATATATTTATTTATAATAATTATAGTTTAGTAGAGATAATTTTAAATAAAATAGGCAATTTTAATATATAAATTTATTAGTAATATTAAATAAAATATGAAATAAGATGTAAGAAATTATTTGAGATCTCTATTTTTAATGGCAGAATTTAATTCTATTGCACATGATTTTTAGGTCTAACATAATTCCAAAATTAGTCGAGTAATGGTCGTTTCTCAATTGTTATTTAATAATAATATATAGATGAAAAATAATGAAACACGATTATTTATAAACATAAAACACAATTATTTTTGAAGTAAAAGTTTAATAAAGAAAAATGTTGAAAGATTATTTTTAAAGTATTTAAATGAAATATGAAGGAAAAAAATGGTATTTAAATGAGATCAAAGAATTTTAAAGCATGAGTTAATTGGAAAGATTAAAAAAAATGATATAATTACATGTCTATGTCTTACCTTACCCACAATCCGTAAATTATACATTTAAGAAGCATCTCTTAATTGGGGGTTAATTAATTATTCTCTCTCAATACTTGCCTTCTACATCTTAGTAAGAAAAGATTATTCCCAATTCTGTCTCTAAAGCAAAGATGCCAAGATCTATTTAAATAAAAGAAACTAAGGTTTTTATAATGCTATATATATAAACAAAGTTCTCTAGGGTGTTAATCGTGTCGTGTTAGTCGTGTTTGTTTGTGTTCGTGTCGTATTATTTGTGTCGTATTTTCGTGTTAGTTGACACATTAAAAAATTTACTTGAATTTTTTTGTGTTACTTATTTATAATAGTAAGAAATAACAAAACCTTTAAGAACATAAAAAAATTATTGATCAATTCTTACTAAAAAAAATTTATGTCGTGTCGTATTTGGATCGTGTCGTGTCAGAAATTGTCACCCCTACTCATAACATGTAGTAGGCTTTAAACCCTTAGCAGCAAGATAGATATCTTCCAACTCCCTAACTCAAAGCAAAGCATCTAATCCTTATTTCTTCATCAATGGCTACCGGCCCCCATCCCACCATTATTTTCCATACCAACATCCTTCACAAATGGATATACATATTGCACTTCTTTCTTCCTCTATTTATTTCCTTCTTGCTCTCTCAACCTGCAGCTTCATCACAGGTATGTATGCTGTTACTTCGATATATGCCTACTATATATGTTTCAATGCTATTATTGATGTGATACTTCAAACTAATCAAATAAAATATAATTACAAAAATATTTTCTCTAAAATATATTAAATTTCTTCATGCTTTATTAATAACTATTACATAATGTGATCCCTGCAAAATATTATTTCATTATAAATAATTTTTTACCATTAAATTAGACAAATTTATAATCGTACTTTTTTTTTTTGCCCTTCAATTTATTAACTAGTGGTTCAAGGAGCAATTGGAGTCAACTACGGAACCATGGCAAACAATCTGCCTCCACCAGCTCAAGTAGCACAATTTCTGTTAGAATCTACAATTATCAATCGTGTTAGACTCTTTGATGCCAACCCTGAAATTTTACAAGCCTTTGCTCACACTGGAATTTCAATCACAATTACAGTCCCAGATGACGAAATTCCTCATCTTACCAATTTAAGTTATGCCCAACAATGGGTTCAAACCAATGTCCAACCTTTCACTCCTGCCACAAATATTGTTAGAATCTTAATGGGCAATGAAGTAATTTCCACAGCAAACAAGTTGTTAATTGCAAATCTAGTTCTTGCTATGCAAACCCTTCACATAGCACTTGTTAATGCCTCTTTAGAGGACAAAATTCAAATCTCAACTCCACACTCTTTGGGTATTCTCTCAAATTCTATCCCACCATCTTCGGGAAAATTTAGGCAAGGTTATGATACGCATTTAATTAAACCTTTGCTTAGCTTCTTGAGAGCTACTAAATCACCTTTTATGGTCAACCCATATCCATTTTTTGATTGCTTTGACAATAAATCACTTGATTATGCACTTTTTAGGCCCAATCCAGGTTTAGTTGATGAGAACACTAAACTTGTTTATGCCAACATGTTAGATGCACAATTAGATGCTGTTTTTTCTGCTATGAAACTTTTGGGCTTTGAGGATGTTGAGATTGTCATAGCCGAAACGGGTTGGCCCTCTGATGGAGATCCAACCCAAGTTGGTGTTGATATAGAAAGTGCCTCCGAGTATAATTCTAATCTCATCCAACATGTATCATCTGCTGTTGGTACACCGTTAATGCCAAACCGGACCTTTGACACTTACATCTTTGCTCTCTTCAATGAAGATCTCAAGCCAGGCCCAATATGTGAAAGAAACTTTGGGCTTTTTCAACCTGACTTTACCCCAGTCTATAATATTGGCATCCTCCGATCAACAGTAGTAGTCGCCGCCGCTGTTTCAAAACACTTTGATCCATCTTTGTTGATCATCCTCGTCGTCATCATATATATATTATTTGATTGGTTTGGTGCACATGACTTTAACATGCTACTTCGAATGATTTGTGAACAAAGCCCAAGGCCAGGCCCAATATTATAACCAATTAGCTTTTTTCTTTTTTAAAAACCAAAAAAAATTGATTGACTTGATTCCAACCAATTAATAGTTGAAATGAAAAAGCATAAAAAATCTTCTCCATCAAACCAAAAAGCTAAAACCAATCGGTTAGTCAATTGTCATCAAATGAACGCAAAGAATGGTGCCTACTCATCAATCCCAAACGTGTGATTTGTTTGGGGGTTATTAAGAAGTTTTCCAGACGATATTGATTATGTTATGTGAGCTAGCTAAACTTGGTGGGGCTTGCTATATTCCCAAACAAAGTCAGAGCCGCCATATGCCATGAACATGTAGCACGTACCAACTTGTACCTACCAAGCCGAACCGAAGCCGAAGCCATTACCATTATGATTTTGACTTCAAGCAAACCTGGAGCCATCACAAACGTAGATCCTCCTAATATATATTGATCTTATTCAGAGTTTTACAAGTCTTGTTTTATGAGTGACAAATCTTTTTTCATTTTAAGATGTCAGGTTAAGGAAGAGGAAAATATTGATGGCAATTTTGAGAAGGGGTGGGGTATAAATAGAAGACACCCTTCTAGACGTTCATTGTACATAATTTTTTTCATCTTGATTATAAGTCAGTTTATCAACAAACCAATTCATTTTTTAAGATTAATAAAATGTAGTTGATGTGGCCAATAGTTTAAAATGATATCAAACCATTAGGTAAACTACTTGTCCACCACATAAAATAACATTAGATATTATACCTTACGCTTGTTTCTTTCTTCTATCTTTTTCTTCTTGGAGGAAAAATCATCATCAATCATGACCATATCTAAACACGGTAATATGTGGCCTAATAATATAAAAAAAAAATTCTATTTACTTTAACTCGTTATTAAAATATAATCAATAATTTACGTATATTTGTAGAACATTATTGATATCTATATTATTATTTTGGTACCTATTTTTCATCCATATTATTAAAGAGTGTTAATTTAATATTCAAGTTTACTTATTGGTACCCTTTTTATAAAAAAAATAATAATATATTTATCCAAAATTTTGATCATATTATAATTTTAACATTTAAGATTATTTATTAATAAAAAATTATGTGATTTTTTTAATTATTAACAACAAAAATCGATCGGAAGAAATATGATTATTTTTAAAAACTCTATATAATTTTATAAAATAAGTAAAATAATTTTTTTGTAAAAATAAAAATAAATATTTTAGTGAAGGAAGTCAATATTCCTCTAAACAAATAAATAACAATATTTTCAAAGTTATAATACTTTATAGTTGCCCTCACCGATTTATTTTTCTGTCAACGATTAAAAAATTTCTCAACCAATTTTTTTTTAAGAAAACATATTGTTAACAAATAAAAAATTATCTTACAAGTTTGTAAGTAGTGTAATTATTTAAAAAAAATTAAAATTATTAATTATTATTTAGTGTAATAATATATGATTTTTTTTTGGGAATGAGAAGACATGAGTTTGAACTTGTAGGTGTATATGTCTATGTATTAGTAAGAAAATGTAACTTTAAAAAAAAATTATTACCCATATTTTTTTAAGAAAATAATAATAAATGTTAAATTATTCTTCTTCTTTTTTTATTAAAATTTTAAATTATTATTATTTTTTTGATAAAAAATAATATCAATAGATAAATTTAGTTATTAAATTAACGCATTTTTAATAATATAAGTACAATAACAAATATGCGTACACAAAATTATTCAACCCTTGAAAAACGATAAAAACAAGTATCGGTAACTAATTCATTAAACATTTGACTTTTTTTAATTTTGTCGATAAAATGGTACATAGTAAAATACAATTATCATTATTTCAATGTCGGAGGGTTATATGTTAGCAAAAAAACAAGAAAAAGAAAAGAAAGTCGGAGGGTTATAATTAGTAAAAGTACGAGTATTTCACTTCGTAGTGTTCATGTTTATATTTTCACCTCAAATACACATATTTAATATTATTAATAAATAATAAAAAACAGATAATACGTTAACAAGTTACTCCTTCAATGTGTCTTTTCCAATTCATTTTGTTCCCCACATCAAGGTGACAGAAATTGAACCTATGTCTTTCTGTACCCAAAAACATGTGGTTTAACCAAACTGCGCTATATCTTGTCTCACGCCCTGAGCATATATAGATGCACCCATTCGATGAAATCCTTGAAGCTACTCCCTACTCCCTCCCATGATTCACTGCTTTCCGCAAAATAGAGATAACAAACTCCTTTACCATTTGATTGAGCTACATTCACCCACTGTTGGTCAGGTGCATCATCCTCTTCTTTCTTATTTTATTTTCATCACAAATTCAATTTCTTTTAAACAGCTACACTACACACATATAATTAAAACTTGAATACCAACATTCTATAAATACAAAGGAACTGCATGATAGTCGTTTCAAATGAGTCGTGTTACAGCATTAATCAATACATGAAAATTTTAGTTAATTTTTGGTGTTGTTTATTAATAATGCTAATAATACCGAAAGTTGATAACGCAATTGAGATATATGTACGAAATCATATATTTAAGGAACAAAAATGTCGTAATTGTACATAAAAATTCTTTTGACGACAGTCTCATATGCTAATTAGTCTTGATATTCTAAAAAATAAAACATTAAAATAGTAAATGAAAATTATGTAGCGTTATCTCTTCTCTGAAAGGAGAAGTTGTTTTGTTAATATATATATATATATATACACTTTTTCTTCTATATCGTATCCTGTTTGTATTGTATTGCCATTTGAGACTTTTGTCTGGTACCCCTGGTCTATAAGCGTCCCGCATAGGATTGGAATAATAGTATCCAATGCGGACTTACCGTGAAATCAAACGTGCCGTTAGTTTTTAGAAAGAAACAAGAAAAACGTGAATGCTATCACTCCCTCAGTGCCTCCGCATATAATATAAGGGATCGCTCTGTTCCCTCCGGCGCACACGCTCTGAAACTTCATTGATTTTGGGCATTTTCTGCCAGATTTTCCAGAAAATACAATTTCCTTAGGGTTTTATCTCTAATTTTTTTTGTTCTCTCGATCCTAACACGACCTATTTCTAGGGTTTTGGTGCCTCCGTACAACCCTCATTTCCTTTCAGGGCTAGGGTTCTTGTTGTCACCGATATGACCATAGCCGAGTGGCAACCTCTCCTTCAATCGATCTTTCTTGGCGTCATTGTCTCTTTCCTTCTTGCCAAGCTCATCTCCATAGCCATTTTTCACAAAGAGGAAAATCTTTCACTGACTCGCAATCGCAATCGCAACCACAACGACAATAATAAATTTCGTCCGATATTCGAGACTCAAAATGATGCAATTTCCGAAGATTTCGATGCGGCACATGAGGCTGAATCTGTAAGTGCTGAACAAGGTAGTGTTAGGAATGAGAGTTTTCCTGTTAGTGATCACAGCAGTGAAGATGACTGGGAAGGAGTGGAGAGTACGGAACTAGATGAAATGTTTAGTGCGGCTACGGCTTTCGTTGCAACGTCTGCATCCGACAGGCTCTCCACACACAAGGTTTCCAACGATGTGCAGTTGCAGCTTTACGGTCTTTACAAGATTGCCACCGAGGGCCCTTGTAGCACTCCTCAGCCTTCTGCGTTGAAAATGACTGCTCGTGCCAAGTGGTACAACTCTATCACTACTCATTTCTTATCATAAGAGTGGGTGATTTGGTGTGTCATCTGCGTTTTTTCTGCTTGTTACTAAACGCATTAGTATGATTTTTGGGTTTTTGCCTGCATATGATATTAAAATTTTCATGAGTAATGCTAGGTAACACAACTTAAATGAGTCATGATAGAAAACTTACATGTAAAGTAATGATTAGGAATCATGACTTGCATGTAAAGTAATGATTGGTCAAATCATAAATCAATCCATAAATATGACATGGAATACAATAATATATATTCAATTAAATTTTGACACATAAGAAGTGATGATAGAGTCAATTCAATTTAGTAGTGATAATAAGTAGCATTTTTCAATTTTCATCAATTGGAATTCTTGGTTTTTCTCGGTTCGTGGTGAATTACATTATTTGATTTCCTTTTGATAATCAGGGGGACATTTTCCTAATGTATGTACTTTTAAATACTCTTTAAATTTTCTTTCGAGGTAGCCAAACTACTTTTTCATGATGTAAGTTTGAAAATTATTTATGATATGTTATTATAGGCAAGCGTGGCAGAAGTTGGGTGCCTTGCCTCCGGAGGAAGCAATGCAGAAATACATTGATATCACTACGGAATTATTTCCCTCATGGTTGGCGGGTTTGACTCTGGTCAGATCAGGGTTTTCTGTCCATCATCTGGCTTTGAATTTAGATATCCTAAAAGTTTACTTATTTTATAACTGATACTTTTTGCTTGCTTTTTCCTTGTCACTTAATTACCGTGACTAGAAAAGCAAAGAACGAGATGGTGTCGCATCTACTACAGATTCTAGTAGACCAATGGGACCAGTCTTCAGCACCTTTGTGTATGAAGAAGAGTCCGGGAATGATTTGTAAGCTTCTCAGCACTTTTCAGTTTAGAAGATTAAAGCACTGCCTTGCAGTAGGTTGCTTTCAATGTGGTTTTCATGCATTTTTCTTTGATGATTTGTACATATTCTTCACGTTGGATATTTTTCCCATGCATTTGCCAGCCCTGGCTTTCCTCGGGCTTTATGTGGTTGTTGCTGATGCACATTTATGAACCCATCTGCCTGTGTTTGTCTATCACCAAAGGTGGTCCATGAGGGCTGGCCATTAATATATTCTTTTGAGTTAATATGTTTTGGTTTGATGAATTCTAGTAAAATGTTGTAGAATTTCTGCATGCGTCCTTACAGAACACGTTTTCTGCTGACTGGTTTTTAAGTTAATTTTGAAATGTTTAAAGACATCTGTGGGGCATTTCCTCTCTGTATTATAAAGGAATACTGACATGAAAACCTAGTTTCTGTGTTCCAGTTGGTATAATTGAAACTAATGCTGGTGGCATTGCTAAAGGTATCCTGTTTTACTTGTCAGTATGATGGATGCTATTCATGCATTTGCTAGAGAAGGGGAAATGGAAAATTTGCTAAAATGCATCGAAAGTGGCACGGTGGTGAATTCAAAGGGTTTGTTTTACTTTGCACGTCTCCAATTTTGTAGAAATTGTTAAGATTAATGCCATTGTTAGGTTTGATCAATATTTGTATGGTTTCTTTCATATTGGAAAGTAATTAAATTATAGAAATCTAATATTCTCAGAAATTCTCAGAAAGTGGCGCGGTGGTGAATTCAAAGGGTTTGTTTTACTTTGCATGTCTCCAATTTTGTAGAAATTGTTAAGATTAATGCCATTGTTAGGTTTGATCAATATTTGTATGGTTTCTTTCATATTGGAAAGTAATTAAATTATAGAAATCCAATATTCTCAGAAATTACTAAGATTAATGCCATTGCTAGATTTGATCAATATTTGTTTAGTTACTTTCTTTCATTTTAGATATCTATAATTGAGGTTTGAATTTGTAATATTCACTTTTAGGTGGCGAATAAACTTTTGCTCAAAATACATATGAAGCTCAAAGTGAATCGTAGAGAAGAAAAAGAAGGTTATTTGCTTGGTAGTTGCCTTTAAATGTTTTTTGATATTTATTGCAGATAGTGAGGGTCGTACACCATTGCATTGGGCTGTAGATCGTGGCCATTTCAATGTGACAGAGCTTCTTCTTAACAAGAATGCTGATGTCAATGCAAAGGTATAGAGTTATGACATTCTTGAAGGTAGGGGGTTGGGGCTGAGGCATGTAAGGCAGAAAGGGGGTCTAGGATCCTATTATTTCCCTGTATTTTACCAGCCGAGGTAAAATCCAGGAGCGTAGTTGTAGCTTCTGGGATTAGTTCTTAATTAAGGCCCAACTCTGCATAGAGCAAAATGATTTTCCTATAGGTTTCAGATTGTGTTTTAAAAGTGGTTGTCTTTTCATCAATTTGTCTTGCTGAACTTCTTTGTTTTGACATCTAAAGGATAATGAGGGACAAACCCCGTTGCATTATGCTGCCACATGCGATCGTAAAGACATTGCTGAGTATCTTGTCAAGCAAAATGCAGAAACGAATGTAAAGGACAATGATGGAAACACTCCTTGTGATCTTTGCGAGTCAAAGTGGACTTGGCTGCAAAGCAGTAAGGAATTAGATTAGCTGACTGTAGGTTTTTCTTTTCCCTTCAACTGAAGTAAATTTCTGGAAATCTGTTTTAGATGTAAATTCTGATGTGTTACCTATTAAATATTGAGTTATTCTCTTTGTACCCGTGGGCAGCAACTCATCAACATGTTCATTTGTTATTGGTTTTTAAATATAGGTTGCGCAATTAAATTAGGTGGGACCGGACCTCTGCATTTATAGTTTTTGTATTTTTGTTAGTGTGTATGCATTTAGAATGAATGAGTAGTGGGAACAGAGTTTTCAACAAAATCTTCTGCCTAGATGGCATACTGATTTTCATTTGTTATTGGTTTTTAAACATTAGTTGCGCAATTAAATTAGGTGGGACCGGACCTCAGCATTTATAGTTTTTGTATTTTTGTTAGTGTGTATGCATTTAGAATGAATGAGTAGTGGGGACAGAGTTTTCAACAAAATCTTCTGCCTAGATGGCATACTGATTTTCATTTGTTATTGGTTTTTAAATATAGGTTGCGCAACTAAGTTAGGTGGGACCGGACCTCAGCATTTATAGTTTTTGTATTTTTGTTAGTGTGTATGCATTTAGAATGAATGAGTAATGGGGACAGAGTTTTCAACAAAATCTTCTGCCTAGATGGCATACTGATTAGTGATTACATCATTTTATCCCCGTTTTGATATAGGAAAGTGAAAAATAAAATTCCATTTTGCTTGAAATGATCTAGTTGAGTTCATTCATTAATTGATTTACATATACTCCTATTGGATATAACAGATGCTATGAAGCCTATGATATTTGCTGTTTACGGATAAGGGTTTTAATGATACTTTATGTAGGAATTATCTAAAACAATTATGACAAAGAAAAGTTTTAGGGTAGATAATTGTTTTTAAGGCCAATAGTGGGGACTTTAATTGTGTTTATAATTTAATGATGTCATAAAAATAATAATCATGCAAACTTTTTCCACAAGCGATGTAATTTATCCCAATTTAAGGCAAAAATAACTGTAATTAAAATTTAATAACATGTAGATGACTTTGTTTAAAAAAAACTTGAAAATAAGCGTAACCTAAAGAAGTTCTTCGTATATCATTGTGAGCATTAAAAATGGTGAGTGAATGACACCCGTTGAATTTTGCGACCTCTCTCTCTTTCAGGTTACCCTCAGGTTGAGATTTCTAATTTGGTACAAATCAAACTGTGCTCCAATCTCGACCACGAATCAATTTCATGCTATATAAACCTTCAAGTTCCAAATTAATAATTGTTTTTCTTCTCCCACTCTGATTTGGTCTGATTAATTCAGAACAAACAGGGAGAAGAAAACCATTGCCTCTCTAAAAATACATGACGAAGGTGGTGGTGGTTTATGCCCTCCTGGCCACTGCCTTTGTCGGCTTCATCAGCTTTGGCCCTAGCAAACTTAGCAGACGCAACCATCTTGGTCTAAGTCGCCGTATCAGTTACAAATTTGAGGTCTCAAATTTCGATCCTCTTGTTGCAAAACTTGAGAGAAGTGCAGAGGAAAAAGGAGAATGGGACAAAGTTTTTCTCGAGCATTGGGAAAATGATATGGTTGAGGAGGAGGATGAAGAAGAATATTTGAATGATTATGGAAAGTTGAATTTTACCTTAAGGTTGATTACTTTGTTCCCTTTAGTAGATAACTCACCAAAGGATGGTGTGGTGAGTTTTAAGGAGCTAGAGGCTTGGATTACAAAACAGACCACGGAGAGATTGAATTATAGGACATACAAAGAGTTTGTAACCTATGACCAAAATAACGATGGCTTCATTTCTTTCAGGGAGTATCTTCCTCAATTTTCAGAACAAGATATTGGTATGTACCCAATATTTTCTGCTGATATATAATTGGATTATTTGTTGCTCTAAGAATAAGTGATTTTTTGCAGTTGATACAAAATTCACTAAATACTCTTAACGTATAAACTATGGGTAAAGAAATTCAAAGCCGTGTAAATAAATAAATAGGGAACCATTTATGTACAGATGATGAGCTTTTGATCATAAAGAACGCAATACATTTCTAGAAATTATTTGTAAATTGAGTAGATGTTACAAAATGTATTTGTAAATTATAAATACACTTATTGCTCGTGGTACTGTACTTATTAGTTTCTTTGATAGCGATTGATGTGAAAATAATTTTGAAACAGAGAAAAGTTTAATGGAACACGGAGAAGCTGGATGGTGGAAGCAGAAATTTTTAAACGCTGATTTTGATCGTGATGGTCTCCTTTCATTTAACGAATTCAAAGAGTAAAAATATTTCATTATTAATTAAAAGTTTGAAATTATTGTTTAATAACTTTATTTTTGGATTGATACATAATATTTTGCAGTTTATTGCACCCGGAAGATAGTGATAGCGTAGAAATGCAGAATTGGTTGATAGCAGAAAAGATGATGTATGTGGCTTGCAATTTTGAATATAAATAGCTTGAGTTACTTATATTTGTTTCATTGAAGTTCATTTTTAATATGTTACAGCTTGGTTAAAATAACATTTTATAACTCAAGCTTGAATACAACCATATTTTTATATCTTATTATATTTCTACTTTGTAGGAGGATGGACTATGATAATGATGGGAAACTAAATTATATGGAATTTTTTGAAAATGCTTACACAACTTACAAGAATTTTGTTGAGTATGAACACCCTTGGGCTCATATACCCTCTGCAGAGGACAAGTTTAAAGAGCTAGATGTGGACAAGGATGGGTATTGAAGTCTCTAATTTCTTCACAATTAATTTCACTATAAGTTGTATATTTATAATAGTTATAAGTTTTTTTTTGTTTTGTTTGTAATTGGCTAATTTCATGTTAATTATATGTTTACAGACTTTTGACAGTGGAAGAATTGAGGCCCTTAATTTCTTACCTTTATCCAGGACAGGTGTCATATGCTAAGCATTATTCAAGTTTTTTAATTGTGAAGGTTAGCTAATTAATTAATTATGTGACATCTCTAATTATGATTACAATGTTAATTGAATCAATTACTAATTTTAATTACCTTTAAATGTTTAACCGTTTTGCTTCAACTGTTAATATATATATATAGGCGGATGAGAACAGAGATGGCAAGTTAACGTTAGAGGAGATGGTAAATCATGAAGATGATTTCTTTAACACATTTTATGACAATAGCCTGGAAGATTTTGAGGAAGATCCTCACCAAGAACTATGAAGGTTTACTCATCAACTTTATTTATTTTATATGTAATTTGGTGAAAAAAAATCACTAACCAAAAATTACTATTAAAAAAAAACACACAACACACCAAGGAGGCAACGGAGGAATATTGAATTTCATCCTTTTAACAAAAATGTTTTTTTTATCATATTAACTATTTTAATAAATAACCTCACATCACTAATTTTATTTTTAATTACTAATAAATATTTATTAATACTAAGCAAACAATAACTTATTGTATATTTTATTACTCTTAAATTAAATGAAAACTCGAAGTCTTGCTCTAAAACGTAAAATGTATCTTTTATAACTTGGTTTAAACTTTTAATTAAGTCAAGTCATATTATATTTTTTTCTTGAAAATTCAAAAAAAAAAAAATTTGAAAGCTTTACATAGTCATTTCTAAAATTTTATTAAATATATCTCTCATAACTTTACATTTAAATTCAAGCCACATCCACTTCTTTATCTTATTTAACATAAGTACCCTCAAAATTTTAAACAAGTAAACATCTTGTAAAGGTTCAATAAGACTTTACCGAACCAAATGAGATTTGATGAGAATATTCCGAACCACTTCGATCAAGCCATTAAGTGAGAACATGGTTGTAGTAATGTTGTTGGTTTGGGAAGATAACATATCCCCGTAAGAATTGCGGCAGAACTTATAGTATAAATATTTAATTTTTAGCTTCATGCCAAAATAATCAAGACATTTTTAAGTTCAATTAGAATTCAAATAAGATAGATTGATCATAACTTTGATAGAATTGTGCTAAAATTATATGGCATTATATAACTTTATAATAGTTTATTTAGGGGACATTTTTATATATAATAATTTATTTTTAACTACATTTTGTTAATACACATATATTGTAGTTTCTTATATGTAAAAAACACATATTTTTTTGTAAAAAAATATATTATAATAAAAATATTTTTTAAATGATTAAATTTGAAACTAATTGTAAAACACCGGGGTGTTTTATGATGAAAGATATTAGAAGTTACTTTCTTTTATTAGTGAAGTACTTTAGTCACTTTTTTTGTGTCCTTATTTTTTAAAAATGAGCAAATTTACTACAATTTTATTATTATATTCAAATTAAAAAAAAATATACAAATAATAAAGGACATTGTTGAAAATAAATTAATATATTTTATTTGATTCCATTTTTTAACAAAACAATCTTATGCTCACAAATATTTTATATTATATACAATTTTTTTAAAATAATAAACCAACTTTCTAATCTATCTTTTAACTTTTAAACACTGCTATATACGTAAATATATCATCATCTCAGTTGGCATGGCAATTTTTATTTGTTACGAGCATAATTGTATTTATTAATAACATTGCGCTATGTTATTTATAATACATCTCAAATTCATAACATTTTTCATAATAAATAGTTATATTATCTCTTCACAATTTTTTTTTTTTGCATAATGCAATCATTTTAATACATGGAGTTTTATTTTTAACCATGTCAGAAAAAATATTTGTTTATTTTTTTTACAATATAAATGAGCATATATTTTTTAATATTATAAAAAAAAGAATGTATGTTTTTAACGTTGTAAGATAATTAACATATAATTTTTTACTGATAGAGTTAAAAGTGAAACAAATTAAATTAAATAATTGTGTTATTTATATATCATAGATAAAATAAAAATAGCTATGTGCTCAAAAACTAAAAGATAAATTCATGTAGCATTATAAAGTTTGTTCTTTTATCTTTGTTCGAGATATTTATTAAATATTAGTTTAAACCCATAAGCTTATTAATGTATTAAAACTGATTAAGATTACCTGTTTATTAGGATCTAAAGGTCTCAAGGTGATTACGAAGTAAATAGGACGACCTCAATACACAAGGAAGGGGACGACCCTGCAACGCCCATATAAGGACAACCTCGTCCGATTACGAAGTAAATAGGACGACCTCAATACACAAGGAAGGGGACGACCCTGCAACGCCCATATAAGGACAACCTCGTCCGATTACGAAGTAAATAGGACGACCTCAATACACAAGGAAGGGGACGACCCTGCAACGCCCATATAAGGACAACCTCGTCCGATTACGAAGTAAATAGGACGACCTCAACACACAAGGAAGGGGACAACCCTGTGGCTCCCCGGTAAGGATAACCTCGTCCAATTACGAAGACGAAAAGACTCAGAACGTGGAAAAGATGACATGTAACCATTCGAGTGATTAAATAGTTTTATTTATTTATAATTATTAATATTTCTGACATCCTTTCTAGTCAACCTGTCCCATCAAAACAGGGATAGATATTTATTGTATCTATATATACATGAACATACAACTAAATAAATATATAGTGATTTCTAGAGCGAGAAAATTCTCTCAAACAATTGGCGCCCACCGTGGGGTTTTCAAGTTTTTTAGCTCAAGCTATTTTCCTTTGAGACCTTAAAATTAGTTCATGCTCGGAGAATTAGATCGTATTCTAAGAAATTAAGCTCGTCTGTCTAATCTGAACTACAAATCTATTACCTGAAAATAATTAGCGATTCACTTTTCGTAACTTTTAACATGTCTGAATTTCAAAATCAGATCCCACCTCGAACAGAGGAGGTGGTTGAACGCACTACCCAGATTCCACCTGGAGATAACCACCATCAAACTCTTGGCGAAGAACAATCTAGTTCATCCAAGACCTCGGGTCAACCCTCCCTAAAAGATCCCACAATGATGGGTCTGTTACAACAACAATTGACGGACTTACAGCAAGCGTTCTTCCAAGTTCAAAAAGATAACCAAGAATTACGAACTTATCTAGCCAATGGGCAGGGATTACCATCAAAGGGAAATACATTGACCCAGCACCAACCCTTACCTGATGAAGCCGAAGGTTCACAAAGAGTTCGGAACTTACCTCTAGACCAAGTTTCACTCCAGAAGCCGAACTCATTTCGCCACCTGTTCCGGGTATCTTCAAACAAACGTCGTCCAGTAAAGACTGGGAGGAAAGGATGGGAAGAATGGAAGAACGAATAAAAAACCAAGGAACTGGGAGAACTCAATACGACATCGAAAAAATCTGTGAACAACTGACCGTGTCTCCTTTCTCCGATAAAATTGAGCATACTGTACCTCCACAAAAGTTCTCTACACCTCGTTGTCCGTCATACAGAGGAACTAGAGACCCTGTGTCCCATGTAATGCACTTTAAAACTATTATGGCACCTATTTGTTTACCCAATGAAACAAGAGAGGCGATGATGTGTAAAATCTTTGCAGCTACATTACAAGATTCAGCTCAAAAATGGTTCAATGGCTTAGCTCCTGGAAGCGTTACGAGTTTTGGGGATTTGATAAAGTCATTCATCACTAATTATGCAAGCAACAAACCAATAAGAAAGGAAGCTCACCATCTATTCTCAATAATCCAAGACACTCATGAAACCATTGAAAGCTATCTAAAAAGATTCAAAATAGAGAAACTCGAGATATTGGATTGTCCGGAATCATTAGCCATTGAAGCTTTTCGAATGGGAATAAAGCGAAGCTCATCATTATTCGTGGAGTTAACAAAGGTCACTCCTAGGTCACTAGAAGCAGTTTATGAGGAAGCCCACAAGTTTGTAAATGTTGAAAGAGAGTCACGATCCGCAAGACTTCCTATTTCCCGGCAGGATGAAAAACGAAGGATAACAAAGAAAGAAAATTCGTTTGATAGAAAGCCTTACGAAAGACAACCCTATCTAGGGGCGAAACCGTACTCTTCAAGATTTCAATCCAACTCTAAGCCACCACTTCAACCCGGAACTTGGGGGAAATCGTTATCCCCTTTCAGAGGACCTCCTCTTCGAGTAACAGTGGCAGAAGCTGTTCAACACATGGAAAAAACCCAACAAATCAACTGGCCATCTCAGATGAAATCAACCCAAAGGGATCCTAACAAGTATTGTGCATTCCACAAAGATATTGGACACTGGACACAAGATTGCCGACACCTGAAATGGGAAATGGAACAGCTACTATCAAGAGGCTTTTTGAGATAGTTGGTGGATGATGAAGCAGTTAAAAAAGGCAAACAGCAGATAAACCCTCAGAATTTGGCACGGGGTCCTCCACCTAGAACAGAACGAACAAATCAGGAACATACAGCCAATGTTCGAATCATCCACACTATCCATGGAGGTCCTACAATGTCGGGATCAACACAAAATTCTCGGAAGAGATATGCTAGGGAAGCTCGAGAAGTGAATAGGCCTGTTTATTCTACAAGAGATGCGGAACCCAGTCACCCAATATGTTTCGAGGAAAGAGAAGCGCCTTGCCCACATGATGATCCTCTTATGATAACTGTAAAAATTGCTCATTGTGAAGTACGAAGAGTATTGATAGATAATGGAAGTTCCTCTGATTTGCTTTATCTCACTACACTCTTAGACATGGGAATCGATCCAAAGGAGATTCACCCAAAGGAAATGCCTTTGGTAGGATTCAATGGCAGCACAACAATGTCTATAGGAACTATCCGTCTACCCGTTTCAGTTAGAGGAGCCATCACACTCACCAACTTTGTAGTACTCAATACTCCAACCTCTTATAATGTCATATTGGGGCGAAGTTGGTTGCACAAAATGAAAGCAGTTCCTTCCACCTACCATCAATTATTGAAGTATCCTACGCAAGAAGGAATAAAAGAGATAAAAGGAGAACAAGAGAGAGCTCGATATTGCTATCATTCAACCATGAAAAATGCTCAAACCCAATAGCAATCAAAGAATGAACTAGATTTTAGTTCACGTGAACCACCTGGTCCTACTCTTTGCAAAGCAAGTTTAACAGTCTCTCTAGACGAGTACGAACTTATACCCATAGGCAACAAAGAGGAAGACAAGTTTTTAAAAGTCAATGCAAAACTTCCTGATCATATTAGGAATTCCATAATACAGTTTCTAAAAACTCATATTGATGTGTTTGCATGGAAACCAGAAGACATGCTAGGAATCGACCCTGACATAATCCAACATAAGCTCAATATCGACCACACAAAGAAGCCAATACAACAAAAAAAGAGAAAGTTTGCGCGTGAAAAAAATGAGATCATAAAGAAGCAGGTTAATTCTCTCAGGCAAGTAAATTGGATACGAGAAGTGAAATATCCCACTTGGTTGTCCAATATTGTACTAGCCAAAAAAGCAGGAGGAGACCATCGAATGTGCGTAGATTTTACTGATGTTAATTCTGCAACGCCAAAGGATTGTTTCCCCCTGCCCAGCATAGATCAGTTGGTAGATGCAACGGCTGGTTATGCAATCATGAGCTTTATGGACGCATATTCAGGGTATCATCAGATTCAGATGGATCCCCGGGATGAAGAGAAAACGGCCTTCATAACCGAAGAAGGGACCTTTTGTTACACACGTATGCCATTCGGACTGAAAAATGCAGGCGCAACGTATCAAAGAATGGTCAACAAAATGTTCGAACTACAAATTGGAAACAATATGGAAGTTTATGTGGATGACATGATGGTGAAAACAAAGAATCTTCAAGATCACATCAAAGATCTCGAAGAAACTTTCTCGGTCATTCGCAGTTATAATATGAAGTTGAATCCAAAGAAATGTGTTTTTGGTGTTGCTTCCGGTAAATTTCTGGGATATCTAGTATCTGTAAGAGGCATAGAAGCAAACCCCGACAAGATTCAAGCATTGATGAATATGCGGTCGCCGCGGTGCCTCAAAGAGGTACAACAGTTAAATGGTCGAATTGCAGCCTTGACTAGATTCATCGCCAAAAGTACCGAGAAATGTCTCCCTTTCTTCCAATTGTTAAAAAAGAACAAGGAATATGATTGGAATGAAGATTGTGAGCAGGCATTTCAATCAATCAAAACCTATTTAGGTCAATCTCCCATTTTGGCAAGCCCTATTAGCAAAGAGGTTATGTACTTATACATGGCTGTCACTACACAGGCTGTTAGCGCAGTTTTAATGGTCGATCGTGAGCGAAAACAACAACCGGTTTATTATGTAAGTCAGGCTTTAAATGGAGCTCAACAACGTTACCCACCGCTGGACAAAGCTGCTTTTACGCTAAGAATGGCATCTAAAAAACTGCGACATTATTTTAGTGGTCACACTATCATAGTAATCACCTCGCAACCACTAAAACAAATTTTGGGTAAGGTGGGAACCTCAGGAAGGTTGTCACAAATTGCCATTGAACTAAGTGAGTTTGAAATTCAGTATCAAACTCCTACGGCAATAAAAGGTCAAGTAATAGCTGATTGTGTAGCTGAGTGGATGGACATACCGCCAGAAGCCAAGGAAGTCCTCACCAATTCCGCGGAAGTCATTTCCAACGAGTGGAAGGTCCATGTTGATGGAGCTTGCAATTCTAAAGGTGCGGGTGTTGGAATCGTCATATTCACCCCAAATGGCGGCATGATTGAGCAAAGTGTCAGAATAAATTTTCAGGCAACTAATAATGTTGCTGAATATGAAGCTGTTCTTCTAGCATTACGACAATTGAATGCTTTGGGAGCCAAAAAGGTGATCATGAATAGTGACTCCCGATTAGTTGTGAATCAGGTCAACGGAGTTTTCGAGGCCAAGGAAGAAAGAATGATGCAATACTTGAGCTTAGTCCAAACGGAAATATTGAAATTGGAAAATTTTGCACTCACTCAAATACCCCGAAATCACAATAACCATGCGGATTCACTGGCTAGCCTTGCTTCATCTGTCATAACAGAGATGAAAAGAACTATACCCGTCACATGTATGATTTCTTCAAGCATATCTCCGAAAGAAAAAGCAAATAATAAGAACGGAGGGGGTGAAATCTTTTGCAGCACAAATACTGGTGTCAATGTGAAGAATACCTGGATGACCCCATATCTGGACTATTTGATATCTGGACTCCTACCGCCCAGTAAAGACGAAGCACGCAAGATAATTACGAAGTCAAGAAACTATACGATATATCAAAATAGTTTGTACAGAAAAAACAGTGGCGGTCCTTGGTTAAAATGTTTAACGGGTGATGAATCTCAACTAGTGATAGCTGAGTTGCATGAAGGGGAATGTGGAGCCCACTCCGGAGGTTTGATTTTGTCACAAAGAATCATGCGCCAAGGATATTACTGGCCCACTTTGAGAAAAGATTGCACCTCTTATTACAAAAAGTGCGATCAATGTCAGCGACATGCTAATCTTTCCCATCAACCTACTGATGAGCTGAGATACATTGTGAGTCCGTGGCCCTTTCAAAAATGGGGACTAGATATTGTCGGTCCACTACCCTTAGCCCCATCTCAGAAGAAGTTTCTCATAGTAGCCACAGACTATTTTTCGAAATGGATAGAGGCTGAATCTTTGGCCAGAATTCAAGAAAAGGACGTCATTGGTTTTATTTGGAAAAACATCGTTTGTAGTTTTGGTTTGCCCAGAGAGTTGGTGACAGATAATGGGAGGCAGTTCACAGGACAGAGAATGGTTACATTTTGTGACAATTTACGTATCAAATTATCTCATTCCACCCCTTATAGACCACAGGCGAATGGGCAGGCTGAATCCTCCAACAAGATCTTGGTGAACATCTTGCGGAAAAGGTTGGAAAGTGCCAAAGGTAAATGGAGTGAAGAATTGCCAAGCGTATTATGGGCCACCAGAACAACTCCACGAGCGGCCACTGGACAAACACCTTTTTCCCTGGTCTACGGAACAGAGGCCGTTATTCCTTCGGAATTACATGAACCCACTATCCGATCAGATTTATTAGAAGACAGCAACGGAGAATTGAGAAAAAGAGATCTACTGTTGTCTGAAGAATTAAGGGAGCAAGCTCTAATCAAACTTGAAGCACAGAAGCAGATCGTACAACGAACATACAATAAAACAATCAAGCCAAACAGTTTCGTTGTCGGACAATGGGTTTTGCGTAAGGCATTTGGGAACAAAATAGATACACGACAAGGTAAATTTGCGGCTACTTGGGAAGGCCCTTATGAAATCACTTCCCTCACTTCGGGGGGAGCTTATCACCTTCGGTCCAGGGAAGGCAAACAAGAAGATTTGAGTTGGAATGCAGATCAACTCAAGGTGTATTATTTTTAAACAAAGTATCTACTTACGTAAATATTGTATGCTTATCCGATGTTTACTATCTCAAATAATTATCACAAGGCTTATATGTAACATGTAGCTTTCATTATTATAATGTACTGTTATCACAAGCAAGGAGAAAATAGAGGAGCCATTACAAGATATCGCAAAACTAATGCGAAGAGTTCCCAAATGGAGAACCTATTCCTAGAGGATTAACATGATAGCGACAGATTATTAAATCGGCTAGTTCATGCCCCTCATCACTAATAAATGTGATATCGCAAAACTAATGCGAAGAGTTCCCAAATGGAGAACCTATTCCTAGAGGATTAACATGATAGCGACAGATTATTAAATCGGCTAGTTCATGCCCCTCATCACTAATAAATGTGATATCGCAAAACTAATGCGAAGAGTTCCCAAATGGAGAACCTATTCCTAGAGGATTAACATGATAGCGACAGATTATTAAATCGGCTAGTTCATGCCCCTCATCACTAATAAATGTGATATCGCAAAACTAATGCGAAGAGTTCCCAAATGGAGAACCTATTCCTAGAGGATTAACATGATAGCGACAGATTATTAAATCGGCTAGTTCATGCCCCTCATCACTAATAAATGTGATATCGCAAAACTAATGCGAAGAGTTCCCAAATGGAGAACCTATTCCTAGAGGATTAACATGATAGCGACAGATTATTAAATCGGCTAGTTCATGCCCCTCATCACTAATAAATGTGATATCGCAAAACTAATGCGAAGAGTTCCCAAATGGAGAACCTATTCCTAGAGGATTAACATGATAGCGACAGATTATTAAATCGGCTAAGTTCATACCCCTCATGGGAAACATAGATAAACAAAACTAAGTGTACATCATCTATGACAAATCCGACATATATACGTTAACTAGTTTTTATTTATTTATTATTAAATAAAAACATGGGAGACATTTCCAAGCACGGACCCCAAGCGAGTCATTTCTCTTCTACATCATTACAAGACTTATGATACAAATTCTTCCAGTACTCCACGTCTCTACTTAGCATTTCTCTCTCTTTTAACAAATTTCTTTTTTCTTCCGCTAGCGTAGCATTTGTTTGTCTCAGTGTATGACATTCCTCTAGCAACAGATCTCTCGACAAGGTCACTTCGTCCTTCTCCTTCATCAACATGTCCCTATCATTCCGGATACCTTTCACATCTTCTTCCAATTCGCCAAATTCCCGAGATGCTTGTAAATAAAGTTGTTTTCGTTCGTCAAAATCCTTTTGTAACGTTACGGCAGAATCGTATAACGTAGCGGCTTCTCTCTCACTGTCGTAAGTTAAAGATATGGCCTAAAAAAAAAAAAAAAAAAAAACGATCTCAAGAGGTACGACTTCAAAAAGTAACTTAAACAAAGTACCCGTGAAACATCACTACGTACCTCCAGAATACGACGACTAGCCATATGCCATAACGATCCCTTTTCTTCCTTTTTCCTTTTGGAAATACTTAGTCTATCTTCTTCGATACCCATATGATGATAAAGATCGTCTTGCGCTTTTAAGTTGTCAAAAATCCCAAAAAATCCCATTTTCAAACAAACCAGGAAGGCAAGGATCGTTACACACAACGCACGGAACTTCGTAACTAGATTCTGTAGACGAGGTACGATCCGATCTCTCATTTAATGTACCTGGTGGGTCAGAATCTAAAAAAATAAAGTCAGCCTGTGGATTCACGTTGTGACTAGCCTCATCCATCGAATCTTCGCACTGGGAAATCAAAATATCGTCTACATCAACCTTTGAGAAGTCCATCACCTCGGTAGTACAAACAACTTGATCTAAAAACCATAAAATCACGATCTAAAAATCTCACGATCTAAAAATCTATTCTGTACGACCTGATAATTAAAACTCTGAACTCAAACTCTCTGTTTTTCTTTTTTATCCAGACAAACCAAACAATAGGAGCCTATAAATCAAAATTGTCACTGGGACACATATATCAAAATTATCTGATCACATTAAAAGCGACAAAGGAAATTATTAAATAAAAAACCAAATAATAATAAATATAAATTCTTTTTCATTTACTAATTCAAACTTACAGAAGTTAGTTCTTGCAACAAAAAAAAAAAAAAAACACAATCAAAGTTATCCCTAGAGGAACGAGGCCTATAGTTTTTCTTGCGCTTCATTGTGTTCTTCAGGGGCCGAGCTCTCTGGTTTGGAAGAACCAGTAGGTTTCGACGAACTCCCACTCGACTGCATAGCTCGTATCACACTTGTTAGCGCACTAGATAGACCCAACTTTTTGGCATGGGATTTCAAGTTGGATATCACCCAGGCCACCCCTTCACGATAACCTCTAGTACAGTCTTCTTTCAATGTCAAAATCAGGTCGTTTTGGTTCGTAACTTCGCTTTTCATCTTCACCAGGTCGTCATCTTTGGATTTGACTTCATCTGCCAACCTTTTCATCTCCTCTTTTAGTACAGATAATTCTTCTTCGGCTTTTTCAGCCCTGGCAGTTTGCTCCAAAGCGAAGTTGCCTGCATTTTTTATTTTTTCACTACGATCCACCAATTCTGTTCCCAGATCGTTGATACGAAGCCGAAGACGACCAATTAGCGAATCTTTCTTGTTTATCGCTTGCTCGTACTGGGTTAAAAGCGACTCCATGTCTTGAGTCCTTTGACGATATGCGCGGTTGGCAATCTCACCCTCTCTCAAAATGGAAAGAGCCTGGTACAGTACATCGTAAGTAAAAAGCAAACACACTTCGTAAGTAAAAAGCAAACACACTTACTTCAAACAGCCTTTGAGATATCATCTCTCCATGAGTCAATCCCTGCTCCCTACACGCTGCTTGAACACGAGCTCGTTCCTCACTACTGCCGAAGTGCTGATACAGATCTAGTTGGAGATCGGTTTTACCAAAAATACCTTTATTGAAGTAAGTCACAGGTGTGTCAACCACTTCGATGTTTTTTAGATAAAGACTACTGAGTTCCAGATTCTCTGGATCAAGGGTTCGTACAGGTGAGGTCCCCACTTCGGTTTGCACCTCTTTCATCTTTCTCTTCTTTGCCAGACGAGAGTCAGATTTAGTGTGAGACGAACTTGGAGAAAGGGAAGACTCCGGAAAGTCACCTACAATTTGTCGCCCAGCGTCGTCTTCCGAGCCCTTAGCCTGAGTACTCGGTTTATCAATTGCTGGTACGACCTCAGCAGGACTTTCATCGGAAAGAAGATCTGTACAGTCGACGCCTGAGAAGTCCATATCTGCACAAGCCAAAAGGTCGTAAAAATTAGCAACATTCATTAACAATAAATATCATAAAATTTTTTTATTTCTAAAAATTCGTACGACCTGAGCGTCGTATTACGATGTCTTTCCAAACCCCTGTCTCCATAAATTTATCAGAAGTCAAAATGCTTTTGTATGAATGGTACTCTGAATTTTTCAACCGAATACGACGTAATTTTGCTCTCTCTTCTAACGACAATCTGTACAGAACTTCGTCGCCTTTAGGTTGATCATTGGCAAAACCCACATTCCAAGTATTTCGTATCGTGCGGTTCAGGTCTTTTTCCCATAAGTCACCTCGTACTAAGAAGTATTTGTCCTTCCATGCGTGTTGACTATCCGGGAGGTTCAGTACAAGCCCCTTTTGTTTTATAGGTGAGATGTACGATCTGCCTTTGTCCTTCCCATTTTTCTTAAGGGTGTACATCGAACGAATAATACGTTCATCCAATTCCATTCCTAACTCACCGCACAGCACGGCTAAACAGAGTAAGATCCTCCATCCGTTGGGGTTCAATTGAGCCGGACAGATGTCGAACATACTAAGGAACCTTGTAACAATAAGTGGTGCAGGGAAGCGAAGTCCTATTTTAAGAGCTTCTTCGTGAAGGACGTACCAACCTTGTGGTGGATCGTCATTATCACGACGATCAGAGGGTACTAGTTGCATACTAATGTGGGGCTGTAGATTATAGTGTCTTCGGATCCTAGTAAGATCGTTGGTTCCCAATTTACTAGGCATTTTGGGTATAGGTTCTTTTTGGCCTCGTCTGATTTTTCCTTGTTCCAAAACTGTTTTATCCCCTCGTTCCCCTCGTTTTTTCTTCCTTTCCTTCGAAATTATGTTCGGAATTTTGATCCTAGGAGGGGAGCTCTTGGAAGATTGCCCTGTATGGACAAAAGACATGTTCGGCTTCGGATTCGAAACAGGAAGCGCTAAAATATTGGGCCTACTGGTAGAAGGGCTGTCAGTATTTTTCCTTCCAATTTTAGATACTGCTTGAACTTGATCCTTCGTTGACGACCCGTTTTTTTTCTTTAAAAACTCGATCCCAGGAGACGAATCTTTGTAACCAAGGGGGTACACGACCTCGGCATGTTGACCTGACGCGTCCGTACTCACCTTGAATGTTAGTTTTCTTCCCCGTTCTAGGGCTGAAATTTTAGTTTCGGAACTGGTTCCAGCTACAGGATCCGGAACCAGTTCCTGGTGATCTAGGTAGGGTAGATCTGGAGACTGAGTTCGATCTTCCTCAGGATTCATTTCGTACGCCGAAAAACAAAACAAATATTGTATGGATTGTAGAAAACAAAGAATGAAAGACGAAACTAAATATATTGTTACCTGAGTAAAAATAATTGAAGACGATCTCAAATTCTTAATCACCGATCTCCTTTTCCTAATGAACGATCTCCTTTTCCAAAAAATGCGAATTCCTTTTCCCAAACTGATGAACTGCTTCCTCCTAAAACTTATATTACGATCTGCTCCTCTAAAAAGACGAAGTCGTTTTCTGTAAAAATAATTGAAGACCCAAAAAGTAGAAAAAATGAGATCCACAAAGATTGGAAACGATGAAATCAACGTTTTTCTTTAATAAGGATGGTAGCCTAGGGAAGCGCAATGGACATGACGTTTCATAAACCCGATGCATTTTTCATCAAGAGACGTGACGTGTCATAAAACCGAGGCATTTTCGTCAGGAGACTTTAATGATTTATATCCTTTTATTTAATATCTGCAATACAAAAAAAAAAAACCTAGAAATAAATACTTGTAAATAATTAAATGGTCATAAGCAAAAAAAGAAGACCCTCATCATTAAGATCGCAAATTTGCTTAAATTCTTTCATTTTGCTTCAAATTAAAAGAATGGGGGACTTGATGTTCGAGATATTTATTAAATATTAGTTTAAACCCATAAGCTTATTAATGTATTAAAACTGATTAAGATTACCTGTTTATTAGGATCTAAAGGTCTCAAGGTGATTACGAAGTAAATAGGACGACCTCAATACACAAGGAAGGGGACGACCCTGCAACGCCCATATAAGGACAACCTCGTCCGATTACGAAGTAAATAGGACGACCTCAATACACAAGGAAGGGGACGACCCTGCAACGCCCATATAAGGACAACCTCGTCCGATTACGAAGTAAATAGGACGACCTCAATACACAAGGAAGGGGACGACCCTGCAACGCCCATATAAGGACAACCTCGTCCGATTACGAAGTAAATAGGACGACCTCAACACACAAGGAAGGGGACAACCCTGTGGCTCCCCGATAAGGATAACCTCGTCCAATTACGAAGACGAAAAGACTCAGAACGTGGAAAAGATGACATGTAACCATTCGAGTGATTAAATAGTTTTATTTATTTATAATTATTAATATTTCTGACATCCTTTCTAGTCAACCTGTCCCATCAAAACAGGGATAGATATTTATTGTATCTATATATACATGAACATACAACTAAATAAATATATAGTGATTTCTAGAGCGAGAAAATTCTCTCAAACAATCTTTATTTAAAAAACTTACATATAATATGAGACATTTTTGTGCATGAGATTGTATGTTAAAAAATGACAGTAAATAAAAGAAATTAGTTAATTTTTCATGATGTTCTTTATCATGTGTAAATTATTTTATAATATAAATTTAATAATAAAAATTAAAATAAATTTCCTTTTTTTTGAAACAAATTAATTTGCTGAACTATTTAAAAAAAAATTAAATATCTATCTCATTTATAAAAGAAAGCGGCTTATAATATATTTCATCCATTAGTCTAACACATTTATATCATGTTGTCATAAAGTCTGTAATTACGGCCAAAATTTTGTTTTCGGTTTATCTTAATTTAATCGTGAAGAGTGGAACGAGTGGTTTATCTTAATTTAATCGTGAAGAGTGGAACCCGATTCATAGTTGAAGCTGATTCAGGAGTTTTCTTTTTCTTCGTTTGGCAAACGCAGAACTTGGAGGCATGTGATACGTGTTTGCCTTGGAGATGAACCACTTGGCGCTCTCCTACTTTTTGTTCTAAATGTTAGTGAGTTTCCAAATTGTTTAGACTTACCGACTTAAAAAAGAAACATCTTTTTCTTTTATGATGAAAGTAGGACTTGAAAATGTTGGGGCATTGTGAATATTACGAGGCAAGTGATATCCACACATATATTGCATTTATTGTTAATAAAAAAATATTTTTTCTATGTAAAGATTCAATTTTTTATTTTTATATTTTTAAATTAATGCGATGATAAAACTTTACATTGATTTTTAATTTAATTTGATACTTGAAATTCATGATTTATCACTTTTTACGAGGTAAGTTATGAATTGAATAAATAATAAAAAATTAGAGTGGTAAATTGATTCAAAAATAAAAGTTCGAACAGTAATTAAACAAATCCATAAATCCTGATTTGAATACATAAGTGAAAAGAAATTGTTTAAAACCTTGTCTTATGCATTTTTTTTTTCTGAGAAAATATAATTTAATTAAAGATTAAAAAGTACAATTTAAATAAAAAATCAATAATTAAAATTATTAAATAAAAACTATTTTTTTTAAACATACTAAAAAAAAACTTGAGCTTTTTTTATCCTCAGCATTATTCAAGGTTATTCAATCCATTATTTAATTACTCTAATTAATATATGATTGTTATTCTCAAAAAATAAAATTTTGATACAAATTATAATTTTTATGATTTTCGATATTACGAATTTAAATAAAGATCTAAATCTATAATAAAATACAAAATTTATGAACATGATATAGATCATTATTAGATGAATATCTAGATAAAAATAAAAAGCACCTTAGAGCAAGATTTAGATGAAGTAATATAAATATGTATTTTTATTTAAAATAATTAATAAAAAGAATGTAAATAATACAAACTTACATGAGAGGGGATTATGTAAAAGGAGATTAAAGTAAATTAAAATATTGAAGGCTTTAACTTAAAAAAAAAAAAAAAAAAAAAAGGATCTTCTTAATAATTTACTCACTCCTTTAAGGGTTTAATATCGTCTTATTTAAAAAAAAAAAAAAAAAAAAAAATTAACATTGGTAAATTTTTGTCACAAGATTTTCACTTCTCCCATTGGACAAATAATAGAGAGAAAATAATAAAAATTAAAAAGTCAATTGTCTTCCCAAAAGAGAAGTATCCCGTTATATTATACTAATTAAAATGTGTCTAATTTTGACCATTATCTACAAATTGCTACCGACGATTTTACTTCCAAATTAAGGGAACAAATTATGTGGTGGAATTATTACCTTCAAAGTAGTTGAAAGAAAGTGGTGTCATTTTTTGTGACATGACTCCCACCATATAATAATGTATCATGTAAAACAGTGTTGGATAAGTTTAGTATTACCTTTCAACCCTATCTCATTAATTGCAATATTGAACCAAGTGATGGGACAAATTTGGAAAGAAAAAACATATCAACATAAAGAAAAATCAAAATTTATTGCAAGCATTCAAAGTGAATAGCAAGTGCCACTCGCTGAGTCCTGAGCAAATATCTAGTTGGTGACTTGACAGCCTCTTTTTTTCTTTTTTTTATTATATAAAAAAAAAAAAAAAAAAACAAATTTCATGTCATACTACAACTAACTTATTAATTATATCACTAATATAAAAATAAAATCAAAACTCACTACTATTATAATATATTTGTAAGTAAATATATTTAAATATTAAAAAATAATTTTATATTATTTCTCACGTTAATTTTTGAATGTATAATTCAAATTAATGATATAATAATTATAATCTAATTGCAATAAATCATCATGTAAATAAAAACATCTAAAATAACACCTGTATCTTTCAAGACACACTAAAAAAATGTTGTAAAAATAAAAATATACATTGAAAAAACACACCCCTTGTACCAGTACACCTATTCAACTACAATCCAATCTAAGAAAAAGTTGTCACCTTTACCACCACTCATAGAGACTTTATTCGGTGGAAACCACCATACGTTGGTGGACGCTTTCTTCAAATGATGAACAAACAAAACAACAAAAATGATATATAGGCAGAAAAGGCACAAAATTGTATTGTCAGGCCAACAACACCAACGCCGAATGTTATTATTTTTGATAATCATCAAAGTTGAGCCATAAAAGGTCCTACCACTAGTGAGAAAACGAAAAATGAATAACGATCACGATCATGATTGGAGGAAAATAATGGCCTTTGAGAGTGGCAAAATATATAAAAGAAGAGGAAAGGAGAATGAAAGGACTCTAGAGCATTCGAGATCTATTATCTTGTAGACAAAAGCACAAAATTCGCCCCCTCTATTATTTTTTAATAACTTTTAATCTCAAAAGCATAAAAAATATGCTTTTAAAATTAATTTAACTTAATTAAGCGCTTGTTTATAAGAGATAAATGACCAATAATTTTATAATTTAATGTCATTTAGTACTTTAATATAAGGTGTAGGTTTCGAATTCGAGATTTAAAAATATAAATGTTAAATTTTCATTAATAAAAAAAATATTAGGTGATAAATGACTCATTTTTTAGATAAATTTAAAAGTCTATAGAATCATTGAGAAAAATAAATGTGTTTATTAATTATTCAATTACCACCAAGTAAACAACATGATGACCAACATTGTGTCTTTAGGGCATATGATTAAATTTAACTCCATGGCCATAAACGAAAGATTAAAAATGGAGTCAATGTTGGGAAGTTGAGTTCAAAGAATGTTGGGTTGTCCCTTAATTTTTTGTAGTGCTATAGTGCAACCACTAATGAATGGATCACTATTTACTAACATTCAACCATCTTAATGATTTATATTTGTGGGCTTGCCCACTTCTCCTATCATTGACTTTATCAAAAAATGAAAGCCGAAATATGAAGTGGATCAGAAGGTAATTTCATTGAAGTGGCCTATGGTACCACGGAAAATGAAATCTAGGAGAAACATTTTTTGGTTTTCTGAATTTATGGTCCACTTCCTTTTATATTCTAAGAATTTAACAATTGGCAATTCATGATCATAGATTATTATTAAGTCTCTAAATGTCCACTGTTCCTGATCCACAAATTGAAAACGACTTTCCTTTCTTACTCATATAATTATAGTTTATGCAGAAAAATATTTTCACGGTGGTCCCTTTCATATAGTTTCATGCTTAAATTCGAATTTGTATTTTGAAAAATGGAATAATTAAGAATAATAATTTTAATAATTTTTATTAAAATAATTTTTTGTCAAATATAAAAACGTTGAGTAAAGTTGTAATCAACAAGAATTTTTTTTAATAGGATGTTTAATACCTTTTTTTTTTTTTTTAAATGATAATTTAACTATTTTTATATTAAAAGAATATGTATTTTAATAATTCTTATTGAATTATTAATAAAAAAAATTAATTGAAATTTATAAAAATAATATTTTTTTATTCTTAGTTAAGACATTTCCTTCAAAATTAATTAAAATTATTAAAAGATATCAATATTAATTTAAGAGATCCAACCATACCAACCATCTAATTAATGTGAGAATTGAGAGGATGTGTAGTCTATAGTATGTAAATATTATTATTATTTTTTTTGGTTATCTTTTACATTTATGATAAACTAATCAAGCATAACTTTTTTTTTTTTGCTACATACAAGCCTCGAACTCGAGAGCTCCCCCTTATTAGGGCGGTTACAATGCCATTGGGCTACCAGGGCCTTGGCACTAATCAAGCATAACTTAGTAATTAGTTTGTCATGCACCTATTTTTTTTTTTTTTACTATATTAATTTGAAGATATATATATCCAAGGAAACAATAGACAATTAGCTAATCTTCACTTGAGTGGTTTACAGTAAATTTTCTCCAATTTCAAATTACAAGTTTAAATTACTGACTGATTAAAAAAAATCTTCATTAGAGAAAAAATGCAAAAGGTGCCAATTCGATGTGCAATAAATTAAAACAAATGAAAATCTAGATAGATATATTATTTTAACAAACCTAAGGTTAGACAACCCTATAGAGAATGTTGGGGAAGACATTGAAAAAACATATATTGACTTATAGGAAAAGGTGATAAACTAGAACCCCAAAAGCCAGTCTAACTTTTAGTTGATATAATGGCCCTAGACTCTAATTAAGCCATGCACACAATTTTGTGTATTTGGATGTAAATGTTATAAAAGTGAAGTTGACTTGGGCATTGTGGCCTATCATCATTCCGTTGCCACTGCCTACTGGGTGGGGTTTAGGTTATGACACATATGATGATCAGAACATAGCATAAAAACCCAACCCTCACTTCCCAATCTGCATATAATAAGCTAAATTCCATAACATTGCTATTTGCATAAGAAAAATTGCTTGTGCAGTTTTAGGAGTTAATTTACCCAAAATGTCTCTCAGGATCATCAAGACCTTTCTTCTACTTTTCTTCTTACTTCTCATTCCCTTCTACTCATGTGAGTCACACTACTTTTTTTTTTTTTTTGCAATATATATCTGTTTTTATTGGATATTTTCAGACAACGAAATAGAATGATACATATATAATTAATATTCTCTCTTTACAGGTATGGTTCAAGGCTTCAACGATGGTACTAATATCAATGCTAAGCCCATTTATTCACTCCATCAATCAGTGCAAAAGGTAGCTAGGCCCGTAAATTGTGTTATGTTATTTATTTTTGTATTGAATGCGTGTCTTTGTTAGAGATGTTGTTCGGATTAGATCGGACCGATTTTAATTTACGGTTCAAATTAAATTAAATTATTTCAAATAAAATGAGTTCGATTTGAGTAATATTCATGTGTAAAAAAAAAAATATAATTTTTTATGTAATAAACAGGTATTCGAATAGTGCTCAAATCGACTCAATTTTTATACCGAAACAAAATATTTTAAATAAAACGAATAATGTCATGATCTGTTTTTGACTTATTTTGCCCCAATTCAATCTAATTCAAATGGATCGGGTACCCGCGAGTACCCAAATAATTTGGTCAAATTGCCGTCCCTAATTCTTGCCTTGTGCTTTTTTGTGTTGTGTCATGCATATCTTTAAAGAAAAAAAAAATACTAGTTAACTACTAATTAAAAGTAATTAATATTCACACAAATTACAACCCCCAGCAAAATTTACCATTTATGTCTATATAGAAATAATGTACAAAGTAGAAAATGGCAACAATTAAATCTCAAGTTTATTTATGGTTTGAAAGATTCATAACAAAATTAATATTTTAAATTATTTTTACAATTGCTAATTAAGCAGTGGTTTTAATTCCATGTGTAAAATATTAATTAGATTGGGATGAGAAAGCTTGCAATGCTGGATGCAGTGTTAGATTATGATGATGCTGGAGCCAACCCAAGGCATGATCCTCGAAGGAGGTCTGGAGGTGGCCATCCTTAATTGACTTCATTTTTAATTAATATAAATTACTCAATTCATTACTACCCATTTCCTTAATTAGTTTATGTATTAATAGCCATCTCTAGAGGTTTTTATTATGTATGAAGTCATACATGCTATGCAAATTTATTTAGATTGTCTTATTTATATATATATATAATATTAAACTCTGCTTAATTATTGTATGGGTACTATAAGCCCTTAATTAATATTACATGAACTTTGTCCTCGTCTAGCTGGCTTATGCTTATTAAATTATATGCTGATTCTTTTATTTTTGATATTTTAGTTACTTCATTTTATATTCGTACATTTTATTGCTTTTATGGTTTCAACAAAGTTAAACGCTTAAAGTAATATTTGGTTCATACATTTAAAAAACGTACATGTGAAGATGACGTGTGAATTTATATAATATTTCTTATTAAAAAAAAGTGGGACACTTAAGTAATTTGAATTTGATTAACAGACAAACATTTAATTAATTGTAGGAAGTAGACTGACTATAAAGTTTTAAAATAACCTAAAATGGAATTAAAGTATAATTTTTTATTTAAAATAAAGACATTAATAACATTTTTATTACAACATTTGTACTAATTATTTTTTTTTTTAGAATTAAATAGAAAAATAATCCGATTAAAAGTGGAAGTGGAAGACTAAGTTCCAATTGGTGAACAGTACGGAGTCTACAGAGAAGTGATTACACGTCTATTTCAAGAACAGAGAACTGCCACCATTGGTTTACCGCTAACCAAGCTTAAATAATGGGTAAGAAACGAAAACATAACGTGAAGAGTATTTTGACCCAATTTTTCATTCATAAATTAAAATAAAATTTCAACATTAATTTCATAAAAACATCAAAATATATATAATTCACTAAAAAAAAATATTTATACATTTTACTTGAATAAACTATATAATTTCTTACCCTTTTTACCATAATATTTAAGAGATAATATTTTCTATATATAATGATTGTGGACTTTTTCACTAATTAATGATGATATGGTGTATTTAGTAGAATTATCACAACACCATGTTTCAAATGAAAAAATAAAGTTGAAAAGTAAAAAAAGAAACATAAACACTCAAGTTCATATATAACTAAATTATTCATACACGTATAAAGTATTTTTTTTACATAACAACATATGTGCATCTAGCATAAGAATTTAAAAATAAAACTTCACCTTCTATATATGATGAAATTATAAACCATAGAAGCCACTAAGGGTTTATTTTTTTCTTCTCCCAAATGGCACGACACTAAATTTATTAAAAAAATACTTTATTGGTGGAGATCAGTACAAAAGGCATTAAGCATGTAGAGAAAACGAATAACAACACTAAAAATCATTGCCTAAAGGTCACTAGCGTACCTAAGGTCAAGACAATTGTCATTTTAGCAAAAAATCTTAAAAAGGAGATTCCACTCATCTTGAATTACTGCACAAATAATCACATGATCAAATACCTTACGGTGAAAAACCAATGCATTCCTTCCTTTCCAAATATGCCATAACCCAATAGCTACTTTTGAAAGCAAAGCAACACCATCACTCCTTGATCTAGTCCAAGCAACAAAATTTCAATAGAAATCGGCAAAGGGCCGATCAGCATACAATGCCATAAACACCAAACTCCAATAGACACAATTCCATTTTTGGCTACTCACACGGCAGGGTAGCAATTAAGTGGTCAATTTTGCAAATGAATAGTACAAAACAGGGACTTACACATTCGAGGCAATTGTTTGCTGCTAGTGCATTTCCATTTGTCTTGGGAAATGCTTTTATTGCCTGTACACCAAACAGACAAGTTCAAGCCTTAAATGGTTGCTAAATTCTCCATCAAACCAATAATGACCATAAACACCAAACCTACCCCAGAATAAAAGCATAAAATTTAACACGAATTAATTCCTGCATAGGGTCTTTTCATAATTAGTCATATCATTACTCAATCATATGAAATTGCTCATCTAATTCATAGCTAAATAACAAATTGAGCCCAACAACACTTTCAGTACCATCCTACCATAGCTTGCGCCTTGCTGTTGTATTGAACAACCAACCACGGAGATTAACAAGAAAATAATTGGAATAGAATGCAGTAGAGACCAACCTAAGAGCTCTAAAATTATAGATGGCATGGTTTATATTCCCAAAATTAAAATTACAAAGACTGAAAACTTTCATCATCTCAAGTTAAGATAGATATCAACTGCGGTGGCATAATGTAATTGAATAAACAGTTTCGTCCACTTTTAATCGGGAGTGTGCCACCCTCCTCTTAACTTGATATAAATAAAATTACTTTACGAAGAAAATGGTTATTCATGTAAACTCTTCCTTAAGATAAGATGGTCCTGGCTTGAATGGGTCAGTTTCTGCATATGCCTCTGGTCTGTAAAATCCAGAATCATTCACCCTGTTACTGATCACATGAAGAATGGCTTTCTTCGTCCCACCATACTCATCTCTGTTCTTTTCAACATAATCGTTGGCCTCAGCTGCTATCTCATTCACAAAATCAAACCGATTATCCTCTGATAAAAGAAGTCTCTCAATATCCACTGTCAGCAGCTTTCCTTTTTCATTTATCAGCCTAACTTGCTCCTCCAAAAAGGGTACTCTCTCCATCTTGTAGTCCAACATGTCATCCTTTCTAGTCTATCAAAGACCCCAAAAGATCTTGTATTACACACTCATATCTCATTTGACAATTATTAGTACAATTTGTTGCATATATCATTGCAAATAATCTTAAAGGAAAAATGCTAATCACACATATACTTGCACATAATACGACACTCAAACTAGTCATTGAATGCCACATGACACCTACAAATTATATGATCTAGGTTTTTTCAGGTGATTGGTGTCAGTGCAATATTGTTGACAAAATGTGTGCAATTCATATACTCATAAACTCACTTAATGAACTCTTCTCCCCATCAGTTTGGATAAGAATGATAAAATTTATTGTGGGATTTTATCGAACACTAGTAAAATCTCTAAATATCTTTGACACCCTTCAAATAAATCAAGACTCAATAAGGCAGCCCCTGAATTTGAGGTTAAATAATAATGACACTATGAATACTTATATAGAACTCAAAACTGCTACAAAAAGTGTTTGAAATAAGAAGAAATCTACATTAAGTCTTATCAAGCAGTCCTAGCTGATTCTTATTTTATACATCCGAAACTTCAAAGAAAATGTTGTAACTTCGCAAAAGAATGAACAGATTTAGATTCAGGGAGGCAGATATCTCGATTAGATTAGGAGATAGAACAAAAATTAAACATCCACATGTCTTAGTTTTGGGAACAAAACAAAAACCAAAATAGCCAACCTAAAAAAAGATGAAGGAAAATTACCTAAAATAACATCACTATCTAAATTCAAGCGGGTTGAATTATTGTTAGAAGTATTATTTTTGTTATTATTAGTTTAGGTTTCCAAAAAATTATCCACAACAGAACGACTGAAAAATGGAATTCATATCCATAGACCACTGAAGTGCTTAACGCTTACTATCTCAAACGATTAAACCTCGTCAAATTTTTGCTAATTTTCTTTGAGAAATTCAATTCTCCTACTCCATTTTTATCCCATGCACTTCTGCATCCACCCAAATATCAGAAAATGATATATACAATTAGAAAGACGTTAAACAAGTAATTAGGGTTTCAATTGTTTTCGTACCAACTTTCGTCGCCGCCAAACCCGCCGACCATTGCTATCCTTTTTAGTCCGGCACATCACCTGCAAATTTCAAAAGGGAAACATTATCAATACAAATTAATTGTTCGTCTGCGTTTGGAAACAATTCAAACACATAAATGGGTATACGATTATTTGACCTGAGTCCCAAACGCTTGGTTTAAAGCTATTTGATTTCTCGCTCTTAATTGTATCCTCTGCATTCAAAGAAAAACATGGAATCACATATTGCACAGCGTACACTTATTTTTCATTTTTTCTCTGTTTCTCAAGAACCAAACAGATACAGTCTTAACAGAAGATTGATTACAGGTGAAGCAAGCGAAAGACTAAAGAGTAGGGTTGGAGAAGCCATAGATGGTATGTCTCGCTCTATGGTTGTTCAATGAGAGTGTTATCTGTAGCCTCTTCTTTTCTGTTCTTTTTTCACTATCTCTCTCTGCGTCTTACAGTTGCATTGTCGATTACTTTTCGCAAATTTTTTGAGAAAATAGTCATATATTTTTTGAGAAATTTGGGAGAAATTTCAAAATTTATTCTTAGATATTTTAATAAATGTAAAAATTTTACAAAAAAAAATTAATAATACTTAAAGGCTAAAATTACCCTTAAAAATTATTTCTATACATCCCACTCAAATGCGCAATGGTTCGGTAGAAGTATAAAATTTCACTGTTTTATTCAATATGAGTTACCAAATATATTATATATGTTCGGTAAGGGTTACCGAACTTATATGATATGTTCGGTAATATTTACTGAATCACTGCGCGATTTATAAAAAAAAAAATAATTTATATATCTATTTTAAATACTTTTTGTTTCCATTTTTTTCAAAAAAAAATTCACCTTTTTTATAGCTTTCATATATCTATATTCTATTTTTAATATTTTGAGTTAGAGTTTAGAGTTTAGAGTTATTGATTGTAAATATAGAAATGGTGATAGAGGTGAGTGAAACAAAAAAGATAAAATGTATTAAATTTTTTTAATAATTTCTTATTTTTTGGAGAGTGGGATGTGGAGATGTGAGATATATTTTTTAATTTCAAGTAAAATAGTTAAATTTATTATTTTATTATATTTAAAATATTTAATTATTTAACAGAACATTTTAAAATAAAACTCAAAAATTTTTCATATTTTTTACATAATTTGCAAACTCAATAAGCCTACCCGATAACGATAACTAGGACTAGTGATTAGAATTGATAAAAAAACAACTCAACTAATTTAATATTTAAACAATCAAATTATAATAAATAAATTAAGATAATTTATAATTTATATAAATATCTAAAAAAAAAATTAAAATTATTATAATACATAGATAATTATTTTTAAAATATTATTTTGTAGGTCAAAATTTGTTGTATTTTTTGAATGATGTATAAATTTATATTGTTTTTATTTTTGTGTATTGTTTACCAATTATAATAATATGTTATTTATTTAATTTTGTAAGTTTTAATTATTTATTTAGACTTTAATAACAAGTTTTAATTTATAAAAAAATTGTGATATTTATATATTTTTATTGGTGTTTATGACTTTAATATTATATTAATATATTATAATATTTATGATTATTACTTTTGTTTTATTTTAAATTAGATAATTTTTAACAATTATTTTTTGAATGCTTATATTAATTTGATTTTATAAAATTTAATTAAAATTTATTATATTAAACATGTTATATAAATATATATTAATATTTGATACTTAAATGTTTATTATGTTATAAAATATAATATTTATTATTTAATATATTTAAATGAGTTAAATAAATAAATTTATTTATTAAATAAATTAAATTAAAATCGTGCTTTTATCTTTGTTTAATAAATAAATTAAATAAAAAAAGTTGGTATATAAGCATACTAATTTTTTTTATTTAATTGGCATATAAATTAATTGGTCTTTACAGCTTGAACATATATAAGCTGAGCATAAATAGAAAAAGTTGGTATATATATAATTCTTTATTATGTAAACCCCATAATTATGTTTTCTAAAGTTTTTAAAACTTTAATTAAAGTGCATAACGGATATTATCAAATTTTCTATTTAAAATGACTACCTTTTGTAATAAAGACCATAATGGGGCTCTTGTATTTGCTCATTTATTTAAATAAATGCTAATAATCATGTTCCTTAAACTCTTCAACCACAAGAAAAAGCTGCCAATGAGATTTGTGAAAACTACGCTTGTAAATTCAATTATCTCACATTGCTTTATTAAAAAAAATTACTTTAAAAATGACAGCCTACAAGAACTATCAAAATCAATCAAACGACATCGTCAAACTCTTTGATGTTTGAACGTCTCTGTGTTTGTACATATACCGTCTTCTTAGGGTAAAGTGAAGCAACTGACTTGGTAAATAACTTAAATCTTGCAGATGAAGGCACTCTGACTACAATCCTTCGTCTAGGGTTTCAGCTTTCAAAGTTGGGATTTTTTTATTTTTTTTTCCCGACTTGGTAAATAACTTAAATCTTGCAGATGAAGGCACTCTGACTACAATCCTTCGTCTAGGGTTTCAGCTTTCAAAGTTGGGATTTTTTTATTTTTTTTTCCCGATCTTTTCCAAAGAAACAAACTGGAATTTTGAAACTCAGCTAAAATCAAGCAAAGAACAAAACGACTTAAAAGTACCAAACTCAGACAACGAAAGAACCCTATACTTTGACTTTCCGTAGAACAGTAGACAAAATCAGAAACTCAATACGTCTACTTTCCATCTGCATAATGCTTTGTATTGGACACTTGTAAAAAATTTGAAGCTTTTGTGTAGTCACTGAAAACCCTAGTTGAGATGGAGAGGTCTAGATCTAAGAGGAACTACTACTGTGACCAAGACTATGATTCCGATGCGATTGGTAGAACCAGACCCCGGATCAACCATCACTATGGGACCAATAACAATCGCCACCGCGGCAAAGGTGGTGGAGGAGTTCGACCCTCTAAGCCTCAACAAGACTCTTCTCTCATGGTTACCACTTGTTATCGAATCCTATGCCATGATATGAAGGCCGGTGGTGTAATCGGAAAATCTGGTAGTATCATTAAGTGGATTCGCCAACACACCGGCGCTTGGATCAACGTGCACGAGCTAATGCCTGGTGATGAGGAGCGAATAATTGAGATTTCCGATTCCCGGCGGCGAGACCCAGAAGGCCGAATGCTGGAATTTTCGCCAGCTCAAGAGGCCTTATTCTTGATCCACGAAAGGATTCTTGAGAGTGATGGAGCTGGGTTTACTGGTGGTGGAGAAGAGGAAGAAGAGTATGGTGGTGTGGTTAGAGGAGGTGGGAACAGAGTTGTAACGAGGCTTGTGGTGTCAAGAATGCATGTGGGTTGTTTGCTTGGAAAAGGAGGGAAGATAATTGAACAAATGAGGATTGAGACAAAGACCCAGATTAGAATTTTGCCTAGAGACCATAATCTACCTCGCTGTGTTTCAATGTCTGAAGAGATTGTTCAGGTTTTTTGAACTCTCGCAGTTAGAACTGAAATCTGATTCTTTTGACTGCATGCCCCAAACGTTTTTATAAAGTGTTGCTCAGATGTGATAGAACTTGAGGATGTTTTGAATCTATAAACAATGCCATAAAATAAGACTTCTGAGAAGTTAATTTCAGAAAAAGGAAAACTTAAAACTGTTCTTTGCTGGGTTATAAAGCATAACATAACCACTTTAAGGGATTGCTAAGTGGCTTCTACATTTGGCATTGGACGAAACTAGAGAGTAAATCATTGCAATTTAACGTATAGTTTTGGGATTGCCAGTAGCTTTTTTAATTCATGAACATATAAATTGTGGGATTTACTTTGTCCCTAGGAAAAATAGATTTGACTTATTTCAGTATAATACTGTCTGATGAAAATCTTAATTTTAGTTTCGTAGTTATCTGTAGCTAAGCTCATCAATAGAATGGTGACTGAAGGGGAACATATTTAACCTGTTATGATTTTATGGCGTAATAGTCTGGTATAAACTTGAGTCCTAACATCTATTTTTAAGCAAGTCGAACTACAAAAATCACTTCGAAGAACAATGGCAGTTTAATGCTGTTTTCATGGTGATATTGCAAGTGAGAGCTGCAATGAATGTGGATTTCATAAATGTTATTCAAAAAACTAAGTCCAGATTTACATGAAATTTATCTAAAAATGCATCTAGAGAAGAAATTATGAATTACATGATATTGCTCTTTCTTCTGCAGGTTGTTGGTGATGTAAATGCAGTGAAGAATGCTGTAGTGGTTATTTCAGCTCGCTTGAGGGAGAGTCAGCATCGTGACCGCAATAATTTCCACGGACGATTAAATACACCAGAACTGTTTTTTCCTCCTGATGACGATTATGTTCCTCACATTAACAATACAGTTTGGCGCCCACCCATGGATGGGGCTGCTTTTGGTTCACGATTATCGGCCAACAAGATCAGAGGGAATTATTCCTCACGTCCATCCGGTTTTACAAACGAGCTTGGATTTGCAAACATGGCTGAAAACATGCAACCCTTTTATGTTGACGATCTTGTGTTTCGAATTCTTTGCCCAATTCATAAGGTTGATAGAATTATTGGAGAGTCTGATGGAATTATTGATCTGCTTCATAATGAAATTGGTGTGGATGTTAAGTTCACTGATCCTGTGGCTGGTTCAGATGAACAAATAATCATTATTTCTTCCGAGGAGGTACCTATCAATGCTTTAATTTGGCATGAAGCATTTTGGATTAAATTATCCACACATGGAAGTCCATTTCTATCTTGTTGGTGCTTATCTTAGAAGTGATAGTGTTGCTCCCTGTGGATAAGCATTTATGTGCTTGCATGTTTTATAGTACCTGCTGATGCCTTCTTGTTTTTTATAATTTAGTTGACAACTGCTAGTTAACATTAATCAATCCATGTAATTTATTGTTTTCTCCTAGAATGGCTTTAACTTGGTTGTGCCCTTGTATAGGGCCCAGATGATGAGCTTTTTCCAGCCCAGGAAGCTTTGTTGCATATCCAAACTCAAATTGTCGATCTTATTCTAGACAAGGACAACATAGTGACTACTAGATTAGTTGTACCATCGAGTGATATTGAATGTTTGGATGGAAGAGAAGGATCACTGTCAGACTTGAGGAGATTCACTGGTACAAAGATACAAATTCTTCCAAGACAAGAAATTCCTTTGTGCATATCAGGAAATGATGAAGTTTTGCAGGTTTGCTACTGTACCGTATAACTATTACCTAACGTGGTTAGTTTACAACCAGAGAAGTCGTCTACATTGTCAAATACTTCATATGGTAACACTTTCTCCAGTGAGTTATGTATCTTATTGACACTGGCTCCAAATTATTAGAAGAGACCAATCCAGATAGTATTGAAGACCAACTTCAGTTTATATTAATCAACCGTCTAAACTACCTCGTTCATGTCATTTGCAGATTGTTGGGGAGATAAAAGCAGCTAGGGAGGCTCTTGTTGAGGTGACATCAAAACTGCGGAGTTATTTATATCGGGATTTCAATGAAAAGGATACAACATCTGCTTCTGCTTCTACAGCAGGCGCTATGGGCAGTGCTCTGCCACCGGAGAGCTCTTGTACCAGTAGCATAACTCCAATTGATCCTCCCACATATCAGAATGCGCAAACATTGGCCACATCACAGGGATCAATGGTTTGTTTTTTCTGTGGAGGGTTACACTGATTCTGTAACTTGTCATTACCTGGTTCCTTTATTATCCATAGATGTTCCTCCTGAGTTAATTCTTTGTGTCCTCTTTCTTTCCTTGCAATCTAGGGAACTGGATATTTAACCAAAAAGTCTAAATGTAGGTCCAATTTGATAAAATTGTTCATAAAACAAGTAAAAATTATTGAAGAATTTATTTTAGGGCTTTATCTTGATTGGTTGTGGTTGACGGACTGACTAGGTAGACTTACTGCTATGATTTTAAAAGTGAAATTGGATAAAAATATCATAATTTTGGCGAGGAGACATATTTGTATGAATGAATCATATGAAGATTTCTTCATTTGATTACAATTGGATCAAGACATTCAGTTTAAGTTTGTGCAGTATGCCACTTTCGTATGTAATAATTTTGTGAATAACAGTATATCTTGATATTTTAAGCAGTTGTTACATTTTTCATTATAAACCAAATTTAAGAATCCTAAAACTAGAACCCCTTGTTTTGCAGGATGCTGGCGGGGCCAGTAGCGAAAAAACGAAGCAGAACAAAATTGAGCGCCGAGAAGAGGTTCCGAGTGGGTTGAATAGGTGAAACATTCCTTCTCGTTGAACTTTATTAGAGCCTTTTCCTTCATGTGTATTACCATAAATCTCTATCTGTGGCTCTGTTTCAATCAATACCCTTGAAGTTGTTCTTTTTCACTCTGTTAGAATCACTGTACCACTTGTTACTAGAAGTACGCTTGAAGTTGTCATACCAGAGTATGCAGTTGCTAAGCTTATAACAAAATCGAGAAACAAGCTTGTGCAGATTAGCGAGGTCAGTTTTGGGCTATTAGTCTAGTCTAGTTACCAATAGTTCTTCTTGATGTCCGTGTCTAGCTTTGATCAAATTGTTGTGTCTGACCTGTTTAGTGTACCTGTTTACAGTTATCTGGAGCCAATGTAACCCTGGTAGATGATAGACCGGAACTGACACAAAAGATAATTCAAATATCCGGTAGTCCCGAGCAAGCTGAAAGAGCCCAGAGCTTGCTTCAGGGTTTCATATTAAGCAGTTAGTGCTTTCTTCCTCCCTCATTTTCTCGCCCTTATGTTTGCAGTAACTCTTTGTATTCACTTGTAAATGTTTAAAATCTGAACTAATTGATACCTAAAAATGAGTCAGCACAAGAAGACGGGCAATAAGGTGGTCGGAAGAACAAACATTGGAGATACGGATCGGTGGGCAGTTAGTGCTTTCTTCCCCCTCATTTTTTCTCCCTTATGTTTGCAGTAACTCTGTGTGTTATTCACTTGGAAATGTTTAAAATCTGAACTAATTGATATCTAAAAATGACAATTTTCTTCTTCAGCACAAGAAGACTGGCGATAAGTTGGTTGGAAGAACAAACATTGGAGATACGGATCGGTGGACAGCTTAGTTGCAGAGAATAGAGAGTAACATTTAATTTTCAGACCAATATATATATATATATATATTTTTCTTCCAAATGTATTATTCTGTAAGGGAAGAACATTTTAATAGGCGTCTGTATGATTTCCGCTGTAAATGAACTGTGTTCCCAATGTTAAGGCATATTTCTTTTAGCAAAAAAGTTGGTGCTTATTGTTTGGTGTTCAGGACTAAAAAAAACCCGAATAGTGTAATTTTCACCTATCAAGCATAATCAGGTGTTTGGTGATCATATGCATAGGACAAAAGCTAATACATAAATATCTCTATTCGAATTTGGAAACAACCTTGGATACTTAGAACAAGATTGTTTAGACCTGTTTCTCCAAAAATATCACAACTAAACTTTGTCAAAGTTTCTACTTGATAATGTCAAAGCTATCTTAGAAATGCCTATTCAAAAAGATCAAGTAATTGACATAATGTTTTAGTATTTTAATAGAAATGGCTCTTGTACTGTGAAGACCGGGTATAAAAGAGCTATTTTATTAAAGGAGGAAGGTGTGTAAATAAATTCTTTATACTTACTATGTATTTTTTCCAAAATGAATATTAGTGAAGATTTAGTTCTAATGAGTATCATTTCTATAAAAAAAATTATGGAAGCAATGAAATGAATGACTTAATAAGGCTGATTTTTGGAAAAAGTCAATAGTCTTTTGGTAGAAGATTTAGAAAACAATGTATTTTTTCTTAAATTAAACCAAATTAATTAAAAATGTTATATTATTAATCAATATACATTTAAATAAATTTAATTATGCTGTAATATATTTTATATGTTATTATTGAGTTATATGCTTTAGGTGATATTTAATTTACGATAATTATTATATCTTTAGCCTTTAATAACTTCTAGCTCTAATTTAGAGCTCTTTTTGTAAGCCTATTTACCTTAATGAAAATTTTTTAGTTGGAAGGAAAAAAAGCACAAGAGCTAATATAGGTAACGGGTACAACTCTCCTTATAGGCTTATAGCATTGAAATAGTCCCAGCTTAGTTTAGTGACGCAAGCTGGAAGGGGATAGAAAAAAGCTCGATGATTAGAGATTAAATCTATGAAAGGGGTCTTGCAATCATACTTTTTTCTCTATCGTTCAAATATGAGCATCTTCGGTATAAGAAAATATTTTCATACAATTAAATTTAAAAAAATTTTATTTATAAATTTTATTTAATATTATAAATGTTATTTTCTCAAAATTAATTTTATAAAAATTTATAATCAAATAATAAATACTAATCTAATAACAAATAAAATAAAATTTTAAATAACATAATAATAATAATAATAATAATATTTTCTAATAATTTCTTAATTTTATCTTCACATGATAAGACTTGATCTTAAAGTACTGACCCCGACCACAACATCGTCAGAAGTGGAACTATTGTAGGACCAAAAGGGCTTTGGCACACCACCCTTTAGTAAACACATTAATTGTCTACATTACCATTATCAAAACTAATCTATTGGTAAAATTATATAGTTAAAAATAAAAAGGGCTTTTGGTTCTCCTAAAACAATTCTATCATCCTATTACCATAATTAACGGGACTCAAAAGAAAATATAAGAAACATGCAATTTTGACTGAAATTGATTTTTAAATTAATTCTTGGTTTCCAATCTACATGCAAAGTACTGAAGCATGCAAGTTTCTTGTAAATACAAACGACATGTCGTCTTTAAGAGGGATTTTTATAATACCGAAAATGATGGTTCGTACAAAACTAGACGAGAGAGATGGGGTTGGAAAATGAGGGGAAATCTTTAATTTTCTTTTTGTTATTAATTGATTGGATTCTTTCGTAAAAATAAAAAAATAAAAAAAAATAAAAAATTAATTGATTGGATTCTTGAGAAAGCCGGAAATAAGGGGGGAAAAAAAAAAACCCAACTTTTAGAGTATTTTGTATGTATTATTAATTTTTTTTATCACGTAACTTTTGTAAATAACACATAATTTACTCAATTTTTAAAATTAAAACATTTTTATTTACTTTGTTAATGATAATTGAATATTATATTATTAAAATCGACATTTAATTGGAACAAATATGACATTTTACATATTTTCTTTCATTATTAAACTCTCTTACATTATTTCCTTATATTTTGAGATGCCAATGGAGCTGAACCACTGGCAACCTATAAAGGGTCATCGTTGGGGCGCTTCTAACACCAAAATTTTCAAGTGAGATTTCAAAAGAGGGATTTTAAAACTCATGTAAAACATACAAAACAACAATAAGATCGGAGTCGGATACAATAGCAAGTCCAACATGCCTCGCTTCTTGTTGGTTTGTACTTAAGAAGGAGAGCTCAATAAAGCACCAAATAATTCTGTTTTTTTTTTCCAAAATACTCAATCTACCCTCCTATGAAAAGACACGTGAATTTCACGTGTTCACTTAATAATATTTTATTCATTTTTACTAATAGTATCAAAGGCAAACTCCTAATTTAAAATAGAAAAAAGGCCATAGAAGTCCCTTAGATTATGTAATGTGTGTCATTTGGTCCCTTAGATTATAAGTGGTGTCATTTGGTCCCTTAGTTTTAGAAAAAAGGGCCAATTAAGGACAAAATCAATTAATGAAAAATTGTATTATTTTAATGTTTATGATATTAAAATATTAATTTAAAAAATAATATTTTAATTAAAAAATCATTAAAATCATGTGTTTTGTCCTTAATTGGCCACTTTTTCTAAAACTAAGGGACCAAATGACACCACTTATAATCTAAGGGACCAAATGACACACATGACATAATTTGAAGGACCTCCATGACACTTTTCTCTTTAAAATATTAAGTAACTTATATGGTCTTTATAAAAACAGTGAGCGACCTGAATGTCAAATGAGATAAACAAAATTGACTAATATAGGATACTTTAAAAAAAAAAAACTCTACAGCTCCACGTACTCAGCAGTTAGCACCAAAGAAAGAAGGGTTTTTGTCTAAAATAGGCAAAATCTGTAAGATAGTTTAAAAAAGGGCAGAGTTATGTTATTTTTTAAAAATGGGCTTTTTTTAACCGTCCACCCAAAACCTCATTTATTAGCCGGTAACTTATTTGTAAACCGTTTGGAAGAATTTGAACAGTTCCAAACGTTTGCACGACTCTGAGCATTACTCTCCCTCTCCACTCTCTATTATCGAATCCTCCACAAATTTTGTTGAGGAAGAAGATGAATAGTGAGGATGCACAAAACACTCCACCATTACTATCTCATTGTGAAGCTCTGCATTATCTCATTGTTGAGGAAGAAGATGAATAGTGTGGTATATCAAACAAGTATATCTGGTATATCTCAGGATATATCTGGTATATCTCAGGGTATATCTGATATATCTCAACATATATCTGGTATATCTCAAGGTATATCTGGTATATCTCAAGGTATATCTGGTATATCTCAAGGTATATCTGGTATATCTGGTATATCTCATGGTATATCTGGTATATCTCATGGTATATCTGTATATCTGGTATATCTGGTATATCTCATGGTATATCTGGTATATCTCAAGGTATATCTGATATATCTCATGGTATATCTGGTATATCTCAAGGTATATCTGGTATATCTCATGGTATATCTGGTATATCTCAAGGTATATCTGGTATATCTCATGGTATATCTGGTATATCTGATATATCTCATGGTATATCTGGTATATCTCATGGTATATCTGGTATATCTCAAGGTATATCTGGTATATCTAGGTATATCTGGTATATCTCAAGGTATATCTGGTATATCTTATGGTATATCTGGTATATCTCAAGGTATATCTGGTATATCTCATGGTATATCTGGTATATCTCATGGTATATCTGGTATATCTCATGGTATATCTGGTATATCTGGTATATCTCATGGTATATCTGGTATATCTCATGGTATATCTAGTATATCTGGTATATCTCATGGTATATCTGGTATATCTCATGGTATATCTGGTATATCTGGTATATCTCATGGTATATCTGATATATCTCATGGTATATCTGATATATCTCATGGTATATCTGGTATATCTCAAGATATCTGGTATATCTCATGGTATATCTCATGAAAATACACATGGTTATAAAAAAAAATTCAATGACACAAAATTTCAATGTGATCTATCGAGAACAGAAACAGAGATAATATCATTCCCAGTCTCATGTGTATGTATGTATGTATTTATCTGTCTATGTAAGGAATGTTTTGAGTTTCGCTCAGGTAGTATATTTAGTAGATGATCAAGAATAAGTTGGATTCTAGGATCAGTTTTGGTGAACTATATATTCTCATTTCCACCCCCAACTTTGTCTAATCTTTATTTATTATTTGTTGGCGATTATTAAAATTCGAACCTGTCATCTGTCTATTACGCTTGTGGTAAAAAATATTTATTTTTCTTTGTTCAATTAAACGCCGCTGCACCAAATTTTTCGTGCACTTAAAGAGTTCCATAATATATTAAGCTAGAATTTATTTTCAATACTTTCTTCACACATAATTTGTTTTGCGCATACAAATTAGTTTATGATAAAGTGGGAATATTATAGTGCTTTCCCTATGTCCTCACTGTCTCATTCAACTCAATTGAAGCTCTTCTCAATGACTCAAAGGAAAAGTGACAGTGGAACAAATTTGGCGACCCATCAGTCAAAAGTCATGTTTTCTGCCTCATGTCTGATGGAATCAAAAAGTGCAGTTGACAAGTAACGTTCTCCAAAACTAGGGAAGAAGAAGAAAGAAAGGAGGGAGAAGAAGAAAGAAAACTGGCTACTGGGAGAGTAAATAAAATTTTGCCCATTTTTAAACTTTAACACAATTTTGCCCATTTTTAAACTATCTTACAGATTTTGCCTATTTTAGACAAAAACCCAAGAAAGAACTGAAAACTATTTTAGTTGAGAATGCGATTCTCTTTAAGGACAAACAAGTTTGTCAAGTGAGCAAGCATTGGGAAAACAGATGTTCCTGAAAGCGCAATTTTAGTAAAGATGATGTGAGAGCCAAGAAAGATGAGGCTTAGCTACTTCCCCAAGACTAATTGGTCCTGTTTGTCCCTCCATTTTTGGATATCAGACAGCACATGATCATTCTTGTTCGTGCAGATTCTGGAATACCCATCTCAGCATCCGTAATTATCTCCTTCATAAATCTTTTATTTTTTTCCTCCTTATTTGAGATTTGATTGCAAGTTTGTGATGAGGTTTCAATTATCTACTTTTTTGGATGACAATTTGTTGATTGTCATAAATTGCTTTAATTTATTCGTATCACCGCTTGGGAATACGATTGAACTAATTGAAATCTGACCTAATTTTTGGGTGGGGTTTTTATCTAATTTCATTTTTATGCTTTTGTTTTTAGTAAATTGCAATGAATTTCTTTTGGAATAATCATAAAGTTCCAGTTGATATTACTTTCGTTTTGCTTACTTCTGGAATACGTTCAGATCCGTTTGTATGTCTCCTGCAAATAATACAAGTGAGAGAAATATGGTTGTTTATCTCTGGTACTCTCAATCGGTAGCTTTTCTGGAATATTATTTTGCTACCATATTTCTGCCACTTATTATATGGTTTCTTACTTTTGCTACTTTTATGGGCTTGAAAAGTCTATGAAAGTATCTCTATCCCAGATATCCTATGATCTGCTTGTGTTGAACTGCTTTTGGATTTTCCTATTTGTGTTTTGTTCTTCTTTAGCTTCTTTGTTGTTTCTATTCGTGTTTGGTTTTTTAGGGTTTTAAACATTCTATCTCAAGTAATTGGATTGTTCTCCTATGCCTTTGCATGTTCCTAATTCGAAAGTTAGTAGAGGGTGTGGTATTTTCCTCTTTTACAATCCTATTTGCTTTCAATATTGGATAATTTGCAATTTTTTTTTTTTTTAATATTAGAAGGTTTATTTGTTTCTTCATAGTGAGAACTGGTCTTTTACACTCAAATCTAAGTTCTATTGGAATGAAATCCTCTCTCTTATGTCAAAAAAATAAATAAAAATCCTCTGATCATGCTCCATGGTTGTTGGGAATATGAGTTACTCGGTTCAGTCAGCTGCAGAGTATGGCCAGGGCTGTTCAACTGCCTTGAATTTACATCAAAATAACTGCTTGCTTTTTGTTGGTACTGATAACAGGTTTATATTTTTTGTTAATACTGAATTTGATAGAGAGCAATATAAGGTAATGGCCACAGCAGACGCTAGGGCTGCTTGGCAATGTACAAATCGTTGTTTTGCAAAAGAAGAGACAAGGAATGATCGAAAATGTCCTTGGTGCTCATCATCATTATCTTCCTCGAAATCAAGCTCTTATCTTGCACCTGGAAACCCTGCAAAAGGGCCAAATAATCATTCCCCAAATTGCATTATCCTTAACAAAGATTATGATCTGCTTATGGATCAGAAGTGGTGGCTGAAAAAACCCAACTTCTGGCATCATTTGGATTTTATGAGTGAACAGGAGTGTTCTTTTGAGGCAGAACTTGAAACCTTAACTTCTGGATTTGTCCCTAAGAAGACTGATGCATATGGAGGTCAAAAAACCGAGGTATCTATTACTGAGATTGGTAAAAAAATTGAAGCTACTTTTTCTGAGGAGCAACTCTGGGATGTCTCCATCACTTGTGCCAAAAATGAACAAGATAGCAGAATGCAGGAACAAGATCCTCTAATTGATAAGCTTCCAGGAAAAGCTTCCACAGAAAAGGATGTAGGAAATTTCACGCACCTGGATGATGATCTTATTAGCTTGGAATCTTTAAACAGTTTGCTTTCCATGCAACCAAAGAAGCTGCCCTTTGATCTGGAATGTCTGTGGGTGGGCTCTGGGAAGACTGAACCGTGGTGGCGTACAGCTTGTAAAGATGATTTGGCTTCTTTTGTTGCTCGGAGGTCACAACAACATATTGAGAATTGTGATCTTCCACGACCTCAGACGAAGCATTGTAGGAAGTGCCCTTCCGTTTGTCTAGAGAACTTTGACCATGATAAGTTTCCGGCTTCACTTTCAGATCAAATTACTGATATAGGACTCTCTAGTCTTGACTTTTTTGCATGGGAAAGCCCAATTTCAGGTTGCTCACAAAATCATTCAGATCAATCATACAGGTAGAGCTGTAGATTCTATATTGCTATCATATAGGTTTTATCGCTGTGAATTCATTTATACTGTCCCATAGTTGTAGTGAATTCATTTGAAATTTCTATTTGCTTTCAAATTGATCTTTAGTCATGTATTTGGATTATAAATAGATCATGTAAACCAGTTTGCCATTTATCTTTTTCCCCCTTTTAAATTCCAAATTACTGCCTTTAGTTTGGCCTTTATGCTAACATCACCATGGTTCCTTGTGGCGTTGTAATCAATATTCATCTTTGCTAATTGAAATTTCTTGCATAATGCTGTTTCCTGAAAGATTGTGTTGAATATGTTTATTTTCCAGCTGCAACAACGACCATACTACAACCGGCACAAATGAGGCAGATATCCAAAATAACCCTGAAAATACCCAAACCAGAGCTGAACTGTTAAAAGCACTTCACCATTCTCAAACACGAGCAAGGGAAGCAGAGAAAGCAGCTTTGCAAGCCTATACTGAGAAGGAGCACATAATGACCCTCTTTTTCAGACAGGCATCACAACTTCTCGCTTACAAGCAGTGGCTCCATTTGCTGCAATTAGAGAACCTCTGTCTCCAGCTGAAGTACAAAAATCAACCCATTTCCTGTATCTTTCCAACTTCTGCACCTTGGCTACCATATAAAGTCAGGCAAAGAAACAAGGATCAGCGCCGGGCAGGAAAGAGAAAACATGGCAGACCAAGGTATGATATTAGCAAGGGAGCTGTTGCTTTTGCACTGGGGTTGGGTCTCGTTGGTGCTGGTTTGCTCCTTGGATGGACATTGGGATGGTTGTTTCGAGCTGCTTAGGTTAGTCTCTGATTTTCTCCAACTTCATGGATTTATTAACACAGTTCTCTTCGTCTGTTTATTGTACATGTGTATCAAGTTGTGTATACTAGATTCGTTATATGTAAAGTTTGATGTTTCCGTGGATATATAAATTATATATATTTAGTGAAAATTTGAACAAGACGAACAAATTCATAATAGAGTGAGATTGATATGTTCGTTTAGCATCTGTATCAATTAGAGCTATAGTACATACAACAATATTCTTGAACCATATAATTTTGATGGAAAAAAAATAAAAAAATCCTTGGACCATATAAGATATTATTATATGTTGAATTGTTGGAGATTATGTTGTCCACCCCACTAGCAAAAAGCCGACTATTACGTATAAATAAAAATTTCTTAAAAATGTTCAATAAAAAAAAAAAAAATTGTTGAAAATGCTGTGATGTAAATAGAAGAATCTATCCAAATGCCAATAATAAATAGAAATGTACAATCTTACGCTCTTTTGTTACTTACTACTTTTCGAGATTATAATCATTTAGATAGAGAAATACAACTTTTGAATTATAAATTATAATGTAACCCGGATTACTAAAGATGTTGACTTTTGTTTTCACATGAATTATTTTAATAATAAAAAAAATTTAATATCATAAATTTTAAATAATATAGTAGAATTTAATTAAATAATATTGTTAAAAATTAATTATTTTTTTGATATTTTTATAATATATAATAGTACTCTGCGTTTACTAATTTTACTGTGTTCTATTGGAACACACCGGAGGGTTGTTTGACTTACAAAAATAGTTTTGTAATTAAAGAAAAACGGTAATTATTGTCTTGTATTATTTTATTTTAGTCTTCTATTACTTTGGATAAGAAGAAAAGAGTCTCAATTTTTTGTCCAATTTTTGCCGTGTCACTATATATCTGAAAATACAGTTCACCATACAAAAGCTTACATGTATGAGATCTAGAAAAATAACGAAAACTAATACTTGGGAAGATTTAAAGAAATCTTCCTTCTCTGATCTTTCCTTTTTTTTCGTAGCAGCATGGAACAAAAGAACAGTATTTAATATATCCCAGCAGTGCAATGCACTCTAAATGTGAATGAATTATTGTTTCAGTTCAGGTTGATCAAGTAGTAGTATGAACTGAAATTTATGGAAAATCCAGCTGCGATTCTCAGTTGTCAATATGAATGACAATAAAAATTAAATTGAATAATAATTATATTATTATTATAATATTTGTTAAAATAGTGTAATTAAAATAAAAGATAGTAATCAATGCTCTGTCTCATTCTTATCAAAGCAGTTATCTCTCTTCATTTTTCCTCTCCTCCTTCTCTCTAGGGTTTCAAACTGTGCACTGCGTGTTTGGCCGCCGGCAGGCGGTTTCGGCTGCTGGCTGGCGGCCAGTCTTCTCTTTCTCCTTTCCTTTGGTTTCCTTCCTTTAGATCTATGGTTTGTGGGCGTTTGTCTCGCTCGTTTTCGTCTCCGGCGGATCTCGCCATTGCTGTGGCCGTTCGTGTCTCTCCTTGGTGGCTGCTCGGAGTATCTGTTACCGGTACCTTCCCCTCTTTCTCGCGTGGCTCTGGGTTTTACTCTGTTCGGCTCTGCTGCTTCCGGTGGCGGCTCCGACAGTTTCTGGACAATAGTGGGGTGGAGGACATTTTGGTATTCTGTGTTTATTTTAGTATGGTTTTAATAATGTTCTGGTATTTTTGGTGTACCTTAAATTATCCAGATATGGTTTGTCTTAATTTTGTTGATGAGATTTTTGATTACTTTCTTGTTACATTTTCTGATTTTGGGATGTATTCATCGTTTTATTTCAATCAGTCAGGCAGTATAATGAGTCGAAATTATAACGAGCTAATGTTGAGAGCTCGCAAGTATTCACTATGTTTTTTTGCTTCTAGCTAGTCCTTATGTTATTAGAATGGTGATGTATTTCTTAGAATCGATGTATCTTAAGATTGTATTTTGAATCCTTATTTAATGAAATTTACCTTTTATCAAAAAAAAATTAAAATAAAAGATAGTATAAAATTAAAATTTATAAAATTAGAAATGAAATAAAACTAGAAAATATATTTTTTTAGTATAAATGAGAAGAAAAAAAATTATAAATGATTATATAAATGTAAAAAAAAACAAGATATTAACATATTTTTTAAAAATGTAAGAGGAATAATAATTGTTGTTACTAGTATAATACCTATATATTCTATTATATATCATTATTATTGTAGTCAAGCTAAATACAATAATAACTTAAATTATTATCATTATAAATTATTATAATTGCTAATCTGATCTAAAAGTTTTGAAGAAGTTAAGTATGCAAAATATTATAAAATTATATGGAGTAGAATGAAACTTCAAAAAATTTAGGCTAAATTATATATTAGTCTCTAAATTTTAACTAAATTTATACTAAGATATTCAGAATTTTAAATTTTATAAATTAGTTTTTAAATTTTTAAAATTTCACACATAGGAATCTAAACTTTTAAATCTTATAATTTAATCCCTAAACTTTTAAAAATTCACACATAGGTTCTAAAATTTTGATTAAAAAACATTTATTTTAATACTTAAGATAAGACCTATGTATGAATTTTAAAAAGTTGGAGACTAAATTGTAGAATTTAAAAGTTTAGAAATGTATGTGTGAAATTTTAAAAATTTAAAAACTAAATTATAGAATTAAAAATTTTAAATATCTAAGTATAAATTTAATTGAAATTTAAGAACTAATAAAATAAATTTTTTTTTTCTAACCATTAATGAAGTAATTTAGAAAGAAAAAAATTTATGGTAGTAAGCATAACAATTTATTATGGGTGGTGTTATTTTCAATTTTCATGTTTGACATTTTTGCTGAAAGATAATAATATGAAAAAATTTATAAAAAATTATGAATATCTCTACACTCATTGAATTAACTTTATAAAATTAAATTACTCATAAGTCCAATAAACTTTCACATTTATCCCATCTTGACGTTGATAAAGGTCAGGAAATGAATATCATCCCCGAAACAACAAACATTAATTTTCTCCATGGAACTCGAACAAACAACCACTGCTATGAAAAAGTCCAATTATAATTTATAGCATTTTAGAGTAGCGTGAATACTTTTAAAAGGATGGAGATATAATACCTTATTTTGATATATACAATTAAAATAGAAGCTTTAAATTTATTAATATAATAAATAATTAGTCATCTAGCTAGCTTTTTTACAAAGTTGAGTTTCGATCTAGGAAAAAAAATTGGGTCGGACATGAAAAGGTGCAGCTCAATAATATTTATAGCTTAAGATAAAATATAAAATCATGCTTAAATTTTTTTTTTTTTATAAATTAAATTTTTATTGTTAAATAAAAATTAATTAATAATATTAAAATATTTTTTTAAATATAAATAATAATTTATATAAATTAAATTAATAAATGCGTATGTAAAATTTTATTTTTATTGTATTTATTTAACAAAAAATTAAATTTATTTTAATTATGATATAAATTACAAATTTTAATTTTAAATTAAAATAAAAAATATTTTATTTTTTTGATAATAATATATTTTTTAAAGTAATATTACATAATTTAGAAAGAAGATTATTACTGTCCTATAATTCATACGCAATAAATTTATATTTTTAAGCAATTTATGAAATATAATCTTTATTATATATTTTAAAAGACCAAAAAAATTTTATTAAAACAAAAACTTCAAATTCAAATAAAAATATGAACTAATATCAATTACAAATAATGTATAGTATTTTTGTTCACTAAAATCATTTAATGTAGCGTAATAGTTTAAAAATCTGTTTAAACTATTCAAGTTTAATTTAACATTAAGAAAATAAACTTATATTTTTATTTGGGTCTATTGAATGATAATATCTTGAATTTGAAAGTAAGTACACTTATATTAAGTAACAATTAAAACTAATAAAAACTACTTGAGTTTGACGTATTAATGCACATATATAATTTTTGAATAGTTTTTTTATCACAACTTGATGTATATTACAATTCACACGATACAATTTAATTGGTCTTCTGTTAATAATGGGTCCTACAATTATTTTTCATATTATATTCTCAACATTACATTCAATCAAAAATTAATACTTAATTTCAAATCCCTTAATACATATCACAACTTAATGCGTATAATACAACTCATAATTTATAGTTTTCAGCAGTAAAAAGGAACTAATAATTACCAAAATTTTAAATTTTTGTCAGTCTGAACATGTATAGTTGCTTACTTTTTTGAGTAGTGTTATATGCATCAAGTTATGTTGTATATCAATTGATGCATCAATTATTAATTAAATGTAAAGTTAAAGATGTAGAATAAAAAAGTAATTATGAAATTTCTTGCTAATATAGACTAATTAAATTATACCATATAAATTGTTGTATGCATCAAATTAATGTAAAAAATATTTTTATACTTTTTTTTTTCTCTACCTCTTATCTGTCTCGTCACCTTATCCTACCATCATTTTTTTTAAGTAATTAATGAGTCTTTTTTGTTTATTTATTTTATGTTTTTAAATATTTTTTTTATAATATCAAACACAAACAAATATAAGGAGATAAACTCTCTTTTATTTGATGAATTTTTATAATTTTCTTATAAGAACAATTTTTTTATGATTTATTTCTTTTTTTTAAGATAAGATTTAACTTTAAATAGTAATTGTTAATTCATATCTAAAAAGATGATAATTGTTAATGTTTCTTTAATTATTTTATGTTCATGATATCAAACACGAGATAATCTCTTTTTTATTTAATGAATTTTTTTTTCTTATAAGAATAATTTTTTAATGATTTGTTTCTTTTCTTTAAGATAATACTTAATTTTAAATAGTAATTATTAATTCATACTTAAAAAGATAATAATTGTTAATGTTTTTTTAAATTTTTTTTTTATTCATGATCATTTTGTATTTTTTTTCTTTTGTTTTTCTTTTTTATTGAATGTGTATACCAATTTAATAAGAAAAAAAAATTACCTCATTGCTGGCAAAAAAAAATAAAAACAAAAAAATATATATATTTGCAATTTTATTGTATTAAATGAAGAATATTATCTAAAAAAATATTTAAAAAATAAAAATTTTAATATAATAACTCAATTTTTTTTATTTTATTCTCATTTATTTATTTATTTTATTTAAAATTAAAAAAAATATTAAATAAATACTTCAATAAAATAAAGACTAATTCTTCTATTTATTATAGTATTGATAATAAATGAGAGAGAGAACGTACCTGACACTTTGTTGAGAGCTTCAGACTTCAGAGCAGCGGAGAAACTTTCCAAATTGCAGTCGTTGCAGATATCTTAGAAAAGAGAGATGTGAAACTTTCAGTTTTGCGTGAAAGGGATTCCAATACCAAACTATAGTACGCTAAATACGCCTTAAAAATTTTGACAAAAAATAATTTTATCTTTATAAAAATATTTATTATTTTTTTATTTTATATCATATTTAATTTTACTATTCTCTTTGCCTTAATCCTTCCACGTCCCGATCACCCTCCACTATTTAGTATTTACTAAAGAATAATTAAAAATATAATTTTTATTAAAATTAAAGTTTGACAACAATCAACTAATTTGAAATATTATTTATTCTAATGGTAGTAACTAACCTCAGTTTACTTCCTCCAATTTCTTTCGCCCTTAATTATTTTTCTACTATTTTATGTTTAATTAAAGTCACTTTTGTCTTAAATTTAATCAAATATAAAGTTATCAAAAAGAATAAAATAGACAATAAAATTAAAAAGAATGAGCTAGTAGTATTAGCAATTAAGAGCAAAGATGAGTATTTTAAAAGAGTTTGTATTATTTATAACTACAAATTCATAAAAAAAAATATAATTTTGAATTATTCTGTAACAAATAGTTAAAATTAATTGGTCAATAAATAAATAAAACGATATCAAGGATAAACGGAATGATAGTGAAAATTGACGATAATTACTAAGATGGTATAAAATGTTTTCGTATTGGAATAAAAAAATCAAATGAAAGAATGCATAAAATAATAAATATTTTTATAAAGACATAATTATCCTTTTATAAATTAATTTTTTTTTAAATTAAAAAATTATTATATTTTTCTATTAAATGAAAGAAATATTAATATATTAACTTAATAATATAGATATACTTACATACACATCGTTAAATATGATAACTATTAAAGTACCGAAACCTGGCCCTAGAAGACAATATTCCTACCTTCTGTTATTTTTTTCAAGAGCCAGGGACATTGTTAGAAATTAGTATTTCAACCTACACGACGTCGTTCCTTTTAACAGGCTGTTGTTATTTGCAATGACATGGCACCATACTATTGGCTATTATGTCAATGATTCCACCATTAAACTTTCTTGCGAGTGCCCTACACTTTTCGCTTGAGACTCTGTGTCAGCTCAGCTGCTTGAACGATTTTGGCGGTGAAATGGCTGCCGTAGTTTCAGAGCCATGGGAATTTACCTGGTTAGTCTCTGTATTCTATTACTTTTCAGTGTTTGTCGGTTTCGATAATATTATGTCAAAATCCTTTATTTATTTATTTATTTTTATTTTGATGGCTTGAATTTGAAGGAAGAACTATGGCTGTTCTTGCTTGTGCTGCATTTTTGTATTTTTTGTCATTATTCTTGTTGTGAAAACAGCACCTTCAAACACCCAATTAAATTGAAACAAACACTGCACTTGTGGTAATTTAAGAATAACAGTAAGAACAACTCAGATTTGACGAGGTTCTTTCAAGTGATTTATAAGATCACTTGACTTACATCCCCGGGGAAGCCAAAAACTTTTATTAGATCAAATATCAAGATACAATACAAGAAATCAATAATCACACCTCAATCACACAGCTACTTCTCACTGTTGTTGCTCACTCTTATTCACAGAACATACAACTTTGATAATCTGAATGTAATCTCTAAAACTGACTTACTTCCTTCAGATGTCCCTTATTTATACCAAGCACCTAGCCGTTAAACTCACCCTTAGTGCATGACAGTCAATACACGTGTGTACACATGATAGGATCCCAAATCCTGTGTACAAAAGAATTACATGCAGAGGTGATGCAATTTAACAAACTGACCCTACATTTCAGTTAAAATAACAACCTATACTTTGTATGGTAACTGATATGACCAAGGAAGTATCCAAACAGATTTAGGCTAGTCATTTGTGTCATTGATTTACAATTCTAATAATAAAAAAGGCGAAAATTAAAGATTTTGATAGAATTTGTTTAGGATTACTTTGGGGCTTGGGCTTTCGAATTCCTTTTTATGAGTTTGAACAATCCCAAAAACTACTGAGGAATAAATATTGAAATTTTCGAAGAAATACCCTCATTATTCACTAAACTTTTGCATTTTCTGCATTTTGTTATATTAAAGACTGTCTCAGATGTAAAGAGGTAACCATTCCAATTGTCTCATGGAATTGAACCGTGTATATAACAAATATGTAAAGATTGGTAAACAAACCAGCAAATTCACTTATCTTTGATCAATGTTGATCTCCGTCCTCTTAGGAACGATAACTTTAGATTCTTACATCCTCTGAGAATAATTCAATATTTTTCACTATTTCCAAAGCTTTGTTCTTTGCAATAGTCAGTCCACTTGGAAAATTATCATCATGTGCCAAATTCTAATTTTTTTTTTTAAATTCCTCGTTTTCGTGAAGGATGATGGAACATGATTCAAATACTTGATTCAGGAACTTCTTTGTGCACATGAAAATGATGTCAAATGTCAAGAAATTAATGTAGATTCAGAAGCAAATTGAGCATGAAGTGTGGCATTGTGTTAATATAGACTCTAAGAACTGAACTTGCATAAGACATGATTATGGCCTTGTGGGTGCCGTTGAAAGAAATTACCAATTTACCTAGCAGAATCTGTAATTGTAGAAATGACCTGTTCCTTACCATTTGGCATTTCTGATATTTTTAGATTTTAAAGCCCTTCTGTGGCTGTTTCTCATTTGGGCTGAAAGTACTTTCAAATAGGCCATAGTATGTTTAAAGGTGTTTGAAAATCTTCTTAAGGAGTGCTTCCAAAACTTTGAGAAGCTCTGTTAATGCTTTTAGGAGAAGTAAAGATCTGTTTGGATGGGTTTATGTTAGAAGTGGTTTCATTCATTTTGAACGTTGAAGTTTTGCTAGCCCTTCATTATGAAACAAAACATTTGCAACAGTTACTTGGAAGTGGACTATGAGTCTGAGGAGAATGCTTCAATAGTTTATGCTGCATAGCTGTTGATAAAGAGGTATTCGTCATGATCTCAATGCCTTTATAGTCGTTTTATTAATCTCTAACCTAGTTACTTTTCTAACTACAGTTGCAGCCAGGGGCGGAGCTATTCAGGGACGGGGGGGGGCTGAAGCCCCGGCCGGATTTTCTGGAAATTTTTTTGTCTGCCCCTCCGTTGCTGCTCGCCTGCTCCAGCTCCAGCTCCAGCTTCTGCCGTCTTTTTTGTCTTCTTTTTCTTTCTATCAATATCGTATCTTTCTCAAGCCGCTAACACCATTGGACCCCAACAAGTGTTAAAGATCAACCAAACTCTGATTTCAGAAGGTGAAGCGTTCGAGCTGGGCTTTTTCACCGATGGTTTCTCTGGCGGTTACTATCTGGGAATTTGGTTTAAAGCCGATAAAAAGAAGAAACCAATTTGGGTTGCTAATAGAGAAAGTCCCATTTTGGATTCGTCTGGTAATCTTCAAATCCGATCCGATGGGAATTTAATCCTCATTGACCGAAGACAAGTTCCATGGTTCGTGAATTCAGGTACACTTTCTACCAATCCAAACTGCTCTGCAACACTTCATGATTCAGGAAACTTTGTTTTAAGACAAGAACAAAATTCTATAATAATATGGCAAAGTTTTGATTACCCCACTGACACTTTACTTCCCGGGATGAAAATTGGGTCTTTTGGAATAAATACAACCGAATTTAGAAATCAAGTTTTAGTGTCTTGGGTTAGCCTTCAAAACCCAAACAGGGGATCTTTTACTCTAGGGCTTGACAATAGCACTTGGGCAAGCGTTTCTGTTTGGCGTGGAGTTGGTGTTCATATGGATATTGGATTTTGGAAAGAAGGAAAATTTCGTTTCATTTTCGAAAATTACTCTGATGGGTACGACAATTTCAGTCACTTTACTACTAAAACTGAAGCCTATTTCTCTTTCAATAGTAATGGGCATATTGTCTCTAAGTGGTTTGTTATATCTTCTACTGGGAATTTGGAGGAGTATTCTATGTCTTCAAAGGGGAACATTTCATCAGTTAGTCATCGTTTGTGTGAGGATTCACAAGGTGGAAATACAGGAAAATGTTTGACATCAATACCTTTTAGGTGTAAAGATGGAGATAATTTTTCTCAGATTAATGGCACAATGGCAGATTCATTATTTGTTATGGGTTCAATTAATATGGGATTTAGTGATTGTCAATTTCTTTGTCGGAGCAATTGTTCTTGTTCTGCATTTGCTTTTCTTGAAGGTGACCAAACAGATTGTCAAATTTACTATGGAAATAAGAATGATTTATTTATTTAACATTTTAGATAAAGGAGGAGGTGTTGTCTTTGTTCGTGGGAAAGCTCCAAAGGAAAGTGGTATGTATGAAATAATTTATAGTTAATTTTGAAGATTGTCTAATGAAGTATTATTATTTAATATTTGTGACCAATGTGAAAGGCATAACAAGATCTTAACATATAGATCATGCCAGATAAACAAAATGTCTGTTTACAGTATGTTGTAATTGAGCTTTGTTTTGGTATTATAGGTTGGACAACTCTGTTAATAGTTATTCAAGTACATAGTTTATATCATTATCATTATCACTATCATGCATTAACTTTCATAACTTGCTTTTTCGTTCATGTTTGTCCTTTTTTTCACTTTAACTACAACACTTTTCCTTAATCCAAGTGCTCCTGTCGGTTGCCGTCCTACGTCTTGCGTGCTACTCTAGCTCCACTGCTTCAGCCCCCCTGTAATAAATTCCTGGCTCCGCCCCTGGTTGCAGCCTGACAAAGTTAAGTGGCAGATAATAGTATCTAAGGGAAAGCTTTTAGTGTAAGCATTTATTATCCTAAAATGTTGCCTCGGCTAACTTTATTCTGTACTAGTTTTATAATCTACCCACATGTGTTTTTCTTTGTTTTGCTTGATTCTTGTTTATGCAGGCATTTTGAGGCAGTTGAAGCAAGATTTCTTCGTGCATCATATAGTTCATTTGTAGACATCCTTACACTAGCCACAAAAACGATTGAAGAATTTGGAAAAGGAGTGGAATCTTGACATACTAATGTGCATCTTCAATATCCGTTTCTTAGATTTTACGCCAAGTTTGTTGTAACACTATTCAAGAATTGGTGTTCCTATTTTCAAGTGATTGAATCTATTTGACACAATGTGCTGTGCATGGTATTGGATATCCGATAAATTATACAACGGTCATGGAGCATTGCTCACATGTTACCCCATACTAATCACATACATGCTTTTTTTATAGCCATCACATACATGCTTTGTGCAATCATTTTCTTAAAATGTGTTTTTTTTTTCCTCCGCATGTGAAGTCAAACTTACTACCTATATAATTGACCGAGAGTATACACTTTAGTTACTTAACGAGTAACAAATAAACATGCTCTCAACTATTAATGATCTACATTTAAAAGCCAGGCTTGTAAACAATTGCATCTGAATGGAATGATGGACAAGATCATGGCAGCTTATTTTTTTAATCTTTAAATTGCATTTAAATTATTATTTAAATAAGCAGAAACCAAAATGATAGTCTCATTGCTTTCTGAGAATTACTTCTTGTAAAGGGTATTGACAAGGCTTCTTTCATGGAAAGCTTGCCCCAAGTAATCTTTAAGACGCTGTTCGGATTGAATTGATGCAGTCTTATTGCCTTGTTTAGCGGGGATCCAATGTCCGTAATATGGTGTCTCATAAAATGAAGACGAGTTGGAAAAGGGCGAAAAAAAGCACAAGTCTAAATTTAGAGATGTGGAATGAACTAGGTTGCCTACTGACTAGAATAACATAACACTACTATATGTATAAATTCTTAAGTTACCTGATGAAAAAGACAAAAAAAAAAATCAAATTTTATCCTTTAATATGAATGGGTAAAGTCTAAAGCAAAATTAAGCAGTTATTGCTTGCTTGTTTTTCCTTCTTTTATATATATATATATATATCTTTTATTGTCAGTTTTTCCCCAACCCTATACAATTTTCAGTATTCGTCCAAGTATGTGTAAAGCATATCATCTTTCTTTGATTTGCGTCGGCTAAGCAAGGCTTTCAAAAGACGTTTACTTTTGCTGGGATACTGCTCCACGTCTTTCCCACTGTCCTTCTCTGCAGGCAACCGCATTGATGCTGATTTCCGAGGTTCTGAAGGGTACTGCATAGTTGACACATAGCAAACTCAAATAGTTAAGTTTAAAATTTCATATGCCCATTTCTTTGAACAATAAAAGTCGAATGTACGTAGGTACGCCTATAATTTCCACAATAATAGTCGAATGTATAGTTTATATTTTTTTAATAGATATATATCAAATTAAAATAATTTTTAATTAAAAAATTACTCTAATTTTTTACAATTTCTTTCTATTAAATTTAAATAAAATTTTTATTGTCTAATTTATGATTTTAGATATTAAACAATTAAAATTCTATTTAAATTTTATTAAATTCGATCAAACTCAAATAAAATTTTCATTATTTAAATTGTGACTTTAAATATTAGACAATAAAAATTATACTTAAATTTTATTGAAAATTATATTTAAATTCTATTGAAAAGTTTATTTAAGTTTTTTTTTTAAATTAAAAAAAATTGAGTAATTTTTAATTAAATATTAATTTTTTTTTACACACATATATTATATATTTAAAAATATAAATATGCATATAACACATCTATTATTCCGTTAGATTTAAAGTAAAATTGGATGAAAAATTAACTTTGTCCTTGCTTGACATATTTTTTACAAATAGAGAGACATAAAAACACATTTTTCAAAAATAAAAGAATTTAAAAACATTTTTTATAACCTAGATGACTAAATGCCACCTTTTATAAAAACAAAATGATTTTTATAACAATTTTTCCTAAATAATATAACATTGTTAAGGACGATAATTGCAACCAATACTCAGTGATATTCAAGGTTAAGGTAAACTTATCAACTACTCACCCGTCTTCTTGCATTGGTAGGATTTTGAGTGGTTGGCCTAGTTGAGTTAGGGGTCGTTGACCTACTAGCTTTTTGAGTTGTCGGTCTACTTGCAAGAGATCCAGAACGCAAAAGTGGAAACCGATGAGGTGAAATAGTTCGCTTTTCTGATTCAAAATCAAACATCACCAATAGGAAAATAGAAGGCTAATTCCAAAACCAAATGAGTTCCAAAGTCAGCATGAGTACACACCTAATTGTTTCTTTGGCATGGTAGAAGTAAATGAAAAAGTTCCTAGTCGTTGGGAAGGTTTTGGAATAGGAGATGGAGAGCGTCCTTTACTGCAAGAAACATGACTTGGATCAGTACTGTGGCGCCACTAATTAACACAGTGGAGTTAAATAAAACATCAAAACATTTACCTGACTGAAGATGTCAAGGTTTCTCTAGTTGTAGCTCGAACAGCTTTATGAAATCCATCACATTACAACAACAATGAAGACATGTTAAAATTTTCATCAACATCTCATACATTGAAACCAAATGTAAGATAAAGAAACGCTACCATTTCTAAATTGATGCCAATCATCTTCCTCATCCAGGCTGCAACATTTGTATTTTGATTTAGTGCGGTTAGGACCATGCATTGTCTCACCAACTGAAAGGAATTCAACATATCACAAAAATGGTTCACTTTCGATCAGACAATAGAATCATTGCAAGCACAAACACTAAAGGAAAAGGTGTGACCAAAATCACATGTGTCATGCCTGGCAAGATGTACCGTTTATGGTACTTGGGAGTATTTATCACCAGTGACTGCTGAGAGCAACCCTCATGATCAATATATTCCTGGCAAGTCTTTATCCTCTGATATTTCACAAGGAAGGGATCAGTGCCACTAGAATTATTGGTTTTTTTAGTTCAATATCTTGGCAGGAGAGTTGAAGTTGATTATTATTTTTTTATCAGCATAAAATAAACTGGAAAACTCTCCGACTTTGGTCACAGGATCTTGTAATCATAAGCAAATAGTTAGTTGACAGCCAGAAATGTCTCTTTAACAAATAGGATAGCACATGAAATTTGCTAAAAGAAATCTTGAACGAGATTAAGTGAATGCAGGACCACTATACGTGATATATTAGCCATAGTTCAAATCAATATGGTGTTGCAATAAACTTTAAACTAATATTTTCTGATTGTAACAATTTGAGAAAGAAAGATCCAGGCAAGGATTTACTGGGGGATATTTTAGTGGCAAGGAAAGATCCATGCAGCAACAATTTCGGTTAGACATTTGGATTAATTATTTGAGTTGAGACTTCAATATGTCTAACTTTTTATTTCTATCATTTTTGGTCTTCCTAGCTGGTAGAAAGGAGCAAAAAAAAGACACTAATGCCCAAGACTATACTCTTCTCCATTATTCCAGTAGATAGCAAGATCAACTGTTCTGAGTTTCTTTAAGGTTTTATTTAACAATATTTTAAACAAGAAATTCTTTGCTAATGGTTTCTTATTATCATTCTACATACAAGTTAAATAAGCAAATCACATATAGATCGTGTTCTAAGCAAAGTTTAACGCATTCTAGTCTTCTCGGTAAATATGAATAATCAGTATAATCCAATCTCACCTGCTCAATGCAAGATACCCGAATTTCTGCTCCAGAAACTTCATCTACCTTTTCATCCAAGAGATCATTAACTTTATAACTCACACAACCTATGTGGTCCACCGTATTTACAAGAGCTTTGATGGCATAATCTTTTAACGTTTCCACCACCCTGTAATATGACAAATCACTAACCATCTACTTAAAAATGACAATAAGATATGGAAATGTGTAGAAAAACATAATAGTATGATGAATTAGAATCACTCACATCTGTCTTTGCTTATCATTTGTGTAAGACATTTCAAAATACTCTGCAGCTGAATATAATTGTGTTCTCAAATTTTTCAAATCCTGTAGACACAGATCTACAATTCAGGAAGTTGCAAAAGTTCTTTCAAGAGACAATGAAACTATGCCAAACAAAGTTGTCCATCTAACTATAACAATAAGGATGCACTCAAAATTCTTATATTGAGTGAAGCAAACGAACCAAGAGTTAAATTTTCATGAAACTCTTTAAGTAATCTGTCAAGCAATCCTGACAAATAACCAAATAATGTAAGCAGATAAAGAAGAGTACCATGAGGCTATCAGAAAAAAGCAAGCTTTGCTGCATAGAAACCTCATCAAAATTCAATGCTTCTCCAGGAACGTGTAGAGTAGATGCTGCCATCGTTCCTGTGAAGTATAAGGTGATTGCGGATTCTTTATCCTGCAATCACAATGATGAGTAATTTAAAATCCAGCATAGAGGAAGATGGAGAAGGCAATATCATTGAAGGAAAAGAACATAGAATTATCTCCTAAACCAAGTCTGCCAGCGAAATAATTTGCTGTCTGAAAAACAAAATGAGAAGCTCTAAAATCTCCAGCATATGCATATGCATATGTGAGCATGTGTTTTTATTGTGCCAGAGATTAAAAAAAAAAAAAAACCTCTTAAATAAAAACTTAGAAGATATCAAAAAGCCTTAAAAATAGAGGCTCAAGAACTGTGACTAAAGTATTGTATACAAAAATAAGAGGGGAAAATGTAATAAAACAGGTAGATCTGCCCACATTTCTGAAGCTACTCCAGACAGAAAAAACCAACATGATTATTAAACTAAACGCTAGAATGGCACACATTGTCTCAACTCTCAAGTCAGTACGAAAAAGTCCATTTTGTCTAAATCTTCACCAATACTCTAGTCGTACTTAAAAGTATAAAGAAAGCCACAAAAAGAAAAATGACATCGAATCCTTAAAAACATCAAAATCTGTAAAATTCCGATTCTCTTTTTTGCCTCGACAAGATAGTCGAGATAAAATCCTTTTCTTTCCCAAAAGATGATGAACCTAGTAAAATGAAAAGCAATTCTAACATACAACGCGGGTCAGGTTTTGTAAAGTTAAAATTATCAAACTGCCTCAGATAAAAGCCACACTTTCATGAGGGCATTTTCCTTCTTTATCTACATAGTTGCATGGAAACCAAACAGAACTAACAAAACTGATAGATGTATAAAACCAATATTCGTCCTCCTACCAATGGCTTAAATTTTTAGAAGGGATGGTTTCCTAACAATGATTTCCCAACAACTAACAGAAACTCGCAACTGGGGCAATGCAAAAAAAGGAGATAAGCAATAATTTTTAACCTGGTATTCCCTTTTCAGCAAGGTCCCAACCTTTCTGCTATAAAGCTAAAACCAAAGCCTGGACATCCCAAACCCACATCCCGAATTGAAATTGAACCAACAAATGTGAAACCCAAATGGCGAAGAAGGCCAAAATCAAAAGATAAATAGGCCACTACTTGACAACAACCGCTAAGGTTAGGTTCAAGACTTTACTACCCAGCAAAACGACAAACACATATTTCTACCCATGGATTTTTAGCTGCATAAGAACCTGAAAAGAAGCTCACACAATAAAGAAGATACACAAGCAGACCTGGACAAACATCAAGGAAAGCACGTCGGCATATTGATTATTAGAAACGACAATTTTTTGGAAAAAAATATTCATAAAATTAATATCCAAAAATTTATAATAATAAAAATAATATTTTTAATTAAAAGTATAATTTTTATTTATAAAAAAAATATATTTTAAAATTTATAATAATAAAAATGACAGAATATTCAAGTAATATATTTTTATAATTAAAAAATAATTTATTATTATATATTTTATTATTATAAATTTTAAAAATATTATTTTAAATAATAAAATTTATATACATGCATACGTCAAAATTTACCGTAGTTATTGGGAAGGACCGTATGCCGTTTGGCGCTGTCCTAGTGTCCTACTCTCCTGAATGCAGCTGTGTAAGAATATATCTATGGGTGGTTATAATATTGGTGTAATTTGTTGACTAACTATTATAATCTGTGATAGTTTATAGTTTATGCCAGTGAGACTCTTTTTTCCTGACCATTTTCTTTTTTCAAGTTACAAATACACGCCTCCAGGTTGATGATTGATATTTCAGGGTACCCTCGATTGGTTAGTCAGACTCACTTAGTCTCCCACTTGCTATCTATAATTACTTTACTCTAATGATTTTCTTTTCATTTCTATTTAAAGATAATCTTCTAATAAAACGTATTATTTATTATTTTTTAAAGTATATATTTTTATTAATTTTAAATTTTATTAACTTAAAATATTAAATTATCACTTATTTTAAAAATAATAAATAATTTTTCAAACACAAAAATTATGTTTAATTTCTTTCTTCTTTCTCTTTTTCTTCATGAAAGGAAATTATGCCTAGTTTTTTTAATTTTTATAGATTAGAATATTTATTCTTACAACCAAGTGCCTGTAAAAAAAGGTTGGAGAATATTTTGCATAAATAACAAGCAATAAATTGCAGCTAAATTAAAAATTTTGATGTCATCGAATTTAGATAAAGTATAAATAAATAAATATTTTATTTTTAATTTATTATATATAAATATTATACATACTATAATTACATTAAATTATTATTTTAATTTAAAAATAAATATAAATGTTAAATCTTAATCATTTAATAATGTTCATGAGAATATTTTTATTATTATTTTAATTCTTTTAATTGTAACTACAAATAAATAAATTTTTTTAAAAATTTATCAATTAAAAATTTAAATGTTAATATATATTGTGTTTTATATATGATAATAATTTAAAAATAAGTTATATTATTAATCTAATTTTTTTTTATTAGAAAATTTTGATTTTTTTCGATTCTTAGAATTAGGTACATTATTAAATTGGTGAAAAATACTTGGTGTTGATGTACTGCACATCCTACTATTTATATACAGAGTCATCAGCTTTCTAATTTTGTAGGAAGCATGAGTGACTGTAATTTTATTGAAGTGTTGTTGATGTGCTCAATGATATTATATTCTAAAGTGAGGAGCTGTGGGAAAATTCATTACTAAATTAGAAGATAAATAAAATAATTTTATTATTGTTTGTATTAAGAATAAGAATTTACAAAAAATATTTGTATATTTAAAGAAAATTAAACCATTTTTAACTGGACATGAACGTTAAAGCATGTTTTCGGGCTTTTATTAGAAGTTTAGTTCCAACATTCTTGGTACCACGATCCCATAATTCATCTTACAAGAATGAGCTTATTAGAATAAAAACGAAAAGGTCAAATTAGTTTACTCTTCATGTATATATTTCTCATCTTTAATACTATAAACAGTATTATATGTTATCTAAAATGAGATATTAGCAAAAGTTGATAAAAGCATGCAAAGTAATTTACAATATACAACACAAAGTGAGAGAAACTTTATTTTTAATGCCATGCTGTCACAAAATTTATAAGTAAATCACACTTTTAAATTTGCGGTAATATTGCTATAATTTATTTTGTTATTATCATAATAATTTTTTATTAATGATAATTTTTTTAAACACTAATGACATTAAAATATAATTAATTTTATATATTATTATTTGTTATCGTCTTAAATTTATAACTATTTTTCCTGTATAAATTTTAGAAGCACACAAATATTCCTAATATATACTTGGTGGATTGGTCGAATAAAAGCTCATTCACCAATTATCGGTTTATATCACAACGTTAATAGGAGCATGGTGCCAATTATCTTTTTGGAACCGAATCGTGTATTTGGGAGTTATTTTCTGATCCTAATTGTGATTAGTGCATTTTTATTATATTTATATCTGTAATCTATTTTCATTTTTTTAAGGCAAACTTATAAAAGATGTGGGCTTATTTACAAAGAAAAATAGTTGTTCCTTCTTGAGCTGTATAATATTTTTTCTATTAGCATGTGTTTTTGAAATGAGAAAATGAATTTCATGTACCATATTATGATATTTTTTCAATTAAGATTTGTTTTTTTTTTTATTATTATACAATTTTGTAATATTTTGATATACTAGTCATAAACAATTAAATACTCGTAATTTAATAAAATATTAAAAATAATTTTTACAAAATTTTATTTTAATTAAAATTATTATATTGTCATAACTATCTAGAAAACTGGGGGACAAGGGCAATACTAGTCATTATTCTAAAATTTGTGGGTAATTTCATCCAAAATTTTATAAGACTTTTATATTTGTATCCGGCTACAGGGTCTTCAACTGCTTTTTCTTTTCTTTTCTTTTTTTCCCTTTCCTTCTGTTTAGATTCTAGTAGGGAAGGAATTGAAACTACAATTTTTTTTTTATATAAAAAAAAAAAAAAAAAGACAGAGCGAGAGAGAGAGAGAAATAATCTAAAGTTCTAAAATACATATATTTATCATTAAAGAGATCTCTCTCAATCACTAATTTGTAAGAGATTCAAGTCGCTGATATAATACAATAATATAAGGTGGTGTGCTTATAGGATAATGATTTTGCTTGGGGTTCTAAGGGGCAGTTTTACATGTTTAGCAACAAAAAAAAAAAAAAAAAAATATATATATATATATATACAAGTTAAATAAGCTGAAATTAAAGTGCCATAAAGATTGAAATAACTTTATACCCAACACCAATAACATTATGATTATCAATTTATCAAGAGCTCATTTTTCTCAAATTATCTTGCCTGGGTTTCCATGGAACTACCTGCTTAAATCTTTCATAAATGCTTACCTGCATTAAAACGAAGAAAGGACAGACTAAAGATGAATTATTGGTTCTTCTAGAAAGGTGGGGAAAAAAAAGAGAGACCACTGCCCTTGGCAGAGAAGCTCAGTACCTAAATGCAAAGCCAAAATAGTTTGCACATCAATCAATAATGCAGCAGAACTTAATTTTAATAAACGACAACAAACCTTGTAACAATTTTTTTTTTTTTTAAAGTATCACTGGATAATTAGTTACCATACTACACCAAATCATTGGTACTTTAGTATAACTTTTAATGCTTCCTCTGTTATAGTTGCACACAAAGACGCAATAAGAGTACTATCTCACAATCCACTGCAACATTCAAACTTACATCATCTTCATATCTACCGGTCGAGCTGACTCCACTTACTCATCTGGATTCAACCCTTCTAAGTTTGAACCATCCTGTATAGTACTGGCTAAAAAGTAATTTCCTTTTTTAAGTTTTAACCCACGTTACTTCTTCTTTTCTTTTCTTTTCTTTTTTGGGTCCAAAACCCACGTTACTTCAATACCCATTTTGATGACCAAATTGGAAAGCGAGATTTGGGTCCCAATTTGATACTTACTTTGTGCATGCTTAAATAATATTCATCTTTTTCCCAAGAAAAATAAAATAAAATAGAGAACAATCTTTAGAGGAGAGTTCATGTGTTCTTCATTTCATGAGGAACAACCTGTTTTTGTTTGATACTTTTGGAATTAGTGCGTTTTAACGCAATCCTATTATAAGAAGCAAATTATACTATTGACAATACGACGTAAAGCATGGAAAAGAAAAAACAAATAAAGAAAGAAAGAAAATTCACAGTGCCCTGATTGATTGAGATAAATAAGAAACTCAAAAACATCTCTATCTCTATGAAAAACTAAGGTAATGAATTTGAATTCTTGCTTATGCATAGCTTACTTCTTCTTTTTTTCCTTTTCCCCATCATATGCATAGCTTACTTATATGTGACAATATATGAAGAAACATATTTTAATTTTACCGCATAAATTTCTTCTATAGAAAAGGTAAAAACAGAGAATTGAATAATACATTGTATTAACATCCTTCATTCGGTTTGCCTACACATTGGATTTCATGTCCTTATTAAGAATCTAACCACACCAAGACAAACAATCCAAAACTTATTGAAACTCATCTTATAGCATCTACGAGACTGTGACTATCTCCGCAACTGTATCATACCATCACAAGCTAATGTCCCCTCCAGGTCCCCAATAATTCTTGATATTCGAACTTCAAGACCTTTTTGAACTTCCTGCAAAAGTGTTTGACTACTATCAGCAAAGCGGTTCTCGTCAAAGCTTGCATATAAATCTAGCTCTTCAGCAACTCCAACAACTCCAGATAGAATCTTGGATTTAATTTCCATAAGTTTTTGTCCTGTTGCTACCATATATCTCTGCAGCTGAAAGGTCTCTTCAAGAAAGTGCTCTAGTGTTCTGGTTTTATCTTTGGTTCTTGCAATTTTAGAATCTCGGCGATTTAGCTCTAGATCATTTTCAAGCTGAAAGTTATGAACAAGTAAATCCATTACGATATAAGAATATTTATGAAAATGCATTGAATGTAATATTGCTTACCATTTGTTTGTATAGGTCATCAAGTTATGAACAAGTAAATCCATTACGATATAAGAATATTTATGAAAATGCATTGAATGTAATATTGCTTACCATTCGTTTGTATAGGTCATCAATTTTTGCTTGGAGGGACTGATATCTACCAACTTGTTTATTTAACAAAGTCATGAAAGAAGTTAATTCTTTTTTTCTACCTTCCAAACAATTATTTTCACAACTTTCTTTCTTTGCTGACAATTGTTCAAGCAAACTAAGTTGTTGCTTCAGCCTCTTGATCTTGTAGGAAACTCCAAGAGCATGAAGATTCATTTTCGAAGGGTTACTATATGTCTTATTCAAGGGCTTTTTTTCTTTTACAGGTAGTAGCGATTCTAACTTATCAGTGTCATCTTCTTCCGGTAGACTTGTACTTCCTTCTTCAGTAAGACAATGCAGGGATGCATTTTGCTCATCAAATTTTTTATCAGGTGATTGTACCATCAAAATTACGTCTTTAGCTTGGTTCTGAGATACAACGCCATCTTTTTCATTGTTATTTTCATTTCGAGATATTTCCATGAAAATTATCTTAGTCTCTTGCTCTTCTTCCTCTGGCTGTCTCTCAATAATATGGTCTTCAGGCCAAACCACATTGTGAGCTGCTGCTGAATCATTTAGGCTAGATTTCATATTATTATTCTGGAAATTTGGAGATCTTAACAGTGTTGAAAACTGTTCTTTCAAGGAAGTTAACTCTTCGTCCCTCTCCAATAACAAAGAGTCCATTTTCATGTTGTTATGTCTGAGCTGAGTCATGTCTTTGTTCAATACCTCAACAAGGGTCTGCAGTTTTTTGGATTCTAGTTCAATGCTGTGGAATCTCCACTGGAGAACTTTTAACTTTTCATCTTTGAGCCTCAACTGTTCTACAAAGGCATCTATTTCTCGGTCATGCCTCTGCTCAAGTAGACTTGTATACCTCTCCGTTTCTGAGCAAACCAGCTCCAACTGCTTAACATCAGCTAAGACAAACAAATCAAGAATATAGGACAATTAGACACAATCAGGATACAAACATATGCATAACTATCAAACATTAGGTCTTGACTTCCAAGATATAGAGAAAAAAAATTTGATGCTGAATAAAAAGGCTGAAATATGTTAAAATGGCAGGAAGGTCATGATTTCATCTTACTCAATTCTTCATCTACATGAAGCACATCAGTTGTGCACTCGTCATGGAAGTGATCATACCGAAGAAGAACATCAGATGGCTTTGATTTGTTCTTCCCAACTCGGGTATAAGATGAAGCTGTTGCACAATGCGCACCACTCTCATCTGAAATGACATCTATTCCAGAATTGGTTTGTTTCGCGAACATACTTCTCAACGAATGCCTCGTATTTCTAGATTCAGTGACGGCCTTCCATCTTTCTCTTTCAAGCTCAGCTTGCTTCTTCTTAGCCTTTGACAATTTAACTTCCTTCAATAGCATTTGCTTCTCTGCTATATCTGACTTGGACTTCCTTAACATTGTTGACAGAATCTTGTCCTTCTGTTCCAAATCCTTATGCATCTTTACAATCTCTCCAGACAATTTTTGGACCATAAAATCTGATTCTTCCTTTTGCTCTAATACTGAATCAAGCTCCCTCTTTTTCGCTTCAACTTGCCTAATTGCTCGACCAAAATCGGCTTCCAGTTGCCGCTGATTAGATACAAGCTTAATGAAGGCAGTCTTATGCTTCCAAAGCTCAGAAGAATGCTCTTGAGATTCCCTTTTTACTGTTTCTCTTAATTCCTCTGCAATACTTGTAGCCTCTATTAACTTCTCTTCTATTTCTTTCCTCTTTTTCTCTTCTTCCTCTAAAGCCTTGTCCTTAGATTGGACCAAAAGCTCCACATCCTTCAATTTTTCATTCAATACAGAAATAGCTTCATCCTTCTTTTGCTCAATGATTCTCAATTCATTCATTAGGGCACCAATTTGCTGTCTAAGCATTTTCCTTTCACTCAACCAGCTATGTTCTCGTGCAGCAAAAATGCCAACAACCTTTTCATTGGCCTTGGCATCTTCACGTCTTGTTTTCTTTAACTCCATTACCTCTTTTTCAGTACTCTCAAGCTTAACTACAAGTTCTGACTTTTTCCCATCAGTTTCTTCTCTCAGACTTTTCCATAAAAGCAGTCCCAAAAGTTGGGCACTGCCTTGAAGCAATTTCTGGCGAACACTAGACCATCTCTCGTGTTTAACATCAGGAATTGACAATAATCTCAGAGCAAATAGTGCACAAGAAACGCCAAAATACATAGGACACAAGCTATCCACTTTATCTTCTGAAGCAAAAAGGTCCGATTTTGGGACTACCTTCTCATCCATTAGTCGAAAATTTTCTAGTTCTTCTCCCACAAACTACTGATTGAAAATGGGTCAGTATAACTCCATCGAAAGAACTGAAATTTCAACTATTATTCGACAGGGCTTCAAAGAGAGTGGACATCGTATGAAACAAACAACTGAAAGAAGACAACCCAAATGAATTAAAAAGCTTAAATGCAGAAAAACCCGTACCCGAATTTTAAAAAATAAAAATAAAAATCATAAATTCGCTAGAACAGCATTTCACCATTAAAGTTTGATACTTTAATACATTAATTAAAAAAAAAAAAAATACAAAAGCAGAGAGGCATGGGGTTTCTTCAACGGAAAACCAGAGAAGAAGAAATTTTGATAACTAGGCATTAAAAAGCCACAAATGAAAAGGAAAAAAAAAATGTTGAGATTTTTTATTTATAAATAGAGAAAAAAAAATGGACTGTTGCACGTGAGAGACTGCAACATTGCTTAAGAGGTTGTAATTTGATAGATTAAAATATAAGAAGATTGTTTCCTGATTTTCAGTGAAAGACTTGCCCTATAAATAAAGAAGCCAACTTGGTGTTTCTTTTAGTCCTTCAAACCAGCTTTTCTTCTCCTTTCCCACTTAAGCACTTGTCATGACTGTTGTGGGAAGCAAATGAGCTAGATTCCGGGTTGCTTGTCACCATACTCCATAACTCATAAGAAAATTTCAACTTGAAGAAAAAGAAGCAGCATATATAATTAATTTCAATCACACTGTCCTTCATAATCAATTGTGTTTTTCCAGGGGTGGCTTACCTTTATAAATAGAAATAACATTAGAAATCTAATACTCAGACTGCCAAAATATGTAGACGTACTTTTTCAGAAATCATTATTTAACCGTAAGTATAAATTCTGTTTGTTTATTTTTATAACTCAAAGAAAAACGAAACAGGTCTTTATAAATAATTGGTTAGAACTTAGAACTGTGAAATGTAATCAAAATATTGAACTCTTTGAGCATTAGAACACCATAATTAGAGGCAAATTGTGTACGAAATAAAAAATTTATAGATAATTGGATTCAGTAACAGTAAACAACTCACCAACTTTTTTTTTTTTATAATTATTTTGTGAAAAGAATAAACTATAATTTATAATCAATGAGATATATGAATGTGATAGATTGGTAAAAGAAATTCATGTACCTGTTAGAGCTTAAGACAACCAAAGTTTTTCATGAGTTTGTTATCAATACCAAAAAAAGACTAGAGTTTTTCATGTGGTGTATGAGTAGCGCATATATATTATGGTATAATTGACAATTTGTTATCAATGTTTTTTCCTATTGTTAATAATTTAACGTGTAAACTACTATGGGAAGCATTGTACATTTGACTTAAATAGAATGAAATATTAAAGATTTAATTTATGGAAAAACGAATAAAAAATAAAAGCTTGGCTGATTTTGAATGACAAACTTTCAAACCACAAGTGTTTCTTAAATATGGTGTCACCAAGTAAATGGAGAAAAACTCCAGTGGAGCTGTTTTGATAACTTAATAGGCCAGGTGTGTTAGATATTTTTATTTTATTTTACAACATCAATGTTGATAAATAGACAGGAGGTATATCGTAATTATGCAACTTTCATATTAAAATTAACAGTTTATCTTTCTTTCGGTACAAATACAATAATGCATTATATGTATGCAATTTTATGAAACATTGACGCATATATGTAGTTATGTACAATACAGTTTCATATACGAATAGGCTCATAACTCGTAATTATTAAAAATAATAATCATGTGTAAAATTATAAATAATTAAAATATATAATTTATATACAATAAGTAATAAATATGGCACAAATTTTACTAATATGCACTTAATAAGTATTTAGCATGTAAGTAACAGTGCAGTTATGGTTTTATTAAATAATATTTTCAACACATAGTTTCATCCCACGGCCTAATACCCGCATTATTCGATCAAATAACAAAAAAAAAATTATTATTATTTAAATTTATATTTATTTTTATATTTATATTAATTATATTTTAATACGTAATAAAATTACTTAAAAATTAAATTATTATTTTTATTATAAATTAAAATTTAATTAATATAAATATAAAAATAAATATAAACTTACTCGTTATATTTTATCAGCATTTTACATTAATAAAAAAGCACTACAACGATTACGAACAACAAAGTAAAAAAACAGGTCACTTAAAATGGAAAAAAGTAAAATCAATAATAAAAAAATATTATTATATATATTAAATAATATATTTAATTTAATATATATATATATATAATAATAATATTTTTTAATTAAATATAAAATTAAAAGTATAAAATAATAAATAATTATAAATTTTTTTATTAATAGATGATCGTTTAGATTGTGTTGTACTGTGATATATGTCATGAAAATATTCATTTGTAACCGAAAAGGACTATCGGCCACGTGTTTTACTTAGAAGGGTATATGTGTTGCTGTCACACTTTTTATTTTTCAACTAAAATAATTTGTCTAACGAAAAGCCGGATTAAACAAATCACGAAATGTTTTGGCCTTTGGATTTCAATCGTACTCCATTCAGTTCATGAACTAACGGTCATCCTCATCTTTCTCCATGCTTCTCAACCTTGGAGAAGAGAAGGACGGAGGCTGAATAATATTTTAGGGAGATTAAATTTAATTTTTTTTAATATAAATTATATAATTTTATTAAAACATTAAAATTTTAAAATATATCATAATATATAATTAATAAAAATTATAGTAGAGTCTACACTTAAATATTTAATTTTATTTATCATATTATAATAGAGACATAGATTTATTATTCAAAGATATAAATTAAATATATTATAATTAACATACAATAAAAATTTAATAAAAATTATAATAAATTAATAAATATTAATATTGTACATGGTTAAAATAAATTTATTAATTTAAAAATCTTAGTAAATGGTAAAATTATAAAAAATATATATAAAAATATAAAAAATAAAATATGATTTAAAATTTTCAGTTTAAGATTACATTTAAAAATATATTATTGATAAATAATATAAGAGTGACCTATAAAAATGAATGAAATATTAAAGACAAAAAAAATATTAATTTTTCATATAATTTTTTTTAAATAAATTCAAAAAATATTAAAATAAAATGTAAAATAATAATATTAGATAAAGTTAAAATTTGAGTTGAAACGAAATTTTGATAATATAAATTATAAAATTTTAGTATGAAATTTATTATATGCTTTTTTTTTTTTTAATTTGTATAATATTGAATGTATAGTTAAAAAAAATTTTAAAAATTACATTATTCATAATTAAAGTATATATATTACAATTTTATTTGTATAAATTATTTTTATATAACATGTAGTTACAATTTTATTTGTATCATTATTAGTTATCAAATATATATATATATATATATTATAATTTTACTCACAATTTATATTATTTTTATTAACGTATTTATTAAATATTGTTAATATATATTAAAATATGTATATAAAAATTAAACACAATATATTATTATAATTAAAATATTTATTTAATAATAATAAAAATATATACAATTAATATTTTATAAAATTATTGACAGTGGCTGCAGCCCTAGTATGCTTTGCCTCTAGGGCAAAAAGAGAGAATAAAGAAAGAATCTGTTGTTTGGATCTTGGGAATCTCAAAATTTGTTCTTCGCCTTCCTCTTTTTTCTCTCTCTTATTCTTCTTTTCCAAAAAATTTCCTGAAAGGAAATAAAATAGAGAGAAGGAAAATTTGAGCAATGAGCAGATAAAACCCAGTAAATCCCAATTTATAATTTTGTTTAGATAGCATAGTGTATGTCATCCTCGGATGGTCTTGATAAAGATGAGATCCATCAACACCATATCAACATTTATTCACATCCACATCCTCATCACGCAAAGTTTTCTTCTTCTGAGCTTTGAAACAATGGCATCAATAATATCGCTATTGTGAGTCCAACCACCATTGCCCCAGCCACCAGCGTCCATGAGTTGCTCGAATGCCCGATCTGCACCCATTTTATGTACCTACCAATTCATCAGGTTCGTTGTCTCTGTTGATTTCTAATGTTTCGATCATCTATTTCATTTATGTTCCTCAAGGTTTTGTTTAAATTGATCTGTTATCGAACAAAAATTTTTGTTTACATTTGATGGGTTTGGGTGGAATTGGAAATTTGTGTTTTGTGTTTTGGAAATTTGGGTTTGGGTGGGTTTGTTGGTCTTTCTTTTCAGTACATTGAGCGTATCAAGTACCAAACAAAGATGGTTCCATTGGATCATAGATGGCTTCACTATTGAAAGTGTGTAATTGATGTAATGATTATTTACCCATGAGCATTGTGTAGTAAGAGAGTGGTTTTACCACACGAAAATGTCAAATGGAGAGATTGTAAGGTTTATGAGTGTTGACAATTTTTGTGGATAAAATGTTTGATTGTAATCTAGTATCTAGGCTCATTGTCAAGTCAATCAATCAAAGTTGAAGAAACTACTGAGCTCTCAATACGTATGTATCAGGTAAAAATATATATTTCACGCATACACCATCACACAATAAGGCACATACACTTAGAAGAATTTTTGTGCACATAATTAGATAGATCGAAGTGTTTTGATAATTTGTTCCACTTATCTTGCTTACCAATTTGACTTCATTTAATGTTAAAAGCAGAATCCTTATATGAGTAGAATTATTGGAAAAGTAGAATCCTTGTATGAGTAGATTATTGTGAAAGTAGAATCCTTGTTGCGTAGAATTGTTGTGAAAGCAAAATCCTGATATGAGTAGAATTATTGTGAAAACTAAATCCTGATATAAGTAGAATTGTACATTATTATTAATTCTCTCTTAGGTCAAATTATGCTCTATATAAACAAACTTTGTTAGAGAAAAAGATACCACACTGAAATAATATTTTCTACATCTGATTGAGTTTTTTAAAAAAAATCTTATTCTCTTCATCTATTAATTTTAGGCACTTTTTATTTAATTGTTCAAACATATTGTGTGGTTATGTTTGAATAATTCATATGCCTAATTGTTCTTCATGATATTGAGATTTACATAATCGTTATAGAGTTTACTAGCTGATTTATTTTTTACATCGTATGCTATTGAATCTGCTAGTTAGAATTTTTCATTGTTGAATCTGCTCTAGGACATACTTTGCACTTGTGTTATTTATGCTAACGTTTCAGGTACTATTGGTGACGTATTCAGTATTTCGTGTGACTCGAAATTATCGAAGTTGACGAGTTCGATTGATCTTGTGGGATTCAAGTAGATTGGAACGTTGGCCTGTATTCAGATACCTAGCTTGTGGAAGCTGTGAAAGGAGCGACGGCTCGTAAGTAAATTACATAAGAGGATCTATCTGTGAAGGGTAGTCTAAGACCTGAGGTTGTAATTGGACATTGATTTTCATAGTGGATAGACCGGTAGACCTGTGGTTTTTCTCTTAGGTCATTGTTGTAAACTAAGTTGTTTCTACCTAAAAGTATTGTATGTTATTCTTTAATTTTGCATTTTATTTTTACACGCGATTGCATGTCTGACCGTTGTGTTTAGGTTATATAATTAATATCTATTAAAATTGAAAATAACTTATTCATCCTGTCTAAGTGTAACTAAAAATTTTCGCCCTTAATCAGAATCACCAGACAATTCCCTAGATAGATATTAGACATTCCTAGATAGATATTAGATGAATGTCATTGGTTTTTATCTTATCTAAAAAGAAAAATATTCTGGATTTTTTGGAACGAAAATAGTCTTTTTTAGCCTTTTTATTTTCCATGCCTTTTTCCCAGAGTCGGTTGTGTTAATTTTTGCCCTGATGGATTAGTGCCCTTCTTATGAATTTTTCTCTGCCACTCAAAGTTCTTAAAATATGTTCTCTCATTTTGTTCACTTCCAATAGTCATCTCATTGGTTATGCCTTTTATTTTATTTTTTCACTTATTTCCTTCCATATGCTTGAAAATATTTGCATGACTTTAGAGCTTCCTTATGAGGCATCATTAAATAATGCATAAAAAATAGTGTCGTATGCTTTGATAGGGTTATGTTATTAAGTATTATACAGCATTCACTTTTGTTCGGGTAGTGAATTTTTTTTGTCAGTGATAGTAACTTTAGATGATTGTTACACATCTGCCTATTTCTTTCTTTATTTAATCAAAAATATTAGAATCGTTATTTCTTAACTTTGCTAGGATGTAGTGATCATTTGGTTTTCTTATGTGCTTCTCTGTTTTTTAGTAAAGTGATTTGTTAGATTGTTTGGAGTTATTTTTATTAATTTTTAATTCAGCGTTCCCCTGATCCGAAGCTTTTGACTGGAGTATGTGATCAGATGATAGTAGCAATTCATACCCTAAACAGTGCAGTTTCAGAGATTTTCCCAAAAATTTTAAGTCGTCTGTAAAATATGCATATCGTGGACAGAGTCTGTCCACAGTAAAAATGCTAGATTTTGGTTCCCAGCTCAAAACATGATTTTGGGGCCTCAACACTAAAAGTAGCCTGACTTTATTAAGATAATCTCTTATGTTGGATAAAAACCATTTTGGGAGTTTTGAATATTCAGATTCCATCATTTCTTATTTTCTTACCTCTATATACCAATATCAGAATTTATTGAATTGATTGTTCTCTCTTGTCAGGTTTTCCATTGCTTTGGTCATCACTTCTGTCTGCATTTTGAGGTCTTCCAACTTGGAATGGCCCCTGTTCATATGGCATTTCTTCGTTTCGTGGGTGACGAAAATGATGCACGAAATTACAGTTATAGCCTAGAGGTTGGAGCAAATGGCAGGAAGCTCGTATGGGAGGGTACGCCACGAAGTATCCGTGATAGCCACCGAAAAGTCAGGGATAGCCATGATGGTCTCGTGATCCAAAGAAGTATGGCTCTTTTCTTCTCGGGCAGTGATAGGAAAGAACTGAAGCTCTTAGAGTGACAGGAAGGATATGGAAGGAGCAACAAAATCCAGATCCTGGAGTGTGCATACCAAATCTATGTGGCTGAGGCAGATGATTTGTTTGCAATCATTTTCAGTTTGTGTATTTTCCTACACTCAGTTTGATCTGGTGTGTAGCTTTTATAATTGTATAATATGCAGGCTTTCTTTTTACCTTTTGTTTGGTAACCTCAGACCTAACATGCTAATCTAATTTCCCGTTGTCTTTGATATTTTGGCAACAACCAAAAAAAAAAAAAAAGGTTTTCTTTGATATCTTACATGAGCTGGTGGGAAACACTTACACCCACATGATTCTCTTGAAAATATAATTAATTAAATAAATAACTTGTATAGTTGTAATTGTTCATATATAGGAATTCAAAGTTACAGTAAATGAGAGATAGAGAGAGAGACTCGTTAGAGTGGGGAAAAAAAAAGTGTCTTGGGATGTTAGAGTTAAACAAAATAGTTGTATATTTGCTTAAAAATGACAATAATGTGGTCTTGAGCCAAACCCATGTTTCATATGTACTCTACAAACAATCTAAAATCACACCTATGTTGGTATAAAGCGTGGGTTGGGCTTCTTCAAGGTCATTTTTGGTTTAGGATTTTTGTTTCGGAGTTTGAGGCAATGGCAATGGCATTGACTGGTGAGGGTAGAGGAGGTTCAATGTGAAGTCGACTCTTGCAGAGGAGAACTTGGAGAAAATGTTTGGTTTGATATTGTTTTTGAAATTCTGTTATTCATTCTTGTTATACATTAATACAAAACCCACAACTAAATTAAATAAAAATATAAATAAACAATTATACTTCACATCCTCATGCAAACATATATTTTAGCAGCTTCTATTTCACACTTGCTTGTTTAGGAAAACTGAAAAGAATATAAAATATTGTTTCCGAGTTAGCCAGTTTTTCCAGCTGTTTCAAATTCAATAATAATAATAATATAAACAAACAGCTGTTCAGTTTGAATTTTGAATTTTGAATAAAAAATCTAAACATTTTATTTTAAATTAGTATGACTTTATATTTTCTTTATCGTTAAAGATTGGACACACAGTATTGTTTGTCATTTTGAACAATTAATCTAAATATTTTGTCAAATAAAATAAAAACAGTCACCTTAATTTCAGAATCAATTTCACTCAATTTTTTCTAAATAAATATCAAAAATGAAAAAAAGACCAAGACTGCAGGGCTACTTTTGAATTTTCATTCTTCAATCCTTGCACCTTTCTACATTTAAATTATTTTGTTTTTATCTCCTTCACATTCTTTTCAATTATCATACTTTATTCATATTAAAATAACAATTAAGTTGCTTAAATGATTAAAACTCATTTTCTCAACAAAACAAAAAATGATTAAGACTCATGGAACGCGAATTTGGCGCGTGCACTCAGTTTTCTTCTATTTCCATTTTAACCTTCTTCTTTTTCCTTTTTTTTTTTTAACAATCTTTCAGGAAAATATGTCTCTCTCTTTTTTCTGATTCAGAAACCCTTGCATACTTCATAGATTAGCATACTATTATTCATATAAATAAAAAAAAATAAATAAATAAATAAAAGGATGGCAATCATCAATATTTTATTTCCTTATTTAACAAAATTCGGGTTCTTTGACATTTCAACAAATTCAGCAACTTGGTTGCCGATCCATCTCTGTCTCTGTTTGTAATTCTCACCGGTTAACAAACGACTAGCTAAGAGGGAGAATAATACTAACCATAAGGGGAGAAAACGATTTCCCACTGCGGTGGAATCTAAAGTCGTCCAACATCTACTACTTCCTCTTCTTCAATTTTCACTTCTTTCGCAGGTTCCATCTCAATCACCAAGTATTTCATCTTCCTAATATTCTTTCAAGTTCTGCGCAGCGGCAACTTCAAATTAATTCATGAAATTAACTTCTTCTTCTTTTCCCTTCCCTATTATGTGATTGGATCCAGAGGATAATTTCTCTTCCAGGGGTTTCATCTTTTAAGGTAAAGATTGTTCTATGTCTGGACTCTGTACTGCGTTTTCTTCTCTTTTCAGATATGTATGCTTTTTTTTTTTTTTTTTTGGTTGAATAGTTTTTGCTGTTAAAGAATGAATTTTCACTTTTTTTAATTAAAAAAATATTATGTGGGTCTTATTTAGTTTTTCTTGTTTCGTTTCTGATTGCTTTTTGGCCCATTTTGTTGTCGATAAGCTCATTTAAAGCTCAAGAAGCTTAAACGCTGATCTGGTTGTTACTTTTTATTATAATTTGTATATAAAAAAGAAAAATATGAAGTTTATGAAGAAATTGAATGTTCGTGCTATATTCTTATTCAACTGTTTTCGCCTTTTGAATGTACTTAATACAGCAGTAATGACATATTGGTTCTTTATACCATGTTTTCTCGAATTAGAATACAACCTTTTTCTTTGCATTGGTTTAGTGATCGTAAAGACACTTCTACATTCGTTTACTCTTGATGATATTGGTTGCTCCAGCTACACTTTGTTTCGGCGAAGTTGATTGGTGCAGTTCGTGTTTGTAAAAAGAGCTTTAGATATTCTTTGAAGACTCTTAAAACAACATGCAAGTTCACTCTTCAGAGAGTTCCCTTTTGTATTCTCTCAATAGTCTGACAGATTAGGTCTCATGTTTTGCACTTTGCAGCTAATGTTGTTCAGATCATTTCTGATACTATTTTCATTTTTGACTAGATACATGACCTTTAGCTATCCAAGCTATACTGGTCAACTCTCTTGTAATGCAATCATTTGATGACAACAGAAGTAAGAAGAATCTGAAGCGTTTGAGACCATTTCCTCACGACATGCCTGTGACCAATTCCAATGTTGCACAAAGTGTTGATGATTGTATTCTATTCCCGGTTGAGGAGATCGTACAGTATCCATTGCCTGGATATGTTGCCCCAACTTCTATCAGTTTCAGTCCGGATGGCAATCTTGTAACCTATTTGTTAAGTCCTGACCACACTTTGAACAGAAAGGTTTTTGCGTTTGATCTGAGAACTTCCAAGGAAGAACTATTGTTTTGTCCTCCAGATGGAGGGCTTGATGAGAGTAATATATCACCAGAAGAGAAGTTAAGAAGGGAGAGGTTAAGGGAGCGTGGGTTGGGAGTAACACGGTATGAATGGGTGAAGACAAGCTCAAGAAACAAAGTAATTATGGTGCCATTGCCAGCAGGGGTTTGTTTCTTAGTCCCATATTGATACTTATTCCTCCTGTTTTCTTTTGATACTAATAGATGTCCTTCTAGTTTGATTTTTTACATTTTATCTTGAAATAAAGTTTTACTTTGATTGTAATTACTTATACTTTTTTATATTATCTTTTTAGCATTTCAATTTTATGGGCTTAATGGGTCTGTTTTATACACAACATAGGACATATTTTACATCCTCTTTTTATCAATCACTTTTTAAAAACATGAACCAGAAATCATTAAAATCTTATAATTATATGTTCTCCTTCTATCTGCAGATTTATTTTCAGGATTTTTCCTTCTCAAAACCAGAGCTCAAGCTTCCAAGCACATCATATTCACCAGTTATAGATCCACACGTATCCCCTGATGGTACAATGCTTGCTTATGTTAGAGAATGTGAGCTTCATGTTCTAAATTTGTTGTACAGCGAATCAAAGCAGTTAACGAATGGTGCACGGGTAGATACTTTGGTAAGTTTGTTACAAGAAAATTTACGGTCTGAAGTCTCTGAGCCTTTGTTGCAGTTATATTTCATTCATTTCACAGAATGCCTTCAAATAGTTTTTGGAATCTAAAGTACCTGAATTTGTAGTGGTGTGACATGCATATGCTGTCCAGCAAGTGTTTTACTGTCATATGATAAATAAAAAATTAGAAATCTGTTAAGTTTTCGTCTTCTGGTGTATATGACCCCCAATTTTTTTGTTTATTGCAGACACACGGCCTTGCTGAGTATATAGCTCAGGTGAGATTGTCAATTTAAAATCTTCTTTCATAGTAATGTGAAGTGACTTTCTTTGTTTCCTGGAAGTATGTGCTAACATTGGGATAAGAACTTAAGGCAATATTTTACTTTTCAAAATAAAAACAATTTTCCAAGTATAATGATTTTATTGGGATTGGTTTAAGACTTTTGCTGAAAACTTTGATATGATGCTAACTTTTTTTTTTTGTTGCTAAGATTTTGATATGCTGCTACTGATTGTAGGAGGAGATGGATAGGAAGAATGGGTATTGGTGGTCATTAGACAGCAAATTTATTGCATTTGCAGAAGTTGATTCTTCAGAGATACCTCTTTTTAGAATCATGCACCAAGGTAAAGGTTCTGTTGGTTCGGATGCACAGGAAGATCATGCTTACCCCTTTGCAGGAGCTTCAAATGTCAAGGTTCGTCTTGGTGTAGTTTCTGCCACAGGAGGTTCTATTGCTTGGATGGATCTTCTCTGTGGTGGTTCAAACCAACCAGATAACGAGGAAGAATATTTGGCCAGAGTAAATTGGATGCATGGAAATATATTAATTGCCCAGGTCTTGAACAGGTCCCATACCAAATTGAAGGTCATTAAATTTGACATTAAAACAGGGCAAAGAAAAGTTGTACTTATTGAAGAACAAGGCACATGGATTAACTTGCATGACTGCTTCACACCTCTAGATAGAGTTATAAGCAAATGTTCAGGGGGGTTTATCTGGGCAAGTGAAAAAACCGGGTTTAGACACCTTTACCTTCATGATGCAATTGGGAATTGTTTAGGACCTATCACTGAAGGGAATTGGATGGTTGAACAAATTGCTGGTGTAAATGAAGCTGCAGGGCTTGTATATTTTACTGGAACCTTAGATGGACCACTCGAATCTAATCTTTATTGTGCTAAACTTTTTATTGATGGAAACCAACCCTTGCAGAGCCCAGTGAGATTGACTCGTAGCAAGGGGAAACATGTTGTTGTTCTCGATCATCATATGAAGAATTTTGTTGACATCCATGACTCCCTTGATTCTCCCCCTAAGGTATTGCTTTGTTCCTTGCAAGATGGAAGCTTAATAATGCCTCTGTACGAGCCACCTTTTGCAATTCCTAGATTCAAAAGGCTTCAACTTGAGCCTCCGGAGATAGTTCAAGTGCAGGCTAAGGACGGAACTATGTTGTATGGGGCCTTGTATAAGCCAGACGAAACAAGATTTGGACCACCTCCCTATAGAACTTTAATCAGTGTGTATGGTGGACCAAGTGTACAGATAGTTTCAAATTCTTGGATAAATGCAGTTGATATGAGAGCTCAGTATTTAAGAAGTAAAGGTATTCTTGTGTGGAAGGTTAGTATATTTACTATTCACATTTTTACCTGTTGTCATGAGTTTACCAAATTGTTGAATTTCAAGTGTTTCTTTGTAAAAGCTTAATTGTTGGTAAATAAGCCTATAATTATTTAATCTTCCAACATAGATGTTTCAATAATGATGATCTAACAGTAATTTACTTATGACAGCTGGATAATAGAGGAAGTTCTAGACGTGGACTGAAGTTTGAAGGCTCCTTAAAGAACAAATTTGGAAGCATTGATGTGGAGGACCAACTAAGTGGAGCTGAGTGGCTTATCAAACAAGGACTATCAGAAGCATGCAAAATTGGCTTGTATGGGTGGAGCTATGGTGGATATCTTTCGGCTATGGCTTTGGTTAGGTATCCTGATGTCTTTCGATGCGCTGTTGCTGGTGCACCAGTCACATCATGGGATGGATACGACACCTTTTACACCGAAAAGTACATGGGGTTGCCTTCTATTAATCCAGAGGATTATGAATATGCGTCGGTGATGCACCATGTGCATAATATGAAAGGAAAATTGTTACTTGTCCATGGCATGATAGATGAAAATGTACACTTCAGGCACACAGCAAGACTTGTCAATGCACTTGTGGGAGCTGGAAAGCCTTATGAACTGTTAATTTTCCCAGACGAACGTCACATGCCTCGTAGGCATACAGATAAGGTATATATGGAGGAGAGGATTTGGGATTTCATAGACAGAAATCTTTGAAAGCAGTGGTTTTTAATTTGTTCTTGTTCAGAATAGATGGGGGAAGACAGTGAATTGCGAGGTTCCCTCTCTAACTCTTTCCTTTTTCAATTGAATTTATTGATTTTTTGTTTCGTGTTTAGTTTACGACTTGACATTGTAGTTTACTCAGCTGCTTCGTCATCCTTTAATAAAGTATATCTAAAGAAATGTATATCAATAAATATTGAACCGGGTTCTGACAAAGAATTGTTGAATTGAGTAATCAAATGGCTATGGATTTCTCTTATAAATAGAGCTTTTTCATTTTTCTCAATTTGGTTTCATTTTACTTTTTTAAAGAATTTTAGAATCTCCACGACCAAAACAGAGAAATAATAGCAGTGAAATTGGTCATCTTTTTTTTTTACATAATAAGAATCTTTGAGAGACGGGATAACGTTCGTTATTTTCCATTCACTCGGATCAACACCTATATTGAGAGCACCGATAACGGCTAGCACCTCAAGATCACGTCATGAAGAGTCATTGAGCACAATTACAATTTTTTTACCCCTCAAATGGATGATCTGGTGCATGCAGTCCACCATTGAACTATCCACTACTAGTACTCATCTTTGGAGCCCACTTGAAAGTGAAGACACAAGTGGCCCTTATTTTCTTCGATCATTTCAGGCACTCGTATTAAATTGCTTGACAATGTGACATGTTGTGCTACCTAACATTAATCAAAATAGAGCGGCTTTGCTTTACAGTTCCCAAAGATGATTTTAGTGCGTAACATTCACGCAGCTCAGGGAGCAAAAATTCGTTAATAGAAATCCTTCTTTCCTTGGAAAAAAAAAAACAAGCAAATTATATGTTTTGTTTTGTGTCAGAATTCATCAGATTATGCCCTCTATCTTTATAGTTTATGCACAACATTGTCAGAGTGCAAAACGAGTAAAGAAACATCATGCATGGTGGTTGCTCATCATATCATGATCAAATGTCGGTCGACTCAAGTCACACAAAACATCCTTTCACTCATCTCTGCAGCCTCAATTTCTGCCAAACTTTGGTCCTGTAGGGGCATATATACAAGGCACCTTTTTATGGAGGGTGGAAAAAAACACCTTTTTTTCCTTCTAAATTTGGCACCCTTTTTTCCTTTTACTTACATTTTCACAAAGAGAATCAAATAAAACAAGTTCCAAATTCTTATCAACAAAGATACATTCATACAATCATGGAATAAACATAAGATAGCCTCTGGGCCGGAGCCATAAATATTTTTAGAGGGGCTAAAATTAATTTTTTTTATACAAAATAATTTTTTTTATTAAAATATTAAAAAAAATGCTTCATAATGTATGGTTAATAGGAGTTACAATGCCGGTGGCCTAGTAGCCCAATGGCACAACATTCCTCCCAATAACAGAGAGGTCACAAGTTCAATACTTGTTGTGGACAAAGTCCATTTAGCAAAAAAAAAAAAAAAAAAAAGGAGTTACAATGGAGTCTATTCAATCTAATACTGTATTTTGGATGTCATATTACAATAAAGAAATAGAGCTAACACTTTAAAATATAAATTTAACATGTTATAATTAACATATAACAAAAATTAAAGAAAAATATATAATAAGTTAATACGTATAAATTTTATACATGTATAAAATAAATTTATTAACAAAAAAATATAAGCAAATGAAAATCTTAATCAAACAACAAAATTTATAATTGTTAAAACTAAAACATATGAAAATGTAAAAAAAATATATATATGATTTTGAATTTTAAACATGAGACTATATTTAAAGATATATTGTTAATAAAGAATATAAGATTAACTAATAAAAAAAAAAAAAACCGAAAGACCAAAAAATATTAAAATTTTCATATAAAGAAAACTTTAAATAAATTCACAAAAATTATTAAAATAAAATATAAAATAATATAATATTAGATAAATTTAACTTCTGAATTGAAACAAAATTTGACAATATGAATTATAAAAACTTAAAAGTTTTAGTCTAAAGCTTATTGTATGTTTTTTTTTTTTTTTTTTAATTTTTAGTTTATATAATATTATATTGCGTCTAAAGTTAAATATTTGAATTTTTTTTTTTGAATTATCATATATTAAGTTGAGTAGTATTTTTGTATAACAAATGACTAATAATTATCAATTATATAAAAAATGTGTATATATTTAATTACTTTATTAACAATTCATATGATTTTTATTAACATATTTGTTAAATATTATTAATATATACACAAAAATTAGTTACAATATATAAAACTACGTAGTAATAATAAAAATTACATATAATTAAATTTTTTTAAAGAAAAATTCGCCGGAGCCGAAGCCCCATATAGCCTTTAAGATGCTCCACCTCTGTATCGCGTCATACTTCTGCCTCAAGAAAGATCCTACAGTCAGTCATGAACTTATTTGACATTAATCGGCTCATACTTGGTAGAATTTTTTTTTAATATTTAATAGTAAAACTTTATTTCCTCGGATATCCTATGTTTCAGGATCATTCAAAATATTATGGTATAAGTGTTAAAATATAAAAAGAATATCTCACATTATTAAACAATGATATATTAGTATAGTATCGTGTTTATAAGTAACATAAAACTTAATTTCTTTAGGGATTAATTTTGAAGAATAAATGATTCATATTATTGAATTGAGTTTCGAATCTTACAAATGAAAGTGATCAATCATTTAATATTCATAAAGAAATCAAAACATAATACCATATTTTTCGGTGTGGCATATGCAAAATGCATTATTAGAACAAGGCAACAATTTTCCAACTGAAAATCAATGACAAGTTGAAAGAAAGAAAAGGATTGACAACTAAGAGGTGGGTGGAATTAATTGGTTAATATTGGATTGGTTATGGTGAGAAACTTTTACTCCGTGAACTGATATAGTAGCTCACATCTAATTTAGTCTTGCTTTTAATTGTCCACTTACTACTGACATGATGTTTAATGTTTATGAGGGTCCGTAGCATTTGTCTCCACCGACAAATTAAATACAAATTTCAGTGATAAAAATAGTCGATAACGAAAATGACGTACCATAAATAGGCACTCTCATTTTTTACAATACATTACATTACACACAAAGTAAAATATAAGAGTTACATAAGTATGAGAAGAGGAAACTAATTGACTCTTAGTCTCTAGTCTCTACAATATTATAATTGAATTTTAACAATTAAGGTGTAAAAGTATATATCAACGTACACTGATGCAGCTTATTGTTATATTGCGCTGCGGTGAAAAAATATATAAATAAATGGACAGCTATATCGATATAATATAATCACTTATGGTTTAAGGCTAAATACGATTTTGCCCCAAAATTACGTTGATAAACCGGCCAAGAATGCCACTCCAGTGGCAGGTAACCACGAAGATCCATATATAAACTGAGCCACAGTAAACCTAGTTGCTTCTGTTGCAGATGTAATAATCCTATACCCAGGCCATTTTACCCGTTGTGATAAGGCTGCTCCAGGCCCACTATTCATGTATTCACCGTAGTATAGTGTGTCCAAAGCAAATGTAGCATTCCACTCTAACCATCCACGTGGATGTATGTGATCTCCCATATATGACAACATGTACACAGTCCTAGAGTACATTTTCCACGGACGACCTAAATAAGTTGGAAAACTACCATACGATGCCTCCAGATCTGGGGTAGCAACGATCCGACATGCGTGGATTGAAATACCCGTGTTTTGATTTGGGTCCTTTCGATTTTGGGCCGTGATGGTATTTTTTTGTTGGGCCATAGGCTTGCGGGCATAGATATTGCAGTTTTGGAACACAACAGCTGCATTGCCAAAAATGAAGTCCACAGTGCCATATATGTCACACTCACGAAAGAATTGGCGATTCGAGTGGACGTAGAGTGTATCTTGATATCCGATAATGTTGCACCGGTACACCACCGCATGATCGGCTCCAACACGCAAGGCGACAGCTTGATGCTTGTTGGGTCCAGCCCAATTCTCAAAGGACATGTCACGTGCAATAAAACCAGCTCCGTTAGCAGCTGCGAGCATCAAGGACAAAAAGCAAATTAGTAAATATTATGATTAATACAACTAATTAATAATGATGATTAAGAATATATATATATGAGCAAATAAGACAAAAAAGGGAAAAAACTGATAAGAGATTCGTAGTTTATTTTAATCCTTTTGTCATCCCCGTGACCCACCAGTACCACCTTCAATAATGTGATTCTTCTTTCCTCTTTAAAATATAGCCAATAAACAAATTTTCAGAATAGTATTGTTATCCATTGAATTTATATATTGAAAAACAAACTTCAAGTTTGAATTTTTTTTTTAGTTCAAATGTTAAGCACCCATTTTGGACATAGGGTAAACGTTTGGAAATTGAACCAAAAAAACTTGACCAATGGTACCTGCCCTTTAAGTTTGATAAGTTTTGGTGGGCAACTATAAAGAAAATAAAATTCCTAATAAGACCAAGACTTAAAGTTCATATCAAATCTCAAAAAAATTATTGTAATCTTAATGGACCTAATGGAATTCCTTTCAAGTTTTGGCTTTTATAAACTTGGAATCATTCCTCTCCTTATCCCGAATGGTAAATACTATATAGACAAAGAAAATAGTTTTAAAATAAAAAATAATTGTTATAGTTAATTTTATGAGGAGGTGAAGGACAGAATTTTATATAATAATAATAATACAAAGATGTTGGAATGTAAGAAAAAACTACAAGAGGGGTTTTGATAATGTGTATTTTGAGGAGGGTAAAGAGGTCCGACAAAGAAATGGAGCTTATGGGTGATGTGAGTGGAATCTTAGTAACCTAAGTGGATGGTTTTAACCTATTGATAGATTAAATCATAAATTCTTTAATTTTAAAAGAATAATCTTATAAATAAATATATTTATATTTTTTATAAATTTTTTCATAATATTATCTTTTATTAATATAGAATAATTCTTCTACCATAACAAGATCATGAAATTGAAAAATCATTAGTGTTTTCAATATTTTTAAATCACTTGAACATTACTAAATGTTAGATTGAAAAATGAGAAACCAAATATATGCGCATTATATTTTTGTTTATACTTGAGATAAAGGTAAAGGAAATATATGGAGAATTTACCAAACGTCGCGGTGTGGAAAGTTGTTAATCCATCTGATATGCTTTTAGCACCATATATTACTGTTTTACCCTTTCCATCTCCAATAAACATCAAGTTTGTTTTCTTCCTTCCAACCTTCAAATTACTCTCTTCGTACCTGAAAAGTTCAACATTAGAACATGATGCTGTAAGTATCAAATTTTCGTACGAATTCGTTACACATAGACCTCCATTCAATTTCAATTTAAAGCACAATCTTAAACATTTTGGTTAAAATATGTCTTAATGTTATTGGTTATGGTTAAAACATGTTGCTATTTTGGTTAAAATATGTCTTAATAGAAGTAGAATCCTTGTTTACAATTGTCACCGACGTGGTAGCAAAGTGATTACATTTTTTTTTTTTTTTAAATAGTAAAAATAATGCTATATATATTACTAAACAAAATAGCAACATGCGTGGAAAAATCAGATTAAACAAAATATATAAATCATATATTTCACATAATAAGTTACACAAATTCTAGTTATTTTGTTTTAATAACGTTTTATCATAATTTGCCAAGTATTTGGTGTTCCGAAACATCTGCCCAATTAAATTGAAAACGACAAGACGAACTAGCTCTCACTAATCACCAAGTAAAAAAAAAAATTCTAAGTATCACAAAATTGTAATAAATTTTAAATAATTGGATAATATAATTAAATTTATAAAATTATATTAAATAAAATTGTGATAAATTATTTACAATTGTAATTGATAAAAAAAAAAAAATGATTAATTGAGCTTAAGTCAATGAACCAATCACTACTAACACCAAAGTCCAAACTATTATAAACCGCACCGAAGTTCAGACCACTGGCACTTCAATTTATTAATCTCAAAAAACGAATTATTATCAAAGGCCCTGGTAGCCCAATAACATTGTAACCGTCCTAATAAGGGGGAGCTCTCGAGTTCGAGGCTTGTATGTAGCAAAAAAAAAAAACTAATTAAGAAATAGAAAATAAAAGCGCAAAAGTGACGAGGAATGAAAAACCTTTTTGAATGGTGAGAAACTACCTTCCTGCCCTCACGTAGATAATAGTCCGCTGATTACTCTTCTCGGGCGCCTTCTGTATTGCCTCAGCTATCGTCTCAAACGTCCCGTTTCCGTCTTTCGATACAATTATATCGGCCTGTATCGCCGATACAGGTAATGAAAGCAACTCTCTCTCCCTTTTCCCAAACCATTTAGGAAATTCCTCTATATGCTTCTCCGAAATATCGGTCCCCATCAATCTCCTCCTATTCTGTATCGGAACCCCCGAGAAATCTTCATTTCCACTCGCCGAAAATATAGCAAGACAATTACTCACCAGGTCCGATAAATCCTTCAGTCCATCCATAATCTGATCCTTCACCGTCCCACTTATGTCCGAAAACCCTTCCGTACAGGTATCCTGGTTAGTCATTGCCGCACTCAGCCAAGTCAGCACATCTTGAGCTGAACCGCCTGCAAGTTGCTGAGCCGTACCGGAACTCTGCTTCGGTGAGGCTGGATCAACGGAGGTCAGAGAACGGGCGAGCGCATCCACGGAGTCTTCTAGAAGCTCAAGGCAGTCATCATACGCCGACCGTACACGTTGATCCATCTGGAGGTAGGAGATGCCTGAGGAGAAGTAGAGAGCTTTGTTGAGTCGGTGGAGAGTCATATTGAAGGAAATGTGGACCAGGTCTTGTTCTGACGCGGACTGTGATCCAGGGAAGTCGAGTAGTGAGTTCACACAGAGACTTGGGAAGCGAGTTTTACTACAGGTTCGAGAAATGGCTTGGGTTGGCTTAAACTTGAGGTTTGAAGCCGAGGCTTTTGTTCGGAGTCCAATCATAAACACTGCCGAAGCTGTGGCGGCGACGATAAGAACAATGGAGAGGGCAGAGAGGAATAAGAGCTTCTTGCGACCGAGTCGGGTTGGCGGGTGAGAGGTGGAGGCGTCAATTTCTGGCGGATTCAATTGCCTGGATGAACCTCCTGGGTCGGAGGGTCCGAGTCTACCGTAACCCATTCTATTATGTTGTTATTCTATTGTTTGGTGTGTCTTTCTCGGGAAATGGAAATTGAACGTGTTAGAAAAAGAGAGTAGCTCTATATATACTGTATTTCTTAGTAATGAATGGAGGTGTTAGAAAAAGCGGTTGGTGTGAGGTCCATGTCGAAGCTATTAGCTGGCTACTACTTAATTCATTCAACATTCAGTGTAACTGTGTAAGAGAGTCCGCTGTTTTTTTTTACTTTGTGGTTTTCAATTATTTAAGTTAAACTATAGTTTTGGATTTAATTTTGGAAAAACTTGGTTATTGATTTTAGTTTTTGAAGTATTAATTATGTTTTATAATAAAAAAATACAAAGGAAAGAAAGAAGTAGTAGAAAGATCATGCAAAAAAGTGAGAGTAATGTGAGAATTTTAGTAAAGTGAAGTATTAAAAGCAAGAAAAATTTTATAGTCACGTAGATATACGAACACAATGGTCTGTAGTTCGAGATCTCTTAGCTCCTAAGCTTTAGGGCAGCTTGTTATGTATGCTTATACTCTTTATTAAATTTTTAATGTTATGTTTGATAATAATTTATGAATAAATAATTAATTTTTATATTTTTTAATTTTTTTATAAAAATAATTATAAATATATTTAATAAAAAAATTTACTTAGTGATTACTTTCAAGTTATTTCGTAATGCTTTTTTTTTTTTTTTTCTTCAAAGAACTTTCAAAATAAAAAAAAAATTTGGTTATTTTTTTTTTTACAAATTTTAAATTTTTAATCTTTTTTTTTTAATATTTATACATATAAAAACTATAAGACTTGATTTACTTTTTAAAAAAAAAATTATAAATAAAAAATCAGATTTTAAAATCTTTTATTAGTAGTAATTTTTGAAAAATACAAAAATAAAAATAAAAAATTATTATTAAATATATTTGATTGAAAAATTAAAATGTTAAATAATTAGTGGATTATAGCTTTTTCTATTTTTTTTCTTTCTAATAAGTTATGTACTAGTAAAGAAGTTGTTTTTAGTTTATTGCATTTATGTATCTGTGATAGAGACTTGAGAATGATTTAACTGATTGTGATTTAAATAAATATGATTTTTTTTTTCTTATGTTAACGTAAATAAATATGAGATTTACTATTATGTATGCATGCACTATGACGGAATTATAATTACGAAGGTTTGATACATTTAGTTAAAATTTGTTAAAAAATTAACTCTTTTAAAAAATTAAAATAAATATTAGTTCTATAAATAATATAGATTAAATATTTATAATTTAATAATTGAGATTCCTTTAATACAAAATCTCTAACTCTAATACCATGTTAGAAGATGTTATAAAATCAATTCTTCTAAAAAGCTTAAATAATTATGACAAAAGTCAATAATTATTTTATACATTTATTATTTTTTTTATATAATAATCAGTTAAATTTTTATACCAATAATTATTGTTCAATTAAATTAAATTAAATTTTTTATTATTAATTATTAAGTATATTTTAGTTGTATTGGTTAAATCTTTATTTATAATAAATATGTATGAATGTATTATCATATATTAAAAATATATATTTGTTTTATTTTATATTATCAATAATGCAAAAAGAAAATAATGACATCAAGTTTTTTTATTTACACATTAATACAATAATTTTATATTTATAAATTAAAATATTTTATATTTATCATTTAAAACTTTCCATCCTAAAATTATTTAGACTTTGATTGTTTACTTTTCATCCTAGGAGAAAGATGAACTATTGCCGAACAATATCAATAAATAAATAAAATCATTTAAAGATGATGGTGAATCAAAAAGCAAATTCAAAGGGAAAAAATAATGAAATTTTATGATATCTAAACTGCAATATCAAACGGTGGTCAGAGTTAATGAAAAAAAGAAAAAAGAAATTTAGTCTTAGTCTATTTCTCTGATCTAGTTGATTTTCAATATATTAGCTAGTGGAACTGAATAATGTTGTACATATTTATATGACGCTTATTTTACATCTTTTTACTTTTTTAAATATAAGTCATTAATATATAATTTAATAAAATAAATTAAAATAAGATTAAAAAAAATTATATAGTATATAGTGATTATTAATAATTTACTTATATATATTAATGTAATTCACCAAAAGAGTTGCAAGAGTAGGAGATAATTAATACCGAATATTGTTAGTTTTATGAGTACTATACGTGTTAATAGTCGGTAAAAAACAGGAATATGTAATGTTAGAGCGACCTTTTGTATCTTTTGCAAAAATAGGAGATAATTAATACCGAATACTATACGTGTTAATAGTCGTACTAAAAAAGGAATATGTAATGTTAGAGCAACCTTTTATATATATATATATATATATATTAAAAAAAATTATAATAATAATAAATTTTTAAAAAATTAAAAAATATTATTTTTATTATTATAAATTTTAAAAATTTATTATATTTATTATTTTTCCGAGAAACGAATTACCGAATATCCATTCTCATAATATCGGACCGTGTTTTTCACAAATGAAGTTATCGGTTTGACATTAACTCCAATTTTTCATCATTATTAATTCTATACAACTTTCCTCAAAAAGAAAATATTCTTTGTAACTCACTCTCCTCTTCTCCCCTCCCCGCCCCTCCTTTTTTTATTAATTTTTCCTCCTCTTTCCATATTTAAACTCTCTCTTTTTTTTTTTCTATTTGTATTAGAATATGTTTGATTGACAATAATTATGACTGCAATCTTTTGTAATTCTCATTACGTCTTCAATATTCTCTATTTTTTTCATAATTTGTATAATTATTTATGATTTTTTTTTGTTTATTTTATCTCTTTTAGTAATAAAAAAGTTTATCTTTTAATTTTATTTCATTTAAAATTTTATAATCTTTATTTTAATATTATTATTTATTTTAATTACACTACTTAAACAAACATCGTAATAATAATACTATTCTTTTTTTTTTTATATTTAATTTTATTATAATTATTATTTATATTACTTTTACATTTAATAAGTGAAATGCCACCTTAGTGTTATGGGTTTGCTTCGTGAAACGACTTCCTTTTAGGGATTGCTTGATTGCTTTACGTGATTACAAAATTCTTCTCCACAAAAAAGTTATTCTTTTCAAATAAAAGAAAGTTGATTCTTTTAACAATTTCAATTCAAAAAAAAAATAATAATAATAACAATAACTTGAACTTTACAAATAAGAGAAAAAAGGCATATTAAAAGTCCTAATATTACAAATTAAAGGGTCGCAACTTGATTCCAGATAGAAAAAGGCAAACCTTTTGAGCCAAGGATCCTATGAGAACTTAATTTTGCACTTCAATAATACGAATTTTAAAAACAAAATTTAACTAATTGTCAAATAACTTTTATCCTAACATGGGACCAATAACCTTCTGCGTGCGAATATATATTGTTGTTGATTTTATTTCTCTACATATTGAAGATATAAAAAAGTCCAAAGTAAATGATACTTACAGAGATTTTTTTCTTTTTTTTTTTTCTTTTGAATTATAACCACAGTATCATCTTTAATTCTTTAATCTTTATGGATCATGCTCAAAAACTTTTCTTTTTCTTTTATGAAAAAAATAAGAAAAATAAATATTTGACCTTGATATGAATAAAAATAAATAAGTTAAGTATATTAACCATTTTTAATTTCTGATGGAGTTGCATTTAATAATATAATAGCACCATATACGACCTTAGTTTCATTTTAACCCACCTCTACCCCCATTTCTTTCCTATCTTCTTTTTTTTTTTTTTACAACTTTTCAAAAAAGAAAAGTTGTTTTTAAATTAACTTTTTACATATTTTTTTAAATATTTTTTACAGCTTACTTTTTACTATCTTTTGTGAATAAAGAAAAATAGGTCTTTAAATTAATTTCTTTTAAGTTTTTTAATAAATAAACGTTTGTTATTTGTACACATATTATTAATCATGTGTTTTTTAACACTTTTTTATTCGATTATTTTTTTTTATTGAAATTTTATTCGATTATAATGAATATGTACTTTAAATTTATTATTTTGAATATATATATATATATTGAATTTATTCGATTATTTATTATTTTGTTTACAATAGTTGTGTTGCATGTGAGGTTATTTTTTAAATAAATTAAATTATTTAATTATTTAAAAATAAAAAGTTTCATTTATAACCGTTATTTATACCATATATTAACTTATTATTTTCTCGACTTAAATTACTGCACATCAACTTTTTGTTTACACACTTAATCCTATGTTTCTCGTCTTTTTAGTACTCTAAGTTTTTTTTTTTTTTTTTTTCATGTCACTTATCTTACATTTCAGTCTTTTTCTTTTTTCAAGTGTTATATTTAAATCCTTTAATTTTTTAAAATGTATATTTAATTTTAATTTTTTAAAATAATTATCAATTTTCTAGCACATAATTTTCATGTGACTTTTTATCATATAAGTTTAATATTTTAATATTTTTATGTTAAAAGAATTTTAAAAAAGAACAATTTAAACAAGTCATTATCAAACTGATTTTTTTTTTTGTCATTTTTTTTTCTTATTAAGGAATATATATATATATATATATGTAGAAAAGAAGAAAGTGATATTTCGTTCTGAATATTTCACTGACTTGTATTACTTTGCACATATTACATGAATTTATAATAGAAATAAAACGACATAAAAGGATAATAATTAAGTACAATAATCTCTACCATATTGAGAATGATCTCTACCATATTAGAAATGATCTCTACCATATTAATATTTTATTTACTTTCCTATTTTAAAATAAATCTCAACACTCCCCCTCAAGTTGGTGCATACATGTCACACATGCCCAACTTGTCTAAAAACTTTAAGAACACTCAATTTGAAAATGCTTTGGTGAGAATTGCTTTGTTGATAGCCAAATTCTTTCATAGACTTTGTGAATTTGCTTGCTATTGTAAAAGTGGGTTTTGGGTTTTCAGGGGTGGTGCGATTTGTGGGTGTGATTTTGGTCTGATTTCTGTTTTGGTCTGTATCTGCGGTGGTCTGTGGGATCTGTTTTTTTTTGTCTGTGGGATTTGTTTTGGTCTGTGTCTGTGGTGGTCTGTGGGATCTGTTTTGGCGGATCTGTTTTGGGGGTCTGTGGTGGCGCGACAGAATGTGCCTTTGATGTAAGAAATCTTTTCTCGTTCAACAATATGCATCTCCTTTAATTGAGATCACACATTATAATTTTTTTCAGTAAGTAAAATGCCAGCATTAAAGGGACTTTCAGACTGAACAAAAAAAGAAACTGATTTGGTTTCAAATGATTCAATGGAATCACTCCTTTTTTTTTTTTTCCTTTTTTTTTTTTTTTTTCCTTTTTTTTTTTTTCTTTTTTTGTTTTTTGTTTTTTGTTTTTTTAAATAGATATATATATATATGGAATAGAAAGAAACAGAAAACAAAAAAAGGAATTAAAATACGATGAGGCTGAGCTGGGACAGGGCGTTAGTGGCCACGAAGGGGCTGTGCACGGCGCGGCGGAAGGTGCGCGATGGGCGCGAAGCTGACTGGTGGATCTGGGATGCGGTCTGGTGGATTTGGTACGCGGCGCGGCGCTACGCTGATTGGGTGGATCTGGGATGCGGTCTGGTGGATCTGGTGCGTGGCGCGACGCTGATTTGGTGGATCTGGGATGCGGTCTGGTGGATCTGGTGCGTGGCGCGACGCTGATTTGATGGGGTGGTCCGGTTTTCATATCGCTGATTTTTTTTTTTTTTATCTGTTTTTATGGTTGATATGATTGGATCTGTTTTTATGGTTGATATGTCGGTGGTTTATCTGTTTCAGATCACTGAAAATGTTGTGATCGAGTTTCTGGGTTGATAGCGGCTATGGATTTGCTTTACGAGTTGGGTTTTGATTTCTGTTGGGTTTGATTTTTTGAGGTTGATTTCGGTTTGATTTTTGTTGGGTTTTTGTTTGATTTCTATTGGTGGTTTGACGAGTTTGATAAGTTTGGTTTGGGTGGTGGTGATTGTCTGTAGTGTTTGTGGGATTTTTTTTATTCAGAATTCTAACTTGGCTCTGATACCATGTAGAAAAGAAGAAAGTGATATTTCGTTCTGAATATTTCACTGACTTGTATTACTTTGCACATATTACATGAATTTATAATAGAAATAAAACGACATAAAAGGATAATAATTAAGTACAATAATCTCTACCATATTGAGAATGATCTCTACCATATTAGAAATGATCTCTACCATATTAATATTTTATTTACTTTCCTATTTTAAAATAAATCTCAACAATATATATATATATATATTTTGCAAATTATTCTTAAAAAAAAATTTAAATCTTAAAATTATCTCTTTAAAAAGTTAAATAAAAAATATATCAAGAAATTAACAATTTTTTTTAATTAAAAGTAAACTTAAATGTATATCGTGAAAAGTTAGAAAACTTAATACTACTTTAAAAAAAATTTGAGTCGTATATTTTAAAAAGGTAAATGTCAAGTGAAATACAAAATTCCAAAAAAAAGCTTAGACCGAAAACACTTTTTTTTTAATAAAAAAAATGTTTCATTAATTATTAAAAAATATATCAACTAATAATGTTAATTTTAAGGTATAAATTAAAATATCAAAAATCTTTCCAAAATAATCATTTAAGAAAAATAACGGTATGCACAATCTTTATTTAAAAATAAATAATGAATTTTTAAAGCTAATACTTTTAAGTGATCAACTTCTATTTTCAATAACAATATAGCAAATTAACATAAAAATTTGTACTTAAAATTAAACTCACAAATTTTTTAATAATCTTCAAAACATAACCACAAATATAACATACTATCTCACAAATATTTTTATAAATATATTAAATACACACATAATTAATTATTTAACAATAAAATTATCACTATAAATTAAAATAAAGTTAATTGTAGTACCAAAACACACCAACAAAATAGATTTTTATTAATTAAAAGAAATCTAGGTAGAAATGTTGTTAAGCTGCCGACACTAGAGGAAAAGAAGACCGCTAGACCAGGTCAATGATGAAGGTTGACCCAAGCAAACCACCTGTTGACCGGGGTGGAGTCAGAAAAAATTGGCTGGGGGCTGTTTTTATTTTTTATTTTTATAAAAAATAAAAAATAATAAAAATTATAATAAATTATACTTAATTCAATACTAAATTTTTTATATTATATTATAATAAAAATATAGAATTAAAACTCAAAAAATATAAATTTATTAGAGCTCAAAAATATAAAGTTAACACATTATAATTAACTTATAACAAAAACTAAACAAAAATATAATAAGTTAATAATTATTAGTATTATTCATGAATAAAATAAATGTATTAATTAAAAAATTTAAGAAAATAAAAAGCTCAATTAAACACAACAAAATTTATAGTTGTTAAGACTAAAATAAAAATATAAAAAAGAAAATATGATTAAAAAATTACCAAAAATAACACCCATAAAATTTGTAATAACAAAACTAGCACCTCTATAATATTGAACGTTTAATTTGAATGTTCAATATTGAACAGGTCTAAATTATCGTCGTTCAATTTTAATTGAACGGGTGTTCAAAGAAAAATGACATATTAGTCATTTTTTTTAATTGTAAAAATATAAGTTTGAACACAAGGGGTGCTAATTTTGTTATTATAAGTTTCAATGGGTGTTATTTTTGTTTTTTTCACAATATGATTTAGAATTTTAATTTTGAGACAATATTTATAAATAATATAACACTGACCAATAATAATAAAACTAATAAATTTTTTATATAAAAAGATTTCAAATAAATTTCAATATATTATTAAAATAAAATGTCAAATAATATAATATAGATAAAGTTAAAATTTTAGTTAAAATAAACATGATAAACATAAACTTAAAAATTTTAATATGGACTTATTTTTTTTAATTTTATTTTTATAATGTTAAGTTTAAAGTTAAATATTAAAACTTTTTTTTGGATTATCACATTTAAGAATTTTTTTTTTACATAATATATGACTACAATTTTATTTTTATTACTAATAGTTACTAAATACATGAAAAAAAAGAATATATATATATATATATGTATGTATATATATATATATATATATATATATATATATATATATATATATATATATATATATATTTAAACATTTTATTTACAATTCATATCATTTTTATCTACTTATTTATTAAATATTATTAATATATTTCAAAATATGTACATAAAAATTATACACAATATATTATTACAAATAAAATATTTATTTAATACTAAAAATATACATATAATTAATTTTTTGTAAAAATATTAGGCGGGGCTGCACCATCCTCCGCCCCTGCTGTTGACCCACCAGAGGAACTAACGTTAGCAGCAACGACGAAAGATCAATAGTAACAGCAAAAACAAAGCTCCTCCCAACAGAGCTTAGAAGCGACTCATTAAGTAACGATGGAGGCACCAATGCTCTTATAATCCAGTCTCGACAACGATTCTCAAACCAAAATTTTGAAAGAAGGAGAAAAAAATCTCTCTCTAAACTTTATTAAGAAAATACAGAGATGAATACTTTGTTGTATTATTTCTCATATCTATTACAATGTTTGATCACAATTTTATAGTAGAATTGGAATAACAAAAAAGGAATAAAAGAATACTAACAGCTAGCTAATGATGGAAAACATAACAGCTAGAAAACATAAATAGATAACAGCTGGCTCTAATTATTGAAGTTTTCTTTTTCTGGATTTCAACACTCCCCCTCAAGTTGGAGAGGGAATATCATGAAGTCCCAACTTGTCACGTAATGTTACAAACTGATCCTTCCCTAAGGCCTTTGTAAAAATGTCTGCCAATTGAAAGCGTGTAGGTACATATGAAGGACTGATTATTCTAGCTTGTAGTTTTTCTCGAACTATGTGACAATCAATTTCGATGTGTTTTGTACGTTCATGAAAAACAGGATTAGCAGCAATATACAAAGCTGATTGATTATCACAAAACAATGGTGCAGGAGCTGTTTGTGGGACTTTTAAATCTTGTAGTAGAAAACGTAACCAAATAAGCTCCAAACATGTGTTGGCCATAGCTCGATATTCAAATTCTGCTGATGATCTTGAAACATTGGTTTGTTTCTTGGATTTCCATGAGATGAGTGAATTTCCAAGAAAAACACAGTATCCTGTAACTGATCTCCTTGTCGCACAACAACCTCCCCAATCTGAATCACAAAAAGCTTTTAGTGTAAGATTGTTGGTAGCAGAAAATAACAAACCTTGACCTGGAGTCCCCTTGAGATATTTAAGAACTCGTATGGCGGCATCCCAGTGAGGTCTGCGAGGCTGATGCATGAATTGACTTAGTGTTCGAACAGAATAGACTATATCTGGTCTTGTGACAGTAAGGTAGATCAATCGGCCAATCAGTCTCCTGTATTTTGTTGGATCATTCAGTAGCCCTCCGTCTGTAGGAGTGAGTTTCAAATTTTGTTCCATTGGGAACTTGTCTGGGCGTGCACCTAAAAGTCCCGAATCCTGCAATATATCAAGTGCGTACTTTCTTTGAGACATGAAAATACCTTTCTTAGAACGAGAGAATTCAATGCCCAGAAAATATTTCAAATCTCCGAGATCTTTTATGCGGAAGCGATTGAGAAGGAACCTTTTGAGATGTTCCATTTCTTGAAGATTATTTCCTGTGAGAAGTATGTCGTCAACATATATAAGAACTGCAGTAAATGAAGTGCCCTGAGCCTTGGTAAAAAGAGAATAATCTGCTTTAGACTGTTGATAACCGGCCTTTTGAATGGTATTTGAAAAGGTAGAAAACCAGTTTCTGGAAGCCTGTTTGAGACCATAGAGGGACTTGTTGAGCTGACATACAATATTCTCCCCCTGTCGGCGAAGACCAGGAGGAGGTTCCATGTATACCACCTCATGTAAATCGCCATGGAGAAAAGCATTCTGAACGTCTAATTGGTGAATGAACCAATTGCGAGCAGCAGCAACAGTAAGAAGACATCGGAGGGTAGTGAGTTTGGCTGTAGGAGAGAAAGTTTCTTGATAATCAATGCCCTCAATTTGAGTGTAGCCTTTAGCAACAAGCCGAGCCTTGTAACGTTCAATGGTGCCGTCAGACCTGTATTTGATTTTATAGACCCATTTGCATCCAATCGGTTTATGACCATCAGGTAGTGGAACCAAACTCCAAGTGTTATTGTGATGTAAAGCTTCTAGTTCTGCAGTCATGGCATGACACCAATGTGGATGAAGAATAGCCTGAGCATAAGATGTGGGTTCTGTGTGACCTGTAATGTTAGTAAGAAAAGCACAATGGGCGGAAGATAAACGGGAGTATGTAAGGAAGTGGGAAAGAGGATACCGAGTACCTAATGCAGAACGAGGCCCTGAGGTTGAATGATTGACATGGTTGGACATGTGGTAGTCTTTATGCCATGCTGGAGGATGTATAGAGCGAGTGGAATGTCGAGGAGGGAGGATGAGAGGAATGGGGTTATTTGTATGGGGAGGGGTGGGTTCAACGGAGGTGGACACGGGTGTGATAGACAAGGGTGTGATGAGAGAGGTAGGGTTATCTGTGATGAGAGAGGTAGGGTTATCTGTGATGGGAGAGGTAGGGTTATCTGTGGGGTTATCTGTATGGGAAGGGGGTGGGGTCAACGGAGGTGGACAGAGGTAAGATGGGAGGGATGAGGTTATCTGTATGAGAAGGGGTGGGGTTGGCATGTTCATCATGCGTATCGATCGGTGGAGTCCAGTTGTTAAGTAAATCAGAGGAAATGGAGGGCTGGGGGGTCGAATTTTGAGAGAAAGGGAAGGTATGTTCACTGAATCGGACATCACGACTGACAAAAAATTTGTTTGTCTCCAAATTGTAGAGTTTGTAACCTTTTTGGCCAGTAGGATACCCAACAAAGACACAACGTGTGGCACGGGAATCAAATTTATGAATGGGATGAACAACAGTTGCATAACAAAGACAACCAAAGACTTTTAGATGGTCCAGTGATGGGGAACGGTGGTATAATAATTCAAAAGGTGATTTAGTGGAAAGTAATGGTGAAGGTAATCGGTTAATAAGATAGACAGCGGTCAAGACACATTCACCCCAGAAAGTAAGGGGTAAGTGAGATTGAAAAAGTAATGATCTTGCGACAGTGAGAATATGGCGATGCTTGCGTTCGGCGACTCCATTTTGTTGTGGAGTGTAAACACAAATGCGCTGATATTCAATGCCATTAGTTTGAAAAAAATTGCGCATGGAGAAAAATTCAGACCCGTTGTCTACCCGAATGGTTTTAATGTTGGCATGGAATTGAGAGTGGGCAAAAGCAATAAAAGTTTTGAGAAGGTGTTGGGTTTCAGATTTATGTTGCATCAAAAATATCCATGTGCATCGTGTAAAGTCATCTACAATAGTGAGAAAAAAACGTGCCCCAGAATGTGTGGCAATTTTGTGTGGACCCCAAATATCACAATGTAACAAATCAAATGGAGATTTAGTTGATATTAAGCTGTGAGGAAATGGAAGCCTTGTTTGTTTGGCCATTGGACAAACACTACAATTATTATCAAAGGAAATATTTTTAGAGGTAATAATGGAGAAGCTAACCGAAGACGAGCAGGGGATGGGTGTCCAAGTCGCATGTGCCATAGGTTGGATGAGAGTGAAACTTGAAATGAGATAGACGTCTTTTGTAGTGGAGACATGTAATATAGACCACCACGCTGTTTACCCGAGCCAATCATCTTCCCCGTAGCCAAGTCCTGTATAACACAAAAGGTAGGAAACAAAATGGCACAACAGTTTAGAGAAGTAGTGAGCTTGCTAGCAGATATTAGATTTAAGTGAAAAGATGGAACACATAAAACTTTGTCTAATGTGATATTTGCATTGAATGGTATGGTGCCAGTGGAAGTGATTGGGGCATGAGAACCAGTAGGTAATTTAACAAAGGGTATTTTTGATGATTCCTTGTGAGTGAAAAGTGTGGGGTCATAAGTGATGTGATCAGTAGCTCCGCTATCTAAAATCCAAGGTTCAGTGAACACAGAATTTATAGAGGTAATGGAAAAAGGAGCCAGACCTGCAGCTTTTGCATAAGCATTACTATTACCAGAGGAATGAGTTGAACCCATCATGGAGACAACCTGTGCTAATTGTTGGAGTTGTTCTGCAGAAAACTCATGTAAAGGGTTGGATTGAGAGGCTAGTTGGGTTGTTGCCTGGGAACCATTTGACTGGAAATTATGTGCTGAAGATGTGTTTGCTGCGTGGGCAGTAGGAAATAAACCACGTGAGTTGATGTTCCTTTTAGACCCTTGATGTTGTTGCTTAGAAACCCATGTACCATTTTTTATTTTACATCGTTCCTCAGTGTGACCTCTCCTATCACAAAACTTGCAATAGAATTTGAGGGTTCGACATTCTGTAATGGTATGACCATGTCTATTACAATGCTCACATCGTTTGAGTGATCGGCTGTGATGAATAAAAAATGGATGTGATGAATCCATAGTAGGATTGGTGTTTGGGTTGAAAATTTGGGTTTGAAAATTTTGGACCTGAAGAAAAAAATGGGTTAAAAGATGTTTTTGTTTGTTTGTTTGTTTTTTTTTTTTTTTTTTTTTTTTTGTAAATGGGCCGAAAGATGGGCTTGTGGGTTTGGGCTTGTTGGTGTGTGGGTTTGAGTTTGGGCTTTAAAATGTGGGTAGGGTTTGGATTTGGGCTTGGGTTTGGGTTTAAAAATGTGAGTAGGATTGGGGCTTGGGTTTAAAAATGTGGGTAGGGTTTGGGTTTATATATCTATTGTATGGTAGATAATATAATGAGAGAGAGCAGGTGTTGACACAGGGTTGGAGGCGCGCGCAGGAGATGGCATCTGGCGCAGAAGCTGGCGCAGGAACGGACGGACGGAGCTGCTTGTTGTGGCTGCTGGCGACGGACGGACTGGAACGGCGTAGCTGCTGGACGGACTGGAACGGTGCTGGACTGTTGAAGACGGTTGCTGCTGCGGTGGAGCTGCTGCTGACGGTGCTGGGCTGATGAAGACGGAGCTGGTGCTGGTGTGTCGTTGACTGGAGCTGGTGTGGCTGAGCTGCTGTGACTGCTGGCGATGTGGCTGCTGTGACTGGCTGGCGATGTGGCTGAGCTGCTGTGACTGGCTGTCGATGTGGCTGCTGTGACTGGCTGTCGATGTGGCTGCTGTGACTGGCTGGCGACGTGGCTGCTGTGACTGGCTGGCGATGTGGCTGAGCTGCTGTGACTGGCTGGTGTGGCTGCTGTGACTGGCTGGTGTGGCTGCTGGCTGAGCTGCTGTGACTGGCTGGTGTGGCTGCTGGCTGAGCTGCTGTGACTGGCTGGTGTGGCTGCTGGCGATGGTTGAGCTGTTGGTGAAGCCTGAACTGCGGCGACTGGGCTGGACTGATGAAGCCTGGACTGTGGCGGCGGCAGCGGCGGCGATGGAGCTGCCGAAACGGTGCTGGAACAGACGGAGCTGCTGAAACGGTGCTGGACGGCTGAAAACGGTGAGTTTGGAGATTATCAGATTGTGTTGGGAATTATCTGATTATGTTTGGAAATTATCTGATTGTGTTTGAAGCTTTGCTCTGATACCATATTAAGAAAATACAGAGATGAATACTTTGTTGTATTATTTCTCATATCTATTACAATGTTTGATCACAATTTTATAGTAGAATTGGAATAACAAAAAAGGAATAAAAGAATACTAACAACTAGCTAATGATGGAAAACATAACAGCTAGAAAATATAAATAGATAACAACTGGCTCTAATTATTGAAGTTTTTTTTTTCTGGATTTCAACAAACTTCACCTGTTTTTTTGCTTATTAGACTGAAAAGACTGTTTACACACTTATTGCTTTTTCCTACTCTTTCTTTGTTTCTGTACAAAGTACAATTATAAGCAACATTATACAATATTATTGTTGAATATTACACATGTATAACCCATTTTGCCATAAATTAAACGGACCAAATAAATATTCACCATGATTCAAAAAAATAAATAAATACCCGTCCCGCAGAAAATAAATTTCTTCTACAACTTCATTTATGAAAAGGACATTTTTTTCTCTACGAAAAATAAAAGAGAAAAGGAACGAAATCAGATGTATTATATTATGTGATACTAGTAGTTGTAAAATACATGATGTATACTTTTTTTTTTTTTTTTATTTAAGAATGCTATGGTCGCATATATTTAAATTTATTTTTATATATATATTAATCATATTATGATATGATATGTAACATATTTATTTAGAAAATTAAATTATTTTTATATTTTTTAAAATAATTTTGTTATGATATAATTAATATATTCTTAGCATTTTTTTTTTATTTTTTATATAACAAGAAATTATATTTTAAAGTAATGTTAATAAGTATAACCATAAAATCATATTCTGTATCACTATTTAATTTAAATTATTAACATTAAGATAAAAAAAAATATAAAATAATAAAATTAAAAGTTATAATATATTAATGATACCAAACATTATTCTAAAAATTATATTACATAATGTTTTTATATATATATTTTGAATTACTTTTATTTACGTAATTGCTGGAGCACGTAAATTAGAATTAGGCTCAAGTAAAAATTTGATAATATATATAACACCAGAAAAGTTAAGGAGTTGAGGTTGGGAGATAAATAAATAATGTTACCTCCTTAAGAATTAATACACCGACAGCTTGCAGGTGACTCGAAACATTGACTATATTTTTAAATTTTAATAACTGCAGGAGACCGGCAAATGTAATGGTACATTTAATTTATCAATGTATGTATTCATTAATAAATACTAGATGGGATATAAAGTGGATTTTTTTTTTTTTCTGATGATTTAAATTGATTATTATTATTATTTTATGAAAATTATTAAAAAAATATATTAAAAATAACACACTCAAAATTTATAAAAAATATAACACTTTTTATATTTAAATTATATTTTTTATAATTAAAAAATATTAAATTGTGATCATTTAAATTTATTTAATATTAAAAATTATTTAATATTAATAAAATATTATTTTTATTATTAAAAATTTTCCCAAAATTTATTACTGTTACATCTTCTATTCATTTTTCTCGCATCTTAACACCGCCTTGTTGTTAATGTATGACGTATCCCACGAAATTCCGACGTCTCGCCACGTGTTTGGCTATGGGACCTGGGGTGTTTTACTGTTTTAGAAAAAAAAAAAAATAATAATTTGAATCTAATTTAAATTAAATTATCTTTGTTTATCTAATAAAATTATTAAAATTAGATAGTTTAATTTAATTTAGTTAAAAAAAAATTATATTTTTTAAATTTTAAATTTTTTTCCCTCCAAATCATGTTAAAATTTAAAATTAACATAAAAATATTTTTATAAATTTAACCAAATTACTTTAAATATATTACAAATATAAATCATATAATATCTTACATAAATTAATAATTAAATTGATAAAATTTATAAAATATAAATTATCATAAACTACATGCAATTAAAAATTAAAAACTGTATGATAAATAGCTAAAATTGATAAAAAAAAGTTTAATATAATATTTAAGTTTTAATAAAAAATAATATAATATATTTCTTATTTTTTTAAAATAAATAATAATATAATGTATTTTAAAAAATAAATTTTTTTTATATATAATATATATGGGTCTGGTCTAAATGATTAAAAAATTTAAAAATTTGAGCCGTTCTATTTAATAAATAATTTGAAAAATTATAAATAAAATCAAACTATTTAACTCACGTAATTATTTGATCAAGTTCAATCGAATTCAATTTTTTAATTTAATTAAATTTGATCCGATCTTAAATACCACAGTTAATTAGAGAGAGAGAGATGTTTTTAACCCCTCATGAAAGTGTTAAATATTAAAAAGAAAAAAATTAGGTTGGAGATAGATTAAATTATATTATTATCATTCACTGAAAATTATGATTTCCAGGTTAATTTTGTGCTTAATTTTAAATTAAGTTTGTAAACAACAAGTCAACAACTGTTTGATTTTTTTTTTTATCAAACCACTGTTTGATTAATACACAAAAATTATACCGTTTCAGAATTTTTAAAATTTTACTCAGTAGCTGATTTTTTTTTTTACTCCGTAGTATATAAAGGGTGATTATATGTTATGAAAGAGAAACTAAAATTATTTTGACCACTTATATTAAATTTTTCCCATTTTTATCTTTCACTCCATATTCACCCAATGTGTTTTTTCTCTCTAAAGTAATAAATGCTACTAATGTACAAAATTGTCTTCATAACTTTAGCATCATTTACAGATAATTGTTATCATTCTATAATTATTTTTAATACCATCATACTTATATTCAATTTTTAATTGTTTGGGTGTCACCCCCATAATTTGAGTTCAGCTCCAAAATAATATATATATATATAATTAAATTATTTTTAAAATAATATGTTTATTATATATAACATATACATATATTTTATATATAAGATGTACATAATTTATAGAGTGTACATAAATAAAATATGTATATTCTATATACAACTAATATATTATTTTAGACCATTCAATTATGTACATATTAATATATTATTGTGAGACTCCAAATCTAATAATTTGCTAAAAAATGTGAAGTTTCATATATTTTAGAATGTATGTTTGAATCTCAAATACATAATTTAGAATAATTAATGGTGTGTATCTAAAACGGTAAAAGTAAAATTTATAATATTTTTTTAGAAAATTATATAAAATAATACTATTAAAATTCGTAACAATAAAAATAGCACTCATATACCTTCAATTGTAAAGAGTATGAGTTAGAGTTAAGAATATTCTTTTTATAGTTATATGTTGTAGAGATGTTTGTTTTGTGTTTTCCCCTTTTTATCTTTATTTACATATTGAATTTTATTTTTAACCTTTTTATTAATCACATTTTCTTTATGTTTAAGCTATATAAATTTTTAATTCAACCATCAAACAATTAGGCTGAAGTTTCTCTCTCTAAAATTTTCTCTTGACTCTCTCTAAACTAGAGTTCTCGTGTTTTACCTAGTGATTGGCCGACAGTGGACCATTTGGTTGTCGACCAGTCCTTCTATTTTAGCGTTCACTTTCCTTTGCTGTTTGTATGGGTTTATTTGCTTGGTCGAAATCAATTTTTGTCCTCAACTTTCATCGTCTATGGCGAGTGGTTTCATTGTCGTTGATCCTCTTCTCTAGTACCTAGAAGTTTTTTGGTGTGTTTAAGTTTTTTGCCTTAGGTGTTCTTGCGGGTTTGACTAGGGGAGTATGCTTGTGCAACGACCTTGTTGTGACTCTAATAGCCCTTCTGCTTTGGTTCCAACGTCAATGGATTCCTCTCTATTTTAGTTGGGGGTGGGTGGTTCTTCTATATTTACTATTTAGAATAAAATTGTGTGTGATTTTATTATATCTTCTTGCTAGGTGTGTGTGGTCTGTTGTGGTTGTAGTTTTTTTCCTACTACTTTAGATTGTTTAAAAGCTTGTAAGTGGTGTCGTAGTTGTTTAATTTTTGTTGTTGTTTGTGTTTGTGATGCGTTTGTTTTTACATGGCCAATGTATTCATAAAAATGCCTCACATGTTTGTGAGCTATATGGGTGTTCTAATTTTAAAGGATATGTGTGATTTGTTAGTTATGATCTTAAGTATAAATCTTTGTATTATTTTGATAAATTTTAACTGACGTTGGAGGTTGGTCAATTGAGCAAACTTGCTTTAATTGCTTATGTTCACCATCATTATGTAACTTTGTTCACGTTACTTTTTCTAGGAATGTATTATTTTATTTTGATGTGCTATTTTGATAGTTTGATTTATATTTTAAATTTGAATTTATTATTTGATGTATTTTTAAGATTTAATTAATAAAACTTTTATTAAAAAAAAAAAAAGCTATATAATTTTATTTCTTTCTTTGCACGCACAAGTATTCTTTTAAATTTTGCATCTTGTTATATTCTTTTTTCATATTTAATAAATAAATATATATATTGCACATTAAAAGACAAAAGTGAAACCTCTTACAAAAGGGAGTAAAAAATGTACCGTGGATTTTTTTTTAAAATATTAAAGATAAATTAATTTAATTATATGGTATAATTTTTTTTAATAAAAAAGTTTAATTTTTAACACTCTTCTAACTTGTGCAAATATGTTATTTTTTTAAAACATATAAAATATATGTTGATTTTATATAACATAAAAATGTATATTTTTTTAAGAGATTAAAAATAAAATTATTTGAATAATTAAATTATATATAATTTTTAGGTTAAATAAATTGAGGTATATTTGACGTATTGGATGTTTTTTTTTTTTTTTTTTCGTTTAAATGTAATACATATAAGCTATTGGGTGTATTTCTGCCTTTATACACGTGGTCCATCCTACTAGGATACATAGGCCGTTGATTGGTTAAAGAATGACTCAACAGTCAAAGTCAAGTGACTCAGTACTATTATCCAGTGGAATATATATATTTATTAATAATATCCAATTTACAAAATAATTAGACTAAGAGTCTTACTATCATATCATGAAGCCTCTACCATATATGTGGCATCTACATCTAAAATCCTACATTGATCCCTCCATCTCTCTCCTATAATTACATAATACAACAAATATATGAAAGTTGATCAATGTCAAATCTTTCTAAAAAGTATAACTCACTCTTTTTTGGGTGCTTCTTGCACTTTTTATTTATTTATTAGAAATGGATTGCCCTACTAGAAATTAAGCATATTAACGATAAGCATGTGCTTACATCCACAGGGTTAGGGGACACAATGTCCCATTTGTGAATGACACAATTTCATTGTTGTATGAGTTGTACGTGTTTGAGAAAAATGAATTTTATACATTAATAAATAATTATAAAACAGTTTATAAAAAAAATAATATGAGAATTTCACTCATTGTCTTAAATTTTTGCAAATGAAGGGATCGTGATTCTTATAAATTTTAATGTAAGAAAGTTTCAATTTTAAAATACACTAATTCTTAATTTCTTATAACAGTTTCGTGATTCTTATAAATTTTAATGTAAGAAAGTTCCAATTTTAAAATACACTAATTCTTAATTTCTTATAACAGTTTGTTTATTAGGTTACAATTTATAAATAAATAAAGATTTTAAAAGATTTATAAGCAAAAACTTAAAATTATTCATTGGTCTTCGTTAGATTTTTAAAATTTAACATTGACTCCAAATCTCCAATATTGTTTAATATTTTCTTTCTAATTTTGCCTCTACTTGTAACTTTTCTAAAAATGAATAAGTGTTCATGACACAGGACACCCTCTACCTCTAAGGGTGTTTCGTCCCAAATAATATGCGTTTCAGGTATCTTATTGTTTAATTAATTTTATGTTTGTGGTATTTTTTTTTATGAAATAAGAAAGAAAATCGATAACTTTAAATATTTTTCTAAATTTATGGTTTTTTTTTTCTAGTCAAGTCTTTCATTGTCCATACAGTGTATATTTAGGTTGTCATTTTACGAAAAACAAAGGCATGTTAGGAGAGTTGGACCCAAAGTCCCACATCACATGGTTTTTTTTTTTTTTTGAGTGACAGGTTATATAGCACTTATTTATAAAAAATAAAAATAAGAACTAATGTATATATATTTTAAAGAATAAAATTATTGTTATATTTAAAATATCTCTTCACCAACCGGTGGTTAAAATCGATTCATTTCACTGACTTTAATTAATAAAGAGATATTTTAAATAAAATAATAATTTTATTTTTTAAAACATATATTTTATATTTTTCTTATTTATTATTAGATACAAATATTCTTTATACCGGATCTTTTGTTCCATGTTTCTCCGTCAAATGTCGATGACAGTCCATTTCTAATTCAATAGCTTGTGATAGTCAATTATCATTTATTAACATATCATTATTCGTATTTGCAAACATAGATTAAAATATGATAAATGTCCATAATTTAATTTTATGAAAATATAGCAGAGAGAGAAATTATTTTGCAAAACTTATAGTAATATTAAAATTATGGACGTAATCTTTAATATAAATCATAAAATTATTGTAAATATTTTAATAGCACTTTTATAAATTACAAGTTGTGATGAATTTATGTGACAAAATATAATTTGATGATAATAATGGACCTATCTACTTCATTCTATTACAATCTGCTTCAATTTATTATGCTATTTGATGTATTAACAAAACGTTAAAATATTTAATTCAATTTAATGTTAGTAATACATAAATTTGTTTATAATATTTGTACTTATAATATGTATATAATAAACCAAATATATATATACATCCATTTCACTTCTTATTCATTATCGGCCTAATTTAAGCAATTTTGTGTGTTCAAATACCAACCTCGAAATCAATCAATAAAATTACCCAATTTGTATGGAATAATATCCATTTCACCTCGATAATGGATGGGCAAAACCGACGAGATTCGATGTTGACACTAAGACATTGTATTTCAAATTATCCACCAAAAAACTCATATTGTTTGCACTACTTCTTGATCTTATCCATTAAGATTAAAATATAAAATAAATAATGAAATTAAAAAAAAAAAAAAAAAAGTGTGATACATAGTAAAAACAAAAAAAAGGAAATGCAAAAGTCACGTACAAAATTGGTACGAAAATGGAAATTGGGATTCCACCACTGTTCAAGAGGAAAACTACTGCTTTAAGAACACTAGTTGCTATTCTCACCCCATGTTTTATACTTTGAGGTTTAATTCTCTCTAAAGGAGCTGATATAAAAGGTGGATTGAACAAAAAAGTTTCAAGAGGAAAACCCAATTTGGTCATGTTTTTTTCCAGCTAGTAAAGCTATTGCAGAACTCAAAGAATGACCAGCCAACCAAACATTTCCAACCCCTGCTAGAGACACAATGTTTTGAAATGAATGCATTGCGTGTTGAAATCTTGAACTTTGGTGAAACTTATTTAACATGACTTGGAGATCTAATTGAAGGTCTCTTGATATTGAGTTAATATTGTGCCTCTAAAGGCAAAATAACATATTTTGGTGGTTTGGGTTGTGGATTTGGGAATTTGAATTCATAAATGGCACCTGAAAATTGAATGCTCAGCACTGTCAATGAGTAGTTGATTTAGTTGAAAATGGAAAAATTCCCACCAAGGAGGGGCTTCAGCTTGTGTTGCTTTGTATGTTGCTTCTACTAAACATGCTGGCCTGCAATAGCTCTTTCTTTGGTTTGAATTTTATATGTAAATTGAATGTAACAATATATATTGTACTATATATAAGCACACCTAATTAATTTTAGCAAAACAATAATATTTTTCTTTTTCTTTTGCCTAATTGTACAATCAACAATATTTTCTAATCCTAAGTTGTATATAATTATGTGGACATGTGTTTACTAAACACAAAACTTACCAGTCAACTCAACTGAGATGTCTAGGTCCAATAAGACTGAATGTTTCTTGTTTTCATAGCTTCTCACCCGCCCACTTCATAAAATGAGATTGAGAAACTTTTTAGTCTTAAGCCCAATAAATTTCATCAAGTTTCTTATGAAACTAACATATTCTTGATACCACAAGAACATATAATATTCCAATAAATATATATATTATGTTTACAATATAATCGCATTAGAGATAAAGCCAACATTTAATCTAAAAAGACATATAATTTATTGAGTTTAGAGGAACTATAATAAGATTATCACAGCTAACATGACCATTATTAGAAGAATTCAATTTTTTTTTTTCAGAACAAAAATATAATTTTATACCAGGAAACTTTCCATTCAATGCAGTGTATGAAAAATAGTCTAGTATTAATTTACAATTAAGAAGGGGTACATCTACACTAAGTCGTTTATTGACCTCTGAAGAGTTGAATAATTGTAACACTAATACACATACAACAAGTGGGATATACCATTTTGAAGAGTTGACTTTTTATTTTTATTTTATTTAACATACACTTTTGTGAAGAAGATATTACATCTTTTCTATACAAAATTTTAAAAACAAGATTAGCCCTAAAGTTTCTTATAAATTATAGAACTTAGAAATGTCAAATTCACAAATTTTAAAATTAAATTATTTTTTTAAATAATCATACATCTTAATATAATTTTCTCGTTGAATATCTTAATTTAATCAAATTTTCTTACAAATGAATCCCCCTAAAACTTGAATAATATTTTTATCTGAGGCTTTTCCGTCGCAATGCACTTTTTTCTCGGCCACGGTGTGCTTTTTTATATAACTCTTACATATTAATTCTTCTTGATGTAACCCTTACATACCAATAAGTAAATTTGTAATTGATTTGACAGATCTCAATTTCTTTTGCGCCTTTTCAACATTTTGCAGTCGATTTGCTGTTATGTACGAGCGCCAGTTTGGAAAAACTTGTTTTGGAAAGTAATTTCAATATTGGTGCTATCAAATGAATTAATTTAATAAAAAGTAAATTTAAAAAACAATATAGGTGTTCTATATAAATTTATTAAAACTAGTTATACATAAATAAAAATATATATATTTAGTTGTTAGAATAGAAACTTAATTAAGTATGATTATTAATAGAATTAAATTAAATAAAAATAATAATATTATTATAATTGTTTATTTGAGTAGTGTAATTAAAATAAATAATAATATTAAAATAAAATTGTAAACAAAACAAAATGAGAAAATACTTTTTTTTATTATTTTTAAATAATATAAAATTAAAAAAAAATTATAAATTGTTATACAAATATATGAAGAAAAAAAAATATTATAATATATTATTAAGAGATGTGAGATAAATGATGATTATTTTACTATTGTAATATTTTATATCTCATTATAGATTAATAATTAAAAAAAATCCTAACATCCCGCTTAACGCACGTGAGAACTGTTTTTAATCTTAACATCCCAAACTAAGTGTACTAGATTTGTTTCCCTGGTGAAAATTCTTTGAATATTCCCAAATATTCAAATTATAATATAATTTTGAAGAACGTGTATTAAACACATTTTTAAGATATTACAAAAAAATTGATAATTAATATTACGTGCAATAACTATTACACTAAAAGTAAATAATTATAGATGAATAAGATATATTTTTTTTTTACCAATTATATATATAGTGATTAATTGAAGATAAATAGAAGAATGAATGCAATTTAAGAAGTAGTCTGAGAAGAGATAGCCGCCTGATTGAAAGAGATATATACCTGCACCTGCTTGATTGAAAGAAAAAAGAAGTCATAAGAAAGAGAAGAAGAGATAATTAAAAACATTGGGTTTGGAAGTTTCAGCAGCTGCATCAGCCGGTGATTACCAAACCAACAACACAGAGACACGATGGAAGTGGCGGCGATGAGTCCAGCGGCACGTTTGTTTCACTCATCGAGGTTCAATTGCTGTATAATCTCCATCATGGGCATTAAAACAACCATCAATCCAGACATCGTTAGAGCGGGTCTTACTGAAACTTTGCTTAAACATCCTCGCTTCTCTAGCAAGCTTGTAAGTCCCCCAATTTCAACCAACTCTTCCTTTTTCTTTTTCTTTTTCTTTTTCTTTTTAATCCTTTATTTCCGCCTCCTTATTTTTCTCTTCTTTTTTTCATTTTTGATATGGTTTAATTATTTTATTAGTTTTTAAAATTTATACATAACTTTTAATTTAATTATGAAAATATATATTTATAAATAAAAATTTTAAAAATTTAAAAACTAGACTGTATAATTTAAAACTTTAAAAATATGATAACTTATTTATAAATTTAACTATATTGAATTTAGATTTTAGAACCCACAAAACCGAAAAAATAAATTATAATAGTTATGTTATTAAATGAAAATTTTATTTTAGTCTATTATTTGTGAAAATAAAAATTTTATTTTAAAAATTATTTTTTTTAAGAATGCTCATTTTTCATAATTCTAGATTAAAAGTCTTTTTTTTTTTAATAATAATGAAGTTATAACGTTTGCGATATTCCTATTATAATAATTATTTTTTATTAACTACAATTTTATTAAAAAAGTGACATTAATATATAATTAATTGTAAAAATATAATAATAAATTAATATATTTTTATTACGGTAATAAAAAAAATAATTATGATAATTACCGATTTAAAACGTCTAATTCAAAAATAATATGATTAAAAGATTCATTTTATATTTAATAGTAGTTGGTCTTAATGCTTTGGGCAACTGAAATAATTGTGAGTTGTTATTACATGTGTCATGTACAATTAAAATAAAAAGATGGTGAATGGGAGAAGAAAAAAGAAGTGGATCAAAACTAGTGTCAATCTAGAAGATCACGTGATTGTACCGAATTTGGAGAATTCAACAATAGACTCTCCCGACGAATTTGTGGAAGATTACATTTCAAATCTGACAACCACCCCTCTTGACTTGTCCAAACCACTATGGGAACTTCATGTTCTAAATATCAAAACTTCAAAAGCAGAGTCACTTGGTGTTTTCAGAATTCATCACTCAGTTGGCGATGGAGCTTCTCTCATGTCTCTTCTAATTGCCTGTACCCGACAAACATCCGATCCAGAAGCTTTGCCCACCATTCCGACAAAGAAAAGAGTGGAATCGAATCAATCGTCAAATACGAACAGGTTTTGGATTAGATGGATGGTGTTGGGTGTTTGGTGGATGTTGACATTGATTTGGAACACAATTGTGGACCTTGTGGTGTTTGTAGCAACAATTTTTTGCTTTAAAGACACAAAGACTCCGATTAAAGGAGAGCCAGGGGTTGAACTCAACGCTAAGCGATTTGTACAACGGACGCTAAGTCTTGACCACATAAAATTAGTCAAGAATGCAATGAATGTGGTAAGTGGTTTGTTTTTTATTTATTTTTGTTTGATTTTCTAATATTTCTTAGTCTTATAATTTTTTTTCTTTCTTTAAACCAATTAATAATTATGAAATATTTAAGCAGACAATCAATGATGTTGTATTGGGAGTGACACAAGCAGGACTGTCTAGATACTTAAACCGCAGATATGGTGAGACTTACTTGCTCTTTTTAAGTTTTCTTCAAAATTCGCAATTTAGATTTTGCAAAATATAAAAATGGGAGTAATCTCATTAACCATTGATATTTATATAATTCAGAAGCTCAAAACGAGAAAGGTGGTGAGACCAGAGCTAAACAGACGAAGAGAAACAATCTAAACCACAAAAATATCAGACTAAGAGCAGCTATTCTTGTTAATGTCCGACCCACTGTGGGGATTCAGGTCTTTCATAATTACATTAATTTACAACAATTTCACAAAATAGGTTAGAAAAATTGAATTTTGCAACATTGTTTAAATTTGTGAATTTGAGTTTATTAATACTCTGTTGTAGGATCTGGCTGATATGATGGAAAAGGGGTCGAAGACCAAATGGGGTAATTGGATTGGATATTTTATGATCCCAATTTCCATTTGTTTAGATGATCATAATCCATTCAATTACATTCGTAGAGCTAAAGCCACCATTGATCGAAAAAAACATTCCCTTGAAGCTGTCTTCACATTTCTCTGTGCTACATGTTTACTCAAAACTTTAGGAGCTGAGGTTACTATATTATATATACTCTTCTATTCTCTCTCTTTTTTCTTTTTTCTAAACATATATATATATATATACTTTTTGAAAACATTAATATATTAAGTGTAGATCGATGTTGGAACTACTTGTATGCAAATTTTCAGGTAACATCAGTGATAGCACGCAGAGTTCTGTTTAATACAACAATGGCATTCTCAAACATGGTTGGTCCTGTTGAAGATATAAGCTTTTATGGCCACCCTATTACTTTCATTGCTCCAAGTGTTTATGGACATCCTCATGTAAATATGAGTTCATGCGTTTTGGTTTAATATTTGTGTATGGATTTCCAAATTGCATGTTTTTAGTTATCTAAAAATTAATATATATGAAATTGCAGGCACTGACGATACATTTCCAAAGCTATGTTAACAAGATGACAATTGCTTTAGGAGTTGATCCAAACGTTATTCCTGATCCTCACCAACTACTTGACGATTTAGAGGAATCTCTTATCTTCATTAGGGAGGCTGTTACTAAAAAAGGCTTAATTAAACAAGATGTATAGAGTATTGTACTATTTTCGAGAGCCAAATTTTTCTTCTTCTATTTTCTCTTGTATTTTTTTGGTCTCCATAAATTCTTTCTTTTTTCCCCTATTTTTTTTTTTTTCTTTCTTAATAAAACATGTATCATCATTTTATCAATCACGTGCCTAAGCAATGGAACATTCTTAAGTTTATTATTTTGATCTATATAGATATGTAAACAAATTGTTGGCCGAAAACAAAAAAAAATTCTAAAACCACAATTTGTTCATCCAAGGCCCTTAAAGCAAATTATACAAATTATTATATTATTTAATCACAATTGTTAAGATCTATAACCAACAAAATTTTTTTAAGCTTTCAATATTTTACAGAACTGTAGCACTTTTATGATTTTTTTTAAAATTACTCTTAAAGATGTTACATAAATTCAATATATATATATATATTGTTTAATCATAAATTATACAAATTATTACATTATTTAATTACAATTGTTGAGATTTATAATTATCAAATTTTTGTAAGCTTTCAATATTTTACAAAACTTTAGTACCTTTATGATATTTTTTTAATTACTCTGAAAGATGTTACATAAATTTAATATATATATTGTTCAATTAAAAATTGTACAAATTATTATATTATTTAATTATAATTGTTAATATCTATAACTAATTTTTTTTTTTTTAAGCTTTAAATATTTTACAAAATTTTAGTACCTTTAGCTAGAACTTTTTACAGAACTTTAGTACCTCCTGTAAAATATTTAAAGCTTACAAAAATTTTGTAGAAAACTTTAAAATTATGTGACATAAATGTAGCTTGGCAAAATTGGTAAGACTGTGATCCAAAGTTCTAATTCCTTTATTTCAGATTTAAAATGAGTATTTACAGTTTAAACTAAAAATAAATTTTTAAAAGAAATTGGACCATAAGCTCGAAAAAGCTTGAAGTGGGCCTCTCGATACATATAATCTATACATGCTGAAGAAGTGGGCTTCTCGATAAATTCTCAAAGAAAATGCTACATTTCTACTCCGATACATGCATATTATTAGTACTATTCATGTATAAAATAAATTTATTAATTAAAAAATTTAAGTAAATAGAAAGCTTAATCAAACACATTACAATTTATAGTTATTAAAACTAAAACTAAAAAAAACATACAAAAATATAAAAAGTAAAATATGATTTAGAATTTTGACCTTAAAATTATATTTAAAAATATATGTTGATAAACAATATAAGACTAACTAATAAAATAAAAATTATATAAAAAATTTCAAATAAATTCTAAAAGATTATTAAAATAAAATATCAAATAATATAATATTAGATAAAAATAAAATTTGAGTTAAAATAAAATATAATAAACATAAACTTAAAGCTTTAATCTAAAGCTTATTATATACTTCTTGTTTAATTTAATTTTTATAATATTGAGTTTAAAGTTAAATATTTAAAAATAAATAAATTATTATCATATTTAAGAAGAATTTTTTTTGTACAAAATATATAACTACAATTTTATCTATGCTATTAATAGTTATAAATACATAAAGAAAAAAAAGGATATATTTAATCAATTTATTTATATATTTATTAAATATTGTTAATATATACTAAAATTAAGTACATAAAAATTAAATATAATATATTATTATAAATAAAATAATATTAAAAATATATTAATCGAGGCCACAGCCCGACCCAGATCTGAAGAAGTTCCACCCGTAGATAGGTAAAAGTGAAAAAAAAAAAAGAGAGAAAGTAAATGTTATGTCATTGGTAGGTACGAGTAATGTACTCTCGTAAGTCGTCATATATAATTATATATTTCACAAAGTATCAAATTGCGATTGAAAAGTTTGCGATCAGTAATAAAAAGTGTTTTTCATTGAGAAAGTAATCTCTATAAAACAGTGGTGGGGTTTGGCACGCAAGGGGATCCTCCAAGTCGAATGTGCAGGATTCAGAAGCATGTTGACACGTGACCATATAAGCCAAAATGTGTTGGTCTCAAATGGTCTTTTCCATAAAAAGGTTATGGGTTCACTTGGACAATTGTCTTGTTTCGGGGAAGGGTCATTCAAGCTCAAGCTCAAGCCCAAGCCCAGAAAATGACACCTTTTTGTTTTCAGTAGCTCATTCTGGAATCCCCAACTTCCTTTTCATGTTTTAATTTCTGTGTCTTCCTCCTCAGGCATTCTATAATGGTCCCCTTTTTCATTTCCCTGCTTCTTCATTGTTAATTTGCTCTCATGAACAATACATGTTCCAAATTTTCTAGTTTTGAGTTGTTTCTTTGAAATAGTATCCATGGAGGATTAAATAAATATTTTATTAATCATTCTTTTTGTGTTCGATTGGGTGGGTTTGAACCAAAACCTTTGTCACAGTCTTACTCAATAAATCAAGATTACACAAGCATTTGATTTCAATTTCGATACATATATATATATATATATATATGTTTAACACATGATGTTGAGATTGTTTTTTACTTATTAGTGATATTGACTACAATTCGAGAACATGACATGTGCAATCTAAATTACAAGTTTTGCCAACATTTATAGTGAAAGTCGATAATTATTAACAAATGTGTAATTTAATTTCACTTATTAAAATGATGATGAAGTTCGAAACTATACAAATACAATTTAAGTATGTGGAGGGAAAGAAAGAGGTTGATGTGATTATACTCAAAATTTTTGATAGATATAGACTCAATTATTTGAACTATTAACTCAAAATTTGCAAATTAATTGAGGCTTCAGTTGGCACAAGATGTCCTACCTAGTGCATGAAAAATCTCTGCCACATAAAATCTTTATTCAATCTTGATGGTCCCTTTCAGCTATTCGTTTTCTTTAATATAAATTAAAGAATCAGCAACTACTGAGCATCTCTTGACTTTATGGCTTTCTTTCCTCTTCTAATTTTGGTATACCACTGGCAGTGGTAGAGGTTGGTATAAGTTAAATATATTGAATTTTAAATCATTTTTATATATGCGGTTTAGAAAATTCAAAACTTAAACTAACCTGTAATCTCTAAAAATTAATATTCAAATTAATTTAAAGAAAATTAATTTGGTAATTTTTTACCTATAATTTTACTTAAAAATTATTATCACAAATAAAATATACAACAAAAAAGTACAAGAGTATTCATTTATTCTTAAAAATACTTTTTTTTGTCATCCTGCAAATATTTTGTATATAAAATTGAAGTCTCAATCCCTACTTAAATTAAACTTTTTATTATTAACACTACTACAAATTTGACTTTATAGGACGGTCACTGGCCGTCATATAAGTCTTATAGGACGGCCAGTGGTTGTCTTATAAAGTCTCGTCCTAAAAGAATCGAAAAAATAGGACGTTCACGGAGCGTCTTATAAAAAAATTTTATAGGACGGCCACTGGCCGTTTTATAAAATTATTTTAAGATGGCCACTGACCGTCTTATAAAATTCTTTTAGGACAGTCATAAAAAAAAGAAAAAAAAAATTCTTAATAGCCGTCCTAAAAGAATTTTTTTTTTCTGTGTTCGTCCAGTACTGAAATCTATATATAAAATGTACAAATTATTCTAGAAACATGATTATATATATATTTTTGAATAATATTTTTAATTAAAGATATAACCAATTAAAAAGAAAAAAAACTAGCGCGGCTTTCAATTTTTCTTTTCCCGCTTTAGTTTTTCAATTCCCTCTTACTAGCTTTGCCTTGTCTATTCAAGTCATTGCAAGTGACTTCTTTATTCAAGACTCTTCTAGATTTGTAAAGAACTAGAAATCTTTATACAGAGAATGTTATTGCCAAAATACACAAAATTTTAAAATTTACAACAAAAAGGAAGATATTAGTATAGATTTTTGTTTGGTAAGAGAAGCTGTGGGCTTATCAATTTTGCAGCCACTTCAGCTCCTCATTAAAGAGACTTAATTTCATGGTGGCTGTAAAAGAAAAGAAATTAAAAATATAAATATAACTGGAAGCAAATATCACATAGTATGAATCAGACCCTAAAGTTCTTGCCAATGAAAGTTTGATCGAACTACCAATTATCAGGCACGATGTTCCAAGATGTGGAGGTGCGACGGTCACTGCCAGTGACCCTGAAAGAGAGTGACTGACCAACCAAGACGGAGTTGGACTGCCAGTTCTGCCCCCAGTTGCAGCTCATACTCATGAATTATAATGACATAATAAGAATGCCATAATGAACAGAAAATAGAATGTGTTATTAGTAAGGATGAGTGTTTTTGTGAGAAAGAGGAGGAGGAGGAAGGAGGACGAGAGATTGAATTTTTTTAACTTAAAATGAGTTAGGTTCACTTGCAAGGAGAAATATATATAAGTAAAAAAAATTACACTCGTTCTTTTAAGATGAACAAAAAAAAAAATTGTACTGAAACTATAATAGCCGTCCTAAAAGAATTTTTTTAAAGCCTTCTTATAAAGTTCCGCTTAATATTTTCCGTAATAACCGTTCTATATTTCTTATAAAACGGCTATATACTTGAGACCGTCTTATTTGTTTCTCACTCTAAATTATAAACCGTCCTATATTGCCCAAATTGTAGTAGTGTAAAGGAGATTATAATCTTATAAATTAAACTCTCCTTATTCAATAATACTTCATCTCTTTTTCAACTTCTAACTTAAATGCACAAAAAATAATATTTCACAGCTTAATACTAAAATAATTTATAATTAATTTAACATTAAAGCACAACCTGTATAAAATTCAAGGCCTTTAATAAATATCTTAGTAATCCAAGGCATTTATTTTTTATAACATATATCATATATTTATATAATATAATATAATTAAATAATAATAATAATAATAAAGCTTAGGTTGGTTCAATTTTGTTAATTTTTATTTTTTGTAGACTTATAATCGAATTGATAAGATCAATTTTAAAATATTTTAAATCTACCTAAACTAACCAATCTTAAATAAAAAATATATAAGTATAGTTTGGAATTAAATTGGAATTGAGTGCATAATTTCAAAAAAAAAAAATTGCTCACCTTCTGAAAATTATAATTAATTAGCCAAACAGATCCTTACTTATTTAGCCCTTCTTTGTGTAAAATATCTACATGTTTTGAAAAGGACCTATATTTCATAAACAGTCTATGACAAGTAATAAAACATTTTGTTATCTTAAATAAGGAAAATGACAAATCTTATATCGGATAGGATCAATTGTTTTTTTTTTTTTTTTCAATTTATTAAATTTTTTAGTTTTAAAAATTAAAATTTAAGAAAATATTTTTTTCTCTCATATTTTTTTTTTAATTTTAATTTTTAAAATATGATGGCATAAAAAATTGAATAATATTTATAATTATTAATTCTATCCGACTGATATTCTATCCCATCATATTTTGAGAGAATAAAATATGAAAGTAATTATTTTTAATGTGATACAGTACCAACCTAGTATAATATTGGTGTAATATATTTGATGAAGAATATATGGTAAAATAATATAAATAATTTCTCTATTTAAAAAGTGGAAAGGAAAGCCGCACGTCACATTTCAAAAAGTCCAGAGAGGTTCCAATAATGCGCAAAAATATAGAAGACATCTTATCTCCCGCATGATCTGACACATAGGACAACATGTCACCTCTGAAGGAATTAATTGGTTACTTATATACAACAAAATTAATGATGAAATATAGTTTTGTCCAAACAGCAAGCGCATTTCATGTAGCCTGTATGTACCTGATTTTTGTGCGTTCTTTTAGAGTACTTGGTATTTTTATTTGCATTAAGTTATTGATTTATTTTTATTTTTGTGATTAAATTAAATAGTTGGATTATAAAATAATCTGTAATTGGTAAATTTCTTATTTTTAGAGGTGTATTACTTTCAATATAATGCCGCATTCCACTTGGAATTAATCTTCGGGGAACAGGTGGACCAAACCTTCTCTTCTGTCTTTGTCAATCTTTGTCTCTAACTCTGAAGTGCCTCCACACACTTCAGGATAAATAAGTTGGAAAACTTAACTCGTTTCACGCCAGGCGCGTAGGTGACGTTTAAAAAGAGATGTAAGTAGTTCAAGTGATTGTGTTCGCTAGTATAAAATGAGTACCCTAATTTAAGTTAGATCATATATCTTTAGTGATTTAGGCAGAATATGCTATAGAATCTAATGTGACAGTAACTCTTAAATTTTTTTTTTTTTAACAAAAAAAAAAAAAAAAACTCTAAGTGCCCCCATAGTGTTACATATATATTTTTGCTCTGAAGTTGTTTGTTTGTACTTGTATAGATTTATCGGTTTGTATTTGATTGAATTTTTTTTGTTATTCTCTTTTCGTAAATTTTTTATCACACAATTTCAGCTTATATTTGTAGCATATAAAAAGTTTCAAATTATGAGAGAAATTAAATGTGCATGCTAATGTTTTAATAACGATTGCGCACTTACATTTTTCTATCATTTTTATTTTGAAGCGAAAAATACAAAGGGGAAGTTTTTGTTATGCAATATCATAATAATGTTATTAGTGTAACATGTAGTTCGCTATGTAAACCACAATGCAAAATAATAATTAAAAGTGACAAAAGGGTTGGTTCTAAATTGAATATGTATTTTGATCTGCAACATTTCCCTAATGGCATTTCTATTCTGAAAAAAGAAAAAAGAAATAAAAAAAAAAAAACATTTCCCAAATGGCATCAACACAATTTGTGATGGTCCCTAAAGCCATTAAAAAAAAGTTATTGGAACAATTATTGGATAAAAAAGCTGGTGGAAGTCACATGCATGGTTTTGTTTTCCAAATAGATTAGAAATAATTTATCAAAATCTGAAGTGTTCTTTATCTGTATTTGAATGGTAAGCTGAGAAAGGGTACCCGACACGTTTTGAATAGATCGGGTTTGGACGAAATTAATAGAAAATGGATCGAAATATTATTTATTTTATTTAAAATAGTTATATTCAATTCAGTTCGGAACAAAAATTGGATCTTTTTGAGACATCATTCGAATACTCGCTTATTTGCTAAAAACTTTAATTATATAAAAAATTATATATGTTTTTTTTTTTTAATTTGAAAAAAAAAAAGTCAATGGTTTAATTTTTTGACATGAAAATATTACCCGAATCGAATCGAACCGAATTTATTTTATTTAAAATATTTCAATTTAATTTAAATTATAGATCAAAATTAATCGATCGAATCTAATCAAAATCGATCCTTTAAAATCTCTAATTTAACTAAGAGAATTGGTGTATTTAGGCGTAAACCGAAGACGTAGCTAGGGCTTTTATTCACTTTTAAAAAAATGGGATCTAATTAATCAATACAATGTTAATTAATGTGATAAGATTCTTCATTTTACTACAATTATTTGAAGATGTATATAATTCACACGGTTTCAAACAGTTGCATTTGGGACGTCATGTTAGAATTAATTATTGCACAAACAGATTAATTGTCTTATCCAAAAAAAAAAAAAAAAATATATATATATATATATATATATAATTTTCAAAGGAAACGATTCAAGATGAACCAAATTCATTAAAAGTCGTCAAAATGAGAATATTACCTTACCAATATTTGAAGATGAGATTTAAACATAATTTTTTTAAAAAAAATGTACCAAAACTCTAAGCTCTAATTTATGGTAAAACCAAAACTCTAAGTTCTAACCTATGGTAAAATTCTTATTAAATATATTAATTATTATTTAATTAGAGTCTTTATGGAATATAATTCTTATTCCATTATCATATTTAGGATACTTATTAAAATAATATTTAAAATTATTATTGGATGTAATAATTAGAGTTTTTATCGAATGTGATCATTATTAGATAATAGTTAGAGTATTTATTTAAATATAATCATAAATCTTAAAAAGATGATTAATGTTATTATCTTAAAATATAAAAATATTTGTATATAATAATATTAAACATAATTAAAATTTTGTTATATATATATATTGTCTGCGAAAATTCAAATTACTTCTAAAGTAAAACCAAGGACATTTTGTATCCATCAAAATCACTAATATTATTTTGTTGAGTCATTTTACGCATTATTAATATATAAACAAAATAATTTTATTTTATTAAAAAAATGTACACTATTCCGATCACTAAAACTATCAGATTATTATTATATTAAGAATACAAGTGCCACCAGGGAATCGTCCCCGTGTTATAGTGATCTCTTATGTACTTCGTTTCAAGTTGAGTATATTTCTTTTTAACTTTTTTAATAATTCGAATAAAAACAAAAGAAATTTATTACATGACAAAAAATGTAAGAAAATTGTCGTATTAAAATATGATAGAAGGAGAAATTATTTATTATTTTTTAGCAAGAGGTGGTGTCATATTTTAATTCAATAAAATTTATTATTAATATAATTATTTTTTTTAAAAAAATATTATTATTTAATATTTGATAAATAGAGTAATTAATAAAAAATAAGTGATGATATGATACTTTAATTTAATAAAATTTAAAGTTAGCGTAATTATTTTTTTAAAATAAAATTATTAAATATTTAATAAAAAATAATTAATAAAATTATCAAAAATATAATTTAAGAATAATGAATATTACCTTAGATGTCATATCAATAAACTTCGTTTTTTTTCCAGAAAATATCACTAAATTTTGTTACTGGACGAACCATTAATAATTGGCTTTGGTAGTGAGTACAGTCCATCAATATCAACCATGCCATTCCTGGGAAAATTAGTGTTGAATATGAAAATTTATTAATTGCTTTTAAAAATATATGATGATATAATATTTTAACAACTCCATCTCCTTTGAGGGATTTATTTTTATTTTTATTTTTATTTTTTGATTGACTCTATATAATAGCTGGGACATAGAGCAAAATTTTTTATTTTGTTACATTTTAATGTGGTCAATTAACTTTATATATATATATATATATATATATATATATATATGTTAAATTAATTAGAAAATTTCTTTTAACATAAGTTAATTATATTGTAATGTATTATAATATAATATATCAATTGGTACATGAATGTTAGAAGTTAATGTTAGAAAATCAACTTATAGTCCAACAACATTATTTTTATATATTTATTACTCTCAACAAATATTAATTTCATATACAATTCAAATATTAAAAATTTAATATTTGAGGTTAATGAAATTTAAAGATTGAGCTTCTAATTTTAATACTATGTTAAAAGTTATTCTTAAAAAACCAACTTTTTTATTTAAAAAAAATTATTGAAACATGATCAATATTATTTTTAAACTTATTAATAAATTGCAATAAATATTATTTTTAAAATAATGATAATAATAATAATATCAAATTATTAGTAAATAGATGTTATTTTATAATTATATGCGATCAATGTAAACATCATATCATGTTGACTCTAGCTAAATTGTTGAGTATTGCGAGGGAACACCATGTTAAAAACAAAATAAAACAAAACAAGCAAGAAAAAATAGCAAAAATAAATTTTTTTTAAATTTGTAATAATAAAAATAATACTTTTATAATTAAATTAAATATTTTTATAATTAAAAAATTAATTTTTATCTCGTTTTTTTTAACGTTCGTTTAATTAAAAATTAAATCGTGGTAATTTAAAAATATTTAATATTATACGTTTAATATTATTAAGATATTAATTTTATTATTATAAATTTTAAAAATATTATTTTTAATAATTTTTTAACAAGTAAATAAATTAATTGATCAAGTTTAAGACTTCAAATTTCGTGCATATACTATTTAGGTAAAAATATTGATTACAATAATTATTACAGGAATATATGAAGCAGTTTTGTTAATGTAGTGGCGTGGTGTCGGATTTGACGCCCCCATTCCATACTATTGAAGTAGTGCTAGAGTCGAATGTGATGTCATTGTTTTCATCCTAATTATTCACAAAAACGAAGCAGATATTTTTCATTCAAGTTTTTCATAATTTGTAAGAATCAGGTATTTTTTATTTATAAATAATATATATTTTATGATAAAAATTAATAAATTTTATGCTTAAAAATAAAATAAATTAAAAATTATCTTTAATAGATATTAAATATAATATATAAATTATAAATATAATTAAATTATTTATTTTTATAGTTGTTAAAAAATAAAATAAAATAAAATATATTTTAATTATACTGTTGTATTCTTTTAAATAAATATAAAAAAAAACTATATAAAATGATAAGAAATTTGAGCTTAGAGATTTGATAAGGATAAAAAAATGTGATTCTCTAACTTATTATATAAAATATTTTCTTCATTAATAGAAAAATCAATTTTTTTTCACCCGATATAGAAAATTGACAATACAAATATGAATAATTGATTATGAAATGTAGACGTAAACCAAACAACTATGAGGAATAAGAAATTTTGAAAAATTACTTATTAGTATCTATTGCATAGGCGACAAAAATAAAGGGAAAAAACTTAAAGGTAACAAGTAATGTTAGATACTGTTATTATATTGCATCATTAATAAAAAGTTGTAATTGATTAAAGCTTATAAATTATACCCATTGAACAATAAATATTTTATGACAAAAAATAAATATTTAATGAATTTTAATAATAGGTGACCGTGTTTTATACAAATAATTTCGATAAATTATCTCACAAATTAAAATATCTAAAGAGAAATTTTCGAAAAATTCTAAATTTTATTTTGAGACATTCCGTTAAATAATTAAATATTTAAAATATATTAAAATGACAAATTAAATATATTAAAATAACAAATTTATCTCTTTTACTTAAAATTAAATAATACATTCCACATCCTACATCCCACCCTTCTAAAAATAACACTTCTTTAAAAAAAAAAAATTATACATCTTATCTCTATATTTATATCAACAATTTCAAAATCTAACCCAAAATATTAAAAAGGGATGTGTGTGTATGTATGGTTTGGGTGGGATGTGTACAATGAATTTTTTGGGTAGTTTTGTCATTTCAAATATTATTAATTTTTTTTATAAAATTTTTGTATTTAATGAGATGTCTAAGAGTAAATTTTAGAATTTTTCTAGAATTTTTCATATCTAAATCTAATGGTGCATATATCAATTTATCTTAACTTAATATTTTTCTTGATTTTATGAATCTTTTATAAATTTTAATTTTAAATGTGCTAACATCTATACCTTCAAATAAAATAAGTAAATAATTTATATGATTTATTAATACTATTTATTAAAATTATTTATTTTTAGAACGAACCTGGTAATAATATGTATGTAATATTTACTTGTCATGTAAATAAGATATATACTACTCTATTTAGTGATAATAAATGCATTTATAAAATTGAATAGAAATTTATTAAAAATAACACTCTTAAAATTGAGAGTAACAAAATTAGCATTTTTAATAATATTGAATGTTCAATTTGAACGTGAAATTTTGAACCTTCAATATTGAACGGATCTAAATTGTCGTCGTTCAATTCTAATTGAATGGGTATTCAAAGAAAAATACATATTAATCTTTTTTTAATTGTAAAAATATAAGTTTGAATACAAAAAACCTTAGTTTTGTTATTACAAATTTAAAGGGGGTTAATTTTGTTGTTTTTCTAAATTAAATTAGCAATTTCCTTATCAATAGTTCACTAAATTGAATTTGCAATTCCCTTAACAATAGTGCCCTTAAGTCATTATCAACGAGTTCAATACCACTATCCAAAACCTCTCGATATCAAACACAGGTCATTTTTGTCAGCAAAAAAAAAAAAATGTATATATATATATGTTTCACTCTTTACGTCCAAAACGAGCCTCGAGTTTGGGCCAAAGATGGGAGTGCAATAGGGTCCCATCTATCACAATAATTCCAATTACAAGTCGTCTTGAAAGACAGACTACACTATTAGACAAAATCCTCCACCTGTTTTATTTTTAATTTCTCTTAAAAGCTAAAGCACATATAGAGAAATATACAAATAAATGAGTAATTTTATATCATATTAATCGGTATAAAAAGTTAAGCAAATGAGTTTTTAGTTATTAATTAAATTTTATGAAAACTGATAAATGTATGACATATCAGTTGTATTTAATAGAATAATAATGCTCTCAAGCATTTTCTTAAATAATGGTACTCCCAATAATTTTCCTAAATAAAATTAAAAGAAAAAAAAAAGTTCAAACTTAAAAATATAAGTGAACCATAAATATTTGTGTATATTCTGTTCCAAAAATGTACTTACCTCAAAAAAAAAAAAAAAATTCCATCTCTTTGACTTTATAATTTTATGGGTGAAGTTAGGGTAATGTAGTTTATATAAGTACATAAATTTTATAATTTTTTTAGTATACTACATATATTCTTTTAATTTCATAAAATTAATATTAAAATTTTATTTTAAATTATTAAATAAAAATTTTGATCATATTCTATTATTTATCGGTCATTTTACTAAATTTGTAATAGTTTTTCTAGAATAACAATTTAATTTAAGTTATTAGAGTAATGGTAAAATAGTAAATGAGTAAAAATAATCTTACAAATTTCTTTGCATGATAGCACATTATAGAATGGGACGTAAATTTGTAGTCAATAATTAAAATAAAATATTAATATTAATTTTATAAAAATAATAAGACATATATAGTCCAATAAAGAGCTACGAGACTTAACTTGCGTAAGCTTTAGGACCGCTGACGTCCTATTATATTCTAACATAGCTCTTTTTCATTATTTTTATTTTAATATGGATATTTGATTTATACTTTTTATATGAGATCATTTTAAAATAAAAATGATTAAGTTAGCCTATTTTTCTTACTTTAATTTTCTACTCATTTTGTTTAATTTGCTCCAACACCGATAGTTCTTCACTATATAATCAGGATCCCTCAAATCCGAAAAAATCTTATATGCAACGTTCTGCATATATGCTTCGTTAATCTTATTGTCTCTACTTTACCCTTTTGTCTTTTTATAAAAAATTACAAATGAATTTGTAAGTGGCAATGCTCTTGTTGTTCCATGCATAATTATCTCTTTAAAACTCAATTGAGATCCTGAAAAACTAGTAGATGTACGGACCCAATTTCATATATTGATAGAGATTAGCATTTTTTTTCTTAGAAAAATTAAATTAGGGTTTAGCACAAATGATCATATTTGTTAAAAAACTTGACACAAGTTTCATAATTATTGGATCAGATACCAATAATTTTGTTATTGTGAAAATTGAATGCATTTAGTTTATATTTATTTAAAATGAGCACTTAAATCCCATAATTATTTCAAAAAAATGTATTTTAGTCACAATACTAAAGTGTAATTTTTTACAATAAAATTTCTAATTTTAAAAAAATAACGGAATTAGAAATGCCTCATCTTAAATTATAAGATTAAAATGCATATTTTTACATAATATTAGGACTACTATAGCTTATTCTTCTTCTTCTTTTTCATTTTTGATATGCATGCATTTTTTGATTAAAGAGTTTTTATAATAATTTATATTTAATTGACTCAAAAACTTGTGGCACAATTAATTTGAATGCTTAAGAAATTGAATTTTTTATTATCAACAAGTTGTGACTCAAGGACATAATTCTCATGTGGGCATGTATGTAAAATATATGTGGTTTGAGCCCTAATTATAAGTGCATGAGTAGTTTAATCATTAAAAAAAGAAAAAATAATAATAATTTATTATTCATTTACTTATCATTATATCACATAGATTTTAAATGTATTTAATAAATTAACCAAAATAAAAAACCAATTCATGCCGAATACAATCATTAGCATTATTATTATTATTATTTGAAATGCTCTAATTATAAAAAGAAATAAACATTGATGGTTGCTAGTAGTAAAACTGCCGTCAAGACTCAAGACTACAGATGTGAGTTAAAATCATTAATTTATAATAATGTCGATAGAAGAAAAAAATCTTAGTTATATTCATCTGGTTAAAAAAAATGTCAGTTATATTCATGTGATTACACTTTTTATTTTATTTTTATGCAACGTTAAAATTGAAAAAAAAATAAAATAAAATAAATAAATAAAAAATATATATATATATATATATATATGTTTTTTTGAATAATGATTAAAAAAAAAAAAAAAACTCTAGTCATATAATTAACAAAAATTAATATTCTAACTGCCAAAAACATTAAGTAGCTAGATTATTGTGCCGACCCATGGAAGTGCGTGTACTAATTCTTAATTGTATAATTTTATGATAATTGGCAATTTTCATTACTTGTCAGCTAGACTCCACTTACCAAATTCGAATCAATTAAGTGGTGATGATACATTGATACTATACTAATGTCTTTCGTATATGAAGGTCCCTAATGTGGGAGAGTTTAAGGTTTAAATGTACTAAGCTATGGCCAACCCAAAGTACATTCTTCACTACTCATTACCCAAACAACAAAGGAGGCATATACTCCACTCTTTTTCACATGAATTTTCTTTCAAACTTGAAAGCTATTTGACCTTTAAAAAAACAAAAAAAGCTATTAGACCTTTATATAATTAATATCTAAATGAAATAATCCGAGTGGACTTTTAGTGGGTTTCTCCTATTTAAGATTTATTGCTTTCACATTGCTTTTGTACCTAAAATAGAAAGAAAAACAAAATGACAAGAATCTCGCAAGAAAAGATCGTAGGGATATATTTCTACAAGATGCTATAATTTGTTTTTTTTTTTTTTTTTAAAACCAACTTATAACTTAAAAACGATTAAGAATCTTATATATATTTATCGGATCACAAGATAAAGATTCATGCTTTTGTTTTAAGAGGTTTGTTTCTACCAAATTAATTTTACATCAAATTTAGGTATTTTCAAGGGTGTAATGATCATCAATATACAAAACTAGATCCTTCTGTATTTGCTTTCTTCAAACTCTAATTACCATAAAACATTAATTTATAAGGGCCACATTATGTAGTGGTTCTATTTTTTATGAACAAATTTTTTTTTTTTTTTGTTTAAATAATCACAATTTATTTTACAACAATTTCACTTGTTGAATATCAAGGAAAAAAAATTAAATATCATAAAAGTTGTTTAGTATTCTTTTTTTTCTTTCTTAATACGAAAATAATTCCATTAATCGGTACTAAAGTGGTCCAAAAGCTAATATATATTGAAATAAAACAAGATATGATATAGGCGGGTATAGATTCATTCTAGCAGTAACAACCTAATTTACTATCTTATTTTATTTTGGATTTTTTTAAACAACTTAGAGAATCCTGTATTCTTCTCTTCATCTTTTTTTTTATTTTTTTTTACAGCTAATATTTTAGTTTTTTTTTTTTAATATAAAATAACATTTGTCAGGGACAGCCCCGCCAATTTTTTTTTTTTTTTTATAAAATATTAATTATATGTATATTTTTAGCATTAAATAAATATTTTATTTATAATAATATATTGTATATAATTTTTATTCACATATTTTGGAATATATTAACAATATTTAATAAATACGTAGAAAAAAATTATATGAATTGTAAATAAAGTATTTAAATATATATATTTTTTATGTATTTGGTAAATATTAGTAACAAAAATAAAATTGTAATCATATATTATGTAAAAAAAATTTCTTAAATGTGATAATCCAAAAAAAGTTTTAATATTTAACTTTAAACTCAATATTATAAAATAAAATTAAAAAAACAGTAAATGATAAACTTCGTATTAAAACTTTTAAGTTTATGTTTATCATATTTTATTTCAACCTAAATTTTAATTTTATTTAATATTATATTATTTGACATTTTATTTTAATAATATTTTAGAATTTATTTGAAATTTTTTTATATAAAATTTTTATTATTTTTGTTATTATTAGTCAATTTTATATTGTTTATAAACATATATTTTTAAATATAATATCAAGCTTAAAATTCTAAATCATATTTTACTTTTTACATTTTCATATGTTTATTTTAGTTTTAACAATTATAAATTTTAGTGAGTTTAATTGAACTTTCTAGTTACTTAAATTTTTTAGTTAATACGTTTATTTTATTCATAAATAATACTAATACTTGTTAATTTATTATATTTTTGTTTAATTTTCGTTATAAGTTAATTATAATGTGTTAACTCTATTTTTTTGAGCACTAACTCTTTGTCTTTATTATAATATGACATTAAAAATTTAGTATTAAATTTAGTATAATTTATTATAATTTTTATTAATTTTTTATTTTGTATAAAAAAATTAAATTTTATTCCCTTTAATTTTTTTTTTTTTTTTTTGACTCGGCCTCTAATCATCATGTATTCTGTCTTAAACATCAGATGCCATACTTTTTCATTTAATATAATAATTCTTAATTAGTTAATTTAACAAGAGTTTAAACTTCTGGACCTTGGATTTAAATATATAAAAACAAAAAAGATCAAAATCTTTCTCGTCCAGCTTTTGTAAATGGTAAGTGTTATACATGTCAAATTTTTATATACTTTAGTAGATGTGTTAGTTATTAATTAAATTTAAAATACAAAATAATAAAATAATTGTGAGATTATTTATTTATAATATGTCAATTAAATTATCATGTGTAATTTTTTTTTTTTTTTTTTTTTTGATGTATCAACACTTTTTGCTATTTAGGTTCCAATGACTAAAGAAAAAAGTTATTCATTTTATAATGAAGTTATCATGTGTTAGTTATAATGAAGTTATTCATTTTATCTAAAGAAAAAAGTTATAATAAAAAGCTTTATTCTTCGTAAATATATGGGCAAGTTAGCGAAGCTTTGCAGATCTTCATGAGCTTTTTTAACCTAAGCCAGCTAAATCTAAGAATCGCAATAGGTGAAAAAAGGAAATCATACTAGGACAAAGAATGATATTTTTTTTTTACAACTAGTATTTTATTACTGCATTGAAATATTTGAAACTTAATCGTTATAATGGCTAGACAGATAATTACACATATAGTACATTTTATTCTTTAACCATTACATCATTTTTTGGATAGTAATATTTCAGATCATTTGTTAGTAAGTGTCTATTTATTTTTATTAAAATATTACTTTAGGGTCAAATAAAAAAAAAAATTTAATTACTTATGTTTAAAATTATTTTTAATATCGATGACATCAGAGGTTGCAATTCCAGCATATTTATATTGTGATCATTTTTTTCTCCATTGCAAAAATACTCTATTTTTTTAACAGGTTTAAAAAATTAACTCTTTGTTCAAATAACTCCATTATAACCTCAATGACCAATTTCAAGTTTTGTTATTATAATATGCTTCTGGAGTGTTCCAAACTCTTCATTCAAATATTGATGATTAAATGAAGGTCGAGTCAGGCTCATTTATTATGGTTTGTAGAATTTAATTATATATTAAATACAGGTTACACTCAGGTATTTGTCGGACTAAGGTCTATTTAAATTTAAATAGGTGCATAATTAATTCATTAATTATTGTAAAAATTAAAGAAGTACAATATATATTTTCTGCAGAAACTAGCTAATGAACTCGTGACAGTTGCACTATAATATATTAATATTAACAGTATTATATATAATTTTTATACTGTCATACGTTTAACTGTAAAATTTAATCGTATCGTACATTATAAAAATAATATGATAATATAAAAAAAATTGTACAATAAAAGAAAGTGGGTCTAAATAGTATTGTACATTTAACTTAATCTTTCTAAATTTTTAATTATAAAATTATGTGTCTTAATTTTTTCTTTTATTTTAAATTAAAAATAATATATTTTTAAATGTAATAAAAATATAAAAATAAATTAAATATTAATTTAAATAAATTTTATAATAATAAACTACATTAAATATAAATTATTTTATTAAAATATTTATAATTAATTTTATTTAACTATATTATAACTTATCACTAAATATTACATAAAATAACTATAATATAATTTAACATAATTTAATATAATATAATTATACTTAACTTATTCAATAAACATATCATAAATTCACTAAATTTTATACAAGTGCATAAGAAGTTTATTATTATTAAATCCGTTAAGTTCACAAAAAATTCATTAGTCTTTACATAATTTAAATTTTAAGTTAATTTGTGGCGGTAAAAAACAATTGGACTCTTCTGAACATTTATGAGAGATAGAGACAAGTTATGTTCGAGTTCAAAATTTAATTTATATTTGTTTACCAATTCTAAAATTAGAAACCTGCATAAGCACCCTCTTACAAGAGTTAGCTGTAAGTGTACTACTGGACATCTTAATCTGATATTTGTCTATCAATGTAGAGCTCATTCAGTTATAGTGTGGTACATAATAATAATAATAATAACAACAACAACAATAATAATAATAATAAGTTGTTCACGTATATTTATATATATTTTTTATAATATACAAAGTTATTAATATTTTTAACTTATATTTTTTAAAATTGAAACTATAAAATAAGTTTATTTTGTATTTTTTAAAAAATTTAAAATTGAAAATTCAATATTAAAACTAAGTAACTAGAAATTTGATTTGGAATAGTCATCGAACGTGAACTTTAACAGTGCTTTTGCATAAGATATCTCTTTGGATATTAATAATGGTTTAAATGAAAGGGGATGATATTATTACTATTTAAATTATTTTTATTAATGATAATTTTATTTAATAATAATAATATTAAAATATAATTAATTATAGAAAAATCTCAAATAATTTATTAATTTTTATTTTAATAATAATAAAAATAATTATAATAATATTAATATTAATATATTAAATTAAAAACTATTTGTTCGTAGAATTATGATCTATATGCCAACTCCGTCTTTATCACAACCTCCACTAATTCATATGTTTTCCACTCTATGCATTAATAGCATTAAATTGAAACATGTGATCATTTATTGTTGTTAAATGAATTTTGTAAGTCGACAATTGAATCTTAGGAAAATAATAAAAATAGTGTTTTTTAATTTATAATAATAAAAATAATATTTTTTTATGTATAAATTTATATTTTTATAATTTTAAAAAATAATTAATATATATATTTTTTAAACATTCGTTTAATTAGAATGAATGACAATAATTTAAATCTATTTAATATTAAACATTTAATATTATATATTTAAAGTTAAACGTTTAGTATTAATTTTATTATTATAAATTTTAAAAATATTATTTTTGATTATTTTATTGAATCTTTTAACTTTAAATTTACGTGTTTTAAGGAAAATAATTTTTAAATAAAGGAAAAAAAATTATTGTTACTGAATTATAACAACGCAGCAAATATCATTCCACCGTTTTAAAAGAAAACAAAGGTACAATAACGACTTTTTTCCATAAAGTTAAATTACGGCCTCTATTTTATTAACATTAGAACATCTCAAGCCTCAAATCTTCATCTCATTGTACAACAAAATTACGACATTATTTACGGTATCTAACTAACTGAAATACCTATTTATAACAAAACCTATATAATTCTACACTATATAAATTTAACAAAAGATGAATGTTAACAAGGACATAGAAGGGTCAAGACCAAGGTAAAAAATTTAAATTTAAATTTTTAAAAAACAAAATAATTGTTAATAATTTATTATTTGTGAATGCTTAAATTGCTTGAATTTAAGTTTGTTAATGATAAATAAGTGTATGAGTGTATATTTAATCCAAGTTTATTTACAAAATGAAACAAATTTCTTCCTTTTAAGTAATCCAAGTTTTTTTTTATATATATACATATAGAGGGTGGGGATCCGTAGCTACAAGTTATTACATAAAATTTTACATTATATATATAATACTTAATTATTACTATTATCAATTAATATGTGATTTTAAATGACATAAAAATAAAAAGAAAAAAAACATAAAGCTATGAGAATATAATTATAATAATAATTACAATTATGTGTGTATGTTATAAACTATTTACTCATAAACAAAGTTATATTTTATAAGATTAATTAATATCGTATATATACTTAAATTTATATTGTAAATAAAAGTAAGAATATTTTAAAAAATGCAAAAATTATATTAGTTGTTTTATTTTTATTTACTTGTACATAATAATAATAATAATAATAATAATTTTATTGCAATAATAATAATAATCAAATATCTTATTTTATTTTAAAAAATATCAAAATTATATATTAGTGAGAAAAATTTATTGAATTAAGGGATAGTGGCCTACCCCAGTCCGCTCTTAACTCCTCCCATGAATATGATTTCATACTTAAAAATTGAAAAGTACATTTGCATTTATACGGATCATAAAGAATATGAAGTTTCTTCTTAAAATGTTATTTGTTATATAGAATAGCTGAAGTCTTTGTTAACTTATTAGTTACTTTAAGTATAATTAATGTGATTATATATATATATATATATATATATATCCAATAATCTTTCAATAAATAAAGTGTAAAAATATAATATTTTATGCCAATATAACTAACTAAAATATGAAAATAAATTGAGAAATTATAAAAAATAACGTCTTTAAAATTTATAATAATAAAACTAGCATTCGAATAATATTGGACATATAACATTAAACGTTCAGTGTTAAATATGTCTAAATTTTTGTAATTTAATTTGAACGGCGTTCAATTGAATGAGAGTTCAAAAAAAAAAAGATATAAAAATTAATTTTTTTAATTGTAAAAATATATAGTTTAAATATAAAAGATGTTATTTTTATTATTATAAATTTTGAGGGATATTATTTTTATAGTTTTTCAAAATAATTTTTTAATATATATTCTACATTTATCATAATTATAATAAATATAATAATTTTTATTGGTTATATCGGTTAAAATTCATATCATAATAGATATAAATACTTCTTCTTAAAATAATAATATTTAAAAAAAAAAAACTACCAATGACGTACAACTAATTAATTATTAAATTTATTATTTTTAATTTTAAATATATAGAGCTGAGATGCAAATTGTGTCAAATTATAATATATATTAAATAATGTATTAATTATTGATTGATAATTTTAGGTTAATTATTTTTGTAATTTAGTTTGATTGATATTTTAATTCTGTAATTATTAAAGTAGGTCTATTTGGTCCAATAATTTTTAGTTTAAGTAGGACAATTTTTTAAAAAAAAAAACTTTAAATTTTATCATTAAATATATATATGCACCTCACATATATTATTCTTTAAGAGTATTAATGAGTTTATCATTAAAATACTTACATAATTAAAAAAAGAAAAAAAGAGATTTAAAATCAAACTGAACTTGAGATACTAAAGAACCAAACTAAACTTGATAGAGAGAGCTAAATAACCAGACTAAACTTAGATGATTTTAAAAGAGATAGATCTTAAAGAACTTAATATATATTTAAGTAATAAAAAATGAAGAAGAAGTAGCAGGAGTGATTGGTACGATAACTAAAGATATTTTGAATATCTTTTTATTTTTTATTTTTTTTAATTATGTAGATATTTTAATAATAACTCAATAATATTTTTAAAAAATAATATATATTCATTTAATGATAAAATTTAAATTTTTTTAAATTTTTTTTTTAAAAATGACTTAAATTAAAAATTATTGGACCAATAAACATATTTTAATAATTATAAATTAAAATATTAATTGAATTAAATTACAAAATTAAATTAACTTAAAATTTATTAATTAAATATAAAATTAAGGAGGTAATTTAAAAAAATAATAATAAAATTTTTTATTATTAAAATTAATTAAATTATATATATATATATATATATGTATACACGCTCTCCAAGACGCGTGGGACCTTAAGGTCTAAGCCTCTAAAATGATTACTGAATACTGATTGCAAATTTGCAATAGCCATGGACATTTTTTTTTCTTAGGAAATTAACCAATCAACTCTAAGTCAAGGCCAATATATATATATATATATATATATATATATATATATATTATTTTTTACTTTTTATTTTTGAGATTTTTTAACTAAAATATATCAAAATTTATCCTATCAATTCAATTATAATTTTTTTAAATATTAAAATCAACGTAGTTAAATTAACCTATACTTATTATATATTAATTTTTTAAAATATTTTTAATTATTACTTGTATATTATATATTATAATTTTAAATTTATTTTAAATTATAAACGTATTTACTTTTGCTACCTACTTATTTCACGCCGCATTATTTATCTAACTTTTTATTATATGAATTATATTCTAAATTTTTTATTATATAAAATTATGTTCGTATATATTGTTATTAATCTTTAAAGGTTCTAAAAATAATGTTATTAATTTTTGAAGTTATTTTTTAATGATTAGTAAGCAGTTAATCGCATTTTTTATTTTTTATAATTTGTAAGAAATTTTTAATGATTAATATTAAAAATAACTATAATTTTATATTTGCATAATGTTTACTAAAACTATAAATTGATTCTTAATAATAAGAAACCAAATAAATATAATATATGATAGTAATAATTTTTAAATTAAATTATATGTCTAAAATTATCAAATTAACTATTTTTAATTTGACTTTATAATTTGGCTTAAAAATTAGTTCTTTTAAAATTATAAGTCGATTAAAATTTTAAATTTTTGAAATCATTGAAATAAAATTAACTTATAAAATAATTTAATAATCAATTTATTAAGATCAAAAATAAATTAAAATTTTAAAACCATCAAATAGAATTTAACTTATAAAATAATTTAATAATCAAAGTACTGAAATTACGCTGAACTCTAATAGCCACAATAAAACAGTGCAGCCCACAAACAAGTATAGAATTTTGGTTAAGATTCAATTTATACAAGCACAATTTGCAGTATAATTATTCAAAATATTTTGATAATACTCCAATATCTATCATTAAAAAGTACAATTTTTTAAAGAATATTATTATAAGAACGTACACACTAATAAAAGATAACTATTTTTTTGTCACATATTATTATTAGTTAACAATTCATATTATCGAAAAAAAATAAAAAATTCACATGTTAATAAATGATATTATAATTATTAAAAAAATTATTTATCTTTCATTAGTCCTATCTCACTACATTCTAACTTAAACATAAAATATATATTTTATTTATTTTTATAGGTCACTCATAATTTAATTGCAGACCGATGCATAACAATTACTAAAAGTAAAAATGCCGGTAGAAATGCGGTCTAAACAAACAAATAATATTACTACACAATTATTTTCACATATAACACCTTTAAATTTAATTAATAATTAATACATAATTTAATAATACTTTTAACTTCACTTAATAAAAAGTTGCATGATAAGAATCACAGGGACATTTCATAATAAAAATTGAGTCTCGTCCTTATTTTACATCATAAATACCAATATTTACTTACTGACTTATATATATATATATATATATATAAAAGACCTTAAATTTTTATTTTTTACATACTTTATTTTTTAAATTTTTAATTGATATATTTAGCTCTAACTTTTTTATTTAGAAAAGATATATTTTAATTTATATTTTAGAGATTAAAATGTTTAATCTTAATAAAATATAAAGATTAAAATATTTAAAAAATAATAATTTAAAATTTTGTTTTTGTACTTAACATTCTGAATTACTAAAATTTAAGGGTTAAAATATCCAAATATATATATATATATATAATCTCTCTCTCCTGGAGTATCTCAACTCAAAGTTATGAAAGTCTTGATTTCAATACAAACCAACCTACCACTCAATCTTTTCATTTTGGCTGCGGTCTCTCAGTGTTCATCTGTTACTCTACTTGTGCTCTGTTTTCTGTATTTGAGGGAGGTAAAGGTCACTTCTTTAGAAAAAATAAAAACTCAATTTTTCCTTGAAACTTTGAGAGTTCAGATAGAAAATGTATGAAGATACTGGGCTTTTGTTCCCTTATTTTCAGAATTTCTCTCCAGAAGTTCATCAACTTGAGGATTTTTGCAAAACCCACAAATCCAATGATTTAATGGTACTCTTTTCTCTCTCTCACACATCACTCACAATATGTGCGTCTTCATTTTGATAAACTTACACGACTAACTTTGTATCTGATGTCTCTTCTTAGAGTTTGCTTTACTTGTGGGTAGCTTGATCTGCATTTCTTTAATATTGTTTAGTGAGGTTTTTAACTTATTTTCATAAAATTTGTGGTTGTTGAGTTGCTCTCTGAAATACCCATGATTTGCTTATTTTTTTTTTTTTTAAATGGGGCTACAAGAAATGAAAAACGCTTTCAAAGTCGAAACTGAAATTTTCCTAAACAAAGTTCAATTATTTATTGTTTCAAGGTTCAAAATTTCTCAACATGTTTGTGTTTTTGATTGAATTTATTCTCTATGTGACCACTCTTCAGTTTGTGAATTAACATGTGATTGGCCCAATTGTTTCCATGGTTTCTAGGTAACAAGCTTCAATCTTAAAATGTTGACTTATTGTGTGAAATTAACTCTGCACGTATAAATCTATTTTCCATTGGTATTTTATCAATTTGAAATTTATTTGTTCTTAATTTTCAACAATTCTTCCACTAACAAGACCACTTAGCTCTTGAAATCCCTAAAGCTAATTCAATTAGTCTTGCATGGCTAGCCTCTTAACCCACCTTATTGCCAAGATTTTAGGGTTCTCTAAACTTACGCACTTTATTTCTGCAACGTGGTCACACCACAATGAACTTTAGGAAATTTCTTTTCATGTCTACCAAGTCACATTTTATCTATTAGTCCAAGAAGACAACTATTGACTCTAATACGATTTGATTAGTCCAATAATTTTCTTGGATTTCTTTAAGTCATTGAACGCTGATCTTAAAAGATTAATCCATTAGATAGGATTAATTCATTCACTTATATACCTATGCTCTCGTTAGTACTTTATCAATATAATACTTGTTATATTTTAATTCTCAATAGGTTAAACAAGTAGTAAAAGATTTGTGTTTGGTGCTTGTCTTTCCAACAATGAAAAAGGAAATGGGAAAAGGTTTGGTAAATTATTTATAATACCCTTAAAGCTGGTATCCACAAATACAATACCACTATAATTAACAGTGTCAATGTAAAATTTTTGAACTAGAGTTTTTCATGCTTATAAATGTTGTTTTAAAAAATGTTTTGATCCATTTTTTTTTCTTTTACATATTCATCATTTTCTCAAAGCATAAATGGTAAAAGATGGAGTTAGCTTTATATGCTAGAATGGTATAAGAAAGGAATAGTATTTAAGTGGAAAAACAATATATATATATATTTTTTGCTAACATCGTTTCGTGTTAAATAATCTTTCTTCCAATTTCTTTATATTTCTGTTGTGAGCTAGTAGTTGGATATTTTGTGTTTTGCTTTTTTATCCCACTTGGACAAATTTTATGAAGAAAGGGAACCTTTTTTTTTCTTGGTAAGAGAAAAAGTCCTTCATTTTCTTCGTTGATGTTGAAAGTAAAACTTTTTGAGAATTAGAGGAAAAGTAATCGGAAAAGAAGTTTCAAAATATGAGTCTCTAATCAAAAGGAGTGATTCTTAATGTCAGCAACTGTCTTCCTAAGTGCATTTTAGTGGGAATTTACTTTCCAACAATGAAGGTTACAATAAAGTTTTGAACTTTGGAGACATTGGAATGGTATTAGTTATTAAATATTGATGTAAATCTAAATTTTTTTTCTTGTTTGTTATACAGTATTAAATACATGATTATATAATTTTTATATAGTTATGCGTATGATTGTGAAATCAAATATTATAATACGATTATGTAAAAATTTTGCATGCTGAAGGGTGAGTCTAAACCGTATTTGACACTTAATTTAGTATGTTTAAATTTTCAATTATAAAATTATGTGTCTTGACATTTTCTTTCATCTCAAACTAAAAATAATATTTTTATTTTTTATTTTTAAAATGTAATAAAAATATAAAAAAAAATTAAATATTGATTTAAATAAATTTTATAATAAAAACTATTTTAATATAAATTATTTTATTAAAATATTTATAATTAATTTAATCTAACAATATTGTATAGCTTGTCGCTAAATACTATACATATTAATTAATTATAGTACAATTCAATATAATACAATTATATTTAACTTATCTAATGTAATACCATATAAGACCTATCTTGAGCTATGCAACATGAACTTTCCATTATGAAAGCCACCATTTTTCCATAAAACTCCATACATTGGTCTGAACGTATTTTTTTCTGCTATAGCTCAGAGTAAATCTAAAGTTTGCCTAAAATGTTGACAAGTTGTCTTAATATGATACATATGCTTTTGTAAAATGATTTTTTTTAATTAATTTTCATATTTACTTCTTATTGTAATGACTTTAACACTAATATGGAACAAACACTTATTAACTACTCTGCGCAAATTATCCCATCACAATGGATGGCTTGTGTCTTTCTGGTTAGTCATGTTAATCTGCTCCAACCATGGTTACTTTAACAGATAAACAATATATGTAGCCTGTAGACCCTTCAAATCAAAGTTCTTGTCTCTGATCTCCTAACATAACCACTTTTATCTCATTTCCAATATTAACCTTCCAAGAATCAGCATTTGCCTAATAACTAACTAACTTGTCCAGGTATTTGACTCTTAATTTGCTACTTTTGCATTTCCTTTGGCTTATGCAGAGTGACATGGTTCCAACCTCCATGATATCAGACTATGACCTTGGAGGAGAAGGGGATTTATTCAAAGCTCCCGAGCCAATCATGGAAGAGCCGATGATGGGCATTGATCCCATGACAGCGGCTATCTCAATGATATCCTGCGAGGAAGATGTCATTTCCCGCCAAGCATTCAAAGCGGCAGACATTGAATCACTTCAGGAGCAACTTTTGAGTGAGGTCTTTTATGAGTGCGGGAAGGATCTCTTAGAGAAAGCTGCCATGGAATCACCACTTTCTGAAGTTTTAGATATGAATATTCCGATTTTTGGGGCAGATGAAAACCAACTTCAAGAAAACAAACCCCTTTCTGATGTATCATTCCAGAAGAGTGTCAGTTCAGAATGCTTAAGCTCCTTGGAATGGGTACATGAAGCTGCAACTAACTCAAGTTTTCTGGATTTTGCTGGAATGGACCTAGATGTTGCTTTTGGCATGCGGCGCGCATTTAGTGAAGGAGATATCAAGGTTACATTTTTATTGTTATTTTTATTTTCCCCACTATTTTAACATGTTTTTATGATGTTAACCAAACGTTAATGAATGTTTCCATTTAAGGAAGAAAAATACTTTTAAGTTTATTACTATACTTTAAAAGTTACAATTGTGTTCCATTGTTTTCCCTATGCTATGCATTACAGTTTTATTGATTTAGTGTCTGAGTTTTCAAACGCTAGGTGCCTGAGCCTGCCATTCATCTTTTGCTGAACTTTTGATACATGCTTAATTCAAGAGTATATACCTTATACAACTGCTCAAAAAGCTTAGCATGCAATAGCAGGCTCTCTGTTCCTTGTCTGTCCTGATACTAAAACAGCTCATATGTGACTTGAGTGCAACCTATTTGTGATAATTTAAATGTTTCTCTTGGTAAAGAAGTTGGAGTTGTCCGTACCTGTAAGTGTGTTGATCATTACTCGTCTCAAAAACTTAAGCCGTAGGGAAATGGTCCATTATATCACCCCTCAAGTGTGGGCTCTAAACAATTTTTAGGCCTCCATAATTAGGAGTTGTAGGGGTTTAAAGGCTTTGTTTTCTTGATTATTTGAGTGGTTTGAACCATGAGATTCAAGGAATCATTTCCATTTTCAACTGAGATCCAACCATTTCTCTACTTGGTAAACAAGTCTATAGACTGAGAAACGTTCAGATGTTTCTGGCCATTACGACAGGATAGGGCAGGGTGATTGATACTGAGTTTTTATGACAGACTCTTAGCAATGGTAGCATCAGCTTTGTGCATTCTCCACATGAAAGGCCTTTGATTATCAGCAACTGCACCTCCGAGGAGCGCAGGGAAAAGCTTTCTAGATACAGGATTAAGAAGAACAAAAGGAACTTTGGCAGGAAAATCAAGGTAAAAATAGCAACCCTTGTGTTGAGATTTTTTAGTTAATAAGATTGCTTCCTACTCTAGGCTAATACCCAGCTTTACAAGTCGCTGAACATTCGTAAATCTTTATTTAAATGAATAGCATTGTTGTATGCAAAGAAACATGTCAACTATTTCCCTTACTAAAATCTTTTTATGCTATCTTCTAGTATGCATGCAGGAAGGCTCTTGCCGATAGCCAACCAAGGATCCGCGGAAGATTTGCGAAGAGTGAAGAATCTGATAACAAGAGGCAACAATTGTTCACCTATATATAGAGTAAGAAGATTGTAGAGATGAAGTAGCAAGGTTTGATGGCGTTAAGCATTAAGTCAATAGTAACTAGCCTAGCCCGTAAACTTCTTTAAATAGGAACTTCTCAATAAACAAGATGCTTAAGCCTGCAAAAACTATTCGATCTCCTATTAATGCAACAACCTCCTCTATAGTATAGACCTACTAAGTACAAATAGCGCTGTAAATAGGCATTCTAAATAAAATGGGGAAGCATAAAGTTGTTCATTTTATATATTGTGAAATGTCAATGAGAATGGTGCTATGGTGTACAAGAATTTTTAGCCACTTTTTTTTTTTTTTTAAGTAAAAAAGTTTTAAACACACCAATTAAGAGTAAAATAAAAGGTGATCATAAGACGCCTTTAATTTGATTAAAATGTGATTTCAGTTCATTAAAATATTTGCAATGACATTATGACAATGCACTATTAGAGGATTTGATCATAAGAACTCGACGCCTTTTTCCGATCCAAGTGGTCATCCATGGAGGATCAGCAGAGACCACTTTGTAGCCAGAACTTGCATACAATTTCTGAGCACCCAAATCATCTTCATATGCTCTGAGCGTCAGGTAGCGGAAACCCCATAGTTCTGAGAGCACGTCACAAGCTTTTAGTAATGCAGTTGCTATTTTCTTCCTCCTGCAGGACATGTTGAACAAAATGAAACAAAAGAAAGTGATATAGCAAAAGACTGACAAAAAGAATGAAGTAAAGAACCTCAAAGTTTTGGAAACAGCAATGCCAGAAATGTAAAGATATTCGTTTGCATCAGATGGGAGATGTTCAAGTACGCTCTTGTCTCTTAACACAGTGACGTCCACAACTCCAACCAATTCTCCTACCGAGTTTGAAGCATCAGAGTCAATAAAGTCAGGCTCGGCAACCAAACAAGCATACCTTTAACAAACTCAACATTGTCAATCAATCAAATAAATTTATTGAAGTGCGTGACTGCCTAGCATAAGAATCTCAGATCAAATGTTGAAATATATGTTTACCTGTCTGCTGGAGAGTTTCTAAGTTTATATAACAACCCAGAGAGCACTTCAGCCTGTATGTCAAAGCAAATTGAAAACAAGAACACGCTAACAACGAACAGGGAAATCTAGAATCCGGAATTTGACACTTGATAAAGAAAGAGAATAGGATTAGGAAAAACCTGAAAAAAATGGAAGAAGAAATCATCAAATAAAAAATTAGGTTCATGAAATGCCTCAGCTTGAACATAAGCAGCTTTCCTAATCTCATCACTAATCCGAGCTAATCTCCTTATCTTCCATCCAAATTCAGTGAATAGATATCCAAATTCTAGCTTATTATTAATAGAATCCACTTCCTTTTCCGATGTGGTTGATGTTGAACATTGCACCATAAAATTTCTGTCTCTATCAAAATATTGAAACTGGCCCTTACCACCATTTATTGAATTAAACTCTGATCCAATAATTCGTCTAAATCCATGGGAAGATGGTTCTCTGTAGAGCTTTCTGGGGATGCTGTGAAAACTCGATAGCATATAATAAGCCATACTATTTATTTATTACATTATTGTACTGAAAACTATTCATAAATCATATATATTAACAATTGCCATCTACTTCCTATTCGGTGTTCTGGAACAACACTTGCCTACTGTCTCTGCTATTATCATATTTCTATAATTCTATATAATGAAATTCGTGGAGGAAATTTGAGACACAAGCATTAGATATTAGTGGTTAAAATTCATTTTGGGCTTCGACCATAAATTCAAATGACACGTGGGATCTAATTGTCAACAACTATATTACACTAGCCACTTCAGTTTTTGTTATAACACTCCAAATCTCTGCACCATTATAACATTATTCATTAGGGAAAAAAAAAAAAAAAGAACAACAAAGGTCACTGAATTAAAAAATAAAAAACAAAGATTATTAAAATTTAAGTATGTTTAATTAAAATTTTATAAAAAAAATTTAGATATATTTAAAAAATCATATTTGTTAAATTTATCTATCTATTTTATTCTTCATCTATTTAAAATCTTTCGGTTTAAATTTTTAAACTTTTCAATTAACCAATATACAGTATTTAATACTACAAAATTTCAAAAACTTCGTTTGATAGTCTCACTTCATTCCTGCAAATATTTAACGTGTGAAAATTTCAGACACTAAATATTATCTTAAATATTAGAACATAATATATATGTACATAAAAAAAACAATTAAATAATGTTTTATATATTGAATACAGTTTATATTTACTAAAAATACTATACTATAATACATTGTTTGTGATTCCTTTTTCTAATATCATATCGCTCTCTTTTTTCTCGTTTTCGCAGAGTACCGAACGACAAAAAAATCGATGGCCAACAAATTAGACCGGATCTTAGCCCCAAAAGGAGTCCTAAGAAATACCAATTTGGAGACTTTTCATGGCGCTTTTTCGACTTCAATTGGCAGAATTTTCCGTTCATTTTCCCAACAATCTGAATCTCAGAAACCAAATACCGGCACTGAAACTAAAGAGACAGTTCAAGAAAATATCAAATTTCAAAGAGAGCAGGAACATGAAGATGAAGAAGATGAGCTTGATTTGAACAAAGAGACGGGTGAGATAGGTGGCCCGAAAGGTCCTGAGCCTACTCGATATGGTGATTGGGAAAGAAGTGGTAGGTGCTATGATTTTTGAAATTCCAAATTTGAAGAATAATCATAATCACAGTTACTTGTAACTAAGGTTAAAAACGATCGAGATTACTGATTTGGGTTCTTATCTGATGTTGCTTAATACCTGCCAAGAAATAAAAAAGGGTTTGTTTTGTTTTGTTTACTTTCTATATGGATGAGCAGTGAAAATCGAAATTTTTTTATTGTTATTCTACTTAGAAAATTTTGTTCTTTCGAGACTACAACGATGTGGGTTTGGTTTGATATGATTGACTACCTATCTATCTTAGTAGGCCATAAGTCCCTTTGTTGATTGTTGATTGGGTAACCGTAAGTCCCTTTGTTCTCATCTGTATTTGGTTTTTTTTTTTTTTTTTTATTGCTGTTGTTATTTATTTATTTGTTCTGGTATAGAATCTTGAAACTGGATCTTATGAAATAAATTATCCATAGTTTAGCACTCTCAATCTATCATCAATAGTTAAACCTATTTCTAAGCATGCATTCTTTTGACAAAGTGAATACGCTCAAGGCCATCTCTTCTTTCCGAGGAATAGACTATGCTGCACAAGAAGTATGGATTAATTCCCCCCCCCCCCCCAAAGGATTCTTTCCCTAGCTGCAGCCGAGGTATCTGTCAAACCAGCATGTCATTTTAATTTGCAATAACACTAGAGATATTTATGGAGTAGGGAAAAAGAACCAAGACTTAATGCAAATACATATTAAAATGGCAGTCTATGCTCTACTGGAATGATGCATGTGGGTGTGTAAGACTCTCACCTCAGTGTTGTAAAACCTAACTTCTCTTTTTATTTTTTTTGCTTCATAACTCCTTCCGATTTCTCAATTGGGTTTATTGGATTTCTGAACTCAAAACTGTTAGCTTGCTTCGTGATACTTGTGTTTCTTATTAGTTGACTCGTAGCTGCAATTGTGTTGTGGGATGATTGATACTTGTGTGTTGTGTCGTATCAATCATGGAAATGCTAGGTCAATATTTTATGCAAATGTACATGCAGTCCCCAAGCTTCTGCTCTTCATGCATTTCGTACTACTTGATAAAAGCGCGTGGTTGAACTATTGCTGTTGATTTTGCGGGGAAATGTGAACCTTACTGAAGATTTAAGGCCGTTTGGAGCTGTTTTAATTTTGATTTAAATTCTTTTCAAATAGATTAAAACACTTAATAGTGGTGTGTGTTAATTTTCTTGAGAAGTACTTTCAAATTTGAGGTAAGGTGGAGTGCAATTGAACTTCGGGAGTGGCAGCTGGCAGGTATGGACGTTTCACTAACATTTAGCGTCTACATTGCCCAAAGAAATAGAGATTACATTTTACTCTTATAGAACAAAACCAAAACATACAATATAAGACGGGCTATCTTTCTTCAGTAGTAGAATCAGGCTCTGCTGGCTCCAGAAGCAGCATGGGTGGTATTCTCTCTGGCACCCTTGCTTTTCTTGTACCATTAGGCCTTATAGCTCGAAGTGCATTAGCAGCTAAACGTGTTGCACAAATGGTTGCACCTAACCTTGGACAGCTGCCACCAGCTTTGACCAATGCATCTTGCAACCTATTCTCCTCCTCTCGAAGAGACTCTTCAAGTTTCTTCTTACTAAGCAGCGCCATGCTGCTTGAATAAAACAAGCTGCCCACGTCCTCCATTGTTGTGAGTAAAACCTGAAAGTGTGACGGAGCTGCTTACTATGAAGACTCCCGAACTGAGAAGCTACAAACTTTAAATCATCAGCCTTTAATGCAAATGCTTCCACTTCAGAAAGTGCTTGGACAGTTCTCGTTGAAATTGGAAGATTTGATGAGGAGTAGGGATCCAAAGCCCATGTGAGAAGTTCCTCTCCACAGAAGTCACCAGCATTTAGGTACTCGGAGTTGAAGAAACCAGTTCTTCCTCCATTGGTGGTCACAGTAAACACCCTGCCTCGCATTATGAAAAGCATCTCATCAACTCGGTCTCCCTCCCAAACAATGTAGCTCTCCTTTGTGTAAAGCACTGGCTTGAGAAGGTTACACATTGCACCTAACAGTTGATCATCCATCTTTTCGAACATTGGCACCTTAAACATATCAACGTAGATAAGTATCCATCCAACATGTAATTGTTACAGATAAAGCACAAACTTTATTAGCAAATAGTCATACCAATATTATCCTTTCCAACACCAGGCTAAACAAATTAGTGATATTCTATTAATATTTTCCACAGCATATACTCTACTCCCAAACATGGATAACGACACAAACATAGACAATCATATATTAAAAGTGTGCATAAAGGCAAACATTGTAAATGTACACAAAGGTGATAGTTGAACCAATTCCCAATTTACGTCATATCAATGAACATAGAAACCAATTAACACATGACTTAGCTGAATTTTTTTTTTACTTTACTTTTGTCTTTTGACACTTTTGTTAATTTATTTTAAACTGTTAAAGACTCTAGTCATTTTTAGGGAAAAAAAACTTGGGTAAATCAATTTTGAACCTTACTACTAAGAGCTAGTGCATTTTTTATTTTGTTTGATAAAATATTCAGATGACTCATCGAAAGTAAAGTGATCAAAATGTCAAAAAAATGTTTAAAATGTCCAACTTGTTAACAACAAAGGCACTTTAGTGTACAAGTTAAAACGTAAATTGTCAAAAAGAATGAAAGTAAAATGACCATGATTTGGACTAAATTGTCAAAAAGAATGAAAGTAAAATGACCACAGCCTATAGGGTACTTTTTTTAAACAAAGATCCAAATCATGGTACATAACAAACCAGGACCGACAAATCATTTCCAAACAGAACTAATGAATATTAAGCAAAGAAATAAGAAAAGATTTTCAGTTCATGCAAACTAAAAAAATGAAAAAACAGGAAAATAACTTGAGTAGTCATATATCTCCAGAAATTACTTTCTGAGCAGGGGAGAACTCACCCTCATCAGCAGAGCCAAGCAAAGATGGCACTTTATATCTCTTCTAAGGTCCTTGGGGAGGTTGCAGATTAGATTTTCTTCGTCAACACCTCTGGTTTCTTGCCATTTGTATTGTTCATACCACCTGATAGGCTCTCTCAGATGCTCAGGGAGCAAGCGATGGGACATCCACTGTTCTGCATCTCTCCTTTCACCCTCATTTCCTCCAATCTTGTCGTAGTTGACGGAAAAAATGTCTGTTGGAAAAATCGTTCAAACATCATCAGAAGTCAAAACCTAAAACATTATAGGTAGTTTGGTACTGAAAAATCTTTCAAAATATTAACTTCATAGGTACTTACCTGCATATTTCCTAAGAGAAACGAAAACAGGACGAAGCCAGAGATTGAAATAAATACTGCAACACAGATTTCCCAAATATAGGTACTAGATTCAAGGTTTTGACCGAGAGCTGCAGAAGCAAAAGAACTAGATTACATACACTGGTTCATACAATTTAAATGCATAACTTCTGCACTTAAAAATGTCGTAAAATATTTCAAACAAAAAGAAATCCAGGAACTAAAGGACTGGAAAAGATGCACAATTTTCTCATATGATTGCCATTTTTGATATCAAAAGGGGTAATTCTTATTTAATAAAAACCACAAAGAGGTATTTGTAATTCGTCCAAAATGACTTCTTTCTCAAAGATGCATTTCTTTTATTCAAATTAATCTGAATTTTTTTTTAATATAATTCAGCAAAAAAATAATAAATAAATAATGAAAAATAAAAAGATACCACTAAAATTTGATAAGCAAGCAAATTTTTTATTGCAGATCACTTGCACTAATCCAGTAATCCTAACAGCAGCCCTGTCCTAGAGGTTCTTTTTGCATGAACTAACCTACAGATGAGCAATAACACAGTACACAAATATAAGCAAATGAAAAGAGAGAACTTCAGAAGAAAAGTAAGAAAAAAACATCATAAATAGTTTAAATTAGCTCTTGAGCACACCTCAAATTTTGTAGGCCCCCACCAGAAACAGTAGAAAAACTTTTGAGGAAAATCAGTGGTGGACTCCTCAACACCAGATTGAAGAGCATCAAGGTTAAATTTTGAGTTATCTTCTGGTTGTACTGGACAGTAAGTGTTCAAAAAATGTATTGATTCCTTCATAGCTATCGCAGTATAAAGATTCACGGATGCAAGATGGATTCTTCCCACAGGCTTGCTACCAGCAGGAGCCAAGTACCTATTGCAGATAGTAACTAATAATCAGAGAAAATGAAGAATTTTACCATTTATTAAATTTAATTGTCAGGTCCTTTTTCTAGAAAAGCAATTTATATTGGTACGAGCCTGATGGATGTACAGTGTCAAGTCTCGTGCAAAGTAAAAGAGACAGACCAGAACTGTGATCACCTAAGTAACCCTCATAAGCAAACATTTAGATGAGTAAAAAATAAAGGCAGCAGAAGGAGGACATATCGAAACAAGAATTACTATAAATAAATAAAAAAAGACGAGTGAAAATTGTGAGTGAAAGATATAATACAAAAGAAACAAGTTTCAATCAATCTAACAAGAGAGACCATGATCAAACTTACATGACTGGCAAGCATGTAAAGGAAAAGATTAAATGCAGCTCCGGCCCATGCAGTTTCAGTGAGAATGCCAGAAGTCCTGGTAACTTCAGTATATAATGGATAGATTCTAAGAAACCTTGGGACATATTGAAATAGAACAACAAATTTCAACAGATTTTTCGTGTTCAATGATTTTTAACCTCCCAACTTTGGAATGATAATTAAAATCACCACCTAGAAAAGTAGAAGACATCAAAAATCAATACAATAATCAACTTAAGCATAAAAATATAACCTATAATAAGAAGTCAATTGAAATTTGGGGTCACATGTTTAGACACTAAATAGGCTAAATGAGCCTCGAAAGTAATGCTTCAAATTACAGCCTAACATAATACATGGCCGAGGGTTGTGATGCTAAAATAAAAGGTCACCATCTATGGTAAGATTTTATTTTCATGGTACTTATGCATATGGTTAGACAAACAAGAAACATTGTGATGGTGAATTTAGCAAGATGGCTGTTTGGTCATACACCGCGGGCTCATACCACTATGGGACAGGTGAGGACAAGAGGGCTTCAACTCAACAACTGGTATCCACCCCATCCACAGGGTTTCACCCCACAACAGAGCTTCACATATCAACAGGGTTAAATGCCCTGATCTGAGGATGACTAGATCCCATGAGATTTGCTCGTGATTTGTTTGTATTGTTCCCCCAAGGGTGCACCTAATAAGCACATGGAGTTTTCCCTCTTCACCAAGTAAACGAGCACCACTCAGGGGGTTCCATGTATTCCCTAATCTCTATTTACATACGAACAATAAGCCAATAAGGTACACTACTTTACATTGATTCCCCAATCATTGTAACCCTCATTATTGGATATACTCCCAAAAATTACCAACCCAATTCCTTATGCACCCCAAATACATGAGATATGATGCAGCTTGTTCACTCCGCAGCAGTTGCATGTTCAATATAGTGTATCTCTTTTACACGATCCTATTTTGTATTCACTAATTATTCCGAATATCACAATTAAAATTACCTGTGGAAGTGGGAGGACTGCAAGAACATCAATTAGGAAGTATAATGTTAGGTATCTCTTTGCTATAGCCCAAGCATCTTCAACTAAAACACTTCTTCCAAATACTTGAGAAGAGGGCACAATAAATCTAGTACGGAATTGAAAAACAATATAAAGTATGTAAAATATGTGTGTAAGTGAACGCAAAACACTTGTTGTGATCTCCAGCTTCCTGTCCAAGCCTAGGCACGTTTTTGAGAACTGAAGCTTTTAGTAACAATTTTGTCAAATGAACAAGATTTTGATAATTTTTTTTTTTTATCTATTTAATCTTCTCAAAACCAGATGTAGGAGGATCAATCCCTCTGTTTACAGGAAGGCGAGACCCACTCTACGTGGCACGATATTCTTCGCTTTAGATTATAATTGCGAGTGCAATGGGTCCATGGCCATGACTAACCAATTTAGCGGGCCATTATGCTTTAATTTTTAGATAATCTCAAAACAAGTCATACCATCTAGAGTGTTTACCTTTTATAAGCACATCACCACTTAACTTCCTAAGTAATGTGAGACATATGCAAGCACACTGCATCATACAACCCCACTTAAGGAGTCTTACATCCTCTTAAAAATGCAAGCCCACATGGCCGAGATGGGTTACAGCTTTGATACAAACTTATGTAGGACATTGAATCGCTCTACGTACAGAGAGGCAGGACCCACTTTACGTGGCACGATATTGTCTGTTTTGGACCATAACTACGAGTTCAATGGGCTTAGGCCATAACTCACTAGTTCAACGAGCCCTCACGGCTTTACTTTTGGGAAATTCCAAAAAGCGTCATATCATCTAGAGAGTACTTACCTGTTATAAGCATATCATCACTTAACTTCTTAAGTAATATGAGGCATGTACAGGTACAATGCATTAGAACCAGATCCGAAACCTCTTTGAAACTTGGTTGAAACTGAGCTTGTTGTCTTTCAAAATTTTCCTTGATGCATATTGCCATAAGGGGAACATAATCCATCATCATTTTTCTCTGAATTCCATCCTAAATCTGAGCACTAGATTAACCAACGTTAAAACCATTGCACTACTTTATATCCAATTTATGTAAACACATGCTCGGCAAATAAAATTGGAGCTACACCCTTACTGAAAAATGCATGACATTATTACAGTGGGAGTCATAGCCAACATTGTTGTGTTTAATGGTGGGAATGACTGAATGAAGCAAGGGAAAAAAAGTAACAGTGTTATCGCATTGTCAAAATGGATGGGCTATTTCAATTGAGCTGGAGAGACCGTAAAGTTTTATTGCTTTAAGATGTCAAAGCCTTCAACTTCAACTTCCAGAGAGAAGATTGTCAAGACACACAACTCCGTGCTCAGAATTCCAGATGCTTTGATGCTTGAAAAGATAAAGATGAGTGCTAAATACACTCTCACACTCTTTAATTGACATGTGAAATATTATCTTTACAAAAGAATTTCTCATTTAAGCTAAATCTAATTTAAGAAAGGACTGACCTCATGTCAGTTAGAAAATTAGAAAGTGTATAAGCGAGTGCAGAAAAGAGTGTGCTCAATGCTCATAGATAAATAAAAAATTGAAAATTGGATTATGAAAACTGATCTCACGGTCTTCTCGGGTTGGAAATTCATGATTAAAGATTCTTTCTAAGTCGTTTTCCAAGTGAGAAATGAGTTCTTAAATCTAATAACTCAAATATGCACCATGAGGTTCCAAGCTCAACTCCTGAAAAAAAATTGTCAACAAAAAGAACAAACTTGGCAAGTTGGCATTAGAAAAAAAAAAATTCTCTAAACAATAAAAGGATTCAAGGCATCCTTAAAATCTGCAATATAACAAATTTAATATGGCAAAAATAAAATAAAAATATATTAACTCTCAATTCTCAACCATAGAAACAAGAAATGGATGTAAAAGAGCAATATGTGCATGTGTAGTAGAGGTGTTTAAAAAAATTCCCCCAAAAAGCTGTTTTTGCCACAATCCAATTAGAGCATCAAACGTCACAATAACACAAATATGCTCTCCTATAGTTGATTAAAAAGAAGAAAACCATATCCCAAAATGAAAACCACCCACGATGGCATAGGCATTAATTAAAGATGAAAATTTATTGGTTGATATTGGCCCAAATTTACGTGGTGGTATAGGCCAATTAGATAAGGAAATGGCGAAAGCTATAAAGAAAGTGAGAAAATATGTATTCCACTACCAACCCATAATTACTCTTTCAATATTGATTCACACCCGTCAAACAAAGTGAAGTTAAAGTGTGATTAAAATGGGGGGAAAAAACATTGCCATCAATTTTCAAAACGAAAATGGATCTCAAACCAAATAAAACGAACTGAAATTAACTGAACATCCTAACTTTCCGGTAACTGAAAATACCAACAAAAACCGTCAAAATAAACTTCTTTTTTTAAATACTAAAGTCCCTTCTTTTTTATTGATGAAAGAAAACACACTTACACGCTCACTAAAATTCGAACTCGATTTCTGGTGGAGTATTGAGAATCGACTGCCTAAACCACAAAAGATAAACTTGTAAATACAAAAAGAAGAAGAGTAAAAATATGGAAAGAAAAATTCGAAATAGAAATTGAACCGAACCTTAAATACAAATATACAATATAACAAGTCGATAATTTGTTGAAAAATTGCATAATATCAAAAAAGATTTTTCGTTGAAGAAACAAGCAAAGAGGGAAGGAAAGAAAGGAAATCAGAGAGACAAAAGAATCAGGTTGTCGATCGGGGAAAATCCTAGAGAACATAGCAATCAAACCCAAAGAGGGTTTTTTTACAAATAATTTGGACAGAAAGTAAGAGATAGGAGAAGTTTCGCGGAAATGTACAAACCCGTCATCGACCACCTGATTTTAATTAAAATAAAAAGGTTAAATTTTAACAATGGTCTACTACTATAAATTAATTGTATAAAATGTAAGAGACGATCTTTCTGACTGCTAAGGTTTTTTCTCTACTCTTTCTTTTGAGAGTCGCCGACGTTTTAGGCCCTCTGACGGGCCACTTTTCTCTTTTACAGTTCCATTTCCTTCTTGTTTACTGTTTTTCTCCTTGTTTCCCCACCTTTCAGCGTCTGTTTTCTCCAGTGAAGGTTCTCGTATGGCCGTTGCTAGTGTTTTGGGGTTTTGCTACTCGATGTTGCTGTTTGGGGTTTTGGCTTTCTCCGGCTGCTACTAAGGCCGTAGATAGGGACCTCGTCTTTCGCAGCTGTTTTTAATACTTTAGTTGCTCTTTCCAGTGCCTGATCTGCTTTTCCTCTGTTTTGGCCGGTCGTCGGTTGCTATCTTTCCTTCTCAGGTGGTAACCGGCAGCTCTTTTCCACCGGTTTGGAGGGTGGCTAATTGGTTGTACTGGCTTTGTGTTTTTTAATGTTATTTTACTGTGTTTTCTGCAAGGGATTTTGTCTAAAATGGGCAAATCTCATAGCTTAGTTTAGAAATGGGCAGATTTGTATTAAACTTTACAAATGGGTAAATTAAAATTGGTTCTTCCAGTTGCCGGTTCCCACCTCTTATTTCCCACCAAAGTTTATTTCTCTCTCTTTCTTTACGCACTCTTAATTTTTTCCTCTTTCTTCATCTTCTTCCTCTTCCTGTTCCTCTTCCTTCATCTTCTTCTTCCCCTTCATCTTCTTCTTCTTCCTCTTCTTCAGAGAACACGTGGGTAATTTAACAGAAACAACGCCTCACATTTCTTGCACAAGTTGATGCTAATCAAATTGCACTGTTCATCATCTTCTTCAAGTTATCTGGCATACCAGAGATATAGACTATTGAATTAACAACATGCAAAAAATATTTGATTGGTTTAAATTCAACGAATGAGAGATCTTCATATAGACTATTGAATTTTAAATGAGCCAAATTTACGCAGCTCATACAAATATAATAGTGCTTACAATTTGCGTCACTATCTAACATTGAAAATCAGCTGCAAGAGGAAGAATAAGACTATATAAAAGAACTATCAATTGCAAAATATTCTCCAACTAATTTACCATTTAATTGGAATTTATATTATTCAGATTATACGTGCTAATCAAATTTAACCAGCATTGCACTATTCATCATCTTCTTCAAGTTGCATTGCATTGCATTGTGGTATATCTGTGGTATATCTCGATATACCTTGGTATACCAAGGTATATCTCTGGTATATCTCGATATACCTTGGTATACCAAGGTATATCTCTGGTATATCTATGGTATATCTGTGGTATATCTCGATATACCTTGGTATACCAAGGTATATCTCTGGTATATCTATGGTATATCTCGATATACCTTGGTAAACCAAGGTATATCTCTGGTATATCTGTGGTATATCTCGATATACCTTGGTATACCAAGGTATATCTCTGGTATATCTCGATATACCTTGGTATACCAAGGTATATCTGTGGTATATCTCGATATACCTTGGTATACCAAGGTATATCTCTGGTATATCTGTGGTATATCTCGATATACCTTGGTATACCAAGGTATATCTCTGGTATATCTCGATATACCTTGGTATACCAATGTATATCTCTGGTATATCTATGGTATATCTGTGGTATATCTCGATATACCTTGGTATACCAAGGTATATCTGTGGTATATCTCGATATACCTTGGTATACCAAGGTATATCTCTGGTATATCTATGGTATATCTCGATATACCTTGGTAAACCAAGGTATATCTCTGGTATATTGATAACTCTAATTTATTAGAGTATTATTAGCTCTTATTCATAAATACTTGCTTGTTAATTTGGGAATATCCACACATTATAATCATTTATACACTATTTGTGGATTTTGTGATTTAAATGAATTCTTTGATAATAAATTCAAAATAATTATGAAATGTGTCAAAAAGAATTATATTTTGATGTGCACTCATTATATTTTCATTGCCCTTGCAGGAAATAAAGAAAATAACAAAGAAAATTCAAAAATACAACTTTGCTGCAGCTTTGCTACAGCATTGCTGCAGCAAAAATTACATCAGGAAATCAACGCAGAAAACAGGACAACTTTGCTGCAGCTTTGCTACAGCATTGCTGCAGCAAAACCATACCAGGAAATAAACGCCAAAACAGAGGCTGATGTGGAATCAAGAATTCAAGGGCTGATTTGGACTCTAAAAGAAAAGGACAATTTTGGGCTTTCATTAACTCACCTTTTGAGGGATAATATTGGAAATTAACACACCAAAATTTGTCTCCAATTAAACCTAATATAAAAGAGCAAAAACAGGGGCTGATTTGAGAGAAGAAACTGCGGCAGAAAAGAACATACATACACAGCAGAATCTGGGCAGCAGGAGGACAGTGAGGAACAACCAGAATTGCGATAGAAAACAGAGAATAAATCAGCAGCAGCAAGGAGGAAAAACACAGCAGATAGCAGCCCCAAATTCTGGACAGATTTGGTGCAAGGAAGGAGAGGCAAAACAGAGCATCAATTTGACTTTGGAAAGAGACCAATTGAGGCTTGATTTGCAAGGACTTTCATTGAAGAGAAAGCAAGAACGAGACAAAGGATCATAATCCAATTGGTTTAGGGTGGATTTAAGGGATTTATTTATTTATTTCATTATTTCTTTATTATTTGATTCTTCTAAATTCTCTAAACCATATGGATCTGATTTTGAGCATATATAATTTGATGTTTAATTTTATAAACATGCTTGGCTAAATTCTCATTCAGTTAGGGTTGTGGATATGCAAGTGTATGTAGACCTTGTGCTTTAATTTCATAAAATTGTGCTTTGCTTGGCAAGGAATGCTAGTTATTCTACGCTTGATTTATTGATTCATTCTTATTGATTGCTTGATCAACAATTGATAGGATATTAGACTGAAATTGAATCTGGAAAGGTTAATTTTAAGTTGGATAAAGCTAGAATAGTGTGAAGAAATTGATATAGGAATATATAATTATCTCACATAACTCAAAAGAATTTGTGCATGAACGTTGTTCTTAGATTCAGTTTTGCATAGGAATATGTTTCATTGAATCATAGAATTTATAAACATTGCAGATTCGGAAGAATCCTTTGTGAATTTTTGCAATTCTAGTTACTGGTATACTTTGCTACAGCATTGCTACAGCAAAGCTGCAGCAAAGCAGTTTGTCTACATCACTTGTCATATTTGCAATCCTAACTGATTTATCTATCTGTGATTTGTGATATTCTTCTTGTTGAACGTTGTTTCAGTGTTTTCACTCTTGTTCTCTCGTATTATTTATTTTATTTTATTTATTTTATTTTATTTTAATAAACAAAAACACAAAACATTGATTTTAATAGTTAATTTTTACAATATTTTCTAGTATTCCAATCTCCGTGGGAACGATATTTCTTATCATTATATTACTTGTTTGCGACACGTGCACTTGCGTAAAATCATATACACTATTGTGAGCAACAAGTTTTTGGCGCCGTTGCCGGGGATTGGCAACGTTAGAAATTATTCGTAGAAATCGACTTTTGTTTTTATTTAATTTTTGTTTATCTAATATCTCTTCTGTGTCTTTTGTATGAGCAGATTTCGCGACAAGGATATCCTACCCTTCGATCCCGAAATTGAACGTACTTTCAGACTAAGAAGAAGAGAACAACAAGGTTTCGCTCAGATTGAAGATATGGCACAAGCAGGCAACGGAAACAATGGCCAAGAACAGAATTTAAACAATGCAATCAATGTGATACCTCCAATGGATGATAGGGACAGAGCTTTGAATGAATATGCACTGCCCATGCTAGAAGGGTTAAATCCAAGCATCACAAGACCAAACATTCAAGCAACTCACTTTGAGTTAAAACCAGTGATGTTTCAGATGCTACAAACAGTCGGGCAATTCAGTGGGTTACCTACAGAAGATCCTCATCTACATCTCAGATTATTTATTGAAGTCAGTGACTCATTTAAATGGACAGGGGTAACCGAGGAAGCATTTAGGCTCAAACTATTCCCTTATTCCTTAAGAGATCGCGCTAGAGCATGGCTTAACTCCTTGCCACCTGACTCTATTGCAACTTGGAATGACTTAGCTGAAAAATTCTTGATGAAATACTTCCCACCAACAAAGAATGCTAAACTGAGGAATGACATCACCTCCTACCAACAATTGGATGGAGAATCTCTATATGAAGCTTGGGAAAGATTTAAAGAATTGTTAAGGAAATGTCCTCACCATGGTATACCTCATTGGATCCAAATGGAGACTTTCTACAATGGTCTCAATGCTCAAACGAGAACAATTGTTGATGCATCTGCTAATGGAGCTCTTTTAGCCAAGTCTTACAATGAAGCCTATGATCTACTTGAGAGGATGGCTAGCAATAATTACCAATGGCCAATGGATAGAGTAGCAACTGCAAAAAGAGTAGCTGGTGTGCATGAGGTTAATGATGTTACGGCACTTACAGCTCAAGTGTCATCCTTGGTTAATCTGTTGAAGAATCAGCATGTGACAGCAAATGTGAATTCAATTCAAGATTCAGGAATTTCATGCGTCTATTGTTCGGGACCTCATGTATTTGATAATTGCCCTTCAAATCCTGAATCAATTTGTTTTGTGAGTGATGTAAACAGGAACCATAATCCGTACTCCAACACATATAACCCAGGGTGGAGGCAACACCCAAATTTCTCTTGGAACAATCAAAGTGGTGGTCAAGCTAACCATACCATACCTAACCGACCTACATTCCCACCAGGATTTCAACAACAACCACAGAGAAATCAACCGAATGAACCATCCAGCTCGTTGGAATCTTTACTCAAAGAATACATGGCTAAGAATGATGCAATTCTTCAAAGTCAAGCTGCTTCAATGAGGAATCTAGAAAATCAAGTGGGACAGCTAGCTAATGAACTTAGGAACCGTCCACAAGGTGCACTTCCAAGTGATACCGAAACTCCAATAAGAGAAAGAAAGGAATTTTGCAAAGCTATTACTCTAAGGAGTGGAAAAGAATTAGAGGGACCAAGTGGACAGAAAATTAGTCAAAAGGGGAACATTTCAACCCAAGAAAAGGAGGAAAAAGATTTGGAAAAATCTGAAGCAGTTCTGAAAAACTCAGAAAATTCTGGTACCCAAAATGCTACAGCATTGCTGCAGCAAAGTTCCCAGCAGCACAGACCACCTCCACCATTCCCTCAAAGATTTCAGAAACAGCAGCAAGACCTTCAATTCAGGAAATTTTTGGATGTTCTTAAGCAACTTCATATCAACATTCCATTGGTGGAAGCCTTGGAACAAATGCCAAATTATGTCAAATTCATGAAAGACATCCTGACCAAAAAGAGACGATTTGGCGAATTTGAGACAGTTGCCTTAACAAGTGAAAGTAGTGCTATGTTACAGAACAAACTTCCTCCTAAGCTCAAGGATCCTGGGAGTTTCACAATTCCATGCTCTATAGGTAATCAATATTTTGGCAAGGCTTTATGTGATTTGGGAGCAAGCATTAATTTGATGCCTTTGTCAATTTTTAAGAAGTTGGGGATTGGTGAAGCATGGCCTACTACAGTCTCTTTACAATTGGCAGATCGATCCATTGCTCATCCTGAAGGAAAAATTGAAGATGTCTTGGTGAAAGTGGACAAATTCATCTTCCCAGCAGATTTTATTGTACTTGACTATGAAGAAGACAGAGAAGTGCCTATTATTTTGGGAAGACCATTCTTAGCTACAGGCCGAACTTTGATTGACGTTCAAAAAGGAGAATTAACTATGAGAGTTCAAGATGAACAAGTCACCTTCAACGTGTTTAGAACCATGGAATCTCCCAATAATGTTGAAGAGTGCTCATCCATTTCAGTTGTGGATTCTCTGGTATCTAAAGAACCTGAAAAATGTGGCTATAATGATTCCCTACAAATTTTATCGCAATATGATTCCGATTGTGAAGAGGAAATTGAGGAGAAATTACCTTGGTTGGAAGCAGGTTCTAATACATATAAAACGGAAAATAAAGTTCAATTTCCAGACTTTTTATCCCCGGACTTCAATCTTCCTAAGTCTTCAGTTGATGTGCCACCAGGTTCAAATTCCTATCAAAAGAAGAAATTTTTCCATAATTTGAAGTTCTACTATTGGGATAGGCCATTCTTGTTCAAGCGACATACAAACCGAAAGATTAGAAGATGTATTCCCGAAGATGAGATGGTGAATATTTTGCAACAATGTCAGTCCTATCGAGAAATTAAGAGGATCCTAAAGAACAATGTTGGTCTAAGTCAAAAATATTGGAAATGTTGGTCCAAAAAAAAATTTCAAGCTCATGGCCAACACATTAGACATTATTGGAGAGAAATTCTTGACAGGGAGCATACCTCCATTCCACTCCTAGACCCATGACTACAAGCAAAGTCGGGCTGTCGACTCTAACACAAGCGCTCATGGGAGGCAACCCATGTTTCTTCATTTTTCTTAGTTTTTCTTAATTTTTAGTTTATGATTTTTAATTCAATTTAATTGAGTGAGTTCTTTTACTTAGAAGTTTATTTTCTGCATTTTCAGGTCATCCCAGGGAGTGTGAGCAAGAGAAAAGCAACGCACACCAATGGAGAGGAAAATTTTCTCACAGTGTAAAAAATTGGAAAATTTTGCTGCAGCTTTGCTGCAGCAACGCTATAGCAAAGTTCTACACTGTTCTTCTTTGAGCAAAGTTCTATGTTGGTTGGGCTTATTTTTCAGTGCTTCAATTTGGTTTGCCTTTCACTCCCAGTCACCCATCAGGGCAGTTTCTTTACTTTGTCATTTTCTTTTTCTGCCTTTTTGTTTGCTATCTGATTTGTTTAATGGTGCGCACTGAGGACAATGCTTATTTTAAGTTTGGGGGGAAGGAATTTGCTGTTTACTATATGATCTGTTTACTGTGCTTACTATCTGATTTGTCTACTGTTGAGCTGTGAAATTAATGGAATTCATGTGATTACTTTGTGCTTACTGTTTAATGTCTGTACTGTTGAGCTGTGAAATTGATGGAATTGATGTGATCACTGTGCTGAATTTTAATTTATGATGCAAAATCTGCTGTGATTTTATGATGAATTGCTTGATCTAAGGTTGTCAAAAATTTCATGTTGTCATCTTTGTTTTGAAAAAGAAACTAATTTGTCACTTTATTAGAAGAGAAATCTTGCTTATTGAGAAAAATTGATTTGATTAAGTGTTAGTTGGAAAATGTTGAAAACTTATTTTGAAATATACACCCACAATTCTAACTGCACTGTCTACTTGTTTGTTTGTTTGATATAAACTTTGAATAAGGGTAACTTATGGGAGAGTTTGAGCCTCTAGAATTGGTTTGGAGAATTTCTCAAAGCGAAATTTTAGAAAGTTCACAACTCAATGAAATGATTTAGGCCTTCTTTGGATTCGATTGTGCTTTTCGTGCTAACCTTGGTTAAAAATATATTTCATTTGCACACCTAATTTGAGCCATGAATGATCAAAATTCTTTTTGTCAACACCCACATAAGAACTTAGCATTTCCTTATTTGCATATCCTTTGACCTTTACCTCACAAGTGCATTACCATCTTTATGAATTGTTGATTAGAAATGTTGATGCCTCTTGAAAGAAAGAAAATTATGGTGTTGTTTGGTTATATTGAGATCAATCCTTTATTCAAAAAAAAAAAAAAAAAAAAAGAGAGAGAGAAATCTGGAAACAGCTTTGCTGCAGCTTTGCTACAGCATTGCTGCAGCAAAACAGATTCACTCCAAAAAAAAAAAAAAAAAAAAAAAAAAAAAAAAAAATTGATTGAATGAAGAGAAGTTTGGGGGTAGCAATGTAAATAAAGAGTCCAAAAGTATTCTTGAATAGTGTTTGTGCTTGTGGGGTATGACACCTAAATATGACTTTCACCTTACCTTTACCCTAGCCTTACATTTCAAGCTTATTTAAGTCCTTTTGATCTTTGATTAGTGAATGTCTATATTAGTGGAGAGGGATTCAAAAGACCAACATATGGAGGCATGATTTTAAGCTTAAGGAACATAAATTACCTAAGTTTGGGGGGAAGTATCAAATAACAAATTATGAGACATCACACACACACATGGGGTTGTTTTGGAATGAGTTTGAGATATTGAAACTAACATTTGAGAAAAATCAATTTGGATCATGAATTTGAGATTTCTTCATTCTAATTTTGAAACAAGTTTAGTTTATTTATTAGTTGACAACTATGTTTTTAGCGTGAGTTGAAACCTTGTGTTAAATTGCCACTTGCCAATCATCATATAATTTAGTGCTTGAGGACAAGCAAGATGCTAAGTTTGGGGGAGTTGATAACTCTAATTTATTAGAGTATTATTAGCTCTTATTCATAAATACTTGCTTGTTAATTTGGGAATATCCACACATTATAATCATTTATACACTATTTGTGGATTTTGTGATTTAAATGAATTCTTTGATAATAAATTCAAAATAATTATGAAATGTGTCAAAAAGAATTATATTTTGATGTGCACTCATTATATTTTCATTGCCCTTGCAGGAAATAAAGAAAATAACAAAGAAAATTCAAAAATACAACTTTGCTGCAGCTTTGCTACAGCATTGCTGCAGCAAAAATTACATCAGGAAATCAACGCAGAAAACAGGACAACTTTGCTGCAGCTTTGCTACAGCATTGCTGCAGCAAAACCATACCAGGAAATAAACGCCAAAACAGAGGCTGATGTGGAATCAAGAATTCAAGGGCTGATTTGGACTCTAAAAGAAAAGGACAATTTTGGGCTTTCATTAACTCACCTTTTGAGGGATAATATTGGAAATTAACACACCAAAATTTGTCTCCAATTAAACCTAATATAAAAGAGCAAAAACAGGGGCTGATTTGAGAGAAGAAACTGCGGCAGAAAAGAACATACATACACAGCAGAATCTGGGCAGCAGGAGGACAGTGAGGAACAACCAGAATTGCGATAGAAAACAGAGAATAAATCAGCAGCAGCAAGGAGGAAAAACACAGCAGATAGCAGCCCCAAATTCTGGACAGATTTGGTGCAAGGAAGGAGAGGCAAAACAGAGCATCAATTTGACTTTGGAAAGAGACCAATTGAGGCTTGATTTGCAAGGACTTTCATTGAAGAGAAAGCAAGAACGAGACAAAGGATCATAATCCAATTGGTTTAGGGTGGATTTAAGGGATTTATTTATTTATTTCATTATTTCTTTATTATTTGATTCTTCTAAATTCTCTAAACCATATGGATCTGATTTTGAGCATATATAATTTGATGTTTAATTTTATAAACATGCTTGGCTAAATTCTCATTCAGTTAGGGTTGTGGATATGCAAGTGTATGTAGACCTTGTGCTTTAATTTCATAAAATTGTGCTTTGCTTGGCAAGGAATGCTAGTTATTCTACGCTTGATTTATTGATTCATTCTTATTGATTGCTTGATCAACAATTGATAGGATATTAGACTGAAATTGAATCTGGAAAGGTTAATTTTAAGTTGGATAAAGCTAGAATAGTGTGAAGAAATTGATATAGGAATATATAATTATCTCACATAACTCAAAAGAATTTGTGCATGAACGTTGTTCTTAGATTCAGTTTTGCATAGGAATATGTTTCATTGAATCATAGAATTTATAAACATTGCAGATTCGGAAGAATCCTTTGTGAATTTTTGCAATTCTAGTTACTGGTATACTTTGCTACAGCATTGCTACAGCAAAGCTGCAGCAAAGCAGTTTGTCTACATCACTTGTCATATTTGCAATCCTAACTGATTTATCTATCTGTGATTTGTGATATTCTTCTTGTTGAACGTTGTTTCAGTGTTTTCACTCTTGTTCTCTCGTATTATTTATTTTATTTTATTTATTTTATTTTATTTTAATAAACAAAAACACAAAACATTGATTTTAATAGTTAATTTTTACAATATTTTCTAGTATTCCAATCTCCGTGGGAACGATATTTCTTATCATTATATTACTTGTTTGCGACACGTGCACTTGCGTAAAATCATATACACTATTGTGAGCAACATATATCTGTGGTATATCTCGATATACCTTGGTATACCAAGGTATATCTCTGGTATATCTCGATATACCTTGGTATACCAAGGTATATCTCTGGTATATCTGTGGTATATCTCGATATACCTTGGTATACCAAGGTATATCTCTGGTATATCTCGATATACCTTGGTATACCAAGGTATATCTCTGGTATATCTATGGTATATCTGTGGTATATCTCGATATACCTTGGTATACCAAGGTATATCTGTGGTATATCTCGATATACCTTGGTATACCAAGGTATATCTCTGGTATATCTATGGTATATCTCGATATACCTTGGTAAACCAAGGTATATCTCTGGTATATCTGTGGTATATCTCGATATACCTTGGTATACCAAGGTATATCTCTGGTATATCTCGATATACCTTGGTATACCAAGGTATATCTGTGGTATATCTCGATATACCATGGTATACCAAGGTATATCTGTGGTATATCTCGATATACCATGGTATACCAAGGTATATCTGTGGTATATCTCTGGTATATCTTGAAGAAGATGATGAACAGTGCAATGTTGTTAATTCAAAGTTCAAACCTTTATTAAATTACAAAATATATTTGTTGTTTTGAACCTAACAATTGAGGATTTTATATTTGAAAACGTTTGTTGGTTTTACTTTGAACATATGTAACTCTCTTGAACAAAATGTCAAATACAAAGTCTACTGACATTTTACTTCAGACCTTGATTTTATCAAATTCTGTTCAATGTCGAGGACGAGAAAGAGAAAGACGAAGAGATAATTGAGGAAGAGAAAGAGGAAAACAAAGAGAGAATTGAGGAAGAGAAAGACGAAGACGAAGACGAAGAGGAAAGAGGAAGACCTGTTAACTTAAAAGTTTCAGGTTCTAAGTCAAAAGTTGCCCATTTCTAAACTAAAACTTAAATGAGCCTTTTTTTAAACTATTCTATACGATTTGCCTATTTTAGACAAAAACCCTTTCTGCAATTTAAAGTGTAGCTTGAAATTGGCATGTTATAATTTTTGTGCTTTTTATTGGCATTGGTATGGTGAACATTTTCAATCGGGATACAATTTTTATTATTTTCAAAATTTCACTATTTTAAGTTAAATATTTGCTTGAGTTATATTATGAAATTTGTTTTTAAAGTTTAAATATATTTTCTCACATATTTATATGAAGTTATAAAATTTGTGAGTTTTGACTTTATATTTTAATTTATGGTGTATTTTTTAATATAATTGTTATATAAAATTATAATTATGATTTAAATTAATGATAATTTTCATATCTCTTTTATTAAAAAAAAATTGTATAAAATTCTATATTTTTTAGCAGGTCGTTATAATTCCAATAATTATTAAAATATGAATTAAAGGTTTACGATAAAACACTTAAGTGTGTTTTTTATATTAATATTATGGTAATTGTTTTTGACAAAATACGTTGTTAAGTGAGTTTATGAACTACGAACAAAATAAGTTGAGCTTTTTCAGGTGAAAATGAAATGCTCTCAAACACCAATATTAATACTTACTATATTTAATCAATGTCCTTAGAACTAGAAATTTGCCTGTGATAATGTCAATAGGTTTGAATTAAACGAGTAAAGTTATATATTACTTAAATTTACCACATTAAGTAAAAGGTTGTTATTAAACAAAATATTTGTGTCGTATATTTCATATAATAAATAGAACAAAATTTTTAAAAATATTAGGTTTGTTAGTGTGTAAATACGTAAATTGTATTTTTATTATCAAATAATTTTAACATATAATTTAAAATAAAATAAATAAATCTTACACAAAAATAAATAATTATAATAACAAGAAATAAATTTTAATTATATAAATTATACTTTATCTTTTTAATTTAGTTTAATAAATAATTTGCTAAAAAAAAAAAACATATATTAGTTTATTGAAAGTGAAAAAAATTAAAAGACGTAAATATGAAAAGAAATAAAATTAGTATATAATTACATATACACTCAAAATAAAAACGATTTATATTATATAAATAATCAATAATATTTACACGTTTATTTTAATTATTTATTTAAAAAATAATAAATTATATATTAAATTTGTCTGTATCACAAATAATATTTTATTGCATATAGAACTAATAATATTTAATTATGTAAATAATTCTATATTTTATTATTATTATTATATATATAATTTTAGTTATTTTTCTGCTACAAATTATGCATTGTATTAATTTATAATTGGATGATGAATAATTATATGATATAAAATAATAGATACATAAATTATTATATCTATACTATAAAATTATTTGTCAATTTTCTTGTGATAAATGTGATGTCTTGTATTTTCTGAAAAAAATAGTTAAAATAAATTGTATTCATTGAAATATATATATATATAATGTTTGAGGTTCTAAAATTGTATGAATAAGATGTCAAAAAATTTAAAATAAAAATAAATAAAAAATCAAATGAAGGAAAAAAAATGTAAACGAAAAAAAAAGAAAAAGGAAAAAAAAAGTTATAAAAATGATGATTATAAATAAGACACTTTTAATATATAAATATATAGAGATATAAATTAAGCCTCTAAAAGATTTTAAAAAAATAATAATAACAAGATGTAAAGGAAAACAATACAAAATCAAAAATAAAGATTGCAAAAAAGAGGAAAAAAAAAGAAACTAAAAATAAAACTTTTATATATATATAAATATAAATATATTTTCTTATCGAACATAAATTAATATATAACATAAATGTATCAACAAAAATTTATAACGCTTATGAATGTTAATAATGTAATACACAAAAATGCTAACATATTATTTAAAGAAGAGGTGATTTTAGCGGTTATTTTTTTATTTTATTTTACGGAAAAGCATCATTTTAATTATTTATTTATATTTTATATTATTTTAATCATTTTTTTAAAAAAAAAATATATTATTATTATTATTATTTTATTATTATATAAAACTTTACAAATTTTTGTTATATATGTCTAACGTTTAATAAAAATAACTAATTATTTACAAAATTTTATTAATTCAATTATAATTCATTTTAATTATTGGATTCATTTTACATATTTTATATTAATTCTTTTATCTTTTTCTTAACCAGAGTATTGATTTTATTAATTGTTATTTATAAAATTTTAAATAATTTATTTTTCTTATTGTATTCAATTGAATAAATTTAATTTTAAAATTTATTTAATTTAATACTTTTTTTTTTTGTAATTTTATTTTAACAATTTACAATATTTAAGAAGATAAATTTTTTATAATAATTTTTATTTTTTAAATTTTTATTGACATAAAATTTTTAATATATACAAATAAAATTTTATAATTAGTAAATATAATTTAAAAATATTTTTTAACAGGAGTATTTTTTTTTTGTTTTATTTTAAAAAATATAACTTGTATTATCTTTTTTTTTTTTTTTTTATAAAAATTTAATTTGTGCTATTAATTTTTAATAAAAAATTAAATACTATAAAAATAGATAAAATGTTAAATTATTATTTTTTTTTAAACACCTTGTGTAACATACCTCCAAATTTTAATATATATATGTGTGTATGTGATGAGTCACAAATATATAATAATTATATATATTTTATATTAAAAAATATATTTATTACAATAGGATTACTATTTATTTATTTAACACTTATGAATTAAAATTCATTACGTAAATAAATAAATATCATTTTCCTTTTATCTATTACACATAAAAAAAAAAGTTATTTAATTACAGTTGCGTTTTCTTTCTTCTGATTTTTTTCATCTTCCTTTTTCTTTTATCATTATTTTTATTATTTTTATAAATTTTAATATTTTATTCATACAACTTTATAAATTATTAATAATATATGTTATTAAGTTACACAATAATTAATAAATATATTTATATTTTATGTATAATAATATATGCTTTTATTATTTATTTTATTTTATATAATTTTTTATACACAAATTATAAATTAACTATTAACATGTGATAAATATATAATAAAAAGAAATAATTAACATTATACATATAATCATAATAATAAATAAAACCTGTAAAAAATAATTTTTTATAGGTTTAAACATTGTTAGTATATATGAAGTAACATGTTAAAAGTAAGTCACATAAATTTCATATACAATTTATTATTTTTATAAATAAGTACAATAAGATGTAAAGGCTATCGACATCATTTATGTAACGCATATCATTTTATTTTATGTGTATATCATTAAATATTAAAATTTTCAATTATTTTAATGGTTGCTATTTTTTTTTAATTTTTTTTTTCAATTTTCTAATATATATTTTTTTAATTTAATCAAATATAATTAAATTTAATTAGAAAAACATGAAGTATAAATTTGTTGGCTAAATGGCACTAAAATCTCGTGAGTTTAACAGAATGAGTATTTTAGTTTTCTAGGTATAAGATCTTTAGTAGCCTTTACTCTAATTTGTATGGATTAAAAAATGAAAATGAGTAAATTTTAATAATAATAATTAATAAATTAAAATGAGTTAAAAATATAAATTATTAAATTAATATAAACAATATATAAATATTAATTACTATCAAGTTATAAGTAAAAATAATGAATAAAAATGAAAACTTGTAGTAAAAAAATACAAGTAATAAGTTGAGTTTGTAAATATTAAAATATTTGACGTCAATATTTACAATTTATACTTAAGTACATGCCTTGCATTTACCTCAAATTTTTAGTATATCTAAAAATCGTATAACGTGTCTCAGAGTATAAACGGGACAGCGTGAAAAATCCTGCTTTCAGGAAGAAGTATGCTGAGCTTGTAAGCAGCAGATAATAATGCTAAGGTAATTCTCCTTGATTAATAATTTGTATCGTAAATATATAAATTAGTTTTTGATTAAAATAAAAATTAAACAATAAATATGATATAAAATTTAATTAGCATTTTCATGATCCATGATTTTGAGTAGAGATGCACTATGACTGAAGTGACACGTTGCTATCGCTCTTAGGTGCCAAAGCTTAAAGCCATCAATTGTGATTCTTTTCTCCCTCTAGGGTTTTCAGATTCTCTGACTTTCTAGAGATATTGATTATACGTGTGTTTCCATGTTCATGAATTGGTGTATTTACGGAACTGATTCGAACAGCTTTTGTCTCAGATTCGGATCGTCGACTACGATGTACTTGAATTCGATTTTTAATTATGTTCTCCCAATCATATCCGATTGAACTATTTTTGAAGTTCCAACCTGAAGATTTCCACCGTGAAATCTGTAATCATTGCAACATTATCCTTGATTTGCCTTGAAGCTGACATATTTCAATTATTATTTTTTCCTTTCGTGTTTGAAAGCGAGCTGTCTGACTTAGCTGTTGATCCATCTTAGCTTCTACATATGTCATGTCTGTTTTCTTCGTAATAAATCAATTTTATTGTTCTTTATCCGTTACCCTGGTTAGAAAGTAGGAGAAGTGAAAATTTGAATTCTGCAATTACATGTTCATGCTGGATTGAAGTAAAAATCGTCTTTGAAATGAATTCGAGCTGGATTTTACTATGTAGTTTCATTAGTCTTAGTAGAACGGGAAATTTAGACAATTTGTTTAATTGTTCTTTTAGATATTTATTACAGTTTATGAAATGTGTTTTTGTCAATTCGATGCCGTATAAGAATGTTTTAGCCTTAATTTTTTGTTTATACCTGTGGTATCAAATAGGGATATTTCCGTGGCAAGTTTGATCTTGCTCTAATGAACATTTTCCTCAACAATATGCAAAGATAAATGGACATTTAAATCATTGTCTTAGGATGCTTTATATTGTTTTAATAATTTCTTGTGTTTGCTGAGCAGTCTTTTGGGATATACCTGTAGCTGGAGGAGAGTTGAATTCTTTTAGATGGTATGCAAAAATTGCTTTAGAAGTGTCATAGTTCAAGCTGCGTATGTTGGAACATTTGCGAAAACCAGAGTGCCATTGAGCAATACTGGAAGGGGCTTGTATGCAGGTCTTGGCTTAACGAATTGGTGGAATCGTGAATATAGAACCACTTTAAGGACGATGGTTGATACTGGAGCAACAGCTGACCAAGGACTCATCACTGCTTCACTGCCAGAGAGAGATGATGACAGTGGAGGTTGGAAAAGGTTATAACTAGTCCATCTGATTAATGCAAAATTCCATTTGTAATAGAGATCCACGAGAATTAATTGTTCTTGACTTGGGTGTTGGCAGAAGTAGAACAGTTTCATTGCAATTTTATCCTAGACTTTTAATTTAGTTGTTTGATAGAAAGTTGTTTAAATTTATTTATCTTAAAAAGTACGAGAGAGGCATATTGTGTGGTATTATAAACAAATCATTTTCGTTAGTTCTTCCTCTTCTTGCCAAAATCTTTGTACTGAATGTTTTAAAATTGATGGAGTGATGTTTTTTTTTGTTATACTTTGTACTATTGACCATATAATTCTTTTCTTGTCCACAGCGAAGATGGAAAATTGAGTTGGGGTTATTCAAGTTTCAGAGGAAAGAGAGCCAGCATGGAGGATTTTTATGATATTAAAACTACAAAGATTGATGGTCAAACAGTATGCTTATTTGGAATATTTGATGGTTAGATTATCTATCATTATTGTTTATCATCAAGAGAAGACAAATAGATGGTTGTGTGTGTGTTTTCCCCCTATAAATGTATGTATTAAGGTATGCAAAGTGCTATTTTGTTTGATCCAATATTCAATATGCACATGATTGGTGAGTGTTTTTTCGTAAACTTTTCAGTTTTCTTGACATGTAGGTTAGATAAATTTATCTTCATGTGGACTAGCTTTATAAAAGGAGAAGAGAAAACACAGATTTTTTTCAAATATCATCACCCCTATTGTTTGAGGTGATACTTCAAGTGGCTTTACCCGAAATAAAAAATAAATTGTTATGAAGGTTTACTGTGTGAAAGACATTCACTACATCCAGATGGAAATTTCAATTTGATTCGATATATTTTGGTAACATTGGTGAATTAGCAGAGGGGATATATAGGCTTCCCGGTGCTGAAATTTTGATCTGAATTGTTTATGAAATGTGAAGTCTTCGTGTTGTCGAATTCTGTTACAGTGGTGCACTTGGTCGCACCTACGAAATTGCATCCAAAAGTTTTAATACCCAATTGACTTGGCATCTTCTTTGTGGATTGGGGTTTCCGTTGACTGAAGCTAATATATTTGCATAGCAAGTAGTACGTCCTCTCGTAAACTATATGGCTTATTATACAGGTCATGGTGGATCCCGTGCTGCTGAGTACCTGAAGGAGCATCTTTTTGAGAATCTCATGAAGCATCCACAATTTATGACAGATACCAAACAGGCTATTGGTGCGTTACTGTACTCTTTAGATTATTCTTAGTCAAGCTTGTGGAAATTGCTAAATCCTTCTGCTCATTTTGTCAGTAATCCTTCTGTTGAGTACCTGTCATTTTGTCTAGCAACAGTTATTATGCGCTGATGCTATGTGTATTTAGCATATCCCTTTTTTTGAACTTGGATCCCTGCAAGTCAAATAATTTCCATTGGTACTTAGGATAGAAAATATCTAAATAATATTAACTAACATGGGTATGTCATCAGGCATTTTTTTAGCTGTGTAATACAAGGTTTTAGGCAGTAACTTGGTAAAGATTGCAGGTGAATCATACAAGCAAACTGATTCAGATTTTCTGAATTCTGAAAGAGATTCTTACCGTGACGATGGTTCTACTGCTTCAACAGCAGTCTTGGTGGGTAAACATCTATATGTTGCCAATGTTGGTGATTCACGTACAGTAGTATCAAAGGCTGGCAAAGGTACCACATTGCCTATTGTAATATATAATTGTGTGGTTACAACTTGATAATATTTTCTTCTATAATATCATGACTCATGATGAAATGTGGACTGTTACATCCTTTGTACTATGATATACTGAAGGCATAGGGTGAGCATGTATATGAAAGTCCAAGATTAATGAGCTTGGTGTTTATGTACTCGATACATATATCTGGTAACCCATTGGTAAACCCTTCTCCTCACCTAATTTTCTACCTCCGATAGAGGTCTGTCTTTCTGTTCCATTAAGGCTCTGTCTATAAGTTCCATTACGGTTGAACTTCTCTGTTTAGAGAAAGAGGCAGGGAACTGATGTTTGGTGGTTATTTGCTTGTGTTTTTAAGTCCAGAGAAAAAAATAATCAAATTGTTTGTGAACGGTCATTACTTTCTCGAGTGTTTATTAAAATTCAAATTCAGAATTGTAATTTCTAAAAGTATTTCCTGATACTCACGGGCAGCTATTCCTCTATCTGAGGATCATAAACCTAATCGAAGTGATGAAAGGAAAAGGATTGAAACTGCTGGTGGTGTAGTTATGTGGGCAGGTAATTTTTCAAATAATGCTCATTTTATGGAAGAACATTTTTGTTATGATAATTCTGAATTATATATAAAAATTTGTTTAGCTCTTTCAGTCTGTTTTCATCTGTGGAGGTACTGTTGCTCACCTGTACTCTGTTACAGAGGATTTATTAGGGATCTTATAACTGTATCATGATTTCAGGCCAGCTTTAGAGTGCTGGACGTGTTATTTTCTATTGACTACGATAAAGTTTTTCACCATTGATATAATTCCCCATATCTGAATTTGAATATGTTGTGATATCAGGTACTTGGAGAGTGGGAGGAGTGTTGGCCATGTCTAGAGCTTTTGGTAACCGAATGCTGAAACAATTTGTTGTTGCAGAACCTGAAATTCAGGTGACAATCCTTTGGAGTTTATGGGTAATGTTTGTCTATCATTGTGCGAGGAATATAATCTTCCTGGGTGGTAGCAATTGAATATTTGGCAAGTCCATTCTCAGCTACAAAATTCATTTAATTTGCCTTCTGTTTTTGCCACACTCTTTTGTTAAAGAAATAAACATTACTTGCTGACCGCAATTACCATGTAATATTCTATGATTAATGTGAAGTTTAAAGCTCAAGAGTCTCCACATTTGGCTTAATTTCAGCATGAGTCCCCCTAGTTCTACGATAGTTGTGGTTTGATAATCCATTTTACCCAACTTTTAAATGGTACACTTGAATCATTTAAAATGTTGCAGCAATAAGACAAACCTCAATGTCTGTCAGTGTGAACATTGAATATATATCAAGTGTATTTCAGATGCTCCTAATTGAAGTGCTGTTTTGACCAACTTTGACTTCAGTTTTTCCAATGGAAAATATGCCTTATCCAGAGCAGATGTGCAGTTTCTGACATCTATAAAACAGCTATGAGTCAAATGTTTCACTTTGTCCCTCTATTGTAACATTTTAAATAATTGGATGAGTTAAAGTACAGTTTTTGAAAGTAGTGTTATCAAAGTGCAGCTAATGCAAAGTTTGCCTAATACTGACATTAAGCTCCATAGTATGTAGAATTTACAAGAAAGTTGTTTCTATCTATAATTCATAGCCTTATGTCCATTTTCCTGTTCTTATCTTTAATGGGCCTAAATATTTCTAGTGGGATACTGACAGAAATGAAGATAAATTTTCCGAATTTGGATTATTTGGAGAATTAGATAGTAACTTAATCCTAGATCCCTACCTGGTATCAAGTTAACTTATTTTTCTTATTCTATATTTCTTCAGGATCAAGAGTTGGATGAAGAATTTGAATTGCTTGTACTTGCCAGTGATGGGCTGTGGGATGTGGTACCTAACGAGGTAACTGTTAAGCCTCTATATCTTTCTATTTGCCTCCTATTCACCTGTGTGAAACCAGCCTGCATGTTCACACTTGTGCAACTTCTGAATTTGGTAGTGATATTGTTCTCTCTTCCATTGGAAGAGACTTGTAAGTGTAGATGTTAGTCACTTGTTTCTTAGACGACTTGGACAAATAGATATGGTAGCAAAGTCCTGGGATTGCCTTAGGGAGATGTGGAGAGGATCAGTAACATTTAGATGAATTATTTCGTAAGTTTCCCATTAATCAGACCCCCCAACCCACCCACCTAACCACACGCGCACAAAAGAGAAAAAGAAAATCAGCAACCGGCAAAAAATAAGGAAAAAGAACAGAAAGTCAGGTGTAGACTTCATGGAAACCCACAGAAATAAGCCTTTGAAATGCTTCTTCCTGGGCTTTGATACGGTTTTGTCGTCAAATATCTTGGCATTGGCTCCAGATGTTGCTACGAGTGAGGGCATTAAGATAGAGAAATCTTTGGCTCGCTGATTGAGCATTTTGGTGGTAACACCGCTTTTGTTGATTGCTTTCATGCAATGTTTTTAGGATGCTGTTTCACTTGCACGAACTGAAGAAGAACCTGAGGCAGCTGCTCGGAAGTTGAGAGAAGTAGCTTTTACTCGTGGAAGTGCAGACAACATAACATGCATAGTCGTTAAGTTCCATCATGACAAAGCACTTCCAGCTAAGTCCTCAGCGTGATTAAAGTATTTTTGTTGCTTGTGTAGAGTGACCTACTTTTAAAAGCAGATGTTTGCCATAATCTACACATGCAAAGTAGTTGATTGTGCCTCTTCTAAAAGGAGGCTATTTGTTTATTCGTTGTTTTTCTTCAGGTTGGCGTATTCAGGCTTTTCTTATCTGTTTTACAATTATATATGTTGGTACATCCCTGTTAGATTCGAGTCCCAATGACTATATGTCAATAGGTGACATGGTGAACGTACAAGTGTACAACCCGTACCATGGCTGAATTTATCTTATGTGTGAAATCATATTTTAAACCACACCAAGAAAAAGAAAGGAAAATAAATAGAAGGAAAGGATTTCATTTCTTAATAACACTACTGAAGTATAATATAATCATTTGACACAACGGTTGGCATATGAGTTCCAATCGCATTAAATGTAAATGTGTGTTAAAGTGTAATATGTTATTTTTAAAAAAAGTAAAGCTTTTTTTATCTGAATAAATTTTGAGAATATTAGATGACTGATTTTAAGAGGTGATTTTATTTTTTATTATTTTATTATTTTTGAATATATATTTTAAAATATTTTTTATTTTATATGTGTTTAAAAGAAAAGTTTTAGATTGTGTACTACTTTTCACATGTATTCAAATGACTTTTATTTGTGGGTATAGTTTTTAGTATAACTAGTTGGCTAAGGATCAAAACTCAAAAGTAAAAGATGGTGTACAATATGGCCTAAAATTAAATTTTTTCATAAATTTTTTTGTATAATTATATGACATAATTTTATTCATACTTGAAGTTTTATTTGTAGCTTCTTTTCGATGGTGGTGTATATATGTTTTTTTAGAAAAAAATGTTTTTTTATAAAGTAAAATATATTCGTTTATTTTAAAGTGTTTAAGTAAAATTTCCTATAATAAAATTAATGCGTTGTTTTTCGTCTGCCCTTGACATGTCAATGCCAACGGACCCCCCGCCCTCTCATTACATTGTTAGAGCTCACATTTCTATTAAAATTTGATCTCTTCTCAGAATATATAACTAGGGGTGTTCATCAGATCGAAACTGCTGATTTTATGCTTATCCGATTCGATCCGACTATCCGATCGAATTGAAATATCCTAATTCGTATCCGATCCGATCATGTTTCAAATCCGATCTTATGCGATCCGCAACTATTCGAATTGAATCCGATCAATCCGATGAATAAATTTAATTAACTCTATTTTAATATTTTTGAATAAAAAACTAAATTTTTTATGTAACATAAACATATTTAAGCTAAAATAAACCTTAAAATGTGGTGTATTTTAAATTTTGTTATAAAAAATATTTTAAATTTTATTATTGTATATAATGTGGTGTATAATATAAATAAAAGTGATCAATAAAAACATGACATGTGTATAAATTTAAAATATATTTACTTTTTTCGGTCGGATCGGATGGAATCGGATTGAAAAAATTTCAATCCGCCATCCGATCCGAACCGATCGGATTGAAAAAATTTCAATCCGATCCGATCCGATCATCGGATCGAAACCGTTCAAAAATTAACAGATCGGATTGGATTGATCGGATGAACGGATTTTTTGAACACCCCTATATATAACATTAATATGTAATGTATTATTAAGGATCCCACGCTTTATGATATACTACATTCTTAAGTATTTTCAATAATAATGCCACCCATTAATCCATCAAAGCATATCAGATACATAGATTTTACAATTCTAAAAGTATATTTACATTAAATTCAATTAATGTGACATGTAATTAGTAATATGTTTTTCAATATTTATGTGTCTTAATTATTTAGATTATTCTAAAAAAATTATTATTTTATAAGTAAATAAGTAAAATAATTTAATTGTCATTTTTATAAGTAAATCAGTTGTAAGAAAAGGAAGATTTTTTTTTCTTATTGCACTCATTATTATCTTAAATATGAATAACTTCTCAAATATTACAAAATAATATATAGCGTGATATAAAAATGTAAGTGTAAAAAGAATATAAATTTGTTTATTATTAATATGTTTTTAAGGAAAAAAAATTAATTAGCCAAAAAAATTAAATATTTCACATTAATAAAAAATAATATGATAAAAAAATTTAGAAAAATAGGCTCAAATAACCCATTCTATCAATTTTAATCTTATTTGGACACTCTATTTTCATAAAATTTATAATTCTAATTTTACCCTCAACTTGCATATTAAATTATTAACCGGCCACTCTACCATCTTTTTCTCTCACCTTTCCTATTTTCGTTCTATCTACTATCTCATCGAGGACTTCATTCCTCTGTAATATCTGATGAGAAGACCCTTGGTTTGCTCAATGATCTAAACAACATGTCTCTTATTCTAGAAACTTTCTCTGCTATAACGTCGTGGAGACACTATCACCATCGTTTTTTTTTTTTTTCTAAAAAGAGCATCTTTTTCCAAAAGCTTCCTTCACAGTAATGGGTTTTATCACCATCATCCTCTTTGAAACTAATTGCATAAAAATCATTGAAGATTTTCAACAAATAATTGACGGCTACCTTTCCTTCCCATTTAGAACACACCCAAAATTAATTTGAGATCGAGCAAAGTAATGTCTAATCAAATCCCTAAATGCTTCCTTTAATTTAAAGACGATCGAACTCCTAATTTTTCATTATAAAAAGTAGAATTTTAAACTTGATTAAAACAAATTATCAAATACTTAAAAGACGGGGTTTCAAGTTGAGTGAGAAACTCTAGACTAAAATGCGTAAACAAAATACAAGTTAAGAAGATGAAGATTCAGAGGGAAGCTAAAAAGTAGAACATAGCTAATAGTTATACTTACATGGGAATACAAAGAAAATAGGATAGGAGTCTCATATAGATTCAATTTTAAAAAATAGAACTTTTGATCTATTTTTGACATGAATATTAAATAAATTTTCAAATTTTGACAGTTAGAAATGAATACTAATATCTTCTTATAAATTGGAACTTAAAGATTGCTTTATGGTTGGATATACGTCGTACAATTTTATTGAAATAAGTTTGTTAGTTTTTAGTTGAATATACATCCAATTTTGTTCTGTTAAGTTAAATATATATTTAACTAAATATATTCCAAAATAAGTTTGTTGAATTTTAGTTGGACACGCATCCAACTCTACGTATGTTTAATTTGATCTGTTGAATAATTGTCTAACTTGGCTTCGGCGAGTAAGGTCACAGGCTTGTCAAAATTCGGTCAGTTGAACAGACATTTAATTTTGGACAGTCTAGTTAGATATTTGTCCAACTCGGTTCTAGCGAATAAACTCACGCGGCCTATCAAAATTCGATCAGTTAGTTAGATAACTGTTCAATTCTAAGTAGTCTAGTTAAATATGTGTCTAATTAAAATTTATTACAATTGATCAATAAAATTGAAGGCATTTTTGTCACAATATATAAAAAAATTAAGTAAAAAAAATCATATATAATTTTTAATAAATATGAGATCATAGCATATAACCCAAAAATTTATAAAAATTATAATTTATTTATTATATTAACATTTTAAAATTAAAAAACTAATATTTCTTATAAACCTCTTATTCAACAAACTTGATGAAAATTAAACATCCTAACCCAAAGTGAAAATTTAACTCTAGTTAAGCAACCTGGTTCGATCACATTGAAGGGGTTACCTCACAACTCATAAGATCAAAACGGACCATCCCAAAGCCCCAATCTAATCGATTTCAGATACCCTAATTTCATTCTCTTCTCCGACATCGACGCTACCGGTCGAGAATCCTCCGTTACTGCAATTTTCTAAGCTCCATTGGTGCCACTAACTAAGTCATTATCTCTGCAGTTGACTGTGCCGCTCTTGCCGTTAGCCGTTCTCCATCGGTTCCTTTCCCTCTTCTTCTGAAATACGTAAGATCTCAGACTCAGATTGTGATTTCCAAATTTGCGATATTAGCTAGTCCTTTGAAATCATTTCTTTGTTCGGTGTCATAATTCTTGCAAATCAGAAAAACCTCTCTCAGTTTCATTTAGATTAGGGTTACATTTGAGTTATCGGGTTGTCGTTTTCGAATTTCTGGTTGTTTCGTTTTACTCTGAGCAATATGTAATCTATGTAACTGGGTTCTGTGGTTTCATGAATTGTTTAATTTAGTGATTCCGGTTTTATTATTTATGCTTAGATTCCAGCCTAGTATGAGTGTATGATACGGTGACAATAGCTAGTTTAGTGATCTAATATGATACTTTTTTGCATCAGGATGGCGTCTTCAACTTAATTGAAATGCATATCCAGGAAATGTTTGTTTATCGCAATTTACCTAATTAATTTTAGACACGGGCACTTATCAATCATGTGCTTTAGAATAATGAAGATGCGAAAATATCTGGCTATTAAATAATTAACAGGATCTGAGGTTTTTTTGTTTTGTTTTGTTGGAGTTCAGATTTTTGAATGAAGATGCCATTGCCATAGAGCATGAGAGCTCTAGGTAGTAGATTCTGATATACTGGGTTGGCTGTAGCTAAAAACTCCAAGGGTAACTATGGAGTGTAATAAAGATGAAGCAGTCAGAGCTAAGGAAATTGCTGAAAGGAAATTTATGGAAAAGAACTATACTGCTGCTAAGAAGTTTGCATTGAAGGCTCAAAATCTACATCCTGAGCTTGAGGGTCTCATCCAAATGTTGACTACAATTGACGTGTTCATCTCTGCTGAGAATAAGATCGGCGGGGAAGCGGATTGGTATGGCATACTTAGTGTGAACCCCTTGGATGATGATGACACTATCAGAAAACAGTATAGAAAATTAGTTCTGATCCTTCATCCTGACAAAAACAAGTCTCTTGGTGCAGAGGGTGCATTCAAATTGGTCTTAGAGGCCTGGAGTTTGTTATCAGACAAAGCCAAAAGATTGGCGTATAACCAGAAGAGGAATTTGAAGGAATTTCATCAAAAAGGAGGACCTACAGCTCCTTCTGGTGCAAATGGATATCAGAATTTTACTAGCAGTGCTACATCAAATTCTAGGGCTCAAAACAACCCTTGGACTGGTTCCACCTCAGTTCCTCCAGTTAAGAAATCTGATACGTTTTGGACTATTTGCAATAGGTGCAAGACCCACTACGAGTACCTGCGGACGTATCTAAATAACACTCTTCTGTGCCCTCATTGTCATCAGGCCTTTATTGCCTTAGAAAAGGGTCCACCTCCAAATGCTCTCAAATCATCTAACCTTTCTTCTCGCCAACAAAGCCAGAAACCCAAACATCACACTGCTTGTAGTAACCTATCTGGCTCTGAAAGAAATTATTCTGGTGCCCAAGGTTATGGTTATAAAACAAACTCCCATGGGGTTTCTTTCTCCAAGACGAGTGTTACTGGAACCACATTTGGACCACAATGTGGTTCCTCTCAGTTTTCAAAAACGACTCAGCAAGCTAGTGAGAAGGTGAAAAGGGAGCGTGAGGAAGGACAGTCCACTGCTGAATTGGACAGGAGTCAACTTTTGAGGGGGACAGGTAATGCCTCTCTTACAGAAGAAATGCCTTGGAAAAAGACAAAACTGGAAGATAACTGTTTGAATGGTCATAGAGGCTTCATAGATAATCAAACCCTGGGAAATGGAGGACCTGTTATGGGGAGTATATCTGACTCAAGAAAAGGAAATTCTGGAATTGATGTCTTCCGTTTCACTGGTATGCACAATAAGCCTGACAGTATTAGAGAGTTGTCATATACTGAAATGAAAAATATGCTGATGGACAAAGCAAGGACTGAAATTTGCAGGATGCTTAAGCAGTGGAGCTCAATGACTATAGGAAACACGAAAAACAAACAAAAAAATGAGGAGAAAGACAAAATAAAGAAGCAGAAGAGCACTGCAAAAGGTGACATAAACGATATAAGATACAATGAGTCTGATGTTAGCGATGGGAAGTCTGTAGCTGGTAATTATGTCAACATGGATAAAGAGGTCAATTTACCCTTGGCCATCACAGTTCCAGATCCTGATTTTCATAATTTTGATTCGGACAGAACTGAGAGCTGCTTTGGAGATGACCAAGTTTGGGCTACATATGATGATGACGATGGGATGCCTCGTTATTATGCTCGAATTCAGAAGGTGATCTCATTGACACCGTTCAAGGTGCGAATCAGTTGGCTTAACTCAAAAAGCAACAGTGAATTGGGTCCTTTAGACTGGATAGGTTCTGGTTTTACCAAGACTTGTGGGGATTTCAGAACTGGCAGACAGGAAACTGCTACAACATTGAACGCTTTCTCGCACAAGGTAAGATGGATAAAAGGGCCTCGTGGGGTGATTCAGATATATCCGAGAAAGGGGGAAGTTTGGGCACTTTATAAAAATTGGTCCCCGAAATGGAACCAACATACTCCAAATGAAGTGATACACAAATATGAGATGGTAGAAGTGCTGGGTGATTTTGAGGTAGAGCAAGGTATTTGTATTGCTCCTCTAATTAAGGTTGCTGGTTTCAGGACAGTGTTCCGTCTGCAGATGCATCCCAAAGAAGTAAGAAAAATTATCAAAGAAGAAATATTCCGGTTCTCACATCAGGTTCCTTACTACCAGCTAACAGGTGAAGAAGCTCATAATGCACCAAAAGGTTGTTGGGAGTTAGATCCAGCAGCTATGCCTTTAGAACTCCTCCAAGTGACAATTGAAGCTAATGATGAAAATGGCAGCAAAGCGGAGGAAAATGTGCATCCGAGTGTATCAAGATGCGAAGTAAATGCTATGTTGGAGGCTAAAGAAGCAGAGATTATGGCGAACTGCCCACAAAGCAAGAGTGTAGATGATGATGCCTAACAAAAAAGGAAGGTAACGTGGTTATTTGTGCTGAGAAATAGGATGCAGAGATCCCTGAAGAAGATAAACACACTCATTTGAATTATTAGTATGCTGGACCTGACCGAAATGTACACAAACTTTTTTTTTCCCCCTTTCTTTTGGAAGTGGTCATGTATTGACTCAGTTTTTGGGTCTGGGGGTTATTTTGTAATTTGATGTTAAAGGAAAAAAGAAGAAAGAAAGATTCTTGCATGGTCATACTGAATGTAATTTTGAGGATGAATTTATAACCTTGTTTTATATAATGTTTTTAGTATTTGCAATTGAGCTCGATATTTCCTTGCGGTGGATTCTCATTCGAAAGTGATACTGATATTAATGTGTACTTTCTGTTTGTTGCAGAATTGGCCAATGAGTCAAGAGAAAAGGATGCAGCAATTTAACAACGACTTGGTCAATAAGGCATTAATTGTGACACTGACATGAAAAATGCTACACTGACCTGTGATCATTTTTATTGATTAACTGTTGAAGTTAAATGTCAGAAAGAATTCTATTTGTATTCTTTTTACAGTAAAAAACTTCCCTAATGGGAGAGTGGTTACCGTATTTCATTTCGGTACCGTCATGACTTAGTATTAAATATTATTGTTAAATTTTTTAAATAATTATTATGTATATTTTTTATCATTTTAATTTTATAACTTCGTATAACTAGTTTAATTATAGTAATTATTAAATTATTTCACCTCAGTAATCTATTGGTAATTATAGGGATGGTATAGGTTCAGTACGTTAGTTTTTAATTCAATTTATAAATTAATTTTATTTTGACAGTTTAAAAAAATTTAAAATTTTATCCGATCTATAGCTCTTAAAAATCAACCTTTAAGTTAACCTATAATATTAGTTTGAAAGAGATTGGCTCGACAGTTTTAGATCTACAATTTTATTTGAACATTACTACAATAATCAAAGATACAATAAACAATACAAGAGTATTTACCCCTACAAATACTTTTTTTATCATCCTACAAACATTTTGTACAAAAAAAAATTAAGGTCTTTATCCCTACTTAAATTAAACTCTCCACTTTTCAAGGATATCACATTTTCATAAATTAAAATTTTCTTACTATCATACGACGATGACTGGTACAGTAGACTGTTGGACGCTAAGTCGAGATTCTTGATTGGAGATGAAGCTTAATGGCGAGACTGGCGTTTTATAATAGAAACGATAACGACTGGTAGATTGCTGGAGTTGATTGTTAGAGGCAATAATGACTGATGAAGGACGAGACTAAAGGCATAAAATGCGAAGAGTAAAATGAACATACAAAGTTTTAGGCCATTAAGTTTAAACGTTTAGTTTATGAATGAGAACTTGTTAAAATACCCTTATATGCATATATTGTAAATTTATAATTGTATAATATTAATTAATATTAAATTTTATTTATTTTTATAACATATATTATATATTTATATAATATAATTAAAAATAATTTTTTAAAATATTGGATGGAGGATATTGGCCATATAAGAAATTATTCTCATTAGTTTGGGAGATATAATATTTTTTACTAATTTTATTAGATTCTAAGAATTGTGGGCGGTTGTGTTTTTTTTAAATAATAAAAAAAATACATAAATATTGTGCTTAATTAATACCTTATTGGCCTGAAATATACATTAGTAATAAGCAATGATCCAAGATAAATGATTAATTTCTCAGGCCATGTAAGCTTTTATAACATGTCCTACATCAAAACAATAAATATTTGTAATCATCATTATCATGTTGTATATTTTGGTAATTTAAGAAAAGTTACTGTGAATTTATTCTTTACCAATGAATGCAAAATGTAAACAGTTGTGCTCATGAAATCTTTTTGCTATGCACATCCCACCAATTACCATTCACATAAGAGGATATGAAGATCAACAAATCTGAATGCTTGTTACCTTTTTATTGTTTTTATCTTTTTTTAGTGTAGTGATTGCCACTGTGTATTTGTGATTAGCAGGCCATAAAGTAACCACAAATTTTATTTAAAAAAAATACTTTTCTATCATACATAAATCAACCTACATATTATAGTTAATATAAATAATTTAACAATTATTTCACATCTTACGCATTTAATTCAATACTTGTTCGTCATTTCAAGATTGATCCCTCATTTTTGCAGTAACGGATCACCATAAGTCACCGTTTGCTTCGTACTAATATTAAATTTTCCAGAACAAAAGAATAGAATCCACATGTAGCTATTAGTCTTTTTGGAATTACCTTATACATGAAAAGAAATCTTAATAACACAATATTTTCTATTGAATTGTATTATATTTTTAACTTTTAAAATAATTTTAACACTTAATACAAACTAAAAATTTAAAAGGGAAAGTAAGCACAAAAATTTTAACATTTTTGTAAAGCTAGCATTTATAAGTGTCTCACTTTTAAAAAAAAATATTATTTCTATAAGAACATGAGTTGGTGCATAACATAACATGTTATATTTATAATGTTATATGACGTATTAATTATGAATTAAATATAAAATTAGAATGTAAGATTGTGAAGTGATGTGTGATTGCTTACTAATAAAAGATCTATTAGATTGTATCATGTGAATTAATGCATGCATTAGAATTTGCTACCTTAATAGTATCATAATTTCATTTTTAGTACCTTTTTATCCTTATTATTAATTGATACCTTAATAATATTCACAATTAAAAAAAGATACCAATTTGGTGTAATTTTTAGATGTGATTATCACATGCAATTTTAATTAAAGATATTTTTTACATTTTTATCTATTTTCTCTCTTATAACAAAAACAATATTTTTTAGTCATTTTTAGTATTTTTAACCATTTTTTCGTCTACTTTCTTCTCTATAATAAAAACTATTTTTCAATCATTTTTGACATTTTTAGCCAGTTTTTTTGTCTCTTCCATCTCTTACAACAAAAATTGTATTTTTAGCCCTTTTTTTCATTTCTACATTTTTATCTGATTCTTCTTTATAAATTATACATTATCATAGTTAGTCAATACCTACTTAATGCATTATTGTTTAATATTAAAAACAATGAGTGATATCATACTTTTATTTTTGTTTAGCACATTACATATTTTTCACTTGGAAAGCAGACTTAGAGTTTTATTAATATTTTTGCGGTCAAAAATTGTATTTTATAATCAAAATCTTTCATATAAAAATACATCAAATATGTATTGGCTAACTAAGATAATACATTATTTATGAAGTATAAATCAGTTAAAAATATAAGGAAGGAAAGAGATAAAAAAAATTAGCTAAAAATGTTAAAAATAGTTGAAAAATACTCTTTCTGTTATAATGAGAGGAAATGAACAAAAATGCTAAAAATATCATTCATTAAAAATATATTCATTGATTACATGTAAAAATTGTATTAAATTAGTACATTTTATTTTTACCAATAAATAATAAAAGTAAGAAAGAATATCAAAAATAAAATTAAATAGCAAATCTAATACATCAATTTGTAACAAATAACATTTTTGATTCACGAATGCCCAGGAGTATTAAATATTTTAAATTCTTTTATTACTTGAAGATTATATATTTTAATTAGGGTTAATGTCTATATAAGTCTTAAAAAAATTTAAAATGTACAGTTTAATTTTATATTTTTTAAGGTATATTTTTAAGATCCTGTAATTATTCAAAAAATACTATTTAGTCATTTATTTTTTAAATTATACCTTATGATTTTATAATTTATCAAAAGTTTCAACCAAGTTTAATAGTTTTTTTGTCAAACGTAAACTCAAAATTTTGAAAAATAAAATAAAAAAGTATAAAAAAAAATTCAAAATTTTAATTCTTTAATCTTCTCCATTTTTTTTAATCATTTTCAAATTAATTTTTTATTTACTTATATTATTTTAAATATTAAATTTTTAATAGTCATTTAGAAAAAATAGTATTTTTTATATTTTATTTTTAAAAATTTTAAATTTATTCTTTAAAAAAATGACTATTTAGATTTGATTGAAATTTTTGAAAAATTATATGACCATATTAAAGATAGAGGATTAAAGTTTACATTTTAAAGAATTACAAAATCTTAAAAATATATCTTAAAAAATAGATAACTAAAATATATTTTTTGAATAATTACAAAATTTATAAAAACTTTAATATTTTAATTATTTAGTTCCATCATCTCTTAAGAGTAAAATAAAATTGTGATATTGATTAAAAATGATAAAAATATAGTCTTTATAAATAACATAAATTTTACAGTTTATGAGATTAGTTTTTTAAGATTCGGGGAATTTAGGGTGCTCAAAGCAAGGCACAAAAACAAAAACAAAAGTCAAAAATAAAAAACAAAAGTCTATTTGTTTTCTGCCGTGTCTCGGGAAAATAAAAATAAGCAGATAAGCTAAAGGAATGCTAAAGATCCACTAATTGTTGGTGATTGTTTCCCAGTGATTGCAATGACATTTTAATAAGTTAAGATTTATTTCTATATATATATATATATATATATATATATATATATATATATATTTTTGGATTTAATCCTGATAATGAAAAACTATCAAATGGATACATATGTTGTCTACCAAAGAGAAATAAATTATTACATATAACGGGGCATTAATAATTTTAATTCTTTATATTTATAAAAATGAAAAATTTATTAGAGATGAGAATTAAATTAACGACTAATATAAATAAAAATATACAACATGTTATATTAAAAATTAATCTCCTATCAAACATCTTTAATGTTAGTTATAAAGAATATATTCTAATTATTCCTTTTCTCATAAGAACATATTTAAAAATAGAAAATTACCATAACTAAGAGCATATTTTCTGTATATGCTAATAGAGGACGACATTTTTTTAAAATATGCTTCATGTATAGTATAAGTCAATTCAAAAATATTGATAGGTGATTAAATGTAACAAATAGCCTAATAAACACTAACTAGTGGAAAATATACCAGACATATATGCATGCATATATGTTCAATGCTTTTCACAATTTTGTGAAGTCAATAATTATACTTTCTATTTTTGTTGAAAAAGAACAAAACATAATAATACGGAGAGGAAATATATCAAACCTTAATGGTTGTCTATCATTTTTCTTAAACTTTCACCCCTCCTCTACCTTTTTTGGGATTTTATTTCAGAGAAATTAAAATTGATTTTAGAAGTAATAGTAATACTATTCTTTTTACATCAAATTCCATTACAATAGCCATTCTCATTACTTTTATATTTAGCGAACGAAATGTCACCTTAATATTTATATTTTACATAAACAATTACACTCACATGTGTATGCACATTCAAATACATCAAAGCACTTTAAAAAATATTTAACAATATTTATGAATAGTACTTTTAAAAATTTGAAAAGTAATATTTGTATTTTTGAGATAAATAAATAATACTTATTTTAAAAAAATTAATTTTAAATACATATTTTTATTTAAAAATAACTATCAAAATAATACTTAAAGTTATATCTAATATTTTTATCTCAAATAATTAAATACTTCTTTTAAAATTATTTATAATCAAACTATTTTATTAATTTTTTTTTGAACCACTTTTAAAATAATTTCTACCACTCACTTGATCAATTATGATCTTAAATGACGTGATATCTTGTATTATAATTAGAAAGGGGGAAACCATTTCCAGATACAATAAACCACAAGAATCCAATTGGTCTGTCGTTTATAAAACGCCAACCGAAGGGTTACTTGTCACAGAGATACATCGCAGTCGCAGATACGGCCAAAATGATGGCACTCTTGTAATTCCATCCCAAAACAAAGGTATTCTTCTTCCTCGTGTATTTTAATCAAGTTTATTCATAATAAATAATTTATTAATTTTATAAAATAATAATATTGTTAAAATTATTTTGTTGAAATTTGAATTTTTTATTTTATTTTATAAGTGGTTAAATTAAAATATTATTATTATAGATAAAATTATTATTAATAAATATTTAAGTGTATAATATAATATTATTGAGATATAAAATTTTATTTTTAATATGTTTATTGTGCATATATTTTTCATAGTAATTAATTATTATTATTTTTTTTTTTTTATGTTTAAAGATATGGTATATATAAAAATATATTCTTAAGAGGGTATAAATAAAATTAATGTTAATAAATTATTTATAATCTTAACCATTTGAATTGTTTCGACATCCCTTGTATTTAGGTGAATTGGGATGATAGAAATTAGAAAGGGTTGAATTGAGTTAGTTCTTCTATGGCGGTGAGTGTCAAACATACCTCTCTATCCCCCACCGCGCCTATAACTCTCTCTCTAAACTCCGGCTATCGGATCTCCTTTTTCAGGCGAACTATTTTGACACATATATTTCGATACTAGAAAAGACTCGTTCTTTCATTTTAGTTTATATTTCAATTTCAATTTCAATTTCTGTGTTGCTTGTGTTTCTTCGTCTTTGTTACTGCAGTGGCTAATACATAAAAGGTGGAAGCTAAAGCTTGCTAGGTGGGGATTTTATTTTGGTGATTTAAATTAAGAAGTAAAAGTAAGTGAAGAAAGGAAAGGAAAGGAAGTGAAAATGAATGGGAATGGGTTCGTGGTTGCGAATGGAGATATTGATGGGATTGAGATTGAGTACATTCAGAATCACCATAGGCACACCCCAGCTGAAAATCAGTGCAGCTCTGTCCTCATTAAGCACATCAAAGCCCCTGTTCATCTTGTAAATCTCTTTCTCTTTCTTCGTTAACACAAACGCATATCCATTATCTATCTGCTTGTTTAATTGTTTCTTTTTAAGCTACGGTTCTGGGATTGTATTTAGTTTTTTTGTATCCATTTTCTCTTTGATTGAGTATGTCTTTATTTTCTGCTTTATTCTTTGTTTGTGATTGCAATTTGTTTTATTGTTGACTTCATTAATTAGTTTGGTATTTGACTGAAAATTTTGGAGAGAAGTCAATCTCGATCCAAATTTATTTATTGGGTCGTCAATTTTTGACTCGTTATTTGTGTCATGATAAATCTTTGGAAGTCAAATATGCTTCTCTCTTCTTGAGTGTCTTTGGTTGCTTAGAGAATTACGAAGAAGCCTCAGCACGGTGACAATTTCAAATGGTCTTCCTGCTCAACTTCTTCACGCTTTCTCGAAAAATTTTACAAACCCATCGGAAAGAGTTAATTACCTCGTCAATCCTTCTCAACGTGTTTGTTGTTATTAGAACTTGAAGTAGAAAATGAGAATATGTGCTACGATTAACATTTCACTTCCGGTCAGTATCCTAACATTTAGCTAACTTATTGTTCTTAATTGTTATGACTTTTGAATGTAATTGAGCCTGTAGGTTCTTAAGTTGATTTTGAGGTATCCTTTGTTCTGCTGTACGAATATTTTGGATCATATCATTTGCCAATAGAAAAAGCATCTGAGGAACATATGCAAAATTTTGAATCTCTAGATTCTTAGTACCAATGTTGAATGTGGTAGTCGATAAACTCTGGGTTAGCTACACTAGTCCCAATTAGATCGAGTTCTGCATTGAAAAAAAAAATCTGTCACTGAATCCAAGTAATTGTAGCATTGAGGTACATTTGACATATACGTAGTGAGGAAATAGTATGTGCTAGAAAGGACAATTATGGGGAGATTCATTTTATGGAAACAAAACTTAAGTAGAGCTTGCTTGCTGACTTGAGTGTGAATTAATGCTTTGTGGTTTGTTTATTTGTACTTCATGTGATTATTACTTCTCTTATTAGGTTTGGTCTTTGGTGAGGCGATTTGATCAACCTCAGAAGTACAAGCCATTTATCAGCAGGTGTGTTATGCAGGGGAATGTTGGTATTGGTAGTCTCAGAGAAATTGATGTTAAGTCTGGGCTTCCTGCCACTACAAGTACTGAAAGATTGGAAGTCCTTAATGATGAAGAGCATATACTGAGTATCAGGATAATTGGTGGTGATCACAGACTCAGGGTATGAATCCTTCTCTGAATGATTTTGTCCCTTCCTCTCCTTTCTCATTTGAGGTTCGTTTGTCCATGCATGCATTTTTTTAGGGTTAAAGCTTTTACAAGTCCTGTAATTATTCAAAAGATACACTTTAATCTTATATTTTTAAATGTATACGCTTGGGTCTTATAATTCTTCAAAATGTACATTTTAGTTCTCTATCTTTTATGATCAGGGTCGTATAATTCTTTAAAAGTTTCAATCAAGACCAAACATTCTATTTTTTTCAAGGATAAATTCGAAATTTTGAAAAATAAAATACAAAAAATAATATTTTTTAAATGAATATTAAAAATTTGATTTTTAAAATAATATAAGTAAATAAAAAAATTTTAATTTGAAATGGATTAAAAAAATGGAGAAGATTAAATAATTAAAATTTTGATTTTTTTTTTACTTATTTTATTTTATTTTTTCAAAATTTTGAATGTATCATTGAAAAAAAGAATTATTTGGACTTTGGTAGAACTTTTGATAAATTATAGGACCGTAGGAGTATAACTTAAAAGATAGAAGACTAAAGTTTACATTTTGAAGAATTACAGTACTTACCAGGATTAAAATGTACATTTTGAAGAATTACAGGACATATACAGGACTAAAATGTATATTTTGAAGAATTACAGGACTTCTATAAATCTTAACCCATTTTTTTTAGATCTCTCGAAAAGGTTGAGCTTGTTTAAGTTCACTTGGAATAATGCAGTTTTCACACTATAATGTTCAATCATATTTGAATAATTGAATTTTATTAAATTTAGAGAGATCTTTTGGCATATGTTTTGCACCATATTCAATATGTTTCTTAGTGAATAAACTGTTGAACCTGGATTTTTGTTCTTTCTACTTTTTGTATATTAATAGTATTTAGTTTTTTTACCGAATTATATCTGGAAATTGGTATTCTGTCTTGGAAAACTGTCTTTGTTCATAATTTCATCAACAAAACACGCCAAAATTCTATACCATAAAAAAAAAAAAACACCAACATTGATCACTTGGAAGTTGACTCCTCGCTTGATAGCATTGATATTGCTGAACTAGACAATCTTAATCTTATCCTCATATTTTAGAATTTTTCTCACATTATTTAGAATACTTGAGGGAATATAATTATTTTATTAGCTATATAAAGAAACAGTTTTATCAGCCAACTAAATTTGTTGGTATGTCTCATCACAGGGGCGGAGTTAGAAAAGTTTATTTAGGGGGGCTGTAAATTAACTTTTTTATACAAAAATAAAAATTTAGTAAGAGTTACAGTAGACTATCTTCAATTTAATACTGAATTTTTATTCATGTCATATTATAATAGAGACATACAGCTAGTACTAAAAAATATAGAGTTAACACACTATAATTAACTTATAATGAAAATTAAACAAAAATATAATAAGTTAATAAGTATTAGTATCATTTAGAAATAAAATAAATTTATTAACTAAAAAATCTAAGCAAATTAAAAGCTCAACTAAACACATCAAAATTTATAGTTTTTAAAACTAAAACTAAAATAAGCATATGAAAATGTAAAAAGTAAAATATAGTTTATAATTTTAAGCTTGAGACTATATTTAAAAAATATATATTTATAAATAATATAAGAATGATTAATAATAATGAAAATAAAAAAATTTATATAAAAAAAATTCAAAAAAATTCTAAAAGATTATTAAAATAAAATGTCAAATAATATATTATTAAATAAAGTTAAAATTTGAGTTAAAATAAAATATGATAAATATAAACTTAAAAACTTTAATATGAAGCTTATCATATACTTATTTTTTTAATTTTATTTTTATAATGTTGAATCTAAATTTAAATATTTAATTTTTTTTATTATCACATTTAAAAAGAATTTTTACGAAGTATACGATTATTATTTTATTTATGTTACTAGTAGTTACCAAATATATGAAAAAAAAAAAAAGTATATACTTAACTACTTTATTTATAATTCATGTCATTTTTATCTACGTATTTGTTAAATATTGTTAATATATACCAAAATATGTATAGAAAAATTAGACATAATATATTACTACAAATAAAATATTTATTTAATACTAAAAATATACATGTAATTAATATTTTGTAAAAAAATTGACTGGGACTGACATAGCTCGGCCCTGTGTCTCAATGATTGATACTGACCTCAACTTGATGAATGACAGTTCTGGATATTTGGTTTCTGTACTCTGGTTCAGAGTCCTGCTCAACGTAATGCCTATATTACCCAAACTAGGGTTGAATTGAATATGAATCAATACGTTCGTAAGCCTTTGTGTTACCTGTGGACCTCTAGAAAAGTACCATTAAGATTGCAATAAGATTATTCTAATTGGAGGTAGTTTTCGGCTCATCAAAGGAGTTGTTCCAACTCCATGATTTTTCATGGATTGTTGGGTCAGTTGGCCTTGAGCTTATATTCTGACTTGTATTACTTTCTTTCTATCTCTTGGTTCTACTAATTGCAACCTGGCTTGACATTATTGGTCCTTCAATCCTATATTTCTTGACTTCCACATTTTTGTTTCTATATTTCCAGAACTACTCATCAATCATGTCCCTCCATCCAAAGATCATTGATGGAAGACCAGGGACTTTGGCCATTGAGTCATTCGTGGTTGATGTGCCTGAAGGGAATACCAAGGACGACACCTGTTACTTTGTTGAAGCTTTGATCAAGTGCAATCTCAAATCACTTGCAGATGTCTCAGAGCGGCGTGCAGTACAGGATTGCACTGAGCTCATTGATCGCATATGAATACCGAAAAAAATAAGTTGATGTGGAGGTCGGAGCTGTCATGGATGAAGATTCTGACGCCTTTTCATGAGATCTTTGGAGCTAACAGACAGTAGTTCACAGCTTCCATTTGTGTTTGTACCTTTTTTTTTTTTGTTTGTCTTGTTCTGTGTTCGTTTTGGTGGTAGCTCAACAATCATAGTTCTCATTTGAAACATTTTTTTCATCGGTTCATAGGATTGAGTGATCGAAAGGGGGGGTAAAGAATTAGGTTCCAAGTTGTTTTTATGGTTGTATATATTACTGTCTGAAAGAGACGGTGCTGTATTTTTAGTTTTCATGTTGTAGTGTCCAGTCTCTAGTTTTGGTTACGTGAAGTGTGAAAAAGACTGGCGGGTCTCAAGTAGATATTATGTATTTGGTCATTTTATGTTAACTTTTGAATTTTCATCTTTCAACTTTTTCTCAAAAGATAGTTTAGGAAGCGAAGGATATGAATCTTGAAAAGGTCAAATAATAAGAACAAATCTAAAGTCGTTTTTAGAGGTTACTATGAGTCCTACGTGGCTATGGTCTTGGGGTTTATATTGATGCTGATTCGTGTGTGTGGATAAATGCTTTGCTATCAATCATTTTGATATAGAGGAGTAACTTTGTCATTGTATGCAGTACTAAGGTATCCCTATACTCGGTATTTTTTTGTGAGTTGTTTACGTGTTTAACGTATTTTTTAGTAAAAATAGAGAATTAGATAATCACATGTGAATACAATTGTATGCAAATTTTTTTTTTAACTCAAAAGAGGGAACAAAATAGAATTAGGTACCTTAGTAGTATCACTATTTAAAAAGGGAAAACCCTTCATTAAATGAAGTAAATGCTTAAAATTAGATCATTTATGTATTTTTTATTAAATAAGAAACTTGTAAAATATCATTTTTAAAATATGGGTGCACGTTGTAATTTTTTTTTTTGATAAATTTTTTGGATTTTGATGTTCCTCATTTTGTCGTTTTCTTTGAGTTTGTGCATGTGCTTGTAGAAATTCGTTTTTCCCAAATTGTTACATACATTAAAGATAGCAAAATTTTAGTTGTCTGCTTGAAACAACTTTTTTAAGTGAAGTGCTTTAAGAAACTTGATAAACAATATTTGTAAAAGCTTTACTTTTTTGAGAAAATTTGTCTTAAATGAGTCGATTTTTAAATAATTATAAAAGTGTAGTTTAACTACTAATAATTTAACGTCAAATACAACTAAATTCCTAGTTTAAAATCACTTTTGATTAAATGCAACTCTTAATTTTATTAGCTTTCTATAAAATCGTAATAGGCACCTAAACATTTACCGACCAATTAAGTAATAATTTTGCTTAAGAAAACCTAAGTAGTAACACTTAACTTGATAGATATAACATTGTTCTATTCATATACATGATATTTATTTTAGTTTGATAATTTATGATTTTTTTTCGTTGGGAGTCATTTATCAAACATTTTGACGTACTAGTTGTAACAAAATTTGGACAGTATATGATATGTAACAGGTTTACGGCCTTTTTAATAGATACTTTCTTGTTTGGGATCGTGAAATGAATTATCTTTTCAAGAGTCTTTTAGCATTCAAAATTGAATGATATTATTTTAGAAAGAAAGATTGGCAAAAAAGGTTGGATGATGAAGAGCTCTTATTGTTCCTTGGTGACAAATTTAAAAATCAAGAAACAATAAGATTTCAATCAATTGTTTGAGCTTCATTTTGCATTGTTATGAAATTGTGTTTTTTTTTTCTATTTGGTTAAACGTTGTTGTTGTTGTTGTTCCTGCTTTCTTTTTTTAAGTTGTATTTGTGCTCTACTTTAAAGCTTGTATTGTTTTCATCTAATTTTCTAATTAAGTATATTTTGATAAAAATAATTTAAAAAAACTTTTACAGAGCTTGGTTTTGTATTCGTCGAGTAGATGAAATTGACAAACAAGAGAAAGCCACTAGTGCTTTTCGTGGGAAAAGAAGAAGAAGAAGAAGAAAAAGAAGCCACTAGTACTATTTGGAGGGAGAATAATAATGTCCACACAAGTGAAGAAGATCATTTCTCTGTACAAGTAAAAAAACAAAAGATTCTGCTCTCCAAATCTTTGTCCACATCTAACGCCATCTAAAAATTGTGTTTATACTTCTCACTAAAATCAGAACGTTAAATGGTAATTTAGCGTTCTAGTTTAAGTGATTTTTATGAGAATTAATATGAACTAACATTTCAACAAATTTATAGTAAATTATTAATTTTTAAGAAAACAAATTTATGTACTTTTAACAATTTTCTTTTGCCAATATTTGACTTTGAAATTCATTAATTTTATACTTTTATCATAATTAAATTGTGGTTGCCGTAGTTAATAGTATCATAAGAAGAAAAATGATATTTAATTTCATACAAAATAATTGCTCTTGGTAACAAGTGAACCTGTAAACCTTGCTGTACACTTGTACTAAGTATTTAAATAGGTTTACTCTTATAATTAGTTATCCATTGTTGCAGGAGTTAAATGGCTCTGCTTTCATAGAATTGTAAAAGTATTCGCGTCTCTTCTGTCATTGAAGGCCCGCCCAAAAGTCATGTCAACTAGGCCGCTTAGTGCCCAGTGCACTGATTTCATGCTTTTTTTCTTTTACAAAAATTATTTTTAAATATAATAATAAAAATATAATTTATTTTTTTACTTTTTTTTCATTTCTAACAATCCAGTGACGGACGTAGAGGGTGGCTGTACCGGGCTTCAGCCCGGACAGTTTTTTTAAATTTTTTTTAATTAATATTAATAATATAAATATAATTTAATATATTATATAAATTAAAATTTTAATCATAAATTATTACTTTTTATTACTTTGCTGCCACTCTTTTTATTACTCTCTTGTCTGCTCTTTGTTAATTGTTGCTTTATTTTTTGGCTCTACAATTATGCGCATCTGATATATTCTTTTTCTTTTTCTTTTTAAAGCAAAATTATTATAGTCATGTATTTTTCTTTAAAAATACTAAATACTTAAAATATTTATATTTTAATTTATACTCATTAATAATTATGTATTATATATTCCTAAAAATTATAGCTTTTAAACTTTTGATTGATAAATATTGTATAATTATTAATTTAAGTACTTATTTAAGTATAAATTTATATGTATTTAACACTCATTTTTTTATAACAATTCACTATTATTTCATTAAATATGTTATTTTTTCATTCTTTAAATTATTAAATAGAGTTCTTTATTTTAAATTATATATTATTCCATTGTTATCTTATAACATGGAATTTATTTTAAATTTCTATACTTATCAATTACTATTAATAGGTGAAAAATGATTAGGCATATAACTTATTTATTGATTATTTAATTCTTTAGTTATTTTAATTTTTTGTTTGTTTGTTGTTAGGTATTTGTAATTTTTAATTTATATACTTTAATTTGCATTAAATATTTTTATCGTAGATTATAATAGATAAACCTCACTAAAGTTCTAAATCATTTAAAACTTTGCATTCATTTTTTGAGAAAATAAATGATAAATAAATAATTAAAAATACTTCTAAGTTTAATACATATCAGCCCTCCTAGAAAAATATTTTTGGATACGTCCCTGTAACAATCATAACAGGACACTCACCTGACTATTACATGAACAAAGCACAATTAAATTATAATTTATTACTAATGACTTTGTAAATTTTTATAAATAATATATTTAAAAAAAATTTAAATTTAAATTTTTATTTTGTCAATTAACGCTCAAACAAAAACATTGTACGAAATAAACTAATAAAAATTAGACACAAATATAATCTACCACAATTGTCAAGTTTAATATAATGTATTTGGATAAACAAATGATCATTTTTAAGTAACATGCATAGTAAGAAGTGAAGCTTAATAAATAACAAATTTGGCCTCTCCTGCATAAAATGTATATAGTCTCACATTACATCTTTAATAAATATTTTTATTTTCTTTTATATATTTTAAGAACTTAAGTTTAATAAATCCTAAAAAAATGTACTTAAATGTTCAAAAGATTTATATATAATCGAATAATTCTATATCTCCACCTTGATCAAGTATTCTAGCAATGAGAAAGGAAAAAAAAAAAAACATCATTAGTGTGTACATTCATAAATATATTTGATCTATATATTGTAGATATGCAAGCAACTAATGCAACAATTTATTATTTATTAAAAAAGAAGAAGAAGCAATTGAGTGCGAGCAAAATTTTAATTATTTAGAAGCCCCACTGGCCACTATGCATGTGTCATGCTAAACTCAGGAATTTTAATTAAAGGTGACAATTATATTGTATTAATTATATTTATATCATATTATTTATAGTAAATTTTTATGTTAGTTAACACATAAAAAAATTTATTTAATTTTTTTCATATTTTTTATTTATAATAATAAGAAATAACAAAATTTTTAAAAACATAAAAAAATTTTGATCAATTCTTACTAAAAAATTTATTCATATCGTATCGTATTTAAATCGTATAAAAAATTATCACCCCTATTTATAGTAATACTGATCGAAGTGAAGTTCTATAATCTATATATGGGTGATATTTTAGAAAGAAAAATAATAATATTATAAGATTATATTTGGTACATTATATCGAATAAATTAAGTATAATTGTATTAAATTATATTATAATTAACCTATACAATATTTGATAAAAAGTTATATAATATAGTATGATTAAATTGTTTATATATATTTTACTAAAATAATTTATATTTAAAATAATTTTTTATTTTAAAATTAATTTAAATTAATATTTAATTTATTTTTATATTTTTATTACATTTTTAAAAATAAAAAAATATTATTTTTAATTTAAGATAAAAGAAAAAATTAAAACTTATGATTTTATAATTGAAAATTCAGATTGATTAAGTTGGTTGTTCAACATAGTTTAGACCTATAATTCTTAACAATATAAAATTTTTATATAATAGTATTATTTTTATATTATATGATATAATTTAATTTTATAATTAAATATATAATTATATATAAATTATATAATTAAAATATTTAATATAATATAAAAAATATGCCATAAATGTATGATATCAAATTTAGGTTGAGGCATCGCACTGTCCTGTGTTTTTTTGTTATTTGTAGAAAGAATATCTGCGATGTGACGGTCAATGTTTATATATATATATATATAGGAATAGCGTTATGTACTAATAAATAGTTAGAGTACGTATTTAATAATATGTTATTTATTTTTAATTAAAAATATGTGATAAATAAATAATTGTTAGATATTTTATTAACAAAAATTTAATTGAATTATATCATATAAATTAATGTATGTATTAAATTATGATAAAAAAATATTATTGTTTTTTAAGCTCAAATTTCTTTGAATATGGATAAGATAGGTAAGTATTTTGGATAATGACATTTCAATTGTTTTTATTTTTATTTAAAACATATATTTTAATCTAAAAATTAATTATTTTTTATAAATAACTTTAAATTTATCATATATATTAGATATAAATTAAACGTTTAAATTTAAAAATAAACATAAATAAATAAATAAAATCTTAATTCAAATAATTTATGCAATGTAAAAGGTGATTATTGTATATAGTATAGCTCCATTCTAAATAATATGAAGTGGTGAAAGCTAAAAAACAGGGGTAACGTGAGCTTAGACCCATTGCCAACAATATCATATAAACACCAACGCTTTACAATATCTTACTGTTAGAGAAAGTATTGTGTCTCTAGTACTATTTTGTACTGTAGTGTGGAGTAATGAAACTATTTATTATTATTCTTAGGGTAGTGGACTGTCAATTAGGTTGATGTCGTTTAGTTATTAAATTGTAAAAGGTATTTTTTTTTTTAGTGCTTTTTAAGAACGAATTTAATTAAAAATAAATAATAATATCTTAATAATTTTTTTATTAAAATATTATTTTTTTGATATTATGTGATTAAAACATAAGTTATTGTTAGAGGTAACAAATTAAAAATTATATGGATTTATTTAAAAAAAATTATTAAATACATATATTTTTGCTATTCAAGAAAAAGAAAAATAAAAATCAATAAAATATTAAAATATAATAATAAAAATCAACAAATATTAAAATAAATATTTTATTAAAATAATTTCATCGTAATTCTCACTTTACTATTGTTAAAGAACTCAGCTTTAATGAGATTTTATAGATGAAAAAAAGTAATATTTTATTAAAAAAATTATTAAAATAATATTATTTGTTATTAATTGACCCATTTTTTTTAAATAATTACTAAAGAAACATATTTTATAATATAGTAGACTAAATATGCCTTAAATAAGTTGAAAATAATTTTTTTTATTAAAATAGCTTCAAAATATTAGTTTTGTTATATTAAAATAATAAAATTTACATGTGAAATTTGAGTTTAAAAGAATTGTGAAAGAGAGTATATGTTAAATACAATTTAATTTTAATATAAATTATAAAATATCATAAATAAAATTAAATATAGTTGACTCGGCCATCCTAGCTAGAGCTGTCAAACGGGTGGGTCGTGTTGTGTTCGGGTCGACCTGTTTACGATCCGACCCATGTAAGATTGACCCTGACCCAACCTATTTATTAAATAGGTCAGAAAGTACAACCCTAACCCAACCTGAGTTGACCCATTTAACCCGTATAAATATATTAAATAATATATATTATATTTTATAATATAAAAAATCAGAGATATTATATCGAGTATCAACATATATATATGTCACCTATTAACATTATAAATTCTAATTAGACTCCAAAAATTAAATCAATTTAAGCATTATTTTAACAAAAAATGTAAAAATATTAACTAATATAAAATAAAAATAATATCAATAATCATAAATATTGTGATACATCAAATCTAATATTTTAAAGTCTTAAATAATAACAAAAAAGTCTAACAAAAATATATATCATAAATTCTTTGTAAATAAAAACTTGTTTTAAGTTTAAAATAAATAATTAATAATAAAAACATACAAAATTAAACTAAATAATATATTATTATAAATTAATAAAAATAAGAAAATAAAATATGAAATGAATTTAAACATCATCTTAATAATATTTCAAAGTATAAACCTACAAAATAATTAAATAAGAAACAATTACGTACATACCTTAATAATTTTAGTTATTTACTTGTATTACTTATGTTGGTTACGGGTTACCCAATTAACCCATTCAACCCTGATTTTTTTAAATGGGTTAAACGGGTCGACCTGTTTACAACCCAACACATATAAGCTCAACCCAGACCTGACTATTTTGTGGGTGGGTTGTGTCGAGTTCGCAGATCGTATCAAATATTGCCGGCTCTAATCCTAGCCCCAAGTTGGCTTTCGCACCTGGCACTTATGCTAAAGAACATGAGTTAAAGCATTTGGTGGTATTACTGTACTAATTTGTCTCATTGTAAAATGAACGTTTTAGGAACTACTTTCGAACTTCTTTATCAAGTAAAATAAGAGCTTACTTCTAAATAATACAAAAAATTGCTATGAAAGTGGTTCCTTAGTTAATAATGCTTAAATGGTTATGCAAAAAATGAAGTGCTTAGCTTTGACATGAAAAAGTGTTTTTAAATATTACACAGATTCAAAAATCAACTGATGTCGCATAGAGTATCGACTAAAAAATTAAAACCTGCTTTGTAAAAATTGTAACCCACAAAACTAAACTAATGATTTTTTTTTTTTTAATTTGTTTCAAATATAAACAAATAATATTATTTAATATAAAATCCCTTTTTTTTTTGGGTTAAAAAAATAATAAAAATAATATTCTTAATAACTTGTAATAAAAAACATAGTACCATTTGTATTCAAATTTTATATTTTTTAATTAAAGAAATAATTTTTTTTAAATATCTTTTTATTTGGATATTATTTAAATTAAATTATTTTTAATTTAAATTTATTTAATATTGAATATTAATTAAATTAATACTTATGTTATTATAAATTTTAATTTGTTATTTTTAATATTTTTTTTTTTAAAGAATGAAAGTCTTAAATTGACAGAGAAAAAGAAAAGCGCGGTTTTAGGAATTCCACGCGTCTAGATTATTCGGTTAGACTGGACCCTTGTTCGTTGCAGTGCTTCCTCTTCTTCTACATTACCTTTTAGGCTTTTACTTGGTGGCACCTCAATTTTCCACACAATTATTAGTGAAATAAATAGTGCTAATTCTTCCCCTTTATATTTTTGCCAATCATTGAAATAAGAATAGTCTTTGGCCTTCTTTCTTTTGAATCTTTCAAATATACTGTGACACGTCTAATAATTAAAGTCACTTTATAAAAAGGGATCTTATTTCGTATTAATTTTGAAGATATAGCTTCATGTTTGGCTCCTTTCGTCGCGCCCCCATTAATTAGTTTAAGGTGTTAAAGTTATTATTTTTTATTATTTAAATATGATTTTAATTTAAAATTTATAATTAATTATAAGCTTTAATTATTTTAGATATTAATTTTTTAAAAAATAAATATCTCATGTAGCTTATACACTATATAAAATTGTTTCAGAACTGAAAGTCTTGTGTTCAAGGCCCAACAATCTCAATTATTAAATTACAAGTATTTAGCATGCATGATGCATAAAATCAACACTTATGAGATTGATAAATGTATAAAAGTAATGTTGGTTCTCCACTTAACAGCTTAAGTTTTTGGGAGAGTTGGTAATCAATAACTTCTAATATGGTATCAGAGTAGGTGTTCTGTGTTTAAGACCCACAAACCTCAATTGTTAAATTCCAAGTGTTTGGTCTGCATGATACATAGAGTCAATACTTGTAGGGGAGTGATAGATGTATAAAACGATTGTTGGCCTTTATCCTAACAGCTTAAGCAAACCCAATTGTTGAATTAAGCTGGCGACCAACAACTTCTAGCACGATATCAGAGTTGAAAGTCTTGTGTTCAAGGCTCAGCAATCTCAATTGTTGAATTACAAGTGTTTAGTTTGCATGATGCATAGAGTCGATACTTGTAAAGGAGTGATAAATGTATAAAAGTAATGTTGATCTTCCTCATAACGGTTAAACTTTTAAAAGAGTTGATAACCAATAACTTCTCGTATAAGGCTGGTCTCAATGAAATCTTTATTCGCAAATTGAACTTACAATTTAAAGTAGCATTCATGTTATGTTAACCATGTTTAGGGCTTAGGGTATAATGAATTGGGTAAACCCTAATTTATTTTACACCTCTTAAAAGAATTTCGGGGACTCTAAAAAGAATAATACAAATTGAAGCGTGAGGCACATCTTATTAAAAACCATAAATATTTCCCAAATGGATTTTTCACTAAATCCTTAAACCTATTTTGAAATATAAAAAAAAAAAAAAAAAACTTGAAAATAAAGAAATAATAGTAGAGGTATATATAAGAAATTACAACAGTAAAACATAATATTGTATAATCTAGTTTTATATTAAAATTACAAGATAAATATTAACCACAATATATAAGTATTAATTACAATATATCACACATTAATTATATGACTTACGCTAACAGTCACTCTCAAGTTGACGTATACATATTGACCATGCCCAACTTGCTTAGTGAGTTATAAAACGCCTTCCTACAAGCTCTTTTGGTAAGCACAACTACAAGTTGCTTTTCAGTGGAAACAAAAGGAAAGCTAATAAGTTTTGCATCTAACTTCTCTTTTATAAAGTGACAATCAACCTCTACATGCTTAGTACGATTATGTTGTATTAAATTTTGTAATATATCAATGACTGTCCAGTTGTTGCAATACAACTACATAGTACTTTTGAGTTCAAAACTCAAATCAAATAGCATATTTCTTAGCCACAATAATTCACACACCTTATGAGCTATACCTCTATACTCAGCCTCAGCACTAGATTACACGATAACCTTCTATTTTTTATTTTTCCATATAACCAAATTATTTTCCACAAAGGTGAAATAACTTGATGTCGACCTTCTGTCTGTAATATTTCTAGCTCAATCTGCATATGTGAAGCACAAACTTGAAGAGTGTTGTTGGGTTTAGAAAATATTATTCCTCTCCTTGGAGTTGACTTCAAGTAACTTAAAATTCTCACAACAGCATCCATGTGACTCTCATTCAGGTTATGCATGAACTGACTTATCACACTTACAGCATTGCAACATCTTGTCTAATATGCACCAAATAAATTAAGTGCTCAACCAACATCTGATAGTGAGCTCTATCAATTGGTACCTGATCTAAATACTCTGCTAAACAATAGTTTTGCTTAATAAAAGTGTCAATAGGTTTGCAATCCAACATACATGTCTCTGTTAGTAGGTCAAGAATGTACTTTCTCTGACATAGATAAATTCCTTATCTCTCCCTAGCTATCTCAATCCCTAAGAAGTACTTCAGTTTCAGTTCACCCAAGTCCTTTATCTCAAATTCAAAGGCTAGTTGTCTCTGTAATCTATCCATCTCAACAATATCATTGCTAGTAATTATCATATCATCAACATAAATGATTAAGGTTATTACCTTCACTTGTTGATGTTTGAGAAACAACGTATGGTTTGAATTACTCTGTTTGTAACCAACCTTCTACATGAACTGTAAAAACTTCCAAATCAGGCACGAGGCGACTGCTTGAGACCATATAGAGACTTCCTCAATTTGTATACAAAATTACCAAGAGAAGCAGCTGCATACTCAGGTGAAAGACTCATGTACATCTCATTGGCAAATTTTTCATGAAGAAACACATTCTTGACATTAAGCTGCCGAAGTGGCCAATTTTAGCTAGCAGCAAACGAAAGCAGAACTCGATTAGTGTTCATTTTGGCAACAATAGCAAAAGTATCATCATAGTCTATACCATACGTCTGAGTGAATCCTTTTGCTACAAGGCGTGCTTTATATCGATTTACAGATCCATCAGCATTATGTTTCACAGTAAACACCCAGTGACAATCCACTGCCTTCTTATCTAGTGGTGCAGGCATAAGTTGCCAAGTATTATTCTTCTGTAACGCCTTCATCTCTTTCTCTATTGTCTTTCTCCACTTTGGATCTCCTAATGCATCCTGCACTTTATTTGGTACTGATACAACATATATTTGATTTACAAATGATTCTTATGGCTTAGACAACCTTTTAGTGGACATATAGTTGGCTACTGGATATTTTAATTTTGCATAAATATTGGGTTCATATCTTTTAGTTGGTTAATCTCGAGTAGACCTATTTGGTAATACATACTGTCCAACGTTAGACTCAATGCTATTAGTATCAGTAGGTGTACATACATCAGATGAGTGACCTTCAGTACTAGGGAGCTATTGATCAAGGGTTGAAGTGATGCTTGAAGGAACAATTATGTCTTCATTTTCATTTTCAATGATTGAAATTGATGCTTGGATACATGGAGCATCTGCTTCTTCGACTACTAGATTCAATGGGTTAAGAATCTCAACTGGACCCATCGAAATATCAGTAGGTGATTGCATTATTTCTTCACTTCTTTCTAATTCCTCTTCTTCACTATGATACATCTCTTCAAAATATGAATTCTCTTCCTAAAGAGCAATATCAGATGAGGAAAATAACTCATGTCCTCAAAGAAAGTAACATCCATAATGACATAATACTTTCTGGTGGGTTGATGGAAGCACTTGTCCCTTTCTGATAACCTCCATAACCAACAAATAGACTTAATTGTCTGGACATCTAACTTAGACCTTTAATTTTTAGGAACATGGGCAAAAGCAACACAACAAAAAAAATGGCAGGAATATTATGAAAAAATGGCAAGGATACATAAAATGCAAGAACCTCAAATGAGATTTGTCCGTGAAGAACACTAAATAAGAGAAAGCTTGTACAACATCGCCTTAAAGAAATTTCGGCATTTGAGCACTAAATTGAAGGGCACAGGCCATATCAAGTAAGTGACGATTTTTTCTTTCGAACACCCCATTTTGTTATGGTATTTGTAGGCAAGTAGTTTGATGAACAATCTCATATGTTTTAAAAAAATCTTGAAAAATATATTAATATATTCTTCCCCATTATTAGAACGTAGGATCCTAATGACGTTGTTGTATTGTGTTTGAACAAGAGTACGGAAAGTTTGAAAAGTTGGAAAAACTTCATCTTTAATTTTAAGAAGAGCAACCCATGACAGTCTAGTACAGTCATCAAAAAACAACACAAAATATCTTATACCCTATATAGTAGGCTTTCTAGACGATCCACAAACATCAGAATGAATTAATTCAAAAGGAATAATACTTTTATTAGAAATACTAGGAGAATAAGTAGTACGGTGACTCTTGGCCAAGACATATGTCTCACAACGTAAAACAGACTCACTCACACCAATAAACAAAGTAGGCATGAACTTTTTCATAAGACTAAAAAACGGATGCCCTAAGCGGCGATGTCACAATCAAATTTCACTTAACTGGTTAGAACTCGAAGTCAAAGGAGTGCGGGACTATGCTCCTGGTTTCTCCCCTGCGTAAGTTTGATCCAGATGAAATAATCTCCCTTTCAGATACCCCCGATCAATTATTTTCCTAATAAAAAGATCTTGAAACTCACATACATATGATAAAAGGTTATAGAACATTTAGACTTAGTATTCAACTGTGGGACATATATTAAGTAATTAGATAAAACATATAAAACATTATGGAGCTGTAAGGTTGGGGTAATACGAATTGACCCCATCTCTAACACAAGAAAAGCTTCATTATTAGCATTTGTAACATAAGACACTGGTGGGAAAGATAACTCAGTAAAATAAGATTTATTATAAGCCATATGATTAGATACATCAAAATTAATAATCTAAGTATTAGATCCAACAAAGTGAGAAAATTTTAAGACCATACCAATCTTACCATGACCAACTATAGACGCTGTAGGGATAGCTTCACATGTCACATGATGATCCTGTCCAGCCACTCAATAAAAATCTGGTTCTTGGACCAATTGTACCGCAGCTGCTTTCGGTTTAGGACTATAACTCTACCTTTTAGGTTTTAGATGTGGGTTTAGTTTCCAACAAGTCTCACGCAGATGCCCAACATCATTGCAGTAAGAACATTGAGGACAAGGGCGATTGGCAAAGCCTGATAAAGGCCATTGCTGATGAAGTGGGACTGAACTCTGCTGTTGGTGAATTTGTTTGAATGGTTAGGCTAAATACTTCAACTTGTGCATGTTGAAGAGTTTCCTGTTGAGACTCATCCTTACGAATGTACGTAAAGGCTGTGGTCAAGTTAGAAGGGTCTAGCATTTAGAGAAATTCATCCTTGACACTGTTATGTTTCGCATAAAGTCCTTTCAAGAATGCATGAATTTGCTCAAGTTCCTTCTCTTTTTGGTACCATACAAGGTTCCTTCTCTTTGTACAGGTTCCTTCTCTTTTAGAAGGACGTTTTTCATCAATTTCAGCCCAAACATTCTTCAACTTGGTAAAAAACATTTATACTGGTTGCACATTCTGTTGCATGTTAGCAGCTTTGTACATTAGTTCATGAACCTGTACAAAGTCAGACTTATTTGTATAGAGATCTCCCAAAGTATTCTATATGATCTCAACTATTTCACACTCTTCTACCATCTGTAATACATCATCCATTATGGCTCTAAATAGAATTGACATTACAAGGCCATCATTATCTTATCACTTAGTATAGGCCTCTACATCATCTTCACAAGAAGCCTTGATTGTTTCAGTCACGTGCCTCATCTTATGCATCTCATGGAGATAAACGGACATAACCCTCTTCCATGTTCGAAAATTGGTACCATTGAGTTTGGTACCCCTGAAAGAGCCACCTTCTGTGCTCTTAACATATACCTCAAATTTCAAACTTTCATTGGTCTTAGAACCTGATTTTCTCTCAAATCTTCCATTGAAATAGACAATAAAAATGTGCAGCGAAATCAAAGGGTGACTTCTTTTTTTTTTTAAGGGTCTGTTAAGTGAGCTTTTGACTGATGACTGGGCTGGATTGATGACTGGGCCATAGAATCTACTTGAGGGAAAACTAGGGTTGAAAAGGGGGCTGTCGATATAGTGAAAAAAAAAAAAAAAAACCTTAAGCAAAACCAAAGACAACAGCGGCGAACAGATAGACACATGCGATGGACGTGGGGAAGCTACGATGGATGGACGACTAGTCTACTTGACTGGTCACCTTGCGCTGGCAGATGGATGCGACGGAGATCGTATAGAGTGTGATAGCGTCGGAGCGGATCGCGGATTGTGCGAGATGATAGAGCACGATGTTGTGCGAGATGGCAAAGCAAATCTGGGGATGGTGGGTTAGCTGAGGCGGTAGCAACAGAAACAATTGTGGCGAGGTCGTGAGATGGATATGGAGGAGTTTTTGCCTCGCGATGGTTGTGAGGCTAAGAGGTTGCGGTGATGACAGTGGTGACGATCTGAATGACGAAGTCGAAAAAAGAAAGGACAAAGTCATTTTTTGAATCTTTGCTCTAATATCTAGTCAAAATATAATGCGGTTAAATTATTATTAACTCTCTTCACAGTGGAGATATATATAAAAAGTAAGAGTAAAATTTAATCCTATATAATTTAATTTTTTATTAATATTACAAGATAAATATTAACTATAATTGATAAGTATTAATTATAGACTCATGTTAACACACAAGGGCGATCATTTGATACAAGTAGACCTTTCTTTTATTACAACATAGAGTGGAACCTTTTTTATTTTTTAACTTAAATATTTTCGTTTTTATTATAATCGAAACAACCCTTAATCTGTCCTACTTGAAATTTTCATGACTATAATCAATGTTTTAGAAATTATGAAAGCAGTTAAGTGCATGCATCAGACCAACTAGTTATCAGGAATTTACATGCTAAAGTTTTAGGTTTAAACAAAAAATATTAAAAATACATAAATTTATATTACATTTTTTTTTATATTATTTAATGTTTCAATATTATTTAGGTAAATAATTTATTTTTTAATCTATAAAATATCTCTGACATATAATACGATATAAATAATATAATAGTAAATTTATTTATTTTTAACATGTTCCTTAAACAATTTAAAGTTTTTCTTTTCTTGTGCCATTAATTAATCTAGAGAATCTAGTTGCTTATTCTTTATTGCAAAGTTTTTCATATTAAACTTCCACCAGGCACCAACCCAGACACGTTGAAAGCGTCTTAATTTGTTTTGAATTCTTCTCCTATGAAAAACGCCCACAAAAGCGGAGAATATTATTAATATTATTATTTTTACAATAATCCATTATAAACCTCTTCAAAATAATAATAACTCTAAGATACATAAATAATTAATTATTTAATTTATTTTATTTTAAACTCCTTAATAAAAAATACATATATTTATTTCTTACAACATTAAAATACAAATATTTATTTACATTATAAAAAAATAAATTATAAATAAAACTTTATATTGTGAGCAATATAATAAGACAATGAACACCTATGGACTATGAATATATGAAATTAAATGGTTTAATGTTTATATTCTAATCATCAATTAGCTTTAGAAAGATATGAGCACCCATTTTTTCAAAAATCTATAATTAAGTATACTTGGCCTAGAGAAATTTAAGAACGAATGACTTCCTAGAAAATACCTCGGTCCAACAAATAATATCAAAGCATAGTCATGTGTTTGACAAGAAATTTAATACAGTATCAATCATTAGTATGTGAAGGAAGCTAGATAAGTTGAATCATATAAAAAATTATTTTTTATAAACTTTATATATATATATATATATATATATATTTTTTTTTTTTCTCTTCATATATTTAAATCTGATAATAAATTCAACTATAAGCCACTACTTCCAAGTAGCTAGTATTTTGTTCTCGCACAACGCGTGGTTATATGAAATGACTAAAAAAGTCCATCAACCGACGTAAGTTTACTACTATTTTCAAGAGCAGTGCTGTTAGCTATTTGTTGAATTTAAATCTAGAATATAAAATAAGGTTTAAAAAAAATTAGGATATAAAATAATGAAATAATTGTATAATATTTAACAATGAATTTAACAATATATTAATAAAATTACGGAGGAAGAAGATGGGAAGAAAAATCAAGGAGAGTGAAGAAGCGCGTGGGCCATAAGGATAGTTAAAATGAAGTTTTGACGTAAGCAAGGGTTTTAGGGATGACGTGAGATTTGGGTCTTGACCAAATTTTAAGTTAAAAATAGCTTTTAGAAACTCGGTTACATGGAGGAAATAACAATAGTAGAAACGCGGAAGTGAGATATAAGCTTCTGGTCTCCTCTCAATCTTTTTAGCTTAATTGATCTGAGCTGAGTCATCTGACTTTCTTTTATGTTCCGTTTTTCCCTTATAACTATACCAAATTAAAGAGATTTAATTTATGGTAATCAAATTTTTGTTTTATTTTGTCTTATTAACTTGGGTTAAAATGAAGGCGAATTGGTCAGCAAATAGGACTTCTTATGCTTGATTTTGAACTCCATTAATTTTTCTCTTCCTCGTCTCTGACCAAACAGGCAAAGACCAGTCTTTACTAAGAAAATCAAATCTTATTTTCTCAGTCAAACATTTCTTTTTTCCCTCACTTTCTTAGTTTCCAAAGACTCGTCTTTCCTACTTGTAGCAACAACCAAAAAAAAAAAAAGAATTGGTCTTTCCTTAAATACCACCATCATATCTACCTTAAACCTCATCAAAATTTCCACAAACTTTTTGGATGCATTTTGAAAAAACATCTATGATTCTTTATCCAACTTCCATTTTCTGCAATTTCAGCTAAAACAGAACACCTCTATTTGAGTTTTATTCAAATGAATGTCCCATGCTCTTTCTGCAGTTAATTTTAGAAAGAAAAAAATAAAAAAAATTAGGTAGTTTGAGGCAGTTGGTTTGTTAACCAAATCATTTAAGATATGGAAAAGATGAAAAACAATATGGGAGATTGGGAACAGAGGATTCTGGCTAATGAGTTAACACAAGGGAGAGAGATAGCACGACAACTTCAAGTTAATCTAAACTTGCCTTCTTCTTCTCATGAAACCCATGAAGTTTTGGTGCAGAAGATCTTAACTTCCTTTGAAAAGTCACTTTCAATGCTCAGTTATTGGACCCGTTCACCAACAAAGATAATATCTCTTCCACTTCAAATGTCTGAATCACCTCCAAATATTGGGAGCCCCCGGAGTGATCAGGATTCCGAGCCGGAACTCACCAAGGATAGCTCTAAGAAGAGGTTTCTCCCTACCCTAACCTCTTTTCTTTACTTCACATTTTATCTGTAACCAATTAAATTACAATACTCGAAATTTTCAATATTTTTAGGCATATAAAACTTACTTATTTTTAAGTGATTGTTAATTATTTGTGACACGTGAAATGCAACATTAGAATTGAACAAAATTATTTAATACTTTTGTTGTAATTAGTTTTTGATTTAATTTTGGGTATAATTCTATAGGAAGAAATTACCAAGATGGACCCAACAAGTGAGAGTGACACCAGGGGTAGGACTCGAAGGACCTCTTGATGATGGCTGTAGCTGGAGGAAATATGGTCAGAAAGAAATCCTTGGTGCCAAATATCCCAGGTTTTGATTCAATTTAATTATAAAAGTTACAAGTGTTAGAGTTATTATTACTAATATAAAACTTATAAGTGTTATCTTTAAATAATCAAAAGTAATTAAGATAAATTAATTTGGGTTTTTTTATAATGCAGGGGATATTATAGATGCACACACAGGCTTATACAGGGATGTTTGGCTACAAAACAAGTTCAAAGATCAGACGAAGATCCAAACATTTTTGAAGTAACATACAGAGGAAGGCACACTTGTTACCAAGCAACATCTTCCATAATTCCACAACACAACAATTCAGAAGAAGTAGTCTCATCAAAATTAAGGGAGGGCCTCAAAGTTACAAGTCATGAGGATGTGGACAAAACCAGCCAAATGCTATCATTTTCGGACTTCAACTTTGCTTCGTCATCGACGATCAATGTTAAGTCTGAAAATGATGGGCTTTTGGGTTCAGTAATCGACAACAGCAATGTGAGTAGTGGTTTTATGTCCCGAGCATCTTCAGGAACCAATTACTTCTCAGTATCCCAAGCTGGTGGTGGGATCAGCCAAAATCTGCAGAGTACTACTTCTGAGTCTCAGATCATTTCGGCCACTACGTCTTTAACTGTGCCATTGGATTTTCCATTTGAGCCGACGTCGTCCGATTTCGATTCCATTTTTACCATCGATCATCTTGACTTCTTCTGAAAAAAAATTCAAGATTTAAGACATTAACTACACGTTCGATGGTGCACTGATCAGCATATACATAAAGTTATAAACAGACGTAAAAGCGTCACAGGTTATTAGGACCATAGTTCCACAAGTTGTTATTTATAAATATGCTACTCAACCCAACGTAGCAATTTATGATTAATTACATTTTTAACGTTATTAGTGTTAAATAAAATTATTATAATAATAATAATTTAAATTATGACATTGTTATAATTTGAAATAAAAAGAGTTTCTTTATTAGTTGACAAAGAAAATTTTGTTTTACAATCATATGTTGAATTAATGTAACTTCATAATTTCAATAAAAATAATTTACCGATTATGTATGTTGGGTATCATATTTAATTCTATTAGACCATCTTCAGATTTATTCTCAGTTCCAAGCTATTATTCTGCTTTCTAAGTACAGAGAATATTCTTAAATTTAATAATTGGAGTATTAATTCATACTAATTAGACTAATATAAGTTGGTCTAAATTAGCCTAGTTTAAATTGGTCAAACCTTAAAATAATTCAAATTTAATTCGAGCTAGTAAAAGTGAGCCCGAATTTAAACCAAACACAAACAAGCTAACTCAAACTAGTCAAATTGTTAATTATATATATATTTTTTTAATTAATATGTTTTTTTTATTAAAAAATATGTTTAATGATTAAAATTCAAACAATTACATATATATATATATAAGAAAAAATTAATTATTAAAGCAAGAACTCAATTTTTAAATTAATTAGACAAGGGTTAAATGCATTAAATCTCACCCATGCAAAAGTTAGAAGCCGTCGTGCCCTCATAAAAACTCATATATAGAATAAAGAGCTCTTAAGTCTAAATAAAATTTATTCTAGCTATTAAAAATAAATAAATAAAGATGAGTAGATTAAATAGAGATACTAAAAAATAGAGAGTTAAAATAAATTAAAATGTTACACGAGAACTTAACTGTTTTTTATATATACAAAAATATAATTTTAACTATTACATAATACATAATTCTCAAGACAATTAATAAGTAAAAAAAAAGTATAGCATAATATAGGTCGATAAAATATTTGAATTTTTTACTTCAAAAACTAATATCTAATCAATTTAAAAATAAAAAATTTATAATACTAATTGAAATTAAATGTGAATTTTTTTTTAAAGAGTAAGTTAGATTTACACGATAGATGCATTAATATCAAAGAATGTAGCATAATATTGTGACAAAATGAATAAATTATAACTATTTATTCATTATCAACTTATTTTTTAAAAAAAGAGAAAAAAAAAATAATATAACATAAAAAGAAGTATTAAAAAAGATAAAAGATTATTTTAATTTTATATAGTCTTTTCTTTTTTTAATTTTTTTATTTAAAATTTAATTTAATTTAATTTCAGGCCAATGAGTTGGCCCTGATCCATTTCAACTTTCTTCTGGTTATTCGAATTAGACTAAAATAAGTCCAAATTTAATTTAATTCGAATTTTTCGATTCGATCAATCGAACTATAATATATATATATATATATATATTCTTCTTTAAGTAATTTTGAATTTGGTTTCATAATGATAATTATTTTTTATTTTTCAGGCTGGGTTATTATTGGGTTATATAATTACAAAAGGCAATAAATTCTTCATAAAGGACGAACCCTTTTCACGAAATGGTCAAGAAATTGTCGGCGCACTATCATCGTTAGACTTTAAGCTGTATATGTTTCAATCGGGGGTTAAAACGGACATTGGCAGAGTCCTTAAAACAGGAACTAAATCCTTAACAATCGGACTTGCTGTCTTATTGATTCCATTGTTATGTGGTCTTTTTGTTTCTTCTTTTGTTGGAAAAGCCATTCCTATTACAGACAAAAAGGAGCTTTACTTCATAGTCATGTCCCAATCTATAGCTCCTTTTCCTACTATTACTTACCTCATAAGCCATCTCAATATCCTAAATTCAGAACTTGCCAGAATTGGTTTGGCTTCATCTGTAGCCGTTGATGCGATTGGCTTCGTGGTCATGAACATTTTGTTCATTCTTGGATCATATAAGCAAAAGAAACCAACGGGCACTTCTATTTGCTTTGTTTGGAGAACATGCGTTTTCGTTCTTGTTCTTATTCTTATTATTCGACAATTTATTGTTAGATAATCAAAATGATACCTAATGGTCAACCTGTTAAAAACAATTACGTTTATTTCATTATTGTTTTGGTGTTATTTTTTTTTACTTTTCACTAACAATGATGACCAACGCGTTATACTATAGCCATATATGTTTGGTATGGCCATACCCAAAGGGCCTCCACTAGGAGTTACAATTGTTGCTAAGCTTGATTGTTTTGTTACGTCTATTTTTCTTTCAATTTTTGCAACTTCAACAGCTTTGAGAGTCGATATTCAAGAATTGTTTTCCAACATAGCCACTATTAAGTATGCTATGCTCGTAATTTTAATTTGTTTTGCAACCAAATTTGGGGCATGTGTACTCTTTTGCTTGTATTACAAAATGCCTTGGAGAAATTCTTCAACACTTGGTTTCATTGTCACTAGCAAAGGGACGTTTGAAGTTGGCCTATACGCTATTTTCAGAGACACTAATGTAAGTAGATAATTATATAAACAAAACATATTAGTAATATAGTTGTTGAATTCATTTGTTTTTATCAAAATTATTATAAAAAAATATATTTTACTTTTAGGTTATTTTTAAAAATATATACACTTTATTGATGATTACAACCTTAATTATTTCTATTATTGATTCAATTTTTGCAAGGCGTTTGTACAACCCATTAAGGAAATATATAGGATACCAAAAAAGGAATGTAATGCATTTAAAATCCAATGCGGAGCTTCGAGTTGTTACATGTATTCAAAGACTTAATGACATCCCTAGTGTGGTAACTTTACTCGACATTTCAAGCGTAGCCAAAGAGAGCCCTGCTTCTGTCAATGTACTTCAACTTATTGAACTAATTGGTCGATCAACCCCAATTTTCATTTCTCACAAAAATGAAAACACAAACTCTTCTTATGCTTTTTCCCACTCCGAAAATATGATTTTTCCTTTTAATCGCTTAGAGAGGGACAAACGGGGTGCTATTTAAGTAAATGCCTTTACAGCAGTTTCTCTAAGCAACCTAATGTATGAATTATGATGATGTTTGCACATTGGCCTTAGACAAGCTCACATCTCTCATTATTCTTCCTTTCCATAGAAAATGGTCAATGAATGGAACTATTGAGCTTGAAGATAATATGATTCGAGCCTTGAATGACAATGTGCTCCAGTTCACTCCATGCACGGTAGCTTTACTTGCGAATCGTGGATGTACGACATGAAATACTACTCCGATGGTATCATTAGAAGAAGTTTGTATTTATTCAATTTGTGTAATCTTTTTGGGAGGTAAAGATGATAGAGAAGGCCTAATATATGCAAAACGCATGGCGAAAAATCAAAATGTTACACTCACAGTAATGCACTTCAAATCACAATATGAAGATGAAGAAGCTAGATAGTGGGAGTACAAAGTGGGAAAAGGTGCTAGACAGTGAGGTGTTGAGGGATGTTAAGTATAGCAATTTAGAGGTTGAGTTAAAGAATGTGTCATAGTTGGAGGAGATAGGCCAAGATGGATCCGAACTATATCACATGGAATACAGAGTTTGGTTGAAGATTTTGATCTAATAATATGTGGAAGACGAAATGGTGCTAAATGTCCTCAAACAGAAGGTCTTGCATGGTGGAGTGAATTTCCAGAGCTAGGTGTCATTGGAGATTTACTAGCTTCGCCACATGTTAGAGGCAAAGCTCCTGTTTTGGGGGTGCAACAACAAGTTATTGAAACTAATAGTTAACAAAATTTGCATCATTTTTGTTTTTATTAGACTTGTATTGTAACCACATTCTTTTTTCACATGATAAAAAATAAAAAAAAATAAAAACATTTCTTTTTGGATATTAACAGTTGCCATCATTTGAATTCCCAAAAGTAGAGAAGTTCCAAAACACTAATTAGTAATTATTCCAAGGCAAACAATCAATCTCACGGCCACAGACTCAGCAACAACTTTTGTGCCAAAAAAACTGAACCCGTTTTACGCTTTTTTTTTTTTTCAATTAGAAACCGAGAATCCAAAACCCTAGATTTGTCGCCCAAAATGGAGACTGAAGAAATCGACGCGGTGTTAGAGAAGATCTGGGACCTTCACGACAAGCTCAAGGACGCCATACACTCGATTTCCCATGCTTATTTCCTCAACTCCATCAAAGCCCCCAAGAAATACGTTAAGAAGAAGCCCGAAAATAACGATTTCGTTTCCGATGAAAAGGTTGGCGGTTTTGTGTTTGTCATGGAGGCAAAGAGTCTAAACACCATTCGGATCGCTGTCGAGAACCTCGAGGACCAGCTTCAATTCTTCCATGTAAGTTGTGGGATTTTTTAAATAAATTTTTTTTTTTCAATTTTTGCTGGCTTACTTTTTGAATCGTTACTGGTGTGATTATAAAATTTTCGGAGAGTCGGAATTTGTTTAATTTTAGGTTTTTTTTGTTCCAAAGGTTTCATTTCTGTGATTTGTAATTTCCTATCAACTTTGCGGGCATAATGAAGCCATGAATATGATAGATTTTCCCTCTTAATTTAATATAGGACAGATCCATTGGTATGTGAATGTGCTATACCTTACTCATTTAATAGATGATAAAATGGAGTAGTTAATACATCTAATATTATTTGATTTTTTATTTTGATTGATAAGATTCTATGAGAAGCTAGAGGTAAGATTCAACTCATAGAATATTGGCTCAGTGTTTTTTATTTAACAGTTGCTGCAATTCGATCTACTTATTCTGCTAGATTTGATTAGTGAGACTAATCTAGTTATTAAAAAAAATGTCAGGATTAAATGGACTTTAGTAAATAAGAAATGTTTGTTTTGGTTTACAATTTTTATTAGTTGGAATTCTATTTAGCCCAAACAAGGTTTGAAAACCACTAACATGGTGCAATCTCGGGCATGCAATGTAGGGTCTTTTTGTATTGGGTGGCTAAAATAGTTAGAGCACCATGCTAGTGATAAATGGTAATGGGTTTGATAGTGGGGATAAATATATATTTTTCCTGGATTGCAGCCAATGGCTCGATAAGATTATTTGAAGATCAATGATTCATACAGGTGTTGTTGATAGGGTTTTCCTGCACATAGTAGCAATTTTGTTTGGAACAACCACTGCTTCTGATGCTAAGGTGTGTTTGCACTTTCATATCCAACTAAAGTTTGGAAACTGCATTTTGCAATTTGATGACACCCCCTAAGCTATTCTTACTTTATTCTGACTATCAGACTTTACAGGTGCAGCAGAGGGCTGAGAGAGATGCTTCAATTGAACGAATAGAGCAAAGCCCATCCTTGCAATGAGATTGGCTGAATGCCATGGAAAGAAGAAAAAGTTATTGAAGAAGCTCAAGCTTTTGTAGGAGATGTCCTTGAGACGAGCCGTTTTGTGTCTCCTGAAAACCTTTATGGTCCACCATTCATTACATCAGGTGAGAATGTGGCAGCACATGAAGGGAAGTGGCATAATATTTTGATGAATGCTATTAGTTCAAGCTTCATTATTGCAAAGAAATCCTTTAAGTTTGATAACGTGGGTGGTGTACTGGGTAATGCCGTTTTGGTTGCACTTAGTATGATTGTATTGCTACAATTTCATTAATTAGATTACAAAGACCACCATGAGAAGGCTGTTGACGAGGTGTACATCAACGGAAGAGTGAAGAGAAATACACTGTTGGCCTCAAATCATTACTTGGGCAAGTCGGATGTGCTGTTGGCTAGGGGTTAGTCTGAAATTTAGAGTTTCTTTAGCCATTGGTCGTATGCATTGCTTGTAGTTCTGATTGATAATGTAGTTTAGGTACAGAATTTCCAAAGTTTGTCCATATGTAACACAAATGGACGTGAGCCAGGGCTAGCGCGGTTTGTAGAGCAAATAAATCAAACTGCCTTGTGGTAGAGCACGCGAATCAACTAGATATGTCACTGACAAAACAAATATCAGTTATTGTTTATCATAAAAAAAAAAAAAAAAAATAGAAAGAGATAAAGATTATCAATATAGTAAAATATAGGGATATTTTAATGATGGAAATAAAAATAATGGATGAGATTGTGAATATAGTAGATTATCAAATAGGAAAGTGTCATTTTCATTCTGCTACACGTGAAGGCATGTAGAATGAATATTGCAGAAATTATACCAATTATATCTTCTTATGCTTACTTGCTTAGTATAATTACTGAAGCATGTTAGGTATTATCATTATCGATCAAATGATTATGCCAAACGTCCCAGTTTTTCACCTGATTGATGTCGACTATTATTATACACACATTTCTAATTGTCTTTTTTTGTTTCTCGTCTATCTAGTTGAAGATGACGATTTGAAATTATAAAAGTTACCTCGGATGATACTTCATGGCTGGATCTTGAACCATGAAAAAGATACTTATCATGTCGTCCTTTACTTATTGTCGTAAGGGGAATTATTTGTAATATTTTGCACACTTTTTTATGAATATTTTTTTCAATATTACAGTAGTATTGAAGGCTGAATATTTTACAAAACTAAATTAGAAAACCTAATTGAAAGTAGCATATGTTGTCATAGGAAGCTTATGTAAGGATTTTATTTATTTATTAAAAATATGTCTTAGAGCAACAATATATCATTTCATAAATGTAGTTCTATCCAAGATGGTTCATTTCCTCACCATTTCATAAAGTGCAAAAAAAAAAAAAAAAGGGAAGAAGATTAGTTTGACTATTTTACAATTAACCTTCAATTTATGAAGGATATGTAATTTATGAAATATGTAAATTATATAGAGATAAAGTTACTTTTTCATAAACTATTATATTAAATAAAGTATATAAGTAACATGGTTTTAAAATTTTAAGGATATTTAGGTCATTTTAAGGAAAGCATGTATCAACTAAAAAGAAAAAAGGAAATCGAGGCAATTTCATTCTCACTCTCTGTACACTTCTCTCTCTCTCTCTCTCTCTTTTTTTTATTATTTTATTATTTAAATATAATAAAATTAATGAACAAAAAATACAATTTAACCAAAATAAAATTATTTTTATATAAAAAAATTATGTTTTATACTTAATCCTATTTAATATTTCCACATAAATTTTACTATTATTTACAAACATAACAGAACTCCTAGAACTAAACCTCCGTATCAAAAAGATAGTAGCTAAAAAATAATTTTATTAATATGTATTAATTTTTATAGTATAATTTAATTTATTTTTATTAATAGATAATTTTATTTACGTAATATTTAATTTTATATTTAATTAATAATTAATATTTTATTTAATTAATATATGTAATAATTTGATATATATATAAGACTTTCCACTTAATAACTATATTAAGTTAATATAAATATATATATATATATATATAGAATAAAAGAAAAAGTGAAATTTGTTGAAGCCTGAACAAAATCTGCCGATGAAACAGCAAAGACAACGGCGACAACACAGAGCCCAAAGCCTAAGGCACACTCTTAATTTCAGTAATTTTCAGCTTCAACCACCAGTGGATCCAAATTAAACAATATATCATGAAAATAGTCGTCTCCTTGGTTAATCATCGTCGTCGATCAATTAGTACGAGACAACGACATGTCGTACGTGTCCCGAAACACGTCACTGAAATCCTCCTTCAGTATAAAATCCGGCAAAGGGGATAACTTTGTATCTTCATCGAACAAAAAAGGCGAATCCGGCAATGGAACATCGAAATCATTATCCATAAAAAAGGGAAGGTCCATTGGAAAACAGTTACCCAAATCGTAGCTTTCATCTTCAGATTGACCAAAAACGGTTCCTATTAGTGGTTTACAAACCTCGATTTCAGGCTCGTCCGCTGGCTCTTCCTTAATTTTGACCTTTTGGGTCTCGTTTTTGACTATATAGTCGTTTGATTGAGCTGTGAACTGAAGAACAGAGGTCGGAGACGAAACATTACGACACTCTTCAGTACCCGATTCGTAACCCGACACAGAAGATCCGTTTATTTGGAGCTCTGTTTTTATTTTAAAAGGAGGAGTGATGAAGTTTGTTAAAGCATCAGCACCACGGAGTTCAATCGCTGCATTATCGTAAACCATGGCTGCTTCTTCGGCTGTGTTATAAGTCCCCAACCATAGCCGTACTCTCTTAAATGGGTCTCGAATCTCGGCAGCCCATTTACCCCAAGGCCGTTGCCGTACTCCTTTATACTTTTTGCCGTTTTTGATAGATTTCCGGCTAGCAGAAGTTTCTATCTTTCTTGCTTTGCCAACAACTCCAGTTTCGAAACTTGGCTCAATGTTTATCTCATTAACGTAACGCCTCGCTTCATGACGGTGCATGAACTTCTCTTGAAATTCTTCATCACTTGACGAGTCAGTTGCATATGGGTCTTCAACTGATATCCGTACAACTTTAGGACCGGCAAGGTTGGACCCCGTCGAAGAAGTTTTCAGTAATGGTTTTGTCAATTTGTTGGTGACTTTTCGGTGCTCTTTGTGCTTTATGGGACATAGGATACCTCGCTGATTCATCTTTGATAAACAGTCCGCTATATGAATAGCTTCTTACTGGTAAATAAAAGAGATAAAGAAAAAGGGGAAGTAGAGAGCTGTATAAGCAAGTCTGAATGAAAAAAAAGAAAAAGAAAAAGGAGGGGATTGATTTAGATGGAAACAAAATAAGAAACCAAAGGTAAAAAGGACTCGTGGATAAAAACAGAGTCCTCACCCGACTGGTCTTTTAAACACTTGATATCTAATCAGAGCCAAAATACAAAGTTCACAATATTGTGCTGTAAAATTTTTTATGGCAAAATGATGAGAAATAAGCAACAAAACTAAAAAAGAAAAAAGAAAAAAAATAATGAACGAACAACCAACCATTTTTTTGTTGTTGAGAAATAAGCCAAGATGAATTAATACATTTAAACTGTTAACAACTAAATTATTGAAACTTTCACACATGTTATTCAATACAACACTACTTGTATTCTTAATAATAAATATGTGAAGTTAAAAAACAGTAAAATTTACCATTGAAACATTGAATGACTCCATTACACTTACATATATATATATTAGTAAAATGCATTTATAATTGCACGTATTTTACATATGTAATATAATATTTTATAATTTATTAAATATTCATTAAATTTATATTAAAAAGCTCAAATTTTTTTTTATAACTAATATAACTGTAAATAAATAAACTGATTGAAACTTTTGCAAATGAAATTAAGTAATTTATTTTATTATGTTTGATATTATAAATAAATAAATTATATAATATTTTGAATTTATAAATTTTATATTGATTTTTACGGGTAATGAGAGACTTAAAGGAAATAAAATCCTATTAAAAATATGTTTCTCTATCTATTTAACATATATGTATCTAGTATATATAAATTTATATTAAATTAATAATATATATTTAATTTTCGCTAACACATTAAAGACTCGAACAAAATAGAACTCTGACATGGTCAAAGCTGGTCAATAAGCCATGTACTCTATTTTATTTATTTATCTATTTAATATATATAAATTAATAATATATATATTTTTAGTGTATAAATGACATTCGTTAACTAATTTTATTTTTTATTTTTAAATAAAAAAATTATATTTATTTTCTTGTAATATTAAAAACATATGTTTATTTACGTTAAAATAAAATAAATATATTTTTTAAGAGATTAAACATAAAACTTTATGTATAAAATGAAATTATGACATACAATTATATTTAATATACATATATTTGTAATTAAATTTAAATGTTAGATAAAATCGTAAAAAATTATTGATTAAAATATAATAAATACTATATTTATAGGATAGTAATTGAGATCAGGCAATACTTCAGTTCATTCGTCCAAATCGTCACGAAATGTTCTTTTTCTTTGATTAATGTTTAGCTTGATTTTAACTTATAATTTGAAATGAGAGAGAAATAAATATATAGTCAAACTACTACAAACAAGATACTAAAGCATGAATGTAGGTATAATTAATTTTATTTTATTTTTTTTACTTTACAAAAGCATTTTATGATTAAGATGTTGTCTTCTAAAAATTGATATTCAAATAGATTAAATATATATTAAATTATTTACTATTGATAAATAATGATTTGATCAATCATAACATGATTAACTTCAGATTCATCGTTCTGCAGAAAAAAAAAATCATATATATATTTTTAAGTTAAGGTGTTATATTGTCGAGATAAATTTTATGAAAATAGAGATTTGTCAAGTTGGCAACAACCCAAAAAAACCACGTAGGAATAATCCACTATGAAGACGACAAATCTTGGAGACAGAACCCGGGCCAGATGGAAGTGAGATTAGGTATTAACTAAAAGTCTAAAACTATAATTTATGATTCTGATTTTCAGGAACCATGCTTCCGGCCTCTCCACTCGTGGGCACGCTTGGATTTATTTATTGTATGTCCTCTCTTTAGACACTCACTTTTCTTATTGAAAAACAGAAGACGACCAGATCAAATTTTTACAGATTCAGAGTGTTTTGTACTTGTAATGTTAAATAATTAGCATATATCAAATAAAGTATTTAGACATTTACTACATGGGTCTTCATGTTTCTAAATAATGTTATTTTTTAATGTTATATATATATATATATATATATATAGAGAGAGAGAGAGAGAGAGAGAGAGAGTGTGAGTGGTAGTTGAATCTCATTCAATCAAAAGAAAAACATGTGTCGTTTAATGAGGTTGTGTATTTTCTATCGGCAACTTGAACTTATTAAATTCGTGTTGGGAAAACAATGCATAGGAATGCCAAAATGAATATTGTAATCTTTAATTTGGAAAAGTAATTGTAATCCCAAACATATAACAAAACTTTATCTTCTCATCTAGAGAATTTTTCTCATGTAATCGACCGCCTAATTTTAAAAATACGTATATTATTTATAAAATAGTGAGGGACAGTTACATAATCGCAAAAGAAATGAATAGAGAGAATTATAATTCTTATGAACTCTATTGTAATATATTCTAGAGTTTCATTTTTTTTGCTAACCAAATTAATTAATGTATAATGGAATTTATATTTAATTTCATAGGTATACTTCTATAAAGTGTAATTGTTGGAGAATGATTACTATTAAATTCACGTATAGATTTTTAAAATTTTAAAATGTAAATACATATATATTTTAAATCGTACAATTGGGTCAATTTTGAGACACCAATATGCTACTCCATTTCGCTAAATTCCAAAACCAAAATCTTTTTTTTTTTTTTTACATCTCTGTTTAGGAAGGCTACATGATTTTCTTTTTAAAGCTGTTGTATTCTTGACGATCTTCTAATTTTCTGTATTAATATATATATGTTAGATAATTTTGTCTATTACATGTTAGTAACAATTATGAATTTTTTTTTTAATTTAGAACTTAAATTTTAGGGTTTACTATTTGAATATTTATACAACACTTTTCTTTAAAGTTAACGTATAAAATTAATCAAAATACACAATATTCTAAGATTTAGGCATGCAGCAAGAATAATTAATAACAAGAATTAACATTAAAATATATAGTTATAAAATTATCTTTATTTTATTGACATTTATAGAAATTATGTTTAGCAAAATATATTTGAAACTTAAATTACTCCAAACTTCTCTGTGGTCCAACTTAAATCACTCCAAATTCCTGCCACAGAGCAATCTCTGTAGTCCTATTAGCCCAAGCCCAACATTTGTAACGTACCAGACACGATTCGTATTGACTACGAGTAATGCAAATGATTAGCGGTGTTAGAATTGGCTATGAGTAATTAGCGTAAATCATCAAAACTATATAAATAATTTAATTAATTTTTTTTATTTTTAATAAAAAATTATATATTTATTTATTTACAATATTAAAAAATATATATTCATTTTATTATAAAATTAAAAATAAATAAATGTTACTTTAAATATATATATATATATATATATATATGTATATTATTATTATTTTAAATTAAAAATAAAATTTTATATATAAAAGAAATTACGTTACATTAAATCAGATAAGGTCAATATCATATTGTATCGCTAATATCATATTTGGTGTTATATTATTTATATAGCTGTGTTGTGTCACCTAATGCAACCCAGCTCTAATGACATGCTTTCTTTACTCTTTGCACTCTTTTACTCCTCCCATATGAGGACGACTTAGAGATGTCCTATGGGATATTTCAACCGGACCCATCTTGTATTGATAATTATCAATCCAATGGACTCATAAGTCTGAACAACCATCATATTCATATTACTATTCTATTTCCATCTCAAAACTCTCATTTTCATGTCAAACAAAAATGTTTTTCTTGCATTTTTTTTTTTAACTAAACAACTTAAACTCTCAAGACAATAGCAAAAGATAAAAAAAAAAAAAAAGTAGAGCCTTGAATTCGATGAAAAATAGGGCGGACAAGAAAGACAGACACTAAGTGTTGGTCTGACGAGAATTGGTATATGAAATCAAGTACCAGATTCATCAATCAAATAAGCAGAGTGTGAGAGTTAAAAGAGCACAAAAGATGATGCACATTCTTTGAACTAATGGATTTTTTGTTTTTAAATTTTTCAAGGCAAACAAGTACAGAGGTAATGACTAATAATACATCAAATTTGGGATAATCTGTTGTTCTGAACATCATATTATCCTCGCAAACAATTAGGAAGCATGTGCTGCTTTCATCTTTTAACTTAATACAGATTTGGACATATTCTTTAGTCCATTTCTGGACCACCGGACAGAAAAATCATTGCATAAACTAACGCACCAAAGTATTTAAGTAAAGGATTGACCCTTAACTTATGCGGTATGTCATATAGCTCCTTTAGCCCATGGCATACTTTTGGGTCCAGCTCCTCGCAGTTGTCTCATATTTGTTCCTGTCTGTTTTGTACATGTGAGCAATCTCTGGCACCAAAGGATCATCTGGATTTGGATCCGTCAACAAGGAGCAGATTGAAAGCAACACCTACATATATAAATGAAAATGAACCAAAATACAAAAAAAGACAATTTAATTATTGATAATTGATATAACTTCATAAAGTAGTAATACACCATATTTATCTCTCAAGTAAAAAAGAAGTTAAGGGAAGATTGAAAAATTATTCATTACTCCTAAAATAAGTGATGATTTGAAGTATCAAGTCAATGAAAAGTAAAATTAGTGCAACTATTTTTTTTTAAAGACACAAGTAATCAATACTTGATAATGAGAATAAGCAATTTAATCAGTGTGAATTATACTTCAAAAATAATTAAAACCTCAAGAGAAGATAACTTGATAATACATACATACATACGTACGTACATCAAGATATATATGATACATTGGGCACCTTTGCTTAAGGTGAGTACCGTAAGGACAAATTAGTTTTATTTCAAAATATAAGCATAAAATATATAAAAAAATCAACAAATTTTATACTTTATATGAAAAATATCAACCTGATAATAAAATATAAACCATAAAATATTAAAACTTAAACCATAAAATTGACTTAGATTTGCATGATTTAAGCAAATGATTGTTTTACTCCTTTGAAGATGAGTATTGTTGCTTACTTGATCTTTTATATATACTAATTTTGTTTACGTGCGTTGCACGTGATTGTGTCTTAATAATAATCATAAATTAAAAAATAACAAATGTTTTTTTAAAAATAATATTACACAATTTAGAATAAGATCCTCACAAGAAATAATAAAGTTATTTAAAAATAATATTTTTTTAAACAACTCTTAAGGATTTACGAAATAAATATTTATTATATAATTTAAAAGACAGAAAAATAAGTTTTCTATCAAAACCAAAACTTTAGACTCAAATAAAACTTAAACATAACCAACTACAAATAATATATATAATATAATATTGTACAAACTATAGTTATTTACCAAAATTCTTTAATATAGCATAATAGTTTAAAATTCATGTTTAGAACTATTCAAGTTTAATTTCAGTAATAAAAAATACACTTATATTTGTATTTGAATATATTATATAAGAACCTCCTTAGTTTGCAAGCAAGTACATTTGTACAAGATAACATTGACATATGAGTGATAACCTTTTATATTGTACACCCATAAATAAAAATCAGTTAAAAAAAGTTATGTTAAATAAATTGAGTCATAAAGTAAGATTAATAAGAAAAAAATAAAACTACAATGAGTTGTGATAAACTAATATGACCTACCAATAATCTATTTTAATAATTTTGTTTGAAAAAAATTATTTAAAAAATCAAATAAATAAATAAATAATTGTTAATGAAAATAGAAGTGAAAAATAAAACTCAAATGATAAGAAATAAAAGGAAAAATAAAGAAAATAGAAAATAATTTTTTTCACACATATAACAAGGGTCAAAATAGCTAAAATTATAAAAGATATTAAGGTAAGACATTCCACAATTTAAACTTTTTCTACTCTATTTTAGGTTATGCCTAATATAATCCTTGTCCCTTTTTGAAAAAAAAAAAAAAAAAATATATATATATATATATATATATAATTGTTAAAGAAAAAATCAAACAAAATTATTGTTAAATAAATATTGCGGAACAAATTTCCTTTATATATAAAGTAATAGATATACTAAAAAAATATAAATTTCTAAATAAAATATATTATATAAATAGAAGCATAAAAAATAAAAAAATATTATTCATCTTAAAATAAATATACTCACACAAATTATATATTAAAAAATATAAAAATGTTCTTACAAAATGTACCAAATGAATAGAAATAGAAAAATATAAATAACTAACAAAAGCTATCAAATAAATATAAAATTACAAACTCTCATTTATATATATATATATATATATATATATATATATATATTAGTAGATTTGAAAGAAAAAAAACTTCAAACAAAATACAAAAATAAATAAGGAGAACTCTCCTTTTTATATTAGAGATTATTAGAAAAATGCATCAAATAAATAGTAATTTTTATTTTAAGGGAGTAGTTATTTTTGAAAGAAAAAAACTTCAAACAAAATACATTAAATAAATAAGGAGAACTCCCCTTTTATATAGAGTTAGTGGATATAAACTTGCAAATGGATTATACCATAGAAACATCAATAAAGAGTTAAAAGAAAGCAACCTTCGAAATTGTTAGAGCAGGACTCCATTGCTCCTTCAAAATATCAAGGCATATGCTTCCATTGCTATTAATATTCGGATGGAATACTTTCGTTCTGAAAGCCACCTGAAAAAAGTCCATCAACATGTCCATGAGAGGAGCAAGTGAGAAGATAAAAGGCAGATGAGTGCCTGACTGAAATGATGACATGAAGAATGCAATAACAAGCTGACATAGATCAGAACAAACTGATATAAGCACAGCTATAAGTACAACAAAGTTAACCAAAAATCAAATTTCAAAATATCCCACCGATAACAACTTTGGAGCCTAAGCATGAGTTCATCAGATGTAATTACTACAACAAATCGGAGAACACGATATTATATTACGAAGACAATAAACAAAAAAATCAAGATGACTGACTTCAACAGAGAAGAAAATTGCATTTGGATTCCCGACTGTTACAGTAAAACACCAAAGAGAGAGTATCCCACTGATCAAACTAATACCAAGTTAGGATCACGGACAAAACCAAAATTTCAGGTCACTCATTAACATAAATAACCAGGGCTTCAAATTCTATTTTAGTTTCTTTGTTTTTTTAGGGAGAGGGACAGAGAGAGATACCAAACCACTGATATCAGAAAGATAAACACACTTCCTGCTCGACACATAGCAATAAAGAAGTACCTTGGGTGGCTTAAATGGATAATCTGGTGGGAAATGGATAGTTACAAGGAAGACGCCCCCAGCATATGGACTATCTGGGGGACCCATGATAGTTGCTTGCCAATGAAACATGTCTTCAGCAACAGGGCCTGCAAAAATCCAAAATGAGGCAATAGCTTCGATTAAGATAACAGACTACAAAATCTTTGAGGATTCAATAATTCATACACATGAATTTTATTCAAATAACAAAGGATCACCCAATAAGGATGGTTCCACTAAATAACTTGGGAAATAATAGGTACCAAAACAACATGGGTACTAGTTTGGTAGCAGCCCCTATTCAGAGACTTAATAGAAGCTGTGGTAAAGGAAAAATAAAAAGATAGTGATAATACAATCTTAATGCCAAGATTTTTTTGAAGTGCTTATTTAAAACGTTTCAAGTGTTAGAATTGCAAGATCATAAACTCAATGAACGGCATCCTGTTTCGTGAAAACTAAGCTACCAAATCATTCGAACTCACAAGTTAAACCAGACTAAATATAATATACATGTGTACATCCAAAAGTAGAAATAACACCTGTTAATTCATATCATATGCCCCATTAAAAGAAGTTTGAAAAATGATATAGCTATGACTTTCAGCTCGCATGCCCAAGTTAACGATGTGTACTGCTAATGTTTTAACACAAGATAAAATACCAAAACTGGGTGGGATTATAACAATCACAAAACTTGCTAAATAGCAACACAAGTCATATGATATTTATATTACATACTCCTTTTATGCAGGGAAATCAGAAACGAAAAACAAAATCCGATGCTTGAAAGGGAATTGCCCATATGATCAGCGCAGAATTTGACAAATTAATCTTGATATATTAAGGAAGTAACGCATTAAAAATGAATCTACATCTATATCATAGGCTCATAGCATGAGCTGAATCAACTCAAGATAGATCATAATCAAAGGGGAAATACCGTTACATACACGATCAGCTCACCCAATTAGATAAACCAATGCCAACAAAATAAATTTCTAATATTAAAAACTGCTCAACAAATTCAAAGAACCAATAGTTAAAAAACACCTCGATCAAGGCAAAGAATAAAGGATCATTAGCCAAATAAATAAATAAATACCAGCACTGCAAGACGTAGGTGGATCCTTCTGCAAATCCTTGAGTTCCTTGAGGATTCTCTTGGAGGCCATCAACCCTATATTAGAGAATCTAAACAGAAAACAAATTTCACAGATCAAAACTAGGATCATATCTATAAAAACCAACTTATCGATATACAAAAGGATCGTACCTAAGAGAGAGACAAAGAGACTAAGGAAGAGATCGTCCCCTTTTGGTTCTATGAATCTGATATGAGATGAACAAGAAGATGTGATAGGAAATGAGCCCAAGAGAGAGAGAGGGGTTCGTGATTCAGAAAGGTGATAACTCGTAGTCGTATCCATCGTATAAATGGTATGATTCTTCCCCACCAGGAATCAAACACCCCATTGACTAATTTTATTCCCTAGGGTCCTACTTGGAGTTCTCACCCTAAACTTTTCTCCCTCCTTTCATTTCATTAGTTTTACTTCGGCGCCGAAAGCTGTTGCCATTCATAAAGGCTGTTTTATATTCGTTTTTGTTTCTTTAACCAGTTTCACGACGTCGTATTAGACCTTTACACTATTAGTAAAGTTCTTACTGTTTGTTTGTCTTAATCAAATTTTAGTCAAAATAGAGAATTGCTTCTGATTGGTTGAAATCGTTAAATTGTGATCAACGAAAAATTATGGATTGCACCAGATTAAGCAACATGACCCCAAAAAAATCTACTACAAAATATATCATTTGCCCAATTCAGAATGGAATTTTTTTTCTGTCATAACATGAATAATAATAAATCTCCAACAGCCAATAATTGAGAAGGAATAATTCAAGGAAGAGAGGACAGAGGAGGATCCTTTTTCTCATGCATGAGGAGTTGGAGTGGAAGGTTGAGTTCCACTCTGGACAAGACGAATTTCCTCCAATCTCTTCACCACAGCATTAATTTTGGGTCTCTGCTCTGGCATTCTTGCAACACATTCCATTCCCAATTGTAACAACTCTACCATTTCCTCCTCTATATTTGGATACCTCAAAAGCTCAACATCAAACACTTCTGCTGTCCACTCCTCTCTTACCACAGAATTCACCCATCTCACCAAGTGAACTACCTCTTCACAATCACTTGTACGTACAGGGGACTTGCCTGTGAGAAGCTCAAGCAACAGAACTCCAAAACTGTATACATCAGATGCATGAGTTGCTTTCCGGGTATCACTCACTTCTGGGGCTTGGTATCCTGCTGCCCTCGCTCCTGGTGGCGGGATTGGACTCATTAGTGTTGCTAAACCAGCATCTGAGATACAACCATAACCCTGAGAGTTTACGAAAATGTTTGTGGCTTTTATGTTTCCATGCACAAATTTTCCACCATTTTCTTTGTGAAGATGAGCTATGCCTCTTGCTGTTCCAATTGCTATCCTTAGCCTACCTTCCCAATCTATCCGAGTCCTGCTTTCGCCTATTTTACCTGTAATAACACAAATGTCAAGTGATTTACCATAACCAACAATGACCCATTGATCAGATGCAAATCTTTATGAACGTGGGAAAAACATTTTTATACATATACAGAGAGCTGATCTGGAACCAGATACCTAATTCCATAACAATCATATGGGTTACTGCCCTACCCGTAATACATATTGGGTTAAACCTCCAGATGTTTGGTTTCAGATAAGCTCTCTCTATATGTGTATATATTCAAAGATATTTCCATATATTACCATGTAAAATTGCATAAACACTCCCACGATCATAATAATCATAAACCATAAGCTTCTCATCTTTGGAATAGTAATATGCCCTTAGAGGAGCCACATTCTCGTGCCTGATATTCCCTACAATCTTCATTTGATGCTCAAAATCTCTCTTCACTACAGTCACTTCCTTCAGCCTCTTTACCACCAAAGTAGTTGTCGCATCTTCTAAAGCTGCCTTGTAAGTTGTCCCGAAAGTTCCCTTACCCAAAACCTCAGCAGATGCCCTCAACAAGTCTTCAAGGTCAAATGCAAGAGTACAACCCTCAAAGAAATAAAGCTTGTTATTGATATCTTGGTTTCCAGAAACATCTTTCTCAAAAGAAATTTCCTTCTTTTGGGGTTTTCCTACTATCCTACTTTTATCTCCCTCGTTTGAACGACAAATGATCATCAAAAAGACACTTACAGCAAACACAAGAGCAGAAGCACCAAGTACAATTCCCAATATTGCAGGTTCACCAAGTTTTGTTGTTTTTCTCCTAGGTTCAGCATTTGGTGGTTGAACCGGAAAAACAGGTGGGAAGGCAGTTTCTGATGGAAGATTGTTCCCAGAAAATGCCCAACTTGGAAATTTTTTAAGAGACTGAGGTACACTACCACTAAGATTGTTATAGGACAAATCCAGTAGTTGCAAACTAGGAACACTGAGATTGGGAATTGTTCCAGAAAGTGAGTTGTTAGCAAGATTCAAAGCAGTGAGATTAGTCAATTTTGAAATTGAAGAAGGGATAGTCCCATTAAAATCATTATTGGAGAGGTCAATAATTGATAGGTTCTTCCAAATTGAGAAATCCAAAGGTAATGGGCCAGAGAACTTGTTGAATTGAAGATAAAGGGCAGTTAAATTTCTAAGTTTGGAAAAATCAGAAGGAAAAGGACCTGTTATACCATTCAATCTGAGACTTAGAATCTCAAGTGCAGAGAGACGACTAAGAGTGTTGGGTGAGATATGCCCAAAGAAGCTATCTCCTGGCAAGCTGAGGGCTATGACTCTGGTATGTTCAATGTTACAGGTCACTCCGGTCCAGTTTTCGCACACATGAGAGCTCTTAGTCCAATTGATTGATTGAGAGTAAGTAATATTGTGAAGAAAAGCCAACAAAGCTTGTTTATCTTCAACTAGATCCCCATTGACAAGAGACAAAAACGTTCCAATCATGAGAACTGTTGAAAAAATGAACAGAACATGTGCCTTGTTGCTCATTTTCTCAGCAGGCGAATCAAGAACCTCAATTTGGTTCCAGGATCTAGTTCAAATGTGTATGAGAGAGAGAGAACCAAATCAGAATCCTATAAATATACTAACTGTATATTTTCCTTTTAAAGCATTACCTTGAAGCTTCAGGTCAAAAAAGCAGTTTTAGCTAGTTTGAAATAGAACAGGGATTTACTTTTTTTTTTCGTTTCGCACCAACTCAATTACTTGCAATTAGTAAAAGCAAAACCACCAAGTTGAAAAACTCAGTGCGACAGTGCTGACAAGCAAGGAATAATAATTACCAAAATATCAGAAAAGGAACAACAAAGCTAGTCAGTTTCTTAAAATAGACACAAATCACAATATCGAAGTGTAAACTTTTTGCGTGAAAAATCATACTTGCAAGTTCAGACCGAGCAAACAACTCTATTTTCCAGCATCGCACCACCAAAATATTTACCAGGCATCAAATTCAAACCCGAGATTTCAGAAGCGGTTATAGAGGAAAAAACTCAAATGGATTGTGGGCAATAACGGAGGGTGGAGATTAGCTGCTTTTTGCTAGTTGAAGCAGCTTCGCTCACACGCAAAGAAAGTAAAAGAAACCATTAGATTATTGTTTAAAGGAAGACTCAAAACAATATAGCGCACGAACAGGAGGGTACATGTGGAAGAAGCAATAGTCAACCGTAAATATATTATTCTAATTGATCTTTCAGTTGCGTACGACTTCTACTTTTGTTGATCTCGAGCCCAGGTACACTGAAACAGAATTGATGAATTTAATATATAGTTAATTAGTTTGTGAGTTAATTGTTAAATACGCAATTGAGGCGGGTAAACAAAATAATCTAGTATAGATAAAATAAAATAAAAATAAAAAAAGCAATTTGAAAATGACCATGAAAATGTAAGTGTTTGAAATATTAAAATGTATATCCTTAATCATTCAAACTATTTTAACTAAATAGTCTATGTTGAACTATAAGTTCTTTTCAAATAGGTTAAGAATAATAATTTAAGAATTATATCATATAATTAAATATAAAAAATATAATTTGATAAACAAAGGATGAATTTTGCAAATTTTCTTTTAAATAATTATATTACTTACATATTTATAATTAAAATTTAAATTTTAAATATTCTACCTATTTAAATAAATTATATCTTTTGAGCTAGAAGCTGGTAAGTAACTTTGTAGTTGAAGAGTCTGATCAAAGTAAATTTGGTTGTGATTGGGTTTTATTTATTTATTTTTTGTTGTTGTTGGTAAATAGGCTGTTTCAGACTAAGTTAGGCATGCGAATAGTTTTCTTTGGGCTATCATTGTAGTAGTTGAGTTGCTTATATTATTTTAAATAAGCAAATTTCTAGAGTTATAAACGTGTGTGTGTATATATATAGTTAATTATTCTTGTAATAATTTAATTTTTGAAAAGAGAGTTTTCTAACGATTTTTAATAAATATATATTTCAAACTTACAAATCTATTTAATTAAAAAGAATTTGAATAAACGTATTTTTAAAAAAATTAAGTTTGTAACAACATATACCTCATTAAGGGGAAGGAAAAAAAGGCCCAACGTTCTCGTGTTTATATAACATTTAAGAGGATAATTTGGTTAGTCCTGTCCATTTTTTTTTTTTTTTAAATCTTTAATGCATATTTGATACATTTTACCAGACAGATTAAATATAATTATATTAATTTAAATTATATTATAATTAATATATATAATATTAATGACAAGATCTATAATATAATAGGATAAAATTGATTATCAATATTTTAATAAAATAATTTATATTTAAAATAATTTTTTATTTTAAAATTTATTTAAATTAATATTTAATTTTATATTTTATTACATTTTTAAAAATAAAAAAATTATTTTTAGTTTAAGATTAAAGAAAAATTTAAGACACATAATTTTATAATTAAATATTTAAACAGATTAAATTAAGTGTTAAATATAATTTAAATATATACATTTTAGCTATATAAATTTTTTATATAATTATATTATTTTTTTAATATATAATATTATCTAATTTTATAATAAATAAATAATTATATAAAAATTATATTATTAAGATATTTAATACAGTGAAAAAAAAAATATATGGCAATTGAATGGTAAAGTTTGCCTTGCACGGTTAACCAACAAAGTTGAATTTTGTGGCGGTAGTAATATATTTATAATTATAGTTTGTAAATTTATATAAAATGTTCCTGCTATAAAGAGAGAGAGAGAGAGAGAGAGAGAGAGAGTTGACGAACAGTGAATGACTTTGACTTTCAGGTACATGACCACGGAAAGTAGCGGGAAAGAGACCAAGGAAATTACTTTCTATGGGACAAAAATTGTACATTTTATAATGGCTAAACAGCACTCTACTCTCTCGTAACTTTTATCGTTTTACATTTCACTCTCTATTTCACAAATTTAATCATTACCATTTTTTAATTAAATAACTTGTCATTGTTCCAACAAATTAATCCTAAATAATATTAGTAATAATTACGACGGAGCCAAAAAAAAAAAAAAAATTAAAGGGACTGAATTTTTATTTTTATATAAAATAAAAAATTAATAAAAATTATAGTATATTATATTCAATTTAATATTAAATTTTTATTTCATATTATAATAGAGACATAGAATTAACGCTAAAAAAATATAGAATTAATATATTATAATTAAATTATAACAAAAATATAATAAATTAATAAGTATTAGTATCATTCAAGAATAAAATAAATGTATTAACTAAAAAAATTCAATTAAATACATCAAAATTTATAGTTGTTAAAACTAAAATAAACATATAAAAATGTAAAAAGTAAAATATGATTTAAAATTTTAAACTTAAAGCTATATTTTAAAATATATGTTTATAAACAATATAAGATTGACCAATAATAATAAAAATAATAAAAATTTTATATAATTTTTTTAAAATAAATTTTAAAAGATTATTAAAATAAAATGTCAAATAATATAAGATTAGATAAAGTTAAAATTTAAGTTGAAATAAAATATGATAAACATAAACTTAAAAGCTTTAATATCAAGTTTATCATATACTTATTTTTTTAATTTTATTTTTATAATGTTGAATTTAAAGTTAAATATTTAAAAAAATTTAGATTATCACGTTTAAGAAGAATTTTTACATAATATATAACTACAATTTTATTTTTGTTACTGATAGTTACCAAATACATAAAAAAAATATACATATTTAACCACTTTATTGACAATTCATATCCTTTTTATTCACGTATTTGTTAAATATTGTTAATATATTTCAAAATATGTACATAAAAATTATACGCAATATATTATTATAAATAAAATAATTATTTAATGTTAAAAATATATATATAATTTTTTTTTTTTTGTAAAATATTTAACTTGGGCTGTCCCTCCGCCCTTGGTAATAATTTAATTATATTATAGTATTTGCTATTTGCATAAAGAATCCATAAGACAACTAAAATATAAAAGCACATATACCATTAACCAACATGAATCATAATGTAACAAGAACGATATTAAAGTACAGCTTACGATTTGATGGAGCAAACCGATCATTACCATATGTTCCTTTATTTGTTTACTATAATATTATATATCATACTATCCTAATTTATTTATTTATTTTTATAACTATCCTAATTTATAAGAGATCATGATAAAACATTTAAGCTTGTTACTCACACACTTAAAAAAAAAAAAACTCTTAACTAGTACTGAAAATTTATTTCGATATTAGAAAAACCATAAAGGAATTAATTAATTTATTTATCATATTATATGTCTTCTCTCTTGCTTGTCTGCCTAGTCATAGCCAATCCAGCAGCAGGATTTGGAGTACTTGGATCACTTTGGCCACCATCTTCTCCAGATATTTCTTCCAAAGACCTCCCTTTAGTCTCAGTCACCAAAAAGGAGCAACAAAATCCAAGCATATTTGTAACTGAAAGAAATATCATAGCATTCTTAATATGTCTACTACTTTTATCACTATTACCTTTCAAAGTATACCTTTGTACCCCAAATGCCCCTACAATTGCACCTGCCTTCCCGGCTGCGGCGCTTAGAGCATGACAAGTAGATCGCACCCGGGTCGGAAACAACTCGGCCGGGAGCACAAATGTTGTTGAATTGGGTCCAAAATTAGCAAAGAAAAATGTTAGACTGTATAATGCTCCAAACATCACTTTGTTATCATTCTTCAAGTAGTCATATTTGAGACCTATGACCAACATAAAAACGGACATAAAAAAAAACCCAATTAACTGAATGTAATATCTACCTATTTTTTCAATGTAATAGACAGTGACCCAATAGCCAGGAAAAGTCCCAAACAAAGCAACAAGAAACATAGCCTTAGATGTTTCAAAGACTTCTTCAAGTGCATTAACTTCAACTGCTTCTCTGGTTAAATGCATAACAGGAAAGATATCTTTTTGCATTAAGTTTTGACTATAAAAGGCAATATCCAAAAAGAACCAAGTAGACATAGTTCCAATCAAATGCTTTCCATGTCTAGCAAAAAACTCCTTAGAAACCAAAGAGTATTGATTGGCATTTTTAAATTCACTCAATTTGTCTTGTTCAGCTTGAATTTCAATTTCCAAAACCCGACCCATATCCATCGCAGCTTGTTTTGCATTTCCTTCAACTAAAGCAGTGTATCTACCAGTTTCAGGCATTTTCATTCTCCAATAATAAGTTAAAATTGCAGGTAAAGCACCAAGCATAAGCACAATTCTCCATAAATAATCGCCCTGTGGTTGTGTAGAAAACACTTTTGAAAAATCACTTGTATTCCAAGGTTCTGCTGGATAAAATTGAAGAAAAATACCTGAAAGAATCATTGAAACAAGACCAGCAAAAATTATCCCAACACCTTGCATGGCAAAAACAGCAGCTATAAAAGCACCACGTGTCTTTTTATTGGCATATTCAGACATAATTGTAGCTGACAGTGGATAATCACCTCCAATACCAAAACCCAACCAAAATCTGAAAAAACATAGTGTGCCCATAACAGAACCAGCTGTGGAACCAAATGAAAGACCAGAGCAAATTGCACAAGCCACCATCATAATTAGTGTTATTCCATAAACCTTTTTGCGACCAAGTTTATCACCTAACCAACCAAAAAATAGTTGACCTGAGAGTGTTCCAACTAGAGCCACTCCAACCACGAAACTGGTAACATTCAATGGTAGTTGTCCAGGTTTGGGTGAAGTAGGGTCAAAATAGTAAAGTCTTCCTAGAAGTTTAGAAACAGCTGTGATACAAAAAAGGTCATAAGCATCTGTAAAGAATCCCATACCAGCAATGACTATGGCTGTTATGTGATACCATTGTGTTCTTGCACCATCTAAGGCATTCAGTACTGCTAAGCTCATTTTTCTTCTGCTAATTAATTTCTGGGTACGTAGTTGGGTATTTGGGGTTTGATTTGATTATGTTTTTTAGGTGCGTATTTGTAGAAATTTTTTTAAAATTATAGAATAAGGGACGTTTATAACTAAGTTATGAGACAACTACAAAGAAAATCATAAAGCGGAATATTGGATATTCTCTATATGTGTGTAGTTTTTGAGGGAAAAGCCTAGCTAGTTACATAATTGACATGGAAATTGAATTGATTGGTAATTTGGTACTAGAAATGCAGTATTGAAACTAATTATAACTAAAACGTACGTAAGAGACAGAGAAATTAATGCTTAGTTACAAGGATGGCATAGGAAGAATCTAAAGCAGCAATGTTATTAACGTCAAATAATTACAAGTAACGGATAAATTATTAAATACATTTTCATTTATCTTAATTGTTGTGTAACACACGTCAATATTTTTTTCTTCAAAATGAATAATTTTTTTTAAAATTATTTTATCATATATCACACCATAATTAATATAAATATTCTGTATAAGTAGCCAACCTGTTCATTAATTTGCTATCACCATATCAATTGATAAATAAAAATTTATGTCCATTTGTCCGATGCAATTAATAAAATATTGGTGTTTATGAAAACTTCAATAATTATATTTTATTAAAATGTCAATAATTTATTTTTATCAATAGATAAGCAATCATTTTAGCCTACCTTAGAGAGGGACATTAAAATATTAAATATGTTAACGATATGAATATAAGTTTATATAAATATTTAAATTATTTTATCATAAATATAGACAAAAAAAAAATTTATATCGATACCTTTCATGACTAGAAATATTGCAGATATATTGATGATATTATAGAACTTTAATCTATGCTTATAATATTGTACATGGTTGTCTGATTTGGATGTTTTTGGTTTTCTAGGAGAGCTGGTATTTATTACTCCTAGGGTAAGTTATATGTTTATTTTCTGCCAATAATATACTAAGTACAGAGGACAATAATTTTCAAGACAAATATTGCAGGTATATAAGGCATATTGACAGCGAGAGTAAACATGTAAGCTTTTTATTTTTTTATTTTTATCCAACGTTAGACATCATTTAAATATAAATTTAATATTTAACTAAGGATAAATTTTATGTCTATCTCAAATAAACATGCAAGCTTACTCTTCAAGTAATATTGAAGACAAATGCTTTTTTGTACATAAAGAATTAAGGATCATAATTTCTAAAATAAATTCATTCACTTTTAGGGCTTTGAATTTTGTTAGTTAACCTTTTCCATAAAGTTTAAAATATTGGCTAAATAACATTTATGCTACGTCTCTTAAATTTTACTAATTATATACTTTGATTTCTTAAATTTTCTTTTATTATATTTGTCTCTAACTTTTTAATTTTTACAAATTTGATCGAAATGGGACTAAATATGTATTAAATTTGAAAAGTTAAGTTATTAAATTATCTAGTATTACAAAGCAAAATGTGGTTTGGAGAAAGGTTGGAGCTAAGTCGATACATGTTGTGATTAATAGTGATGTTCCATGTCTCGGCATTAATGGATGAAGGTATTGTATAACTTTTCATTTTGATATGCTAATTAACCCTAGCTTTTTTTTTTTTTTTTGATAAGAATGCTAACCCTAGCTTATTTGCTATATTGGAGTTAAAGCTGATTTGGTTGAAGTGATGGGAATAACCTTAGGGTGGGAGTATGAAACTATTAAGTCGGCATCAAGAGCTACCTTTTAAATTAGTCTTTAACAAAAGCATTAAATTAAAGCTCTTATTTATTTTTGTTGGATAGTATTATATGTATTAAGTGATGTGTTAATTATCGATTAGATGTAAAGTTGAGAATGTGATATAAAAAAGTGATGTAAAACTTCTTACTAACAAAAGGCCAATTAAATTAAGCTATGTAAATTGTAATATGCATTAAATTGTGATAAAAAGAGTTATTAATTTTGTTTGATGGTCAATTATTTGAACACTTGGCCTTCTTTTTCTAGATAGACATAATGGTTTGGCTAATGGGTAAGAAAGTCATCATTTGATCGATCGAGGGGTTGTATGTAATAGAGTAAATGGGAAGGTGATCATTATTATAGAAAATAAGGTTAGATGAAAAAATTAAGCCCTCGTCAAGCATGAAGAGAATATTCATTATTGCCTTAAAAGAAATTAGAGATTTGGAGATCCATAATACAATATTAACTTATATATAATTAAATTACCATAAAATAATATATTAATATGTATATAATTATAAATATTTAATTTATGTATATTTTTAAAATTATCTATAATATATATATATAGATATTTTATATAATTAATATGTTATTTTAGTAAAATTTGATACAGTTTTCGAATTGAATTATTCATGGCTCACGACGTTTCATTTGGATCGAACATGTTCTTTGTTAATCTCACACGTGTTTATGCCCACAGTTCCACTTTTATCTTTGGCAAATGGCTTGTTGGTCCGCAAGTAGAAGATGCCCTTGTAGACTTGTAGTATTGTTACAGCTCGTTTTGGTGAAATTTAAAATAGTTTTTATTTTTTAGTAATAGTTTTAAAAAGTATATATAGTATATATATAATTAAATTAATATTAATTCTTAATCAAGCATTTGGAACATTTTTTAAAATGAAAAAACATAACATTGATTAAAATGTTGTAATGGTTGGGTAAGTCATTTTGACAAAAGACGTATTGAATAGTTGCAACTTTTAAAAATAAAATATTATGTCGAAAGATTGTAACTTAAGTGAAAGGAGATAACCTTTGGATAGATTGTGATTGTTATAAACAATTACATATGAAAAGTCACAACTCATTAAAGAGTTGTAATCCAATTGAAGGGGTGCATAAAATTCTATAAATAGGCCATTCATTTAGGCCATGTTATAGAATATTAAGAGAACAAGAAAATGAAGTTCAAGATGTATAATAAATCTTCTCTAATAGCTCTCACCATAATTTATGTACAAATAAAGTTAGTGTTCTAAATACTGCAGATTTAAAACGTTAATTATCTTGAGTGCTCTTCAAAGTCAAAGGTGTTATTGAGTTGTCTTCGTAAATGCATACCGCTGACAACAAGAGGCTTCATTATATCCTGGATGCATATTTGCTGAACCTTAGTGCATCACCGAAATAGTGAGGGCATATAGCGTCTTAAGGACAGTTACTTAAAGTCATGCCTTGAAGTCAAGTTCAAATACCGTATTATTTATAGTAATTTTTCAGTATCACAATTAAAGGCATTTATGTTGAAGTTAAGATAATGCATATATGTATAGTTATATGAATAGATCAAGTTTTATGAAAATTGATTAGAATATAAAATTAAATATTATATATTTTAATTTGTGTATACTATACATATAATATGCATGTGTTAAATAGTCATGACTCTTGGTGGCGTTGTGATCATTAGTAAAAGATCATGAACTTGGCAAAAAATCATAATTTGGTGAATGTTGTGATCATTGATAAAAAGTCACGATTGACGAAAATGTTGCAACCTTTGGTGAGGAATTATGACTTTTGAGAAATGGTCGTAATTTTTAGTGAAACGTAGTGACCCTTGGTGCAAAGTCATGATATTTGATTAAAGATCGTGATACTTAGTAAAATATAATGATATTTGGTAAAAAGTCGTGACTCTTTGTGAAAGGTTGTAACATTTTGTGATACATCGTGACTTTTGGTGAAAAATTATAACCAAGGTGAAAATCTGTGACTCTTGGTAAACGGTCGTGACTCTTGGAAAAAAGATGCGACCTTTGGTGAAAATTCGTGACTCTTAACAAAATGGTCGTGACTCTTGGTGAAGAATTGTGACTCTTAAAAAAGATCATGATTCTTGATGAAGGGTCGTGACTCTTAATGAAAAGTCGTAACTTTTGAAAAAAGGCCATGACTCTTGGTAAATGGTCAAATTATTGGTGAAAAGTCACGACTCTTGATAAACAGTCGTAACTCTTGGCTAGAAGTCATGACATTTAGTAAAGGATTGCGTCCTTTGGAAAAGAATTATAACTATTTGTGAAAGCACTCATTTAAGAGTGAAAGTAAATTTTAATATCTTAGAAATAACAGATGATGGGTGAGCTATATTGTGGGATACTAGAAAAAGAAAGCTTACATATGCATACCTAAGTAATTAATATGATGATCCTAGCTTCATGTAACATAGAAGCTAGATGATTGTGAATCATGATTGTAAATCATGATTGTAAGTATTTATTTATGATCTAAGTTAATATATCTTGAATAGTTATATATGTATATTAACAAGATGAGTTATTCTTTTTGATGCATGTAAGCAGATGTAATGTGAGTAATTGGTACATGAATTTTATATACAATTATGTATGATTGACACTCATGGTAAAAGTATTATTTAATGAAAAGAAATAGAAAAATTTAAAAAGTCTCTGATGATAAAAAGCGTTGCAAGGGACATAGTTACATATTCATGAAGAGGGAATGTGACAGAAGTCAACATTAAATAAATCACCAATGATGGAAACTCAATACAATACTTGAAACGTTAAGATTTTGGATTCAATGAGCCAAAATACATCATATGTTCGTAATTGTAAGCACAATAATAAATAAAGAGGTATCCTAAAAAAGATATGCTTGATACACGTAATGGAACGAGGAGGATAAGTTACTTAACTTTTAATAAACTTATAACAAAATTTTTTTGAGATACTTTAGTTATGTGGATATCCTTGATAAGTTCACCTATGTGAGTATTGGAGATCGTGTCGTCTCCTATGTAGCTTGGCTAGCTACTAAATCACTAATGAAAAACCAAGATATAAGACACAAGGTCAATCCATGTGTCAACGAATAAAAGAACATTAGAGATGATAAGGCTTATGTATGAGATATGTTCGGTTAACCAAATAAGGTCGCTGGTTCAAAAGCTTACCTACCATGCTATATTGGTTAACTTTGATGTGTTTTCACTAAGTAAAGGTTTAAGTCCAAAAACACATTTATTTATACATAAGTCTTTGGAGCATACTCAAGATAAAAGTTTTCAAAGCTGTTTTCAAAATTACATTTCATTTTTGAAATTGGTAGGAGATTGTTGGAACATTTTCTAAAATGAAAAGATATAGCATTTGGCTAAAAGGTTGCAATGGTTGGGTAAGTGCCTTTTGACAAAAGACATATTGAATAGTTGCAATTTTTGGAAGTAAAACGATATGATGAAATGTTGTAACTTAAGTAAAAGTATATGACCTTTGGATAGGTTGTGATTGTTATAAACAATTAAATATATTTTAAAAGACGTAACCTTTTGAAAAGTCACAACTCATCAAAGAGTTGTAATCTAATTGAAGGGATTAGGGGTGGCAAAAAACTACATGAAAAATCCGACTTGAACTTGAATCGTATTAATTTTGGGTCAAAAATGGGTCAACCTAAAATGACATGAAAAAAAAGGGGTCGGGTTAGGGTCGGATCTAGGTTGACTCGTTCAACCCGTTCTTAAAAAAAAAATTTAACCATAGCTATCTATTAAACACTCACTCACAAGTCACAACTCACATAACTTCTGTAAACCTTAAATCTCTAATAGTCTAATACGACTAAAGGTAAATACACATCGTTAGGGGTAGAAATTTTCGACAACACGAAACAAAACACAAAAAAAATCCTACTCGAACCTGAACCATATTAATTTTGGGTCAAAATGGGACAATCCAAAATGACCTATTTTGAAATCAAGTCACATTTGCGTTTATCGTGTTAGGGTAGGGTTAAAATTAGGTCAACCCAAACACTACCAAAACTGCCACCCCTATAATAGGTGCATAAAATTCTATAAATATGTCATTTATTTAGGCTATTTTAAAGAATATTGAGATAATAAGAAAATAAAGTTCAAGATTTATAATAAATTTTTTCTAATATTTCTCATCATAATTTTATGTACAAATAAAATTAGTGTTTTAAATACTGCAGATTTAGAATATTAATTGTCTTTAATGTTCTTCAAAGTCAAAGGTGTTATTGAGTTGTCTTCGTGAATGCACACCGTAGATAACAATAGGCTTTATTGTATCCTGGAGGTGTATTTGCTTAAATCTAGTGCATCACCGAATTGGTGAGGACAAATAGCGTCTTAAAGACAGCGACTTAAAGTCGTGCATTAAAACCAATTTTAAATGCTATATTATTTATAGTAATTTTGCAATATCATAATTAGAGCTTATAAAAATTTGACTTAAAGATCGTAAAAATTAACATTCCTCAATAAATTTAAGAAAATATCTCAAACATAAAATCCCCATCAACTTATTGGAGTTTTTTTTTTATATTATTATATAAACATAAAAATACACTACTTAATATTATAAAATTATTTTTATTAATTTAATGTATTTAGCTTAATTTTTTTAAAATTTAAAATAAAATATAAATGGTAAAATATTTCAATATTTTAATCTAAAGTGCTTTTTTTATTATAAATTATTTTAAATATGATTCATATTTTTTTATATATATAATAATAGTATAGAAAGGTATTAACATTTTTTTTTTGCATACATGCTTAATAGCTATTAACTTTATTAAATTTTTCCTAAAAAAATGGAATAATAATATCACAGCCACTTTGTTAGTGACACAACGAAAAGCATATAAATTGAGTATTATATCTCTGCAATTAAAATAACGTCTTCAAACTTTTTTTTAATTATTTGGATAAACTATAAATTGATTACCAAATTTTGTCAAATTTTAATTTGTTAACTATTTCTCATATCTTTTTAAATTTAACATATTTAATTTAAATTTAAAGATAATAAATTAAATATATAAAATTAAAAAATTAAATAATGCAAAAAAATAACATGTTTATTCATTGATATAATATAATTTAATATAATTTTTAAATTTAAAATAAGTATGTTAATTTTGTAAAGATAATAGAGATAATATTAAAAAAAAAATTGAGAAATTAAATTGTAAAATATAAATAAAAAATTTAAAAACCAATTGTTTGATGAAGTTGTTCTATACATTTATGGTATGTTTGATGCACCGTATTAAATAGATTAAATATAATTGTATTAGATTAAATTGTAATAAATTGTGTTATAGTTAATCTATACAGTGTTTAGTTACAAACAGTATAATATAGTTGAATAAAATTAATAATTTTAATAAAATATTTTATATTTAAAATATTTTTTTGTTTATATAATTTATTTAAATTAATATTTTTTTTATTTTTATTACATTTTTAAAAATAAAAAATATTATTTTAAATTTGAGATAAAATAAAAAATTAAAATATATAATTTTATAATTAAAAATTTAGATAAATTAAGTTAAATATTTAGTATCTTTTAGACTCACAAAAATTGTATAATTTTTTTACATAATTATATTATTTTTATATAATATAATATAATTTAATTTAATTTTATAATAAAATATACAATCGTATAAAAATTAAAGATATATAATAATGACCAACAAACATACTATTAAATTTCCCTTCCACGGCCGCCTGCTAAATTAGTATCAGTACGGAGAAAGATCTACGTGAGAAATACAAGGTACACGTGTCCGATCGAAATGAATTGCGACATTTCCACTATAATGCAGAAATTAGTTATTAAATAAATTACGTGGGTTATATATTATAAGCTTTAAATATAAACAAAATTTTAATATATATATATATATATATATATATATATATATATATATATATATTAAATAAAAAGAGGATATATTTAAGCTTTATATTTGTTTTTTTATATTATTTTAATCTTATTATAATTAAAAAATGATAGTATAAAAATAAATAATTATTTTTAATATTTTTAGTTATTTTTTATCAATTCTTTTTATAACAATTTATTTAAATTAAAATAATTTTTATTTTATACAGTTAAAAAATTAAAATAAAAAATTAACTCTATCTTTATATAATTATTTTTAATAATAATAAGATTAAATTATTATAAAAAATAAATATAAAATTTAAGCATCATTTTTATAATAAATATGAGATATTAATAGTATTTTTTCTCTAAATTAATTATAAATCATTTACAAAAGAAAATAAGAAGACGTGAGCCATGACGATTATTTGGGGTAAATGGTCATCACATGCCATATGAAACAACCTATATTTGGTTATTTTTAATTAAAAATTATTCATTTGTAAAATAAATAATAAATTAATACTTTAGATTAATTAATTACAAATATTTGTTTTATATGTAAATTATTTTAATTTTTTATTAATTAATTTATACAAAATATTTGAAATAAATACGAAATTAATATTGTTATATTTTCATATTATTTGTGAAAATAAAATAATATTTAGAGTTATTATTAAATATGATAATTATTATATTATTAAAATCTTTATTGAATGTAATTCTTATTTTATTATTATATTTAAAATTCTTATTTAATGTGCTAATATATCTAAAAGGATAATTAATGTCAATAGTTTAAAATATAAGGTTAATTTCGTCCAAAATAATATTAAGCATGATTCATATTTTTATATATAATATTGATAAAAAAATAAGATTAGTACAAATTTATTTTTAGGGAAAATATATTTTCACACCATGTTTATGTTTTGTTTTTACGGCACATTAAATATTAATTTAAAAAAGTGACATATATATATATTTTTTGGTATAGAAAATAACACAAATTAAAATAATATATCTATCACTTTTTAATTTTTGTATTTAATATGTCGTGGAATAAAAAAAAAGGGGTGATAATAACTCTTTTTTCTATTTTTAAATAACACAAGTAATTTATAGTTGATATAAAAAAAAAAAAGATCGGTGACAAAGAATAACACCTTGTTGCCAAGGCCTTCTGAGCTCTCTCTACCACATTAAATTAAAAAATTAACAAAATTATCACATTTAAAGTTAGGATAGAAAAAATATCAATGTTAGAGCATTATTTTTATTTAAAAAATATTAAAGCCTTAAACATAAGTCAAAATTTAAAATTAATTTGAAATTAAATTTTTTTTAAAAATAACAACTTCTTAAAATTAGTAACTCGTTCTTAATTCTTAGTTTAGGTGATAAAAAAAAAAAAAGTGTACTGTATTAAAAAAAAATTATAAATTTTAGCTCAAGCAAAATTTACAACCCAAGCTTTTAAATTATAAGGTGTTGTTTTTTTTTTTTAATTTTTCAAATTAACTAATAATTGAAAAAGGAAGAGTCACTGCAAGTCCTCAAAATCCTTGTTGTTTTGATGAAGAATTAATTTTTTTAATTTTTCAAATTAATTTTTAATTTTAATAATTCAAATTAATTTTTTTAATTTTTCAAATTTTATACTAATGAATGAAGAATTTCTATTTTTTAAGAATATCAACTTCTGTCAGAAAACAGAATCGTCATTGTTGTTTTGATGGCCAAGAAAACGACAAACCATTAATTACATAAACAAACAATTCTTTCACTTTCATTACAATTTGGGGATTCAGACTTCGAAAGAGATTTGTCTTGTATTTTGCTTTCCGTGAGATGCATCTGGTTCGTCCAATATAATATTAATACTTTTATTATGACATGATTTAATTCGTTTTGAACACTTCATCTCTTGTTTGAAACTTTTTGTCATGTTGTTATCTCTTTTAATATTCTTATTTGCATTTCTTTTTAATCTTCATTTTTCAGCTACTGCACTCTGTTTCTCTTTCCTTTGTATGTATGATGTTCAACTGGGCTATCTTATCCTCTCGTCGTTAATTTTGCTTATGAGAAATGACAAGGTTTTTTGTTTGAATTTCAGATAGCTTGAGCTCAGTGACGAATTGGGCTTTTAAGCGAATCACTTTGATTAAGGCCTAAGATAAACTGTGAAATTTTTGCTTCTTAGGTCGATTGAGGTATGGCTATTTAAAAAAAAAAAAAAAAAAAGTCTCAACTTTTTTTCTTGATTGAAATAAAAAAAGTCAACAAGTCAACTTAATTTCGTCATATCTTTCATTCTATGCGTTATTATTTTTTATTTTTGGGTTGTTTTCTTATTATTGTGGTATAAAGTTCTGCATTAATTATTGTTTGGTGGAATTTCTTTTCTTGTTATAAATAATGTCCTTGAATTCGGCTCAGAGTCTCGAAGAGTGAAGAAGAGAGAGAATCTGAATGATGGAGGATTTATGGGCTCTGTTTTGTGCGGATTCAGATTGTTCAGAAATTAGTGCAAAATCATGCGAACCCAAATTTGGGTTCTTGAACCATCCTTCATCATGTTCTCACCACGCATTGATAATTTGTTCCGATATTTTGCTTTTAGTGATACTTTTGCTCCTTGTGTTTCGGAAATGGTCCTCAAAATTTTCTCAAATTCAAGACCAATGGTATCAAGGCTTGTCAAATTTGCAGAAAGTATCTGCAATTTTTAATGGCTGCATTGGTTTTGTGTACTTGTTCTTGGGCATTTGGATTTTAGAAGAGAAATTGAGAAAAACCCAGGCAGCTTTGCCTTTAAATTGGTGGTTGCTGACTTTATTTCATGGATTCACATGGTTGATGGTTGGTTTTACTGTGAGTATTCGAGTAAAACAACTCCCGAGAGCACCAGTGAGGATGTTATCTATTCTTGCATTCTTATTTGCTGCATATGTTTGTGTTCTGTCTGTTTACTCTGTAACCTTAAGCAAACAAATATCGGCGAAGATAGCTTTAGATGTTTTGACATTTCCAGGAGCTATATTGCTTGTGTTATGTGTTTATAAAGGTTATTGTAAACATGAAGAAGAGAGTGTTGAGAATGGACTTAATTATGTACCATTGGCTGGTGAGGCTAATGACTCAGTTACTCCATTTGCGAAAGCTGGAATTTTTAGTGTGTTGTCATTTTGGTGGTTGAATCCATTGATGAAAAGGGGTAGGAAGAAAACCCTTGAGGATAATGATTTACCCAAGTTGCGTGCAACGGATAGAGCATTGAGTTGCTATTTGTTGTTTTTGGAGCAATGGGACAAACAGAAACAAGCTATTTCTTCTACTTCCTCTTCTTTGTCTTCCTCTCAGCCGTCGGTACTGAAGACAATTATTTTGTGCTACTGGAAAGACATTTTGTTGTCTGGTATCTTTGCTTTGCTAAAGATAATTACCGTTTCTGTTGGCCCTTTACTCCTTAATGCTTTCATTTTGCTTGCACAGGGAAAAGGGTCTTTCAAGTATGAAGGTTATGTATTAGCCATATCACTTTTTCTAATAAAGAGCCTTGAGTCTTTATCACAAAGGCAGTGGTATTTCAGAAGCAGATTCTTTGGTTTGAAACTAAGGTCTTTGCTCACTGCAGCAATATATAGGAAACAACTAAGATTATCTAATGCTGCTCGGCTAACACATTCTGGGGGAGAAATAATGAATTATGTCACAGTGGATGCTTATAGGATAGGAGAATTCCCATTTTATATGCATCAGACGTGGACAACTAGCCTTCAGATATGTATTGCATTAGTTATTCTTATTAGAGCAGTTGGGTTGGCTACAATTGCAGCCTTGTTGGTTATAGTGATCACTGTGCTTGCTAACACTCCATTGGCTAAGCTACAACACAAGTTTCAAACTAAGCTCATGGTGGCACAAGATGAAAGACTTAAGGCCACTACAGAGGCTCTTGTGAACATGAAGGTGTTGAAATTGTATGCATGGGAAAACCATTTTAAGAGGATGATCAAAAAGTTGAGAAAGACCGAGTTTGTATGGTTATCTGCTGTTCAGTTGAGGAAAGCATACAATGGCTTTCTATTTTGGACATCACCTGTTCTAGTCTCTGCTGCAACCTTTGGGACTTGTTATTTCCTCAAAATTCCTTTGCATGCAAATAATGTTTTCACTTTTGTAGCAACTCTTCGCCTTTTTCAAGACCCTGTAAGAACTATCCCTGATGTTCTTGGAGTTATTATTCAAGCAAAGGTTGCCTTTACTCGTATTGTAAAATTCCTTGAGGCAACGGAGCTACAACCTGTAAAAATCAGGCAGAAGTGCGACCCAAAGCATGTGAGTCACACTATTAGTATTAAATCAGCTGTTTTTTCATGGGAAGAGAATTCATCAAAGCCAACACTCAGAGATATAAATCTACTGGTTCAACCTGGAGAAAAGGTTGCTATATGTGGAGAAGTTGGCGCTGGGAAATCATCACTTCTAGCAGCTATTCTAGGAGAAGCTCCAAATGTTAATGGAACTGTAAGTTATAGTTGCTCTTTTATTTGCTTCTACACTTGCAGTGAAAATCTAGTGTCAATATATTAACTACTTTTCAGCTTATATAATCTAATGTTATGTTGCCATATTTATCTAAACCAAATTGAGTTTTTATGCCTATATCTCACATCTGTTCTAACTCTCGACTATTCAGATTCAAGTTTATGGGAGGATTGCATATGTTTCTCAAACAGCATGGATCCAGACGGGCTCGATACGGGACAATATTTTATTTGGTTCTGCAATGAATAGTCAAAGATACCAGGATACACTTGAGAGATGCTCTCTAGTAAAGGACCTTGACCTGCTTCCTTATGGTGATCTAACTGAAATAGGGGAGAGAGGGGTTAATCTGAGTGGAGGTCAAAAACAAAGAATCCAACTTGCCCGTGCTCTTTATCAGGATGCTGATATATATCTATTGGATGATCCCTTCAGTGCTGTTGATGCACATACTGCTACTAGCTTGTTTAATGTAATTCACACTATCCTAAGTCCTAACTCTGCCACCTTCGTCTATAAAAATAAAAATTATGAAAGCTTCATTATTGTTGAGCTTATAGCATTAACTTGCTTATATCTTGGCAGGAATATGTTATGCAAGCACTTTCAGGGAAGACAGTCCTACTTGTAACCCATCAAGTAGATTTCCTGCCTGCATTTGATTCTGTCTTGGTAAGTCTACTTCCAACTTCAGGCAACAGTTCAGTAAATTTCTAATTATTTTTTCTTCATGTCAGTCATTTCCAGATTACAATTTCTCTCCAGCTACCACGCACCTAGCCTTATATACTTTTGTTTATTGTCTAAGTTCAAGACAATTAAGTTTTGTTTTGTTAACAGTTAATGTCAGATGGAGAGATTCTACAACAAGCGCGTTACCATCAGTTATTGTCTTCCAGCCAAGAATTTCAGGACCTTGTCAACGCACATAAGGAGACTGCTGGTTCTGAAAGACTTGCAACTGTCAGTCCTACCCAGAAACATCAAACATCTGCAAGACAGGTGGAGAAGGGTCCTAAAGAGAAGCAACTTATTGCACCTAAAGGTAATCAATTGATAAAACAAGAGGAGAGAGAAGTGGGAGACACAGGATTAAAGCCATACAAGCAGTATCTGAATCAGAACAAAGGGTTCTTGTTCTTCTCCATAGCAAGCCTGGCTCATCTTGTATTCGCCATTGGTCAGGTTTCACAGAATGCTTGGATGGCAGCTAATGTTGAAAACCCTCATGTTAGCACGTTGCGATTGATAGCAATTTACTTGTTGATTGGAATTGCTTCGACGGTAATTTTGCTCTGCAGATCTCTTAGTACAGTGGCTTTAGGCCTCCAATCATCGAAGTCTTTGTTTCTACAACTGCTCAGCTCCCTTGTGCGTGCACCCATGTCCTTTTATGACTCCACACCTTTGGGAAGGATGCTTAGTCGGGTAAGTATCTAGAACACAAAGTATAGTTATTGGAAACTACCAGAGATTTGTGCTATTAAAACTTCTATACAATGCTTGTTCCTTTTTAGGTCTCAGCTGATCTCAGTATTGTGGATCTGGATGTGCCATTCAATTTAATTTTTACCGTTGTAGCTTCTATACATGCTCTTGTCAATCTTGGAGTGCTGGCTGTTATCACCTGGCAAGTTTTGTTTGTGTCAATACCAACAGTTTATCTAGCACTTCGACTGCAGGTGACAACTACATAACTATCATTCATCATAGATAAATGTGCTCTTCATAGCTCACTAATATATGTTAATACTGTTAGTTCACTGCATGCTTAAGAAACACAAACCTCTAAATTATATGCATGTGAAACAACTGAAAAACAAATCAAGTAGCAATTGAACAAAGTGTTCTCAAAATTCTGATTTTAGTAAATTTGATTAGTATGGTGCTATTTTCTAATCAACAGAGATACTACTTTTCCACTGCAAAAGAGTTAATGCGGATCAATGGCACAACCAAATCCCTGGTAGCAAACCATCTTGCCGAGTCTGTGGCAGGAGCTGTTACAATCAGAGCCTTTGAGGAGGAAGATCAGTTCTTTAGAAAATATCTAGACATCATTGACACAAATGCTAGTCCATTTTTCCACAGTTTTGCATCAAATGAATGGTTGATCCAAAGGTTAGAAATGTTTAGTGCCACAGTCCTTGCATCTGCTGCACTCTGCATGGCCCTTCTCCCTCCTGAGACTTACAGCTCTGGTCAGTTGTTAACAATTTAATTTTTATTGCCTTTTTACCTTCTTGTGATTTTTCTTCAATTTGCATTTTAATGTGAAGAATGATACAAACATGGAGAATTTTAATGATATTTAAATTTTGTTATTGCAGGGTTTATTGGAATGGCACTTTCTTATGGTCTTTCATTGAACATGTCATTAGTCATGTCAATTCAGAACCAATGTACCCTTGCAAATTACATCATATCAGTAGAAAGGCTATATCAGTACATGTACCTACCCAGTGAAGCCCCTGAAGTGATTGAAGAAAATCGTCCCCCAGCAAATTGGCCAGCATTGGGTAAAGTAGAAATACATGATTTGCAGGTAAGTGTGTTCGGTTTAAACTATCTCAGAAAACATTTTGGGCAGCATTTAGGTACTGAATGTACATTTTTGAATTTTGAGCAGATCAGATACAGGCCTGATGCTCCACTAGTTCTTCGAGGGATCAGCTGCACTTTTGAAGGAGGGCACAATATTGGTGTGGTTGGTAGAACTGGTAGCGGGAAAACTACTTTTATAAGTGCTTTGTTTCGTCTGGTGGAGCCATCTGGAGGGAAGATTATTGTGGATGGAATTGACATCTGCACTATTGGACTACATGACTTGAGGTCACGTTTTGGAATTATACCCCAAGATCCTACACTTTTCAACGGGAGTGTAAGATATAATTTGGATCCCTTATCTCAGCATTCTGACAATGAAATATGGGAGGTAAATGCTGATATATTACTATATTAATTATTCATCAGGCATACCATAGCTTGACTAAGTTGATTCAACCTTGTGATTTTCAAGGTTCTTGGAAAGTGTCAGCTTCGAGAGGCTATTCAGGAGAAAGAAGAGGGCCTAGATGCATCAGGTGGGTACTGCTTTTGATATATTAGTCATATGGCATGCACTTTTGCTTATTGATTAAAACTCACCTTGTTTCTCAGTTGCCGATGATGGTTCAAACTGGAGCATGGGGCAAAGGCAGCTGTTCTGTCTTGGGCGTGCTCTTTTAAGGAGAAGCCGGATATTGGTACTTGATGAAGCAACTGCCTCAATTGACAATGCAACTGATATGATTCTGCAGAAAACCATTCGAACTGAGTTTGCAGATTGTACTGTGATCACCGTTGCACACAGAATACCCACTGTCATGGATTGCACAATGGTCCTTGCCATAAGTGATGGTGAGTTTCATTTCGTTGCTTTCATTCACATCTAAAGAAATCTAATCTCTTCCACCTAAACTCATGGCATCTTTTGTCAGGCTTATGATGCTTTTCATTCTATGAATGTTAAACTCCTGTTGTTTTTAAAACAAATATTTGTGTTAAAATTTCAGGAAAATTAGTTGAATATGATGAGCCATTGAAGTTGATGAAGAAAGAAGGTTCTCTTTTTGGGAAGTTGGTTAATGAATACTGGTCTCATTTGCAGTCTGCAGAATCACACTAACATCTGAAGCTAACTGTACTTTCTTACATAGCCTGATTCCTCCAAAGTTGGGTAGCTAAATAGAGGAGAGTAGGAAGTAGGAGTGGTATAGAGTAACAAACAAATTAGAGAGGGCAGGAAAGACGATTGGAAGATCATAGTCCTGCCTCTATGATGCTTCCTTAATTTAAGGAAGTGCTTCCCTGTTTGTATTCCACAATGAAAATTCTTTTTAAATAATAAAAATAGGGAAATAATTTATTACGCGTAAACAGACCACACAAGCAAAAGAGAGAGAACAGTTACACAGGAAGAAGAGAGAAAAAATTGATTCGGTTCCTGCATTCATTATACAGCCATATATATACATATCTACAAAGAGAAAGTTGCACCTTTACCACTACAATAATTACACCTGTACAGACTAGTCACTACTAAATTAATTAGTCTTTACAACCTCTTGATACTCCCCCTCAAACTCATGGTGGCTTAAACACCACGAGTTTGCTTCTCAATTCTACAAAGCACTGTTGGGACACAGGTTTAGTTAATAAATCTGCTAGCTGTTCATTAGTACTGCAATACTTAATAACCAACTCTTTCTTCAACACTTGTTCACGAATAAAATGAATATCTATCTCAATATGTTTGGTCCTTTGATGCATAACAGGATTTTGTGCTATACATTTAGCACTAATATTATTACAATATAACAAGGGTGGCTGTTGCAACATTATTCCGACTTTACTAAGTAAAGATCTGATTCATTTTACTTCAGCAAATAATGCAACAAGAGCTCTATATTCAGACTCTGCCGAGGATCAAACAACAACCTTTTGTTTAGTTGAGGACCATGAGATCAAATTATCTCCAAGGAATACACAAAATGCACTCATGTTACGTCGATCATTTGAGCAAGCAACCTAGTCTGCATTAGAAAATCCCACCAAATCAAGATGAGAAGATTTCATCATATGTAAGCCAAGATCACTAGTACTAAGCAAATAGCGTAACACTCTCTTCAAAGCTTGATAATGAGCAGTAGGAGCTGAGAGAAATTGACACAGTTTACTCATTGAAAAGGCAAGTTTAAGTCTCGTTATACAACAGTACTGTAATGATCCAACCAAACTCCAATATTGAGTAACATCACAGTCATCCAAAGGATCTACTTCAATTTTGGACAATACTCCCCCTGACACCATGGGGGTGGTAGATGGCTTGGATTGAGACATGCCAGCTTTATTTAAAAGCCCAATAATATATTTCCTTTGTGTAAGATAAAGATCAGTAGATGAGTGACGAGCTTCAATTCCCAAAAAATAGTGCAAAGCACCCAAATCCTTTAAAGGAAAAACATCATGCAACTTATTAACAAAAGCTTGTCACTAGATCCAGTCAACACAATATCATCTACATACACTAATAGAAAAATAATATCAGCGCCATCCTTCTTAATAAACAAACTTGTATCAGAAATGACATTTTTAAAACCCCATGACAACAAACACGTGCTAAGTTTATGATACCAAGCACGGGGTGATTGTTTAAGTCCATATAAGGATTTTTTCAATCGGCAAACATGACTAGGCCGAGAAGGATCAACAAAACCAGGGGGCTGCACCATAAGCACAATTTCTTCCAAATCACCGTTCAAAAAGGCATTATTAATATCTAATTGGCGAAGATCCCAGTCAAAATGAAGTGCCAGAGAAAGAACAAGCTTGATCGTAGTGGCCTTAACCACTGGACTAAAAGGCTCAGAGTAATCTAAACCATGAGTTTGTAAATATCCTTGAGCCACAAGCCAGGACTTTCTTTTATCAATAACACCAAAAGCCAATGTTTTCGTCTTATGTAACCACCTACACCCAATTACTTTTTGTTCAGGAGATTTAAGAACTAATTCCCAAGTGTTATTACGAATAAAAACATCATATTCTACTTGCATAGATTCTTTCCACTCAAGATATTGAATAGCTTCTCGCCAATTTTTAGGTTCCCATGGTATATTAGTCTAGGTTGAGAATGCTTTGGGTTTAAAAATACCCGATTTGCCTCTAGTTTGCATAAGATGATTATTCACAACACAGGATGTAAAAGGTGTACTAGAAACTGAGTTGGAATTAAAATTGGTTCTATTGGGTGGGTCATGGGTTGAACTGTTGGAAATGGGCAGAATAGGTGTAGAAGTAGGTGGCCGTAAAATTGGTGAACTAGCTGCAAGATTAGGACACTTTGATATCACTGGATGAGACATATCAGAAGCAACATATGTAGGCAATTCCCGTTGGACACTATCAAAGATAGGATGGTTATTAATAGGCTGCACAGTAGACTGAGGTTGTAGAAAAGTAGGAAGTGAGCCTATCAAAGTAGGTTCATAAGGTATAGACTTAGATGAGGACAAGCTATATGTCACTTTGTCAGAAGTAGCTAAAAAAGGGAAAACATGCTCAGCAAAGACCACATGTCTATTCGTATGAATTTTACCAGTAATTTTCTCCAAACACAAATAACCATGTTGACTGGATGCATACCCAATAAACACACACTCAACAGACTTGGAATCAAGTTTGTCTTTGCAATACGATTGTAAACATGAAAAACAAAGGCTCCCAAAAACACGTAGAAACAAATAATCTGGAGATCGACCATACAATAGTGAATAAGGAGACTGCAATTTGAGAACCTATGATGGAACTCTGTTAAGAGTAAAAGTTGCAATACGAAAAGCATGTGTCTAATATTGTTTAGGCACTCCTGATCTCAATAATAAAGCCAAACTAGTATCAACAATTCTTCGATGTCGACTTTCTACCATTTCATTTTGTTTAGAAGTATGAGGACATGTCTTGCGAAAATTAATTCCAACTTTTTATAGTAAAATAGCAAGATGATGAAATTCACCTCCTCCATCACTTTGTATTGCTTTAATATGAGTATCATATTGACATTCCACCATAGCTTTGAATTTAAGAAAAAATGATAGCACTTGATCTTTCAAAGTAAGAAAATAGATCCATGTATATCTAGTAAAATCATCAACAATTAACAAAAAATATTTCTTCCCACCAACAGATGTTATAGGAGAGGGCCCCCAAATATCTAAATACAACAAATCAAAACATGCATGAGATGTTACATGTGTTCCACTAGGAAAGGGTTGCTTATGAGACTTTGCAATCTCACAAGATTCACAAACTAATTTGTAAGGTGGCTTCATTATATCTATCTTACTAGAAGTCAAAACATGATTCACTAAAGGATCGAAAACATGAGCAAGACGGTCATGCCACACAAAACTTGTAGCTAAGGCAGCCACTGCAAAATGTACTTGTGCACTAAGTTTGGATGACTCTTTAGCAGAAAATATCTTGTAAAGACCTTGATCAATTGGCCCTTGAAGAAGAACCTTCTTCGTAACATTGTCCTTAATGAAAAAGAAATGTGAGTGAAATTCCACAAATACAACATTATCTTCACACAATTTATGTATAGAAACCAGATTGGTTGTGACTTGTGGAGTGTGCAGTACATCATGTAACATAAACTTCTTTTTTTTAACTCTAAAAGAAGCATCACCAATACAAGAGATAGGAATAAAGACACCATTACCTACTACAACGCCATCGTTGCCAAAAAAATGTAGGATTTCCAAGATTGGTAGAGTCATTTGTCAAATGATGTGTTGCTCCTGTATCAAGAACCCATGCATTTTCATTACCACCACCAGAATTTGCAACAACATAGGCAAAAGGTTGTGATTTATTTTGATAGTTAGGAGCACTTCTTGAGATCAGATTCTTGAGCTTATAGCAAGTTGATGCACAAAAACTTGATAGTCAAATTTTGTATTTTATATAAGCTCGCAAGTGCACGAGTCACTTATAGTAAGCGACAAGTATACTCCCAAGATCGTCTCTCAAAGGAATTGCTATGGTTTTAAAACGTTATCTATTTTCTTATTTAGTCGAACAAACAATCCTAAACATTCTAACAATTGTCACGTTGCAGAAAAGATTGTAAATTCGGAAATTAATTATGTAACTAAAATAAAGTGCAAATAAAAGTAATCACAACTAAAGGGGGGATGATGGATGTAAATGGGATTATTAGTTCGCTATCCATTCATGGCAAAAACAAATTAAGCATTCAATTAAAAGTTGGATTTAATGATTTTTCCGCTAAACCTAGAAAATCCCAAATCAATGGCGATTTTCACTACGATCAACTAATTAACGTCTTTGGTCCGGATCAGTAACTAATCAATCGGAATTAGCTCAAGGAAATAATTCTAACCACCTAAACTAACACAAATCAATGCAATCAATTTAGGCTCTTGTTCATAATGCACAATTAAGCAAAGATGGCGTTTCTAATGCCTAATTCTTAAATATTCTTTCTAACCACAAACTAAGGTTTGGTCCACCATTAATTCACAATCAGAAATTAATAAGAACATGAACAAGAAATAAATCTAAATCATATATAATTAAATTACAAAATTGTTCTTCCAATCATTGGAAGCAATACTAACATCCCAAATACATAAATTAGTCAACCATAACTAAATTGGTGTCAATCAATTTAGTCATAGAGGCAAACCACAAAATCAGAGAAGAGAAAAGATATTACAATAAAATTACCCCAAATGAATCCTCTAGCTCCAAATCCTTGAAGTTGATTGATCCTCTTCCTCAAATCCTTGGAGTAGCTTCAACAATGGAGGTTCTTCTCTTGATTTTGGGTTGATTTTGGGTGGAAACCCTTGCTGCAGTAGCAGCTAAGGGGAGGCAGAAAATGGGTGTAAAAACTTGTGTTTTGGGAGAGTATAATGTTGTATTTATAGGGGGAGAGAAGTTGAAGACGCGTTTTAGGGTTTCTGGGCAATTTTGGCACCTCCCGCCGCGGCACAGGTTTTTCCCGCCGCGACGCGCATTGAATTTCAAATCTTCGAGCCAAAGCAGAACCATCCCCGCCGCGGCGCACAATATTCATGCCGCGGCGCGCAACGTTTTCTTGATTTCCCAGATACAACCCGAGAGCCTCTCGCCGCGGCACACAATTTCCCCGCCGCGGCGCGCCATGTTTTCTTGCGCTGTAAATGCCCTTACATAGTATGTTGATTCTCGATGTAAGACTTACGTTGATAAGATTTTGTTTGTCCCCCTTACATAGTGAACGACATCCAATGTAAGGCTTACATTTTTAAACACTTTTGCTCACTTTTGCTCTCTTTTTCCACATTTCTTCCCAAACCTACAAAACACAAAAATACCTTCCAAAACACGAAAATAATAAAATAAAAGATAAAATGAATGCTTAAAAACATAACAAAATATAGGTCAAAAATGTGTTCATCACAAGTAAAGGTCACATGCCCCATTTTTTCACAAAACTGACACTGAATATTTCTTCCATGATCTCTACCTTGTCCTTTACCACGACCTTGATTATTATACGAGTTACCTCTGCCCTAATTGTATTGTGACTGATTTCTATTATTATCAGCTCCATTCTTGGAAGCTCCACCACTTCCTGAGGAAGAATTTAGACTCAGAGAGCATACCTTGGCCATATTGGCTTGATAAATTTGTTGCTCTTCCTCTTTATCTTGCTGTTGAAGACGATGATCATACACCAAGAGACGACTGTGAAACTCTTCAAGAGTTACCATGCCAGCCTGATCTATAATAGTACACAAATGCGTTGTAACGATGATTCAAACCAGAAATTGCATAAAGAATCAAATCTCTTGGTTGAACTGGCTCTCCAATTGCTGTTAAACTATCAGCAAGAGTCTTTAACTTCATTAGATTCTCTTTCTTCATTGTTTGTAACTGCAATCGCAGTTCCATGACTTAAGATTGAGTCGATGATGAAAAAACTCTTTCATAAGTTTGCCACAAATCTCTTGCTGTCTTGTTACCAGTGAGATAACCAGATACTTCAGTTGAAATCGAGCCATAAATTCAGCTCCTAATAGTTCCATTAGTACGATTTCAAATGGAAAATTTCGGTGAAATAATTGTTGTTCCAGCAACATACTTTGATAGAGGTTCTCGTGTTCCATCTATGAAATCCTCAACTCTATAAGCAGTAATTACACACATCAACTACTCCTTCCATATAAGGTAGTTCATTCGATTAAATTTAATAGAAAAACTCAAACTTATTGGTGGTACAATCGCAGATTACAATTGCAGAGAAGAACCTCTATCAGATGCTACGCTCTTTTCAGTTTCAGGTGTAGATGTCGCCATTAAAGAAATCTTGAAAATTGTACCAAGAAAAGATGCCTAACCCTAGGCTCTGATACCATACGCATAAATAGACCACACAAGCAAAAGAGAGAACAGTTACACAAGAAGAAGAGAGGAAAAACTGATTCGGTTCCTACATTCGTTATACAACCATATATATACATATCTACAAAGAGAAAGTTGCACCTGTACCACTACAATAATTACACCTGTACAGACTCTAAGTCACTACTAAATTAATTAGTCTTTACAACCCCTTGATATTTATATCACAACTTTTGATGCATGTATTAATCTACAAGGCATAATATAATTGGCCCTTGTTAAGTGTTTTACAATTACTTCAATATTTCTCATCCCAACTTCACATCCAATTTAATATTGACACGTCACTTGATACATATAACCTTTCGGTGCATAAATGACTCAATTATTTAACTGTTTCATTTTTAACCCCCTTTAGTAAAAAAACATATATTTATTTTCTTCTAATCTTAAAAAAAAAATATGTTCATTTACGTTACGTTAAAAGAAAAATGAACATATGTTTTTTTCTTGAGGGGTTAAAATTGAAACTCTATGCATAAAGGGAGATGTGAGGTTATATCATACCATTAAACCTACATATAATAAATTGGCATTGCTAAAAGAAATAGAAGAGTAACATAATTTCATTACCAAAGAAGGCTAAGGTCGCTGGGGAAGATGGAGTGGCTGGTTTTTTTTTTTTTAAAACTTCTGTTATGTCTTGTACAAGTTTTAGTTGGTTTAAGTCTTTTGCATATTCCTGTTATGCATATTCAGGTTTGGCCTTGGGCCTCTTTCAGTGAAAACTCTTCTCTAATGTACCCAAAAAAAAAAGAAGAAGAAGAGTTAATCCTTTTTTATCCATCGAAATCATCTCCCCATTTTGGTTAGCCAATAGGGTTGCGTTTTCAAGAGACGCAAATAGTTAGCAAAGGCATACAAAGAATTTAGGGAAACTTAAAATAGGGTTAATTTATATTAATTTTTATAATCATATTGTGTATATGACTTATTTATTTGTATGATTTTAATTTTAACTTCAAAAAAATATATATGCTTTTCTTATAATGTAAAAAAAATACATATATTTTTCATAATATATATATATATATATATATATATATATATATATATTGTAAAAAATATATATTTAAGAAAAGAATAAAGCGTGAAAAAAAACAAACTCAATTTTAAAGCTAAAAATTAGATAAAATGTGTGTCACTAGTCCTACAAAGTTTTAGTTGCATTGTTTGTGTAGCTTGCAGAAATCAAATGCACGTATTCATATATTACGCCGTATAAAATAAAAAAAAAATTGTTATTTAGCCCAGAATATTCCCGGTTTACTCTTTTACTAAGAGATTAGTTTTTTTTTATTTAATTATATGACATAATTTTTTTTTATATAGAGTTTTATTTTTAACTTACTTTAAAAAATATATATATATATATATAATTTTTTTTTCTTATAACGTAAATAAATATATATTTTTTAATGTTATAAAATATAATATATATTTTTTAACTAAAAAATATTAAGAATAAAATCAGTTAAATAATTATATTATTTATACATTAACTATATTTATTAAGGACAAGAACTATTTTTTATAATAATAATAAAAATAAAAAAAAGAAATAGAACTATTGCTAACGTACGTGATTTTTTTTTTTTTGTGTGAAAAATTATTAAAAATAACACCCTTAAAATTTATAATAATAAAATTAACCTCTTCATAACATTGAACGTTTAATATTAAATGTAGAATATTAAACATTTAAAATTGAATGAGTTTAAATTACTATAATTTAATTTAAACGATATTTAATTGAAAAAATGTTCAAAGAAAAATCATGTAATTTTTTTTAATTGTGAATATATATAATTTGAACATAGAGGTGCTATTTTTGTTATTATAAGTTTTGAGGGGTGTTATTTTTATTATTTTCGGAAATTATCAAAAATAATATTTCTAAAACTTATAATAACAAAACTAGCACTCCAATAATATTGAACGTTTAATTTGAATGTGTAATATTGAACATTCAATATTGAACAAATTTAAATTATCGTCGTTTAATTCTAATTAAATGGATGTTAAAAAAAAATGATATATTAATTATTTTTTAATTAAAATTTTAAATTTAAATACAAAAAATATTATTTTTATTATTTATATTTTTTTATAAGCTTGCTAACGTGGTCCTTAGTACAAACTTGCATTATTAATTGGGAGTATGTCGTCATTTTATTACGACAAAAACCAATGTCACATTTCCCAAAAAAATATATATATATTTTAAAGTGAAAAAGAAAGAGAAATTATATAAAATATCAATAGTAAATTTTATAACAATGAATATAGTATTCAATAATATTAAATTAGTTAAATTAGTTAAAATTTAACATTAAATATGCTAATTATATAGCATAATTTTTTTTATACATAAAATTTTATTTTTAATCTCCCTCAAAGAAAAAAATTTATATTCATTTTCTTATAACGCAAATGAACATATATTTTTTAGTGTTAAAAAAAATGAAAATATGTTCGTTTTTTTTTTTCACTAAAAGAGTTAAAAATGAAACTAATTCAATAAATTGATCAATTATGCACCAAAAATTTTAATTATCTGGTATAACCTTCATTCATATATAAAATTTCATTTTTAACTTACTTAAAAAAATATATATATATTTATTTTTCTTATAACCTAAATAAATTTATATTTTTTAATATTTGAAAACAATCAACTTATTCTTATTTTAAAAAATATTAAAAATAAAATAATTAAATAATTAGATAATTTATTTTTATATTTTTTTATATTGAAGGGATTAGAAGTACCTGCTTTTAAACATAAAAGCCGATAAATTACCAAATTTGTTCGAACTTATTATTATCCTTCCTTTGAATGGGCACTCCTAACTCTTTGACAAAGGGCGCGCAGATGAGCTCTTCCATAAAGATGGGGAAAAAAAAAGCTGGTAAAGTCATGGAGAACCCGTGCCTCATATTCATGCTCACCTCTCTGAGTCCAACTCATAGTCATATTAGGTAAAAATGGGATGGCAATGTAACAGAAACTGTTCTTTCTATCTTCTGGGTTTTGATATCTTTATGATATTCTTGTCATGCATGTGATCCCAGGTAGGGGACCTGTATTTTGTGGCCATACTCTTTTCTTTTACACGTGCCAAAATTACACACACCGATATTTCATAAATATAAAAATATTTACTTCAAAACAATAAGCTCAAATATGGGCTTCTTGATTTCAATTTTTTTTTTTTTGGGTACTCGCCTTTTGCTTTCTTTTTCTTTATTCATTAAAGAGTAAGTAATAATTAGTCTTTGTTCCATTCTTAAGTGGTGGAAATTAACAATTCTAAATTATACTAATTTTTGGTCAACAAACTCTAAGAAAAATGCACATTAAAAATCAAGCTTAAAAAGTTGTGTTGGTTGGGAATCCAAATAGCTTCACCTCAATCATATTAATCACAATTCAAATCAAAGTTTGAATTTATAAATAAACCTTTTTCTTCTACTTTCCATTTTAGTTCATAGATGTCATGTGTACAGAAATAATTAGGTTTCAATTCAGCTAATAAGACCTATATTAATTACCTATTCTCCACGTATTGTTAGAGTTCAAGACTTTTTCACTTACTTGCTTATGACGGCATTGTCTGTTAAGTATAAGTGTGGCAAAAAGATATATTTAAATTAGGGTTTTATGGATATTTATTCTATACGATCAATTTTTAATTGGATCAGGACATATTATTTTTAGATTGATTTGAATCATGATTTATGAATAAGATTAATGGATCGAATCGAATTAAATTGTGACAAATAGATTCATAGATCGATCTAAAATTAATTATTTTTAATATTATAATTTAGTACTAAAAAAGTCATACATTTCAAAAATATTTCCTAAATTTTTATAATTATTTATTTAAAAAAAATTATAATATTATTCTTTTATAATTTTAAATGATATTAAGTTAATAATGTTAATTTTTTATTACAAAAGTATTTTTTTTATTTATAGATTATAATATTAATGAAAAAGTTGAATATATATTAATTATAAATAAATAATAAATATTTTTCAACAAAATTATAATTTTTTTTTATTTATATTTATATTTATTAATTTAAAGTATATAATATACTATATTAAATAATATATTAGAAAAAAAAAAAAAAAAATTTGAACGATTTAAATCGAATCATAAATATTTATATAATTTATGAATCAATAATAAATTTAATTCATATTATCTACGCATAAAAATAAATTAAATTATACTAAATATTTTAAACAATGTAAACAATGGATCAAATCATATCAGCGGATACGTGTTAATTTCCTTCTGTCAAACTTGATGAGTCCTTCAGAAGAAACCTTTTTTTTATTTTTTTTTTCCTTTATGTTTTTGTCGAATTCACATTTCAGAGCTGAGAATGCTTTGATCAAGTCAACATGTCATGTAGTAGAGTTCAAATTGTCTCTATCACTCTTGTTGTAGCAAATTCTGCTTCATGTTTAGTATTGATCTCAATTAAGTGGGTGGTAATTCGCGCAACAATTCATAATACAAACAAATTTTCTTTGTTTGTTTGTTTGTTTTTATTTTTTATGAAACATGTTTTTAATTAAATTAATTATTAATTATTTTGTAATTTGTAAGAATATTGAGTTATTTATTTATTTATCATTATGAAATAAATAAATTGTCAAAAAATAGTTTAATTTATTATAAATATTACAAAGTATGTGAATTTTGGCAAAAAAATAAATAAATATGAATATGATTAAACACATTACGATATGATTGGTATTCCTACAATTAAAGTTATTTGCTTTCATTTATTCCTAAAATTTATTCCTAAAAGTGATTTTTTCTATTACAAGTTGTGATAATTAATATTAAAATTGATGTGCCACTTAATTATAGGCTAGGAAAACATAAATTATACTATTTTAATCATTTATTATCTATCACATTAATTTTGAATGTACCACAACTTATTGTGTAAAGTAGTGCTCTTTTTCAAAAGTTAGTTAAAAAAACTACTTGGAAGGAGCACATTATGTGTTAGTTTGAGTCCTAGAATAGTTTTCTTTTTTAAACAAAGCTTGACCGTACATATTTTATTTTATCAAATATTAAATGTAATATTCATCGATTAAAGAAGATCATTTAAATATATAAAAGTTTTAATTACGGACTAAATATATCTAAAAATGGATGAATAAATTATTTTTAATTTTAATAAATATTAATTATATAACCTAAACACAACGGCTAGATATGCAATCGCGTATAAAAATAAAATGCTGAATTAAAGAATAATACATGAGATTTTTAGGTGGAAACAACTTAGGCCACAACAATGACCTAAGAGGAAAATCACTGGTCTACCGGACCACCTAACTATTCACTATGAAAATCAATGTTCAATTACAAACTCAGGTCTTAGACTACCCTTCACAGATAGATCCCCTTATGTAATTTACTTACGAGCCGTCGCTCCTTTCACAGCCTCCACAAGCTAGGTGTCTAGATCCGAACCAACATTTCGATCTACTTGAGTCCCATAAAATCAATCGAATCCGTCAACTTCGGTAATTTTGAGTCACACAAAATACCGAACACGTCACCTCAGTACCTGAAACATTAGCACGAATAACACCAGTGTAAAGTGTGTCCTAGAGTAGATTCAAGAATGAAAAACCTTAACTAGCAGATTCAATAACATACTATGTAAAAATCAAATCAGCTAGCAAACTCTAGAACAATCATGTAAAGCTCAATATCATGAAAAAAAAAATAGACATATGAATTATTTAAACATAACCACACAATATGTTTGAATAATTAAAATAAAAAAGTGCCTAAGATTGATATATGAAGAGAAGAAGATTTTTCTTTAAAATAAAACTCAATCAGATGTAGAAAATAATATTTTTGTGTGGTAATATTTTTCTCTAACAAATGTTGCTTATATAGAGACCAATTTGACTTAAGAGAAAATTAATAATAAAGTACAATTCTACTCATATCAGGATTTAACGTTCACAATAATTCTACTCATACCAAGATTTTGCTTTCACAGCAATTCTACTCATACAAGAATTCTACTTTCACAATAATTCTACTCATACAAGAATTTTATTTTCTCCACAATTCTACTCATATAAGGATTATGCTTTCTCAACAATTCTACTCATATAAGGATTCTGCTTTCAACATTAAATGAAATCAAATTGGTAAGCAAGATAAGTGGAACAAATTATCAAAACACTTCGATCTATCTAACTGTGTGTACAAAAATTCTTTTAAGTGTACGTACTTTATTGTGTGATGGTGTATGCTTGAAACATATATTTTTACTTGATACATACGTATTGAGAGCTCAGTAGTTTCTTCAACTTTGATTGATTGATTGACTTGACAACGAGTCTAGATACTAGATTACAATTAATTATTTTGTCCACAAAAATTACCAACGCTCATAAACTTTACAACATATTGAAAATTTTGAGTTCAAATCTCATTTACAAGTATATAAATTGAGTTATATAAAAAATCCAAAAAAAGATTATTATAGCATAAATCATATTTATTTAAAGCCCAATCATAATTATTGTCAATATTTTCAATATATGACAAGTAATTACTATTATTTTATTCATTACGTATATATTCTAGAATCTCTTAATATAATTATTCAATAGAATGTTATCTTTTTTATGAAGAAGAATATCATTAGATTTAGTAATAAATAAGTAAAATGTAGTAATTAATAGTAATTTTTTTTAAATTAAAATAATCTAGAAGGGAAATAAAATATGTGTTAAAAAAACAATCATAATTAATATTATTAAAATCACAATTGGTTGCCTGAATTCTTCTAATAACTATCTTGTATCTATGATTTAAATTATGAGCAATTTTTTAATTTTTAGAATCAAAATAATTTAATAATTTTGTTTGAGAGAACGATTATATTTTTCCAAATTTAAGAAAAAAAAAAAACTACAATTCTATATTTGAAAAACTAATTTTATTATAAATTAGAGAAATTACTTCCTAAACCTCGAACATTATAAATAAGTTGTAGTTATTTTCTATATGTTAATAAATTTACGTAAGTTTTAATATAAACAAAAGAAAGAAGATGATTTATACGTGGCTAGAAACTAATAAGTCATTTCGGATAAAACATTAATTTGGGCTCAAGTCCGATCTAGCTTACAACACGACTTTGCCCATGCCTAGAAGCACTGTTAAAAAGAAAAGAAAAAAATTTGGAGAAATTACAAAAAATAGCACCCCTAAAATTTATAGTAATAAAATTAACACCCCAATAATATTGAACGTTTAATATTAAACGAGTTTAAATTATCGTCGTTCAATTCTAATTAAATAGATGTTGAAAGAAAAATGACATATTAGTCATTTTTTTAATTGTGAAAATATAAATTTGAATACAAGGGGTGCTAATTTTGTTATTAGAAGTTTTAAGGAGTGTTAGTTTTGTTATTCTCCTAAAAATTTGTTAGAAAAGTATTTTTTTTAATGTTAATTTAATTTTTTTTTTATAGAAGATCCTAAAAGCATAAAGAAATCTAACTCTTTTATCTACATAATATTTGCAACAATCTTTTATCTCTACGAGTCCAAGTAAAACCTCAATTACATAGGCCGGGTGTCCCCATTAGAATATTCAAACATGCACACATACTTCACTTATAAATACCCAGCTAGGCTCTCCACCATAACCATTCTTAAACCAAAGCAAAACATCTTTAATTCCAAAAAGCAGTAATCAAAATGGCAACCCAAAAACAAGCCTCTGTTTCAATCTTTTCAATCCTACTACTATCTATATTTTTCAAGTCTTCCCAAGCTGCTGGAATTGCCATATATTGGGGTCAAGGCCCAACAAGCGAAGGAACCCTAGCTAGCACTTGTGACACAAACAACTACCAATTTGTAAACATAGCTTTCTTATCAACCTTTGGCAGCAACCAAACGCCGGTACTAAACCTAGCCGGTCACTGCAGTCCTGCTTCCGGTACCTGCAAAGCTTTTAGTGCTGAAATTAAAGCTTGTCAAGCCAAAGGCATCAAAGTCCTACTATCAATTGGTGGATTTTTAGGAAATTCCTCATTAAGCTCAGCTGATGATGCAAGAAAAGTAGCTGATTACCTATGGAATAACTACCTTGGTGGTAAATCCGATTCAAGACCATTAGGCGATGCCGTTTTGGATGGAATTGATTTTGACATTGAGAATGGAAATGGGCAATTTTGGGATGAATTGGCAAAGGCTTTGAATGGTCATAGTCAGCAGAAAAAGGTGTACTTAGCTGCAGCACCACAATGTCCATTCCCAGATGCTCATTTGGATGGTGCTATTAAAACAGGGTTGTTTGATTATGTTTGGGTTCAATTTTATAACAATCCACCATGTCAATATGCTGGAAATGCTAACAATTTATTGAATGCTTGGAAGCAATGGACATCTACTAGTGCTAAGCAAGTGTTTTTGGGATTGCCTGCAGCTCCTGCTGCTGCTCCAATGGGTGGGTTCATTCCTGCTGATGCGCTTAAATCTCAAGTGCTTCCACAGATTAATACTTCTACTAAGTATGGTGGTGTTATGCTTTGGAACAAACAGTATGATAATGGTTATAGTGCTTCAATCAAAGGCAGCATTTAATTTGATTATTCAAATTATTATGTGTAGCTCATGTAATAAGTCGCATGATTTCTCAATAAGTTTTGTCTAATTATTCATGTGACATGTATTATGATTAATTAATAAGACATTATTATTATTATTATTATTATTATATGGTGTTTAGATAATTTATAATTACTAACATTATTGCTACTTTAGCTTGATTGAAAATGGCAATAGTTAAAATGAGATAAATTACACATATACTTTGTAACGGGGCTAATACTTTTTTGGGATTTATGTTGTTATTTTGGTATTAATTATAGTCTAAAATTTTCAGTGATATCTTAAAAGTATTCATATTAATTAAAAAGTTTTTATTTAATTAAAAGTGATTTTTATGTATAAAAATTGAAAGGCAATTTAATAATTTTTTTTTTATTTTTTCATTTTTCTTTTCTTAAATCCTAAAACATAAACAATAAAATATAAATTATAAAACATAAACTCTAAATATTAAACACCAATGTCATGTTTGGTGCATTATATTAGATAAGTTAAATATAGTCATATCAGATTGAATTACATTGAATTGTATTATAATTAATCTGTATAATATTTGGTGACAACTGTATAATATAGTCAAATAAAATTGATTTAAATATTTTAATAAAAAATTTGTATTTAAAATATTATTTTTATTATAAATTTTATTTAAGTTAATATATAATTTATTTTTATATTTCTATTACAATTTTAAAAATAAAACAAATATTATTTTAAATTTGAGATAAAATAAAAAATTAAGACATATAATTTTACAACTGAAAATTCAAACAAACTAAGTTAGATTTTCAGTACAGTTTAGAGCCACATAATCTAGTCGTACAAAATTTAAAAATAATTGTATTATTTTTGTACTATATTATATTATCTGATTTCACAGTTAAACGCATAATTGTATAAAAATTATACAATTAGTGTCTCTAGTACTATATATGTAACAAACAAGTCATAAATTTTAAACCGTAAATACTAAATCTTAAATATTAAGCACTAAAATATAAACCATAAATCTAGGGAATGAGAGAAAGGGAAAAAAAAAGAAACAAAAAAACAAAAACAAAAGAAGAAAAGGAAAAAAATAGTAAAAATAATAATAAAATTTCTAAATGACTAAAAGACCCTTCAATTTTTGTACTTATATTTATTTTTTTTTGATTAAATGAATATTTTTTGAATAATTATAATATTTATATAATATCATTAGAAAATTTTAGCAATGATAAGTACTAAAATAATAGTAAAGATACTTACTTACAGTACCCCCAATATTTAGTTAATTTTAAACAACGACACTTAATTATTATTTTCTTAACATAAATAAATCGTTATATATTTTCTCAATTACTTAAAAAGTATTTTAATTTAATAGTTTGGAGAATCAATCAATTTAATAAGCAAAAAGAAAAAAAAATGATAATTTTTTTCTTTCATTTTAAATGCAAAATAATGAATCATCATGAGTGCTCGAAGAATTTTGTGTTATATAAAATAAAAAGATCATTATCCACATCTTTGATGTAACGCATATATTTTTTTATAGCATAAAAAATATATATATTTAATGCATATTAAAAAAAAATACAATGTATATATATTTTAATAAAATTAAAAATAAAATTAATTAAATAAAAAATATATTTATTAATAACATTTTGATAAAATTAATTAAATAATTAAATTATATATAAATAAAAGGGATATATTTATTCATAACATGTTCCACGAAAAAGTTAGTTACAATCATAAAATATTTTAATTTAAAGATACTTATTTTTCAATATAAACAATTTTGAATGTTAATTATTTGAGAATATTATAAAAATTAATGAAAAATATTATATTAAAATGATTTGATTAATGGAAGAAATAAATATTCAGATTTTTACATGGATTTTAAACTTTTTAGTATATAAAGTTTAAAAATGAAATTAATAGAAATTTTACTACGTGTAGCCTAATTTCTGGTTAAATTATGAAAACAATTATTATTAAAACATATGTACTTTTTTCATAATAAAGTATTATTTTTTTAACAATAGAATACACACACGTGTATACATACACACACACATATATATATATATATATATATATATATATTATAAAAAAATGAACATATATTTTTTTTATTATAAAAATTAAAAATAAAATAAATTAAATAAGTGAGTTTATGAGTCATAAGGATAAATAAATGATATCTAATTGGTACTTTTAGTAGAAATTGAAGACGTCTAAGAATTGCATGACGACGGTGACCTTGAAAAGGTCTATGATAATAAACGACTATACATTTTGTAAGGTTTACGAATATTGGCAATTTTCGTGGACAAAATGTTTAATTGTAATCTAGCATAAGCGTCCACCGTTTAATTAGATGATACATGATGATGGAGTTACCAAGCTTGCAATGCCTATATGACATGTAAAATATTCTCTCATGCATACATCCTCACACAATTGAGCACTATACTTAGTATGAATAGAATTGTTGTGAAAATAGAATCCTTATATAAGTAGAATTATTGTTAATAGAATTGTTGTGAAAGTAGAATCCTTATATGAGTAGAATTGTTGTGAAAGTAGAATCATTGTTTAAGTAGAATTGTTATGAAAGCAAAATCCTAACATGAGTAGAATTGTTGTGAAAGTAAAATCCTAGTATGAATAGAATTATTGTGAAAGTAGAATCCTTATATGAATAGAATTGTTGTGAAAGTAGAGTCATTGTTTGAGTAGAATTGTTGTGAAAGCAAAATCCTAACATGAGTAGAATTGTTGTAAAAGCTAAATCCTGATATGAGTATAGCTGTACTTTATTATTAATCCTCTTTCAAGTCAAATTGGATTCTATATAAGCAACGCTTGTTTGTGCAAAATATTAACCCACACCGAAATAATTTTTTCTACATCTATTGAAGCTTTCAAAGAAAAAATCTTATTCTCTTTATCTATTAATCTTAGGCACTTTCTTATTTTAATTGTTCAAACATATTGTGTGGTTATGTTTGAATAATTCATATGCTTAATTATTTTTCATGATATTGAGCTTTACATGATTGTTCTAAAGTTTGCTAGCTGATTTGATTTTTACGTTATATGCTATTGAATCTGCCAGTTAAGGTTTTTCATTGTTGAATCTACTCTAAGATATACTTTGCACTTGTGTTATTTGTGCTAACGTTTCAGGTACTGAGGTGACGTGTTCGGTATTTCGTGTGACTCGAAATTATCGAAGTTGACGAGTTCGATTGATCTTGTGGGACTCAAGTAGATCGGAACGTTAGTCCGGATCAAGACACCTAGCTTGTGGAGGCTATGAAAGGAGCGACGGCTCGTAAGTAAATTACAAAAAGGGGATCTATCTGTGAAGGGTAATTCTAGGACCTATGGTTGTAATTGAACATTGATTTTCATAGTGGATAGTTAGGTGGTCCGGTGGACCGGTAGTTTTCCTCTTAGGTCATTGGAGTGGCCTAGGTTGTTTCCACCTAAAAATCTCGTGTGTTATTCTTTATTCTGCATTTTATTTTTACATGCGATTGTATGTCTGGCCGTTGTGATTAGGTTATATAATTAATATCTGTTAAAATTGATAACAACCTATTCACCTCTTCTAGGTATTTTTGATCCGTAACTAAAAACTTTCAAATTTTATACACATTCTATATACAATAATAATGGTGCACAACCAGATCATAAAATTATTTACACACTGAAATGTGTGTCTATCTTCCTTGGACTACAGAATGCTCACAAAATAGCGTTAATTTTTCCCAACTAATTCTGTAGATTGAGAATGCTTTCTTTTCTGCTTCTCATACTCAATCTTCGACTCCTCCAAATGCTTTGATACCTAAAAATTGACAAAAAAAAACATGAAATATAAATCCAAACCAAAATTGACATTTCAATCATTAGAGAATTAATCAATGAAAGCCTCAAAATGAAACAGAAGTATCTAAATGTGCATAACCGCAATCATAAATTGAGAGCTCAAAATGAAATAGAAGTCTCTAAATGTGCATAACTGCATATCATAAATTGAGAGCTTCAGCCAAAAATAGAGAAAATTGAATTAAAAAAAGATAAAAAGTATAAAAACTATTGTATTTTATGAATTAAATACTAGCAGAGTATATATAGAATGTGACAACATATCATAATTGAGGAAGAGGGAGAACCTTGATCGAGTAAGCCATTGGTAATAACATGTCAGGATCCATTGCGTCCTCGGGGAAGTTACGCAAAGCATACATAAGTTTCTCAAAGGGTAATTTTACCTGTAATACAAAATACACATATATTATGAGCAAGAATGATACTTGTTTTAAATGTCAAGATGGGTTTTGGTTTTTGAATCTTCTGATACACTCACCAACTGTATGAAAAAACAGTTATAAACCACTGGCTTGCATACATGCTGGGATTGATCATTTCTCGAGAGAAATTCCCTCCAAGCTTTGGTAAGAACTCTCGCACAAGATGGTCAAATTAAAAAAGGTCATGTTGCAAGAGAGGTAGTCCTTCCTATTCGACAAATAAAAAGAAACACTTAGATTGGTGAGTACATTGTGCAAAGATCTCTGACCAGGTCCATGCCTTTGTTGGAAGGAAACATGTGACGGAAAGGTGCGAGAAATATCTCGAATTATGTCCAGCTCTGATGCCGATGTCTCATATATCACTAGTTGCTACGACAATCAAACAGTTCAATTGGCACCATGTTATGCATGTGTGTTTGGAAGGCTCAATTTTATTCATTAGCATCAATGGGTACACACAGTTATATGCCCTAATTAAGTCAGGATAATAAATCTTAAATATACACGAAATAGAAGAAGAAAAAAAAATAAAGAACAGAGAACATTCCTACTGAACCTAGGAAATTAACATATACAAATTTTAAATACTCTTGTACATTATACAAGCGAGGTTGTATCAGAGAAGAAGTTATGCATTTTGATAATGTGAAGTTTATGACTATTGAGAATTATCAAGTAAATAATGGCTAAATAATGATACCTCATAAACGCTCGGCTTCATCAGTAAAAGAACACGACTTCCAGTGATTAACTCCAGACAAGACCCCTTAAGCAATCAAGAATCCCTTTTCTTATGCGCCTTTTAACAACATGAGGTTTTCTCCTGAGTAAATGTTTCCAGTCACTGCCTCCTATTCCAATCATCTTTCTCCATTTTCTTATTCTCCGTTCCTCCCTGAAAAACAGGGCAAATAATAATTATGCCTCTTGGTACGGCGACAATCATATTCCTTCAAGCCAAATGAGCCAGAGATCATTGGAACAAAGCTTACTTTTCCAATTCATTGACCAACATGCTCTTTGTTAGAACCTGTGGGTTATCCAGTTCGTCCTTTCCAAACCCAAACTTGTCCAATGGCCTAGGTCGAGGAATTGGACCTGGCTCCAAAACATCTATTCCTTTCCTTTCCAATCCACTGTGTGAGAAAGCCTCTAGCATGCCAGAAGATAAATCCCACAAACTTGTAATATTTTTCGTGGTGGCCATATTTTGAATCAAAAGCCCCCACGAGAAAGCTAAGCAAGCAACGGAAAGAAATGAGAAAACAAACCTGGTGAGTTTGCACAATGGTTCTTGCCGTAAGTGTTGGTGAGTTTCATTTCCTTGCTTTTGTTCTCATCTAAAGAAATCCAATCTCTTCCACCTAAACTCATGGCATCATTTGTCAGGCTTATGATGCTTTTTATTCTATGAATGTTAAACTCCTGTTGTTTTTAAAACAAATATTTGTGTTAAAATTTCAAGAAAATTAGTTAAATATGATGAGCCATTGAAATTGATGAAGAAAAAAGGTTCTCTTTTTGGGAAGTTGGTTAATGAATACTGGTCTCATTTGCAGTCTGCAGAATCGCACTGACATCTGAAGCTAACTGTACTTTCTTACATAGCCTGATTCCTCCAAAGTTGGGTAGCAAAATAGAGGAGAGTAGGAAATAGGAGTGGTATAGAGTAACAAATAAATTAGAGAGGGCAGGAAAGAGGATTGGAAGATCAAAGTCCTTCCTCTATAATGCTTCCTTAATTTAAGGAAGTGCTTCCCTGTTTGTATTTCACAATGAAAATTCTTTTTAAATAATAAAAATAGGAAAATGATTTATATCATAATTTGATTTATGTATTAATCTAGGAGGCACAATATAATTGGACCTTGTTGGTAAGTATTTTACAATTATTTTAATATTTCATATCTTAATTTTACATCCAATTCAATATTGACACGTCACTTGATACATATAACTCTTTGGTGCATAGATAACTCAGTTGTTCAAATATTTCATTTTTAACCACCTTCATTAAAAAATTATATATATTTATTTTCTTCTAACGTAAAAAAAATGTTTATTTACGTTTAAAAAAAAAAATGAACATATGTTTTTTTTTTCCTGAGAGAGTTAAAAATGAAACTCTATGTATAAAAAGATGTTATATCATAAAATTAAACTTACATGTAATAAATTAGCATTGTTATATGAAATGGAAGAATAATAGAATTTTATTATCATTGAGCAACAAGTCTTGATACCAAAGAAGGCTAAGGTCGCTGGGAAGATGGAGTGGCTGGTTTTTTTTTTTTAAACCTCTGTTATGTCTTGTACAAGTTTTAGTTGGTTTAAGTCTTTTGCATATTCCTGTTATGCATATTTAGGTTTGGCCTCGGGCCTCTTTCAGTAAAAACTCTTCTCTAATGGACCCAAAAAGAAAAGAAAAAAAAAAAAGAGAAGAAGAGTTAATCCTGTTTTATCCGACGAAATCATCTCCCCATTTTGGTTAGTCAATAGGGTTATGTTTTCAAGAGACGCAAATAGTTAGCAAAGCCATATAAAAAATTTAGGAAAACTCAAAATAGGGTTAATTTATATTAATTTTTATAACCTTACTTATTTATTTAATTTTATTTTTAACTTTAGAAGAAAAAAAAATATTTTTCTTACAATGTAAAAAAAATGCATATATTTAAGAAAAGAATAAAGCTTGAAAAAAAAAACTCAATTTTAAAGCTAAAAATCAGATAAAATGTGTGTCACAAGTCCTAAAAAGTTTTAGTTGCATTGTTTGTGTAACTTACAGAAATCAAATGCACGTATTCAAATATCATGGCTTATAAAATAAAGAAAATTGTTATTTAGCCCAGAATATTCCTGATTTACTCTTTAAGGAAAGGATTAATTTATTTATTTTAATTGTATTATAAATTTTTTTTTTTTTATGTATAGAATTTTATTTTAAATATATATATATATATATATATATATATATATATATATATATTATAACGTAAATAACATATATTTATTAATATTAAAAGAAAATAAACATATTTTTTTAATTAAAAATATTAAAAATAAAATTAATTAAATTATTTATGCATTAAGTATATTTATTTCTTTAAGAACTAGACCTATTTTTGATAAATAAAAAAAATAAAAAATAAAAAAAAGGAACAAGAACTATTGCTAACGTACACGATTTTTTTTTTTTTTTTTTTATATAAGCTTTCTAACGTGGTTCTTAGTACAAACTTGCATTATTAGGAGTATGACGTCGTTTTATTACAAGAGTAACCAATTTCACATTTAGCCACAAAAAAAACATAATAATAATATTTTAAAGTGAAAAAAAAAAAAAGAAAAAATTTTATAAAATAACAATTCTAAAATTTATAACAATGAAAATAATAGTCAATAATATTCAACTGGTCAAATTAATTAAAATTTAACATTAAACAGGTTTAATTGATTAAAATTTAATTTGAATTACGTCCGTCAATTGAACTACATTTAATGTGAAACTTATAGGTCCGAGATTATTTAGTAAAAATATATAAGTCATATATAATATTATTATTTTTGTAGTTATAAGTTTTAATAGATGTTATAAATGTTGTTTTTTTGAAAGAAAATAAAAATAAAAATAAAGAACAACTGTCCTTTTGTAATTGTATTGAGATGCACTTTGAGTGTCTTTAACTCTTACGAAATTTTAAAGTTCCAAACAACACTTTCAACAATTTCTGATGTTTTGCAAGGACAAATTCTTTTATATAATTGTTTGGCAATCCTAAATAGATCGAGTAACGGCATACTTTATTAAAGTATAATAAAGTTATGCAGCTAGCCTACAAAGAATTGGTAGCATTTTTTTGTTAGACTAAATAAATATTAATATAATTAGTTTGTTATGAGTGCTTGTAACAAACAAATCAATAAAAATAATTTTCTGTTATATTTTCTCTCTTTGCACATTCTCTGCTCTTTCCTCATCTTCCTGCATGTTCCTTTAGTCACTATTTCTTTCATCGTGTAAACAACGGTATAGCATCGTCAATTCTCCACGTATTATTAGAGTTCAAGACTTTATCACTTGCTTGCTTATGACGGTATTTTCTGTTGAGTACGTGTTAATTTCCTTCGGTCAAACTTGATGGCTTTCAAGTTTCTACTAATCTAAGTCGTAGTCAGGGGCGGAGCTATTCAGGGGCTGGACGGGGCTGAAGCCCCGGCCAGATTTTCTAATTTTTTTTTTGTCTGCCCTTCCGTCGCTGAATAACCAGAGGAAGAATTGGATTTTGGGGGGTCAGATTCGAGCACACTAAGAACAGAAGAAGCAAAGTCGGATTGGGTTTCCTGTGTTGAGCTTGTATAATTGGAATCAAGTGTGTTGATATCCTTATTCTCTACCCCGAACGCAGGCGGCGGAATAGAAAGATATTCCCTACTTGCAACCGTGCTCTGAAGTCTGGGCTTATTGTCGTCTGTCGAATCGTTTATTGGTTGTAAGTCTACTTGCTGTATAGTTGTTCTCATACACAACCTGTAAGTTTACTACTTTGTTAATTTGTTTTCTTTTCCGAAGCTATTCTTCATTTGTATTGAATTGTTCGATAGATTTTCCTTGTTATTTTTAATATGCAAATTATCATGACCTAAAATCCAATTACGGGTCAGATTTGTTATTCTCCTGGAGTTCGAGGATAAATTTATGGCCCGGTTCCATGAAGGGTGAAAGTTAATTGTTTATTTTAATCCATTGAAGTTGTTATTGACCACCCAATAGGGCATTTCGCATTATAAATGAATTAATTATCACTATTTTTTGGTGGTGCATTTAATTTGATTGTTTTCTGCGGGAAATTTGATCATAGTACGAAACTTTAGTTCAGAACTTTTGAGTAGTTCAAACTTCAAATGGTAAAGCGAACTTATAGTAGATTGATAGTTATACCCATTGTGGGTAGACATTTATGGTTCATTATCAACATCTTGTATCCATAATATGTTTTAGTTATTATGCAATGTATGTATTTTATAATTCTCTGTATGTATTGTGCTTAACTACGTTAAAGTAAGAGTTCCGCAAATTAAATCTCTAATTTTGTTGGGGTTGGTTCACCAGATGTAGGGATGCCATGAACCATGCTCGAGGTGGTAGTGTACTTGATGTAACCGTGGAGAACGCTACTAGTACTACTAGTGCTCAACCGAAAAATCAGTCAAAGCTATTGGATCGGGATTATATATATATGACAATTAACTTTCTCTGTTATTATATATGACAATTAACTTATATTTTGTATTATTGTGATCGGGATTAAAAACAGAGATCTGCAGGAACCTTTTATTCTTATAATGTTTTTCTTGTTCCAGAGAACTGCATCTCAGGATGAGGAGTTGGAATTGCTTTTTGCTGGGCTATCCTTCAAATCAAAGTTAAAAAAAAAATGATGAAATAGCTGTGAGTTCATTAACACATTTTCTTTTTCTTAACAATGTGGATCATCCATTTTAGTTGTGTTAACAATTCTGTTCAAGGGTCATTCTACAATTCATTGGCCGTAACATACGTGTTTGTTTTTCAACCTTTAGATTTGAAAAACAATTCTGTTCAAGAATGATTTTTCTGTGGAAGAATATACATTGATATTGAAGAGTATGGTTGACACTTTAATTATTAGCCATATTGGAGAGAGTGATTTGATTCTTTATGCGTTTGGAGAGCTTGATGCCAATTACAACTCATTTGTTTCATCAATGTCACACATGAGGTGTTACTTTTGGTGAGTTTTAGAATGAAATCATGTCCTATGATAGGCGTTTGGTTGGTCAGCTCAATCAGAATGATATGCACAGTCTTCTTCAAGCCAATATTGCTAAGTTTTCTTCCATGAATTTTAAGAATACTTCTGGTAGCAATTCTCGTGGTAATTCCTTTCCAATTATTGGAACATTCATGATTTCTTGGCCAAGAGTAACAATGTTCAGTCAAGATTTCATGCTCGTTTATCTCCCTGCACCTACCGTTTCCCTTCGGCCTGCAATTGCAGTAAATGCTAGAAGCATAGCTAAATTTTTTCATAACTGCCCTGATAAGGCATTCCAGGTTTTCTCCTTCCTTGTATTTGGTACTTGACTAAGAGTTTTTCAAACGTTGTCAAATGAGAAATTAAATACTGTTGCTCATGTTTTTCAGCCCCCCTTAAGAATAAATCCTGCCTCCGCCCCTGGTCGTAGTTATGTTATCCAATGACATAGTTCATCAAGTATTGTACTAATGAGTCCTTAACAAGAAACCTTTCATGTTTTTTTTCTTAATGTTTTAGTCGAATTCACATTTCAGAGCTGAGAATGCTTTGATCAAGTCAACATGTCATTATGTAGAAAAGTTCGAATTGTCTCTATCTGCTTCCTGTTTCCACTGTAATTGGTGGCGAAATTTCTCTCTATAACACTTGCTCTAGAAGTATCGATTCTCAATCAAGTAGGGTGGTAATTCACGGAACAATTCATAATACAAACAATTTTTTTTTTAATGAAATTAATTATTAATTATTTTGTGCTTTGTAATAATATTGAGTTCTTTTTTTATCACTATTAAATAAATAAATTGTCAAAAAATAGTTTAATTTATTATAAATATTAAAAAGTAAGTGAATTTTGGCAAAAAAAAAAAAAATTTATGAATATGAGTAAACACAACACAAACAATGACATCCCTACAATTAAGCTTGCATTTATTCTTAAAGGTGATTATTTTCAAAGAAAGAATCTTTTTAACACAAGTTGCGGTAATATTGAAATTAACGTGCCAATTAATTATAGGCTAAAAAAAATAAATTGTATTATTTTAATCAACAATTATCTATGACATCAATTTTAATTCTACCGCAATTTATTGTATGAAGTAGTGCTATTTTTCAAAAGTTAGTTGAAAAAACTACTTCACATTATGTGTTACTGTGAGTACTAAAATAGTTTTGAAAAAATAACGCACTTTAAAATTTTTAAAAATAAAACTAACACCTCCTGTGTTCAAACTTATATTTTATAATTAAAAAAATGACTAATATTTCATTTTTCTTTGAATACACATCCAATTAGAATTGAACAACGATAATTTAGACTCGTTCAATATTAAACGTTCAATATTTTATGTTCAAATTGAAAGTTTAATATTATTGAGTGCTAGTTTTGTTACTATAAATTTTATGGGTGTTATTTTTTGTAATTTTTCAATAATTATTTTATTTTTATTTTTAAATAGGGCTAGACTGCATATATTTTATTTTATTAAATATTAAATATAAGATCCACCAATTAAAGACAATGACTTGAAAATCATTCAAACATATTAAAAGTTTTGAGTTCAAATCTCATTTACCAATATATAAATTGAGTTATTAAATAAATCCAAAAATTATTATAGCATAATTGATATTTATTTAAATGCCAACCATAATTATTATCCGTATTTTCAATATACAAGTAATTACTATTATTTTATTCATTATGTATATCTTCTAGAATCTCTTAATATAATTATTCAATAAAATTATTATCTTTTTTATGAAGAAGAATATTATTAAATTTAATAATAGTCTAATAGATAAGTAAAATGTAGTAATTAATAGTAATTTTTTTTATAAATTAATATAATCTAAAAGGAAAATAAAATATGTGTTAAAAAAGCAATCATAAGTAATATTATTAAAATCACAATTGGTTGTATAAATTCTTTTAATAACCATCTTATATCTATGATTTAAATTATGAGTAATTTTTTAATTTTTAGAATCAAAATAATTTAATAATTTTGACTGAGAGAATGATTATATTTTTCAAAATTTAAGGAAAAACAAACTACAATTCTATATTAAAAAACTAACTTTATTATAAATGAGAGTAATTACTTCCTAAACCTCAAACATTATATAAATAAGTTGTAGTTATTTTCTATATGTTAATAAATGTAAGTTTTAATAGAAACAAAAGAAAGAAGATGATTTATACTGGCTAGAGACTAATAGGATAAAATATTAATTTGAGTTCAAGTTCAATCTAGCTTGTTGATTTGAGTTCAAGTTCAATCTAGCTTACAACAAGGCTTCGCCTATGCCTAGAAGAACTATTAGAATATATATATATATATTTATATATATATTTGTTCGAAAAGTATTTTTTTTAATGTTAATTAAAAAGGTTTATAGAAGATCCTAAAAGCATAAAGAAATCTAACTCTTTTATCTAAATAATATTTGCAACAATCTTTTATCTCTACAAGTCCAATTAAAATCTCAATTACGTACACGACACGGTCTCCCCATTAGAATATTCAAACATCCACACATGACTCACTTCGCTAAAAAATACCCAGCTAGGCTCTCCACCATAACCATTCTTAAACCAAAGCAAAACATCTTTAATTCCAAAAAGCAGTAATCAAAATGGCAACCCAAAAACAAGCCTCTGTTTCAATCCTTTCAATCCTACTACTATCTATATTTTTCAAGTCTTCCCAAGCTGATGGAATTGCCATATATTGGGGTCAAGGCACAACAAATGAAGGAACCCTAGCTAGCACTTGTGACACAAACAACTACCAATTTATAATCATAGCTTTCTTATCAACCTTTGGCAACAACCAAACGCCGGTACTAAACCTAGCCGGTCACTGCGATCCTGCTTCCGGTACCTGCAAAGGTTTAAGTGCTGAAATTAAAGCTTGTCAAGCCAAACGCATCAAAGTCCTACTATCAATTGGTGGCGGTGCAGGAAATTACTCATTAACCTCAGCTGATGATGCAACAAAAGTAGCTGATTACCTATGGAATAACTACCTTGGTGGTCAATCCAATTCAAGACCATTAGGCGACGCCGTTTTGGATGGAATTGATTTTGACATTGAGGCTGGAAATGGGCAATTTTGGGATGAATTGGCTAAGGCTTTGAATGGTCATAGTCAGCAGAAAAAGGTGTACTTAGCTGCAGCACCACAATGTCCATTCCCAGATGCTTATTTGGATGGTGCTATTAAAACAGGGTTATTTGATTATGTTTGGGTTCAATTTTATAACAACCCACCATGTCAATATGCTGGAAATGCTAACAATTTATTGAACGCTTGGAAGCAATGGACATCTACTAGTGCTAAGCAAGTGTTTTTGGGATTGCCTGCAGCTGAAGCTGCTGCTCCAAGTGGTGGGTTTATTCCTGCTGATGCGCTTAAATCTCAAGTGCTTCCACAGATTAAGACTTCTCTTAAGTATGGTGGTGTTATGCTTTGGAGCAAACAGTATGATAATGGTTATAGTGCTTCTATCAAAGACAGCAATTTGTGTGAATTTACGACCGAAGGAATAGATACACATGTTTATTACAACCCGCGTGCAAATTATATATTGTCTTCCTGTAAGGGTAACATCAAGACTTTATTATTATGTAAAACTTCCAATGGCAGTCTTGCAGATTTACATGTTACATGCTAGTATAAATAAGAGTCATAAGCTATAGCAGAACATGCTTTTACAGTTCATTTTTGTAAGCAACTTAAGACTGATGGTAGTGTGAGTTGTGTGGGCAGTTTGTTTCTCATTGGAGAGACCTTTTAGTGTGTATCATCTTGAACTTCATACTGGATTGGAAGGGGTGCCCTCCGGTGAATGTATGCTCTCAATTAAAGAGAGGAACCATGTAAATTTTCTGGTTTTGGTCTTTTGTTCTTTCATGTTTTTTCTCTTTGGTGTATGTTCACTGTTTCTCTTACAAATTGGTTTCAGAGCCTCGTGGAGTGATACTTTCATAAAAGTTCTTGATTAAGATTGAATTTGATAAACTCTTTCTTCTAATCTTGAACTTATACTCTACAAGATCCTTAGAGAAAAACGTTCAAGCTAAAGATGAGATTTACTAAGTATGAAGTAGAAAAGTTTGATGGAAGTAGAGACTTTGGACTATGGAAGCAAAAGATGGTACTCCTTGCTGGTTCAGCAAGATGTGGCCGAGGGAATTGCTGATAAACCTGAGTATCCTGAGAGTTATAAGGAGTTGGACAAGAAGAGAATTCTTGCTAAGGCTTACATAAGTATAATTCTTAATTTGGCTGACAATGTGATCAGGAAAGTCAATAAAGAGAAAACTACTTTAAAAGTTTGGAACAAATTAGATGATTTATATCTGGTAAAATCTTTAACGAATAGAATAAATCTAAAGGTTCAATTATTCGGATTCAAGATGGATCTGTCAAGAAGCTTAGAAGGAAATCTTGATGAACTTAAAAGGATGACTATAGTTTTGGCAAATTCTAGTGAAGAACTATCCGATGAGAATCAAGCTATCATCCTTCTAAACTCAATGCTTGATATCTTCAGAGATGTGAGAAATGCTCTTCAATATGGAAGAGATGGCCTGAAATTTGATACAGTAGTTTCATTTTTGAGGACATGTGATGCTGAACACAAAGAAAGAAAGAAAAGAATTGGGCAGAGGTGAGAAGTAGTGCCAATGGCAATTAAGTGTACATGTTCCTAAAAATTAGAGGTCTAAGTTAGATGCTCGTGCAATTAAGTGTGTGTTTGTTTGTTAAGGAGGTTATCAAAAAGGGTACAAGTGCTTCCATCTACCGACCAGAAAGTATTATGTCACTATGAATGTTACCTTCTTTGAGGACATAAGTTATTTTTCCTCACTTGATACTACTCATTAGGGGAAGAATTTATATTTCGAAAAACTGTATCATGGTGAGGGGGAGGAATTGGAAGAATCACCTATTGATATTTTGATGGGTCCAGTTGAGATTCTTAACCCATTGAATCCAGTAGTCGAAGAAGCAGGTGCTCCAAGTATCCAAGCATTAGTTCCGATCATTGAAAATGAAAAATGAAGACACTACTGTTCCCTCAAGCATCACTCATACCCTTGATCAACAGCTCCCTGGTACTAAAGGTCACTCATTTTAGGAATGTACACTTACTGATACTAATAGTATTGAGTTTAGTGTTGGACAGTATGTGTTATCAAATAGGTTTACTCGGGGTCAACAGCCAAAAGATATGAAACAAATATCCATGCAAAATCAAAATATCCAGTAGTCAACTACATATCCACTAAAAGATTGTCTAAGCCATATGAATCACTTATAAATTAAATATCTGTTGTATCAATACCTAACAAAGTGTAAGATGCGCTGAGAGATCCAAAATGGAGAAAGAGATGAAGACATTATAGAAAAATAATACTTGGCAACTTGTGCCCCCACCACAAGGCAAGAAGGCAGTTGGTTGTTGATGGGTATTTACTGTGAAACATAATGCTGATAGATCTGTGAATCGGTATAAAACCCGTCTTGTAGTAAAAGGATTCAGTTAGATGTATGGTATAGACTATGATAAGACTTTTGCTCCGGTTGCCAAAATGAATATTATTCGAATTCTGCTTTCGCTTGCTGCAAGCTTAAACTAGCTACTTCGATAAATGGAGAGTTAGTCGAGAAAGTGTATATGATTCTTCCACCTAGATATGTAATTGCTTCTCCTGATAATTTTGTGTGCAAATTGAGGAATTCTTTGTATGGTCTCAAGCAATCCCCTCGAACCTGGTTTGGAAGGTTTTCACAGTTCATACAAAAGGTTGGTTACAGACAGAGTAATTCAGACCATACGTTGTTTCACAAACATCAACAAGGGAAAGTAATAGCTCTAATTATTTATGTTGATGATATGGTAATTAATGGAGATGATATTGTTCAGATGGATAAATTATGGAGACAGCTAGCCTCTGAGTTCGAGATGAAAGATTTGGGTGAACTGATGTATTTCTTAGGAATTGAGATAGCTAAGGGGAACGAAGGAATTTTTCTATGTCAGAGAAAGTACATTCTTGACCTACTAATTGAGACAGATATATTGGATTGCAAACCTATTGACACTCTTATTAGGCAAAACCATTGTCTAGCAGAGTATCCAGATCAAGTACCAACTAATCGAGCTCGCTATCAGTGGTTGGTTGGGCGCCTAATTTATTTCGTACAAACTAGACCAGATGTTGCATATGCAGTAAGTCAATTCATGCATAACCCGAATGAGAGTCACATGGATGCAGTTGTGAAAATTTTAAGATACTTGAAGTCAGCTCCAAGGATAGGAGTAATGTTCTCTAAACACAACAATCTTCTTGAAATTTGTAATTTCATAGATGCAGATTGGGTATGAAATATTACAGATAGAAGGTCGACATCAGGTTACTTCACCTTTGTGGGAGGTAATTTGGTTATATGGAAAAGTAAAAAGTAAAAAGTTGTGGCGCGATCTAGTGCTGAGGTTGAGTATAGAGGTACGGCTCCTGGGATTTGTGAACAGCTATTGTGGATAAGAAGTTTGCTATTTGATTTGGGTTTCAAACTCAAAAGTACTATGCAGTTGTATTGTGACAGTCGGGCAGTCATTGATATATCACAAAATCTAGTACAACATGATCGCAATAAGCATGTAGAGGTTTATCGTCATTTTATAAAAGAGAAGGTAGATGCCAAACTCATTAGTTTCCCTTTTGTTCCCACTAAGAAGCAACTTGCAGATGTACTTACCAAAGGCGTTTTATGACTCATTAAGCAAGTTGAGCATGATTGATATGTATGCGCCAACTTGAGGAAGAGTGTTAGCGTGAGTTATGTAATTAGTGTATATTATATTGTAATTTAGTGTATAATATATTGTAATTAGTTTATGTTTATCTGTAATAGAACTTTAGGTTGTACAAGATTTTAGTTTATTCAGGACTCTTGTAATTTATTTTCTATATATACCTCTATTGTGAGTTAAAAAATAACAAGAAATATATTTCATTCACAAAATATTTAACTATCAAGAATCCCTTTTCTTATGCGCCTTTTAACAACATGAGGTTTTCTCCTAAGGTAATGCTTCCAGTCACTGCCTCGTATTCCAATCATATTTCTGCATTTTCTTATTCTCCATTCCTCCCTGAAAAACATGGCAAATAATGATTATGCCTCTTGGTATAGGGAAAAATATTAGTACGGCGACAATCATATTCTTTCTGTTATTTATGTCACAAAACAAATCATTAGATGATATTTTGGAATTAAGTAATATATATATTGTCTAAACTTTTTCTTGAAGGAAAAGTTTACTTGGAAAAGAAATTTACTTAGAGAAGAAGAATACTTGGAGAGGAAGAATACTTGGAGAAGAAAATCTTGGAAAAGAGATTTACTTGGAGGAGAAGTATACTTGGAGGAGAAGTATACTTGGGAGCTAAGTATACTTGATGGCCAAGTTTTGGGATTTACTTTCTCTCCAAGGATTTTTTGCCTATATATATTGCTTACTACAATATCATTTGCACAACAACAACATACAAGCCACCACACCAACTTAGAAGAGTGCCACTATATTTGTGTGAGAGGAAGACAATTAGATTTATCCTTTTGAAGATAGTAAAGCCACTATTTGGTTGAAGTCAATTTGGGTTCTTTGAAGCAAGCAGTTTCTTGGTGGAGAACCATCACAGTACATTACTTGTGCTTCTGTCACTGTACAAGGTTAGAGATACTGTGTAATTTAGATTTCATTTTGCAAGTGGTTATTTACTTGGATATTGGTGTCTGTACTCTCCTTTTGGATTTGATAGTGGATTTGCCTCGGTGTGCCGTTGTCAGTGGAGTAGACTTTTCACATTGAAAGGTTAAACCACTTAAATCATTGTGCCATTTATTTTTCTTATTGCTTACTATTTTGCCGTTATCCAAAATTAAATTATTTGTGCAACTAAATTGGACCCAAAACTTCGCTTCCGCTAGCGCCAATTTATAACAAATTGGTATCAGAGCTTTGGGTGATTTATTGAAACTAATCAAGTTTGCTCTTTTGGATTTTTTGAGCTTTTGATTATTTGATTGATTTCAAATTTTCTGGGTTGTGCTTCTGTTAATTTAATTTTGGGTATTCTGTTATGGCGGCAAAATACGAAATTGAAAAATTTAATGGTAGGAATGATTTTGGTCTTTGGCAAATGAAGATACGAGCCATATTGGTTAAAGAAGGGCTCGTTAAGACACTTGAAGGCAAGGATAAATTATCAAAAAAATTGACTGAGGAAGAAAAAGATGCATTGATGGAAAATGCTCTCAGTTCAATTCAGTTGTCCTTGTCTGATGAGGTATTACGCGAGGTTGGTGATGAAAGATCTCCTGCCGGATTATGGCTTAAATTGGAGAGTGTGTATTTGACCAAGTCTTTGACTAGTCGGTTATATTTGAAGCAACGCTTGTACACTTTCAGAATGTCAGAAGGTATGCCTTTGCACGATCACCTTGATGAATTTACTAAAATTATATGTGATCTGAAAAATGTTGGTGTTAAGATTGATGATGAGGATCAGGCCTTAGTTTTGTTATGTTCTTTACCTCATTCGTTTGAACATTTTGTTGATACCATGCTATATGGGAGAGACACTATTTCTTTGGAAGATGTCAAAGCGGCTTTGAATTCCAGAGAGTTGAAGAAAAAGGTGTCTACAAGTAATAACGATAGTAGCAGTGGTTTGTTTGTTAGAGGAAGAACGCAAGAAAAAGGCTCGAGCAAAAATAGAGGCAAGTCTAGATCTAAATCTAGAAAGAGAACAGATAAATGCAATTATTGCCGTCAAGAAGGGCACTGGAAAGTTAACTGTCCGAAACTCAAAGGTAAAGGGAAATCTACCACAACATCTTCTAGTACTAATGATGTTGCAGGTATTGCAGATAGTTCTGGTATCGATGGTGATAATATTCTGTCAGTATCTATTAGTTCTCCTAGAGATGTTTGGATTCTTGATTCAGGTTGTACTTACCATATGTGCCCCAATAGGGATTGGTTTGTTTCTTATCAGTCCATTGATGGGGGTGTTGTCTTGATGGGAAATAATGTTAGAGATACTGTGTGCTTCTGTCACTGTACAAGGTTAGAGATACTGTGTAATTTAGATTTCATTTTGCAAGTGGTTATTTACTTGGATATTGGTGTCTGTACTCTCCTTTTGGATTTGATAGTGGATTTGCCTCGGTGTGCCGTTGTCAGTGGAGTAGACTTTTCACATTGAAAGGTTAAACCACTTAAATCATTGTGCCATTTATTTTTCTTATTGCTTACTATTTTGCCGTTATCCAAAATTAAATTATTTGTGCAACTAAATTGGACCCAAAACTTCGCTTCCGCTAGCGCCAATTTATAACACTTTCAAGCCAAATGAGCCAGAGATCATTGGAACAAAGTTTACTTTTCATATTCATTGGCCAACATGCTCTTTGTTAGAACCTGTGGGTTATCCGGTTCGTCCTTTACAAACCCAAAACTGTCCAATGGCCTAGGTGGAGGAATTGGACCTGGCTCCAAAACATCTAATCCTTTCCTTTCCAATCTGCTGTGTGAGAAAGTCTCTAGCATGCTAGAAGGTAAATCCCACAAACTTGTAATATTTTTCGTGGTGGCCATATTTTGAATCAAAAGCCCACACGAGAAAGCTAAGCAAGCAATGAAAAGAAATGAGAAACAAACCTGGTGAGTTTGCACAATGGTTCTTGCCATAAGTGATGGTGAGTTTCATTTCCTTGCTTTTGTTCTCATCTAAAGAAATCCAATCTCTTCCACCTAAACTCATTACATCTTTTGTCAGTGTTGCTTTTCATTCTATGAATGTTAAACTCCTGTTGTTTTTAAAACAAATATTTGTGTTAAAATTTCAGGAAAATTAGTTGAATATGATGAGCCATTGAAGTTGATGAAGAAAAAAGGTTCTCTTTTTGGGAAGTTGGTTAATGAATACTGGTCTCATTTGCAGTCTGCAGAATCACACTGACATCGGAAGCTAACTGTACTTTCTTACATAGCCTGATTCCTTCAAAGTTGGGTAGCAAAATAGAGGAGAGTAGGAAGTAGGAGTGGTATAGAGTAACAAACAAATTAGAGAGGGAAGGAAAGAGGATTGGAAGATCAAAGTCCTTCCTCTATAATGATTCCTTAATTTAAGGAAGTGCTTCCCCTGTTTGTATTCCACAATGAAAATTCTTTTTAAATAATAAAAATAAGGAAATGATTTATATCATAATTTAATTTATGTATTAATCTACAGGCACAATAGAATTGGCCCTTGGTAAGTGTTTTACAATTACTTTAATATTTCATGTCATAACTTTACATCCAATTCAATATTGACACGTCACTTGATACATATAACCCTTTGGTACATAAATAACTTAGTTATTCAACTGTTTCATTTTTAACCATTTTCAGTAAAAAAAATATATATTTATTTTCTTCTAACTTAAAAAAAAAATGTTCATTTACGTTAAAAGAAAAATGAACATATTTTTTTGTTTCTTCCTAAGGGGATAAAAATGAAACTCTATGCAAAAAAAGAGATTATATCATATAATTAAATCTACATGTAATAACTTAGCATTGTTACAAGAAATAGAAGAGTAACAGAATTTCATTATCATTGAGCAGCAAGTCTTGATACCAAAGAAGGCTAAGGTCGCTGGGAAGATGGAGTGGCTGGTTTTTTTTTTTTAAACCTCTGTTATGTCTTGTACAAGTTTTAGTTGGTTTAAATCTTTTGCATATTCCTGTTATGCATATTTAGGTTTGGCCTCGGGCCTCTTTCAGTAAAAACTCTTCTCTAATGGACCCAAAAAAAGAAAAAAGAAAATAAAAAAAGAAGAGTTAATCCTGTTTTATCCATCGAAATCATCTCCCATTTTTTTTTTTTGATCGTAATTATAGTATATTGATAATCAAGTTTCAAAGATTACATTACAGGGTAAGACCCATTCTCAAGTACACATAAAAGTCTCCAAAGGGTACCTCAAACTAAAACGAAAATTACGTCCGAAGGAGAGAAAAAGTGAATCTGAATCACTAACAGGTGACACATACGAAGCGTTGCATAGCTCATTGTGTCGACCAGCTCTCAAAACTGTCAAGGATAAATTACCCAAAAGATCCAGAAATACATACCCAAAAATAACACCTAACCGACTGTTAAGAATCTTCAAAAGAAGATTGTCCAACATATCCATAATATCACCCGATTTACCAGATGATTTATAACACAATAGAAGCTGTAAACCACAGCTGACAATAAACAACACTTGCAAGCCCTAATCAAAGCAGGTTTACAGCTGACAATAAACAACACTTACAAGCCCTAATCAAATCAGAACTGTAAGACACAAACACACTTACAAGCCCTAATCGAAATTAGAACCGTAAGAAAATTAAATCACACAGCAGGCTTATTAAACAAAACAGTAATAGGAAAGTAGTTGACCACGACACGAAATACCGAAATACCAGCACAACCACCACCCTCTACCAGCCACCACGAACAGGCCGAAAGAGCAGGGCTACGGTTCGCACCAGTGAGAACCCAAACCGGCAAACAGCGAACACGGCAACCACCAACCACCACGCAGAACCTACCACGGCAACCAACGACGGTGGCAACGACCACCACCACGCAGAACCTACCACGGCAGCCAACGACGCCGGCAACGACCCACCACCACGCAGACGTTAACTCGGCAAAATAACGGCGAGCGCGCAACAAGGACGACGCCAAAAACCACTACAACACGAACACCACACGGCAAACACCACGATGAGAGCGCCGGCAACCAAAAACGCAACCGGAGTCGCGCACAACAGAGCCAGCCACACCCACCGTCGCGTCGAACCAGTTTATTACGAAGGAAACAGAGAAAAACCAGGAAAGGGAGTCGCAAAACAACGTCTGGCGACCCAAAACAACGTCTGGCCGACGGCCAAAAGCGGCCCGCCGTCGGCCAAACCCACGCGGCGCAAGAAAACCTAAGAGGCGCTAGGGTTTTTGTGGAGAGAGAGAGAGACGAATCGTTATTCTGGTTAGTCAATAGGGTTATGTTTTCAAGAGACGCAAATAGTTAGCAAAGCCATATAAAAAATTTAGGGAAACTCCAAATAGGGTTAATTTATATTAATTTTTATAACCTAATTTATTTATTTAATTTAATTTTTAACTTAAGAAAAAAAAAATGTTTTTCTTACGATGTAAAAAAAAATACATATGTTTTTCGTAAAAAAAAACATATATTTAAGAAAAGAATAAAGCTTGAACAAAAAAAACTCAATTTTAAAGCTAAATATTAGATAAAATGTGTGTCACAAGTCCTAAAAAGTTTTAGTTGCATTGTTCGTGTAACTTACAGAAATCAAATGCACCTATTCAAATATCATGGCTTATAAAATAAAGAAAATTGTTATTTAGCCCAGAATATTCCTGGTTTACTCTTTAAGTTAGAGATTAATTTATTTATTTTAATTGTATTATAAAATTTTATTTTAAATCTATTTTAAGAATATATATATATATAAATAATCAAAAAAATAAGACGTTCACGAAGCATCTTATAAAAAATTCTTATAGAACGGCCACTAGCCGTTCTATAAAATTAATTTAAGACGCTCATTGACCGTCTTATAAAATTCTTTTAGGACGGCCATAAAAAATTAAAAAAAAAATCTTATAGGACGGCTATTGATCGTCCTAAAAGAACTTTATAGGACGGCCAGTAACTGTCCTATAAAATTCTTTTAGAACGGTCACTAACCGTCCTATAAAGTTATTTTAGGATGGTCAATAGCCGTCATATAAGTTTTTTTTTTTTTTTTTTAAATTTTGTTTGTCCAGACTGAAATCTATATATAACCTGTACAAATTATAGTCATTCCAGGAACACAATTCAGATTTATAATACAATATTTCATTTCAAAAATATCTATAATTTACACATCAAATTTCAAATTTCTATCAAATACAGATCTCATTCTCTCAACATTTAAAATGAAAATAATTTGTTTTCAAGAATAAATAAAAAAATAATAACTATAAAAAATAAACCCCAATATTATACGTAGTAATATCTAACAACATTGTTATAATCTTTACGAGTGTTAATTTATTTGGTTAAAGGCTAACTAAACAAAGGGTTTTTATTTTGTGTATATGAAATAGTGTAAGACATGCAAATTAAAATTAGAAGACAAATATGATAATCCAAATACTAACAAATGGTACCAACTTTTTTACAGTCTTTTATTGACGCTTATAAGATGATGACTTGTAATGCAGATGAAAAATGCAATAAATGGTTAGAATTGATTGAAAATACATAAACAATTGATCAAAAGAAAACTTCAAAAAGTATCCATTTTATGTCATGATTCAGATCATGTTAGAAAGTCAGTGAAATAAATCGTGGAGGATTCAAGGTTATGCTCGTAGATGAGCAAGAAATAATGTATATTCAAAATTACTAATGCTTCTAATGGAAGAGAATCTGGATTTAAATTCTATGGGAAAGAGATACCTACTTTCTTGTTATTTTCCATTGACTCCTATCAGGAGAAGAGCTTGATAATGGAGCAATTTTAGGGGACTGAGGGATCGGCCCAAGTGTAGAAGATATGAAATTATGCAAACTTGAGCACATAAGAAATCTAGATCTCAATTCTAAAGAATAGCTTAAAAGTACAAGGGATTGGATTTTTAACTCCAAATGAGATTCACTGCTTGCGAGGAGAAAGTTAAAGTAAAAAAAAATTATAACTTATTCTTTTAGGACGGCTATTAGCCATCATGTATAATAGTAACATATAATAGCAGTCCTAAAAGAATTTTTTTTAAGACGGCTATAAAGTTTCGCCTAATTTTTTCCTTAATAATCGTCCTATATTTTTTATAGAAAGGCCATATACTTGAGACCGTCCTATTTGTTTCTTACTCTAAATTATAAGTTGTCCTATATTGCTCAAATTATAGTTGCGGTCGTTCTTGGTACAAACTTGCATTATTAGGAGTATGACGTCGTTTTATTACAAGAGTAACCAATGTCACATTTAGCCACACACAAAAAAAAACATAATAATAATATTTTAAAGTGAAAAACAAAAAGTAAAAATTATATAAAATAACAATTCTAAAATTTATAACAATGAAAATAATAGTCAACAATATTAAACTGGTCAAATTAATTAAAATTTAACATTAAATAGATTTAATCGATTAAAATTCAATTTGAATTACGTCCGTTAATTGGACTACATTTAATTTAAAACTCATAGGTCGGAGATTATTTAGTAAAAATATATGAGTCATATATAATATTGTTATTTTTGTAGTTATAAGTTTTAATAGATGTTATAAATGTGTTTTTTTGAAAGAAAATAAAAATAAAGAACAACTGTCCTTTTGTAATTGTATTGAGATGCACTTTGAGTGTCTTTTAACTCTTACGAAATTTTAAAGTTCCACACAACACTTTCAACAATTTCTGATGTTTTGCAAGGACAAATTCTTTTATATAATTGTTTGGCAATCCTAAATAGAACGAGTAACAGCATATTTTATTAAAGTATAATAAAGTTATGCAACTAGCCTACAAAGAATTGGTAGTATTTTTTTGTTAGACTAAATAAATATTAATATAATTAGTTTGTTATGAGTGCTTGTAACAAACAAATCAATAAAAATAATTTTCTGTTATATTTTCTCTCTTTGCACATTATCTGCTCTTTCCTCATCTTCCTGCATATTCCTTTAGTCACTATTTCTTTCATCGTGTAAACAACGGTATAGCATCGTCAATTCTCCACGTATTATTAGAGTTCAAGACTTTATCACTTACTTGCTTATGACGGTATTTTCTGTTGAGTACGTGTTAATTTCCTTCAGTCAAACTTGATGGCTTTCTAGTTTCTACTAATCTAAGTCGTAGTTATGTTATCCAATGACATAGTTCATCAAGTATTGTCCTAATGAGCCCTTAACAAGAAACCTTTCATTTTTTTTTCTTAATGTTTTAGTCGAATTCACATTTCAGAGCTAAGAATGCTTTGATCAAGTCAGCATGTCATTATGTAGAAGAGTTCGAATTGTCTCTATCTGCTTCCTGTTTCCACCGTAATTGGTGGCGAAATTTTCTCTCTATAACACTTGCTCTAGAAGTATTGATTCTCAATCAAGTAGGGTGGTAATTCACGGAACAATTCATAATACAAACAATTTTTTTTTTTAATGAAATTAATTATTAATTATTTTGTGATTTGTAATAATATTGAGTTCTTTTTTTTTTTTTTTATCACTATTAAATAAATAAATTGTCAAACTATAGTTTAATTTATTATAAATATTAAAAAGTACGTGAATTTTGACAAAAAAAAAATTATGAATATGAGTAAACAAAATATAAATATGTACAATACAACACGAATGACATCCTACAATTAAGCTTGCATTTATTCCTAATAGTGATTATTTTCAAAGAAAGAATTTATTTAACACAAGTTGTGATAATATTAAAAATCAATGTTTTCGTTAATTATAGGCTAGAAAAAAATAAATTATATTATTGTAATCAATAATTATTTATCATATCAATTTTAATTATACTATAATTTGTTGTATAAAGTAGTGCTATTTTTCAAAAGTTAGTTGAAGAAACTACTTCATATGATATATGTTATTCTGAGTACTAAAATAGTTTTTTTTTTTGAATAGGGGCTAGACTGCACATATTTTATTTTATTAAATATTAAATATAAGATCCACCAATTAGAGACAATGACTTAAAAATCATTAGAATATATTGAAAGTCTTGAGTTCAAGTCTCGTAAATTAAATTATACAATAAATCCAAAAACTATTATAGCATAATTCATATTTATTTAAAGCTCAACTATAATTATTATCCATATTTTCAATATGCAAGTAATTATTATTATTTTATTCATTATGTATGTCTTTTAGAACTTCTTAATATAATTACTCAATAAAATTATTATCTTTTTTATGAAGAAAAATATCATTAAATTTAGTAATAGATAATTACAACGTAGTAATTAATAGTAATTTTTTTTTATATATTAAAATAATCTAAAAGGAAAATAAAATATGCGTTAAAAAAGCAATCATAAGTAATATTATTAAAATCACAATTGGTTATAAATTCTTTTAATAACCATCTTGTATCTATGATTTACATTATGAGTAATTTTTTAATTTTTAGAATCAAAATAATTTAATAATTTTGACTGAGAGAATGATTATATTTTTCCAAATTTAAGGAAAAACAAACAACAATTCTATATTAAAATACTAACTGAGAGTAACTACTTCCTAAACCTCAAACATTATATAAATAAGTTGTAGTTATTTTCTATATGTTAATAAACTTACGTAAGTTTTAATAGAAACAAAAGAAAGAAGATGATTTATACTGGCTAGAGACTAATAAGTTATTTTGGGTAAAATATTAATTTGAGTTCAAGTTCGATCTAGCTTACAGCAAGGCTTCGCTTATGCCTAGAAGCACTATTAGGGAAAAAAAAAAAAATAATAAATATATATTTTTGTTAGAAAAGTATTTTTTTTAATGTTAATTAAAAAGGTTTATAGAAGATCCTAAAAACATAAAGAAATTTAACTCTTTTATTTAAATAATATTTGCAACAATTTTTTATCTCTACAAGTTCAATTAAAACCTAAATTACGTACGATGCACGGGTGTCCCCGTTAGAATATTCAAACATGCACACATACTCACTTAACTTATAAATACCCAGCTAGGCTCTCCACCATAACCAGTCTTAAACCAAACCAAAACATCTTTAATTCCAAAAAGCAGTAATCAAAATGGAAACCCAAAAACAAGCCTCTGTTTCAATCCTTTCAATCCTACTACTATCTATATTTTTCAAGTCTTCCCAAGCTGCTGGAATTGCCATATATTGGGGTCAAGGCCCAACAAGTGAAGGAACCCTAGCTAGCACTTGTGACACAAACAACTACCAATTTGTAAACATAGCTTTCTTATCAACCTTTGGCAACAACCAAACGCCGGTACTAAACCTAGCAGGTCACTGCGATCCTGCTTCCGGTACCTGCAAAGGTTTAAGTGCTGAAATTAAAGCTTGTCAAGCCAAAGGCATCAAAGTCCTACTATCAATTGGTGGTGGTGCAGGAAGTTACTCATTAACTAAAGGAAGATGATTCCGTGTGAATTTCATTGACTAATCAAAAATATATACAGAAACTAATTATGCACTTGCCTAATACAATTATGGAAGCTAATTATGCACTTGCCTAATACAATTATGGAAGCTAATGATGCACTTGCCTAATACAATTATGGAAGCTAATTATGCACTTGCCTAATACAATTATTTACATTAATTCTTACACGCCCCCGCAGTTGAAGCGGGAGGTTGCCGTATGCTGAGACTGTCCCGAAAATCTTCAAATAGAACCAATGGAAGCCCTTTCGTGAAAATATCTGCAATTTGATAACGCGACGGGACATGTAAGACACGTACTTGTCCATGAGCAACCTTTTCGCGAACAAAATGAATATCCATCTCAATATGTTTAGTGCGCTGGTGTTGAATAGGATTGCCAGAAAGATAAATCGCACTAACATTGTCACAGTAGACCAATGTAGCTTTATGAATAGGACATCGAAGCTCCAGAAGAAGGTTTCGTAACCAACAGGACTCAGAAACGACATTTGCGACCCCTCGATATTCGGCTTCGGCACTAGAACGAGATAAAGTTGCCTGTCGTTTAGAGGACCAAGAGATCAAATTATCACCAAGGAAAACGCAATAACCAGATGTTGAACGTCTGGTATCTGGACATCCACCCCAATCAGCATCAGTATAAGAAAGAAGAATGGTTGTTGAGGATGGATAAAGATGCAATCCATAATTCAGAGTGCCCTGAATGTAGCGTATAATTCGCTTGAGAGCAAGCATGTGTTCCTCCATCGGATTATGCATGAATAAGCAAATTTGTTGCACAGCATATGATATGTCGGGCCTTGTGAAGGTTAGATATTGGAGGGCACCTGCAAGGCTGCGATAATGTGATGCATCATCATAAGGTGTGCTAGAAGTAGCACTTAGCTTCGGTTTAGTATCAACCGGAGTCGTAGTTGGCTTACAAGAAGACATGCCAGCTCGTTCGATGATTTCTTCTGCATATTTTTTTTGAGATAAAAATAGACCACCTGCATGATGAGTTACAGCTATACCCAAGAAATAATTCAATGGCCCCAAGTCTTTCATGGCAAATTCTGAACTAAGATGTGACATGATAGATTTGCGAAGATCATCAGAGGAGGCAGTTAATATAATATCATCCACATACAGAAGAATGTAAGCCATATGAGTACCTTTACTGTAGATGAAAAGAGAGTGATCTGACTTGCTGTGAGAGAACCCAATAGTGAAAATATAATCAGCAAATCGCTTGTACCAAGTCCGAGGAGCTTGCTTGAGCCCATACAAAGATTTCTTCAATAGACAGACATAATCAGGATGATTTGGGTCCCTAAAACCCATGGGCTGATGCATATACACAGTTTCTTGCAGTTCTCCATGCAAAAATGCATTTTTAACGTCAAGCTGATGTATAGACCAAGCTTTCGAGAGAGCAAGACTGAGGACTGTACGAATAGTCGCCGGTTTGACCACCGGACTAAACGTTTCACCACAATCCACGCCAACCTGTTGAGTTTTACCATCACCTACAAGTCGGGCTTTATGCCGCTCAAAAGAACCGTCAGATTTTTCTTTATGTCTAAAAATCCACATAGATCGAATAATATTCACATCAACTGGACGGGGCACCAACTCCCACGTCTTATTTTTAATAAGAGCATTATATTCATCATCCATAGCCATTTTCCAATTTGGGTCTTTAAGGGCCGACACAGGATTACGGGGAAGAGGTGATTTTGTGACATGGGTAAGAAGGCCGTACCTTTTGTTTGGTTTGACAATCCCATGTTGACTGCGTGTGACTGGCCCTTGGGCCGGATTAGTAGTGGGCTGAGCTGGGGTTGGTCTCGTGGGTTGAAAGGTGGGGGAAGCAGCGGACCTGTCAGTAGGTGTAGTGGAAGTTGGGCTTGGAGAATGTGGTGCGGCCCGCTGAGGAGATGTGGGTGGAGTTTGTTGGGTTTGAGTAGGTGGGCTAGTTTGTAAATGGTGGACCAAATAGGGTGACAACCCATCATCCAAAAAATCATATGAATGGTTTGTTGGAGGGTGCAGCTTAGCGAACGAAAATTGGGATTCATCAAAGATTACATGACGACTTATTATGATTTTGTTGGAGGACAAATCATAGCATTTGTAGCCACGATGATTAGACGGGTAACCCAAAAAGACACATGGGGTGGATCGGGCTTGAAGCTTATTTATAGTGGTGGAGGGAAAGAGAGGATAGCATAAGCACCCGAACACCCGAAGATGAGAATAAGTTGCGTGTTTTTTTATAGAGAATTTGGAGTGGGGATTGATAGGCTAAAAGTTTGCTTGGAAGAATGTTGAGAAGGTATGTGGCCATTTGTAGTGCGTGATGCCAAAATGATGGTGGTATAGAAGCATGGGCAAGTAGAGTACGAATAATGTTGTTAATGGTTCGTATTTTTCTTTCGGCTTTTCCATTTTGTGATGAAGTATGTGGACATGAAAGGCGGAAGGATAAACCATTAGCTTTACAAAATTCCCAAAACGGCCTGTTATCGAATTCCCTACCATTATCACATTGAATGTTCTTTATTTCCCGTTCAAATTGAGTGCGGATGAAAGCTCTAAAAGATAGGAATGTGGAAAAAACTTGAGACTTTTTAGACAAAGGAAATGTCCACAAAAAATTAGAGTAATCATCTAACAAAAGAATATAATATCGATGCCCCGAAGAGCTCAAAACGGGAGATGTCCAAAGATCACTATGGATAATATCAAAAGGCATAAGAGTGCATGAATTTGAAGCAACAAAAGGTAATTTAACATGTTTCCCAAGCTGGCAAGAATGACAAACATGAGAATTACTAGTCTTATTACACTCAATAAATTTATTTAGCCTAAGAGAGTCAAAAACAGAGGCTCCTGGATGACCCAATCGTTGATGCCATAAAGATGGTGCTAAAGCTGCAAAAGTTGATGGTAAGGTGGCTTGACTAGTGGTGGGTTTGGTGGTGATGGGATAAAGCTCGCCCCGACTATCACATCTCATGAGATGCTTCCCCGTCTGGAAATCCTTCACAGAAAACCCAAAGGGATCAAATTCAACAGAAACAAAGTTATCAGTAGTAAATTTTCTAACTGACACTAAGTTTTTAATAAGTTGAGGAGCATGAAGGACATTTTTGAGAGATAAGGGAGGGTACGGGGAAGACAAGGTTGTGTGACCATAACCACGAATTGGAATTGAATGACCATTTCCGACAATAATACCACGATTTTTGTTGCTCAAATTAAAATAAGACGAGAGAGTACCTTGCGATGACGTCATGTGAGAGGTGGCACCAGTGTCCATATACCAGTTCGGGTCCGGAGGAGTAAGCCTAAGAGTGTGCATTGCCTGCTCGATGTCAGTTGGTGTAGGAGTGGTGGCGGAAAAAGCTTGCTGAGGTCTGGGCCCAAGAACCCCTGCTGCTGGGTAGGGTGGGCGTTGTTGAGCATTAGGCTTGGCCCAAGGAGTGGATGGGTAAGGACAAGGGGGGATAGCCCAAGGCATCCAATGCCAAGGCCACTGTCCGCTATTCCAACCTCCCTGCCAAGGTTGCTGCTGCCCTCCACCACGGCCGGTGCCGCTGCCAATGCGTCCATCGTTCTTGCCACCGCTGCGGCCACCACCGCGGTTTTGACCTTTGTGGTTGCAGTTTTGACCCTTTTTGCCACCATCGTTGTTACGGTTTTGATGGTAGTTGTCTCCAGATGAGGATGCATCAACCGACTCCGTAGCTACCATTGCTGCACCAGGACCGATAGCCACCTGTTTTGCCATGCCCGCCTCCTCCAAAGTAAGCATAGATCGAGCTTGGTAGAATTGAGGAAGCGGGTTGCTTTGCCGTATGAGTGTTCCAACACCACGATAGGCTTCGGTGAGACCGGCAACCATTTGAAGAACGAGCCGGTTATTCGAGACCAGTGCTCCGACATTCTTGAGTTGATCCGACAGTACTTTGAGCCTTTGACAATACGCAGAGGCATTCGGGAAATCCTCCATGTTTGTGTGAGAGAATTCTTGCTCAAGGGTTACGGCACGTGAGTTTTTGTTATCTTGGAAGATGTCACGCAATCGATTCCAAGCCTCCATTGCCGTTGAGTCGGGTTCAAGAATTGTGTGCAACAAGTCACTAGAAATCGTGGCATAAATCCACTGGAGAACTGTTGCATCGAGTGTCGACCATAGCTCCTTTTCATCATCGGTTGTTGGCACCTTCTCCTTGCCTTTTTCCGGTGAGATGATGTGGTGGATAACCTTGTGTGATCGACAATGAATTTTGAATAGCTCCGCCCACGTCGCGTATTGGACGTTCTCCATCTCAAGAGTAATGGAGATGTGGGTCTTGATGTTGGAAACAACAAGAGCGGGATGAAAGGATGATTTTGAGTTAGACATAGGGGCTGATGGAGGAAGAAGGGGTGGTGTTTGGCGGAGCAACAGTAGGCGCGGCGGAAGCTTGAAGGAGAGGAAACGCGCCTAGGGCTCTGATACCATAAAGGAAGATGATTCCGTGTGAATTTCATTGACTAATCAAAAATATATACAGAAACTAATTATGCACTTGCCTAATACAATTATGGAAGCTAATTATGCACTTGCCTAATACAATTATGGAAGCTAATGATGCACTTGCCTAATACAATTATGGAAGCTAATGATGCACTTGCCTAATACAATTATGGAAGCTAATTATGCACTTGCCTAATACAATTATTTACATTAATTCTTACATTAACCTCAGCTGATGATGCAAGAAAAGTAGCTGATTACCTATGGAATAATTATCTTGGTGGCCAATCCGATTCAAGACCATTAGGCGACGCCGTTTTGGATGGAATTGATTTTGACATTGAGGCTGGAAATGGGCAATTTTGGGATGAATTGGCTAAGGCTTTGAATGGTCATAGTCAGCAGAAAAAGGTGTACTTAGCTGCAGCACCACAATGTCCATTCCCAGATGCTCATTTGGATGGTGCTATTAAAACAGGGTTGTTTGATTATGTTTGGGTTCAATTTTATAACAACCCACCATGTCAATATGCTGGAAATGCTAACAATTTATTGAATGCTTGGAAGCAATGGACATCTACTAGTGCTAAGCAAGTGTTTTTGGGATTGCCTGCAGCTGAAGCTGCTGCTCCAAGTGGTGGGTTTATTCCTGCTGATGCGCTTAAATCTCAAGTGCTTCCACAGATTAAGACTTCTCCTAAGTATGGTGGTGTTATGCTTTGGAGCAAACAGTATGATAATGGTTATAGTGCTTCTATCAAAGACAGTATTTAATTTGATTGTTCAAATTATTATGTGTAGCTCATGTAATAAGTCGCATGGTTTCTCAATAAGTTGTCTAATTATTGATGTGACATGTATTATGATGAATTAAATAAGACATTATTATTATTTATTATATGGTGTTTAGATAATTTATCATTACTAACATTATTGCTACTTTAGCTTGAATGAAAATGGTGATAGTTAAAATGAGATATATTACACTTAATACTTTGTAACGGGGCTAATACTTTTTTGGGATTTATGTTGTTATTTTGGTACATGTTATAGTCCAAATTTTTTTTTAGTGATACCTTAAAAATATCTATATTATTTAAAAGATATTCATTTAACCAATTTTTATTCATAAAAATTGAAAGATAATTTAATAATTTTTATTTTTTCATTTCTCTTTTCCTAAACCCTAAAATATAAACAATAAAATATAAATTATAAATACTAAACACTCACGTCATGTTTGGTGCATTGTATCGAATAAGTTAAATGTAATTGTATCATACTAAATTGCATTGAATTGTATTATAGTAAGTCTGTATAATATTTAGTGATAACTGTATAATATATTCGAATAAAATTAATTTAATAAAAAATTGTATTTAAAATAATTTTTTTATTATAAATTTTATTTAAGTTAATATATAATTTATTTTTATATATTTATTACAATTTAAAAAAAAAAAACAAATATTACTTTAAATTTGAGATAAAACAAAAAATTAAGACATATAATTTTACTGAAAATTCAAATAAACTAAGTTAAATGTTCAGTACGATTTAGAGCCACATCCTCTAGTCGTACAAAATTTATATATAACTGTATTATTTTTGTATTATATTTTATCATCTAATTTTACAGTTAAATGCATAATTATATAAAAATTATATGATCAATGTCTTTAATACTATGTAATAAACAAGTTATAAACTTTAAATACTAAATTTTAAATATTAAATACTAAAATATAAATCCTAAATATTAAACTATAAATCCAAGAAGAGAATGAGAGGAAAAAAAAAAGGGCGGGAGGTGGGGCAGAAATAGTAAAAATAATAATAAAATTTTTAAATAATTAAAAATTTTTTTAATTTTTGTACATATATTTATTTTTTTATTAAATGTATATTTTTAAAATAATTATAATATTTATATAGAATTAGAAAACTTGAGTAATGATAAGTACAAAGATAATAATAAAGATACTTACCTACAGTACCCCTTAACATAGCCAACATCTCTGTCAAAGACAGAATATGCCTTCAAAACATTGTACAAAGATCTCTGACCAGGTCCATGCCTTTGTTGGAAGAAAACATGTGGCGGAAAGTTGCGAGAAATATCTCGAATTTTGTTCAACAACTCTGTGATGCCGATGTCTCATATATCGCTAGTTGCTACGACAATCAAACAGTTCAATTGGCACCATGTTATGCATTTGTGTTTGGAAGGCTCAATTTTATTCATTAGCACCAATGGGTACACACATTTATATGTCCTAATTAAGTCAGAATAATAAATCTTAAATATACACGGAATAGAAAAAAAAAAAAAAAAAAGAATAGAGAACAATCCTAAGAACCTAGCAATTAACATATACAAATTTTAAATATTTTAAATCCCCTCGTACATTATACAAGTGAGGTTGTATCAGATCAGAACTTATGCATTTAACTAATGTGAAGTTTATGACTAGTGAGAATTATCAACTCATAACAATGGCTAAATAATGATACCTCATAAACACCCGAGTTCATCAGCAAAAGATCACAACTTCCAGTGATTAACTGCCAGACAAGACCCCTTAAGCAATTAGGAATCCCTTTTCTTATGCGCCATTTAACAACATGAGGTTTTCTCCTAAGGTAATGCTTCCGGTCACTGCCTCCTATTCCAATCATCTTTCTCCATTTTCTTATTCTCCGTTCCTCCCTGAAAAACATGGCAAATAATAATTATGCCTCTTGGTACGGCGACAATCATATTCCTTCAAGCCAATTGAGCCGGAGATCATTGGAACAAAGCTTACTTTTCATATTCATTGGCCAACATGCTCTTTGTTAGAACCTGTGGGTTATCCGGTTCGTCCTTTACAAACCCAAACTTGTCCAATGGCTCCAAAACATCTATTCCTTTCCTTTCCAATCAACTGGGTGAGAGAGTTTCTAGCATTCCAGAAGGTAAGTCCCACAAACTTGTAATATTTTTTGTGTTGGCCATATTTTGAATCACGTACAAAGCAAAATTTTATAAAGAGTGGGTTAGGAAAATCAAAAGCCCACACGAGAAAGCTAAGCTAGCAACAGAAAGAAATGAGAAAACAAACCTGGTGAGTTTGCTAACAACGTAATTAAAAATATATTACGTAACATATGAATTTGTTTTCATAATGAACATATATATATATATATAAATTAAAAATAAAATTAATTGAATAACTAAATTCATATCCCAAAAAGATAAATAAATTTAAAAAACCTCAAAATATCTACATAAAAGATAAACACTTATTGGACATCTAATAGGTACTTTTGGTAGAAATTGAAGACGTCTAAGAATTGCTTGACGAGGGTGACCTTGAAAAGGTCTATAACGATTGACGACTATACATTTTATACATATTCTATATACAATAATAATGGTGCAAAACCAGATCATAAAATTATTTACACAATGATATATGAGTCTTTCTTCCTTGGACTACATAATGCTCACAAATAGCGTTACTTCTTCCCAACTAATTCTGTAGATTGAGAATGCTTTCTTTTCTGCTTCTCGTACTCAATCTTCGACTCCTCCAAATGCTTTGATACCTAAAAATGGACAAAAAAAAAACCATGAAATTTAAATCCAAACCAAAATTACATTTCAATCATTAGAGAATCAATCGGTGAAAGCTTCAAAATGAAACAGAAGTATCTAAATGTGCATAACCGCAATCATAAATTGAGAGCTCAAAATGAAATAGAAGTATCTAAATGTGTATAACTGCATATCATAAATTGAGAGCTTTAGCCAAAAATAGAGAAAATTGAACTTAAAAAAGATAAAAAGTATAAAAACTATTGTATTTTATGAATTAAATAACAGCAGGGTATATATAAAATGTGACAACATATCATAATTGAGGGAGAGGGAGAACCTTGATCGAGTAAGCCATTGGTAATAACATGTCAGGATCCATTGCATCCTCGGGGAAGTTACGTAAAGCATATATAAGTTTCTCAAAGGGTAATTTTACCTGTAATACAAAATACACATGTATTATGAGCAGGAATGATACTTGTTTTAAATGTCAAGATGGGTTTTGGCTTTTGAATCTTCTGATACACTCACCAAGTCATCATGACAATGCTTTAATAGTGCCACACCAACTCTGAATACAATCATAACACCCTAGAAAAAAATAAGCAAGTATCAGTATGCAAAAACTATTATGAAAAGTTAGAATACTTCAAAGAAATGAAATGGCTAGATTCAAATAACTGACCTCGAAAATAAAGACATCCCATATTCGAAGAGCCAAGTGGAAGGGAAAAGAGTATGAAAAAACAGTTATAAACCACTGGCTTGCATACATGCTGGGATTGATCATTTCTCGAGAGAAATTCTCTCCAAGCTTTGGTAAGAACTCTCTCACAAGATGGTCAAATTGAAAAAGGTACTGTTGCACGAGAGGTAGTCCTGCCTATTCGACAAATAAAAAGAAACACTTAGATATGGAAATCCATTGGTGAGTAGCAGTCGTAGAAACACAATATAAGCTATCTAATCACCGGGGCATATTGTGTCAACATATTTGAAATTTTCCTACTCATTTAGGACACAAAAGCCATCAAAAGCCATCTTATTGGCCGACAAAAATACATATGTATTTTTGGACTTAAACACACATGCACATAAACATGCATATGTATTTCAATACTAGAACAGAGCAAATATCTAAAAGAATAATAATGTGATCTCTTCACCAACCACCAAAATCAACAAGATTAAAGAATGGGATAGAGATATTCTTCAAGTAAAAAACAACTACCTGGTACAGTCCTTCCATTGGCTCATGCACAGCTCCTTTAAGCAGTGCAACCAATAACCAGAATGCATCTTCTTCACTCATGTACAGAAGCAAAAGACCAGCCAGAAAACCCATACCCTGCATTTTTAAACATCTTAAATTTATTAGTTAGTATCTAATCTAATCTAATCTAATCCAAGTACAGAAATGGGAAGACAAAAAATGATGAACCTGAACATATCCAACATCTCTGTCAAAGACAGAATATGCCTTCAAAACATTGTACAAAGATCTCTGACCAGGTCCATGCCTTTGTTGGAAGAAAACATGAGATGGAAAGGTGCGAGAAATATCTCGAATTATGTCCAGCTCTGATGCCGATGTCTCATATATCACTAGTTGCTACGACAATCAAACAGTTCAATTGGCACCATGTTATGCATGTGTGTTTAGAAGGCTCAATTTAATTCATTAGCACATATGGGTACACACATTTATATGTCCTAATTAAGTCAGGATGATAAATCTTAAATATACACGGAATAGAAAAAAAAATAAAAATAAAGAATAGAGAACATTCCTAATGAACCAAGGAATTAACATATACAAATTTTAAATATTTTAAATCCCCTCGTACATTATACAAATGAGGTTGTATCAGATCAGAAGTTATGCATTTTGCTAATGTGAAGTTTATGACTACTGAGTTATCAAGTCATAACAATGGCTAAATAATGATACCTCATAAACACCCGGGTTCATCAGCAAAAGATCACGACTTCCAGTGATTAACTGCCAGACAAGACCCCTTAAGCAATCAGGAATCCCTTTTCTTATGCGCCTTTTAACAACATGAGGTTTTCTCCTAAGGTAATGCTTCCAGTCACTGCCTCCTATTCCAATCATCTTTCTCCATTTTCTTATTCTCCGTTCCTCCCTGAAAAACATGGCAAATAATAATTATGCCTCTTGGTACGGCGACAATCATATTCATTCAAGCCAAATGAGCCAGAGATCATTGGAACAAAGCTTACTTTTCATATTCATTGGCCAACATGCTCTTTGTTAGAACCTGTGGGTTATCCAGTTCGTCCTTTACAAACCCAAACCTGTCCAATGGCCTAGGTGGAGGAATTGGACCTGGCTCCAAAACATCTATTCCTTTCCTTTCCAATCCGCTGTGCGAGAACGTCTCTAGCATGCCGGAAGGTAAATCCCACAAACTTGTAATATTTTTCGTGGTGGCCATATTTTGAATCACGTACAAAGCATAGGAAAAGATGCCACTGCTTGTAGTCACCTGAACAAAGTAACATCAATAAAAAGAGACAACATTCAGTTCTACAGCAATCAATTTAAGAAGGCATCAAAGTTAATTGATAACAACGTCTTGAAACCAATCAAATTGAAGATGCAAAAACTATGGGCAATTAAAAAAAAAACAGAATATCGTAAGTTTTAAGCATTTCCCCAAAATCTGAAAAAAGTAATTCATTTTGTTTCCGTTGAATTTCGATTTCTGAATTAAAATTTGGATAGCTCTTAGACGAATGCTGGCTCAAAATCAATCATTCGACAGAGAATTCACAACTAAATACAACTATCTATACATACTCGGCACATACATCAAACATTTCATCAACATATGAGCCATTCACATTTTTCCTTTCCCCTCTTCTCCGTTTTACCTTCCCACATGTGCAACAGTAATATCAACCGCAATACTTCACGTACAAAAAAATATTTTAGACAAAAAAAAAAAAAAGGAGCATATATGAAATCGAAAGAAAAGTAACAAAAAATCAACACCTTGCATCTATTAATTCCTAAATATCCAATGGGTTTATTTAAAACTAAAAAAAAAAAAATTGAATTTCTCGAATACCGAGAAGAAAATCAAAATCCCACACGAGAAAGCTAAGCAAGCAACGGAAAGAAATGAGAAAACAAACCTGGGTTTTGGGAATATGAGTCGGGGCAGTGAAGATAATAGAAATTTGAAATTGGTTTGTTTCGTTTTGGCTTCTCTGGCGATGGTTGTTCTCTTCTCCACAAATAGGTAAAACTTGGTAAAGTTTGTCCACAAACTAACAAAACGTAGTGTTTTTTTTTTCGACATGTCCACTAATTGCGCAATGCTCATTAAATATGTAATGGTACACTTCACAGTTGTACATCTACCTACCATTGTACAAGTTGCACAGATCCACACAGATTTTGTTTGAAATATATTCATAGGTGATATTATTTGATGCTTTTAGATGACATTATTAATTGTCCTCTACGTTAAGTATTAAATATTTATATTTAAAAATAATAATTATATTAATATTATATTTAATTAGACAGGAGGAATATATGTTTAAATAACTTACTAATGTGGTTGCCTTAAAATAACTTCAACGGGAACTTAATGTGTTACTGAATTTTATTGATAAAATAATAAAATTAATACCTCTTAAATTTATAATAACAAAACTAGCACTTTTTGTAATCAAACTTGTATTTTTACAATTTAAAAAAAATAATTAATATGTCATTTTTTTAACACTCATTTAATTAAAATTGAACGACGATAATTTAGACTGTTTAATATTGAACGTTCAATATTTTATGTTTAAATTGAACGTTCAATATTATTAGAGGTACTAATTTTATTACTATAGTGTTATTTTTGATAAATTTTCAATTTTTATTTAACATATGGCACGTACGTGAGTAACTTATTGTATGTAGATGAAGATTGGCAACCTAACTTGACCTGAGTTTAAGTTTAATTCTTGTAATTTTTTTAGCTGATTTGATTGTCAACGTAGTTTAATTAACTTCTGCATTATTGTCTCACATTTTTGTTTAGAGAAAAGGAGAGAAATAAAGCATACTTGAGAATAAAGTTGACTTATTTATTTTTTAATATAATTATTCTAAGATTTTTCTAATTATTAACTTGCTTTTAAAACATGATATTTTCCATCAGTCACATACCTAACGTTTAAAAAATTATCAAAGAAATTTCATCATCATTAATAATATTATATGTCAAAAATCAATTTGCATGAAAAAATATATTATTGTGAAATTTTTAGACCAATTGATAATTGTTGATATTTACCCGGATTAAGTTTATAATATTACGCCAAGCATTTTTGTTTTTTTATTGTTCATGAAAAATCTTTCCTATAAAATTTGCAGAATAATGTTGTTAATTTAAAAGAAACACATAAAATTGAATATTTAATTATCAAACAAAAAGTTGTAGCTAGTCAACTATTTAGGTTGTCAATTGCATATATATATAAAAGGCATAAACTGATTAAGAAGAGTATGAATTAAAGCAATAAATACAAACATTAAGTGATATACAGATATCATTCACATAATTAAGACCAACACGGTTATACTTAGAAACACATTTCTATTTCTAGCCTTTCTCCTCCTCCTAAACTTTGCCTTAATCCAAACCTCTGAAGCCGCTGAAATGGCAATCTACTGGGGCCAAAACGACAGCCGAAGGAACCATAGCCGACACATGTGCCAAAGGACCTTACTCTTACGTTAACGTAGCTTTTCTGAACAAGTTTGGTAATGGCCAAACTCCACAACTCAATCTTACAGGTCATTGCAACCTAACAATAACCAATTAATTAATAATTGCACTTTTATAAGCAATAACATAACAAGTTGCCAACATATTGGTGTCAAGGTTCTTCTTTCAATTGGAGGAGAAATTGGAAACTATTCTCTTTCATCTCCATCTGATGCCAAAAGAGTTGCTCATTATTTGTGGAATAACTTCTTTAAGTATTGTAGTTCCACGTTACTTAAACATAATACTAATATAAGATTTATTAGTAATCATGAGACTTAGTTACCTTGGAGGTTAACCTTTTAAAGAATGGGATGTCTCATGTTGTTTATACACTATATAAAATTTACATAATATCATAGCTTTAATCAATTAATAGTTTAAAAACCTTGGCTTTACCTTGCAAAAAAAAAAATGAATGGGCTTTGGAAAGGAAAAAAAAGACAAAAAAAAAAAATCCAAATATAATATAATATAATATAATAGGTTAAAAATACGAAATAATGGACTTTATAAAAGAAAAAAACCCACATTTTAAGGGAGATATTAGAGGTATTGTCCCAAATTTCTTAAGCATAATACTAATGTAAGATTTATAAGTAATGTATATCTCATATTACTTATATACTATATGTTAGAACTTAAAAGTTGTTAGTCATTAATCCTCCAAAAAACTTAAACTCTTAAGAGAAAGAGCTAACTATACTTTTATACATTTATCACTGTATATAAATCATCTTCATGTCCCTTTGGGGATGCTATATTGGATATGGTATAGATTTTAACATACAACTTTTGATTCAACTCAATTTTGGGAAGTTCTTGCTCGTCATTTGAAGTATTATAGCAAGAGAGGAACAAGACCATTATATTTATCTACTGCTCCTCAATGTCTATTTCCTGATAGGTTTCTTGGGATAGCACTTGATAGCATTGGGCTTTTTGACCATGTTTGGGTTAAATTTTATAATAATCCTCTATGCCAATATAGCTCAGGCAATATCACTAATCTTGTAAGTTCATGGAATTAATGGACTACCTCCGTTGATGCACAAAGGATATTCCTGGGTTTAGGTTATATGCTACCTCAAATGTTGACTTCTCTAGTTCTTCTCGTAACTAGGAACTTATTAAAGTACGGAGGTGTAATGCTTTGTTATAAGGTTTTTAAGTTATGTTCCTAATAAGTCTAGAAGGCGAGGGTGAATAATTTATTATAAGGATTATGATTAATTTTAATTTTTAAATTAATTACAGTGACCAAACATATAATTTACGGAATAATTGTAAAAGTAAAGAAAAATATGACACGTAGATTTTTTAGATGAAAACAACATAGGTCAACACGACCTAAGAGGAAAACCATTGGTCCATCGGAATTGCCTAATTTGTCCACTATGAAAAAATAAATATTCAAGTACAAGAGGTCTTAGACTACCCTTATAGTGATAAAGCCCATGTGTACTCTACTTACAAGCCGTCACTCTTTTCTTCAAAGTCTTCTCAAGCTCTTGAACACATTCACGAAACAACTTGAAAAGTTAGCACAAATAACACAAATGCAATGTGTGTTCTGGAGGGACTAATGCAATGAACATTCCTATCAAATGTTTCAATCAGATAATCAGATGTAAGTGGAAGCAAATTGAAAATCCAAAACAAATATAGTTTAAGCACAAATTCATATTTAATGATCCACGATATAATGAATAGACTCAAATATATCGTAACATAACAATGCAAATATAATAGATTAATGATCAATGAATAAAGCAGGCATGATTCACGAACTTGTTGATTTAATGATCACAATATAATGAATATGTTCAAATATATCATAACATAACAATGCAAATATAATAGATCAAGGCTCAAATAGAATAGAACAAACTTGTTGATTTAATGATCCACGATATAATGAATAGGCTCAAATATATCATAACATAACAATGCAAATACAATAGATCAATGATCAATGAATAAAGCAGGCATGAATTAGCATAAATGTAAAATATGGAAAGATGAATCTAAGCCTAGCCACATGAATCATAAAATCAACAAGTTTGTTCGAGTCAAAAGCATAGGCATCTATTTATATATAAACATTGATGTATCATATTGTTTTATGAAAACCTAGTAAATATACGTCATTTACTGATGTGTCAAAATATGATAGACAATTGAAGGCTACTAAGATTAAAAATTGCTTATAAAAACCTAGTTACAGACAGCGGGATCAAATCTGTCATGGTGGGAGATTAATCCACCAATAAAAGAAGTTACGCTAATGAGACTTGGGATCGATCCAACACACAAGTGGATTAATCCAACCCATAGGGGGATTGATCCGTCTACTGTGAAATCAATCCATCTCTCAAAATCTCCAAAAATAAAATTGCGTAGATTGAACAGGATCGAAATGGGATCGATCCAACTATAGGGGGATCGATCCAGATTAAAAAGACTAGGCGTTCAGTTTTAGGTAGCAAGGGGAGGATCTGCATGTGATCGTTCTGTACTTGAATCGATCCGTCTATTTAAAAAGACTTATAAAAGTCATTCAGAATATCATAAATTAGTCAAACAAAAGCTTATATGAGATGCACTTAGATATGTATGCAAGATACCTGAATATTAGTCGTTGAAGTGCTGTGACCACTATGAGAGCCATAATATCTTGATACTTGTTGGGAGAAATCTTAATGACTAAAATATTATAACATAAAAATTATGTTCGCAAAACTACCAACGCTCGTGAATCTCACATAGGTTATATGATGGTAAGAGTGGATATAGTTCCTCCATAATGTACTTAACTAAAATAAAGTTCACATATATAAATGATTGTAGCAAAATTGATTAAAGAGTAATATTATATGTATAAATTATTGTGTCACTTATTTATTATATGTAAAATTAAATATGAGTGACAATAAAGTAATTATTAATTATTTATTAACATGATATTAATTAAATTATGATACATAAATTCTTGTATATATCAATTTATGATAAATAATATAAAAAATTTGTTAGTTCCATCATTTCAATTATGAACTCATATAAGTTGTTTAGGAAAAAAAAAACTCAAAATAAGTTTAAAATAATAAAAATAATTTTTTTAGTGTATTAGCGGTATGTTTGGTGCACTGTATCGAACAAATTAAATATAATTGTATTAGATTGAATTATATTAAATTTTATTATAATTAGTCTGTATAATATTTGGTGAAAAATTGTATAATATAGTAGAATTAAATTGATTATATATTTTTACTAAAATAATTTATATTTAAAATAATTTATTATTATTTAAAATAATATTTAATTCATTTTTATATTTTTATTACTTAAAAATATTATTTTTAATTTAAAATAAAAGAAAAAATTAAGATAAATAATTTTATAATTAAAAATTTAGATAAATTAAATTAATTGTCTAATAATACAATTTAAATTTATATTCTTTATTGTATAAATTTTTTATATAAATGTGTCATTTTTATGCTATATTCTCATTTTACTGTTAGAATATTAAATATATAACAAACTCGTAGTAGATTGTATATCATGTCATTTCTAGCTGGCTGTGAACTGGAGTAATTTTTAGATAATTTTAATTATACAATTAATTATTCAATTTTAAGAACAAATATTGGCAAAAATCGTTTCCGTCCGTCTGCCCATTCCTAATCTAATCTGTACCAATTTCTAAAAATAATTAGTGGAATGTCTTGACTTTACTCTTCCCTTTTTTTTTTTTTTTACATGAAACAAAATGTTTAGTGTGTTGACTTTATTTATGTAAGTATTTATTATGGGGCTTATTGTCTAATTCCATGGTAATTTGTAGATAATCTGGTTGAAATTAGGATGAAATTACGAACAGTAGAGTCTGTACTTAACCAAGCTCCGAAAGATCATTTCATTTTTTTTCCTTTTCCTAATTAGCTTGATAGTTAAGAAATGTACGAGTTTTATATGCCTGTAGCTTCTAGATTTAACATTTTTTTTTTTTAAAGAAATGCTCCAGTCACTGGAATTTAAATACTATTGTTGAAAATAATGTGAATTTTGAACAAGAAAAAAAGATAAAAGTGTTCATATGAGTTTACCCTCTTTATTTTGTCCCACGTTACTATTATTTTTATATATTTTTGAAGGTATATATAAGTTAATGAGATTAGACTTTGGGTAGAACTCAAAGAGTACTTATTTTATGGAGTAAAGAATAGAAGAAAGGAGATAGGCAATTGATGATCTACCATGCACGCATATCTCTACTGGCCAGACATGTTGTGTGCATGTATAAGGTAGGACTTTTTTTTTTTAAAAATATTTAATTTTAAATTATTTAATTATTTTTTTCAACAGTGATTATATCATTGTTGTTGTTCTTAAACAGGCCGAGTCTCTCTCCAATTCTAACCCACAAGTCCTTGTTTTTTTTTTTTTTTGTAACCACTATCCAGTTATTTTGTCAGCTAAAAGAAAGGCTCACTTGAAATTTTTTAAAAAATAACTCAAAAAAAAAAAAAAAAAAGCTTGTAACTTCTCTCTCTAACGTTTTCTTTTTCTCTATTAGTACATTTTTTAAAGCACAAAAATCTTTTCTATAAGAATTATAGGTATAACATTTTAAATTTTATCAATGCAGTGAAAATTCAAGATAAGATTTTAATTTTTAGGTTATCTTATTTTAGGGATAACAAAGTTGATTATTGCTTAAATAACTTAGGTAAAGCTACAAAATATCTTAAAGAGAGTGACTAAGTCCGCAACTCAAATCTAAACAGTTATTTTAGTAAATTTGTTTATGTTTTATTCTTTTTGCAGCAACCATTTGTATAAACATTTATATTTTTTTTTGTTGCTAATTTATCTCATTTGATAATAAAAAAATTATTTTTAATTCTACTTCATTAATAATTTTATAAAGTTTATTTTGATATTATTTAAATAAATATTGTAACAATAATATTATTTTTATTTAATTTAATTTTTATTATAACCCATATTTTTATTTAATGAATCAGACATAATATTTATCGTGTTAGCAAAAGAAAAAGAAAGAAGTAAAAGGAAAAGAAAAAAAAAAAATCATCCGAAATATGTTTAAAATAAAAGTTGAATTTTATAAATAATGTATACAACACTTATAGAAGTTCTTATAAAAGAAAAAAAGAACACATCTATTTGCACAATTCAACCACCTCATACGGATAACTGTTTCAACAGTACGGAAGTAAATATCATGAGTATAGTAAAAAAGAAATAAATATAAATTAAAAAATAAATATTGAAGAAAGAAAAGTATTAAATTTTGAAAAATAAGATATTAAAAAATTTAAATTTATCAATTTTTTAATATATAGTTAATTTTTGTATTATTATTGAAGTTATCAATCTTCTAACTATATTAAAATATAGTTAGTTATTAATACATGATAGTCAAAAAAAGAGGGGGGGGGGGGGGGGGGGGGGGGAACTGGAGAAGAGAGCAGGGTAACCAATATTAGCCGCCCACGTCAAACGTGATTTGTCCTCTTCCGAAACGTGGGTTCGTGGCAATGTGGCATTCAAAATGGAGAACTGCAAAGCAATTGCGCTTTTCATACTGATAAGTAGAGCTGCGGTGGATCGTCTGCGTTCGAATCGATTTATTTATAATCTAATTTATATAAATTTGATCATAATTTAACTTATTTATTAAATAAATTAAAAAGTATAATTTTTATTCAATTTATTTATTAAATAAATTAACCTTTTTAAATATATCAAATAATATATATTATATTTTATAATGTAAAAAAATTAAAGATATTATATCTAGTATCAACATATATTTATATAATATATTAACATAATAAATTCTAATTAAATATCAAAAATTAAATTAATTTAAGCATTATTTTAACAAAAAAATGTAAAAATATTAACTAATATAAAATAAAAATAATATCAATAATCATAAATATTGTGATACATTAAAGTCAATATGTAAAAGTCTCAAACAGTAACAAAAAAATTTATCAAAAATATATATCATAAATTCTTTGTAAGTAAAAATCTGCTTTAAGTCTAAAATAAATAATCAATAGTAAAACATACAAAATTAAATTAAATTAAAAAATAAATTATTATAAACTGATAAAAACAACAAAATAAAATATGAAATAAATTTAAACATCATCTAAAAAATATTTCAAAGTATAAACTTACAAAATAATTAAATAAGAAATAATTACCTACATAATATAATAGTTTTAGTTATTTATTTGGGTTGTTTATACGTGTTATAAGTTATCCGATTAACCCGTTATAACCTGATTTTTTAAATGGGTTAAACAGATCGACATATTTACGACCCAGTTCATATAAGCTCAACCCAGACCTGATTATTTCATAGTGGGTCTTGTAAAGTTTGCAAATCGTGTAAAAAATTGTCGACTCTACCTACAAGGAGTGTTGTAGTTCAATTTGGTCCTTTTTAGTAAAAATAAAATTTAATTAAATTGGATTGAATTATTTAGCTTATAAAATTGTTGAATAATGATTTAGTTAACGATTTTTCATACATAATTTTTTTTAAAATTTTTTCTTCGAAATTATATTGTTGAAACTTGAACTTAACATTAAAAAAACTTTAAATTAACTAAATTATTTTAAATATGCTGAAATATAAATAATATAATATCTTACATAAACTAACAATTAAGTTAATAAAATTAATAAAAGATAAAATCATGATAAGATACATGCAACTAAAAATTGTAGATTGTATATTAAAGAACTAAAGCTAAAAAAAAAAAAAAAGGAATTTAAATATTTAATTTTTAAAAACAATATAAAATATATTTTTTAAATAAATATTTTTAAATAATATAAAATATTATATTTAAAATAAAAATATTTTTTATATATAAATATATAACGATTTGTACGGTTAGATTTGAATGATTAAAAAATTTATAAAATTAAACTAGATTGTTTGAGAAACGGTTTGAAAAAATATAAATCGGACTGGACCATTTAACTTACAAAATTGTACAATCCAATTTTTTGATTTAATTATATTTAGTCTAATTTTTGGACATCCTTAATATTGACTATTTCTAGTATTTTTTCAATAAAAATCTTACAAGACTACTACCATACTCTCAAATTATTAAAATTTAATTGAAATTTATTAATTATAAGAATGTTTAAGGTCGTGTTCAAACTCAACATTGATATGCAAATTCTAAGCTTTGAACTCGCTTTCCAATGTCCAGTGTGATCACAACCTTATGCAGAGTCGCCAATCAACTAAGCTACTTATTTATGGCTATTTAATATAAATGAATATATATTTTTTAATATTATAAGAAAATAATATATTTTTTTATTTAGTAAAATTTAAAATAAAAATAATTAAATAATTGAATTATTTATATAGGAAAAAGTTATTTTAATCGATGGGAGTGCACTAATAATCTAATATGTATAATTTTGTGAGCATTATAACTTGAACGTATTCACTGAATCAAAATCTTCTCAAGAAATTTTTTTCCAGGAATATTTGTCGATACAATAATAGGATAGAAAGAGTAGGTGCATTTTATAAAATAAATAAACTTAAATTTTTTTTGACTTTTTTTTTTATAGGTTTTTATACTTTTTTTTCCCTCCCAGATTATAATTCAATACTTATCTCAATCTCTATTTTATTATATCCACTATTTTTATATTATTATAGCATAGAAAAAAAAAATTCCTTCAAAAAAACACTAATAAAATTAAATAGTTGATAAATAATATATGTTAAAAAAATAATTTAATTATATGATATAACGTATTTTTATTAATGATATTTTATTTTTAACTACATACATGTAGCACATACGATAAACATATATATATATTTTTTATAACGTATATATTTTTTACATGCTAAAAAATGATTGCATATTTATTTATATTTTTGGTAATGTAAAAAATATATGTATTTTTTAAAAGATTAAAAGGTAAAATTATGTGAATTATAGGATAAGGACATTAAGGTATTGGAAAAAAAAAATTGAGAAAGTATTTAGGCCCTCAACCTATAAAAGTCATGTAAACTTTATAAGAGAATATGAATTAGAACGGTACATCACAGTCACAATACACATATACTACACATATTAAATAAATGAAGATCAAAATGGTTAGAAACACATTAATTTCTAGTCTTACTTCTCTTAAACTTGGCCTTAATCCAAACCTCTAAAGCCGGTGGCATAGCAATCTACTGCGGACAAAATGGCAACGAAGATGCTTTAATTCTTTACTATATATATATATATATATATATATCCAACTACTTATCGGCAACAATATTAAGTTAGCCATCTTGTTATTAGTAAATTTAAAATGAAAATCTAGAAAAAAAGAGTTGCATGTGTGCCATCTTGTTTCTTCTATTATGGAAGGCATCTTTAATTGATTATATATATATGATTCATAAAGAACACTCATTCCAAAATTAATTAAAATTACTACATTGATGAATGCTTAGATTAATCTTTAGCAGTTAATTGCTTATTTATTTTCTATTAGGGAGCCCATATGAGAGGGGACTAATAGTATAAATGAATAATTGTGTCTAGTAACTCGATCACAGACTGAGTTTATATTAATTAATAACCCCCCCCCCCCCCCCACCCCCAAACAGCGCATTTTGTTTTTTTTTTATCTTTCTTTCTTTCTTTCTTTCACCTTTTTCCTTCTTCTTTTTTTTCTTCCCTTTTTGCAACTTTTTTTTTTCTTTTATTTGACACACAGCGCCTTTCTTTTTCTTTTTTTTTTTTTTTTATCTTTCTTTCTTTTTTCCCTCCCTTTCTACACCTTTTTTTTTTTAAATTATTTATTTAAGTTAATTCAAACTTTTTTTAATCCATTTTTTTTTAAGTATATAATGATATATTTTTATGTTTAATTAAATATATATAATTTTTTATTGTAATTGTACACATGTATTTTTTTATATAATCCAACCATTTATAATTAATAAAAAGTAAAAGTTGTAGACATATGTATCATATCAAGAAACAATCATATGTTGCATAATAGAAAAAATGTGACATCATATGTACCACTTCAAAAGTACAAAAAAAATGTGTCATATGCTAAAAAAAAATATATGTGTCATTTGTCCAAAAAAAAATATATTTATTATTTATCAAAAAAAGATGTGTACGGTTTATAAAAAAATAAAAATAAAGGTTAAAGTAGGGATTATTTTTAAAATAAGTCACTCTATTATTCAGTTCACTCACTCTTTATGGCTTTTGTAATAGGAGCCTTAGTTCCGGTACATGTATTTTGCCCGACAACCCCTTGTCCGATATCTTTGTTTTTTCTAAATTGGTTTATTCATATGTTATTTATTTCAGTTTCCAAATAAAAGGAATTAGGTCAATCTTCTCAGACTATTAGTGTGGATGAAATGGCTTGAGCGCTAGCTCCTTACCAAGAAGAAAAACTTCACTGATTTAATTTCCTCTATTTTTGCTTTTCATATTTTGTATAATTTGACTTATTCAAGGACACAACTTTAGCTCCCTGTACTGTGAGTCTGCAGTGACGCTAAATACATACCATTTGTTTTGAGCTAATTAAGATATTAAATGTTCACTACTTTCTTTTGTGTTTGTATTTATTTTAGATGAACATTTCATAACTCTTAAATGTCAAAGGTAATTATGATGTTTTGCCTTTCTTTGTTTTACTGTGTTGCTTTCTTTTTCTTGCTCTAAACTTTAGAAACCAAAGAATTATTAACCCACTTTCCTCTTACTCTTGTCCCTTATCTTTGTAACAGCTAATTTAATATTTAATATGTCTATTTCATTCTTGAATAGCTTTTGCTGACCATCAATTTTATTTTAATTCTCTAATATTAAAAAAATATAAATATAAATTCATTCTTACACCTAATTATTTCAATTATATTATAACACGTGTTATTATTATATAAAAAGTTAAAACTGAATCATTTTTCTAAATTGCATAATAATTTTGACACTTAGAAGCAATATAAAAAACTTAGATAAAAAATAAATATTAAAAAAAAAAAAGTGATATTAGCATTTTTCTTATATACTATGCAGCAACTTCGACATTAATGAGAAAAATTATCTTGTGTTACTTCAGATTTGTAGTTTCCCCACGCTGTTTGGGTTCAGTTCAAGAAGATTGTCTAGAATAATGAAAACCCTAATGCCTAGGGTTATGGGTAAAATTATGAATGTCACCCCATACAGAACCCTTGTTTCATGTCCTGAGAACACTTTGAACATCCTTTTCCTTTTATTTAATCTTAATTAATTATGAACTTTGCATCAGAAAAATGACCGGCCAGGTTCTTTTTTAATAATACTTTAATTGCATATTTTTTTTTGTCACATATTTCTACATTACATGTCAAAAAAGTCTTACATATTATGTAAGATGAGTATTACATGAATGCTTAAAATTTTCCTTTACTCTTCTTTTTTATTTGAAAAAAAAAAATTTCATATTTGAAGTAGCCTGAGACCAGTACTATACAATCCATATCACAAACACTACTATAAATTATAATTTACAACAGGGGTGGTAATTTCTGACATGATTTGATAACACGAATTAAACACGACATGATACGAAAATATTTTTAGTAAAAATTAATCAATATTTTTTTCATGTTCTTAAATATTTTGTTATTTCTTACTATTATAAATTGGCAATACGAAAAAAAGTTGAGTAAATTTTTTCATGTGTCAATTGACACAAAACCTCGACACAAATAATACAAAATGAACACAATACCAATACGAATAATACGAAACAAATACAATACAGATACAACTAACATGACACAATTACCACCCATAATTTACAATCATAATTCAAATACTAATTTATACTATGGTTGCTCAATCTCACCAGTGCCAACTCACATGTATGCAAGTTTAGTAAAAAAGAAATGAAAAACAACAAAAATAGAACTCTTAAAACTTGTAATCATAAAAATATGACTTTTATGACTAGCTCATATATGTTTATTATTAAAATAATTCCAGCACATTATTTCACATACATTAAGGGCATGTTTGGTTGACAGTAATTATAATTGTAATGAAAATCGTTCAGGGTATTACTGTGTTTGGTTTAATTATATTCTGTAATATAATGTAAAGAGATTATAACAGTAGCAATAATCTTCATTATACCTGCAGCCCTCTGTAATCCTCATTACGCTTTCAGCCGTCTCTATTTTTCTCACAATTTATATATCATTTATGATTTTTTTTACTCATTCTATCTCTTTTAGTAATAAAAAAAAGTTTATTTTTTAATTTTACTTTATTTATAATTTTATAATCTTTATTTTAATTACACTCTTTAAACAAACATTGTAATAGTAATTAATAATATTTCATTTACATTCAATTCTATTATAATTATTATTCTCATTACTTTTACATTCAATAAATCAAACGTCACCTAAGTGTTTTTCAAGTTGAATTACAACTATTTAAATCTATTTAATTGTTCAATTGGATCCAGTTTAATATTATTGGACTGCTATTTTTATTATAATGAGTTTTAGGATTTTTATGTTTTGTAATTTAAAAAAAAAAAAATCATATTTCCTACATTAATTACTAGTGTATTTTTTTTTTTTTTGCTAAATAATTCTTAGTGTATTATTATAATATTTAATCATGCTGCTGTTAGGATGAAGGCATCGATCCAATCAAGCTGGTCTAACTCTAAACCACACCCAAAACCCAAAATTGGATAAATAGAAAAACTCATTAAAAAGAACAAGACAAAATAGATGAAGCTCAGCAAAATTAACATATTTATCCGAAAATATTGTACATGGGTTTGTTAGAAGGAAAAATATTCTAAAATATTGTAGAAACAGGTAAGATCAGAAACCTTGAGATTGAAATTATATATATGCATGAACCTACAACCTAATTAAAAGCATCTTTTTGCTAATTCATTAGCACATTGGAAATTAGATTAGTTAACTAAGTTTTATTTATCTCTTCTCACTTTATAGCTTAATCTTTTCAAAGGTGGCCTTGGCATTAGAAACTAAAAAGAAAAGGAGCGAGTATGCATGAACCTGATTGTGTTCTTCATTTCCTGTTAGTTAGTTGTAGGAACCATATTCTTTATCAACTTTAAGGTAGCTAGGAAATGATTAAAGAAAAAGTGGAGTAAACTGAAATTGTAGATTGTAGATGCTTGTCTTGTGGGGACACAAATTTCTTTTTTTCTTTTTTCCTTCTTCCAGTATTTCTTGCCAGACAACCACATACACAATTGTTGAGAGAGAATGGGCGTTAAGGTATATATATTAAAGATGCAGACGTAGAAAAGTGAGTGTCCTACATTTAAAAAAGTCATGATTTTGAACCTTGATAAAAGAAAATTTTTTGATATTTGTCCCTTTTCTTTTTCCGTATGAGTAAACATTTAGAAACTTTTTTCTTCAAATACTCATAAGTTAGATTAGACTTGATTTCAATTTTTTTTAAAAAAAAAAAACTTGGTTACTTATTACCTCCTTTTTATCTCTTTCAATCTTTTTCCCTTAGGAGTATATATATATTTGTATTAATCTCAAGTTCCTCCAACTCTTTGAAATAATAACTCAAGTGTTAAGTAAGTAGCTATGGAAACATCCCAACCTGTTTCCATAGAAAGCTTTTCATATAGTTGGCTAGTAACCCTTGAAAGTCTTGAAAACTCTCTCACAACTTCACTTGATTCATCAGATAATGAAGCTACTTCCTACATAGAGATGGACCCAAGATTACCACCCTCTAAGAGATTCTTCAGAAGCTCCCAAGATTTCAATTTTGAGTTTCACAATTCACAATCTGATGATGCCATAAGCACTTGTGTTCATGCTGATGACTTAATTTCAAATGGTTACCTTATGCCTGTCTTTATTGATCCTTTGAAGAATGATGAGTTATATGAAGTCTCAAGTAGTTGTAAACAAAACATACCTACTTCACAATATTCACCACGACCTGACCTTCCATCTTCTAGTACAAAAAATTCTGATTGCCCTTGTTTGACAAGATGTAGAAGATTATCAAAAAGGATATTGGAGAAGTACTTTAATTTTCTTCGGCCATTGTACCGAAGAATTCGAGGCGACAAAACAAGTTCCAAATCTGATAAAAGTGTTGAAGGAGTGAAGAACAGAGTTGCATACTCTGCTGATGATAATTGGAGAAGATCATGTGATTCTGATAGTTCAATTTTTGAGGCAGTTCTTCATTGCAAAAGATCCATAGGTTTGCAATAATATTGTTGTGGCCAATAATATTACAATATTAATTCAAATCTGATAATTGTAACTATTAATTCTTGTAACTTTAACAGGAAAAGAGATAAAGTGAAGAGGAAAGAGCATAACTGTGGATTCACATGGAGGGAAGAGATTGAAGACAAAAGCGACAAAGACAATCACTCCCACTTGTTATTTGTCATCATCCGTTATATTTTTTTTGGATGTTATGATAATGTAGATTTTGTCCAGCCATCGAACTTCTTTGAGTTTCCACATGTGCAAAATCAGGATGATTTTGTTCATAATGCCTTTCTTTATCATCATCATTATTATTTATTTATTTATTTATTTTGTTTAATCTCTTAATTTACACCGATAGAATAGAGCTAAAACGTAGTATCTGACTAGCATTGAGAACAAAGCTAGACATAAATTATAAGCCTTTTAGCATTATGTTGACAGTTGGTACCTAATTTTTTGCTTCAAAAAAAGAATTTGAACTTTTATCATTTTGAAAAGCATAATTTAATTCCTAACAATTTAATTTGATTTCAAATAAACTGTTAAATTATACTAAATTATTAAATTTTAAAAAATTAGGTACTAAATTATGATATTTTAAAAGATTAAGAACTAAATGTTATTTTAAATTAAATTATATTGATTCCTATTAGTTTCGGAACATTGCATTATTAATTATTATTTTATTTTATTTAAGTTATTACGAATTTTATTTATCAAGTTTAGTAAATTTCTTTAGTATCGTGTTAGGATTTTCTTCTTCTTTTTAAAGTAATACAATTTACCCTCTACGAACTCACCGACTTTGAAAATAAAAAATATATAGATATGTTCTTGAATGTTCAAATATGCCATATACTTTTTTTTTTTTTTTTTTCTTTTCCATAAAAAAATAGGCCAGGAACCACAGGTTTTGTCGGAAGCATTTAGCATAAATTCACCGGTATAAGACCCTAACACCATAAGTCAAGTCAAATTAGGACATTGAATGTTGCATATAACTAACTCTCTTCTATTTAGACCCCCAAAAAAAAAAAACTTCTATTTTGACCTTTCTTCACTTGTTAAAAAGCAAGACCATACGAATTAGTAGTTTAGTTTTGATATTATTATTTTTCTGGAGAATCAATGAATATAACAAAGAACATTATGGAAAGTTGTACAGTTTACTTTCTTACATGATATGACTTCTGCTAAAAAAGCGAACATATGTTACAAAATAACTCATATCTGAAAAAAAAAAAAATAGTACAGCTCAAACATTGTCTTTTACACTACTCTTTCCTCACTTAAACTAGTTTCATGCTCTTTTTACATATGGAGATTGATATCTAAGCGTGACAAAAAAATAGTCTTCTAAAATTTAATCTTAAACTTCTCTATTATCATCACTAGTAGGCTTGAGAGATGCTTCTATATCATTCGTATTGGTTTCAGTGTCTGCAAATTTTAAGTACTTGTCAATATCTTCTGAACTTCCATGTCTTAGATGGAACCAATGATTATGATGTTTCGGTTTTCTGTCACTAATTGCAATTGCAATATCATTTGGGAAAAGTTTCCGAAACACGAAAGCATGCAAGATAGTAGTGACAAGTAGAGCCATGACTGTAAGTGTAGCAACAACTGAAAGCACCACAGCAAGTGATCTTGTAAAAACGTTTGTTACCACAGTTGAATACTTGACTGTTGCAATTGCAGCACCAGTCATTGGAAAAGTATAAGCCCACCATGCTAGTGAAAACCTGTTTTTACAAATATAAATGTAAGTCACAAATTTAACCTTAAAGAGGAAAGAGCAATATTTCACATGAGAGAGAGAGAGAGAGAGAGATGTGAGCAATATCTTACTTGAATCCTCGGAAAAAATTTATTCGAACTGCCTGCAATGCCAGAATTTCTCAAGCATTAGTTTACAAAGAAAAACTTGTATTATACGTACGGACGCAAAATATATGTGTTTTTGGAAGTATAGTGAAAAATGTCTCAAAATCGCATGTACAGCTAATGTAAATTGTCAAAACCTGCAATATCTCCTAAAACCGAGATTTTAGGGCATCAATACTTCCTTCACATCACACAGTATGTAGTACATTTGTGTTTGAGATGTAGAGGAATTAACTAACCAGTGAGAAATAAAGGAACAAGGCAATGAAGTAAGCTATACGTGAACCATAATCAAAGGAGCCTTGAATCTTTTCCCAAGCCATAGAAGCAACACTGGGTGCTGCAACAAATAAAAAGAATACTGGATGTAGCTCCTTGGGTAGTGTTTTATTTGTTGGAAGTCTTTGGTATAAAGTCACAAATAAGACTATGTAGTGAGCCAATCCAATAGCAAAGAAGAACAAAGGCCCTTCTTTTAGCCCCATTGATGCACCCAACAATGCACCAACAAAATTACCAACAATTGAGAGATGGTTTGAAGGGTTAGCCACCTTAGAAAGCCTCCTTTGGCCTCCAGACATCCATTGTCCATAAATCTTAATCTCAATACAAAAGATTGGTGTCATTAGAACATACCAAAGAGCTGGAGGCAAGTTCTCAGCAACTGAAGGTGGAATTCCAAGAGCTAAGAATAACAGAGCTATCCATGGGGCAAAAAAGAAGTTAACACGAATAGGATGGTAATACTCGCGACGAACTGCTTCGAAGTAGAGGACAAGTTTCAGAAGGTAAATGGAGAACACAAGGGCAATAAGAAAAACAGAAATACACCATAGAGAGAAATTTATTCTCAAGCTCAAGTGAAGAAACTTTGTGGAGGCAGAGGTAGCTAAGACTTTCCACATTATAGCTTGGCTGCTAACACCAAGGCAGATACCAAATGAAGAAATGGGAAACCTTAGAAGAAATGGCCATTGCTGGTCTTCTGGAAGCAATATCTCCTCAGAGGCCTGTTTAAAAGAATGGATTGTACTGTTAGACTTATTAGGTCAATCAAATGCAATATGAATGAAACATAAAATCACATTACCCTAAGCGTGTCCAATTCTGGTCCTTGAAGGGCATCAAAGTAACGATCGACGGGCAAATTCTTTTCAACTTGCATAACAACATCATTAGGTCCTGCCATCCGAGGTGTTCTTCCGCCAACACGTAGGTTTGTTATTTGTCTTTCAAGTCTGCCAGAAAATGTTTTGAATGAATCAAATCTTCTGTCCATTTTCCTTCCGGTACTTGCAACACGAGGTAAATTATCAGCTTGATGATACAGTGATCCTTTAGGCATTGGCTGGGAATGAAATTTTACTGATTTTGGAAGTTCAGTGCTTGTGTTATGGATTTTGTTAGAAGAGTCCGTTCCACCATAGAAAATTGTCTCACCACTGAAGTTCACTCTTTTGTTGTTGTTGTTGTTGGTCTGCATGTGATCTTCTAAAGGAGATGCTGGTAGACTAATTGAAACAGAATGTGTTCTCTGATGACCATTTAGTTCAGTTTCATTATTTGGATAATCTGAAGTAGATTTTTCTGTTTTCTGGTTTAAATTACATAACAGAAAGTTATTACAGCAACCATATTGTTACCAGTAGCAAAAGCCTATATCAGATTCTAATTTAACAAATTTTAATATTGATTACATTAACTGTAATAGTTTATCAATTAGGAAAACATGACGATGATGTGGAAACTTACCTTAGTCTTCAAATCAAGAGGATCATGACTGAACTGTTGATTTTGATCATTCGTGAGGCTCTTGTTTCCTTCAAGAATATCAAAGCCAACAACTTCATTTGATGATATGTATCTTATGAGTGTTGGAACTTCAGAGGAACCTTTCTTTGGTGATTCCATGTATTTGTTATGTTCAATTATAAATTCAAATACTTGAGGGCCGTCAACTTGGGATTTTTAATGATTTTGAGGTTGCCACTGTTGGTTGACCCCAGAATTTTACTGCTTTGATAACATTCTCAAAAATATCAGGAACCAATTCTCAAAAGGGTGGCCTAATAATTCATTTATATTATAGGATTTAGAAAATATATAACAATCCCAATTCCAATTAATGAAAACCCAACTTAAAAAATGGGAAATATAATTGAGGTTTTTGCAGGGTTGTAGATTCTTTTTTTCAAACACAAATGTCAAGTGTTGTCTCATCTCCATAATAAAGAGCCATACGTTTTATAATTACGACAAAAAATACAGCCTTCCGCTTTGTATAGGGAAAAAAAAAAGTCAAAGAAAGATTATCAAAATTAAATTCAATATACACAGGACTGCAGGAGCATTTCTTGACAACAGTTAAAAACTATAGTCAAAAGTTAAAGTAGCTTCAATATTAAAAAATCTAACAGTTTCAATTCAATCTAAAAACGCAATGATCCAACAAAACACAATACAAAACAGGAATTTTTGTTTTCACTCATAAACCACTCAGATTTTAACAGTATGATCAGCTAAAAGTTCATATGATGGATAAGGAAATCGATTAATAATAAATGCAGACATTCACATAATGCCGAAGAATAAAAGAATATCAAGAACACCGACCTTTAACGTGAACAATCACTGCCTCATCAAGGAAAGTTGACCCTTTTTTGTTTGATTTTTGGGCACTGAGTTCTGAAGATGATAGCTTGAGATCGGTTTAAAAAGAGAAGATGAGCCAAGTCACATCAACTGCACTCGTCTTTTGATCATAGTATGAGTAAAAATATTATTTTATTTATATATATTAATTTACATTCTATAATTTAATTAATTAATAAATTATATAATTATAATGTATAAGAGGTGGAGTTCAAATGCTTATATGTTTGAGACTTTGAGGTTTGATAATTTCTTATAGTTTAAGTAATAAGTTCGAATCATACTCAAATATATGAGCATATTTTTTATTATATATAATAATTTATTGTATATAGTATTATTTTAGTTTGAATTAGCTAGTTTAATTTTATTGGTTTAAAAAAAAATTATGAAGTGCCGTTAAATTAGTGGTCAATCGTCATTTGTTGCTATATTACAAATTTTATGATACTTAGCTGTTATCTTTGAATGTAACGGCTGTTTTTTATAATTTGTTTGTTTGTTTTTTGTTAATGGAGTCTCTTTCCAAACGACAGCCCAACATAATAAATAAGAAACTAATTTTTAGCTATTTTTCAACGAAAAAAATAAATAAACTATAGGAATACAATGAGAATATGCATAATCTATTGCAAAAAGACAGCATTGAACGATTTGTCTTATCATCCTTATCAAGATCATTATATTATGCTTCTCTCCTTAATTTGATAAAAAAAATTAGGTTTTGACTTGGTAACTAAACAGTTAATTAAACCAGCTTTTCCTTTTAAATTACATAAATAAGTAGTATATATTTATAGAGATATAGAAAGACAGAATAATATAGGAAATTTATCAAAAATAATCCTCCAAAAAAACACCCCCAATTATATTAAATGTTCAATTTGAATGTAAAATATTGAACGTTTAATATTGAACGGGTTTAAATTGTCGTCGTTCAATTCTAATTGAATGAGTGTTCAAAGAAAAATAACATATTAATCATTTTTTTTTAATTGTAAAAATGTAAGTTTAAACACAAGGAGTACTAGTTTTATTATTATAAGTTTAAGGGATGCTAATTTTATTATTTTTTCAATAATATATATGTGTATAATTTAAAACGATCAGAATTACTAAAGAAGAAAAATATCTTTAAAAAAGTGATATATATATATATATATATATATATTCTCTCACAAATACAACACTTGATGTACATACAATTGTTTAATATAGTGAAAATATAAAGAAAAAAATAAAAAAATTATCAAAAATAATATTCTTAAAATTTATAATAATAAAACTTGCACTCTGATAACATTGAAAGTTCAATATTGAATATGTAACATTAAACGTTTAATATTGAACGTGTCTAAATTGCCACAATTTAATTTTAATGGCATTCAATTAGACAAACATTTAAAGAAAAATAATATAAAAATTATTTTTTAATTGTGAAAGTATAGTATTTAAACGTAAGAATGTTATTTTTGTTATTATAAATTTTAAAATATATATATATATATATATATATATATATATATATATAAAATAAAAATAAAATTAATGTGCATGTCCTAAAAAGTTAGTACAGACAAATTTGTCATTTAGCACTCTACTAAAAATATCTGGTTTTCGTACCTTATATAATATGCTTTGCTCATTTTAAATTAGTCATTTAGTGGTAACAGTAATTAGAAACGAGTATATATATATATATATATATATAGCGTCCTTGTGAATAATACTCACTCTTTCATTTCAAAAACATCTTCTAACATGTACAACAATTATTGTTTAATACACATCGAAAAGATTCTAAAAAATAGCGAAGAGTACATTTAAAGGTGAAGAAAATGGAATCTCGTAGGTTACCGTATAACGCAAGCTTTGAAGAGGAAAGGATGATAAGACTTGCAATTGTACAAAATAGGTGATATATGTGCACGTCAAATTCATTATAAACAACAAACGCACGGATTGTTCCGATGGAAATTTGACTTGAAAACTGAATTTATTAATTGAACCAATAAACAAAACAACAGATGTCGCCAATTCATGTTTTTAAATTCCACACGAAAACTATTACCTTATTTGTCAAACCGACTTTGAACGACCCATTGAAAAAAAAAATTTACTGCAAAATTCTTACAAAAATTATTCCATTAAAGATAAAGATAAAAATAACAAAATGAAAAATAAAAAATATGCATTATTTATTTCGTTTTATTAAATATATAAATTATTTATATTTTCTAAATTTTTTATAAATATACCTTATGTTATTTAAATTAATTCTAATTAATGTATTATCTATTATACATTTCATCTTTAAATTATGTTTTTTTTATTTTTTTTAAAACATCAATAATTTTTTTAATAAAAATTACTTAAACTAGATAATTATTTTATAATTTATTATATTATTTCAAACTAATTTGTAACAAAATTCTATAAAAGTTTCAATAAAAATTTGTTAAAGTTGTTTAGTGTAAAAATATTATGTATTTATATTTACATATATTTTATTTATCTTTTTATCATATAAAACATTATTTATTCTCTCAAAATTCTCATAATAAATATTCATCATTAAATAGTTTTTATTTTTATTTTTATAATTTTTCCTTTATAATAAAACTAAAAATATAATATTACTTAAATTATTGTTTTTTTGTTTGAAAGTCTCCGTTCTCTACTAATGATTTTTAATATATTCTTGCTAGTGATTTTAAACAAGATGGGAAACAAATTTTAAATAAAAAAAAAATAGAAAACATAAAGGGAGTCTTGCACAACTCTAAATATTGGTATCAATTTCAAAACAAATTATCTAATTAAACCCCAAGTAGATTTTTTTTTTTATATATATATAATATATTAATATAGGACACAACTTTATCACCATTCCACTTTATTGTCAAACATATGATCTTGCACCGTCAATTTTATGACAATTTGCAGGAGATAAAATAAAAAATTCAAAGAGACAAGAAATGACACCAAGTCAATGTGGTGATTCAAAATTTTGTATATAAGAATCGGCTTAGATAGAATAGTTAAAGTCATCATTTAAATTGTTTTATTTATTAAAAAAAAATAGATTAATTATAAATTATTTCTTATATAAAACTCAAATCTACAGTATTTTTAACGTGATAAATTCTCACTACTGATTTAATTTACTCATTGAGCTCTTTTATAAAAAAAATATTTAATTACATAGACTGATTTAATTTACCCATTGGGGCCTATTATAAAAAATATTTAATTACTTAATATATTGTCTCATATAAATGAATTTTATTTTAAATTCCTTATACATATATATTTTTTAAAATTTTAAAAGTGAAGCCATAATCTATTTATAATTATTAAAAAGAAAAAAAAAAAGTTAAAATGAACCATAGGAGTGGTATAGGAAATTAGAACAAAGTCCTTTGCGATAATTGCACGTACACCTAGCTAAAGACACATGTACAGATCTCACATTTATTTGGTTATTAATTAATAATAAAATAAAGTCATTAGGTTGATTACGACTCCCCCTCCTTTTTCTTCTTCAATTTTGGATGATAGATGATGGTTTATTTTAGGGGAAATTTTATTGAAAATTCTCAAAAATAATATATTTAAAATTTATAATAATAAAATTAATATTTTAATAATTAATATTAAAAATATAAAATTAAATAAATTTAAATTAAAAAATTTAATTTAAAAAATATTTAAATAGATGAACGTTAAGGAAATATTAATATAAAAATTATTTTTTAATTATAAAAATATATAATTTAAATATAAGATATTATTTTTATTATTTTAAATTTTAAGAGACGTTGTTTTTATTTTTTAAATTTTAAATTAATAATTATAGTCAAAAGGATAATTATGATGTAATGTATAATAGTAATTTTAATTTATGAGTTCCAGAACCCCAGCTGTCATCGGTGGTTTTGGGAATGTTCTCCTTAAGGCTGTGTTTGGTTCGCTGAATGTAATCGTAATCGTAATTGTAATGGAATGTAATATAAAGGAATCAGTATTACGATTACAGTGTTAGGTTTAGTCACTGTAATAAAAAAAGGAATCAGTATTACAGTGTTTGGTTTGACAACTGTAATGTAATAGAATAGAAAAAAAAAATTATATAATTATTTTAAAAATACAATATTAAAAAATAAAATTTCAGAAATAATAAAATTTCATAACAATAATTAATACAAAAAATACAATTAATAAAAAATACAATTTAAAAAAATTACATTTAAAAAAAATTACATTCAGAAAAAATACAATTTTATAACAATAATTAATAAAAATTACAATTTAAAAAAAATTATATTTAAAAAAAATTACATTTAAAAAAATACAATTTAAAAAAAATTATATTTAAAAAAAATACAATTTTTTATCAATAATTAATAAAAAATAATACAATTTAAAAAAAAGAAATACAATTTGGTATAAAAAATATAATTAAAAAAAAAAAAAAAACCAAAATCGCGAGGATGCTGGTGTCGCGAGGGCTGTCGCGAGGAGGCTGGGCGTCGCGAGGGCTGGGCTGGGCGTCACGAGGGCTGGGCGTCGCGAGGGCTGGGCGACGCGAGGGCTGGCCGGACAACGCGAGCTGCTGGAGGAGGCGACGCGATTCGCGATGGCTGGGCGCTGGTTCGCGATGGCTGGCCGTTGGTTCGCGAGCTGACGACAACGGTCTTGGATGGACGACGAGCTGGACGGCTGGCTGCGTCAGGGACGGGACGCGACGAAAGGACGGACGGCCTGGCTGCTCTGGTTCGCGCGAATGGTCTGGAAAAAAAAAAAAAACTGTTCATTACAATACCAGATGTAATCCCATTCAGTGTGTTTAGGTGTGTAATGTTGATTACTGAAGGAGATGTAATGGATTGCATTACATTACATTTCCAAATGAAAAACAAACAATATAATGAAGAAAACTCATTACATTACGGGTGTTATTACACCCAACTAAACGCACCCTAAATGGTATAAAAAAAATATAGCATTACAAAATGAGTTGCACTCTTATTTCAGTTATGTGCATCACTTTTCACTCTGCAAAAACATTATTGCAATTCCATGCTATTATTTTAACGGATTTTTTTTTTTTTTAATCCTATAATTTTATTTAATTGATATTTTAGTTACAAAATTATTAAAATAATTTTATTTAATTTAATAATTAAAAATTGTTAAGTTTTATCATACGTGCATTTTATATATATTAATTTTTAAAAATATTATTAAATTATCATTAAAATATCCACATAATTTTTTTGATCTTAAAAGGCTCCCCTCAATTGGTAAGTATCACTCTTACCAACCGAGGATCACAGCCAATGGTTGTTACCAGTACCGATCGTCGGGTCGGCCAGCGGATATAGGGGGGACTGGAGCCCGACAGACAGAGCGCGTGTCCAAGAACCACAGCGAGCAGCGCATTTAAGTCCGAACGAACAGCCGCAGAATTAAGTCAGACCAAGCGCGCCCCGGGTGCCTCGAACCCACGCCCTGTCATGTGAGGACAGGGACCCTGTATCATTACCGCAGGAGCCTTTTCCACTAGGCTACCATGCGATCGGTAAATATCCACATAATTTAAGAACAAAAAATAAATTCATTTAATCCATCAGACCCACAATTCCCACCATTGCTGCAACTCATGATTCTTCCACAACTTTTTTTTTTTTTTTTTTATTGCTTAAATAAACAAATAAATAAATAAAAATGTAAAAGTGAGGTCATCTAAATATACATCATTAATATTGAATTTGTTGCTTGAATTTCGTTCTAAACGATGATAATCTTTTCTACAGCTTGAGTTTTTCATCTTTCCTCCGCAATTTTTCTAAGAAAAATGCAACTTTTTTTCTAAGAAGAATGCAACTTTTTTTCAGTGTTGTCAGAACCTCTTCACTGTCATAACCAAACTCTCTCTCTTGAATACCCAAAATTCTCCTGAGCTGCTCTAGTAAAATTTAAATAAAGAAGAAGCTGTAAAAGAATCAGGCCAGATGGGTTGGCAGCAATGGCGGAAATTGTGGGTGTGATGGATTAAATGAATCTATTTTTTATTTTTTTAATTACGTGAGTATTTTAATTATCATCCAGTAATATCTAAAAATATTTTAATGATAATATGTTCCCTAAAAAAATAAGATATTTAATATGCATATGTTTATTTAATGGTAAATTTTGATATTTTTTTAAAAAATTATCTTTAAATGATTTAAATTTAAAATTATTGTACTAAATATAATTATTCTAATAATTATAGTATTAAAATATAAATTGAGCAAAATTATAAGATTTAAATGACCTAAATGAGAATTAAATGTAATTATCTTAAAATGAGTGGTGGATATGATTATTTTTTCTCCTATTTAAAGTATTTCACACTTGGTGATTTGCTTAGTAGTTTGTATCATATATATATATATATATATATATATATATATATATTATTTTTAATTGTAGTTTGTATTATATTAAAGTTTACGATTTTAAATATATGTGATTAGGTATACAGTAGAATTGGTTTATTTCTTCTACTTCTATATATTTTTATTTACTTAATTAAAAAAAATTTGTATACTTAACATTGCACTTCGTCATATTTACGAAAAGAAAAGAGAAAATTTGGACTGTGTTTGGTATATGGGTTTTAATTAAAGATGATAATTTGTAACATTAATTAATTAATTAAAATAATTACAAATTGGGTAAAAATTAAATTAAATCTGAATATGTTTAAATAAAAATATATGTATAATTGAGTTTGAGCTGGATTCAGAACAGATAATTAGTACAAAATAAAATTATGTAAAATGGATCAAAAATATATATATTATATTTGTTACGCAGATTTTGTTGTTCACTCAACCCAACTAAAGCTTTAGGACCTAGAATTATATTTTTATATATATATATTTAATTTTGTATTATAAACTTTAGTAGTAAGCATAAATTTTGCTTTCAATAAAAATACGCTCAAAAATATTATTTTATTGTATTAAATTATATTTATTATTTATTTTAAATGATAAACTTAATGTAAATTAGAATCAACAATTTTTGACACGATTTATGAGCCTAACTCAAATTCAAGAATTTTAAAAAAGATTAAGTTGAGATTAAATAAGTTGTATTATAAATTGATTGACCAATCTTAATTCATTTATTAAATAAGTTAAGTTAAATAGGATATATAGTAAATGGGTTGACTAATCCATTAAAAAAGTTTCACTATAACTCATGAAATTTGAAACTTTTAAGTGAATTTGAGTTGAGATTAAATAAATTGAGTTATAAATAAGATGACTCATCTTGATCAATTTATTAAATAAGTTAAGTCTAATTTGTGATTAAATAAATCGAGTTGTAAACGGATCGAAATTCGATCCAATTCATTAATTTGACAATTTTATAAAACTTTGACAATATATAATATTTATTGATTAAAATTTAATGATATATATATATATATATAAGTAATTAATTAAAAAATATATATAATTAATAATTTAAATATGCTCATTTTTAGTTGATTCATGTACCGGCTTACTTTTACTTACTCAAATTTAATTTAATTTAAATTAAAGTAATAAAATTAAATTAATTTAAATTAGATTAATTTAAATCGATTTAAACAAATTTAACTTCCACAAATTACAACGCTAGTTTTGATGGAAGACCTAATTCAGTTAGGTCACTGGTCACAGTAATAATTAATAAACATGTACATTTATAAATTGGTTTAAAATTATATCAAAAATAAAATTAATATAATTAATTGATTAAAAATTAGAACTAAATCATTAAATAATAAAAATAATCTAACTCAAACTAATTTTTTTATTAGGGTTGGATTAGGTCAATGAAATTTTTTCCTTTTTTTTTTTCTAATAGATTTTGTTTATTGATACTTTTTTTAAACTATTTTATTATAGTTTCTAATATTAATTTTATTATAATTTCTAAATTTAAAGATTTGGATTTCAATTACTTATCTAATATTATTATTCATATCAATCATAAAGTATAAGTAAAATTTAAAAGTAATACAAATATGTAATAAGAAATATTAATTACTTACCTGACAAAATTTTTTAATTTTCATATCTAAACCATCCATATTGTTGTTAATGAGATGTAAGCTCTAACAATAAAAATATAGAAGTTCAAATATCTATTATAAAATAGAGAATGAGAATAAAATACTTAAATTATTCATGAAAAAGCTTACAAAAATAAAGAACAAAACAAAATGGGCTAGCATCTAGAGAAAAAGGCTAACGATGACCAACAACTGCTGAAAATAGATCGGTAAGAGAGAAAAAATTTTAAAAAAAAGTTGTATAATTTGATATATTAGTGATATTGAGATTTAAGGGATCACAAAAACTTAATAAAAATTTAATTTTTTTAAAAAAATAATTATATAAAATAGTATATAAAAATAAAAATAATAATTAATGGATTAAATTTATTCAATTTTTACAAGATTTAATAAAATAAAAATTAATTTAATTTAATATTAATCAACTTTTTAAAATAAAGGATTAAATTAAATCAATACAAACTTAAAAATAAATATTTTAAATTGGGTTAATATGGACAATTTGGATGGGATTGGTATAGAAAATTTTAGAACACTCTTGGTAGTTAATGGTACGTGTAAATGTTGTTCAGCCAATTAGGAATGTGGCGCGTGTACTATTAGTTCGTGAAAGTGGACTCCAACAAACACTTAATCGTTTCGCCTATAATTTGTAGCTTTTAACTTTTAAGGCTTTTATGCCGTCAGCAAATAGCATGTACATGAATACACCGTGCCTAATTTCATGTTTATTACTCATTATTCCGATAATATTTGGGTAAATAATAAAAATAATATTTTTTAAAAATTATAATAATAAAATTAATATTTTCATATTTAAATTTATATTTTTGTAATTAAAAAAATATTATTGTATCATTTTTTTTTAACATTCGTTCAATTAAAATTGAATAATAGTAATTTAAATCTATTTAATATTAAACGTTTAATATTATATGTTATTAAAGTGTTAATTTTATTATTTTTAATAATTTTTCATAATCTTTTAAGATTCTTTATCTCACCCTCATGCTGAGTCGAATTGCTTTTAGTATGTTATATACAATTCCAAATATATATATATATATATATATATATATATATATATATATATATATATATATATATATATATATATATATATATTTTATGCGCGCACAAAAATAAATATAAAATTGGGCTCTTATTATATGTAAAATGAACTTTCTAAATCATCTCCTTCACCCAAACCCTCCATTTTAAATTTCAGTTTAAACTTTGGGCTGAGTGGACCAACGAATCATCCCAATTCGTTTCAAAATTTAATTTCATATCTTAGAATTAGAGAAATTTTAGTAACATATGAATTTGCACACAAAAATCTTATATTGCGTTGTGTTAAAATTATTTTAAAAATAAAATTTATTTATTTAAATACTGTTGACATGATTGAATTAATTTATATGTTTTTAATATTTTTTCTTAAAAAAAACAAAACAGCTTTAGCAACACATAAGGCAGGGTAGCATGAGGTGTGTGACCAAATTTTATGGGACTTTCAACCTAAATAGTATAAATTTAGCATTTATATTCAATTTTTTTCAAAATTAGCAATCCAAATCCCAAAAATGCACGGTATCAATTACTTAAAAATAATTAAATTATTAAAACACCCTTAAGGCTAACAAATAAAACAACACAAGATAAATTCCTTGGGCTTTAATCTAACAAAACAATTACACGACCCACCGGCAAAATCAACGAAGTTATGGCCATCCATCGGTGACTTTATTGGAGTTCCAACAATCACTCGACAACCTAGCTAGAAAATAATAGATATGTAACATATTACATTCAAAGATAAAATTGAATGTAATATTAAATCATTACCATATGTAATATATTACATATAATGATAAAATTGATGTGATATGTTACATATTAAAATAAATGTGAATATAACTTTATGTATAAATAATTGTAATATATTACATATAAAAATAGAAATAGATGTAATATAGTACATAAAAAATAAAGATGAATTTAAGTCGAAACGTAACTCAAATTATCCATGGGCATATTATAATGATTTTTCCCTAACCTTTCTGGAAAAATATAAATTAATTGATTATTACAATTGTTTTCCTCAATTCTATAACAAATTATATATTTTTCTTCTTTTTTCCTATTGTTTTCAGTTTTGTTTTTTAATCATTTTCATATTTAGTTTAAAACAAACAGATAGAGAATTTGTACTAAAAAATGACAACAGAGGTTCCAGACTCATCAGTCACTTACCAAAAATGCAGCCTGAGGTACCAAAATCTTGACATTTAAGCTCATTAGCTTAAAATTACCAAATTGATTCAATAAATTAGAACACAAAAAAATACACATGTATTATTATAAAAAAAAAAAAAACCAAAAGAAGAAGAAGAAGATGAGTACAATTGTCATCATTTTAACAAATAATTTATAAATATTAACAAGTCATCATTTTTCAGAAAACTCAAGTACCCAAATTGTCACCTTAAAGTTGTGTTTCCATTAACCATGTAATATATCAAAAGAAAATTGAAATTCTAAAAAAGAAGTAAGAAGATGAGCAAAATAGAGAGAATTCGTGGAAGTGTGCAGAAGAATACCAAGGGAGCTTGGTCGGGAATGGTGGGTCCTGCTTGGAAGAGCTTGACCTCCAAACGGCGACGAGAGCTCCACAATTTCAGGAGAGAAGGTTGTAGTGTCATCCATATTGTCCATGGCTACAAACTCGACACATTTGAAAGCTGGTTGACTCACCTTCAACGATAGGTTCTTCCTCACATTCTTTTGCTGTCTTTTTTGTCAAAAAATGTTCTCTTTTGAGGCCAGATCATCACGTAAAGATTCGACACCAACAAACCTGCGCTCGATCAGGTTGAGTGAGTGGTTGGTTTTTCATATGCCTGGATCTTCAAATATACAAAAAATGAAATAAATGCGAAAAGGTTAATAAGGTAAACTTTTTCATCCAAAACGCTAACGTACAATGATTTAAAAAAAATTGACCAAATATGCATTTTGGTGCTAGTTAAGGGAATTATGGATTGTCAGGATGAGCCTAGCTTATTGGGCTTAGGCAATTTTATTTGGGAAACCAAGCCAAGATAATTTGTGTTGAAGTAATAAACATAGGGCCATTCTTTTAACATTTCACATATGTGACTAAATACATATCTTTTAATATTTTATTATTAAAATAAATACAATAAAAGATAAAAAAAATTGAATTGGCTTAATGCATCCCACAAAGAAAACACCCCCCTCCGGTGCTGGTTTTTTGAGTTGTTTAATCTCTGACAGGCAATGAAAGTGTTGCTACCATTGCCGTTGATTCTACCCCTGCTGCCACCAGTCTACCGAACCGAAAATTTTTTTCCTCACTCACCGGCTGCACTGCTCCATTGACATTTTCTGTTAATTTCTCTCCAAAAAATTTCATTTTTTGGACATTTATTTATCTGAAATGGAACCTCCACTGCCACCGTAGTCGTCACCGGCGGCTTCTCTAGCTGAAGTTTGTAAGCTTTCACTTGTACTCACATCTTGCAATGAACCAGAATGTTCATTTCCTCCCCAAATATTGGAAAACGAATCAAGGAGTGTAGAGATAGTCGTAAAAAAATTCCAGTATGTTAAACGTACCAGGTCCGAACATATGTAATACGTTCGTACATCGTTGCCGAACATATTAAAAATGTTTAAATATACCGTCTGAACATATACAAAAATTTTATTATTCTTACCCGAACATCATAAAATTCAAACAGATAATTTAAATATTTTTTGAGAAGTTCAACTACTCACAGAAAATGTTCAAACAAATCGTCCGAACAAAAACAAAAAGTTCAAAATGGGTATTGGTGGTCGAAAGTGAGAAGTGGGATGCATTCAGCAATTTTTTTTCTTTATTTCTTTTAACATACCCCCACAATTAAAAATTATTAAACATATTAAAATAATAATTAAAAGAAATAAAGAAAAAAAAACTGCCGAATACATCCCACTTCTCACCTTCGACCACCAATACCCATTTTGAACTTTTTGTTTTTGTTCAGAAGATATGTTTAAACATTTTGTATATGTTCAAACGATCTGTTTGAACATTGTCTGTGAGTAGTTGAACTTCTCAAAAAACATTTAAATTATCTGTTTGAATTTTATGATGTTCGGGTAAGAATAATAAAATTTTTGTATATGTTCAGACGGTACATTTGAACATTTTCAATATGTTCGGCAACGATGTACGAACGTATTACATATGTTCGGACTTGGTACGTTGAACATACTGGAATTTTTTTACGACTATCTCTACACTTCCTGATTCGTTTTCCAATATTTGGGGAGGAAATGAACATTCTGGTTCATTGCAAGATGTGAGTACAAGTGGAAGCTTACAAACTTCAGCTAGAGAAGCCGCCGGCGACGACTATGGTGGCGGTGAAGGTTCCATTTCAGAGAAATAAATGTCCAAAAAATGAAATTTTTTGGAGAGAAATTAACAGAAAATGTCAATGGAGCAGTGCAGCCGGTGAGTGAGGAAAAAAAATTTCCAGTTCGGTAGACTGGTGGCAGCAGGGGCAGAAACAATGACAATGGTAGCAACACTTTCACTGCCTGTCAGAAATTAAACAACTCAAAAAACCAGCACCGGAGGGGGGGTGTTTTGTGTGTGGGATGCATTAAGCCAATTCAATTTTTTATCTTTTATTGTATTTATTTTAATAATAAAATATTAAAGGGTATGTATTTAGTCATATATGTGGGATGTTAAAAGAATAGCTCTAAATATATGGATAAGTGAGGAACCAAATACGACGGCCCTTTTTAGAGAGAAATTTTTATGTATAGTTATTGTATTTATCAATATATGTTTATTTTTATTAAAAAAATTAATATTAAATATATTAATAACTTATATTTATAAATAATATAGAAAGAATATTTTTATGCTCTTCCTGCGATAACCAAACATGCATGACCTTATTGGGTCAGGCTTATTGTGCATATTTCATCGTGTGGCACCTCGTCAAACTTTTTAATATTTTTATATTTTGTTTTCATTGAAACTAATTTTATTTTGTTTATTGTTTAGTAATTTGATACATAAGAATGGTTATTGTTTGATTAAAAAATCTATCAAATTTCCCGTGGAATTATTGGTTATCATAGTCATGTTAATTCAGCATGATAGCGAAAGGTACAAATAATTCTCGTTATCTCTCAACAGTCCATCAATCTTTATCTCTCAATGGACGGCCAGAACAAATAATTAGGTTAATTATGGGCACAAACAGAAACAACTGACAGGTGAGAAATACAATTGGATGGTAGTCGTGGGAGATCTGGTTTACGTCAACATCTACCAAGATGGATGGATCCAAGCTTTCTTTAAGAGGAAAGTTCAAGGAAAAACGAAGACTGTTAAATTTTAATAATTAAAGATATTATGTATAAAAAATGTTCCTAAATTATTAATAATATTATTATTATTTTACACTTTAGTCTTAAAAGGTTGTTAAAATGAGATATTAAATAATAAGACCAAAATATACCAATTAAAAATTTAAAAACTTTAATTTTACCTCACCCTATGCATTATTAGTCAAAGACTTCTTTTTTTGTCAATAAAAAAAACCTCATCCGTTAAGGTTACTGTCATATAACTGAATTATTAAAATTTGGTTAAGAATTGCTAATTACAGGATTGCCTAAAATTATATTCAAACTTAACATTAAAACGTAAGTTTCAAACTTTAAATTTGTATTCGGCTGTTAAACAAAATCACAACCTTATACATATTTACCAACCATCTGGCTACTTGCTTATGGCTTAGTCAAAAACTTTAATCATATATTAAATTAGTAAATTAAAATTTTTTAGTGCTTAAATGATTAATATATTCAATTAGTTTAATTTTTAATCATTCTCATTAAAAAATATATGTTCATCTTTTTTTAACATTAAAAAATATATATTTATTTACGTTATAAAGAAAATATATAAATATTTATTTTTGTTAAGGAGAATTAAAAAAAAAAATTTATATTATACAATTAAATATTAAAACTTAAATCCCTATTAATAAAGTTGATCCAAAACCTTTTTATTGCTTTCGTATTCTTTATTGGCTGGTAAAGCAAAATAAGTACTTTGCCAATCGGTAAAGGTCGCATGAGTCAGACCTAAAACCCAAAAACAGATTAATAATTTTATTATTTTTGTAATATTACATGCGGTTCAGGGCTGCAAATGAAGCATGAGAAATAAACATATGTATCCTATAATATTTTAAGATATTTTTTAAGTGAAAGTTAATAATTCAAATTTTATTAATAAAGTAATAAAATATTAAAATTAAGAAAATAATAAATATTAAAACATAGGTTGTGAATAAAAATTTAAAATTAAATAAATTACAAAATAATAAATTTAATAAATATGAATATAGTTTTGAGAAACAAGTCAAATAATGCAATTATCGTCCTCCATATAATTGTCCTGTCATTACCTCCAATTAGGGAATCGCATAGAATTGTCCCGTTAGGAACAATCCTATAATTAAACCACGATTATTGTTTTTTTTTTTTTCTCCTTAAAGTATTGTGTAAGAGGAGAGGGTGGAGTGGTATTATACACCTAAATCTTTTTTCTTAAAAAATAAAAAAAGAAAAAAAGAAAAAAAAGGAAAAGGAAAAGGCTTCCTTTTAAGTATTCAAAAGGGAAAATAATTAATAAATAAGGGAAATTGTAAAGAATTTGTAGCGAAAAAAAAAAGGGAAATTGTAAAGAAGAGCCTATGCGGATCAAGGCCTCCTTTACGTAAACTTTTTATGCAATTGAGAGCACCACGCACTGCCATTAAAAATTTAGAATTTTCTTGAAAGTTTAATTTATTGTCTCATAAAAAAATAATATTTTAATTAAAAAATTATTAAAATTATATATTTTGTCTTTATTTAGTCTCATTTTTTTAAAATTAAGATACCAAATATCACATATAATCCAAAGAATCAAATAACATAAATAACTTAATCTAAAAAGTTTCATTACACTTTTCTCTATTTTTAAAAATCTTTGTCTCAATATATTATTAAGTTTTCTTCATTTTTCTCGTAGTAACAATTAGTTATTGTTCTATATAAGATCAAACTCTCATAATATTAAAATAGGTTCCATCAATTTGATATATTAAAAAAATGATCATTTTAATTTAAAGAAAATGTCGTAAATTTGAGTCATTAAATTTTTGAAAAATTATCAAAAATAACACTCATATATAACTCACTTATTTATATTATTTTATTTTTAAACACCTTATAAATTTTTTTTTTTCCGTAAAATGACATATATAGTTTTTCTAATAAGGTTAAAAATGAAATTTCATATATAAAAAAATGTTATGATTTGTAATTAAATCAAATATCTATTTAACAGTTCATTTGAACATATATTTAATAATACTATTCATACTTTAAATTTTAGTTAAAGACATATCATTGTTCGCTATAACCTTGGTCCATGTTAACGTAGCTCTAGTAACTTTTTTATTTTTGAATACATTACCAAAATAATTCCTTTTAACATATATTTAAAAGTAATGAGTATCAAAAATAAAAGGAACTCTTAAAAGTAGGTCATTAATTTGTATCAATTTTTCACCTAAAATTCATAACAATATAAATAGAATAATGATATTATCACGACTATTCTTATTATTGCTACAATAAAAATACATAGTTTAGCATTATATCTTTATAATTAATTACATGTTAGTATAATTTTTTTTTTTTGTTGATAAAATTATTGTTAATAAAAAATAATTATGCCAAAATCATTATCCTACAAATATTAGTATTTGTTTATTTTTCCTCCTTTTTATTCTTGTTAGTTTGCTCTTGAAAGAAGCTTTTTGGTGTGGTGCATGACTTTAAAGTGGCAATGCGTGTAAACCACTTTCAAAATGTTGTAAACAAGAATATTTCCAGCAAAGCATGTGATGCTGAGGTGGAAAAGTTCCTACAAAAGAAGATGCGTGGAAGCTCTTAGGAATCTTATTAGTTCTCCTCTCTTTCTCATATTTTTCAGCTCTAAAATACTAAAATTACTTTCTAAAACAGCTAAAACTAATAAAATTGATACTATGGATTCTCTTATATTATAGAAGTTGATAAGAGCTCTCAATTGCTCACATTATTTTCAACTTGCATGCTTTTTGGCGACTTTTAATCCCAACAAGCTTTACTCTTTTCCTCTGTTTGTCGACCGACATTACAACAATAGTTGGTAAATGCATTGCACATTCAGTATACAGACACCACTTCCCCTTCATATATATCTTCAATAATAGTTGAAATCCTCGTCGTCTTTTTTTTTTTTTCTTTCATTTCTAGTTAGTAGAGAAGGCGGCTTATGATATCATTAGTAATTGATAAAAGTTGTTGTAAGATTAACCCTTAAAAGGTACTTATAATCGCTTGAAATTCAATAATTTTAATTATTGAACATTAAATACAAAATCTCTAGTACTAGTATCATGTTAGAAGATGTTAAAAAATTAATTATTTCAAAAACTTAATATTAAAAAGATAATCAATTATACTTTTTTATACATATATTAGTAATCTTAATTCATCATATAAATTATTTTAAGAAAATGATGGAATGTTACTATGCACTAATTAATTGCAATTATGACGACCATATAATTGGTATTATTGCATACCATACACAAATAATGTATAAAAAAAATGCAAGAGACATATACATATGTGAAAAGAGATGACAGTTTAGATATCGTGAGAACAATTATATTTATTACAAATACATCACACATGCATTACCTAATAATTTTTCATTAAATATAATTTATTAAAATTTTACTAAACTCATTAATATTTAATAATAAATAACCACCCAATGAATAATATAAATATATTCAAGCCATAATTTGTTATATATTTCAAGTTCATAATACATTAACCATTTATATATTTAAATAAAAAAATATAGTTAGGTGTTGACATGTTCAATTGCATTATAGTACTATAACATATATATATATATATAATGTTTGGATACTAAAAGAATGAAGGTTTAAATTTTATCTTCGTAGATGGCTGCGTGTGATTGTGTTAGTGTGTTAATATTGTTAAAAAATAAAGTAAGTGTTAGACATGCACTATGTATTGTTAATATTGCATGATGGAGTTGAGCTGGATGGCCGCCCCAAATTAGTCTGCTAGCACTTTATGTAGTGTAGGGTAGACACTATTGTTGGCAGGTAAACTAAAATACTCAGCAAATTAAACGCGTTGAAATTTGATTTAAAAAAAAAAAAAAAGAAATTAAAAGTAATGTGCATGATACTTTTCTCATGTGCCCTCTAAAGTCATGACCGAAAGTAAACAGCAAGTATGTTTAACCATCTCCAAAAAAACGTTAAAATAATTAAAAATCATTTCAAGAAAGTGACTTGAGTTAATTAATAATATAATTTTTTCAAGTCTTTGTATTTTCTTCCAAAATAATTATGTCTCTTGCAATGCAAATCATGATTTGTTATATTAAAAAAAAAAAAAAAAAAAATTTAAATTCAATAATTGTTTGTCTTAAATTTTATATTTATTTTCATATTTGAACTAAAAAGAAAGAAAATTGTAATTGATTCTTACATTTCAATAACATTACTTTTGTCTACAAATTAATACCAACATTGTATGTTTCTTTTATAAGATAATATAAGAGCAAGAAAAGAAAGCTAAAAAAAAAAAAAAGGTCCGACGGGGCAGTCACTGGTTAGTCAAAAAGCTTTCCAAGGCAAATAGAAAATAAAAAATCTTGAGCGTGTTTCTTTCCTGAGAAGATTGTAACGTCCAATAATGTGGCATGCTATATATGGATCCAGGGGGCTAAAGACCCACAGAGCATAACCATACCTGTCCAGAATTTCATGCCAACGTTCTCTTCTGACTTATTTCAGCAAAATTTCACTCTTTTCCTTTTATATATACCAAACAAATTCACACCAACCCATCTTGTTGATTCTCTTAAATTTGTTGAATCATCATCCATTCTCATCAACTTTGTCGTGTTACTTTTATTGGCTAGAAACAGAGAGAGGTTTTCTCTAGCTGGTTCTATAAAGACCTTCACTTGGGTTGTTACTTTTGGGCCTCGTCAATATCGCTCAAAAGGGTTGGTGGTGGCGAAATTGAGGTAGTGGTTATGGAGCAGAAACACGTTTTATTGTCTGCTTTGGGTGTTGGAATTGGGGTGGGTGTTGGGGTCGGATTGAGTTCTGGCCAAGCAGTGAGCAAATGGTTTATTGGGGATAGTTTGTCTGAAGAGATTTCAGTGGAACGGATTGAGAATGAGTTAATGAGATTGGTGGTGGATGGTAAACATACCAATGTTACATTTGAAGAATTCCCCTATTACCTAAGGTAAACTTCTCCTTCTATTAAGTTTATAGATTTTTTACATTTGGTTCAGACTTTGCTTGTGCTTATTTTAAAAGTGTTTTCATAAAAAGTGCTTTCATGAACAAGCACATAACTTGTCCCTTCCTAACAGAAGCACACAATGTGCTTTTTGAATCTAAAATCTTTTCACAATTTTTGTATTTTTTTTTTTAAGTTTTTTTTTTTTTTTTTTCCTTTCAGAAAAGCTTTTTACAAGGTTTGAAAAGCATAAGCAATCAACCATGAGAGGTTTTTTTTTCTTTTGATAGTTAAGATCATGCTGCTAAACTTTTTAAGCAATCTCATAACTTATACAACTTTAATTCTTCATTCATGCCATATATATCCCTTAGTAAGATTGTTGGGTTTGTCCTCTTACTACAAAGTACAAACCAACAGAATTTTAATTTTTATCATTTTGTGCTCCTTATCTATTAATTGGAAAGAAAAAAAGCAAAGTTTATTGTAGATAAAAGTCGGTATTGTAAATAGACCTGTCAATAATTGCTTATTTTGTTCTGATAAAAAAAAATTGCTTATTTTGATAGATAACTCCCTCATACTAGTGAATCTGCAAGTCTTTCTGAGGTTTCTACTTCTTTAGTTTTCTGTACTATTCTAATTGTTACAGAGATTTCTTCAAACAAGGTTCAAAATTGATAATTTCAGACGTTTAGCTATTTCAAGTTCATTTGTAGAATGAATGCAATTTGCAAAAGTAGATTCTTCTTAGGTGTGTACTTATCCAATGATTTTCGGTTTCCTTAGAAATTTATTTTCCTACGCTTAAATGCAATTCGTCCATCCAAATTATCCTTCTTTCATTGTCAATTGAGGTCCTTTAACTCGATTCTGGTTATCGCAGTGAGAAAACTCGGGTACTTTTGACTAGTACTGCATGTGTTCATTTGAAGCACTTAGATGTCTCCAAGCATACTCGAAACCTTTCACCTGCAAGCAGAGCTATTATGCTCTCAGGGCAGGCAGGTATGCCATATTTCATTTTGGAATCCTGTTTTAAAGAGTTTTGTTAATAAAAGCTTGACTTGTACTAATTTGGTTGCATGCTTGTTGAAGAACTTTACCATCAAGCACTTGCCAAGGCTTTAGCATATTATTTCAAGTCAAAGTTGCTACTGTTGGATATTAATGACTTTTCTCTGAAGGTAACTAACTACAAACAGCTATATTCTTTCTTTAGTTATGACTTTCCAGGCAGTACTAGTTACATCTTTTTCATGTTTACTTTGCAGATGCAGAGCAAATATGGTTGCGTGAGAAAAGAAGCGGTAAGTTTTCCTACATTTCAACTGAGAATTGTTGCTAGTTTGTATGGTGAACGGTTATAGCTTTGTCACTATTTATTGCACTTCATGTGTGCTTCGTCACGTTGTACTTGAGTTTTCTTTAAAAATGAAACATGAAAAGCTCTTTGGAGTTGCCTCTGATTTGCACTCTACTGGTTTCTTTTGTAGTTTGTCAAGAGGTCCATCTCAAAGGCTACACTAGAACGAATGTCCAGCTTGTTTGGTTCCTTCTCAGTCCTTCTTCCAAGTAGAGATACTAAAGAAGGTATGAAAGGAGCAAAAGCCAGCCATATATTCTACAGAATAAATCTGGAGTTAAGCAAAAAGGAATGATTAAAACATAAGTTTCAATGAGTCTAATTGACGATAGTATTACCATAATAATTCACCTTTATCTTTCCTATTTTGGCTTATTTTCTCTATATTACCATCACCACCATTTCAGAATTCTGTCATTATTGTGTTGTTCGTTCCCCATCTTGATTCCCCAGTTTAACAGGCTATAATAATTTTCTTACAGGGGAATTACATCGGCCGAGTAGTTGTATGGATTCTAAAACAAGGTATATGAATAGGTTTTTTCTGAGCTCAAAACAAGGGACACATCTATTACATGTTGGCTTTGCATTCAAACTAAGTCTTTGTCTTAATATGCAGGGATACTGAAGGTTTGGTCAATCCTTCCAAACTTCATACAAGTTCATCTTCTGTATCTGATATTAGTAGCTTGTCTTCAACATGTTCTGCCACAAATTCAGGTTACGCTTTTAATAAAGTACTATGATAAACCTAGGAGGTGAAAACAAAATGTTTCTGCTCAATAGTCAATGTTGGAGCTTCTATGCTTGTCAAACTAGGCATATTATTATCTCCATTAATTAATTAATTAGAATCTGGTTTGTTAAATGCACAGCTAATATGCATCGTGCCAGAGATTTATTAGAGTTTTGCTAACTGTTTCTCTGGAATTCATTTACTTTTCAGCTACACTGAAGCACACAAACAGTTGGTGTTTTGATGAGAAACAATTTTTACAGTCACTTTACCAGGTGATGTCTCTGTATATAAACTATTGCACCATCCTGAATTGTAGGCTTACAGATTTCTTCAGTTCTGATATGAATGGTGATCAAACTCTACTGTATTCAATATTGGATCATATTCCTGAAGTCAATAGAAGCTAGAATAAATTTTTTTTAGCTTTCTAATGTCTTGAAATGGTTCTAAGTGGTGAAAATTCTTTCCTTACAGATCTTGGTTTCAAAATCAGAAACTGGTTCTATTATTCTATACATCAGGGATGTTGAGAAACTTCTAGTCCAATCTCAGAGGATGTACAATTTATTCCATAAAATGTTAAAGAAACTCTCCGGGTCAATCTTGATACTTGGTTCTCGCGTGTTCGATCCAGAGCATGAGTGTAGAGAAGTTGATGAGATGGTTGCGGCTTTGTTCACATATAACATTGAGATTGGGCCACCTGAAGATGAGACTCATCTTGTTAGCTGGAAAGCCCAACTGGAAGAAGACATGAGGACAATACAGTTTCAAGATAACAAAAACCACATAAGTCAAGTACTTGCAGCAAATGATATTGAATGCGACGATTTGGCTTCAATCTGCGAAGCAGATACAATGGTACTCAGTAACCACATAGAAGAAATTGTTTTAACAGCAATATCTTATCATTTGATGAATAAAAAGGATCCAGAATACCGAAATGGAAAACTTGTCATATCTTCAAAGAGGTAGTCAAAAATATTACTTGCCTATTATTTCTAGATAGATAGTTTTATCGATATTTTCCTGAAGGATTGGAATGATCTTACTTTAACTTCATTTTCAATCTGGAACAGTCTGTCCCTTGGATTGAGCATATTCCAGGAAGGACAATGTGGTGGGAAGGACACTCTGAAATTGGAGACCAATGGCGAATTTTCAAAGGTATCTATTTATTCATTTACATGTTGATGTTATTATGCTTGTCAGATTTATTAAATGGAGCTTCTTTTAATACTTAACTACTATGAACACTCATGTCTTCTTGATCTTAGGAGGCTGAAGGAGAAGAATCCATTGGTGCAAAGACTTCCAAGTCTGAAAATTCAGCTTCAGAAAGCAAAATTGAAGCCTCAGCCATGAAGAAAAACAGTGATAATGCAACTCCAACGAAACCTGTAAGCAAATCTCTTCTTGATAGAGATGCATTTGGTTTGAGAGGATAACACTATGCATTTGGTTGGAAAATCTCTTGAGCATCTAACAATTTCTTTTCATTTCCAACATAGTTTCAAGTTCTTGCAATATGTCATGTATTTATTTAACACTTTTGATTATGAAATGCATTGCTTCCAGTAAAGTTTACTTGTCACATGATTGATTAGACAGAGAAATTTTATCCAAAAGATCCATTTTCTTAAGGGAGTTTTGCGTTGGTTTGCACAGGAAGTTCCTCCTGATAACGAGTTTGAGAAGCGTATAAGGCCAGAAGTAATTCCTGCTAATGAGATAGGAGTAACATTTGCTGATATTGGAGCCTTGGATGAGATTAAAGAGTCTCTTCATGAGTTAGTTATGCTCCCTCTTCGAAGGCCGGACCTTTTCAAAGGTGGACTACTTCAGCCTTGTAGAGGTATACTGCTCTTTGGACCTCCTGGTACCGGAAAAACAATGCTGGCAAAAGCAATTGCAAACGAAGCTGGAGCAAGTTTCATTAATGTGTCAATGTCCACTATCACTTCAAAATGGTTTGGAGAAGATGAAAAGAATGTTCGAGCTTTGTTCACTCTTGCTGCTAAGGTCGCTCCAACTATTATTTTTGTAGACGAAGTTGATAGCATGCTTGGGCAGAGAACTAGAGTTGGAGAGCATGAAGCTATGAGGAAAATTAAAAACGAGTTCATGACACACTGGGATGGCCTTATGACTAAACCTGGACAACAAATTCTTGTTCTTGCTGCTACTAACAGGCCATTTGACCTTGATGAAGCAATTATTCGACGTTTTGAGCGCAGGTATACTTACATAGTTTTACACTTTTGGCATTCTCACTATTTTATTTCCTACAGATGGATCACCTTTTCTTACGTTCAACAAACTTCTTCTTCAAGAATAACACTTTTCCATTGCCTACAACTCTAAAAAAAAAAAATCATCTGTCCTCTGTGCAAACCTCGACCATTTGAAGCATTGTAATTTTGAGGTCCCAAAATCACAAATTTTGACAATATACACAAATTAATAATGTCCGATCTGGATTATGTATAAAACTACGAACGAGGTTCATGTCTACTAACTTCATCACTTTTCTGTGTAGAATTATGATTGGTCTACCACCTGTTGGGAATAGGGAAATGATATTGAGAACTCTCCTCTCGAAAGAAAGTGTTGAAAATCTTGACTTCAAAGAACTTGCAGTCATGACAGAAGGATTTAGTGGAAGTGATCTTAAGGTAGGTTGTTTGTTTTCTAATTAATAAATTAACAAAATAAATCATAAGTTTTTGTCATCTCTCTGGACTAACTCTTGGTACAGAACTTGTGTGTGACTGCAGCTTATCGACCAGTTAGAGAACTAATACAAAAGGAAAGATTAAAGGATATGGTACCTACCTACTCTAAACTCTTGATTTGTTTTCGTTTTAGCCTTTCTTATATATTTTTTTACGAACTATTTTGGACTTACTCATGATTATCATACTTCAGGAAAAGAAAAGTAGAGATTCAGAAGGCAAGAGCTCAGAGGATTCTTCAGATACAAATGAGGAAAACAGTGAGGAAAGAGTAATTAGCCTGAGACCCCTAAACATGGAAGATATGAAGCAGGCAAAGAATCAGGTAAACCAAATCAAATTTGACTTTATTTTGAAAAAAAAAAAAAAAAAGTGGAATTTCTTTTTCCATGCAGTTACTACTTCTGCAACTTGTTGCTTTTTTGTTGTGTAATGGTGTGCTTGTTCAAGTTTTCAAAACCCAGTAAAATCTTATGTTGCTCCAATATAGGTAAAAATTAAATAGGAACAAAATTATCGATATATTGAAATATATACTGCTTGGTTGAGTTGCGGGCTCAGCACGGTGCGTGTGTGAGTGTACTCACAATTACCTAAATTCTCTCCCCTTCTACAAAAATGGGTACTCTTGAGACTCAATTCTAATTATAAATCTAATTGCTTATAAATACATCCAAAGTAGTGTAAAAAAACAATATGTGACAGTTTCTGAGATAATAAAATATTTTCCAACAGCTTCTAATCCAAAAACAATACCAAATGTGCTTTCAGGGCTCAAAATTATTAATTATTTGCTTCATGCTGACTTTTAACAGAAGCAGGACCCTTAAACTTTATGAAAATATTGTTTGAAGTCAGTTTTCCCGAGCCAATGTATTGAGATTATGTCTTTCATTCTTCGTAAATCTTTTTATCTATCATTTGTTGTAGTTTATAATGGATGGTTATATCTGTTTGCTGCAAAACAGGTTGCTGCAAGTTTTGCTGCAGAGGGGTCGATAATGAATGAGCTGAAGCAGTGGAATGAATTGTATGGAGAGGGAGGTTCGAGGAAGAAGCAACAGCTGACATATTTCCTTTAAATTGAATTGACCAGGCATCTAAATGCCTGTGTTCGATTTGGAAAGATGTCAAAGTCTAAGAAAGCTTGGAATATTCATATGAAGAAACATCAAAGGCACGCGACATTAACAAGGCCGATGGAAAGAAAGCTCTGACCTCGGGACTCAAAAAAATTTCTAATGTGCAATATAAGCTGTCTAGAATGGTCCATTCCTTCTGGAAATTTGTTCATCTTAGGCTTAAGAGAGGGTTTTCGCTTCGGAATCTATTTACTTCTTGTCGAAACCAACCACTCTTCTATGATATAGACATTTGCTTTGATTGTTTAATATTTAGAAATTCATGTTGGTTTTTGTAGTAACCTATGGAAGACAACCTCCTATTATAGCCATTTGTAAACTGGAACTTTATAAAAGTTTATAAATCACTGAATGCTTTGTAGAATATTTGTACTTATCACTGTACAAGTTACAAAATGATATTAGCTTGGGATGCTTTTGTAAGCCTATTCCCTATGATAGAATGAGCACATTTCCCATACATATATGCGTTTGTGGACGGAATCCACCATAGACGGTTTGTCGGACGAAGAATCGTGACCACTGATCTTCTCGGTGATCTTTTCCATCAACGACTCCGGCTCGCCTTTGTGATCCGCCGTGGATCTTAATACTCAGCCACAAGCAAAGCGCAAAGCTTTTCTCAGGTAGAAATGGAAGATCTGATATACACTAATCTTTTGGCCCCTTTTTAGACTTTACCATTTACATGGAGAAGTTATATTAACAAATCCGAGCCGTCAAACTGGTCATGAGACCGAAGGTCCACGTTCGGATGAACGAAAACATATGGTTTGGTAACAACCTACATTTCAGGTTTATTTCTTACAACCTGCATTTAAAACTTTGTTCGGCACGGTCACTCAACTTGTGCAACTATCAGTAAAATTCTAAAATTAAAATGTAATTTTCCCAAGAATCAGTAATGCCTAATTTTTTTGACATGCTTTTTTAAATTTTCTTTTTATGAAATAACAATGTTAGAAACTTTACAAACTTATCTACCACAACCACCAACAAAACCTTCAAATATTACTTCAAATTATATAATCATATAACCGTTATTTCTTTTACTTGTTTTAAAAAGAAAAACTTAGACAGGAAAAATTAATAAAAAATGAGAGAGGTTTAAAAACAGCATAAGTTGTACATTTTTAAAAGATTAAATTCCAATGATAGTAATACTTATATTGCCTTATATATTCAACATTAATATCATATTTAAGTAATGAAAAAATTTATTTTTTAATATTTTTCTCAAAGTACTAGGTATAATAATTATATGATTTTGATTAGAAGTTATGTTAGCGTTAGTGGTGGTGTTGGTGGTGGTGGTGGTAGTAAATAAAATTGATGACTATTGGTTCTTTTCTCACTTTGAAGAAGATAAGAGTGACGTATTTTGTGAATGATAAAAAAAAATTATATTTTTTAATTATTTTAATGATTTATAATATTTGGAGTATATAATTAACAATAAGAGTGATAATTTATAACACAATATAACTTCGATGCATATTTGAATTAACCTTGATATGATATGACACGATTCATTTTAAATGGTTTATTAATATGATAAAATACGAAACAACGTGATAACTCAATGTTAATCAGTATAAGTTTAAAATGATACCATTTGAATAAATTTAATAAGTTATATTTGATTAAAATATTAATTTTGTTGAAATTTTTTCAATCCATAACATGATAATGATTACTCAAAATAATCCATTTTTATTAATAGATTAATTAAACACGGTCTATTTATTAAATAAGTCAACACTATTAATGCGATTTACGATACCTAAATATGTGTGAAATGTACTTGTGAAAAACAAAAAAAAAAAAAGCAGTTATCTCTCTTCATTTTTCCTCTCCTCCTTCTCTCTAGGGTTTCAAACTGTGCACTGCTCGTTTGGCCGCCGGCAGGCGGTTTCGGCTGCTGGCTGGCGGCCAGTCTTCTCTTTCTCCTTTCCTTTGGTTTCCTTCCTTTAGATCTATGGTTTGTGGGCGTTTGTCTCGCTCGTTTTCGTCTCCGGCGGATCTCGCCATTGCTGTGACCGTTCGTGTCTCTCCTTGGTGGCTGCTCGGAGTATCTGTTACCAGTACCTTCCCCTCTTCCTCGCGTGGCTCTGGGTTTTACTCTGTTCGGCTCTGCTGCTTCCGGTGGCGGCTCCGACAGTTTCTGGGCAATAGTGGGGTGGAGGACATTTTGGTATTCTGTGTTTATTTTAGTATGGTTTTAATAATGTTCTGGTATTTTTGGTGTACCTTAAATTATCCAGATATGGTTTGTCTTAATTTTGTTGATGAGATTTTTGATTACTTTCTTGTTACATTTTTTGATTTTGTGATGTATTCATCGTTTTATTTCAGTCAGTCAGGCAGTATAATGAGTCGAAATTATAACGAGCTAATGTTGAGAGCTCGCAAGTATTCACTGTGTTTTCTTGCTTCTAACTAATCTTGACTATGTTATTAGAATGGTGATGTATTTTTTAGAATCGATGTATCTTAAAATTGTATTTTGAATCCTTATTTAATGAAATTTACCTTTCATAAAAAAAAAAAAAAAATATGTGTGAAATGTAAGCAGAATTTCCTTTGACTTCATGGTGGTAGCCCATGCAATGGGTGAGGCCCAGATTAATAGCTCAAGGCCCAACTCTAATGTAGACAAGTCAAATATTTACAAAACAAAGACGCGAAGCCTCTGGGTCGTTTCATGTTTTTTGGCAGTTGTGGACTTGTGGCAGTGCTAGCTATAGCCTTAGATACGAGAAAACATAGCATTTGAACAATTATTTCTTTTTCTGATTGAAAAGGATTTAAAGCCTAAAAGAAGACAAGGTCCCTAAAACTAAACAAGCGTGCCCAGCTGCACCAATGGACTCTTCTTCTAAAGAACCCAATTCTCTGACTTATCATATCTTTTTGAAGGAGACTGCAAAAATTAAAGCTATCGTAAAGCCCTCCTCACTCAGTCTTTTCTTTTTGGCCTTTCCTCTTTTTATTTTTTCTTTTCGTTTTCTTTATGCTAGTTTCTTTGTCACCATTTTGACCCTGCTTCTCCCCACTTCCACAAGCAGAGCTCAACAAACACCCAAGTCTCCACTCCACGCGCTGCCTAAAATACGTCCCCCAAATTTGAATGGAAAAAAAATTAAAAATTAACTAAAATAATAACTGTTAATGTATATAAAGAAAATGGTACTATTTGCTGTTATTTTCACAATTTTTTAAGATAATATTTTTTTCCTACGAGTTGTGGTTGCATGTATTTGAACTATATAAAATGCTTAAATTTGAATGTTATATAAATACACCAGCATAGATCTCTTAAATTATCGAAAATTATAGATTATATCTTGATTAGAATACCTATTTTAAATTAACAAACGTAATAACTCAAAAATTTGTACTTAAAAAATATGGAGATTAATAGCCCATCCAAATTCATCCATGCACCTGATTATAATTTTCTAACTCAATTATCTAAAAATGTGTGAATGTTGAAATTTGAATCTCAATTATTATTATGCTGTAATTATTTATTTGTTTATGTTAAACACTCGAAGAGCAGCATAATTCGAGATTGGCATGTAGGAGTAGGACTATTTAATTTCTGTTAGGTACACAACAACAATATGGTCCATGCTGACTGACTTCTTTACAGTCAATATCATGGGCTTAGAAAAAATCCATCAATACGAGTAATGTTACCGAACCATTTATATTCAACATTTCGAAAGAATAATTATATATAATTAATATTAAAAATACATAATTTTTTTTTATAATTATGTCATTCCTCATAATTGAATTATGAATTCTACAAATACATTTCTCTCATCAGATTATCATCTTCTCAGTGCTATTTAAATATTTCCTAGTCAAGATCAACTTCTCAGTGCTATTTATAACTTTTCTAGTCTAGATATTTTTTCAAAAATTATAAAAAATAATATTTTTAAAATTTATATTAATAAAATTAACACTTTAATATTAAATATATAATATTAAATAGGTCTAAATTATCACAATTTAATTTAAACGACGTAAAAAAAATAATATAAAAATTATTTTTTTAATTATAAAAATGTATAATTTAAACATAAAAATATTATTTTTATTATTATAAATTTAAAAAAAAAATACTATTTTTATTATTTTTTTTATATATATTTTCCCAGGTGATTGCAGAGTAAGAATGAATGGTTAATAACCATAAATGTCTTATACTAATTTTAATTTTAAGTAGTTTTAATTAGTAATCATTAATTATAAATAAGTCATAATTACAACTTAATCATAATTTTTTCTTTTTTGTATTTATTGAAAAGTAAACTTAGTTTAAAAAATTTAAAAGTTATTATAATACCTGCCCTATTATTTTTTTTTAAATATTAGTATTATTTTTTATTATTTAACACATGCTTTTAAATAAAATAAAAAGCATACGTAAGAACGTAAGAATAAATAAAATTTAGTATATTTATACAAAATGTTAAAAAATTTATATTAAAAATAGTTTTATATGTAATTATAAAAATATAATTTTAATATAGTTTGATTTCCGATTATCGTAAAAAATAGAAAAGGCTTCAGAGAGTATCTCAATCTGGGGCATCCAGCTCTGAACTCTGAAACTTCAGAAACACAGAGTGACGAGTCTGTACCATTGTATGTGACGAGTCTCTGTTTTTAAGTTTTAACCCACGTAACGCAATCAAATTCCATTTTTACATGAAACAACAAGAATACAAAAACGGAAGCCAAAACACAACACAAAACAAATCTCTCTCTCTCTCTCTCTCTCAATTAAGGAAAAGAAAAGTATAACCCATCTCTTTCTTTCTGCTTTCCCTTAATCACCATTTTCAAAGTTACAAAGTACAAACGAACACAACCATAAAACGAAGTGAAATTTTGAGTAAAGCAGTTTTTACTCTCACACTTGTTCATTATACCCCACGTTACCCATCCTCCTTTTTTCTTTTAGTTTAGTTTTCTATTTGTTCTCTTCTCTTTTTTCTCTTTTATATTGGACGCACCCTTAAACCCCATAATCAAACTCGACTCCTACAGTCTTACCCTTTCTTCTCTGTCTTTGTCTTCCATGGAAGCCCTCAATTTCCTCAAGTTCTGGAAACCCAGCTTCACCAAGTCTACTCCTTTAGTTAATATTGAGAGCGGAGTTAGTGATGAAGAAGAAGATTCATTCTTCGAATTAGAGCTTACGCTATCTGATTTTGAAAACAAGACGCACTATCAAACCAGCAAAACCAACGAGAGCTTACATGGTGAAACCAATAGAGACTTCATAAGATCTGTCTTCAAAGAAGACCGACGCAACGAACCGATCAAACAAGCCGGCGATGAGGAACTCCTTCGTCCCAAATCGGCCTTTTCAGCTTCTCCTAAAGAACAAATTTCTAAAAGAAAAATCATGCCTCTTGAACCCATGTCTAAGCCTCAATCTCCAATTGCTCTTTTTAAATCTTCTTCAAAGTTTCGAGTTTTCTCCTTCAAGGAATCCATGTCTTCTGCAGCAAAGCAAACGGAGAAAACAGGGGAAGCAGAGTCTTACAATCTTTCTGAAGGAACCCAGAAGCAGAAAAAGCACTCGGGTAAGTTCTTTACCGTAAAATTAGAAGCTTCTGGAACTCCATTGTTCGAAAGAGGAAGCATTATGAATTTGACTACAAAAAAACCAGAAAACCAGAGCTCTCAGGAATCAAAAACAGAGAAAGTTCAAAGTGACGCTGTACAGAAATATCTTAAGCTCGTGAAACCTCTTTATGCAAAGGCCTCCAGAAGGTACACGCATAAGGTAATTTCTACTGAGCTGTCTATTACGTCTCAGGCGTCATCGCCGGTGTCGGTGCTGTCAATGTCATCACAGAAAGCAAAACAGAGGAATGTTTCATCTGGACTTCGTTCTGTCTATAAGCATCTGGGAAAGAGCAAATCAGTTCCTGTGGTTAATTCAAGGGCAGTTCCTTTCAATCGGAGAAACGATTCAGTTGTGCAGCAGGATGATGGAATTCAAAGCGCAATTTTGCATTGCAAGAAGTCATTCAATTCTTCCAAAGGTACTTTTAACCTATCATTGGTAAGATAAAAAAAAATTATGATTTTTGTTATCTAATTTTTGTTTTACGTGTCAAGTAAATAATTTGATTGTTTGGGTTGCAGGCTCTATGTTATCGAGATCAACCAGTGATTCTTCGTCGATGAAATCTTCTTCTAGCGGTACTAAACCTGGTTTTACTTGTATTTGTTTGGAAAAATTGTCAAATGTTTAATAATTTTTTTTTTTTTTTTCTTTCTCAGATTGTTCTCTGTTATCTCACTTCTCTTACGAAGCAACGAACAAGTCAGCAAGAAGCTCTATTGAGGAGGAGGATTCTGGTGAAGTTCTCCAAATAGTTTTGTAGAAGTGCTTCGGTTTGAAAAGGAAGCTCTGCTAAAAATACAGACGATAACAGAACACACTTGATCAGGAAGATAGTAGAGTTTGGGGATTTTGTCTAAAATGGGCAAATCCCATAAGATAGTTTAGAAATAGGCTGATTTGGTTTAAACTTTAGAAATAGGCAAATTAAAATTGGCTCTTCCAGTTGCCGGTTCTACCCCTTATTTCCCACCAAAGTTTTCTTACTTCTTCTCTCTCCTTCTCTACGCACTCTCCCTTCCCACCAAAGTTTTCTTACTTCCTCTCTCTCCTTCTCTACGCACTCTCCACTCCATTTTTTCATCTCATCCTTACAAACTTTGAAATTTGAGGTTAGTGATATTAAATATTTTGGTTGGGTAGAAATTTCTCAGTTTTAAATAGCATGTAAATGGTGAAATTTGCCGCGGCATTTGTACCAACAATTTTTGCAGTTTATCGTTTTGGGTCAATGTTTTTTTTTGAAAATTTGCCAACCATTTGGGTGATTGGTTGGTTGGAAAGTGATTTGGGTGTTATTTTGCCGTTTAATTTGTTGTATGAATCTGCCATTTTCAGTGTTCAATTTGAACTAATGTATTTCGCGTGTTATCCCCCATTTTTAATCTGCTATTTTCTTTCCCTTTTGTCTTGGGTTTATCCGTTAGGTCGTTGAGTAAATCTCTGGTATACTTTAGATATACCTAGATATACCTTAGATATACCTAGATATACCTAGATATAACTAGATATACCTAGGTATATCTAAGGTATATCTCGATATACCTAGGTATATCTTAGGTATATCTGTGGTATATCTCGATATACCTAGATATACCTTAGATATAACTAGATATACCTAGGTATATCTAAGGTATATCTCGATATACCTAGGTATATCTTAGGTATATCTGTGGTATATCTCGATATACCTAGGTATATCTTAGGTATATCTTAGGTATATCTGTGGTATATCTCGATATACCTAGGTATATCTTAGGTATATCTCGATATACCTAGGTATATCTCTGGTATATCTCGATATACCTAGGTATATCTCTGGTATATCTCGATATACCAGAGATATACCTAGGTATATCGAGATATACCTAAGATATACCTAGGTATATCGAGATATACCACAGATATACCTAGGTATATCTTAGGTATATCCTAGGTATATCTTAGGTATAGCTCGATATAACTAGGTATATCTTAGGTATATCTCTGGTATATTACGGTATATAATTTCATATATCAATTTAATTAAATGTAATTTTGAATTAATATTGGTTAATTATTTGAAAACATTTTACAGAATGGATTGGCTTAGTATTCTAATAATTCATAATGGTAAGTGGTTATTGAAAGATGATAAAGAAATATATCGAGGAGGTGAAGGTTGGGTGATGAAGATTAAAAAGGGATATAAGTATAATGAACTTAAAGAAAAGTTGTTTATGAAGTTGAAAATAGATAAGTTAAAGTATGAAATTTCAGTAAGATACTTCTATAAAAATGATTTGACATTACCTTATGTTTTAATTGGCGATGATGAAGATTTGGATGAGTTTTTTGACCTTCATGTTCAAGACAATGAAAGAAAGGCTGTTCTATATGTAACAAAAAATGAGATAAGATCAGTAGGTACAAGTCATTCCATTTGCCGTGAAGAACTTGTTAATACTATAGGGCGTCATGTAAATGACTTGAGCGATACACATCCGCAGGAAGGAACTCAAAATCCCATAAGAAATTGCGATAATATACCTCATGGTATTGGTGATGATTTAGATAACTATTTAGATATACCGCATATGGGTGATGATGAGTTTGTTGATATGAATAGAGAGTGTCAATTAGAAGTTGTTACTGTCAACGAAAACATTGATAATGACATGGGCGGAATTGGTACTTTACAAGGCAATCATAATGAAATGACATCAGATGAATAAGAAAGACTGATTTTAAGAGATGAATTGTTAAATGGTTTAACTGAGTCTGAAGGACGAAATGTTGTTGTGGGCAATAATGAAATACATTTTGGTCCATCAAGTACAGCCACAGAGATTATTTCTAATGGTAACGTTTCCTCTTCTATGGCACATGTTGAGGTTGATTTGAAAGTTGATCAAGTGTTTGACAGTAAGATAGATTTCACCACACATGTCGGCCTTTATGCCATAAGAAATAGATTTGAGACAAGGACACTGACAAGTAGGAAAGACCGTGTCGTGATAAGTTGCATTCAATGTAGTTGTATTTGGAAGATTAGATGTAATCGGATCAAGGGCTCAGATAGGTTCAAGGTAAAGCATTTTCAATCAGAACATACTTGTGATCCTAACCATTACATGAGGAAGAATAGGACTGCGACCTCAAGAGTCATAGGTAATGCCATAAAAATGAAGTTGGTGCGACCCGGAAGAATTTATAAGCCGAAAGATATTATTGATGATTGTCAGAATGAGTTTGGGATTGAAATTGGTTACACCACAGCATACAGGTCTAAAGAGAAGGCTCTGAGGTTGCTACGTGGAAGTGAAGAGGAATCTTTCCTCTTGCTTCCTTCCTACTGTCACGTCCTGAAGGAAAGGAATCCCGATAGCGTCACACATATTGAAGTTGACCAATTATCCGGAAGATTTAAGTATTTCTTCATGGCATTAGGTCCATGTATCAGAGGATTCTTATCTTGTATAAGACATGTAATTACAGTTGATGGTGCATTCTTATCAGGTAGGTTTGCTGGGACATTATTCGTTGCAAATGCTTCTGATGGAAATAACAACATATATCCACTGGCCATTGGGGTTGGAGATTCTGAGAATAATGAAGCTTGGGAATGGTTTTTGCTAAAAGTATCAGAATTAGTCGGGCACATCGACGACCTTGTAATTGTTTCTGATAGGCACCAAAGTATTATTCAAGCTGTTCCGAAAGCATTACCCAATGCATTGCATGGTTATTGTGCATTTCACATGGAGATGAATTTAAACCACAAGTTTAAGAATCCAGATATTACACCTTTGTTTAGATGTTGCTCAAGGGCATATACAAAGCGTGAATTTGACAAGTACATGGGGGATTTGAGATTGATCGATCCTGAGATAGAAAAGTACTTAGTTGAAGCAGGCATTGAGAAGTGGTCAAGATATCATTTCCCAGGTATGAGATACGGTATAATGACTACAAATAGTTCAGAATCCTTTAATAATGTCATGAAATCTGCTCGTGAATTACCCATAACCATGCTTGCTGAGTACTACCGTAGCAAGATACAAGCTTGGTTTGTCGAACGTAGGGAAGTTGGGTTGAAATGGGGAACTCGCCATCTAACCGATGTGGTGGAATCAATTATGCGTGCAAATCACAATAAGTCCACAAGGTACAGGGTTTTTAGAATTAATGCACATGTCTTCCAGGTATGCCATTCGTACAACTATATGATTGTTTATTATATGTTTATATATTTTTATTTATTGTCTAATGTAACAAGTTTATTGTTACCAAAATCAGGTTGTACATGGTGACACTAGTCACGATGTTGATCTACTGAACAGAAGTTGTAGTTGCAGGGAGTTTGATATTCACAAAATCCCATGTTGTCATGCCATTGCAGCGGCCCGTTTTCAAAATGTTGATGTTCATACACTTGTGGACAAGTTATATACAGTAGATTGTTACATCATTGCATATGCAGAATCCATTTTTCCGGCTACTGATACTGGTGAATGGGACATTCCACCAGAGATCATAGATTTAGTTGAACTTCCTCCCAACACGAAGAAACAATGTGGGCGACCGCGAAAGCGACGCATACGTTCACGCGGGGAAGTAATAAAAAAGGTCATACTATGCAGTAGGTGTGGAAATAGTGGTCATAATATGAGGACTTGTAATGTATTCCGTCAGATGATTGTAGAACCTTCCCTACCTTCTGTATGATAAACATTTGTTGTTAAATTGACGGTTGGCACCATGTCATCCTTAAGAGTTTAATGTATTATTTATGTATTTTTCGATTTGTATTAATTAATTATAAATGCAAATATGGTTAATTCATGGCAGGTCATACTAGAGATGTATCCACATATCTTTTAATGCTTTCTACTTTTAAGTTGGACTTTCATGTTTACCATATACACTCCCAGATATTTGCACTTAACTACACATATGACTTAGCATACATATCAAAATCATTATTTGTAGGGTAGGGTTACCTACATATATGTAGGTATATATTGACTAAAATAATCAAAAATATCGAGGTATACCAAGAGATATTCCTTAGATATACCTAGGTATAACTAGATATACCTTAGTTATATCGAGATATATCTATGTATAACTATATATACCTAGGTATATCGAGATATACCTAGGTTTACCTTATATATACCTAGGTATATCGAGATATACCTTAGATATACCTAGGTATACCTTAGATATACCTAGGTTTACCTTAGATATATCTCGATATACCTAGATTTACCTTAGATATACCCAAAAATATCGAGATATACCTAGATATACCTTAGATATACCTAGGTATATCGAGATATACCTACTTATACCTTAGATATACCTAGGTATATCTCGATATACCTAGATATACCTTAGATATAATCAAAAATATCTCGATATACGTAGATATACCTTACATATACCTAGGTATATCTCGATATACCTAGGTATATCTAAGGTATATCTCGATATACCTAGGTATATCTAAGGTATATCTAAGGTATATCTCGATATACCTAGGTATATCTAAGGTATATCTAAGGTATATCGATATATACCTTAGATATACCTTAGATATACCTAGGTATATCGAGATATACCTTAGATATACCTTAGATATACCTAGGTATATCTCGATATACCTTAGATATACCTTAGATATATCTAAGGTATATCTTGATATACCTTAGATATACCTAGGTATATCGAGATATAATACCGGCTCGATCGATCGTAAACTGTCTCGATCGATCGAGACCTACTCGATGAATCGACCCACATATCTCGATCGATCTGATCCAAACAGAGAGGAGGTAGATCGAAGTTGATCCAGTCTCGATCGATCTAATCCAAACAGAGAGGAGGTAGATCGAAGTTGATCCAGTCTCGATCGATCTAACATGTCTCGATCGATCTAATCCAAACAGAAAGAAACTGGATCGAAGTTGATCCAGTCTCGATCGAGATATACCTTATATATACCTAGGTTTACCTTATATATACCTAGGTATATCGAGATATACCTTAGATATACCTAGGTTTACCTTAGATATACCTAGATATACCTTAGATATATCTCGATATACCTAGATATACCTTAGATATAATAAAAAATATCTCGATATACCTAGATATACCTTAGATATACCTAGGTATATCTCGATATACCTAGGTATATCTAAGGTATATCTCGATATACCTAGGTATATCTAAGGTATATATCGATATACCTTAGATATACCTAGGTATATCTCGATATACCTTAGATATACCTATCGATATACCTTAGATATACCTAGGTATATCTAAGGTATATCTCGATATACCTAGGTATATCTAAGGTATATCGAGATATACCTAGGTATATCTAAGGTATATCTCGATATACCATCGATATACCTAGGTATATCTAAGGTATATCTCGATATACCTAGGTATATCTAAGGTATATCGAGATATACCTAGGTATATCTAAGGTATATCTCGATATACCATCGATATACCTAGGTATATCTAAGGTATATTTAGATATACCTAGGTATATCTAAGGTATATCGATCTAATCCAAACAGAGAGAACCTGGATCGAAGTTGATCCAGTATCGATCGATCGAACATGGTTCGATCGATCGATCAAATTTTATCGATCGATCTAATCCAAACAGAGAGAACCTGGATCGAAGTTGATCCATGGTCGATCGATCTAACATGTCTCGATCGATCTAATCCAAACAGAGAGAACCTGGATCGAAGTTGATCCAGGTTCGATCGATCTAACATGTCTAGATCGATCGACCATACCCTCGATCGATCGAACATGATGTGCACAATATGTTCTTTCGATACAATTCAAACTAAGTGTAGTGTTCAATTATGTGAGTGTGTATGCATGATGAAGTGTTTTACCTGATGATTATTGCACGTTCGAGGAATACATTAGTTGTGTGTCAATTGATCGAACAGGTACCCCTATGCTAGATTACATTTGATATTTTGTTCACGAAAGTTGCCAATTAAAATAAACCTTACAGCTCGATTTATATGACAGTAGTTTACTTTTGACAATTGATGTTTTTCTAGGTAATGTTTTTTTTATAAACCTTTATGCACGAATATGTTGATATAAGTTTTATTTTAATAATTGTATGTGAGGATAATCTTTTGTTAACGAGAGACATAAGTACATATAACACAATATACCATAGTTAGCAATATAAATAATAGAACAGGTGCAATCCGAACATAAACTTAAACACGGACTTTTGGTTATGTTAAAGAAGATATACACCAAAATCAATGTGCCAATTAAGTTATACAATAATGTAATCGTCTTCAGCAAAGAAAAGTTCTAAACATAGTTTCTTCCTAAAAAAACTAATGGACTCGTCCTTAATTTCAATTAAGGCCTTCTCATTAACTAAGTACTCGATGAACTTCAAAGCGTAAATGCCACAGTCTCCCCTGTGAAATGAAAACAATTTGAAAATATTAGACTTAATTTGTAGGTAATCCATGGTATACGATGTTCTATTAAACACAAAAAAATAATGTACCAAAGTATTTTAAGAAACTTACGCTTCAACCTGTTCAGGAACAGATATGGCATTACGATAAAAGGGCCACCGTTCTTTGATTTCATATTCAAATAATCCCAAGCTTTTAATTAAGCTTGGGATCATTACACATAAGTTATGAAGTCTTTTCTTAAGACTTCCATCCCTTATGTGTTTCGGAAGTGAATCGTAGACATCAATATGTTGCTGTCTTATGTCAATTCCGATAGCAATCCAATGGCCCTTCTCCAATACAACTCCATAAATAATGTGCACATAATTCCATGGCTTAGCATGTTTAGGACGTGCACCTGGTTATGTTCAAATGTATAACAATAGATATATCATGTTAATCAGACAATAAAATTAAACAAATTATGCAACAATCACAATAACTAGAGAATATACCTGTTACATAATCCAACCACTTTTTGTTGAGCGACCAAAATTTTGTTTGGTCGTTCTTCTTAAGTTTCTTCCATTCAGCCGCACTTGACTCAACGTAAGCCTACATTTTAATATTCCATAATGGCCAAATACATTTAAAATAAGTTAAGAATTTATTTTTCAATAATATTGTATAATATTATTGGTCCTTACCAAAAACGTTGAGTCAACTGTAGTCCAGAGATTGTTAGGGAACAAGTCCGGGTGAATTTCCTCCTTTTTCCTCAACAACCATAGTCCACAATCAATGTGCTGCATAAATTTAATTCAGGATATAACACCAGAAAAATTTGCATACATTAGTTCTCAAGAGTCACAGGCATTTCAAATAATGACAGTTATCCTTAGAATACCATTTTTTCATATCATATTTCATTATAAGAGAGCAAAAGCTAAAATTCATAACATAAATATACCTCGTTCAGTAAGGATGAATGTGGTTTGAAAATACGATGAAACCAGGAAGAATTTGCCATACCCTTGCTTGGGCAACAAACATTAATGTTTTCCCTAAAAGGTAAACAATATAAAATATGATTAATACGGTAAACCTATTAATATTGATAAGAGATTTTAATAGAAATATATCTAAGATGTAAATAAATATATATAAAAGAATATACGTACTGGTTGTTTGAGTAATTTGTATATAGCCACTCCAAGAAGTATCTGTATCTATCTTCACTGAACATCCTCATTGGGTCATAAAGGGTTGGCACTTGATGTTCCTCCGATTGTTCAGATCTTATTGATATACCAGATTTCTTCCTTGGATGAACATAGGGAGATTTGAGCGAGGGACCAAGCTTTCTCTTCCTACGACTGTATGTCGTAGCAGATGGTGCGGACGTTCCAATTGATCCTACGCCCATGGATGCTAGCGATCCTAATCGCATTGACGATGAACCACTTATAATAGGGGCAGCCTCCAAAATCTCTTCCAGAGTAGATAAATTAATGTTGGACAAGTTCTGTTCCTCCTGGAAGACATCAGTTGGCTGTTTCTCAATGTTTACTTCAGGGGGACAAGTTTCACTGACACCCACAAATGTATCTTCCTTATATGTAGTAGCTGAGGTTGTTTCCTCAGCAACTTGTTCTGCGAAGACAACTATTTCTTTGCAACCATTATGTGGCAGTAATGGCTCTTCATTTGTAGGTATCACAATTTCTTCGTCCTTAGATAAATTCTCATCCCCAACCTTACGTCGGTCGAAAGTTGGGACAGATTTAACCCTGGACGGTTTGACTGAACCTGAAGCTTTCATTGATTCGTCCCGTGGTCGTGAAGAAGTTTTTTCTGATCTTAAAACCTTCTTCAAAGCATCCATCATCCATATTTGGTTATCTTTTATTGTTGCCACCTCTTTTTTCAACTCCCTAATCTCCTGCAAAACCTGAGGTACAATGAAATTATATACGTTATCTATAGAATCATATATATCATTGAATGGGGAAATTTTATCCTTGATAGTTCCATTACCTCCATAATGGAAGTTGATGAATGAGCTGAGGTATGATGAGTTTGGACTTCTGGGATTCGGTCACTAATATGTTCAAAGTGACCAGATTGATGATGCATATCATCGCCTTTTGAAGGCAATGATTCATCAATTGTACCAACGTTTATGGACACATTCGGCACACCGAAGCTTGTATCCTTGGCACATTCTTGTGCTGAAACGTAGGAAGGACTCTGTCTCTCAGTTTCATTTGGAGCGAGTCTCTTCAACATATTAAACTGTACAATAACCAAAAAAATTAATTAATTATTTTTAACAACTTCAGGTATATCAGAGTAATTAAAGACAAATTATATATGCTAAACACTTACATCCTCTCGTTTGAAGATATTCTGGTTCAACTCCCAGAATTTAATAGTCTGTCCCTTTCTTAGATTTTCCCAACGTAGTATCCTTGGGATTTGATCGGGGAATACTTGGGTGGCTAAATCAGAAATGTCCACCTGTAAGGCCTCATAAGCCCAGACTTGCAGTGCCCAACAAAATCCGTAGACACTGTAAGTGATCGCGTGTTTGTTTGAATCTTCAGACGCGACCTCCTTGTGGCCTTTAGATTTTCTGTCATTAATATGCATAATGACACTCTTCAACCTTCTTATTAAATAGTCATAAACTATTTTACCCCATGGGTACTTATTAAATTTGTCAAAATCTTCAACCAGTTCTAAATAGTCTTCAGTAATGGACCTTAGACTATTATCAGACAGAAGAATAATTTCCAGGGTATAAATAAGACCCAACCTCAATACATCATCCAAGTCAGTGGAGATAGGAAGCTTTGTGAAAACCTTCTCCAGGTCGCCTTTCTTGATGAGACCGTCGGTCTTAAAGTATGTCTTCCGTAACCGATTATTTCGAGCTGGGCACTCTTCCGAACCGGTAAACATCAAACCGGTTATTAAACTAAATTCTCCATATCCAAAAATATGGGGTGTGCCATTGATAATCACTCGGAGCTCTTTCCCCGAATGATCTTTGTCTTGCATCATCAATAAGTGATGCAACAATCCCCCTGTGAACTCAATATGGTTCATCCTTGTGATGAAACCAAAACATAATTCTTCATACCTCTGAAGTAACCCAAATCGCTCAAGGGTCGTCTTCAATGTGCTAAAAGTGCCGCGGCGTGATATGTTGGTAATTTTAGCAACATAATATCCAGAGGGGGAGACTGCAGGACTATAGCTTGATTCAGCTGCCATTTCCTGCAATGTAAGAAAAAAAAATAATTAATACTTATGAACAAGTTGTTGAAAATAACATTCAAAATAACATGAATACAATTCAATACACTCAGATATATCTCGATATACCGAGATATACCAACATATATCTAAGATATACCAAGATATACCACAAATATACCTATGTAAATCTGTGGTATATAGAGATATACCTAGGTATATCGAGATTTAACTAGGTATATAGAGATATACCTTAGATATACCTAGGTATATCTCGATATAACTAGGTATATCGAGATATAACTAGGTATATCGAGATATACTACAGATATACCTAGGTATATATCGATATACCAGAGATATACCACAGATATACCTAGGTATATCTCGATATACCTTAGATATACCTAGGTATATCTCGATATACCTTAGATATACCTAGGTATATCTCGATATACCTAGGTATATCTAAGGTATATCGAGATATACCTATGTATATCTAAGGTATATCGAGATATACCTTAGATATACCTAGGTATATCTCGATATACCTAGGTATATCTAAGGTATATCGAGATATACCTAGGTATATCTAAGGTATATGATATACCTTAGATATACCTAGGTATATCTCGATATACCACAGATATACCTAGGTATATCGAGATATACCTTAGATATACCTAGGTATATCTCGATAAAACAGAGATATATCTAAGGTATATCTCGATATACCTAGGTATATCTAAGGTATATCTCGATATACCTTAGATATACCTAGGTATATCTCGATATACCTTAGATATACCTAGGTATATCGAGATATACCTTAGATATACCTAGGTATATCGAGATATACCTTAGATATATCTCTGTTTTATCGAGATATACCTAGGTATATCGAGATATACCACAGATATACATAGGTATATCTCGATATACCTAGGTATATCTCGATAAAACAGAGATATACCTAGATATATCTTAGGTATATCGATGGTATATCGAGATATACCTAGGTATATCTTAGGTATATCGAGATATACATGGGCGGTATATCTTAGGTATATCGATGGTATATCGATGGTATATCTCGATATACCTAGGTATATCTTAGGTATACCATCGATATACCTAAGATATACCTAGGTATATCGAGATATACCATCGATATACCTAAGATCTATCTAGGTATATCTAGGTATATCGAGATATACCACACCGCAGAAAGACCAGAAATCAGATTTTTTTTTTTTAATAAATCATACATGAAAGGGTAACAATGAATAATTCCATTTTCTGGTACCATATCTCGAACCTTCAATCTCAATGGCAATGGCTACTAGTAACCCAGCCAGCAAGACTGATAAAAACACAAAAGCCCAAATACAGAAATACCAATATTCCACAAAAACCCAATAAAAAACCATTCCCAAGAAGTTTTCGTGAAGGGACGGAGAAGACATTGATTCAACAAAACTTACCAAAAGTTGCAGAGCTCACAAATGAAGTTCCGTGAAATTCTTGTTTCCTGCGTCGTCTTCGTCCTCGGTAATAGACTGGAAATGTTCCTAAATCGTCTTCCTCGCGAGATAAGTCTGCGTCGTTTCGTTCCTCAGGTAAGTGGGAGAGTGGGAGAGTGGGAGAGTTTAGTTCAATAGACTCGAAACTGTTGGATTTAATTCAAATGTTTTGAAGCACGCGAATTTTCGTTTTTTTTTTTTAATAAAATACCGGCTACAAACCAATAAAACAGGTGGACAGTTAAAAAATGCCTATTTCTAAAGTTTAAACCAAATCAGCCTATTTCTAAACTACCTTATGAGATTTGCCCATTTTAGACAAAATCTCTAGAGTTTGGGTTGTCTTTAATATTTTTAGCTTTAGAATTGGACTAAAGGTTCACTTGGAAGTCTTCTGTAAAGCTTAGGGTCATTACTAAAGAAGAGTAAAAACTTGATTTTGGATATATCTCTTGAGTTAATACATATCTTTTACCGTTTTGGTAACTGTGATCTGAAACACTGCATCATGCTTTTGTAACGTGACATATGAGTTTATTAGTGAAAAAAAACGCATGTACCCATTTATTTTCTATTTTCTACTGTATCAAGTTCTAAATTGAAAAAGTAAAATGTTTAAATAATTTTTGCAGATTTATTAATAGTTTTAATTTTTAAATTTCATAAAAAACATGTTCTTCTTTTTTTAAATAATATTTTTAAAATTTATAATAAAAAAATATTTGTTTAATTTATATATTTTTATAATTAAAAAATAATTTTTATATATTTTTAATATTATTTAAATAAAATTATAATAATTTAAATTTATTTAATACTATATTTTTAATAATATTGGGTACAGTAGGGGTGAGCAGCAGTAGGTTGAAACTGTCTGTTTTTTACCGATCTGAATTCGATCCGATTCGAAGCGGATTTAAAGATTTCTAATTCGAATCCGATCCGATAATGTAGTCAATTCAAATAGATTAAATTTTTCGGATCGGATAGATCGGATTGAGATTATAATTTATTTTTTTATTACTATTATATATAAAATATAATATATATTAACATATAAATTTTAAATTGGTATATTTTTTAGTAAAATTTATTTATTTATAATCACAAATTAGATAATCAAAATAATAAAAAGTATACTGTTGAATATTATTAAATTATTATGAAAAATTTAATATTTTTATTTTTTTAAAAATTAAAATAATAATTTAATGTACTTGTGGTATGTATAATATTTAAATATAACACATTAAAAATAAATATGCTTTTATTTATAATTTTAATAGTAATTCAGTCCAGATCGGATTACAACGGATTATAAAATCTATCGATTCGAATCCGATCCGACTACAAAATATATCAATCTAATTCGATCCGAATTTGATGAATCGAATCAGATTTATTAATTTAAACGAATTGATCGAATTATTTACTTATTTTTAAAGTACAGTAGTTTTTATTATTATTTATAATTGTTTTAAAAAAGAAAAAGCAAATGTGACGTGTCGAAAAGAACTATAAAATGGAGAATATTTTTTTTCTTCCCCAAATTCATTTAAAGGTAAATTGAGTTTTATCATCAAACCTGGAAAAAAATGTTGGATGATTTAAATAATCTAAAAGCATCTTCAAGCATCTTCTGCTTTCGTAAAGTAGTTTTGAAATATAAAAAGAAGTATTTTTCAGTTTCTTTTCGAAAGGGGAAAGAGTTCACTTCTAAGACAAATTGGTCAGAACTCAGACGCTGCCGTGCTCACCCGTCCCATCTTCTGATGGTATATTGGCAGAGTCATAAAGATTCAATTTTTGACTTGACTGAGTTAGAACAGCTGTGAGTTTTTACATGTGAGTCTAATCTCATTTACATCCTTCACTTTTGACTCAGAATCCAATTAAACTAGCTTAACTTTAAAAATGCATGTATTAATTAAGAATGGTAATTTTTTACATCGATACGATTTAAATATGATATAATTTTTTTAATAAAAATTAATCAATAATTTTTTTATATTTTTAAAAATTTTATTAATTTTTACTATTATAAATAAATAATACAAAAAAAATTAAGTAAATTTTTTAATGTGTCAATTAACACGAAAATATGATACGAATAATACGAACAAACACGACACGAACACAACTAACACGACACGATTGACACCCCTAATATTAATAGAAAATAGTAGTATTAAAGACACAAAATAACATATTTTTATATTTAAATTAATTATATTATAATATGTGTTTTTAAATTTTAAAAAATAAATAAATTATTTTCTCATTTTTTAAAATAATTTTATAATATAAATAATTTAGATATAAAAATAAATACACGATTCTAGCATTTTTCTTTTAGCCAATTCGGAAGAAAAATTCTATATCACGGCTTAGTTTTAAGTCCACAAATCCTGATTCAAAAACAATTGAAGCTTCCTTAGTTTCAATGTCAAAAAGTGAGGAAGTCGACTTCATAGGTTTAATCTAGTCCATTTCAAACAGTAGAAATTGAACTCGGGTGAACTTGAAATTCATCAAGTTAATCGTAGAAAGTCGATTTATTGGAATGTATTGCATAAAAATATTGTTTTTGAAGAATTTCTTCACATTATAAATTACTATAAATTGAATCAGATTCTTTCATATGAATTACATTAATTATATAGATAGACATTATAAGTTTCTAAATGTTATAATATAATAGGTGAGATCCGACACTTATGCATGATGCCATATCTAAATATTTAATATATTGATTCCATCATAATATTGATCAGATTTTTACTTTGAAATCATATCTTTAAGTCGTGCAATAGTGATTTAGTCTTGTAATGTTCACTTTTAAGTTGTAACCTTCATATCATCCGCTTTCTTAATCGTATCATTCAAAGTGTCATTAATAATTTGATCCTCATGAAACTATTGTCTTTAGTTAGTATACCTTATATTGTAATATCTTAGTCATGCATTCGAAGTTATATTTTGATAACCTTGAGATTTTTAATGTTTGGTCATCATCTTTAAGTCATATCTATATAATTTTAATAACTCTTAAATTATATCATATAACATAGATAGTAACATGTCATACTAATAAACTATATATAATATATTCTAACAAATATTATTTATTTAAGAAATAATAATTTTGTTTCCTGTATTATTAAAATTAATTATTTTAATAAAAGATTCGGAGAGGATGTAATGCAATATACATAGATCCTTTACATTTATAAAAGATTAATCTCATCGAGTTTTATGTAATAAAAAATATTATTTTAGAAACCCACAATACATGCAGGTAATGAGATGTAAATACATGTGCTCTGTAAGTTAAAGTTTTTCTATTTAAAAATATTGAACCATTTTGTTAAAAATATTTTATATGAGACTTATTGTTTGTTTGCTTGTATTTACGTAAAAAGTGAAGTTTTTTATTTTAAAAATAATAATAATAATAATAACAATTTTAAGTAGAAGCATAAAATGTAATTTTTGATCCTTGAAAGAGTTTTTTTTTTTTTTTAAAGATCCTTGGAAGAGTTAAAACAAATTCTTTCTCATATTGAAAAGCAGAAATAAACAGAAATTTATTATGGCAGCAAATGTTGTACAAAATAGTTGTAATATTAATTTCACTTACTTGGTTTGATACGGTTTACCAACATTCGGTTAAATTTCATTTATTTGTAGTTATTTTAGTAAGATATGTATATGAAATTCTTCCACCTCATCTTGTTAGATGAGAGATTCAATGTGTCTTAAAATAATTAATATATCACCAAAATAGTATATGACACTTTGAACTGGATGCGGAAATCATATAAATAAAGAAATATTGAGTATTTTATTTATTAAGAATAAAAACAAGTTGTCTAACGAGACCACAAGGACAATGCTTACAATTGAAATGAGTTTTAGTTCGAGATCCACCAGGTCATTTGGCCATATTTTGTGCAATTGGCGCCCTCTATTTATATAGCAATATCATCCCTTGTCGGATGTCTTTGATACAATAACTTATGTTTTCCTATTGAATATTATTCATGGTTTTTTTTTTTTTTTTTTCTTAACCAATCAAGTTCATATAAAATTATAAATGATGTTTCTTCCTCCAACTATTGCAAGGAGTTTAGATTCCCACAAGCCATCTTATATTAGTATGGCAATATTAATCTAGTATGTATCCAATAGTTGAGTTTGATCTTAAGTGTACGTGTGATTTCCCTAAATTTTAATCAAAGAATAATTTAAGCTATTAACTTCAAATTGTGAATCTTTACTAAATTATCTTTTTATTGGCTGATACAGGATTTTAATTAATTAAAGGTATTGAATAGCATAAAAAACTTAATTATGGTTGCATTTAGTTTATACATACAAAATTTCTATAATTTCAAAGGTATTTTATATATATAGGATATGAAGAGGAAATATAATTTATTATGTAAGTTGTTACATCATTAATTATCAAAAATTGAGATATTAAAGAATTATTTTATCTCTCTTGTTAATTTTAGATCTTAACAATTGTGATTAAATAATGTAATAATTTATATAAAAATTGAGGCGATTGATCCTATATATATATATATATATGAGAAGGGATCTAAAATCATAATTTACTACATAATTTTTTACACTATGATATATTGAGGGTTGTTGAGATTTATAAGAATTGAGAGAGAAAAAACTATTCCCTTAAATTTTAATTCTTAATAACTAATGGTGTAATAAATTGTATCTATTGATCTTGTCTCATTAATTATATATATATATATATATTTTAGGACCTTATAAAGTATCAAAGTCCCAAATTAATTAAGCATAGAATTGAAATATTCTATTTTTAAAAGGTGAAATACTAAAATGTCCCTTGATGTTACGTTCTAAGTAAAGTTTTTATTGTAATGTAACTAGAACAAATGCGTTCATTGCACCAATTAAAACTTTGGAGACACTAGAGTCTATATTTGTGTGGAATTTTCATAAATCTTAACTAGGATAGGAGGATGAGAATACAATGCATGCATGCACCAAAAGAACAAAGACCCGACACCTTATTTTCATCCGAGGGCCATAGATTTGGTCTGTTTCTTCATCGCTGATTCTATTGTCTAATTGGCTACTAGTCTTAATTCTTTCTCTTTCGCTTTAATGCTGCTATATAGACTATAAATACACCACGTGAGCTCATTTTTCATCATTAACAATTTTTTTTTTAACATATTCTTTATCTGAATGACTTTTTCTTTTTTAAGTAAATTAACATTTAAAAAAACATTATGCATTAATCATTCGTCAAAGTTAACATGAGGTGATAAATGAGAAGACATTACTACGCTACGTGTCAAATTTAGACAACATTGTTCAATCATGGAACAACAAATTTGTTTCAATTTTCAATCATGCCAACACACGAGGTAAAAAAATCGTAATTATACATAAAAATTTATTAATCTCAAAATTCTTGACATTAATTTAAATAAATAATTAAAAATAAACGTCATTTCGTCTTTCTCCTAAATAGCTGTTTTTTCTATCCAAACTTTTTCTTTTCCTATCATACATGCACGTTAGAATTGTAGGCTTTAAAAAAATAAATATAATACCTCATAAAATTCATAACAATAAAATTAATATTTTAATATTAATTTATATTATTTTAAATTTAAAAAAATTGTACTATTTTTAAATAATTTTCGAAAATAAGAGTATATCGTTTCTAGCAAAGATGGAGTATTAAACTATGAAAGTAAATTAAATCTAAACATTTAGAAGCTAATTCATAATTCAACTATTCCCATATTTCAGCTAGAATGCTACAATAGTAGAATCTTGGGATTGGGATCTTAAGTTTTTAACATTCTGAACATGAGGATGAATTCTGCAGGTAAAACTGCATGCAAATCATGAATTTTATTGATTTGTAACCTCTTAATTTATACATAATTAAATTAAATTTAAAATAAAATATTAATTATATATAAAAATATATATTTTTAAATTATATATCTCTATATATTATGTGTAGCGTGTAAAATATATATGTATATATTTTATGATCGATTTAATTGTATTTATATTATATTATTTAGGACTAAAACTCGGACACTGCAATCAACTTAAGTTAAGTGGATATTACCTACAATATTAATCAAAATTGGGAAAGATTAATCACATGACATTCACCTAAAAGTTTAGAGGGATTTTTGGTCCTTTAAGGTGAAGCCTTTGGAGGCATTTTTTTTTTTTTTTTGTGTGGTCATTTAGAAGATAATTTTGACCAAAATAGTATATGGCGATTTAATTAGGTATAAAAGTTCTTAATTTAATTGAAAAATGTACGAGTAGTTAGTTGAAATTTAGGTCATAATTTTAATAATAAATTGTATATTCACTCAACAAAATAAAAAATTTCGCCCAACTTTTTTTTTTTTTTTTCATTATTCTGTTTTATATTAAAAGAGAGATAATTCCCTTTTAATAAGAGTTTTCTCTCTCATCAAGTAGGTTTCATTTGTTAAATATAATCACCACTACACAACTATGTATATGTTGTTTCCTAAATCTTGATTTAGGGATGTTGATTTAGTTTTGCTCGGTATAATTTTTGACATATGATTGGTTAGTTTTTGGTTTATTTTTGCTTGTAGATCGATCATGCCTTTTATTTTGCATATTGAAAGACGAAGTTACATTCAAGGCCAAATTCAAGTAACACATATAGGATCTAGAAAATAATTATTCAATTATTGTTGCTTCAAGTAACGTTTTTTTTTTTTTTTTAAATGATAAGAGAGTGATATTATTATAGAAACTCATAAAGTGATGCATATTTAACAAAATGTACATTAATTTTAATCGATATGTATTTTGCCAATAAAATAATAAAAAGGAAGAGTAATGGGCTAGTAGTAGCCCAGGCAGCAATAAAGTGGGTTATCATATTACGAGGAAACCCAACTTTATGATGTAAGATGGGCTTCATCTTGAAATTCAAGCCTTGAAAACGAACAGAGTTGGGTTTCCTTTGGTTCACTAGAAGCGGGGGGGGGGGGGCTGTAGCTCCGGCTAACTTTTTTACAAAAAATTAATTACGTGTATATTTTTAGTATTAAATAAATATTTTATTTATAATAATATATTGTGTATAATTTTTATGTACATATTTTGGAATATATTAACAATATTTAACAAATACGTAAATAAAAATGATATGAATTATAAATAAAATGATTAAATATATATATATTTTTTCATATATTTAGTAACTATTAGTAACAAAATAAAATTGTAGTTATGTGAAATTTTTTTTTAAATGTGATAATCCAAAAAAAAGTTCTAATATTTAACTTCAAACTCAATATTATAAAAATAAAATTAAAAAAAATAAGTATATGATAAACTTCATATTAAAATTTTTAAGTTTATATTTATCATATTTAATTTCAACTAAAATTTTAACTTTATCTAGTATTATATTATTTGACATTTTATTTTAATAATATTTTGGAATTTATTTGAAATCTTTTTATATAAAAAAATTATTATTTTTATTATTATTGGTCAGTGTTATATTATTTATAAACATATATTTTTAAATATTGTCTCAAAATTAAAATTCTAAATCATATTGGGAAAACAACAAAAATAACACCCCTTGAAACTTATAATAACAAAACTAGCACCCCTTGTGTTCAAACTTATATTTTTACTATTAAAAAAATGACTAATATGTCATTTTTCTTTGAACACCCGTTCAATTAAAATTGAACGACGATAATTTAGACCTGTTCAATATTGAACGTTCAATATTATAGGGGTGCTAGTTTTGTTATTACAAGTTTTATGGGTGTTATTTTTGGTAAGTTTTCAATCATATTTTACTTTTTATATTTTTATTTTAATCTTAACAACTATAAATTTTGGTGTGTTTAATTGAGCTTTCTTTTTTCTTATATTTTTTAGTTAATACATTTATTTTATTCATGAATAATACTAATAATTATTAACTTATTATATTTTTGTTTAGTTTTTATTATAAGTTAATTATAATGTGTTAACTTTATATTTTTGAGCTCTAATAACTTTATATTTTTGAGCTCTAATTCTATATTTTTATTATAATATGATATAAAAAATTTAATATTTAATTAAGTAAAATCTATTATAATCTAATATAACTCTTACTATTTTTTTACTTTATATAAAAGAAAAAAAAAAAAATCCTCTTCCCCCCCCCCCCCCAATTATTTTCTGGCTCCGCCCCTCACTGGCTCCGGTTTTCAAGGAAGAATGAGTTCGTGAGAGCCTAAATCGTTTAACAAAACAAACCAAGCTAAGTCTAGACCTTGGACAACTATTAGACGTGAGCGTATGGGAGAAGTATAATATTTGCAAATTAACGAACCCAACCAAGCTAAGTCTAGACCTTGGACAACTATTAGACGTGAGCGTATGGGAGAAGTATAATATTTGCAAATTAACGAACCCAAGTCTGGTGCTTAATTCAGGTATACACCTTCAACACTGAGATTGGCCGGAACAACTCCAACTTAATGTATGCCACGCAATGTATGCTGAGTATGTTTATTTTCTTAGTACATTAAAAAATATATATATATACGTTTATTTACGTGTAAGAAAAATAAATATATATTTTATTTTTAAAACTTAATATATATATATATAAAGAAATTTATACTATACAAGCTTACAAATCAAAATGGTTTACTATGACGGATAATAGAAATATTATTTATTATATTTGGAGTATGTTTTCTTTTTATTTATCAGTTATTTTATTTATTAAATATTTATTGTAAATTTTATTTAGTGTATATGTAATATTAGTCATTCATTTCTAAAATGTTAACTTTCGATGGTAATAATTCTTATATTTTCTTATAAACTCAAAATTAGTGTCATATTTAAGCAATATATGAGACATTATAATCTAATATTCTCTCAAAATATGAATCGTTTAACCCAATAATTTATATATTTAATCGTCTACTTTTTTTTTTTATCTCAATATTTTATACTTTCATCTTATTTATCTCAATATATATTTGCACAAAATATATTCACTCTAAAGATATATTATTTCAAACTATACATGAACAATATATGTAAAAAATTGGGAAGTGTGTGCATCAATTGCAGTTCAAATTCTTAACAGTTCTGGTTGAGATTTCAACATCCATAGTACAATTCAACCTAGCAGACTTCTTCTTCTTAATAACCTTCATTATTTGCATCTTTCCCTTTAACTCCGAATAAGCAGTCAATTTCAAAACACCACCACTAATATCACTTCCCATCTCTTTAGACTTGCTTGACGATCCCATCGAACTCATAACCACAGTGGCACTGACCTTTTTAGTTGATTTAAGCCTTACTCTTCCATCATCAATATAAGCCTGACCAATAACACTGCCTCTATAGCCAAACTCAACTGTACCATCTTCATATTTAAATTTCCCATAATTAGGGTTCTTAATTCTGAATTGAGCTTTCATCACCAAATTAATTAAAGGATTTGTTGAGTTTCCAACTTCAAAAGTGCTGAAAGAAGCATCTCTTAAACGAAATTTTGGACTTTTGAAGCGCATAACAACTAGTGCAAAAACCAATATGACTATGGTTTGGAGTACAACAAAGGCTGCAATATATGCTATGCGTTTCTTGCGCTTACTTCTTTGGAGCTCCATCGCCGTGAATGGATCATCAGTGCTCCGAGCATAGATATGCGGTGGCGCAATTGGATAGGTGGATTCAGTATCCTTTTCTGCCATTGTTAAAATGTATTTTTGGTTGGCTTTAAAGAGGAAGAGGAGGACAATATAATATAAATGTTACAATTTCATACATATATATATATATATATATACCAGATATTTTCGTGTATTGTTTTTCATGAAAACGCGTTACAAGTTATCCATTTTTTCTTGTTAAACCTTTGAGTTTGTCTGGTGGCCTCTTGCCATTCAAAAACAAAGAATAAATGTCTTTGTTGTTCAAACAAGAAAGAAACTTCTATGTTGAATTACTTGAGGATATTTCTTTCTTTTTTTTTTAATTGTGGAAAGCATACCATGACATGAGATGAGCATTTCCAATTTGACAGCTGTACGGACATTGACTCATTGTTAATTTGTTACTCATACCAAAAGGAAACTGACGTTTATACCCTTATGTTTTTCTTATTATTAGGATCATTTCCAAGACACATAAATATTTTTTTTAAGGTAAAAAAAAAAATGTAAGTTTATTTGTTCAATGAATTGGATTGTACACCTTTAGCGAATACTGTGCTTAGACAATGATATTTTATCAGCGGATAATCAAAATTGTAATTATTTTCAAAAGATGAAATGGTTTTTATTTTCTTCTAAAAATAAACATAACTAATTAGGCGCAAGGTTATTACAAATCCAAAATCGTGATTCATCAAAATCGAAAATATTAATGTTATATTAGGATAATTTATGAGAATGGCTATACAAAACTCATTCAGTCTTAACTACTGTTATGGATGATTGGCTTTTAACCAAAACCCACATAGTTAATCTGCATCTATTAGATTTAAGATTACTAAGAAAAAGGGAGAAACAAAATAAAGTTACCTGATTGGGGTGCCAAGAGTAAATAATGGGTTCTTCACAACATATTCAACATACAAATTGTAGATATACTTCAAAGATTCACGTAGATCACCAGTCCTGGGATTAGTTATTAACATACTCTGCAGATAGAGTTTAGTCAAAATAAAATTTTAGGGCGTCCATATATTCCTAACTTGACATTATAAGCAGAAGGGTTATGTATATTTGGCGAATAGTTAATGAAGTAATTCAAACAGAATCATAATTCAGTCTTCAATGTATTTGCATAGTTAAACATGACAAAGTAATCACAATAGCTAACCTTTAGCCCAGATGGAGTTTCCATAAAACTGAGCTTGTAAGTATTGGTGCGAAAGCTGTGGAAGGAACAACCTTGGCCAGGTAATTGAGGCACCCCAAGGTTACCGTTATCCGCGCTGCAAAATTATACACCCACCAACAACAACAACAAAAAATCAAAACCCAAAAACAATTGGAAGATTAGGTCAAAATCGCAAGCCAAAGAAATCGCTAAATCATATAAATAAAGAGAAAAAACTAGGTGAGCATCGAGGGTGAGAAGAGGTTGGTTCCATTCTCGGTAGATTAAGCACACCCCGTTCCTGTTGAACACGTACATCATGTGTGCATTGTTCCCCGGCGCCGTCATCTCAACCGGAGGTGACTGGTTTATGTCCGATCCCCCAAAGAATTGCATCCTTGTCTATTTGTTCGGGTGATCCGGTCCGATACGATCCGGTTTGCAAAATCCGCGACTCAGCACGTCAATAACTCAGTGGCGGATCTTCTTGGGCCGGGCGAGTCCAGCCAACTTTTTTTTTTTTATAAAAGGTTAATTATATGTATATTTTTAATATTAAATAAATATTTTATCTATATTAATACATTGTGTCTAGTTTATATATATATATTTTGATATATATTAATAATGTTTAATAAATACATTAATAAAAATAATATAAATTATAAATAAAATAATTAAATATATATATATTTTTTTTTATATATTTAGTAACTATTAATAAAAAAAATAAAATTATAACCATATATTATGTAAAAATTCTTCTTCAATGTGATAATCTAAATTTTTTTAAAATATGTAACTTTAAATTCAATATTATAAAAATAAAATTAAAAAAATAAATATATGGTAAGCTTCATATTAAAATTATTAAATTTAAGTTTATCATATTTTATTTCAACTCAAATTTTAACTTTATATAATATTATATTATTTGACATTTTATTTTAATAATCTTTTAAAATTTATTTAAAAAAATTTATTATTTTTATTATTATTAGTCAGTCTTATATTGTTTATAAACATATATTTTTAAATATATTCTCAATATTAAAATTTTAAATTATATTTTATTTTTAACATTTTCATATATTTATTTTAGTTTTAATTTTAATAATTATAAATTTTAATATGTTTGATTTAGCTTTCTACTTGCTTAAAATTTTTAGTTAATAAATTTATTTTATTCATGAACCATACTAATACTTATTAATTTTTTATATTTTTGTTTAATTTTTATTATAAATTACTTATAATGTATTAATTCTATATTTTTTAAGTACTAAATTAAAATTTTTATTATAATATAACATTAAAAAAAAAATTTAGATTAAATGTTTACTAATTCCTACAAATTTTTTGCTTTTTATAAAAAAGAATTAAATTTCAATCCCCTAACCTGGCTACGTGCCTATTAATTATTGAATCTGATACCTTAAAGATAGGTTAAGCAACTAAATCCCGAATTGAAGATTAAAATTTGAAAAATTATTAAAAATAACACCCCTAAAATTTATAATAATAAAACTAGTATTATAATACTATTAAACGTTGAATTTGAATGAGTTTAAATTATCGTCGTTTAATTCTAATTGAATGGGTGTTCAAAAAAATGACTTATTAGTCATTTTTTTAATTGTGAAAATATAAATTTGAATATAAGAGGTGCTAGTTTTGTTATTATAAATTTTAAGGAGTATTATTTTTTTTTTCCTTAAAACTTTGACTGATTGAATCTTGAACTTGAATGTCATACTCAAATCATGATCATTAGAAGCGGGGAAAGAGTGGAAAGAAGGCTGAAAAATTAGCTGGAATGTTGGATCATCATTCTGTTGAGCCACGGCTAGTATTTAGATGGATCATCTTCCATCGTTTGAAGATTAAAAATGAGGGAAGGTTTCCAATACAACGTCGCTCTAATGACACAAGTTTTGTAGAGCTCTTTCCCAATGAGATTGTTTTGAGACGGATCTTGTCACTAATATTTCTGGGAGTCCCCAAACTCTTACGAACCCAAATGGTACTAGCTTCAAGGAACCTGTGTATTTAAGAGTCAGGTCACAGGTTCGAGGCTGGAAAAAGGCAAAAGAAACATGTCCAACCCAGCCAGGTTAAAACACCGTAAGAGCTTGAGGACTCCCAAAGATATCTCTATATGTGACGAGATCCGTCTCAAAACAGGGATCATCCTGAATATTTTCTACTTTCACAAATAGAAACTAAAAAATTCAAAATGCATCCATGTAAAAATCGTACCCATTTAAGCAAAATTAATCCACAATGTTTGTGAGGCACTAAATTAGGCTGTGCTTTGACTGAAATATAAATTAAATTGACTATTAATACTAATTAGGGAATGCAACAAGTAAAATATAAGATTTTCTAATTAGAGATACTCTACCAACAATATATAGCTCAATTAAAATGGTAAAATTTGGTACCGCAAATGATACTCTAGCTCAAATCATCCAGGCTCAATTATCTTTTATCTATAAAAAAAATATATTATAATAATATAATGTGTAAGTGCATCAACCAGTACTATAATCTGTAAGTGCATCAACCAATACTATCTCCATTATTTATGAATAGAAAAATTACTACTACTTTTGTTGTAGACTTGTAGTCATATCATACTAAAACCGGTATGGACGTTTTTGACAAAAATAAAAAAGAAGGATTTTGTTCTTTGCACATCGCATTAGCTCAAGACGTCAACAATCAATCAAATGGCCTATGTATACGTCCATCCTGCAATGAAACTATGGAAGCGTTAAGAAGAGAATACGAAAGTTTAACTACTTGGTCAGTTTGACTACTTGGTCAATATACTGTTGAAAAAAAAAAATTTGTTGTACTCGCATTAGATGTCTCAATGAAATTAAAAGGTGCTTGCTAGAAAAATCTTGTTTTGCTTTCTTTGCTCAATTCTGAATTTCTGATGCAAAATGCAATAACGGGAATGATGAAAATAGCGAAATTTCATGGTGTACCGTCAAAGCTTTAGATTATTGACGGTTTATTCTTTTCGTCCCATCAACGAAATTATAATCAACCTAGCAAACAGACTCACAACAATATAAAAATAACACAGGCGGAAGACCGTTCCCAAGACCACACCAGGCCGTTCTTCACTCCTTTGACTGTTACTCACTAGAGGAGATTGCAGGGGGATCACAGTTTGAAGTAGACGAAAGAGTCTCCAATGTTTTATGGAACTCTTCAGGTAGACGACCAGGTCGGTGTAGAGGAACATGCTTGGGAACTGGATCATCATTCTCAATCACCTCACATTCATAGTCGTCAGGAACACCCCATGGATCCCACTCTACACTTGCGCACAAAATTGCAACAAGTAAGTTTCCCACTTTGGGAAGAGTAGGTTACAACTAATCAAAGCAAGAAACAGTTACATATTTCACCAAGAAAATGCACAAAATTTATTGGTAGATTGATATGAATTTCATCTGGAAGGTATTATAAGAAAGAAAACAGCAAATACACAAGCACGAGTCCATAGGAGTATTATGTTATCTGTAGCAATAGGAGCACACAAGCTATCCCTTACCAGATAGGAAACAACGATAATCGCAACTACTGCTATATTGAAGAATGCAAAATTGTCATGGCTTCTGAAAGCCACATGATTTAGACAAGCTTCCAAGTGTTTCCCTCGTACAGGCAGGTAATGAAAGGAAAGATAAATATCGACCAATAGAGAGCTTGAGAAGTATACAAAACGAAAGTAATGAAAATTCTGTTTTTCTGATCTAATTTAGCTTGGTATCAATTTTGCCAATTGACCAATAGAGAGAGAAACATACAAAATGAAAGTAAAGAAAATTCTATTTTTCTGATGTAATTTAGCTTGAGAGGCAGGTAATGTAAGGTATGATTATCCTATATTCCAATTTGCAAGTTATAGAATCTTAAAGTCATTTTAAAAAAAAAATTTGTCACGGACACCATGCAGCAGTGAGCGCACACTATCAAATATCATTAAGCAGCGCACCAAAACATAATTAATATAGCAAAGAAAAACAACATTTGAGAAATATTGGAATTACTGATCATTTTCAGTGGTTTATAAGGCCTCTAAGCTCAATTCTCATGTTATAATACAATCAAAAACTGGTTCCTAAAGTTTTCCTATTTGTTTTCTAGTTAATTTTTTTTTTTTTTAGGTCAGATGTTTGATTACTAAAAAAATAACCAAAAGAAATGCATCAAACACTGTTCATTTTTACTGCGAAGTTCATAAGCTTCACAAAATGAAGCATATATATATATATATATATATTCAGGAATATCCAAATCATGCAAATTGAAAAGCGACATCTAGCATTCACGTCATAGCAACAGAAAAACATAATCGTTTACCTTCAATTTCAATAAATTTCTCACCCGACAAACAAAGACCAAACATATCCGGTAGAAACTAGAAAAATAAGAAAATCATATTAATAGATAGTATACTGTAGATAAATACTAACCGATCATCTTGCCGATGAGGGTGAGCTCATCACGAGCCTCTTCGATGAGCTCCTCAACTTGACCGCAGCCAAGACGTTTCTATATCATCTCCCAATCGTTTTCTTCATGACAAACCTTCAGACGGTGCCTCGTGAACGACTCCACAGCTTTGCGATAGCCTTCATCTTCTGGAACTTTCTGCTCCTTCAGGGTCTTGCAGTAGAGGCCAATGAGTACTTCCTTAGCGTTGGGAACCACATCCAACCCTACAATGCCCGTCTTCTGCTTCACCAGGGCGAACAATGGCCGTTAGATAGCTCGTAAAAACATCCTTATAGCTTCTATCTCAGCAAATATCTGTCCGTCTAACTCACAATCACGGTACATTTGTCCCGGAAGATGCTTAAACGTTTGGTAAAAAAAAAAAAATTAGAAAATGATTTTACGATAGCATGTGATACATCACAAAATTGTTAATCACACAAATATTTAATATTTTACATCTCACATCTAATAACAAATTAATATAAGTTGAAAAATATTTAAAATTTAAATAAAAATAATAAAAAAGTGCATAATTTTATTCTCTTAAAAACTTTATTATATATTACTTTTTTACATTATTTTAAATGTGTGTATAAGTAATTAAATTTACAATTGAAATTAAGCTTTAAAGTTATCCAATTTTGTGGAAGAAAATAAGACCTAGACAATTATAAATTCACTCACACAGGCAAGCCACAACCGTCCAACCGACCATGAAGGACGGAGCGTGTGACACTTTATTTTTTTTAAAAAAAATTTATTTATTAAAATTATCTTTTTCAACGGTCAAAATTTTTGTTCTTATTCAAACCAAGTCACCACGATTTTACGTTATGACTTCTACTTTTTGACCGTTCCGTTCCTTTTCTCCCAAATCAAGTCTTATGGAATGATCCCACTATTGACATTTTTTTATTATTGCTTTTTATTATCGTTTTTTACTATGAAGTTAGCTGCAAATTCAGCTATAAATAGAGGGTCATAGTTCTCAATTAAACACAACTCAAAAAAAAAAAAAAAAAATCAATTCTCTTTTTCTTTTCTTCTCTCCATAACCTGTTTTCAAATACAAAAACCCATAAACACATTTCGATATACAAATTATTTTATTTGCTTTATTTTTTGATTATGAGCAACATAATTTTTGAGGTGTATTATTCCAAATTTTAATATTGTAGTGAAGTTCTGAGACAAAAAATTAGATTTTAGGCTATTTTATCTTAAGGATGACAGGTTGTTACTGCTTGCATAAATTGGATAGAGCTGTGAAACGTTTAAAAGAAAGCGACCTAATTAGCGACTCAACCCAAGCAGTATATCATAGTATATTTCAGTATATCGATAATTTTGTTCATGTTTATTTATTTATCTGCAATAACAATATATTATTTATTAAATAAAAAAATTTAAATATATCATTATATTTATAATTGAGTTTAAAAATTGAATATTATTAATATACTAATTTAATAATATTTATTTAAATGTGTACTTTTTATTTAATAAAAATATTATCAAGGTACATTGTAACTAGAACTATAAATATACTAGTTTACCTTAGAATATTCGCAGAAGCTCAATGAACATTAGTTTTGAGCTAAGAGCTCTTGATAGTAGAGTTATGTCCATGGATCGAAGTCATTCAAGAGAGTGCTTTTTATCATTCACATTTTGCTAAATTGTATATGTTTTTTGTAAAGGGATCAAGAATTGATGTCAAACTTCAGAGTTAGTTTCAGTTAAAAACTTATCATGAACAAAGGAATTTTCAAATTGTCAACATAATTTGTTTTCAAGGAATTTTCAAATTGTCAACATAATTTGTTTTCAAGGAATTTTTTTTAAAACTTTGACTAATTATAATATTCTCTTTTCTTTTTTTTCTTTTTTTTTTTGTTTACCAAAGACAAATCATTCTTAACATTAATCTTACTCTGCAATGAAAATAGTTTATCCTCAATTCCCATGACCTCGTCTCTCTCTGACCAGGCATCTGATAAGGTTGTTGAAATTTCATGCTCAACAAATTTTATAATATTTAAAAAATTTATTTGTATGAAATAATTTTATATATATACAATTTTATTTTTAATTGTTCTTTTTATAACGTGAAAAATAATATATATTTTTTATAAGAGATTAAAAATAAAATCATGTAAAAAATAGATCATACATACACACCGAAAGTTTAAAATTATTCTTTATATTGTTTTTTTTTTGCCTTACCAAAATAACAGGTACTATAACCCTTCTCGTTTCTTTATAATCTTTGTGTCTCGTTGGTTGGCCTTTGATCGACGGTAGATTGGCTGGCTATCTCATTGTCAGTCTATTGGTCCTCATGTTTTTCCTGTTGATTTGTATAGTTTTTTCTTCCATATTGGCATTCTTTCTGTTTGCTTCTACTTTCTCCAGTGGTGTATCTCCTATTGATGTCACTAGGTTGCCAATGTTTGGACGGTCGGTGGTAGATAGCCACTGTCATTAGCTCTATTTTTTCCTTTCTTGGTGCCTAAATGATTGTTTCTCCTTTAGTTTGGGCTTACAGTTTTGGTGGCTTTTAGGCGTAGTCCTTGGTGGTCTACTGGCAGTGGCTGGTTGTATATTTCGACAACAAGCTACTGTCAGCAGAGAGGGGGAGTTTTTTCAGGTGTACTAGTTGTGTATGTTTTGTTGTATAAATTATTGTGTCTCTTGTTATTTTTGCTGGGTTTGAAAATTTGCAAATGATATATTTTGTACTTTTGTCATTACAGTGAATATATACAATTATAATATAATTTCTACTACTTTATAATATTTATTATAATATTAATATGAATTATAATATCGAGTTAATATATAAAATTTACTATATTTGTTCAGATTTTTAAAGGTTGTAATAGTTTTACAGGTATTGATTATGTATTTAAAAAGGTAATATTTTTTTTTTTGTATAATTGCTATAAGATATTATAATTTCGATTCATGATTAATGAAAATTTTTAGTGTTTGTTTATAGTAAAAAAACTGTTTTTTTTTTCTCGCCACTTCCTCGTTCTTTAATGTATGTCCATATACACGCAATTATATGCAACTGGTTTTTTTTATTTTTTTATTTTTATGGTATATGTAATGTAACCGTGTTTCATTTAATCAAAAGTTAAATTACTTATAAAAGCTTTATAAATACTTAGAAAAAATAAAACTTTATAAATGAAACAGAGACCTATTATAACATTTCTTTGAATGTAATCCAACTAATTAAGCAAAGAAATATGCTTTAAAAAACAAAAGGCCTAATAAAACTAAAAATTTAGGGGTGTTAATTTGTACAAACTAGGTTAGTTTAAGTTGGTTCAAACTAGTTCAGTTTAAATTAGTTCAATCTTAACTCAATTCAAATTTAATTCGAGTTAGCAAAGGTGAGCCTGAACCCAAATCAAATACATATGAGTTGGCTCAAATTGGCCCAAACTAGCCCAAATTTTTAATTATATATATATTTTTTAGTTAATATGAGCTTTTTATTAAAAAAAATATATTTAATGATTAAAACTCAAGCATCATTACATAAAACAATATATATATATATATATATATATATATAAGAAAAAATATATTAAACTCCACCCATACAAAAATTAGAAACCGTCATGTCCTCATGAAAACTCATATTTAGAATAAATAGCTCTCAAGTCCAAATAAAATTTTTTCTAGCTATTAAACAAAATAAATAGAGATGAGTAAATTAAATAAATATACATACTAAAAAATAAAGAATTAAAATAAATTAAAATACTACATGAGAATATAACTATTTTTTATATACACAATAATAAACCTTTTACTATTACATAATACATAATTCTCAAAACAATGAACAAGTGAAAAAAAAATAACATAATACAAGTTGATAAAATAATTGAAATTTTTACTTCGAAAACTAGTACCTAATTGATTTAAAAATAAAAATTTCATAATACTAATTGAAATTAAATATGAATATTTTTTTTTGTTTAAAGAGTTGGGTAGATTTAAGCGCTAAATACATTAACATCAAAGAATGTAGCATAATATTGTGACAAAATAAATAAATTATAACTATTTATTCATTATCAGCTTATTTTTTAAAAGAAAAGTGAAGAAAAATAAATAATATATCATAAAAGAGAAGTAATGAAAGATTATTTTAATTTTAATATATTTTTTCTTTATTTTTTAATTTAAAATTTTATTTTATTTTGGGCTAATGGGCTGGTCCTAACACAACTCTAGTTCAACTAAATTTTTTTTGGATTATTTAAATTAAGTCGAAATAAGTTTAAATTTAATTGAATTTATGTTCGATTTAAATTTAATTTAATCAATCGAATCATAGTATAAATTAACACTCCTATAAAAATTACTAGATTCACAAATTATTTAGATAAAATAAGTTGATGAATGTTGATGACGTATCTTTTGGATGGCAATAAGTCCGTGCGGACCAAGTCAAAATATACCTCATTATATATTCATACTTTTTTCCGACCATTCTGAAAGAAAAATATATTCATACATATATGGAACATTTTTGACAAATCATCTCCAAAGTCTCCGATATGTTTTAGGTGAATGTTTATTGTTTTATTTAAATTTTCTCCTTAATTATACAGTTTATTCATTAAATTTAAATTTAAATTTATGATAGTATTTATATAATTAATTTAAATTATTAAATAATTATGATAATTTGTTAATGGCTTAATATATATTATTCTATAAATATAAAATATTAATTTTTACTTATATTTTCTCTTTAATTATACTGTTTATTTATTAAATTTAAATTTAAAAACATAATAGTATTTATATAATTAATTTAAATTATTAAATAATTATGATGATTTGTTAATGATATAATATATATTATCCTACAAATTTTTTATTAATTTTTTTTTTCCTTTCTTTTACACGGATGAGATAAAATTCATGAGAGCAACAATTTGCCGCCTCGAGTTCCTAAATTGATGTCTACTTTAAACATGTTGAATAATCCAATCAATTTTGGCAACTAATCAATTTCATGTCATTAACAAATAAAATCATAACAGTTTTTCATTCTATCTTTCTTTCTTTTTTTTTTAATTTTTTTTTTTATCGGAGAACCTTCCTTTATGAAAGTTTATACTCTCGTTGGATAATTATTTATTTTATTTTTGCTCTTTAATTAAATTAGTGTTATTTATCTAAAATTTAAGTTTATAGTGATATTTTTTCACATAAAATTACTCAATTACAATTCGGCATATTTTTATTTCTTATTTGGTGCAATTTTTTAGTTCATCTACCATTAAAGATGATGATATTATCGTAACTAAATCATAAAATTATTAAGATAGACAACATGATTATACCCATCGAAGCAAAGAAAAAAGCTTTAATGTAAGCTAATAATACATATATATTATAATGAGAAATGTTAATAATATATAAATTTGTATATATTTTTATATTTACATAATTTATATTATGATCTGTAATAAAATTATTTTAAAAATTAAAAAAATAAATTATTTTTTTATATAATTTTATCACATGATCTAATATAAATAATTTAAATATAAAAATAAGTATAAATTTATATAATTATAATAATTTAATATGTTTATATATTATATTTAATTATATATTTGCATTATCCATCCATTTCTAAAAAAGAAAAAAACAAATGAGGATAAATAAATAGAATAAGAGTACGTGTACAGGTGTACTATATTCAGATTTCTTGTATGGAGAGGATAGCTTTAATTAATTTCTTTTTTTTTTTTTTTGTTAGAGGATAGCTTTAAATTCGAGGATCGTTACGACACATTATTCATCCTTCCCTCATATTTTAATGCCTTAATCAAACAACTAGCCTCCCTAGTTTTAAAAAAATATTTCTGCTCTACCTCGTTATGGATCTAACTTACAAGGATATGCTTCACATATAAAAATTTTCTTCTCTAAAATAAAATAAGAGAAATGATAATATTATTTATTTTTACACATATTTTTATACTCAAATATTTTATTTTATATTAAGTATCAAAATTGTTTTTAAAGTTAAAAAAAAAAATTCAATTTTATAAAAAATATTAATACATATTATAATATAATTAAAATAAGTATAAAATTAAATATAAAGTTACATGTTCAACAAAAATGAAATTAGTAAGACGAGAACAACTCGAACAGAAATATTAGAATAAATAAATGAATAAAATATATTTCACCAACTCATAAATCCAAAAATACTTTGACTGAAAAATGATGGGAAAGTTATTACTCATTCGTCATTGGATGGAGAGATTTCAAAATATGAACTAACAAGAAAAGAGTATCTCGTGTTTTGTCTCGTGATAAAGGCCACTGAACCGGAGACGGTCACGCATCTTCTATTTCTGCTTCCGACAGCCTTTCTTTCCTGTCTTGGAACCGACAACTGTCATATAGCCACTTGATCCATTTTTCCATTTTATTTTATTTTATTTTTCTAAACTGTAATAATTTATGAACAAAGACGTTGAAGTGTCAAACGAGATAAAATATTTTATTAATTTATTGTATAATTTATAAATTTTGTGAGTCAAGTTTACATTATATTACCTTTTTTTTTTTTTATGAGCTAATTTTACATTAATGTCTTTTATGAGTTAGAATAATAATAAATAATATACGATAAAATATATTAAATAAATTTAATTAGAATAAATAAAATTATAAAAATAATAAAAAATTAAAATATGATTATTTATAATAATTATTAATTTATTAAAGATAATTTTAAATAAAATAAGACAATTTAAATACATAAATTATTAAAAATATTAAATAAAATATAAGATAGAATTGAACAATTTATTTAACATTTCACCGACAAATTGTATTATATTATGTAAGTCGATGTAATTTATGGATAAAAGTGTCATTTTCTCTTCAAAAATTATTCCTTGGTGGCTTGGTGTACAATGGCCATTACCCCAAAAAAAAAAAAAAAAGGACAACTTAAATGCACCGTTTAATTATTTTGTGTTGACCTTTGTATATTTGTGACCGATAAAAATAGTCATTTTTTTAATTTGTGTCATTTTACTGTACTTGTAGGCACATCTAAACAAATCAACTTCAATTTTTTTAATGTAAGAATAACTAATTAAAATCATTTAAATTTTTTTTTTTGTTGATAAATATTCAAATGAATGCAATACAAAAATTTCCGTAAAACAATTTTTTTTTTTTTAAGAAACTTGAGTGAAAATGAGTTTTTCTTAAATCAGTATAAGATATATAAAAGAAAATTTAAATATCACAAGTTTATAATAAATTAAATTGATACTATAATTGAATTCACAAATTATATCCAATCAATTATATCATATTAATTGATTTTTCAATATTTTTTGACATGTTTATAAAAAATAAAAAAAAACAAAGGGTTAAGTTCATATCAACCATCTTTTTTGTTTTTTTCCTTCTTCTTTTTACAAACAATACGTTACTGCTCTTATTTAATAATTCACTCAATAAAGTTGAGCAATAAACGGTACAAGAAGCACAAGACTCAATAATAATAACTATAAAAGACCACAAATAAGCCACTAATTCTACTATTAGCTAGAAACCAATAGAGTTAGCTAAAAGCTGCATTAAACTGAACACGATCTTGACGAGTAAGTCGAACAACGATACCTAGATCACATACCTTTCCTTGGAATACCAGTACATTCCAGGCAGATCACACTCTCCAAAAACAAGTGCATATAATATATATTGTAGCCAATAATTCAACACTCTCTTTCCAAACATCCAGCCACAAATAAAAACCGGTTTAAACCTTCTTTTTAAAATAAACTTTGCTCACCTAAGCGCTAGTAAAATAATGAGCTTGCAACCATTTTCAGCAACCGAAAAAAATATTGTAACTTCAAATTTTTTAGCATTACCATTCTAAAAAATGATTACTTTCTTTTTCTTATATTAATACTTAAAATAAAATGATTAATCGAGTGATGAGAAAATGCAGACAAGTCATAAGCTACGTATATGATGACATTAGAAAGTCAAACTATCATAAGTTTTAGATGAATTGTGAATAAGGTGGTAAAATATAATTAAATTTATAAAATAATATCTAATAAAAAATTATTATATTAATTATATATAATATAATAGTGCCATGAAACTTAGAAACCAAAGATAGATAATAATTATTTGCCTTTAAAAATAAGTGATCCATAAATTCTCTTATATAGCACCATCAATTTCATTATTATATAGCTAATAAAATGCTTATATATAAATGCATATGCAACAATTAAATTGAGATGTATGACATTACCCATTATATAAAAAGTATCTTTTATCATAATTTATACTTATATTAATATACATACAATAATTTAATTAATTTTTATTAAAAATTATTTTTATAATTATTTTATAATCTTACTTCAATAATTTAATATTTAATTAATAATTAATATATTTTTTTATAAAAAATAACTTAATGCATAAAGTACAATTATATACTAAACTATTAGAGCTCATACATTTTTATTACATCAACTTGTTGTCTCATAATAATTTATATGATAATTATTTATTAGTCAACAAAAAATAAATATAATTATTTTGACTAATAACTAATTATTGCATAAAGTATTGTGATATACAAGTTTGTATTTTTGGGCTACAGATTATGTCTAATTGTTGGAAAAATCAGTAATATTTATTCCTTTTCTATTAACAGATGAATAAGATTGTTATTTTGTCTTTTATTGAGTTTTTTTCTATTTTTATCAGTGTCTTTTATTGAGTTTTGATTGTTGCAATTTACTAATTTGTAAACTAATTGTATTATTCCTATATATTATTTTTTCTCTCTATTTGAGTACGCAATAACAGAGTCACTTAGCACGTCATATATGCATGTGGGTAATGATGTAAGAACTGTTCCACGTGGAGCATACATGGTGACCATGGCGTGGTTTCTACGCACAAATCTGGACCATCCACCAGTAGTAGCCAAATAAGAGACTTCATTGCTGTCGGGAAAACTAGCACCCCAAATAGAACGAAATTCATATAGTTTTAAATAGGCGTTAGCTACGTTTAAATTAGAAAAATTGATTTAATTTGTTAAATTTAGATCTAATTAAATTAATAGAATTTATAATTAAATTAAATTTAAATTATAAAGTATACAATTTGGTTAAATTTAGATCGAATTAAAATATTTTTATAATCTGTTACAATTCGATCCGGACTAAATTATTATTAAAATTATGAATAAATATATATTTTATTTAAATATTATACATATAATTACAATAAATTACTATTTTAACTTAAAAATAAAAATTAATATTAAATTTTTTATAACAATTTAATAATATTCGAGAACATATTTTTTAATATTTTGATTCTTTTATATATAATAATAATTTAAAAATAAGTTATGATTTTAATTTAATATTATTCGATTCAAAAAATTTGATATGCTTGAATTTAGATCATTTTTAAATCTACTTTAAGTAAGATCAGATTTATATCAGTAAAAAACAGACGATTGTGATATGTTGTTCTACCCAACTTTAAAACACATCACGAAATTAACATACAGTAAATTTTGACTTAAGTTATAATCACAAAAGAAATATTCAAATGCTTAGTGCTCTTTGATTAATCAATCATGTTTTTTAATTATGTTTAAAGAAAACAAAGATAGGTTTACAGACACAAGTTATGTTTCATATTTTTAATATAAGGTAAACAGGATTGAAAAACTTATTTTGGTTGTGATAGTTATGTTTTTATAATACAAAAGCAGTGTTACAAAATCATAATTAATAAAATTGTTATATGAATTCGAGTATCAACCGTATAAAGTAAAAAATAATATATTTATATAAATGATTCATTAATAATTCTAACGTTTTACTTCCGACAACAAATCAATATGAATGATCTGGAGCACTACGTCAAGTTACCTTTGAAACTTTCAATACTATCTTTAATTATATATTTATAATTTTAATTTTTTTTAGGACATATTTGATAGTTTTTTTCCCCAGTAATAATACTTTTTTGTTGTTGCTAAAACATAATAAATAACACTTACCAAAATATTATAAAAAACAATTACTTCCGACAATCTTTACAATCAAATATTAAAAGGCACTAATATTCTTAATAAAACCTAAGAGTACTCAAACAATCTTCTATTTTCAGAGGGAAAAATGTTACTATATCTATAATTTTATCATTTTATGTGTATTAGGATTTAAGAATACAAATATGATATTGAACTTGTGTAGTGTTTTAACTTAAATTTAAGTTCTAAATTAATAATGTTATTTACACAACTAAACTAAAAAAACATATTCTCTTAATCTTTATATACCACTAAAAAAATTATTATTAACATATATTTAGCACATTCTTGATACGTTTTAATATAAGATTCAATTTTTATACATTTTGAACATATATTTATATCCACATTCTTATATAAATACATTTCTTTAAATATAAATTTTTTATGTTATAAAATAAACATTAAAAATATGTATCAGCTCATATTTAAAATGTTACAGAAACATAATATAAGTTTAAGTAATTTTTTGAGTTTACGAACCAAACTTTACATGAAAAAAAAGAGAATGATTATAAACACTTTAAAAAAAATTAATAATTCATCTGAAATAAACAATTTATAGTCCATATTTACAAACAAGAAAAGAAAAAATTAAAACTAACTTAGAGCTAAAAGCAAATTTTTTTTTTTTTTTATGGAGAAAATAGTTGTATATATTATGTAATAAAATAGATAAATTTTGACTATTTATTTTTATAAAATAAAAATAATGTTAAACATGTAGACATTATCTACCACTATAATTTATAAATGTATACATATTGTATTTAAGAATTATTCTGATAGTGTAAAACATTATATTGATTATTTACGGTTGCTACCATCTTGTCGTATCAATTAAAAAATTTACATTCATACGCATCTTCGTACCTAGTAAAAACAAGTCATCCAAACTAAAACATTAAAACTACAAATTAAAAAAAAAAAAAAGGCATAGAGTTTCATTCAATGGCGATGAACATTTCAATTGCGTCAACAGCTACCACCTACGGTGGCGCCACCACTAGAAGAACCCAAATTGAACTGCCCTTTGTCAGAAAAGTTGTCACTAGAATCATCCGGACTTCTTTTATCACCACCACCAACAGGGGACCCACATCCTAGTTCTCGAAATCCCATAAAAATATCTTCGCTCATTGCCATATTCGGTATCAATATGTCTTCATCCTCCTCCTCCTCCTCATCTTCTTCTTCATCTTCGTTCACATCGAAATCTTCTTCGCTCTCTTTCTCAATCAAATTCTCTTCAGATTGCTTTGTTGTCTCTTCCTCGTGAGTAGTTCGAACTGTCACTGGCATTGTAAGCGAGAGACCACTCGCAGTACTTTTATCTTCCTTGTTCCGTGTTGAGTTATTACTCGTAGCCGTGAATTTACTCCGAGTACTTCCGGCGAGAGAATTCCTGTGAGTCGGACGTGGATGAGTGTGATCTCCGGTGTATGTCACTGTAAACATACTTGGGTTTTTCGAATTTCGCTCCACTTGTTTTCTCGCCGCACACCCTTTTGAACTGCTACACCGGTAATAGTTCCTGTGTAGTTTAAATCTAAAATTAAAGAAACGGAGAAGAAACAAACGGAACGGAGCGGGGAGCAATTAAGAATCAAACAGTTGAATTAAAGTGTTAAACCTTGGATAAGGAGAACCCTTGATAGGTTTTTGCCCATATTTACGCCAGGCCCACATATCAGAGGATAGATTCTCTTGTGGCACTTCACACATTATTTTTTTCTGTTGGCTCTTCCTGCAGAGAAATGATCTGTTGCTCAATTTCTAGCCATGGACATTCATTCATGCGCAAAAACAAAAACAAAGAAAAATAGAGAATTACATATTTTTTTTTTTTACCTTTTTCTTGATCTCGAGGTTTGAGAATTGGTAGCCGGCTGAGGTCTCTGTACTCCCTGATTAATTCTCTGGTTCTGAAGTTGGGTTTGACGTTTCGGCACATCTTGTGAATGTCCTAACCCAGAAATGTAACATTTATTTGGTGTTGTAAATTGATGCCCAATAGGCGTTTGTTGTTGGTTCTGAGAGTACAGTGTATTATGGTGGCCACTAGATCCACCAATTTCAGAAACAGAAAAAGAATTTGGAATTAGACTAGTGCTACAAGTGGTTGTGGTAATGGTGGGGTTGGGCAAAAAGGGCTTGTAAAACTGTTGAAGTTCTTGAAAAGCATTGTCTTTGGACTCTTCAAAGTTGGGAAAAGAAAATGGGAAATCATCATTTTCTTGTTCAAAGTTTAACTTTGCTAAACAAGACAAAGAGTCTTCTTCACATGACAGAGTTGTGACAGTGGCGGTTTTAGTGGAGCTGTTTGAGGCCGATTTACAGCTCCGAACAACAGCATATAGATCCCAATCATCTGCCATATTTTGAGTTTAGAGAATTTTAAGTGAGTCACCTTGAAATTCTCACACCTTTCAAAAAATCCACAACACCCAAAACTCTGTTTGTAGGCTACTGTTTAGGAATTAGGGTCATTCTTTGAAGAATCAAATTAGGTAAAGCAAAAACATAGCAGAGATTTGAGAGAGGAGCATAAAGGACGGCGCTGACTTTTTAACGAGTAAAATCACAGGGACAGAGAGAGAGAGAGAGAGGGAGAGCAAATGGAAGAGCAGTGACTGACTTGGTAAATATTTAATTATTTATACTAAAAGATTATGGGGTTGTTTGAAAAAATAGATTGAAAAAGGAAGGAAATGGGTTATTGGGTTTTTCTATTTAGGAGAAGAAAAGGGTGGTTTTGGGTGTTTGAGGGTCATATTAGATTTGACAGGGGCTGTTTGCGAGAAAACACTTTCTAGGAAATCCACTTATGTTGTGCCTTTTTCATTGACTTTGTGAATTTGTCAAACGGGAACCCAAACTCCTCGCAAGGTGGCAATGAAAGAGCACCAGGATTCTTCTAGTGCTTGTAAAGTTGTTTATATTCTTCTCTCTCTTCTTTTCTCTCTCTCTCTTTTTTTGTTTTTTGTTTTTGTTTTAGTTAAATAAGAGGGATACTATATGCAATGCTGTGCCGGATCGTACTCGAAATCTGATTGATCAGTGTGCGTACTGTTGAAGATTCAAGTTTATAATGGTAAATAGCTTTTCCACCGGGCCCTTTTTAAGTTATTAGGTGGTATACGGTTTGTATGAATTTATTTTTAAAAGTATTTATTATTTTACATCATCAATTTTGTATTCGATAAATAATTGAATACTAGTGTTTATTTTTACATCTAGAGCTACAACCTTGTTTTATATGAGCGCAATTGATTCGTCGAATTTCACTTGTTCATTCTTTTTCTCTTGTCAAGAATTATATTTTGGTCATTGTGTTGAGATTTTTTATAAATGTTAATTTCAATTACAACTATTTTTTATTTATTTATAGTAATTACACTAAACTATTTAATTGTATTAAGTGTTTACACTTTTATCTTTGTTATTATTATCATAGGAAATTTCTATTTTAAGAATAGGATAATGACAGAATAATTATAAATACTATATTATTTTTAAAAATATAAATGCTACTATTTAATTTAATTTAGTGTTTTAAATTGCACCAAATATGATTAAAACTTGTTATTAAGTTTTAACGATGATTATAAAAAATTATATGCAATAGACTAATAAAACACCGGTTGACCGCTGTCTAGACGGAAACATCACAAGGCTGAATGATGCTGCTATTGTGGCCTTACGAATGGAAGGTCCTTTCTTCGAATGTCAATTCCCCATCCCCATCCCCATCCCCATTTAGACTAAGCCACAACTCAAGCAGCTATGAATAAATCTTACAAACCATATCAATGTTACTTATATAATAAAAAGTACTTACGTACTCATGATAAAAATAACCCTACTTGCTGGGTGGCCTAGAAATAATATAGTATGTACGATAAGGTTAAAAAAAATTAAAATTTGAAAGGCTAAATGAAAATTTCAATTCATTAATTTATAAATTATAAAAAGACTGATATGATTCAACTAAAAATTCTAGACTTAAGAGTTAGGGGGCCATCTCACCATATAGCCATGGCTTCGCCGTTCCTGCATACATGCATGCTATTTTTGGATACTAGTTTAATATTATATTTTCAATTTTTAATCTACTTGGATACTCTATTGTATAACTTTCAAATTTTTGTTTTGATGAGTACAACTTCAGAAAAATTAGCTATCGAGAACAAAATATGATTTAGTTAGCATCAAGAATATTTTATTCATTATTTTTAGAATAAGAACATGATATTTTTCATTAGCCATGAACAATTATTCAAGCCAATCAAAATAGATAATAGTGATTTAAGAGAGAAAAAATAGGAAAAAATGTATATACTTTTAACCCCACCATTATTTCTTACTATATTATTAGTTTGGACCAACATGATAACTTTGTTAATAACCAATGAATAAATCATCTTCACACCAAAAGCATTTTTTTTTTCCAATCACACATTGTATGTTTGTGTTTTCAAGAAAACAATTGCACTTAGGATGTGCTTATAAATCTATATCTGAAATTAATTGTGATGAGAATGAATATGAATTGGATTGAAGAGAAAATTGAGTAAAAACCTTTTTTTTTTTTTTTAATATTTAATTAATAACTATAAAATATTATTTACTTAATTGTCATTTTTAAAAGTAATAATGACTAATATAAAGTAAAATAAATTAATAAAATTAGGGTTAATTTGTAATTACATCTTGTAAATTCGAAAAATGAATCAATATCAAAGAGGTGTAAGAAAATAATTAATAAAAATGATTCCTAAATTTGTGGGACTCTAATTTCATTTCCATCATGTTTATAAGAATTGTACAAAAGAATGAGAATGACTTTGTTAATTTTCACTCATTCTCGTTCTTTGTTAGTAAGTATATCTTTATTTTGTACTTTATTAGTTTGAAATATCACATCAAAACTTACTTTATTGATAATAAATTATTTCTTCAAATATTTTAATTTTATTTATGTTTTTCAAAACTTATTAATTGTGCTCATAGACATAATTATGTTAGTAATGCTCTAAAACGAGTAATGAAAAATTATACATTGTAGTGCACGTAATTAAATACAAGACTAATGCAATTGTTTTCTTGAAACACACAAGTACTCAATATTTAGTTAAAAAAAAAATATGATTGGTGGGAAGTAAAATTTACTATTACTCTCTCTCTCTCTCTCTCTGTTTTTTTTTTTTTTTTAACAATTTACTCTTAGAGTAGTAAAGTTGGTTTTCCCACCAGGCACCAATGACATTGGTTATTGTTTTAATAAAATATTGAGTGATACTAATTATTTTATATTGCAATGACATAAATTCAAAGCAGACAGAATTCAAAACTTGTTCATTGTAAATGAGTGTGTGAATGTAAAAATGTTATTTTAAAAAAAAAAAATATATTGAGTAATTTTTTTTTTTTAATAAAAAAGATTACACTTGCCTCATATTTTATTAATTATTAGCAAGTAGAAGTATAACTTTCATTATAAATGGGTGTGTGATTATGAAAATATTATTTTAAAAAATAAAATATTGATTTTTTTTTTACATATAAATTGATTACACTTGCTTTATATTTTATTAGCAAGTAGAAATATCACTTTAGTAATACTTCATGAAGAATGAATAAATTATTCTGGGAATCATCACGTAAATAGTTTTGTCAAGTGAAAAATTTAAGCACTTGCAAAAATATAAGGATTTGGATACTTGTTAAATTTAAGTTATATATTTTAAATTTAAAAATTAAATATTATTTTTTTATTATAGCTTCAAATTTATTATAGGTATTGAATATAAAAGTGAATAGCATAAATTTAAAAATAAATATAAACAAGTAGATAAAAAAAGCAAGAGACTACCAGAATCCAAAACAAATAAACGATAATCACAAAAGTGTAGGGGATTAAACGAGAAATGTCTTTTTTCATTGTTTTTGTTAAGAACGGAAAAGGTCATTTAATGCGTTGTTATGGAAATAATTAATAATGGACGGATGTGTTATGAACCTCACTAAAAATAAAGTATAATTAATATTAATATTGTCGCAATTTATTTTTAATTATTTAATAATAATTTTAATAAAATATAATATTGTCCTTTGAATATATTAAGTGCATAGACATTAATTCATTTATGTCTAGATGTTAATTTATACTATTATTTTACTATAATTAATTGAAATAAGTTGTGGTTTAAGAAAAATAATTGTAAAAAATAACACCACATTTATTACCATGATTAATTCATGATAAAACATAACTTGGTTGATAGTTGACACCAATAATATTTATTTATTTTTAATTTCAATTATTTTTCAAATTCAATTAATTTTGTTGTTCTCATAGACACAATCATTAGTCTTAGTTATAAAAATAAATAAATAAATGATAAGAGAAATTTTAAATATGCACAAATTTTCACATGGATGCACTGCTAGTGCTGTATGAATTGCCTTTCAAATCCGAGTTTGTCACGCCCCTACATTTTGGGTTTTGCCAGCATGCTAATAATTAAAATGACAAGGAAGTAAACTAAGGAAGAATAAAAAGAAACGATGGGGAAGGGAAAAAAAAAAAAACTTCAAAAATAAGTTTAATGACAAAATTGCCCCTTATTTATTTATTTATTTTTTACTATGTGCAATGCACAATGTAAACCCCCCAAAATTAATGTTGTTGATAAATTATGATATTAAATTGAAATCATGTAAAAGCATAAATCAAAATAAGTATCCAATCTCCTACCATAGTATACCATTAGAAAAGGACAGAAAGTAAGGTGAACGGGAAAGTAAATGGGTTCTTGGGCTAGTTGTCTTATATGACAAGTTTGAGTTTCAAATTTGTTCTTTCCTTGAATTCATATGCATTGTTGGGTATAATATTTTTGATTGTGATGCTGAGAATCTGAAGCCTCTAATAATGGTGATTGTTTCAACTTGCAATAAAAGTTGTTTTCAGTTAATGCTCCTGGGAATCTTGTGCAATTACAGGGTTCACAGAGTTAAGTGTGGTTGCTTTAAGTATCCTTGTTTGAGTGTGAATAAACATGATTGAATAACATTACTTTTATTACCTAGGCCAAGTGATTTTATAAGTAACTAATTTATTGAAATAGAGGACTTAAATCTTATATTCATTTTTCCATACATGTCCAAAAGTTATTTTTGTTAAATTTAATGGTTTGTATAAATAAATAAGGGACATTTCATCTTGTTTGAAAATTAATATATAATACTTTTCACATATTTTTAAATTTCACACAAGTCATATTAATAAAAAAGAATGTGTCTGAAAGTAAGATAGAAGGAAAATGACAATCACCTAAATATTATTTATTTTTGTAGAAGAACATTTATCCCTTATAAATAATTTAGAAAAATTTATTTAATAAATAATTTTCAACCATTAATTTAAGTAAATTTAATTGTAAATATATATTTTTACTGGCTTTATTTTCTCCTTAATTTTAGGAGTTATTTATTATATTTAAAATTTAAAATTAGATAGCATACACAACATTGATATAAATTATCATATAATTATAATGACATGTTAATATCATTTGTTGAAATATTTGTCATCGAAACAGACCCAATTTTTTTAATTCAAATTATTGCTCATTTAAAAAGAAGAACTATCATTCAATTTACAAATTATATACTAAATACTTTACCCAAATAATTGAATAAAAAATGTCTAATGTTTTTCAACTAAAAAAATATTATGTGAGAGAACGAAAGAAATAACAACTGTTTGCGGTACAAATACATTTATTTTTAATGGGTAAGTTAAAAAAGTAAATTTGAATTATATATTTATATATATATATTGGCTGGACCCTGCTTTTTATGAAGTTTTTTTTGGCCAACTGGTTTTTTATGAAATGAATTTTTTTTTTTTTTTTGTTCAAAAGTTTTTTTATGAAATGATTCTACAACCGGTATTATTTCTCAATTGTTACATACGAGGGATATGCTTTACCAAAACGTGGGACCGAGATGTTTTTCTTTGGTAGTCTTCCAATAATTGAAGGCTTAAACTTTATATAAATTTGTTGTCCTTGGTCACTTATCATTGCAAATATATACACCCTGTGACTGTGCAGAAACATAATGTACAATACATGTACAAACATTTACTTACACATGAGCAAACCTTTACACCCTGTGAATTGAAAATATGTTGGAACATATTGTCTAGAGTGAATGATTAAGTTATAGGCTAGGGTTAAATGCTAGCAATATATCTGTTTCATTTGAGATTAGCTTGCCATTAGACACATGTCTTCGAGGATTCTTAGTTACTACTCTGCGAAACCACTCTCATTTTTTGGTTTTGCTAATGCTTCATGTACAGATAGCTTTCATGCCTCACACTACCCAGAGCCCGGAGGTATGTATGGATGGTTAAGGCCTGCAATTGGAGTTGAGCTTTCTCAATGTATCATTCAGGCATTGTGTTTTAAAAGAGACAAGTGTTAGGTAAAGTCAGAAGTAGGTAGCTAGATGTAATGTTATCTTGAGCGTATATTATCCAAATTGCTTGATCGTAAAATTTGTTAGTATATTATATAAATTGCACATCTTCCTCGTGGCTCACAAGGAAGAAAATTTCTAGTTTTTGCTTGCGGACTCTTAACTGTCTCTAATAATATATAATGTATATTTTTCCCAAAAGGTTAGTTTCATGGATGATGCTGTAGCTTCCAAGGCTATTGAGGAGACAATGGAGGGTTCTGGGGCAAGTGCAAAGGTGACAGACTAATACAGTGGTCAAAGAAGCTATTGAGAAGGTGAATAATGGATCTAGATTGGTAATGGGCAAGTTCCAGACCCCAGCAGAAGGCAATTATTGTTTAATGAAGAATTATTTATTATTTATGCATCAATTTTACACACTAGTAACATGTCTTATCAAAGGCGCAGCGAGAAAAAATTTGAAGGGGGCTAATTTGCTTTTTTTTTTATACAAATAGTAAAAATTATAATAAATTATATTTAATTTAACACTAAAATTTTTCATATCATGTTATAATAAAGACATAAAATTAACATATTATAATTAACTTATAATGAAAATTAAACAAAAATATAACAAGTTAATAAATATTAGTATCATTCATGAATAAAATAAATTTATTAACTAAAAAATCTAAGCAAATAAAAAACTTAATTAAATACATTAAGATTTATAGATATTAAAACGAAAATAATCATATAAAAATGTAAAAAGTAAAATATGATTTATAATTTTAAGCTTGAGAGTATATTTAAAAATATATGTTTATAAACAATATAAGAATGACTAATAATAATAAAAATAAAAAAAAATTTATATAAAAAAATTTCAAATAAATTCAAAAATATTATTAAAATAAAATGTCAAATAATATAATATTAGATAAAGTTAAAATTTAGATTGAAATAAAATATAATCAACATAAACTTAAAAAACTTTAATATGAAGCTCTTATTTTTTTAAATTTTATTTTTATAATATTGAGTTTAAAATATTTAAATATTATTTGAATTTTTATATTTACGAATAATTTTTTGTAATATATTGCTCTAATTTTATTTTTGTTACTAATAGTTATCACATACATGGAAAAAAGAGTATATATTTAACCATTTTATTTATAATTTATGTCATTTTTATTCACATATATTTGTTTAATATTGTTAATATATACTAAAATATGTACATAAAAATTAAACACAATATGTTACTATAAATAAAATTTTATTTAATACTAAAAATATACACATAATTAATTTTTTATAAAAAAATTGGCCAAAATTTATATTCACAATACTAATTAAATTATCATTGCATCACACAATGTATAATTTTTCTTACTTGCTAGTTGCTACTGCTTGAGTGACTCTTGGATTCGCTGTGATAGAAAGACAAACTTGAAGCTTAAAATTATGAAGCGTACTTGGATGGAACTTGGGGTGGTTTCTTAGCAGAAGGATGGAGTTTAAAAGGAAGAAGAGAATGAGGCGGTGGAAGAGAAATTATTCACCTTTCTCGAGGCATATAGTGATATCTTACTCTAGGTCGAACATATATAAGTTAATTTGGGTTTATTAAAGTTGAAATCAATTCAATATGATTGGTTCTTCAGAAATGAGAACCAAACCGAATCAAAAATTTTGAAAAATCAATCCAACCTGAACTAATTTTTTTTGTTTGGTTTGGGTTGGTTAATCGGTAATGAATTTTGTTTATTAAATTTTTTAAAACTCTTGTATTATATATAATTGCTAACGTTTTTAATGTTAATTTTATTATAATACATAAATTTAAAAATATAGATATCGGTCACTTATCTAATACCATTATCCATATCAAATACAAAAAGTGCAGAAAAATTTTAAAATTAAGACAAATAAGCAATAAAGAATAGTAATTACATACATGGCAAAATTTGCTAATTTTCAGATCCAATAATGTTGTTCAGTAATATTATTCATGCAATGAAAACTCTGCCGACAAAAATATGAAAGGCGATGTAATTATAAATTTATAATGAATAAATAATTAAATAATACAAAATTAGTATATCACGTGGATAAAAGAAAAAATAAATGAGAGTACAATGTAAAGAAATGCTTGCACGAATTTCATTTAAATATTCAAACTGTAATGACAAAAATGAACAAAACCTATTTATCTCTCACTAACAAAGTAAAGGACAAAATTTTCAAAATATTATCGAAAATTAAAAAGATTATCCTTATAAACATAACTAATTAACAATAAATAATAAATTAAAACATATAAATTCAAATCTATAAATATAATAATAGATTTTTTTTAATAATTTTATAAAATAATAATATAAGTATAAATATAAAAATATAAATATAAAATTAAATAAATTGGTTTAATTTTTTTAAGATTTTAGTAAATAAAAATTAAATTAATTTAATATTAATCGATTTTTTTTGTAAAAAATTGAATCAAATTAATAAGATTCAAAAATCAATTTTTTGCATTGGGTTGGGTTGGTTAGATTATGTTTGTTCTGTGTTTTTTTTTTTTTTTTATCCGTACACCACACCAAAGTAACGCATTTTTTTATTTTTAAGAAGAAATGTAAATATCCAATAATTATTAATGCTATGAAATGGACCAATTAAGTCAAATTTATGGCGGTAAAATCCAAAAATGAAAGAAAAATATCTCCATTTTAAAAAATGATGATATTTAAATTACGTCGCCATATAACATTTTTTTACAATATTATCAATCACTTACTACTAACAAATATCACATTATCTCTAGCAAAAAAAAAAAAAAAAACAAATATCACATTATAATAAAAAGAAAATAATTAATTAAATTATTCTAAATAATTCTAAACTAATACGTATTATTTAACCTACTTAATTACTATAAAAATAATATTTTTAATTAGCTGAGAGTATAATATGAGAATAATAAACAAGGAAAAATGATGGCTATCAAGGGTGTTTAAAATTTAAAATAATCAATCTAATTTATGCAAACCAACTTAACTTATATTACCTTATTTTAATATTTTAAACAGATTAGTTTGAACTCAATTTCAAAGGGGTAACGCCGTAAAAGTAAAACTGGTTAAAATATGAAAAAAAAAAAAAAAACTGATGTGATAGGTAATTAATTCAGACAACGCGACAGCCTAATGGGCTATTTTGTCTTTTGATATTTAATTTATTTTTTAAGCTAAATTGATTAAAATATAAAATAAAATAGCAACGAATATCAATATTCATGTAAAACGTATATACCGAAAAATTTATCCGTCCCGCTTGTAGAAACTGTAGAGTACTTTAACCGCAGAGACTCCCAACCACATGAATGAAGCCAAAGAGTGCCTCATCAGTCATCCTCAACCTCAAGCTGCGAACTTGACGAAAGCAGAGACTGCTTTTGTGCGTCTCAAACTTCCGTTAATCCGATATCAATCCATATTCACAGAAATAATTAATAAACGACAACGGTACCATGATTGAGTCAGCCATGACCGTACGATTCGCCATCGGTGCTAATTTATGCTCCTCCACAGCTGTTCCTTGTATGGATAGACTGAAAGCATTCCTAAGTTCCCATTCGTATTTTCTTTATTTCTTAGTTGCAGTTTGTTTCTATATATATATATATAATTTTTTTTTTTTTTTTTTTTTGTATTCGTGTAGATTTGAAAGGAGATGTCACTGTAAAATCGTCCCGGCTTTCACATTCCAGCAGATTCGATGTGCTATGGTACCAAATGCTGATTTTATATTTACGTTGCTACTTGTGAAATCAATTGTACACTTCTTATATTCGATAAGGAATTTTTTTTTACCTATATGCAAAGGAATTTCAATAACTTAAGGCTGTTATCTTTTAATTTTTAGATTTTTTTTTCTTTTGTAATCGAGATTTGTTTCTTGTAACCTGATGTGTTAAATCTTTGCATTTCTTCCATTTTTTGTTCCATCAAATCTTCAACCACTCGCTAATGCGTGAAAACTTTGGAATGCTTAGCAACAAATAACTATGAGGGTGAAGGATTAATATACGAATAGGTTGTTTTTTATGATGCAGGAGTAGTAAATCTCGAAGATCAAACAGCGGTTTGCTCAATAGAAGGAACATTCTTTTAAAGAGCAGGGTTCGAGCATCTACTAAGCAATTAGGCTCGGGTTCGGATCCCGTGAAGGATAATAGGAAACCACAATATCACCCCTTTGAGGAGATTGCCAAACTGACAGCAGAACACATTGGAGATGCTACACTTACTCCTGCCGAAACTTCGAGGACAGTTATTGAGGTATATATTGCATTTGCTTGCTGATCAGGGAGTGTGGTTATAAATAATGGAAGAATTCTAATTTAAATTAATTATAGTGATTTTGCTTAACTATCTGCCCCCCTTTTCTCAATTTCAGGTCAACAGTAAAGCCACTGTGATGCTCTCAAATTTGGTGAATGATGAGGTTCATGAAAACATTATTTGGCCTGATTTACCATATGTAACTGATGAACAGGGAAGTATGTCAACCAACTTAAATTCGTTCCATAGCAATCTTAGTGTGTTGCGCATGATGTGTTGGTGGCCTTGTCTTTATTATTGGAAGTTTTAATCTTCTCTACTGCATTACAGATATTTATTTTCAAGTAAAGAATGGTGAAGACACTAAGCAAGCTCTGTGTTCTGAAGACAACTTTGTGGTATGAAATTTCCGTTGACACATACAAGAAGCTTTTCATTAATATTATTTGTGTCAGTATGATTTAAAATCTTTGTGTGTCCATTTGTTATTGCATTTGTGCTTGTATATGATGCAGCAAGTTGTTATCGGCTTAGATACTACAGAAATGCTCAATGAATTGGAGTTGTCTGGCCCATCAGAAATCAGTTTTGGAATTGAAGAAATTGAAGATGAAGATAGTGATTTTGGTGATGATGAGGCTGGAGAGGATGATGATGAAGATGGTGATGATTTTGATTCGGTCTGATTTGCTTATTTCCACTTGTTTTTGCCTCTTAGATTTTATTTTCTACTTGGTTGTTTTCAATAACATTTCAATTACATATGGGTTCATATATAGGATTGGGTTGCTGTTCTTGATGATGAAGATAATGGTTATGATTCTGACAAGTCACTTGGAGACTGGGCAGAGTTGGAAACCATGCGTTCTTCTCATCCAATGTTTTTTGCCAAAAAGGTGGCTGAGGTAATTCCTTGAATTTTGGTTGTATGGTATAGTAACGTAGCACCCATGGAAAGGAGAGATAATGGGACATGAAGGTCAAGTGATTTTGTTTGTACTAAAATTGAAATATAGGATAGATGAAGTGCTTTTGTATACCCACTCAAAGCACCCTGTGCAGTTGCTCTATTGTATTATATTACCGTCACTAATAAATTGAGCTAAACAATACTTATGTTCTCCTAACTTTTACTCAATCTACACTTTGGTCCCCTAATTATTTTTTCTTAATATTTAGTCCCTAATTTTTTAAATTTGACAATATTAGTCCAACTATTAATTTTATGTTGAATTTAATGTCTGATTTTTTCTCTATTTTTAACGAATAAATATTAAAAAAAAACCTTAAAATTATTGAACTATCTCAAACCCTTTTTTTGTTAAAAAGGAAGGAAAAAAAAATTTAGACGTTAAATTTTACAGAAAATTAATAGTTTGACTAATATTGTTAAATTTAAAAAGCTAGGGGACTAAATGTTAAGAAAAAATAGTTAGGAGACCAAAGTGTAAAATGAGTAAAAATTAGAGGACTATAGGTATTGTTTAGTCAATAAATTGTTATTCACCTTCTTACTCTGTTGTATCTTTAGGTCTCTTCAGATGATCCTTCAGATTGGATGGATCAGCCACCAGCTAGTCTGTCTATTCAAGGTGTTTTAAGACCTGCCTTCATTGATGAAAAGTCTGTCATTCAGAAGCATCTAACGGATTATCAGGACAGTAGTGCCCTTATTAATCATGTTGGGGAAGTTGTAGAAGAGAATTCTCAAGAGCTAATTAGTGTAAATGGTTATGAATCTGAATCAGCATCTTCCAAGGATAGCTCAAGCTGGGCAGAAGAATTGGAAAAGGATGAAATCGCATCAAATGGGATTACATTCTATAAGCTGGAGATTATTAAAATTCAGCTATTTTCTGCTCATGGTCGTCAGGTACCTTTTATGGTCTCAGTAGTATTTTTAATTTTTTTGCTGTTGGTCTACTTGGCACTTTCTCTAAAAATAACTTATTTGGATCCCTATAATAACATGTAGCTTATACATAATTGAATTGGTCCAAAAATAATATTTTTGTTTGTAGTGTACATATTTAGTTTATGTATGCTCTGTGAATTGTGTATATCATGTACATGTTATATACAACTGATATATTATTTTGGGACCAATTCGATTATATATATATATATAGTACATAATATTTAGGACCCAAATTCAAAATAACTCATGTTGCCTTTAGAATGCTGTTAAGCACCTGTCTTCTCAGCTGAATCGATGCAGAACATACTAGGGAAATTCTTCTAGCTTAAACAAGTGCTTATGAAAGAGCATAATACTCCAGCAAACAGGCCCTTTATTTGAGACATATTAAGTTCGTTCTCATGGCAAGTATGAACCTTATCTAAAACCTACTTATGAGATAAGTCCACGTTCTTAACGTATAACATCTGGATCCCATCAATGAAGCAATTGATGGTGATCATTCAAACCTTACTTTTCATAAGAAACGTTAAGAGATTTGGGGACTATGATATTGCAGTACAGTTTTGTTTAACCCATATTTACTCATTCAACATCTTAATTAATTCTCTATGTCATGTATCTTTTGTACTGCTGTACAGACTGCTGTTGAAATAGGAGACTACATGAAATCTCAACCCGATGCCATTACTCACTCAGCAACTAAAATTGTATCTCGTCTGAAAGCTGGTGGAGAAAAGACCACTCAAGCTCTCAAATCTCTGTGTTGGAGATTAAAGGGTATCCAAGTGGAGGTAACACATAAGATCTTATTCTAACATAAAAGGATGAGAGAGTATGGTTCTAGGTTTGAGAAAATTCATGTTGCAGTGCATTTTTCATGCTCTTTTTTTCATTTCTTTTTATTGATACTAATTGCAGGAGGCTGTTCTTATTGGGGTAGATTCCCTTGGATTTGACTTGAGGGTTTGCTCAGGAACGCAAGTCCAGACATTAAGATTTGCATTTGATTCACGGGTATGCCAATTATCCTTAACCCTTTGAATTTGAGCTTTAATATATTCCTAGTAGATAGGTAGTTACTAATATTTTTAGCGACTGCAATGCGGTTCACTTGTGATCAATCAGTGCATAACTAAATTTATCTCTTAGAGGAGAATTGCTGTGCAGGTGCAGAGAAAAGTAGTTTTAACCATTAAGAATATTTTCTCCAGCAGGTTTTGTGAGGCCGCATGCCTCTCCCGATGTGAAGATTTTGTAAGTTACAGGGAAATGTTTGTATTGCACTCTGGGGTGGACACAACTGAAGGATACTCTTTTAGTCTGACTGTTAAGACTTAAACAAATTATTACCCTAGGAACAAATTAAACTGCTAACGATTGTTCCATTTTTACATCTTAAAAAATATTCCAATGTTTGTTGTGTTTATCATGTCTTTGCAGGCCACTTCCGAATACAGTGCTGAGCGACAACTGAATGATTTACTGTTGCCTAGGATCCACCCAAAGCTACAAAGAGTCAAACAAGCTCGTCAAAATGAATCCTAGTATTGTCAAATATTTGTCGGGTCATATTCTGAGTTATGTTCTATTAACAGAGATTCAGAATCTGACCAGTTGGAGTTGATATGGGCGTCTGCGTTTTGTAGGGGATGAAAAAGATTGGTGCTAGATCATGTCGTCCCCAAGCTCGTGTACTAGTTAATTGCAAGTAGTTATTGATGTAATCATTCATTCTCTCTTTTCATAGCAAAAAATAAAGGGAAAAAAAAGAAAAGAAAAAGAATGGCTCTCTAATGCTTCTTCCATTTTCACCAGTGTACCTTGTCCAGTGCCCGTTGCCCTAATCACAACCAATGTACAAGTCTGGATTCACATAATACAAGTGAATATAATTCACGTAATACTGTCTTTCTTTTCTTTGTGCGTTTGTTTGGTTAAGACCAAGCAAATATTCGTTTGGGTAGGAGGAATGATAGCAACATTGTTGAGTGAGTTGCGTTGGTGTAATTGTAATGTGAAAATGTGCGTCGAGTGGCATACGTTATAACTATGAAACTTTCATAAGGGTATTATATGCAACCACAACACTATAGTCCCTTTCATTCTTTCTATATGTAAATATGATAGTTTAATCCAGTAACCTTTTATTTATATATATATATATATATATATATATTAAATAATGTGTTAGTTATTGATTAAATATAAAGTAAAAGATATAAAATAATAAAATAATTTTGTATAATTTATTAATAAAAAATAATTAGATTTTGAAATAGTACATACATGAGTCTAAGTTGACCTGCACAATATTGGAAGATTTTTTTTTCAATTGGTTAATCCCACTGTTATTTGATTACTGGAAAATCTTAACCAGCATGATTTACTGAGATTAATATATAATAAACTCGTATACACAGATCTGGATTCTTAATTGCAATCAAAGAAGTCTGATTCCATCTGCATTCCGCACCTTTATTACTCTATTACAAACTTAAATATGATGACCAGTTGCCATCTGTGACCGTTTTGTTAACAGCATAAATTTTGGGCGAGTTTCAAATTGCTATTAAGTTTTTTTATTTATTAATAAGCTCTTTGTTAATACTTAATAGTAAATTTATGATTTCCATGTGGTACATTTAATTAAATATTATAAGCTAATGCTTAATGTATATAACTATATATGACATAACTAGTAACACTAATGCTATTCTTTCCCCCTTCCCTCTTTTTACGTCGTTTTCGAAGCTAAAAGCTGCTAGTGCTTGGTTGTGTCAAATAAATATATTAATAAAAGCTGCTAGATCAATGATTAATCACTTTCTGAATATATTGCTTAATAAGCTCAGCATGTAATTAACATGTTCAAATTCTAAATGTAAGACAAACTCTACATTACAGTATAATACTTGCAAGTATTCTAATGTATATGAATATATTGTTATCCTACTGCAATCAATTATACTAGGAAAAAAATAATGAAGATTCATTAGGAAAAATAAAAATATTAGAGCTTATTTGATAATAATTTTGATTCTTAATTTTTTTTATTTTTTTTAAGTAATTTTTCAATCTTTGTAATTTGTAATTTTTTTATTTTGACTAAATATTTCTTTTATACAATAAATCAATTCTTATAACTTTTATATGTATAAATATCGCAAGAAAATAATTAAAAACTTAAAATTTGTAAAAAATAACCAAAATTTTTCTTTATTTTAAAGTTCTTTAAAAAAAAGTGTAATAAAACAACGTGGATGTAATTTTTGATTTTTTTCTTAAAAATTACTATATAAAAAAAATTATCAAACATATTAATAATTATTTTTATAAAATAATCAAAAATTATAAAATTATTTATTTAATTATAAATTATAAATTATAAATCAAAATCGTTATTAAACATTACCTTAATTAGCAAATATTTTCACTTAAACATGATGGATCATATTCGATGAATCTAGATGCATGTAGTTCACTTTTATCATATTTTATAGGAAAATTTGTCATAAATGTCATTTTGTTTTATAAAAGGTGGCATTTAGTTCTCTAAGTTATAAAAAATGTCTTTAAATCTTTTTATTTTTGAAAAATGTGTCAAACAAGGACAAAATTAATTTTTCATCCAATCTAACGGAATAACAGATGTGTCACATGCATATTTATATTTTTTGATATATATCTATGTGAAAAAATTAATTAATTATTTTAGTTTTCAAAAAAAAAAAAAAACTTAAATAAAATTTTCAATGTAATTTAAATATAATTTTTAATAAATTTTTAATTGTCTAATATTTAAAGTCACAAATTTAAATAATGATAATTTTATTTAAGTTTTATCGAATTCAATAAAATTTTCATTATTTAATATCTAAAATCATAAATTAGACGATGAAAATTTTATTTAAATTTAATATAAAGAAATTGTAAAAAATTACCTAATTTTTTAATTAAAAATTATTTAATTTGATATATATATATATATATATATATATATCGAAAAATATAAACATGCATGTGACACATGTACTATTCAGTTAAATTTAACAGAAAATTAAATGAAAAATTAATTTTATCCTTAACTGACATATTTTTTACAAGTAAATAGATTTTAGAACACCTTTTTCATAAATAAATGGACTTAAAAACACATTTTATAAATTATATGACTAAATAACACTTATTGCATAAGCAAAAGAATTATTTTGACTATTCACCCTATTTTATAATATAGTGCTAAATAAGTAAAATGTTATATATTACGAATTTGAGATGTTTAATAAAACTTATAAAAGAGTAAGTAGTTCACTAATAATTATAAAATCATTAAAATTATGTTAAATTTGTCGTATATAATAATAATAATTTACCTTATTTTAATCTATTAAAGTCAAGTTATTGGGTTTAAGATTCTAACTTAAAAGATTAATTTATTACGAAGAATTATGGATTTTAACTATATATAAAAAAATAAAAATAAAAATAAAAATAATTCAATGTAAAACTTATTTCAACACCTAGCAATCCTCTCCTATTAAATGAGAACATATTTAACTCCTCTTAAGCTTTAAATATACTACAATACCAAAGATCAAACATTTATCTGCATTTTTTTAAACAGACATTCATACTTTATTAAATTCAAATATGTGGTAAGAAAAAACAAAAAAACACACGTCAATTTAATCAAATTTTGAAAATTTAAATGAATTTAGAATAATATGAATGAGTTTTCATTGTGATATAATAGAGGGCTTACCATTTATTCATACTTGGCTCAGATGCTCTATCTAGTTCAATTCTATGCACTTATACAATATAAATTGAGTTCTTGACTCTTATATAACTTATTTGACTTAAAGTTGAAACCTAAAAAATTAAATAATACACCATTTTTCTCATATCCATAAACTGAAAAAAAAAAAAAAAAACTACATAGCAATCTTAGCCATAAAGATTGCTCTCCATTTTCAAACCTAATTCTCCTCACTAATACATCTATATAATATTTAGATGAAAATTGCCAAAAGCAAAACAACATCACTCTTTCTTTAATTCATGCATTCTCATGATCAAAAGAGTATTAATTTTAACCGATAAGCAATGGTCATCATCTACCATCATAATAGACCAAGGAAAAAAAAAAAAACACAAAACTACCACCATTTCAGCAACCCTGCACAATACAGAGACCAAACGATAAAAAAAAATAATAATTAACAGCAAATGTAAAAATGGAAGAGTTATTGAGGCGCTGTAAACCCTACATAAATGTTATTCTCCGTCAGGGTCTTGATCTTCTGCTTTGGCCTCATCCATGATTGAAATTAGTGAATTCACAAATCAAGATAAATCCAGCAGAGAAATCTAGGAATATAATTTAGCTTCAAAAAGAAAGAACTCTTAGAGGAGATTGAGAAGAAAACGTGGTGGCAAACAGTGGAGCTTCTTAGTGAATTGTGGCGGCACAAAATAGGATTTCAGGCAGACGGTGGAACTTTTAATGGTGGATAAAACTCTTAGAAGGTTGTGACAGAGGTGGACATGGAAGGTGGATAAGGGGAGGATGAAGCTGGCTGGCGGCTAGGTTTAGAAAAGAGGACTTGAGGCTTTAGATTTTTAGAGAGAAATTAGATCTTCTCTCTCTAAAACTCTTCCGTTGCTTGTATAAAATTCCAAAGTCGAGCATTTTGGCAATGAGTACTACTCTGTTTATTGATACTTTATCAATTAAAATGAAAAACCGTAACCATAGAAAATTTATTCATCTTCAACAAACTATAAAAGAGAGAACATAAAGGACCAACTCACTCTCACTCGCTATACATCTAATGTAATAATTTAAGATCCATCAAAACTCTCTATTTCATTTAATGAGAGCTTTAATACAACAAATATTTACTTCTCTACAACCAAGCAACTCTTCTCAACTTTTCGTGTGGTACAACGTTGCCCAATTTTCTATTTGGTACCAATTTCAGTTGTTAAAAAGCTTCATAAAACGCTAACAGATGACACAAGAATTGGGATTTTCCTCAGCACTGTTTACATAATAATGAGTGGTCAAATAAGGATTGTAGGCCTTGTAAGCCTTAACAAGCTCAGCTACATCATCCTTATTAGTATCTTTCTTATTCCCACCTTGCTTCTTCGGCTCTTCTTTCTTAGCCTCCTCTTTTTTCTCCGCCTCTTTTGCAGGCTCCACTGATAGAATATCTGTGGGCCATAGCTTCCTCAATTTGCTCACTAAATTCACCGGATTGAAATCCCCGGTTACTGTCAATTTGTTGTCCTTTGTGTCTATTGAAATTGAATCTACCCCTGAGTATTCCAAGTTCACATCAAAATCTCAATCTGTTAAGTTTCAGATCTGGGTTTTATTTCCCATAACAGAAGGCTTTGATCTAAATTAATAATTTATTTAAAATATATGTGTGTGTGTGCGCGCGCGCTCGCGCGCTCTCAGTAGTACCTGAAAATCCTGAAACTGTTTTCATAGCTCTTTTCTTGGTCTTTTCATCGGGTAATTCCAGCTTAAATACCGCTTTCTGTACCAAAATTACACCCAAATAAATTATTATGAAAATTGAAAATATTAAAAAATAGAATTATATTACAACGCATAAATGGATTAATTGGGAGTTCAATTATAGAGAGTTAAACTTACTACCATTTTTTAAGCTTTAGAAGATCTGAAATAGATTCAACAAGGTATTGCGATTAGATCTGCTTGATGAAGAAAAACGATTCAATAGACAAGAAAGATGAAGATAGGTGTGGGTTGACTGAAGAGACCTCAAACACGTTTTTTGTTTTTTTCGTTTTTTTTTTTTTTTTTTTTTTATAGTGAAAGGCTGGGATGAGAGAGTTGAAGTCAACTCAAGTCAAGCTAAATAATTTCGTTTTTGGACGTTTGAATCCATTTACAATTTTCAAGATTATTAAAAAGAGAGGAGTTTTGTTGAATATTAGGGCGTGTTTCCTGATTTGAAAAACGGAATAAGAAAAAGAACGAGAATTTTACAAATTTAAAAATTATTATCATTTATTATTTTTTTATTCTCTTTTAATATTGATTCTTTTCTTTTCTTTTTTTTAATTTATGATATATAATTAAAAAATATTCTTTATTTTAATATTTTATTTTATATTTTTATTATTATTCTTAAAATAATATTTAAGTTAATTAATAATTCTATTCTAATTATTTAATAAATATAAATAAAATAAATTTTTTTTTTTCGATTCATATTTATTCTTATTTTAATTAATTTTTATTACAGATTAATAAATACAACTTTAATCTTCACACTAACAAGGAAAACATCTCTTTTGTTGCAATATTCATGCTAATTATGGTGTGCATCATATCAAAATCGTTGATTTTATTCGCATGAAATCTGATCTTACCTTTTGATCAAATTGAAGAATCATAATTCGCATATAATTCAATCGCCTTTCTGATCAATAAACTTATTTTTCTATTTTTTAACAATTATAAATAAAAAACTTAAATTTTTACAAAATATAAACATATTTGAAAAATAAACTCCAAAAAATATCAAATAATAATATTAAATACGACTCAAATTTACATAAAAATAATACAATACAAATTATAATATTCATTTAAATAAAACTAACAATTCATTCAAACAACAAATTAAATTTATTATTTAGTTTTTTAGAGTTCTATTAATATTATTAAAGTATGATGTAATGTATAATTAAAACAAAAATAATCAATAAAAATATGTCATATGTATAAATGTAAATATATTTAATTTTTTTTTATAAGATCAAATTAGATGACATATAATAAAATTCGTCAATCGATAGCCAATAATAATACCTTCTACCAAAAAGGTCATGCTGCGTTTCGGCTTTATACGAAGCAACTTGATTCTAAAATGGTCCGTTGGGTCATGACATATAGGAAGTACTCCTTGTCCAGACTCCTGTATATAGTTTTTTTTTTTTTTTTACTGATGTATTTAACTATAAAATTAAATCATATTATTTTTATATATAAATTATATAATTATATAAAAAATTTATATCATCAAAAAATTTGAATTTAAATATTAGTAAATATTTAATTTAATTTATCTAAAATTATATGCTTAACTATTTCTTCCATCTTAATTTAATAATAATTTTTTTATAAATAATTTTTTATTTTTATAATTTTTTAGAATGCAATAAAAATATAAAAATAAATTAAATATTGATTTAATTTTATAATAAAATTATTTCATATATAAATTATATAATATTTTAAGGATAAAAGTGTCATCAAGATTCATTAGATTAGGTTATCTGGGTTATTTGATATCTTATATTATAAATGATATCATTTTGTAATTTAGATTTAGAAAAATTGATCAATTAAGGACAAAATATATTATTTTAATAATTTTTTAATTAAAATATTATTTTTTAAGAGGTTAATCAAGAACAAATTATATTATTTTAATATTTTTTATATTAAAATATTAATTTAAAAAATAGTATTTTAAATAAAAAAAAGTATTAAAATTATGTATTTTGTCATTGGCTCATTTTTTAAATTAATTAACTAAATGATATCACTTATAATCTAATAGATCAAATGACATAAATAACATAATCTAAGGACCACTATAACCCCACTCCTTATTTTAATTATAAATTAGTTTGTTAAAATATTTTTCTATTAATCTTATATAATTATATTATAGAAGTTATTACTAAAAATTATACAAATTGATTATAAAATAATTCGTAGAGTTGTGCAAATCTCTGGGGAAAAATTCAATTTGAGGAAGAACGGGATAACAAAAAAGAAAAATGTAAAAAAGAAAAGAAAAAAAAAAAAAAAGTACAAAGATTTATATTTTAAATATGTAAATCCAACTAATTCTAACTATATTTCTTTTATATCTTTGGTCGTCTTCTAATCATATAATTTTTATCTGTTTTTAGAAAATAAAATTTTAATAATTAAAAATAATAAATTATAATCTAGATAAAAATTATTAATTTAAATAAATCATTAATTAAATTTTTTATCACATAATTTTTTTTTTTAATTTACATTTTTTTCTACTTTAAGATTCACAACGCTAATCATATGAATTTAAATCACAAGTTTATATTCAAAGAGTATTATTTGATGAAAAAAATAACAAAAGTCAAATATGTATGTATTAAGATAAGGAAAAATGAAAAAGATTAAAGGTATTTATTAAGATGAGGGGAAAACTAAAAGATTAAAGGGATTAGTCATATAATTAAAAAGCATAGCACAAGCCACGTACATCATCATATTTAATTTTTAATTTTTTCAGTTATCATTGTTTATATTAAAGATATTTTATGTCATTAATATACTAATAGTAATTTAAAAAAAAAAAATTGTGAGAAACAAATAAAATAAAAATATGATATTTTATTGTGCTGTCACATAAAATTATTACAAAAGATAAAAAGTCATGTCTGAGAAACCAGCATGGTCACCACCGAAAAAGGTTCAAAGTCATTTGCAAACAAACACTTGGTGCATGTCTAATAATAATTTTAATTTATAATTTATAATTTATAATTTATAATTAAATAATTAATTTTATAATTTTTAATTCTTTTATACAAATAATTATAAATATGTTTGATAATAAATTTTATTTTTTAATTTTTTTCAAAAAAATTTAAAACAATGGTTTTTATTTATTTATAATTTTAAGTTTTTAATCATTTTCTTCAAATATTTAATTATAAAAAAATTATAGAACTTGATTTACTCTCTAAAAATAATATTTTTTTAAAATAAAAAAAATTCATAAATCATGAATCTAATTGAATTTTTTTTTATAAATATTTATGAATTATTTTATATTTTAATAATTATTTTTTAAAAAATATAAAAATTAAAATAAAAAATCATTATCAAATATACTTGATTAAAAAATTATTTAAAAAATTAAAAATTAAAATCGTTATGAAACTAAATCATTAAAATTTATTATTTAAGAGAAATATTGTTTGTCTTAATCGAAGACACATTTGCAATTTACATGATACTAAATGATCGGTTGAATATTCATGTCTCAATTTTTAGGCTCTTAATTTTTCAAACTATAATTATATGATATATTAATTGAGATTTGCCGTACCAAAAATATTTTTAAGTATATTTGGATGATTTTGTATTATTAGTAATTTAACATGCATATCATGCAATCAAACATAAATATATTCAGTATCCCATATATGTACTATACAAACCAAAAATTATAGGATTGACCCCAAATAAAAACAAAAACAAAAAAACAGAGGGCTGGAGAGAAAGAAAAGGTAAGAAATTAAGGAGAAAAACTTCCCTAGCACCGTTTTATAGCTACAGTGTGGACCTATTACACCTTCACCGTTCATTTGGCTTCCTGTGTCAAAATAATGAAAAATTTCAGAAGACAGGAAAAGATCAACGGCTTAGCTGTGCAGGGTGCAGTAAGACAGGGTATACAAGTTTTCGTAAGTATGGACGAAAATATAGATGCTTATAAAAATATTGAAGATATTATTAATTTTGATAGATATTTAATTTTTTTTTTATCAAAATTGTAAATATTATATATATTTTTTAAAATTTTGTACAATTTTTTAAAATAAAAAAGGTTTTAGAGGTCTCATAATTTTTATCAAATGAGTACATTAATCCCGTAATTATTAAGTTAGGTACCAAAAATTTCATAATTTTTTAAATTAAGTATTTTAGTTAAGTAATTTATGAGTTAAACAATACAAGTCATATTATTATAAAAATTAAAAAATTATAGTCATATAATATTTTAAAATGAATATTTATAGTCCAACAAAAATATTAAAATTGAAAATTTATAGTGCATAACTTTTCTAAATAACGGAACTATAGATGTCGAACACAAAAATTATGAAATTAAAATGCTTATTTGTACTTAATAATAAAAATATTATGACATTTTTTCAAAAATTATGAAATATTTAATACCAAATGTAATAATTACAAAACTAAACTTATTAAATTAAATAATTACGAAATTGCTTATACCTACTTTTATTTTTTTTAAAACTACTTAAACATGTAATATAAACTAATTAAATTTATTTTTTTATTTCAACATTATTTGTTTACTCAAATATACAAATATTATTAGTGATTAAAATTATTTTTCTTTAACATAAAATAATTTTTTTAATTCATGATACTAATATAAACTATATAAGATTAAATAAAAAGGTGAACAATAATAATGTGATATTATATTAAAAATAAAAATTATATAAATCAAAATATAAAATAGCTCGAAAGAGGATAAAATAATAATTGGAAAAAAATCATTTGATTAAATATGTACAAATGTATAATAATTTAATAAATTAAAATAAATATGAAAAAATTAAAAATTAAAATGATTATTTTAATACGAGTTATACATAATATAAATAATAATTTATGTAACTTTAATTTGATACAATTAAAAAATTTTAATTGATATTTTGTGATATATTTATAATAATATTTTTAATATTATCACAATTTTCAATAAAATTTTAGAAAATTACAATACAATTTACGGAAATATCAAATTTTTTTGACATTTTTTATGATTTTTATGAAAATATAATAAAATATTTAAATATTATAAAAGGTATTTTTTAAACAACATATCAATATTAATATTTTTATTTTATAAATTTTTTGATTTAAATATTAAAAAACATCAGGATATTTTCACTGTAACTAAGTGGGATGTAAGACACAATCATTCAAGTGGGTAGACCACGAATTTACTTATAAAAAAAAAAAACTTAGGGTAGGCCGATAGGAAAAATAAAAGTGTTATTTACGTTAAATTATAATATATATTAAAAAAAATGTTAGTTATTATTTAAATATAAAATTAAAAATATTAAATAAAAAAATAATTAAATTATATTATATAAATTATTATAAGTATCAAATTATAATAAAAAAATATTTTTGAGTGAAAAAATCTGAGATGCTGATCCAACATGAGGCCACGTTTCTGCTATTTGAAGTGTAAGTCTTCAAGTATTCTCTTTATTTTATTTGTGGTCGGAACACATAACATGGCGGTAAAGTTTTATTATCTCAGCTGGCATAATTTAATTATTTGATAAATTTAAGTCTATTTTTGTAAATTTATTGTATTTTGCTAACTTACTTGAAATGTTATTTTAATTTTTTATTTATTTATAATAAGATATTTTGAGGTAAAAAGAAGTGCACCGACATTTTACATGAGCCAAACTCCAAAATGCTCTATTCTTTGTTATTAAAAAAAAAAAAAATCCAAAATGTACTAAACGCTATTTTTATGAATTTTTTTTATTAATGCAAAAGAATTATACTATTTGAAAGTTTGAGTTAGCTGTCAATGTAAGTATTTTAATATATTGTTGATTCTTCTTAGTATAATTTAAAATTTTGAAAAAATTAATATCCAAAAATTTAATAATATCAAATAAATTATAAGTAATCGACTGCCTGTTAGCTTATACTTTTAATAGATTCAGTATCAAACAACTTCTAATAATAACATTTCAGGTTTTCTCTTAAAATTACACAAGCAAATTTACAAATTTGTACCTATATTTTGCGTAGCCTAAGGATCATGACATGATAAAGCTTGTGTCCTACATCTGGATACTAGTACTACTGCTGTTTTTGAGGTTTATTTGGTAAGGTTAAAAAATGTTGCTAGTGTATTGTTCTTTTTCTTTTCGTGAACAATATATATGACAAAAATAATTGGGGCCATTCCCGTCATTTTAAGCTTTTATGAAAAAGTGATAGCCAAAAAATATATAATTAATTTAATTTGATTATGTTATACTATTTTTTACCAAGTATTATATAAATACACTATTTTTTACCAAGTATTATATAAATACAATTTAATTTAATATAAATATAGGATATGCAGTTAATGTGACGTCTACTTGGAGCTTAAAATATTGTCCCAAGCAGGATTGAACTTCAGGTGTACTGCATACCAAACTTTAATCCTGGTTACAAGTGCCAATGACTAAACTTTGATAAGCTAAGCTGTAGACTGTAGCTGCATAAGTGATAAAGCAGTAGTCTCCGCAATCCTCAGCTCCTATAATCTCGTCAAGTCAGCTGGTTAGTTTTTCTTGCAACAGTTCCTAATTGGAGCAGCAAATTGGGCCAGAGTGAATGTTCGACAATCAAGCCAATCGGCCCATTTGTTTTTTTTTTTTTTGGGTTGTATTATTAATGATTAGAAATTGTGGCATAATACACACCCAATTTGTTTTAGAAAATTAAGAAATAAAAGACTATAAAACTCTTAACAACTAAAATATTACTCTTAAAATTAATCTAATATTAATTTATATCTTTATAAATTTTAAAAAAATAATAATATTTTTTTTTTATAAATTTTTAAGGTGATAATTTTTTATTTATTTTTAAAAAAAATCAGGAATAAGCTATTTTTACGTTTTTTCTTTTGGACGTCTTTCCGAAAATTAAGAAATCTTTCAGGTATTTTTTTTAAGGGGAAATGATTTATGTTTTTTTTTTTCTCTCTAGTATATAAATAATCTAATTATTTAATTTATTTTTAACCTCTCTTAATAAAAAAATATATATTTATTTATATTATAAAAAAAATTAACATAATTTTTTATTTCGAAGGATGATTAAAAATAAAATTTTATATATAAATAAGAATTATTTTATATGATTAAACTTTTTTTAAAGAAAAATATTTTTGGTATTCTTTTAAGGGGAAATATTTCAGGCAGTTTTTCTTTTAAGGGGAAATATTTAAGGTAGTTAAGTAGGCATAGTGGTATTTCAGGAAAAAAAAACGTACTGGTTTGTTAGTTTTTAATGATCTACCATATGTTTTAGGGTGGAGGGTTTTGGAAGTATTTTTTGTGTGTCAAGTGGTTATTTTAATTACTTTATTTTTACAACCGATAATTATGTAATTTTTTTTTATAAAAATAAAATATTTTAGTAATTATTTAAATAATAAAAAATTATTTTATTAATAAAAAATTTTAAAATAATAATAAAGATAATTTAATAAAAATAAATTTATTATTTTATTTTAACAATTTACAACTTAATTTAAACAGTACAATATTTTATTTTTTATTTCTTTGATCAATTTCGTTGTAAATTTTATATTTTACAAAAAATTTATGTATTTTTAGTACTTTTTGGCATTGCATTTTTCTATATATATCAGGTTTGGATCAAAAATGCAGATTTTACAGTATCAAAAATAGGAGCTTCACATATAAAAAAAATTACAAAATTAGTAGTGTTGTAATCACACAAATAAGTTCTCTATATTTTACTATCGTCATAAGACACAAAGATGAAAAAATTATTGCCTAACTCTAAGCAACACAGTGAAGAAGAATACTAGTCATCAAAGATGATGGATTAGAGAGAGCTCATTAGTATGGTTTTAACGCTACTAATCTTATAATTTTTGACCTATATAGTTTCTATTTTTGATATTATAAAGTTTACAATTTTGATCCAAATACGATACATACAAAAAATGCGATGCAAAAAGTCTTAAAAAATACATAAAAATTTCATAAAATATAAAATTTACAACAAAATTAACCAAATAAATAAAAAATAAAATAATATACTCTTCAAATTAAGTTTTAAATTATTAAAATAAAATAAATAATATTTTTTATTAAATTATATTTATTATTATTTTAAAATTTTTTATTAACAAAATAATATTCTACTATTCAAAAAAATAACTAAAATATCTTATTTTTATAAGAAGAATTACTTAAATGTTCTTTATAAAGGCAAAATAACTAAAACATTCACTTAAAACAAACAGGCAAAATAACTTTTAGAATACTTAATTCTATGTTTTATTGGTTTTTTTGATATTCGGTTGGTTCTTTTTTTTTTTTTTTTTAACTCAATTAAAAGCCAATTATAGGGAAGGAAAATGCAACACAAGTAAAATATAATTTAAAAAAAATTATAAAAAATAATATTTTTAAAATTTATAATAATAAAATAATACCTCAATAATATTAAATAAAATTTGATATTGAACGAATTTAAATTACTACAGTTCAAGTTGAACTGCGTTTAAAAATAATAATATAATAATCATATATTTTAATTGTAAAAATATATAATTTAAACACAAATAGTATTATTTTTGTCATTATAAATTTTGAAGATATTATTTTTATTATTTTACTAAATTTGAATGAGGCTTGTAACTTGTAGGTATCCATATTAATATTTTGATACTAGTTATTTTTCAAGTTATGTAGTGATACCTTATCAATTATCAATTTATTAAAAAAGTACCCTTTTGTATCAAAATAAATAGTAAAACTTTTACATGTTTTATTGAAGGGATATTATTATCATTTTAATCTCCTCTATAATATTATAATTAGATAAAATTTATTAGTTTAATTATATGACATAAATTTTATTTATATATATAATTTTATTTTTAACATTTTTAAGAAAAAAATGCTTAATTTTTTTATAATATAAATAAATATATATTATTTTAGTGTTAAAAAATAAATATTTTTTTTATTTTTTATTATAGAATGAATTGAATATCTTAATTCATTGATTTTTTTATTTTTAACTCTTTTACATGCAAGCATATATTTTTATACTAATTATTTATGTTTTGTTGTATATTTATCAAATATAGTGTATATATTATTTTATAACCTAATTTAAAAAAAAAAAAAAAAAAAAGTGAAACTAGAAATTAAATGGGAAGGTAATGTAAAATGGATTAAGTATACTATAAGTTATTTTGCTTATGTTAAGTGGACACTTTAGTTATTTTATTTTCGTAAAATATACTTAGATCACTCTCTATATAAAAATAGAACACTTTAGTCACTTATTAAATGGTAAAATATTATTTTATTAATAATTTTTTTAAATAATAATAAATATAATTTAATGAAAAAAGTTTATTGTTTTATTTTAACAATTTAAAACTTAATTTGAATAGTATAATTTTTTTTTTAATTTATTTGATCAATTTTATATTTTATGAAATTTTTTTGTATTTTTTTTAGTACTTTTATGTATCACATTTTTCTATATGTATCTTATTTGATAAAAAAAATTTAAATTTGCAGTATAAATAATAGGACCTATATAGGTCAAAAAATTATAATATCAACCAAACTAATTAGATATCTGCATTCCATTATCTTTGGAGAGTATTATTATAAATTGAACTATGCACCTCCATTATATTGCTTAGAGTTAGGCACTTATTTTTTTTATATCTATGGTCTCTGAAAATGATAAATTAGAAATATATTATTTTTTTGGTTCCGACGCTACTAATTTTGTAATTTTTTGACCTATATAGCTCTTAATTTTGATACTGTAAAGTCTACAGTTTTAATCTAAATATAATATATACAAAAAAAATGTAATACAAAAAGTGCTTGTAAGGTTTATTTGTATTAGCAATTTTTGTGGACAAAATGTTTAATTGTAATCTAGCATAAGTATTCACCGTTCAATCAGATGATACATGATGATGGAGTCACCAAGCTTGCAATGCTCATATGAAAGGTAAAATATTCTCTCATGCATACATCCTCACACAATTGAGCACTACACTTAGTATGAATAGAATTGTTGTGAAAGTAGAGTCATTATTTAAGTAGAATTGTTGTGAAAGCAAAATTCTAGTATGAATAGAATTCTTGTGAAAGTAGAATCCTTGTATGAGTAGAATTGTTGTGAATAGAATTGATGTGAAAGAAGAGTCCTTGTTTGAGTAGAATTGTTGTGAAAACAAAATCCTAACATGAGTAGAATTGTTGTCAAAGTTAAATCCTGATATGAGTAGAGTTGTACTCTATTATTAATTCTCTTTCAAGTCAAACTGGACTCTATATAAGCAACACTTGTTTGTGCAAAACATTCAACCCACACCGAAATAATATTTTCTACATCTGTTAAAGCTTTCAACGAAAAATCTTATTCTCTTCATCTATTAATCTTAGGCACTTCTTGTTTTTAATTGTTCAAACATATTGTGTGGTTATGTTTGAATAATTCACGTGCCTAATTGTCTTTCATGATATTTAGAATTGCATGATAGTTCTAGAGTTTACTAGCTGATTTGTTTTTACATTATATGCTGTTGAATCTGCTAGTTAGGATTTTTCATTGTTTGAATCTGCTCTAGGACACACTTTGCACTTGTGCTATTTGTGCTAACGTTTCAGGTGACGTGCTCGGTATTTCGTGTGATTCGAAATTATCGAAGTTGACGGGTTCGATTGATCTTGTGGGACTCAAGTAGATCGGAACGTTGGTCCGAATCCAGACACCTAGCTTGTGGATGCTATGAAAGGAGCGACGGCTCGTAAGTAAATTACAGAAAGGGGGATCTATCTGTGAAGGGTAGTTATAGGACCTATAGTTGTAATTAAACATTGATTTTCATAGTGGATAGTTAGGTGGTCCGGTGGACCGGTGGTTTTTCTCTTAGGTCATTGGAGTGACCTAGGTTGTTTCCACCTAAAAATATCGTGTGTTATTTTTTATTCTGCATTTTATCTTTACACGCGATTGCATGTCTGGCTGTTGTGATTAGGTTACATAATTAATATTTGTTAAAATTGAAAATAACCTATTCACCCCCTCTAGGTATATTTGATCCGTAATTAAAAACTTTCAGTGCTAAAAAATACAATATTTTTAAAAATATATAAAATTTATAATAAAATTGATTGAAGAAATAAAAAATAAAATATTGTATTGTTTAAATTAAATTTTAAATTATTAAAATAAAATAATAAATTTATTTATATTAAATTATATTTATTATTATTTTTAAGTTTTTTATTAATAAAATAATATTTAATTATTTAAAAAATGATTAAAATATTATATTTTTATAATAAAAATAATGTAAGTGTCTTTTATAAAAATAAAATAATTAAAACGTTGAATTAAAATAAACCTGGTATGTGATAGGTAAAAATAAAGTCAACAAAAGTCAAAACCCAGCGCATCCAGTCTTGTATAGTAGCGGTGTTCATTTCTGAGATCTGGAAGCAATTAGCCAATTACATTATATAAACTGGACTTGAGTCGCTTGATGTTGCTCTTTTGTTCGTCAACTGCACGATTTATGACGAATCTTTAGTTTCATGGCCATTAGATCGTTCAGAAATAAGCGGTCCAATCCCTAACCTTATTCTCCCATGGCTTCTCGACCCACGCCCCCGAATCACAAGAAGGTGTCATTGATCTTTTTCATTGCTCTGATTCTTAGCGTTGTTTTTCTTATGGGCATTTCGTCGAACATGTGGGGGAATTTCAAGTACGGCTCTTCTTCATTGCCAAGAATCTACTCAATCGAGGTGATCAATGAGTTTCCGCATGACCCTGGAGCATTCACTCAGGTAACCAACTTATTTCTCTAAAATCTAAAATTGCGTTAATCATTCCAGCCATTTCTTCAGCTTTTTCAATAAAGCTCTTTCTTTTTATCATATTTATCTGCCTATTTGAAGAACAGCAGCTCAGGAAGTTATAAGTTCATTATTGAACATAGTTAAGCTAAATGGTTATTCGTCTTTTTGGGTAGCGATGTTCATTGTGATTTTGGAATAGTTCTTACTTCTTTTGTGGTCTTCAGGGCCTTCTTTATGCTGGAAATGATACACTATATGAATCAACTGGCCTCAATTGGCAGGTGTGTTTCTTTTCTTATATTCATTTAAATTTATTTTACTGAAGTTTTATACTTAATAGCTTAATCTGATTTCAGTGATAATGAAGGTGGATAGATGTGTATATATGGATATGACTTATAGTTAACAGTTACTTGAATGTTTTCTTGATAATGGTAATGTTCTTGTTGGTACTTGCTATATCATAGGTGCTCAAATCTTTCATTTACATCTAGATTTTTTATGTTATTAAAATTACGCTAGTTCCGGGCTTTCTTTTGATTGCCTGCGTTTGTTGTTTCAGTCATCTGTGCGGAAGGTAGCTCTTCGAACAGGAAAGGTCTGTTCCTAATTTTGAAGCTCTAAGTGCATTTCTAAATTCTTGGAAAGATTACAAATATTAATTGCTCATTCATAGTAATTACATAACCAACAAGATTTTTATTTCGAAAGTGTTATGGGACAAACTTTATGATTGATTAGTAAGGCTGGGATGTTATTTGCTGCTTGAATCAATATAATGTTAATTGGTTGGAGTTAACAAAATTAATTGGACTGAGTTTGAATTCTGACTTTGAAATTCCTACAAGCCTAATTATCAAAAACATATGTGTTTGTGGTATTACAGATTGAGGCTCTGCAGAATTTGGATGGATCTTATTTTGGTGAAGGTTTAACTTTACTTGGCACAAGGTGTGCAAGGCATAACTCATCTCATTTGGTTCTTTTAATCAGAAAATGGAACAAAGAGTTTTCACAAGTTCATATTTTGTTTTTCAACTGCTGATCATATACTTATTGTGTATATTACATTGAGTCCTCCATAATGCTAATCTATTACTTCTAATCTTTGTAGGCTGATCCAAGTAACTTGGATGAAGAAAACTGGTTTCATATATGAGCGAAATAATTTAAGCAAAGTTTGTGCTTTTCCTTCATTCCTTTGCTAATTATTTTATTTTTTGTTATCATAATTCAGTGATGTCTTTGAATAACTGCTCCCATGTTTTAGTTACATGAATAGGAAAAAGTACTATTGGGTCTGAAGTTTATAAAGCATTCCAGTATGGTCCAAGAAATACAACAAAAGCAGATGAGCCAACCTTCTAATTCCACGAATGACTACAATATTGATCACATGATGAATTGTTCATATGCGGCCAACATTTAATGGCTTTCTCACAAATTTGGTATCTTTAAGATGATGAAATTGCAAAAGGCTTATTCATTTTTATCAGGAATGAAACTTTCAACTAATATATACCTTGTAGCTTACCAAATTTATCATTTTAAACATTATATCACTGTTTTGCTTCTTTTTTGGTAAAGTATTCTGGAATAAGGTGCATCCTTAATTGTATTGCCTAAATGTTTGTAGCTTCTGGATATTTCATAACTGGCATGGTTGTGTTTAGTGCAGTTTGAGAAGTTTACTCATCAGATGCCAGATGGTTGGGGACTAGCAACTGATGGAAACGTGTTGTTTGGGAGTGATGGGAGTTCAATATTGTACAAAATGAACCCTCGCACATTTAAAGGTTAATATTCTGTAGGAAAGTTTGCTTCATGTTTTTATCCTTTGGTCTAGGTTTTTTTGTTCTCTTCCTAATTAATATTTTGAGGATTTTTCATTTTGTAGAAAATGCTTTATCCTACAGCATATGGGGATAGTTTAATTTTAATCGTTCCATCTTTTCTAACGAGTTGATGTTTCTTTTTCTAATTTTTATGCAGTTATTGATAATCAAACAGTCAAATTCAACGGTCATCAGGTGCACAACCTCAATGAGCTGGAGTTTATAAATGGCGAAGTGTGGGCCAATGTTTGGCAGGTAATTTTTTTTTTTAATTATTTCTTAATGAAATGAATGGCAAGCCACGTCTGGAAAAATTTATGGCAAATGAACAGCTCTCGATACAAATTTGATATCAACTCTAATTTGTTTACTTTCTTATTCGTTTAAAACAGATGGTACAATATTAATTAACTACAGTAAAAGTTCAATACTAAAGCAAAAAAACACGGTAGAAGTTCAATAAAAAATAAAGACAATGGAAAGCCTTTTATGTCTTGCATGTTGGAAAACTCTCCAACTCAAAACTGCTTCTGATCCTTTAGGATCATAGGAAATGAATATTTTTTCTCATGTTATTGTAAAATCTTGCCGCTTGTAAGTGATAACTTTGAACAGGGTTATCCCGGTATCCGGACGTATTCCTAAAATTTCCTTTTGTTTTCACTTCATATTAGTTTGTACTTTTAATAGTATATTCTGTTTTAATCTTTAAGTTGAATGTATTAGTTTATAAGTATCCTTGGCAAATCTGTGCTTTTCCAAGTTTTTCTTTTTCTTTTTGTAATGTGCATGTTATGTAGTAGTATCCAATAAGTATCAACATCCGGGTGGATAGCTATATGACTTCTTCACAAGTACAATTGATAGAATCTTCAAGAACAATTAATTGGAATTTTTGTTGAAGTGATATATAATGTCATGCCTCAGCTTCTTAAGTTGTTAATGTATCTCTACCATATAGACGGATTGCATTGCTAGAATCTCACATGAAGATGGCAGTGTGATTGGATGGATTCTCCTTCAAAATTTAAGGTTCTATTTTTCGATCTGTCTAATCCATTTAGTTTGTTTATGTGCTACATAATCATGGAGCATAATGAGATCTAATCTTGAATCCCTTTTATATTGCAGGGAGCAACTGATAGCTGCTGGGCATAATGTAAGTTCTCTAACCAAAAAAACTATGCTTGATGAAAACAGTTACTTATTCGGAAGCAGTTGGCCAAAATTTCTGTTTGTTGCACTTGCCAACTTATTTGCAATTTTTTCATCTTTTAGGGTATTGATGTCCTAAATGGAATTGCATGGGATAGTGATAATAACCGTATTTTTGGTAAGCTTGACCTTTCTTCTCTGTGTTCCCCCTGTAGACATATTACCATAACATTGACTTGTAAGTTGTAACTTTGTCAACAATATACGTATAAACACACAAATTTTGGCAGTGACTGGAAAATTGTGGCCGAAGCTTTTTGAGATCAAGTTGCATCCAATTAAGAACCGTCTTAAAGCTGGAGTGATTGAGCAGATGTGCTTGAGAGAGCTGGTGCATTTTTCTAAGCCGTAGATGGCTATGTTGACAACATTTGTACTTGGATTTTGGTTTTGCATTGGATATTCTTCCCCATATAGAGTTGGTCATTTAGAGACACAGATAGTTAGAGTTGACATTTTGTAACTACTGGGAATTGATAATATGAGAAACAGACTACTGGGTTCAGTGGGTTGTTTCTACAACTCTAATTTTTCGTGTAATATTGAACAGAGTTAAGGAAAGAGCTCTTTATCCGGTTCTGAGAACAAGCAACATAATGTGCCAATTTTGCTCAGCGTCTTTTGACTATGCCTAAACACTAAGTTCACATTATCCTTCAAAATATATTTCACTTGCCATTGTAGTATCTAGGGGAGGTGTGTTCCTGTTGGATCTAATTTTTAGCAAAATATAATTAATCAAATCAGGCCGTTAATATGATTTAAATTAAATCAAATTGGATTGTTTGTTTAATAAAATTATTAAATTGGGACAGTCTGGTCTTCATAGTTTTTAAATTTTAATTTTCCTTCCAAATAATGTTAGAAACTTGAAATTAATATAAGAAATTTTTTTTTTAATTTAATTAAATTATTTTAAATATAAATCATGTAATATTTCATATAAATTAACAATTAAGTGGATAAATTCTATAAAATATAAAATCATCATAAATTACATGCAATTGAAAATTATAAATTGTATAATAAAGAGCTGAAACCGTAAAAAAAAAAAAAAATTAATGTAAAATTTAATCTTTAATAATAAATAATATAAATATTTTTAATTTTAAAAATATATAATAATATAATATATTTTTAAAAATATATTTTTTATATATATAATATGTAATGGTCCAGTTCGATTTGAATCGTTAAAAATTTAAAAAATTGAACCGAACCATTTGAGAAATAATTTGAAAAAATATAAACCAAGCCGTACCATTTAACTCATATAACCGTTTGAAGATGTCAAGTTTGATCCAATTTTTTGATTTAATTCCGTTTGGTCTGGTTCTTGGACACCTTTAATAGTATTTACTGTTGATTAAGGAGAAAAAAATAGAAAAAACCTCATCTTTTTTTTAAACTTATAATTATAAAAATAAACTTATATATATATATATATATATAGAAAAATATCATAGAAGTTCCTTAAATTAAGTTATTTGTGTCATTTAATCCGTTAATTTTGTTAAAAGAGTTAATTAAAGATAAATTATATTATTTTAATAATTTTTATAATATAATATTATTTTTTTTATTAAGTGATGAAACTTTAAAACATGAGTTCTTAACAATGGTAAATCACAATTAATATAAAAAAATTTAAAAAAATATTTATTTTTAGTATTTGTTAATTGTCATTATTTTATTTTAAATTTTCTTAATTTTTAATTTTTATTAAAAATTAAAATATGTAGTAAAATAATTTTTTGTTTGAATATTATTATCGCTGATTTTTCTTAAACAATTTCATATTAAATTTTAATTTTATTCTTATTAAATACTTATATTTTAATCGCATTTTAATTACTTGACAATAAATAAAAAGGAACAAATTCATAGAGATCTTTTAGATTATGTTATTTGTGTTATTTAGTTCTTTTAATTATAAGTGATATCATTTGGTTGCTTAATTTTTAAAAAAATGAGTTAATTAAAGACAAAATACATAATTTTAATAATTTTTTAATTAAAATATTAATACAATTTGTTTTTAATTGGTCTCTTAAAAATAATATTTTAATTAAAAAATTATTAAAATTATATATTTTATCTTTAATCGGACAATTTTTTTAAAACTAATGGACTAAATGACACTACTTATAATCTAATGATTAAATAACACAAATGATATAATCTCAAAAATGTTCATGATATTTTTCTCTAAATAATAATATTTTAATATAAAATTATTTAAATAATATAATTTATTTTTAATTAGTTATTTTTATAAAATAAAGGATAAAATAATATTAATTCTTATCTAAAAATTTAAATAATATAAATGATTTAATTTTAAAAAAATTTATAATATCTTATCTTTTTTTATTATAAAAAAAATCAAATTTAAGCAATATATTAAATTGCTGCTCATTGAACACCATTTAAAATTTCGGCAAAATCAGTCTATTAAGCTTTATTTAATATTAAATAAATAAAATAAAATTATTTTTATTATTATAAATTATAAATTTATTATTAGAGCTATTTTTTTAAATATATTGGCTAGAAAAAAAAAAAAAAAAAAGATGAGGTGATGTTCATAACTGACTCGACTATTACTAGAGTTGATTAAATCTACGATCATGACCAATTGACCATTTAATTTAACATTAACTCATCGTACGGATACTATTGTACAACTTGCTTGATCACATGATGATGAATCGCGAACATGTTGACAGGTGTTACGGCACAAGCATCAACAGCAAAGACCCGTCCGCGTAGAAAAGTCAGATAATCTAGATTTACGATTCAGATCAACCACGCCCATCCTTGACCACGTGTCTTGATCCAATTCGTCCTCGACAAGATTAACCTCTCTCGCTCTCTCTCTCTCGGGCTTCATTCTCTTTCTCCTTTTCCCTTGAAGAAAAAATTACTTTCTCTTCCCACACAGTTACCTATCTCTGTGTCCAAACACTCCAATTCAAGACGGCAATTTTCTCTTCCTTTTTGTTCTTTCCCAAATTTACATAGGAAAGTGGAGGCCTTTCCTTTCCCTTTCACTACTACGAGGTTGGTTTGTTTTCGTTTTTGTGGAAATTATGAATTGAAGTGTATTCCTTTATTATTAGATTTTGTGTATATCACTTTTAGATCCGATGATAGTTTTCTTATTGAAGTTATAAATTACTGAGAGAACTTTATGTTTCTGCAATTTAGTCATTGGATCATGCTGTTGCTGAATTTTTAGACGCTAAAATAGTGTGTTGGTTTTAATATCTCATACAGATCCAGTTGGAGAATTATGGATTAGTTTGAAGTATTGGGTTCTCGACAAAATAGGAAAATGATTGAGAATTGGTACTTCGTTTTATAAATTAGATTCCTGCTGATTATTTTATCATTAATGATATTATGATTTTTTTCCTTTTTCAATCGCTATCGAATAATTGGCTATTCTTATTATTGAGTATTTACAGTTTATCGCTGTGGTCATCCATTTGTCCTTTCCGTGTTCTGTGCCTTATCACTTTGATTTTGTTGTATGTAATTGGTTTAAGCTTTTTTTGTAGTGGTTTCCATTTTGCTTCTTGTTGCAGATTTCAGATCCAATAGGCAAGTCATGTTTTGATTATATTGTTGATCTTATGCTTTGCTGATCCTTTTTTTTTTTTTTGGGAGATTCTGCTGTGGACTTGTTCAGTTGGTATTGGTGATACGTACGTGAATTAAGTTGGATGCTGTGTTCGTGTCTTCTATAATATTGTTCATCGATAAATTTCTCAATGTATCTGTCCAATTCTAGTTGCAATCTGTAAAAGAAATCGTGCCAGGTTTTAATGTTTATTTTACTTGCAGATATCATGTGTGCGCTTTTAGTTCTTTTGTTATCATCTGTTGGAGACGATTGTATTTATCTCAACCATATTTTTATCTTCCTTAAGTGGTTGATGAAGTCTTTTGATTCTGCTCTTTAATATTGTTTGGTAAATTTTGCTTTTAGATTGTCTCCTTACTGTTCCCTATCCTTGCATCAGTTCCTTGTCTGCTACCATATACGTGTTTTATGGTTCTATGATTATGTGATTGCTTTTTTAAATCTTCACTTGTGCATTTGTGAAGTAGGGAAGGCCATGTGAGCTATTTGAAACGGGTTCTAGCTGTTGCTTCCAGAATTGATCTCTCTTTGGCAGTTGGTTTCTTGATATTAACATGTGTAAGTGCAAGGTGTGTGGGAAATTAGGAAGAATGGTTTCGAGGGGTGGATCTGTGAATTTTAACCAGTTTACCCTTCTGCTATCTCCTGGTGTTTCTGTTTGGGACTGCATCGTTCGTAAAATGAGGTATTCTTTCAGACCCGAGTGGGTGTAGTTTTTTAGGATCACAAAGTTATATTAGTTTTTAGTTTATACATAAGGAAATTAATTGAATTTACTTATTATCATAGTGAAGGAAAAAAAAAAAAAAAAAAAACAACAGTTATAGGTGAAATGTACACGTAAGTGTGGTTGCGTTCTCTTGAAGATTAGTAAGTAATAGAGACAACTCAGTATTTAAAGGCTGTTAGTCTAAATGGATAACTTGGCATGCAATAAAGTGCAACCTGTTCCGAGGAAAGTGAAGAAGAAGCAAGTGAAAGATGAGGTTGATCGTCAAAAGCAGGCTGAAAAAAAGAGGAGACGTTTGGAAAAAGCCCTTGCTACTTCTGCAGCCATAATTTCTGAACTCGAAAAGAAGAAAGAAAAAAAGAAAGTTGAACAGCAGAGGCTTGATGAAGAGGGTGCTGCTATTGCTGAGGCCGTTGCTTTGCATGTCCTAATTGACGAGGACTCAGATGATTCACGTAAGGTTGTTCTGGACAAGGATGAGGAGTATAACTGCTGGGATTGCTCTAGTAACATTGGTCTCTTTACTGGACAAAGAACTGCTTTTGCTTGTCAGGATACGGCAAACTGGCCGCAAGGGATTGGGTGGATCTCCAATAATTATCTACCTCGATGCTTGGGGAGTGATGATTGGTCAATTTCTTCAGGGATGTATGGAACTGTCCACGCCCCATATTTTCAAGAGGTTGATTGGAAAAATTCAGGATTTTCTGCTGGTCTTATTGCAGCACAGGCTGTGTCGTCGCTCCAAATTGCCGAGGATGCCCGTGAAGACACCATTATGCTCAATGGAATGTTGAGGCATTAGAAGGATACTTGACTTTGATTTGCTGGGAGTAGCATTGGTTGATTTGGATACATGATATGTATGTAACTCTCTAATCTGCTTTTTGTTTATCAGATGCATATGTCGCTTCATCTGTTTCCACAATCATGTAATCTTTATTTGCGGTGTTGATGTTTTTTGTTTCTAAACTCTGCTGCACTTTTTGTGTGGTGAACTTTCAGCTGTTTTGATCAGCTGACCCATCTTGATGTCTTTTGTCGAATGTTTAAGTTACAGACTTAGAGATGTTTCATTGGATTAGTGGTGTTGTGTGATGATTTGTATCTGATTATCCTTTATGAATCATTTTTAAATCAAGCTTTGTATTTTAGTCGTACTCTAGAGCTGATAACGATAGTTATAAAATGTTGTTGATATGAGTTTGATTTTGCTCGGTGCTGAACAATCACTTGGCATATAATAACCAATTAGTACTGATCCTTTTTATTGTTCTAAGCATGGGAGGTCATCAGATCGTTATGAACTTCTTGTCCAATACCTAGTAGGAACAAAATTATATCTTGGGTTTATATCAGAGCACTCGTGTGAAATTTATAAAAGTATATATTATATAGAAGATTCCATTACCCTGAATTTAAGAAAAAAAGAGGAGTAAAACAATACCATGAATCCATGATTGAGTCAGCTAAGAAATGCACATTTTACATTGATACAAAAATGAATAAATGCCAATTGCCTTTGCATGGCTTCAAATAGTACACAAAGATATTCGGGAACTATAACCTCAAATATTGTCATGACTGTGAACGTAAATACTCCAGCTGTGAAAACTCTGCATTTGATTGCCGATGTTACCCTCGTGCGTCTTTTCCCTGATTTTCAATGTCTGAACTACTGGATGGTTTTGCACCAGAAGTAACTAAATTTTTAAGCCAGGAAGCTTGAAATTTAGGAGTACCTCTGTTTGAATTGCTTGGGGATTCAGGAGTACTTCCAGCGTTATTAGCAATACCTGCAAGGAATCGATATGCCACTTTACTAGCGGAAACTATCTCTGTTTTGGCTTGTCGCAACTGCAAAAAAAAAAAAAAAGCAAGGAAACGATTAAACTTAAGTGTTGACAAGTTCTAACCAATAAATATGTTAACATGGGAAACAAATGATAGCAATTTCCAATATTCCAAATTCTTGCAATTTTGCATGTCATAAATTAAGCGTCTCTGATATGAGTGAAGATCACACAAATGATAGGCCTGTGAGAAAGGTCATAAGCAAATTAATTTCACAGAGAAAATGAGGGATGCGGAAAATTCTGGTTGTAATTAGAAATCTTTTGAATCCTTAAGACAACTCCTCGAAACGAACGATAAAACCTCAATTCCTCATTCTAGAGAAAAAGTAGTAATAATAATATTAAAAAAAAAAAAAACAGCAACTCCAAATCCAATTGACGCCTAAAATGTATTAGTTCACTTCAAGCAACAAAAGAACATGCATCAGTCGCTGTACTTTATCCAGGGATTTAATTCAGTCATTAAAATCACGAAATTACTCAGGCCAACTCACACGGAATGCAGTGTTTCCTGCCACCTCCACAGCAGCATCCCCAGCATGTGCAAATCTATTGACCCAACCTGTGAAAAAAGCTATAAGAATATGGAATGCAATGTCAATTGGAATAACACCCCAACAAAATCTAAAAACAGAAAGTACAAAACATTTATCTTAACTCATTACACAACCTATCTTTTCTGTGATTCGTACGCTAACTTGGGTATACATATATAAGCAAACTATTTAACTTATGATGTACTTAATCTTGTAGTGTATTTCTTCTACAATATCTAAATTACAGGTTCAAATATATACAAAAGCTATAGACCATCTTCAAACAAGAATAACGGGTAAGTTGGCTCCAGAAGAAGACAGAAAATAAATGTAAAAGGAAAATGCAAAGATTATATCCCTATATGCACTCACATACATCTGCCTAGTCAAAATGTTCATTGCAAGGAGCTAGAGACTACATAATGAGCCTTACAAAAGACAACATTCATTAATTTGTCTTCATATCATGACACAAACATTGTAAACTAGGAATACCATAGTATCAACAAGAACTTGTATAACAATACCTGGAAGCTTTGGCACACCAAGCATCTCACAGAGCTCATCACAGAAGTGATTGCAGTTTCTAGATAACAAGTCATATGAACTTCCAGGCCACTCTCTGCTAAGTTCTCTTAAGATCTGATTTACTTTGAAAATTGAACAAGTTGTTATGCCAATAATCATTGATTCACGGTAAGTATACATTGGATTCTTTCCGAAAGGACAACTAAAAACTCCAGTTCCTTGCTCACAGAAACCAAAAGACCATTCGTCCTCCGCATAAATCTATTGCCACAGCAATAACCAACCAGTTAGAATCATTGCACTCCATTCATGGCTTTCTATACGAAAAAAGAGCAGGCAACTACAGCACACTAAAACTTGACTAAAAACTACGTACATGCAAATTCGAACACAAAAGTTGTAGCAACAAGCACGCAATAGTTAGAAAAATGCAAGGCCTATTGCATGATAATACACGAGAGCCACTGAAATCGAGTACATTATCATCCACCGTACTCAACTATGTCCCAACTATCTCGAAACTAATCCCTAGATCTTTGTCTAAAATCCCAGAACTCCAGCATAACATCAATAGAAGAAACGCATTTAAAGAGAGAGGGAGGGACCTGTATGGCGCTGTGAAAAATACCACCAAGGCCAATACCGTCCTTGAAGATCTTGTTGATCTGAACAATAGTGTTGTTCGTCTTGTCCGATCCACTATTTGTAACGTCGTATACATGCAATCTCACTTCCGTCATCTTCAACCAAACTCACTAACCCTAATCTTTCTCTCTTTCTTTCTTCTCACTTTTCTCTCTATGAAATTCAAATTATAAATAACGAATGTGTACTTTATTCAAATACAAAAAATGCACCATGCTCACTTTTTCACAACTCTTTCTGTGCTCCATTGCGGGTGAAAATTTTGAAAATTTGTGGGTTTTTTTTTAGTAATGTTATAGGAAAATGCAATTAATAAATTTTTATTAATTTTTTTAAAAATTCAGCATATAAATATAACTTATTATTACTATTGTAAATATACTACCCATAAATTTTAAATAATTTTATATAATATTTTAATTTAATTACAAATACATACATACATATATATATATATATATAAAATCTTATGTTTTAGTATATTTATAATTTTACTTTTAAAAGAATTTTATTTTATTGTAATAAATTTTAAACAATATTATCTAATATTTTGATTTAATTATAACTATATATATATTATTACTTTAATTTATTTTATAATGCATAATTAATAAATTTTTAACATTTTATTCAATATTTTAATTTAATAAAATTATTCTTATAACATTGAGCGCGACATCATTTTTTTTTTACTGTTTAATCAATCTAATCGGTGATTTTTTTAACTTTTTAAAAAATATATTTTTTTAATTCATTTTGACTTTAACAAATTACTATAAAAAAATCAATAATAATTTTACTCTTGAAAATATAAACTTCATTTTAAATTTTTTTTAATTAATTATTAAAAATTATTTTCAATACATCTTTTATTACAAATATAAGCTTATTTTTCTCACTCAAAAGATAAAAGTTAAGAAGTATTGTTATATATATATATATATATATATATATCATCAAGTTTTTTAATAACAAATTGTCCAGTTGTTTCTTATCTTTTTTAAAAAAATTAATATATAATTTATTATAATCTATATCTTTATTGTTATTTGTGTAAAAACTTAATATTTTCGTATATATTGGTATCAATTATAAATAAAAAAGAGACAAGTGATATATTATTGATATTAATATAAATCTTAAGTTATATATATATTTTTAAAAACATATTATATTATTAATTTAAAAAAAATAAAAAAATTATATATTATAATTTTAATTTAACTTTTAAGAATATTATATATTATATAATAAATATTATATAAAAAAATTGATTTAAGAGAATTAAGTTAAGAGTTTTAGAAAATATAACATTTATAATTTCTCCTTTGTTTAGTTCCTATATTAATATTTTTAATTGATTAATTATTATGTAAAAAATTTGTTATTATGTGTATCACATTATAATTTTATTGTACTCTTAATTATAGAAAAAAAAATATGAAAAAAAGTTATAGTTTAAGGAAAACAAAAATTTTGAAAACTGTTAATTAAATTGGACAAAATTTTTCGATTATAACATTTTTATTAATTAAATGATTTAATTTAATTTAATTAAATTAAAATAATATAAACGATCTAATTTAATTATAAAAAATTATTATAAAATGGATCAAATGGAAATGTGCACAACCTAGTTACCACGACCAACTTAAATATTCTAAGTCTACCATGAAGCTTCATCTATCGGACAGATGTCATCGCACTATTACTTGCCGATTATATAACTAATTATCTTATCTTATTTTATTAAAATTTGATAAAAATATTAATTTTAATTTATTATTTTAAAGAAATTTATTCATTAAATATTAAAAAAATTAAAATAAAATATAAAAAGAAAAGTAAAGTTAATACCTACATTTAACTAATAATTAGTATAATTGTAAATATACGTGAAAAATTATGTATAATATAATCGTAGAATATAAATATCATTGTCTAAACAAAGTATCTTTACTATTTATAAAAACAAAAAAAGAGAATTTATCTAAAGCCCAAAGAATGGACTTTTGGTGGGCTCAGAAACAAGCACATTTAAAAAAAGTAATTGGCGATAACGTAAAAAAAGTTATTGGCGATAACGGAGAGGGGTGAGAGAAAGACCGAGCACAGAGAGAGAGAGAGAAATAGAAGAGGGAAGAGGGAAGAGGGAAGAGGGAAGAACAGGGGCTTCGGCAAATAGGAATGTGAAGTAATTACTCTTTCTTCTTTGGCAGAGCTTCGTAAGAGGTTTTTCTTGAAGATTCTGACATGGGTGTGATTTTAAAGCCCATATTTTTGGTGTTCTCTAACTAAGGTGAGTAATTTAGGCCTTAGTAACAAATTTATTCCTTTACCATCTTCTATCGGCCAAAATCAATATGCATAGTAGTTATCTTTGAATAATTCTAGGTGCTTTTAATTCGTTTCGCTTGAAATTAAGGACTTAGATGCTGTTGTGTGTATTTGAGTTGAAGTTTGTTGAAAGATAATTTTCATTTATAACATTTATCTAGATGCTCTTGGGAATATTATAATTCATCCATGGTTGACGGTTATGAGTATCAATTAATGGGTAAAAACGTGAGTAGCTGAAATAATTTACATTGTCCGTTGCAAAAAGATTATAAACTTTGGCTATGCTCATTATGAATGACGTCCCGTAGTTAAACTAGGGGAGCTTTTTTTTCCCTCTCTCTTTACAATGGGTTAATTCTTGATTTGAACCATTTCTTAGTTGATTATTTGTGTTATTTTCTATTCTCTGGTTTATATGATTGATCCAGTTATTAGCTTCTGTGCAGGGCACTTGCAGACTACCTTTTTATAAATAGGCTTGATCTCCAACATGGTAACTTTATTTTCCATGCAGTTTTGTCCTATTATTTTATCATTTTGCATCCATAAATAGGCTTCTATTTTCTGTATTCTTGTGTCTACTTCCTTATAAAAAGAATTTGTTTGTTAGATATTAGTTTTTATAATTTGAGTATTCAGGCTCAAGTTTCTGACACTGCTTTATGGTACAAATAAGGGGATGAAATGATAACCCCCTTCTGAGTTGACTTCAGGATAAGATTATTGAATTAAATGAATTGTACCATGAACGAAATGAGTTGATTTCAGGATTAGTTTATTGTTTGTAATGCTTGTGATTTAAAAATGCCACGTTGTTGGGATGCCTTATTGCAGGATCGTAATGTTCTTGTCAAGGAGAATTCTGAGAGCAGACTCTATATTGGTAACCTTGATATGAGAATAACAGAGTAAGTAAACCTTGTGCAATTACTACTACAACTATTATTACTATTATTATTTTCTTGTGTATTTTTGTGTTTTATTTCATCTTACTGTTTACTTTTGCAGGGCCATTTTAATTAAAATATTTTCTCCCTTTGGAAAAATCATATCAGAGGATTTCCTATGGCACACTCGTGGCCCGAAACGTGGAGAACCAAGGGGTTTTGCTTTCATCCAGTACAGCACCAAAGATGTAAGTTGCTTGCTCCTCCTGTCTGTCTCTTCCCCCTTTTATTTTACTCGATTTCCACCTCTAAAGTGAGCTAGCAGGAAGCCAGGTTAGCCAAGGAGAAATTGCATGGGAGACTAGCCTGTGGTAGGCCATTGGTTGTCCGCCTTGCCAGTGAGAAGTACTTGGATGAATCACGAGAAAATTCTTCCAAAGGGGCCAGGGAAGCAAGCCAAACAAGCACAGCTGGTGGTAGTTCAACACCAATGTGTAGGAGTGCTAAAATAGCTGCAATCAAGAACAAATTAAAGGCTCTGGAGGAAGAGGGCTCCAGCACATAGAGGAAAACGGACTGACGATGAATCTTGCAGTGACAGTCTTGATCGTCCAATTATTAAAATATAGAAGCAAGCTATGCTAGCACAGTGCAAGTTGAATGTGATAGAGAACTACATGGGGTGTTTTTTTTTTGTGTGGCTAGAATATAGAACTGCATGTTTTACTGTTCTCAAATACACACGAGACGTGTGTTTGGGACTTACTAAATCCATTTGTATTGAAAGTTATAATTTGTACGAGCCAATGGGAGGCAGAAAATAGTGACGGATGTTTTTCTACCTCGCAATCGTATCTTTTAAGTTTTGCAAAAAGCTACATGTCCCTCTTCATCATTAGCGAAACAAAAACAAAAAAAAATTTCTATCTTCATTTTGTAATAAGAAAAAATAGTACCTTTTGTTGGATGGAGAAAGTGAACTGGTTCTCACTTCTCACTTCCCAAAGAGGTTAGAGGAGAATAAAATAAAAAACAAGACAGACAGCCAGACGTTCTTTAAGTAGAAAAAACCAGGTAAAAGAAGACAGACAGAAAATGGGGGCTTACAGCTAACATTCTTGTTTTCTCGTTTCTAACTTTTTCGTGTGAACGAACCCAAACCATGAAAACATAGTAGAGTACACAAAATAGGAGTTTTGGATTTGTTTTTTCAATCGATACTTTGAAATATACATTTCCTTATCTATTTTAAAATACAGTGAGGGATTTAAACTCACAAGATTACTCGGGTGATGTACTATCAAGACATTAAAAAGAGCTTGTATGTATTCTTATTTATGTTTTGGTATTCATTCTTATCTATATAATTTTTAAATTAGTACATTTTTAACTAAAAAATAATTATATATATGACACATAATAAAAATCGAAAGATAATTTAATTATCTTAATTTATTATTATTTTTAAAATGATTAAATTATCTTTTATTTTTTGTTATGTAACATGCATGTGGTTAATTTTTGGTTAAAAATGTCTAATTTAACAACTTTAATATTTTTAAAGTAACACCTAAAAACTTAAATATTTTTAAAATATCAAAAGATGAATATAGATACTATTAAAGTGCCTACCTCACATTAAGAGACGTAGATTGATAGAAAAGAAAACTGATATACAATAAGATGAGTAATAGGAGTATCCCATGTTAGAAAATGAAGATAATAAATACCGCTCTATAGTTCTTATGAGCGACAATGTGAATCACCGAGTTTAGTGACGTAACTTGTAACTCAGGTGAGGGCATTAATTTGAAGAAAAATGGGGTTCTTATTTTAGGTCGCGAACTTCAATAATAATAATAAAAAAAATAGTCGGGAGCATTCTGGCATGCTCGTTCCAAGCCAGGAGTTGGACCGGGGCGTTTGAGCGAAGGCTTGGGTGTCATGGTCTCTAAAATGTGGAGGGTACCATGCTAGGCTGGTTTCTTAGAGCATCAGCAAAAACCTCCCGCTTTTGGCAGTTGAAGGAAAACAAGTCGGTGCTGTCCACACCTAACATGGTCAAATGGGTTTATCCTAACTAACCATTGACTTTTTTTTTTTTTGTTTTGTTTACGGTTATATTATTATTTATAATTTAATTATTTAATTTAAAATATGAGTTAATTAAATTAATAACTTTTAGTTAGACAATATCATGTTTTTTATTTTAGCAATTAGTTTGTTAGTAGTAGTAGAGTTGAGATAGATGTTAATTTGTGTCTAGTTTTAGGTAGTGAGTAGTTTATTATTCTAAGAGCACCTAGTATAAATATGTATTACATATGAATGAAAGTTTGTCTAGATTTTTATTAAATTGTTGACTTGTTATGTTAAACTTGGAGGTCGGTTTTTTTCGAATTAAATTATTAGAAAGTCCAAGTTCCCCAAATGAACCTATAATTTTCTAATTTTTTTTTTTTTTTGCTATTTTTAATTTTACATACAAATAATTAAATTTGTATTATTTGGTATCAAAGTACAGACAAAAAGCCTTTATAATAATGAATCAACAATTTGAGCATAATTAAATTGAAGAATAAGTTGTTAAATAAGCTGGAAACAAAATTAAAGTTTTTAATCTAACATATTAAAAATAATAGTGAAAATTCTTCGATTTCTTTAAAAGCTACAAATCTTCATTAAAGCAATGGTATTATAGTTTTAGTTAATGTTTAAGGAGTTCAATAAAATTATAATGAGTTAACTTTACTGTCTTCACGAGAGAGAATGGAGATTATTACAACACAAGTTTTTAGGAATCACAATATAGGATTAATAATTTCTAGTATTAAAGTTTTATCAAGCAAGCCAAAAAAACAGAAAGTATCGTGAAATTAGGAAAGGAAAAAAATTACTATGAAACATGAACGTAAGTATCATTGTAATTTATTGTTGATGAAAGATGCTGTCAAATTAGAGATGATTTGAGTTGAGTCAAATGATCACCTTTAAGAAATATTCAATTTATTTTTGTATTTAATTAAAATTTAGAAGCGGATGAAGTGAATAAAGTATTATTCTCACAAATCCACTCCAGAGAATAATGGTGTTTTAAAAGGGGAGAAAATGTTACAATTTTATTATAATTTTTAATTTAATTATTTAGTTTAAAATAAAAATTAGTTAAATTAGTAGTTTTTAGTTAGATAATATTCTTTTATTTTAGCAATTAGTTTGTGCCTAATATTGATTGCAGTTATTTTAAAACTAATTTAAGAATTTTCAGATTAAAAACCAGAACGTGGACACCCTGATAACTGAGACTCCATCACTAATGGCTGCTATCCCATCATCGTTACTCAAGACAATCCTATCTGCTCCATCACAACCAATCCAGTCGCTATACGTATTACCCTTCCCCTCCCGTCATACCCACTTTACCGTCTCAGTCCCAGTTTCCGGCCTTCGGTACTATCAATCTGGTAAAGATGAAGTGTTAATGAGAGCGAAGGTGGTGAGATCACAGATAAGGAGTGGTCCGGAGGATCACTGGGGCACATGGACTGCTCTCTTTGCCATTGGAGCTTTTGGTCTCTGGTAAAATTACCAACCATAACTTTCAGTTTTATCTCTATATTCCTCAATCTTTTATTTTTATTTTTTCGTCAAACAAGAAATAGCCTTTTTAATCTGTTTGCTTCCTATAAGTTGGTTGGGTTAACTCACACTTGACAGGAAATATTAAATTACGTATGATATTAATTAAATTTATAAGACAGTATAAATATAAGTATTAGATTAACCTTTTATTAAGAGTTTTACTGTATAAAATTTACAGTATAATATTGTTTGTGTCGTACAATAATATGGATAGTACTAAAATTTTGATTTGAGGTACCAGTGAAAACCCCAGTACATTGTTTAGGAAGCCTCAGTGAGAATTTTCTGCAATTTGAGTTTTCTAATATTTTCTTTTGAAAATTCTCATAAATGACCATTTTTATTTTTTCGTATAAATGTTCTTTTTTTCTCTCTATATTTTTAACCTTGTGTTTAAATCAGTTAGGTCAGCAAATATTGATTGATTTTAGATAAACTCAAATGAATGTTAACTATACTGAAAAAGTTGGACACAACTACTTCACAGGGGAATGTGTTAAATTGTCATATGATCATAATATTTGTAACTATTGAGTATCTTTTTTGTGCAGAAAGGGTAAAAAAGAAGAAGAAAAAGATGTGAACCAGTTTTTACTTTCTCCATTTTTTCTTTCTTATTTAATAAAAATAAAAATTCAGATACTAATCTCTACTCTTCTCAATTCAAAAAAAGGGTACAATTTTGGGGTGTGATTTGAGGTCCCTAATATTTTTTAATTGGCCTTCTTTTTATTACTTCTCCTCAAATAAGATATACACATAAAGCAAAATTAGGGTATGTTTGCTTTTGTTTTTTATTTTGAGACTCGCAACAAAAACAAATATTTCAAAGCCAAGCATAATCCTTTATATTTTTTATTTTGCAAGAAGTGTTTGCAGGTTTAAAAAACACATTTTGCATTTCTTTTGAAATTAATTTTAACATATTTACAAGCAAATATAACATTAAATTCATGCATTTCCCATATTTAGCAAAAGATCCAAAGGAGTTTATTGAGAAACGGTTAAGGATAAAGTAGAAAGTGGAAACTTGAAAGGAAGTGAATAGAGTCATGTAATGCTATTTTGCAGGGATACTGATAGGACTGTGAAGGCACAAACGTTGGGGTTCTTGTTAGCGGTCCGAAGACGATGATATGCACATCTGGTCTGACCAATAATCTGCACTATAAGCTCTTGAGTTTTAGCCGAAGAAACAATAGAATCAACATCATATAAAATCATATGTTTCGATCAAAATACTCTGTTACTCTTATGTGATAATACTCATGCATGCGTGTACATATCGTAAGAAGGATTTTATCTCGCCGTTTATAATTTTCCATTAACATCGTTGAAAACTTTAAGAAATTATAGAGTAGACAAGGTTAGCATTCCATAATTTGATTCATTAATTGGCCTTCTCTATATATCTTGACCAAAAAGGAATCAATATTAGTTAAATACGAATTTCGTTCCTAATGCAAAAGATACACTACGGAACAAGCAACCTTTATTTTGCCAAGGCAATAACATTAACTTCATGGTGCATAAGATTTAACTAACCATGGACTTGAAGCTTGCTCTGTATAGAAAATTTCAAGTTTTCAAATAGCGAATAGACTTTGCCTGGACTAATTTGTAGTTTCCCTTCGGAAGACCACACAAAACTGTAAGACAAGAAGCTAAGACCATATCTGAGAAAGCTTTATATAAAATCATAGCTTTATGCATAAATCACTATAATTTTATGGCCTCACCCTCTATAGAGAATAGAACAAAGCAGTTACGGCCAGAAGGGAGAAACTTCCTAAACTAAGGAACACAAAGCATCGCAAATGAAAAATTAAAAACCACATACGGCCCCCTAAATCAAAAATTCCCGAGGGAATAGAAAACATAAGATTAGCTTTCACAAATGGTGCCAGCTGCCAAGAAGATAAAGGGAAACAAAATTCACAAGCTCTCCACAGCATAAAAAAAATTTGAGGTCCAGAAACTTCTAGAGCCGATAATTAACCCAATGATCATAAACGCAAACCAATGCAACAGGCCACGAATGCACACCAATCAAATGAGATATATTTGATTGATGTTACCTTAGTTGACCTTTCTCTTCATCACTGACTCTTCTTGATGAGCAACCCTAGGTCGTCTGCCAGAACCACCACCATCATCACAATCATTATGTTTGCTACGTGACAATAAAGAACCTTCTTCATCATACCGAAAACGACGCACAAGTCCATCTGAATCATAGCGCCGCACCCGATGATTGATGTCATATCTGCCCTCAGATTTTCTTCTCTCATCATCACTGCCATCATATCTACGCACCCTACCACCTCTGCCCATCTCCGAAAATCTTGCAGGCCGCATAATTGGTTCAAAGTAATCATCTGAATTAAATCTCCGAGATGAACCGACTGACTCAAACCTTTGATTCTGTTGGAATGTTCTGCCAGGTAATCTTCTGCCCCTGAAACCACTGCCATTCAGATCACCATACCATCTGGATTTAAATTGCGGAGAGAAACGACGTTTTTGTTGGGAAAGTAGAGTTGCATCGTATTTTGCTTCAAAACTGTGCTTCTGAAATGGCAACCTCGTTCTTTCCATTCTAGCCTCAAATCTATAGTCTGGAGATCTGGTCCTGCGATGTTTTAAAACTTCATTCTGTTCCCTTTGCGAAAACCATGCAACAGGAGAGCGGCTTCTTGATCTTGACTGAGATCTCTTGTAGGGTCTCCTGTAATAAGCAGGTGCTCTATTAGGGGGAGAGAAATTATGTTCTCTCCTCAGCATACGGTGAGGCACATGGTTAAAATATTCTTCAGACTCATTGGGAAAGGGCCTTTGATACTCCTCTCTGAAGCCTCGACTAACCCCTTGTGGATATCTCCTAAACCTCCTCCTACCAGGACTCGTACCTCTTGTAGGTATAAAAACTCTATGCATATTATCTGTACCATCCTTGACGCATGGTCTTCTAAACAAGGGTCGGCACAAGCCATTTGAAGAGTACATTGCTTGTCTGTCAACATGATTGCCAGCCCTCACAACCCCAGCTGGTGCTTCCGAATGGATTGCATATAATTGACTCTCGATAACACACTTTTCCCTAGGATGGCCAGAGCCAAAACAACCATGTGGAATTGCTGATTCATGGTGTTTCGAGTCCCATAAACTATCAGAAGGATTGGAAATAGAAATGTGCCGGGGACTTCTACCAGCCATTTGTGAATCACCCCTATCCTTGTTCACAGAATGATCAGAACCAGCTTGGTCAGGCTGATTACATGAATCCAAATTGCCAGATCTGAATCATTAAAAATGCATATAAGCCAAAAAAGAAAAAAATCAAATTATCATCCAATTTAAAGAATAAAAAGGAAAAAAAAAATAGATCTGCACCTTTTTAAATAGACACTATCCTTCTGGGGTAAGGTGTGAGAAGATAAGGACCCTTCAGGATGAGTTACTTCCATTCTAAATGCCCTTGAACCAGCAAATCTGACTCGAGAATCCTTGTCGTCAAACCCATTCAAGCAATCACCAGCATATTTCCCAGTTGTGCATCCCTGAATGGTTTTTACACCTCTGTTTGAAAATATTTCAGAGCCTCCAAGTAATTGATTGGATTCAAAGGCTTTTCCCTCTCCATCTCCAGTTTCAACACTTGGATGTTTTTCTAACACAGAATTAGATCCTCGACTTATAACATTAACAACATCATTATTCTCACATGTATCGGACCCATAATCAACACATTCGACTTCTTCATCCTCACAAGCATAGTCCCAGTACGGAACATCTGTTTCCCTCAACTCTCCATCCTCATACTGAGAATCATAATCAACCTCAAACTCCACAGCATTTACATGGTCAATATGTTGATTCTTCTCAGAAAACTCCAAGTCACAGCTATCATCATAGTTTTCTTCTGTAGTGATTCTACCTAAGCTACTGGTTGAACTGTCACCATGTTTTTGGCACGTGTCATGGGAGGAAGCTCCTATAACTTCTACCGTAATAGGTGAAGAATTTTCAGAACATGAATGCAGCACTTCTGCAGAATCAACAGTATGAACCATAGCCACATGATCAACATGATCTGCTGCATTCATAGTAGATACCTGAGGACAATCTCCCCCAGATGTACCTGAAGAACATAAACCCTCCGAGTTGAGTTTACTACTGCTAACACCAGCTTCCTCCCCTTTATTAACAGGCTTGTGTTCATAGGAAGCAGGACCTCTTGCTGTATCCCGGGGAGATTTTACATCTACAAGCATACTTGACTCCATACAAGAACGCTCATCTTCTTCACCATTTGGAAAAGTACTATCAGCCTCACATGCAGTTCCTTCTTCAGCACAAAGAAATGCAACAGGACCTTTTTCATCTGAAGTAGTTTCACCTGGTAACACAGCTGAAGCAGGGTCTTCTGTTGTCATCTTCACATCAACAACAACAGCATGTGGTACTTTCTCATTTTCTTCAGCCAAACCAGACACCATGAAGCTTTTGGATCTCTGACTTGAAGAGAGGCTCAAAGATGCATCAACTTCATCACTCTGGGAGCAAGGCTTTGCATCAAAATCAGCAGATATCAAAGACTCTTCTAGAGCCTTAACAGTTGGAACACAAATATCTTCATTCCTGTCAATAACAGAGCTTGCTTCCAAACCATGTTCTTCATTGTCAATAATAGACTGCAATGGACTTTCAATGTCACTCCTATCCATTGATTCATTTGGTTCCCCACAAGGTTCCAAAGGCAGTATATCTCGTACAGTATCTGTTTGAGAAACCACTGCATCACAGGGTTGCTGCTCCCAAGCATCCATTCCAACATTTAAGTCCCAGTGTAATCTACTATCTTGTGAAGAAGCACGTCGCTCCTCAGTTCCGCCATCCTCAAGTTTCAAATTCTTTTCAACTGCTTTATCCTGAAAAAGGAAGCCACCTTTTGTATCTTCATGCACATACATTGCAGAGGAATGGAACGCTTCCAATGATGCAACTGCTTTCCAGGAAATTACAGATTGTAACAAATCCATTGCTTCTTGTGATGATTCCTTCAGTAGTGTAGGGTCCTCTACATTCTCAACATCATCCGACACACTGTTATTGCAGGCAGCAGCGGCCAATATTTCAATACCAGAGAAGTCTTCTGGTATGTTTCCATCAATAACTCTATCATCAACACCATAACCAGACTTCACCTCCTTAGCGTTGATTGCAACCACTTGTTGTGTGGTAATATAATTTGGAAAAGATTTTCTATCGGTACAATTCGGAACATTCATCAACTGTTGATTTTTTTCAGAGTATGGAGATGACAAGCAAGGCGAGGGTGATAGAGACCGAACCATAAATCTCCTCTTCTTAATTGGTACATGCTCAATTTTGTCACCAAACCGTTGTCCAAGAACAGCCACACCAAGCTGCAAGGAAGATGAGATGTCAACAAATTAAGGACAGTCAGATATACTTCAACTAAAAGAATAAAAGAGGCAGTCAATACAACACAAAGGAATGCATCAACCTTCTCAGATTCAGAAACTGTCGGCTCTGACATGTCCTCAATCTCCCGGTTGGCTAGATCACCATCAAATTTGGAGCTTTTATCATTCAGTTTTCTTGATCTCCTAGTGGACCTCCTATATCCCTTTGAAACTGTCTTCCAAGTCAAATCAGGATTGATATAATTTGTAAGTTCTACACCTTTTGTAGAAATCATGCTTGCAAACATATATTATATACAATCAACTGGTGATCATTCACCACAAATATCGCAGCCAAAGTGCAGGTACAGAAATAAGAACTTTTAGTCTTTGCAATTCCTATCTTCCTCCCATATAGACAAGGGAGGATAAAAATACCTGTCAATGAAACAAGAATAAATCAATCTCTAAATGTTTCATCAAGTGATCCTACCATGACAGGGAGGCAAAGGGAACAGGCCAATTCAAACAAATAAAACTGTTTTGGCAGAAAGTGCTAGACCAGTTATCTTACCATGCACTTTGTCCTGCAAATAATTTTTGTCCAAGAAACGCACACCCAGATACCTCAGCAGGGAAAAGAACCTTAGATGATTTTGTAAATCTTCATTGCCTGCAAGATTCAGTCAGAGATCAGGAAAACCAAAACAGTACCAGCACACAAGAGCTTAACAACAGAGCAAGGATATCCAATAAACAAAATTGTCATCAAGCATCAAAATTCAAAGCTGATAACAAGACTGCCAACATATGCCTCCACGGGCCATGACCTTGAGGGTAGATAGATGGTTAACCAGTTTGGAGGCATGCACAATATCATCTACATTATAATGTACATTGAACATGGCAGGATCCTCCTTGAGATAGGAGCTTCTCTTATCAACCATATAAATAAGAACTGAAAAGGTCCTCTACATATGAAGGACTAATAGCAGTAGCCTAAACTAGTAGTGTGTAACATCCCAGGAGATAACTGGCAAAGTATTCCTTAAACTAAACATATGTTCATCAAACAAACTGGGAGCAGAGAGAAGTTTTCATTGTTGTTTTCAATATATGCAAGGCCGGAAAGTTCTTTCAGATTTAAGAAATTTTAATTGTACTCTCGTCCAAGAATAAGGAAACTTTCTTGATTGTAAATAATTGCTAGCATCCAAAGCAAAGCCTAAGACAAAAGATTGAGCCCTCAAATTTTGAATAGTTCGCCATATCCTTCTTAAATGCCCCAATAGGCACATAAAACATAAATGATTTTAAATTCTTCAATGAAAGCGTGAAATTCAAGGCCTCAACTTTCAAGCAAGGACATGCTTATTTCGCTCAAAAAGCAGAAAAACCCATAACCTACGGATCCAATAATATAGGATTAAATTTAGGCATTCAAATCGCCTAAAAAGCACAAGAAAGGGTGCATAAACAGACTGAGCACAGGTCATGCTTGCTAGGGGACCAAAAGAGCCCCCTTAATTGGATTCACAAATGGCTTTAACTAAAAGACCTCCAATAGATTTCCCAGTACATCTAGAAATAATTGCACACGTCTGAAGCAAGAATGACTAGATTAGGCAGAGATTTTCAGCATGGTATCATCAGGCCAAATAGCAAATCATAGGGACAAATCACCTGGTTTCGGGACACACAGCCCCTACAGATTGTTATGTAAGTTAATTTCGAAAGTATAACAAACCAAGCCATGAATGGGCTCCCTTTTAGGAAAATGGTGATTCATAGAAAAGCCTCCAGGTCCAAGATCTTAAACTCATCCAGTCGTAACATCTTCAAAAACTACCCAAAGAATCGGATATTATAGCAAATCCAGAGTAAAACAAGAAGACTATCATCGATGGATTCGTAGAGTAAAAGCAACCACGAAATACTTGCTGACGTAGTTTCCACTGAATGAAGAAGAAAAATAACCGCAAAAAAGCGCAGGGAAATTATCAAAAGGCTTAGGGTTTTTCAATACCTGTTTCTTCATCTAACAAAAAACCGCCGCCACAATCCAAAACGAGTGGAATCGAATCGATTAGGGTCGATTCAACCTCCGCCAGAGATTTGACGCACCACAGATCCCTAACAACGAGAAGAGACCTTTAAAATCCTGATGAAGAGATAGAGGAATATAAAAGTTTTCGAATCCGATTGATCTTATTCGTCTTCTCCTGGAAGTTATATCATATAACGCCAATCTTCATCGATGAATATAGACGATGCGATTATCAGACCGTGAACAACAATGACAGCAACTTCTTGCTCCCAATTTCTTTCTCTTCTTCGTCTTGCCTTCTCTTCTTCGTCTGCCTTGCTTGGATCAAGAGATCTATCACCACGTATTTATGGTACTGTCTATACCAATGCTATCCTCGGAAAACTTTTTATTTGTCCGATTTATCCTTGCTCCTACCATATCAAGATTTTAAAAATAAAATTGGTAAAAAACATAAAAATAATAATAATAATAATAATAATAATAATAATAATTTAATAAAAATAATAATATTATTACTATATTTATTTAATTTAAATAATAATATTTATAAAATTATAAATTAAATTAAATTAAATTAAATGAGAAAAATAATAAAGAGTAAATAAATTTTTTTATCACTGAATTTTTATGTTGTTAAAAAATTACTATCGAACTTTAATTTATTACTTTCATATTATTAAATTTTATAAATGTTATAAAAATATTATCAAACTATTTTTTGCTATTTTCATACCATTAAACTTTATAAAATATAACAAAAATATTATCGACGTCAATCAGTTAATGAAATTTAATGAAAAGTTACATATACATCGAAGATATTTTTATAATATTTTCAAAGTTTAATGATATAAGAGTAATAAAAATAAATTTAATGGTATTTTTGTAACATTTGTAAAATTTAATGGTATAAAAGTAACAAATTAAAGCTCGATCATGCTTTTTTAACAACCTCAAAAGTTCAATAATAAAAAATATTTATTTATTCAATAATAAATGATTATATAAATATGTGAAAAAAAATATAAAATTCTAATATATTTTTTTAGATATGTAAGAGGAACGAGTATTCAATATTTTACATTTTATTACAGATTAATAATTAAATTAAATATAAAAATAGCTTAAATTATTCATATTATCATTTTTATTATTATAAATAAATAGAAAAAAAAATATATGAAGTATTAAACATATTTCATTTCCTATATAAATAGAAATTTTTTTTTTGCATTGTCTTATATGTTATTTTAAATTAATGATTATAAAAAATATATAAATCCAATTATATTAAATAAAAATAAAATAAAAAAGTAAGAAATTTTGAACATGTTTATTCTTCATTTCTGTAATAATTACATGTTATTAACATAGATGATTAATAAATAATTACGTGATAAGCAACAATGGATCTTGAAGTCTCGTTTTCGGCTGCTACTACTACTACATAGTCAACAGTCAAACATTGGCAAAATCATCAATTAGCCCAAAAATACTCCAAAGTTTAAGACGAAATTAAGGGCATTTTTTTAGACTTTTGTTAGCCAAAAATACTTCATATATACACCCTTAATTCTTAGTTATCCCAAATGCAACCAATTGTAAAGTAAATATAAAAAATAACTTCTCTTTCCATATGAGAGAGGATGATTTTTATTCCTTTTAGACTTTTGCACGAAGCCTTTATTTCCATATTCTTTCATATTACATATTGATCATATTTCCATTTGCAAAATATACTTCACGACTCCATTAATAAACCATATTGATTTGTGTAAGATTTCAAGGCTAAAACTCCTCTTTAATGGTAAAAGAAGGACGTAATTTAAGCCCAAAATTAATTGCCATTTAAGGATTTTTTCTAAAAGTGAGATTTTTGTTGTTATATTCTCTAGGACAGTTAGTTTTGTATTTTATTTTTCCTTATTGGAATACTCTTTTTCCTGGAAATATAAGATGTTTATGTAATAGCTTTTTTTTTAGTTAGATGTACGTGTAAATAAGTAATATACAGTAATTTTATTTTTCATAAAATATTTATTTTTAAGAATTTTCTCACGCTAAAAATCACTAAAATTGTATATCTTGATTCAAAATAATCCCCTTCTTTATTGCAACAGTAGTTATATATATATAGGTGTTTATAAATTACAGCTATTTATTGAGACAAAATTTGACATATATTTATGCAGACTGTCGAATTTTTTACAAATAACGTATGACTTGTGATATAGATGAAGAGTCAGAGGATAATAGTGATTCACCTCGTACATACGATATCTTTTGATGTGAACGATATTATTTTACCTTATTTGTACGATGTCATTCGATCAACCAATGTAAATCCACATCGTGAGTACAATATTATTTGATGTGGAGCTCTTTTCAAATTGTACTTATAAAATAATGTAATAATCAACCCTGATCAATGTTAATACCAGCATACATTCTAACAATATCAAACTAAAAAGCATGTGTGAAATACCATGTAAGTTACAACACATGCGTTATTGCGTATAACTCATATCGATTTAAGTCGGATTTAATTAATAATTAGTTAAGATAAATCCATCCTTAATTCGTTAAGTTGGATTGGACGAATTCAGAAGATTCATTAAACTTTTGTATAACCTTTTTCGGGACATAATTTTTTAGGCTAATTCTTATTTTCATATTTGTAAAAAAAAAATTTATTGAAAAATTGACTCAAATATCATTGTTAATATTTATAATAAAAAAAATAACACTTTAATAATATTAAACGGTGATATTTTTATGGTTCAAAATTTTAAGAAACGTTGAAAAAAAATTCAAAATTATTTTCCTAGATTCTGCAGAAATAATTTTGTTGCCTTGTTAAGAATGTGAATGATGTCTGGCAAATATATTTGGCTACTAGCTATCATTTAGAGAGTTGACATTTTGGTGAAATTTGTTCCCTGTTTTTATAGAAAGAATATAATTATAAAACTCATTATTAGTAGAGTTAAGGAGAAGATCAGCGTGCTTAGCCACTAATAAAATCAAAGTAAATTATATATGCTGTTCCCCTCTCTTTGAGTAAACAAAGTATAATTCTCTGCAGCTTCACATGTCACAGATTCATAGCATAAGCTGGCCACCCAATCTAAAAGAGAAAATAATCCTATATTATGAACAGCTATTTTTTTTTTTTTTTGACAAGTTATATACAGCTCAGTTTTTTTTACTAGAATAAGACATTGTTTAGCCCAAAGAAAAAAGAACAAATTATTCATGATAAAATTCCATTTTCCAATGAGTGAAAATAGAATTAATTTTAAAAAATAAAGGATAATATATTACAACAGCCTCTCTCTCTTCTTCCTTTTTTTTTTTTTTTTTTTTTTTTGAATGCCACAACAAAAAAATATTCAAAATAATTTTTTTAAAATCTTATAATTAATTTCATTTTAGTGTAATAGTGTTACTAAAGTTTTTGCATTGTGATCTATCGCCACCTAAAATAAAAAATAAAAAAATAATAAATAATAAAAAGAAGGAAGATTTCTCGTTTCCATCAGCTTCGCCTTTTATTCCACGGAAGGAACCCACAGGAACATGGCCCCACAATCCTCCACAAAGTCAATATTATTCCATTCTCTCCTCTCCAAGAAGCAATCCAAGGGCATCCCAGTCGCCCACATGATTATCAAGTAATAGACGGTCCAGATTCAAGTTCTCACTTGAAGTCTTCAACCCAGATGGTCTCCGAGCCTCCGAGTCTCCCACCAACAACTTCTCTTTCGGCGTTTTATAGTCCGGACAAACGCCGTAGTACATATTACATAACTGCATCCTTGCTATAAGGTCCTCGAAAGCAACAGGCCTTGTCCAAGTGTGCTTATTTATTTTCTACCCTCAGTTTCTGTTATTTTCATTCTGATACCCAAATTTTTAACTTCTTGTTTTGACTTGATCCTACCCTCTGAAAGAGGACTAGATCTTAAATACAAAGAAACAGAAAAATAGTACACCTTCTATTCTTTTTAGTAGTAGAGAACTTTTGACAATAGGAAAGAATGCGACCAATATGAATAGTAAAAAGCTAATAGTAATAGTGACAATTAGGTAATAAATTTTGATTTAACTATATCTCATCCCTGTCTCTCTGCACCTGATATTACCAGGGAATCAATCCGCTTTACACATCTCCTTCAAATGCCTACACTTTGCTCAAGTCTTAACCACCCGTTAATAAATTAACAAATGAATTATTTAATATTTATAGCCTCGACTTTTAGCATTACATATGTTTTACAAATTTCAAAGAATTATAATATTCAATGAGGGAAAACACCTTGACAAATCTGAGTGTAAGAAGCCATTGCACTTGAGAATATCAATTTGATGTCAAAAGGCAAGCCTGAAATAGTCCTTAATATGACTTGGCAAAAATGGCTACTTCATTGGCTGACTTACCGGTCATCAAACATGTTTTAATCCCTTCAGGCTGTTCAAAGGGAAAACACCTAATTGTTGCCCCTGTTTCTTCTTTTACTCTTAATTCATCTGCATCACTGTATCAACAATCATAGTTTATACACTTAACGAGTTGAATGCCACAAAAGATACTAGATAATCAAACAAGCAATAATCGAATCATTATATAAATTCATGAATCAGGACGTCATACCTAGCTGACCAAGGACCTCTTGCCCATTTACTCTGAGAGATTGCTTCTTTGAGTTCATTACATGATGTTACATCCTAAATATTACTACAACCAACATGCTTCTTGTCAGTAGGCCTTAATACATTTTCTTTTCATTTGAATACAAAATCCAGAATTTAAAGTTTTTTCAAGGGGAATATTAAACACCACTTCAGCATTTATGAAGAATTCATTTAGAGCTTCTGATGACTGATTATTTACGCGAGAAAGTTTGTATATGTTGGAAATTAAAGCAAACAGAGTAAAAAGATGCGACTGTTGAGGAAAGAGTTGCTTGTTCAAGAAGAGATGATTGAATCTCATCTAACTTATCCTTCACATATGCCACTAAAATTGAAGGCTCTATTGATATTCCAAAAACTTTTCCTTGCTTCCCGGAAATATCTCTCCTACATATGACCACACTTTGACTTGAAACGTCACGAGGCCCAATTTCAATCCTCAAAGGGACTCCCTGCAAAACACCAAGATTAGTTTTTTAGGTGATTTATTATATATAATCAGCTTAAAGGAAAAAATGATTAAAACAAATTGCATTTTGGACGAAGGTGTATCAATGTAAGCTTTCTTCTACTTTAGGAATCTGGTTTATTGTTCCTTAGAAGTTACAACTGGTAGTCCAAAAGTAACAGAGCCAAAGAGCACCCACTTATGCTGCATCAACAAAACGTGTACCTTCATCTCCCAGAAATTGAATTTCCAGCCTGGAGTTCTCTGATCATAATCATCAAGCTTGACCTTAATTCCAGCAGTATACAGAACTTCTTTTACAGATGATGCAGCTGTGAGGACTCCTGCTTTATCATCATCCTTCTTCCAAATTGGTACAATCACTACCTAGAAACACGCAGTGCACAAACTTTCTGAATTTTCAAAGAAAAATAAAATAAAAGGAAAGGAAAGAGCATACAAGTATATCACAAGCTATACAATCACGACTTTGGTAAATAAATAAACAATCAACTCTAAGTATAATCAGGCATCAAATTTGAAAAGAACCAAGAAGATTTAGTTATAACTAAAATCAGACAGAAAAACTGCATCAATAACATGCAAGATTCCCTCCATAGAGCTTGATGTAGTCAATAAATAATGCACTTGAAGATATCCAATAACACACCAGATAAGATGTGAATGGACACTGGAATCAGCAACATGTCTATTGATATAATTTTTATTCTCATCCCTAAAATATTCCACAATAAATTTCACCTAAGAGGGCTCTTGAAATAAAGATAGTCTGGAAAGGAGGTAAGCATCAATGAAACTATTGAACCATGTACAATACAAGGTGAAAAAGGGTCTGAATTTAACCTGTATTGGTGCCATCCTTGGACGAAGCATTAAACCCGAATCATCACCATGTGTCATGATTATACCACCAACAAACCGAGTGCTAATAGCCCATGATGTCTGCCACACGTGTTGCCTTTGTCCATGTTCATCAGTAAACTGTAAATGAAGAGAACTGATCAAATTTGTCTGTAAATGATGGATCATAAAAATAAAGGTCTATCTGATCACACAGAAGATAGCAAATTAGGACGAGAAATAAGAACAATTAAACCAATTCCCTCTTTAGCACATGCATGATTAGCCAAGTACCTGTATTCCAAATGCACGAGAGAAGTTCTGTCCGAGATTGTGGCTAGTCCCAGCTTGTAATGCTTTTCGATCACCCATCATGGCCTCAATTGTGTAGGTCCTAATAGCACCAGCAAATGTTTCCACTTTTGATTTTCGACCTGCAATAACAGGTATTGCTGCTTGCTCATAAGCAAATTTCGTATAGACATCAATCATCTGCCAAGCCTGCATTTCAGCGGCACCAATGTACTTAAAAATATGAAATAGTATTACAACCATTAAAAATAGCTAAAGATGGTAAATAAACTCTTAAAACCTCTTTTTCTGCCTCTTCTGAGATGGAGTGAGCAGTGTGTCCCTCCTGCCATAGGAACTCTAGAGTCCTCGCAAAAGGCTTTGTGCGCATCTCCCATCTTGTCACATTGGCCCACTATGCCAAGTTGAGCATAACAGAAGAAATTGAATTGTACAGTTCCTCTTGATAACTCAAAAAACAGTAAATGATGATTATTACAAACTACGGCACCTGATTAATCATGAGAGGAAGATCACGGTAACTATGAATCCACTGAGCAAACATGTGATTTACTATGGTTTCACTTGTAGGTCTAACCTGTCATAATCTCAGGAGGTGCAACAATCAAAGCCAAACCTTAGATTGTAGTCTTTCAAATACGTAAACAGGAAATACATTGATCTAGATTAGACTCAATCCAGAACTACTCACAGGATAAGACAATATTTAGCTAAGTTTTTAAGAAGATCACAATACCACTAGTTTTTCTTCGAGATCCTTTCCTCCTCCAACTGTGACAAGTGCTAATTCTGGACTAAAACCCTCAACATGAGTAGCTTCTTTCTCAATAAAGGAGTATGGTATAAACAGCATTAAAACAAAATAAAGATCTAAAAACATCAAACAACTGAGAAACGTTCCCTACTTCTTATATATTCCAAACCTGAAATATATAAATCATAACTCCTTTCAGCACTCATTTGATTAAATTGTCAACTTTCGTGCGCTTAATTTGATTGATATAGGCTTTGTTTGCAACCGCTTCTCTTTTAGCTTGAAAGTGCTTTTAAATGGATCAAAGCAACTTACTGGGGGTTTGACAATTTACAAGAGAAGTGTGCTTTGAAAAATTTGAGAAGCACTGAAGTAGGTAATACTTAACTTTGAGAAATGTAGTTCTGAGTGCATGATCTTTCCTGAAATAATTACCGCCTCAAATAATATTATGCCAAACACATACATGTTTTTCAAATCACTTCACTTCAAACTGTTTCCATTAAAATCAATTTTAAGATAAGCACGTCCAATTGGACGCATAGTTAGCAAGGATACACATTTCAATACAGCAGATGTCAAACCTGTGGAAAATACATGTTACTATGACCCGTCTCCTTGATCTTGATGTTCAAATAGTCCTACAAACCAAGCCAAAAATGATAATAAATAAAGTATCTAAAAAAATTGCAGTCGAGATTAAAAAGGAATAGTACTGACGCAAAACTCTTTTTTCCGTTTCTGCAGTCTGCACAGTAAATCAATCGCATCAATTTGCAATTACCTGAATCGCTTCCCAAATGGCGTAACCGTATAGACGAATAACCATGGTTCCTCTAACAGGACCATAGTCAGCGAGCTCAGCAGCATCAATGACGTCGAGATACCAAGCATTGAAGTCTTGCGACCGAGGCGTGACGGTTCGGTCTTGGGCTCGGTTTCTTGGGCCATCAACTCTGTTCTCGGTCTGCGGGACAGTGGTCTGGGACGAGAAGTTGACAGAAAATGCAGATGGCTTGACCTGGTGCCGCCAGCGGAGAACAGACGACTACCGGCCACAGAAGGAGGGATATAAGAGACAAATAAACGATGGTACTCTCAAGGAAGCAACCATTTTGGGTTTGGGTTTGGGTTTGGGTTTGGGTTTGGGTTTTGGGGCTGAACAATCTCCTCCCCCCGCCCCCCGGTTTAGATATTACTTTATTTATATTTAGATAAAAATTTAAAAATAACAATATATATCCATTTAAAATATGAGTATTTTAAATATATTATCTAAAAAATATTCAAAATTAACTCTACCAAGACCAACATTTCCTTCTATTATTTTCTAATTTTTCGTTTTTCTAAAACAATAATTTATTCTTGAGCTACACAAAATAGATTTTAAAGCATTTAAAATAACCTTGAAGCATAAATAAGGATCAACATGTCATTTAGTTATAAAAAAAAACACTAAAAATTCAACTTTAAAGAAATTGACTAAAATATTCTTTTAATACAATTCAAATTCACATGTACATGAGATTTTAATTTTATATCTTCAACTTATCTAAATAAGCTATATGTGTTATAACTAGTTTGCAAATTAACTTATAAATTGTTATATTTTTTGAATAGGAAGTAAGGCAATGTTTGGTAAATAAGTAATTTATTTTTAAATTTCAACTTAAGGGGTAATTATGAGACTTTGGCAACTGAAGCAACAAAAATGAACATTCTATATCTATTTTGTGCATTTTATAAATGTCATTTAAGCTTTAAAACAATGTTTCCCGCGAAGTACAACCGTGCGAAGCTCAACCAATGCCTATAAACAAAAGGCTTGCCAAATATTATGCAGCATTTATGTATTAATTTGCAAAATCTGGACTTTATGTTGTAAGCATATTTTTTCAACATTTTATAATAATTGGTAAGGCCGATAATGTTTTTCATTTATGATTAAATAATTAATTTTATAATTTTTGATTTTTTTATAAAAATAATTACCAATATATTTAATAAAAAATATATTTAGTAATTTTCAAAAAAAAATTAAAAATCACTTATAAATTTTTTGATAAGTTTTTAATTTTTTGATTTTTTTTCAAATAACTTTAAAAATAAAGAATTTTTTTATTACAAATATTAATTTTTTAATTTTTTTTAAAATATTTATATATATAAAAGTTATAAGATTTAGAAAAAAAAATTTATCAAAATAAAAAAAATTTAAATATAATTCAAATTTTTTTTTTAAGATTCTATGTTTCAGTAATAATTTTTTAAAAATTTAAAAATTAAAATAAAAAATTATTATTAAATATATTTAATTGAAAATTATTTTTAAAAATTATAAATTATGAATTAAAATCTTATAACCGACATGTCCAGTCATTTGAAAAGGACATTCGGAATTGTCGTTTGAATAAATTTGTCCTCTTACTTGTCGTGTTATGACCTCTTTTTTGAAGGAATTAATGTTTGAGCTTCTCAGTCTTTATCGGCTATTCCTTATTTACTTCCGGCTGCTAATAGCAAAATTATTTAGTTTAATTGTATGCACATTGTGTTAGGAGAAAAGGATGAATAAATATTCTTTGATTAAGTAAATTAAAAATAGAATTTATTAAATAATTTAATTATTTATCTACTTAAAAAAATATTTTTCTTTATGCTAAAACTAAATAAATAATAATTTAAATTATATAACATAACCTCTTAATAAAATATAACTTTCTGCAACATCTCAAAATTCTTCTTTTTCATTAGGTTCATTACTGGTATTATCTAGCCTAATGTCATGGGTTGTGGTCCTGCTTATTTTCTCATTATTAAGTGGATATATTTTTTTTTTTTTTTTAAGAATGAAAACATGCACTAAAATTTACGAAAGTATGAGAGTAACAAAAAAAAAAAAAAAAACCTCCGAAACTGTTCATGTTGCTAAACCCAGTTTTTAGCTGTTACGAGTTATTATTAATCTGTTTTGCCCAATAAAAGTTGAGTAATATCACTGATTCTCTCTCCAATATTTGTAGTTATTGGTCAAATATATCACTATATATAGATACATATGCAATTACGTCACAACAACTTTAAACCGTCAGTCTAAAACAAAATTATTTTATGTTAATAGTTTTCGGTAGAGTTAGAATTTTTAGCACGATTGATAATATAATTTGAATATAATATGATATAATTTTTTTTATTAAGAATTGATTAATAATTTTTTTATATTCTTAAAAATGTTGTTATTTCTTACTATTATAAATAAGTAATACGAAAATGTGTTAACTAACACGAATAATACGACACGAACACAACTAACACAATACAATTATCGTCCCTAATTTTCAGGAAAATAAATCAGAAAAAATACTATAAAGTTGTAGGGAATGATTTACACTTAAAGTTACTATGAACCAATAACCTTATTGGTTCAAGTGTTTTGCAAAGCTTGAAAATTTGCGACTTAATAAGAAGATCTTGAACTATATTTTGCAAAGCTGTGAAACATTTTTGCGTGGTACCACGAATCTAGACCATTAATTAAAGCTTATTCCCTGTGGTCCTTTTAATTATAATTGTTGTTTTTCCAAAAGCTACCTAGCTTCAGCTAAAAAAATTAATCTATAAGTTCACCAGTTTAAAACAGTCCAACGCATCTGATAAGTAGCTTTGTGCACAATTGATCCGCTATTGTTGACTGTTTTTACTAGCGCATATAAAGAAAATAAATAAAGTCTACAACAAGAAGTAAATGTTTCAAACTTTAAGTGTACTCTTAGATACCTACCAATCAAACATGAAATTGATATAAATGGATAGCAATTTATAACTTAGGACTATAGCCAAAAATCATATGGAGGCACCACTACTTGAAAACGCAGAGTTGGACACTAACAATAGCCTTGTATTGGCTGAAGAAAACAAAGACTATGGAGCAGTGAAGAACTTAGTTGAGTTGAAGTCTATGTTTTGGTTGGAGACAGTAAAGTTATGGAAGATAGCAGGTCCTGCTGTGATAACTATAATGTGCCAGTATGGAACTAATGCAGTGACTGTTATTTTTGTGGGTCATCTGGATGATATTGAACTCTCAGCTGTCTCCATTTCTCTTGCTGTCATTAGCACCTTTTGCTTTGGCTTCTTGGTTTGCACTATTTCACTTCATTTCCTCTCTTTTTCAGCTTTGTTTTTGTTTCCTTGTGTTTCTATTTTAGGATAAGTACCACATAATTATTTGTATTTATGTCAAAAAAGCAAAAAGTATGTTTGCTTTTGTTTTCGAAAAACTTTTGAACAAAACCATTTTTTATTTATTTATTTATTTACAAAAGTGCTTCCAAATTTAAAGAAAACAAGTTTTGTGCTTTTTTGAAAGCACTTTTTCATAAACTATTTCTGAAAATAAATACTTTTAATATAAGCACAAATAAATAGATATAAAAAAATGTTTTTTTGATTCCTAAAAGCACTTATGATTGTTTTTTTCAATAAATAAATTATCGAAAATGCTTTTAAATGATCTTAAAGCATAAATGAACATACTCTCAATTTAGTACATGTTGCATTTTTGTTTCTTAATGCACGTCTTGTAAGCCAATTATCATATATATTTCACAATTTTCTTAATTTGAGTTTAAATAACTTTTAGTACCTTTCATTAGTAATCCCCATATGGCAATATATATATATATATATATATATATATATATATATATATATATAATGCAATCAATTATATATGCTTCTACGAAATTAATCAATACATATAAATTTGCAGCTTGGTATGGGCAGTGCATTAGAAACACTTTGTGGACAAGCATTTGGAGCAGGGCAAGTTCATATGCTTGGGGTTTATTTACAACGTTCATGGATAATCTTGTTATCTTCTTGTTTGTTACTATTGCCACTTTACATCTTTGCCACACCAGTTTTAAAACTACTTGGTCAAGAAGATGAAATAGCTGATCTTGCAGGCACTTTCACTTTGCAAACAATCCCTCAATTATTTGCCTTAGCCATTAATTTTCCTTGCCAAAAGTTCCTTCAAGCTCAAAGAAAAGTGAAAGTACTTGCATTTATTGCTGTTTCAGCTTTTATCATACACATTGGGTTGCTTTGGTTTTTCATTTTCTACTTGGGTTGGGGTACTTTAGGTGCAGCTATTGCATTGGATACTACAAGATGGATTAATGCAATTGCTCAAGTTGTTTACGTTATGGTTTGGTGTAAAGAAGGTTGGAAAGGCTTTTCTTTGTTGGCATTTAGGGATCTATGGGCTTTTACCAAATTGTCCTTTGCTTCTGCTTTGATGCTTTGCCTTGAGGTTTGGTATATGATGAGTATTTTTGTTCTCACTGGGAAATTACAAAATGCTGTAATTGCTGTTGGTTCTCTTTCTATTTGGTAAAAATCAATTACAATTTGGATTTTTTTTTCCCGAACTTTTGTGGATTAATTAATCTTTAATTTTTCTTCTTATGGTATTAATTTCATTTGATTTTATTACCCAGCTTGAATCTCAATGGGTGGGAAGGAATGCTGTTTATTGGCATAAATGCTGCAATAAGGTAATGAACCCAATCCTATAATCTCAATTTCTAAATATTATTTTCCTTTATTGGAAGTGCTTTTTATTTGTAGTGGAAGTGTTTTGATTTGCTCATGCATGCTCCAAAGCACTTCTAATGGGGTTGACAATATCAAATTAGGGAGTTTTGAAAATGGATACTATCTACTTGAAATACTTACTAAAATGTCACTCTTAACTACTTTTAACAAATTAAAGTAAAATATATATATAAATGAGAATCTTCAAAATTATTTTTTACTAAACCATTTCAGTAATTTACTTTTGCTTTAGGAACATTGTAAAAGCACTTTTAACAATAAAAACACTTACAAGCTAAAAATAAAAATTTGGAGGATAGTACAAGGTAAAAATAGATTAAAATCACAAATATATTCGCCATGCCATAGTATCTGACCTCCCCAAGTTGTTTATGTTATCTTATGTAGTGTGCGAGTCTCCAATGAGCTTGGAATGGGACGTCCAAGAGCAGCCAAATACTCTGTTTATGTGACAGTTTTTCAGTCTCTGCTACTTGGAATTTTATTCATGATTGTAATCTTAATAACCAAAAACAAATTTGCTGTAATTTACACAAGCGATGTGGTTTTGCAAAAAGCTGTGTCTAAACTAGCATACCTTCTTGGTGTGACAATGGTTCTTAACAGCGTACAGCCTGTAATTTCAGGTACTAATTTGAAAAACAAAAATGTTGTTTTGTCATTTTGCAAGTTAGAAATATTAGTCATCATATTCGAAAAGTAAAATTACTCGAGTGTTAGCTCACCCTGCTTTAAAGAATATTCCAATTCGATCGATCTATTCTATGATTTTGCAGGGGTCGCTGTTGGAGGTGGATGGCAAGCAACAGTAGCTTATATAAATTTGGGTTGTTACTACATTTTTGGTCTTCCTCTTGGATATCTTCTTAGTCACTTGGCCAATTTAGGAGTCACGGTAATAAGATTATGAAAGAATGTCTTAATTTAACATAATTTTTATAACTAAATTACTTTTAACCAAAACATAAACAAGTAGACCCTAATTTTTCCAGGTCTTTAATTATATAATGAACAATGCAGGGTCTTTGGGGGGGCATGATATGTGGAATAGCTCTTCAAACACTACTTCTATTATACATTGTTTACAAAACCAACTGGACCAAAGAGGTAACAAGAAGTTAATGAAGTACTTCACATCCGAACAAGGTTTTTTTTTTTTACATAAATAATTATTTAGAAATTAAATTGCAGGTGAAACAAACGACTGAACGTATGCGAATTTGGGGTGGAAAAAATATAAAAGAAAATGGAGAAGAAAATAGATGAATTATTCTTTTGTCAATGTTGAAGATTATAATTCCTCTGTTTTTTTAATTAATTTAAAAAAAAAATTAGTCTAATACTGTGATGTGGTGCTCCTTGTGGATGAAACTAAACGTTAATGCATTGTTGATGTTGGAGCTTAATTACATGTTCTGATTTGATTGATAAATGATCTTGATCTAATTTTGCGCACATGAAACTCATGCGTGGGAGTGATAATTAGTTTTTGTGTAACAAATTAATCAAATATTTGGGTTTTAATTCTCAATTCGAGATTTAAAACTTGTGTGCTATGAAATATTTAAAGTGTGGATACCACTCTATTAACAAAACAAAACAAAATTAGAATAAGTATTAAATTATAGTGACCGGACCTTATAGGTACATTACATTAAATTATTTGTGTAATCTCTTAAATTATACGTGATATTATTTAATCATTTAATTTTAAAAAAATAAGTTAATTAAGACAAAACACATTATTTTAATAATTTTTAATTATAATATTATTTTAAAGTAATATTTAATATAAAAATAATGTAATTTATTTTTAATATGCTTCTTAAAAAATGACATTTTAATTAAAAAATTATTAAAATAATAAATTTGTCCTTAATTATCCTTTTTTTAAAACTAAATAATTAAATAACATCACTTATAATCTAAGAGATCAAATAATATAAATAATACAATCTAAGATACCACTATGATAATTTTATCTAAACTAATTGTATCAAAATTTGAATTTGGCACAAGTTGGTACAAAAAGAATTGGTAGTGGATTTTCTTGAAAAATGTATATATTAATTTTAGACTAATGTTGATATGTTTGTTCAAACTAAAAAAAAAAAAAAAAATAGAGTTCAAATTAGAAAATAAAAAAATATTGTTAGGGCTTATACTTATTACAAATAATGAGACTTAAGTTCGGCACTTATGTTTTTATTTATAATAATTTAGTATTATTATTATTAAAAAGTGACAAAAATAATGTCAATTTTTTTTTTTTAAATTGTAGTAGATAGAGATTATTTTAACTTAAATAAATTGTAATAGAAAGAATTGAAAAAAAAATTAAATAAAAATAAAAAATAACTAAAAAACATAAAACATGTATTTTTTTTCCGTAACATTTATTTTTTAATAATAATAAAATTAAAATTGTCAAAAAAAAAAAGTATAAAATTTAAGTACTATTTTTATAATAAATATATAACCTATAAACTTACTCTCCTAAATTAGAAAAAGTGGGGCATATTTTTTTTCTTTTAATTCTCTTCCCTCCATATTTATGACATACTATTGATTTAAACTAATGAACAATTCTTCATTTTTTTTTTGCTGGCTTTTAAGAAAATATGTGTTTTTACTAGGGCTGTACCTACATGGATTCTTTGGAGTTTAAATCAAAATTAAAACCGAACTAATATAATAAATTTTTAAAAAATAAGAATCAACTAAAACTAATAAATTTAAAATGAATACAACCCAAATTATTTTTTTTATTTTGGATTAGGTTACGTAATTTTATGAAAAGAAATCATTTCTTTATTTTAGGTTTTGTTTATTAATTTTTTGTAGTTCTTATATTATAGTTTTTAATGCTTTCAATGTGATTATAATACTTTTTATTTTTATTTTTATTGAAGTGATTATAATACTTAAATTTAAAAATATAATCACTTATTTAATATTTTTAAATTTAAGTAATTGAAATTTGAAGTTTCAAAATTAGAAAATTTCTAAATATCCTAAAGAGTAAAGAAGATTTACAAATGCTACTATTGATTCATTATACATTTTAGTTATAAAGTGAAGATTGAAAAGCAAGTCAAATAGACAATAATAAATAGTAATTATTTAATAGCAAAATTTGTTAATTTTTATATTCAAATTATTTATAATATTATGATACGTAAGATATTATAGTTATAATAGATAATAGTATATAAAAACTTAGATAAATTTAAGAAATAATTATATAAAATAAAAATATGAGTATAAAAATAAAAAACTAAAACTAAAACTAAAAATATATAAATTGGGCTGATCGGTTCTTATATGTTTCAAGAGAACTAAATCAATCTAACGTAAATCTAGAACCAATCTAAATTAGTAAAAATTCCAAACGGAAAATATTGAGTTGATTTAGTTCGAATGGTATAGATTGGTTCCAATAAATTTAGCATACCACTAATTTCTACTATGCTTTCATTTTTTTTTTTTTTTCCTTAATAATTATATTTATTACCCACTTATTTCCTTTGAGACTCAAATGAATATATAACATTTGGTAGTTAAGCATAGCCTGGTAAATTAGAATTAAAGATCTAAATTAGCAGGGTTTAAGATCTAATATATTTAGAAAAAAAATAATTTTTATGCGTGTAAGTAAAGCAATAATACTTTATGTTAAACTATATATTTTACTACTAATCATTACATTTATATCATTTTTGTTAGTTTATATATTATGATGTTATATTATATTGACCATTAATTCAATAAATTAAGTGACCTTTTTATTTTTGATTGGCTTGATATAAGAGATAATTTGACTTAAATAATTAACTTGAAATAAATTATTTAACTTGTTTTAATTTTTATAATATATTTGAAATAAATATGGAACTAATTTTGTTAAGCTTTTTAAAAAAAATTAATTATAAAAGTAAAATAATATAAATAATTGTTATTAAATATGATAATCATTATATAATTAGAATTTTTATTAAATGTGATATATATTTCATTATTATGTTTATAACTCTTATTTAATATAAATATATATACTAGAAAGATAACTAATATTAATAATTTAAAATATAAGAATAATTTTATCAAAAAATATTAGACATTATTTAAATTTTTATATATAATATAGATATATCTCATTACAATTTTATACGTAATAATTTTGTATGGTTGAATTTTATCATTTATATCAGAAGGGTAGGTGAAGCAAATCAGGCTGAAGTGGGTGGGTAACACAAATTAAGTATCAAATCTAACCACGCACAATGAATATTCTTATATGCATAAAATAATAGGTGAAGCAAATCAGGCTGAAGAGTAACGCAAATTAAGTATCAAATCTAACATTTAAAAAAAAAAAAAAAAAGAGTACCACGTTTAACACCATATTTAATGTGAGTTAGTTTGAGTGTATTTTTTTATTTATTTAAAATAACTGTAATTTAAGTCATCTCTACTAATTTAAAGTGAATAGTTTTAATTTGAGTTAGATTATATATTTTTTTATGATTCAAGTAAAATATGTTATTAATGCTTAATATGACAGTGATTCTTCCTCTTGATATTTTTTTTTTTTATAAAAGAAAGTCATGTACTCATAATTAAGACAATTTATATGTTAAATAGACTATATTCTATTTAATATTCTTTTTTCTTAAACCTTTTTTGTAGCTGAAATGTTATTATAGTTTTTGTTTTTTTTAAACAATCATTTTTCTGAGTGAAAAATAGGATAATATTTACTTTTTTTATTATTATTATTTGCATTATTAATATTGATATTAAAAATATTAACAGTGATTAATATTTAAAAATATCCTCAAATAAATTTAAAAAGCTAAAAAGGAGATTTGGCAGTAGCAGTGATTAAAACATAAGTATTGAACGGATTTTAATAGCTTGATAATATGCTTGTAATAAAATTATATTAAATATAATTATATCAAGTGAAACCCATAAAATCGTCCACAAGTCACTTGCAGCCGTCTACAATGTCAACATTTATGACATTTTTGTCTTCTTTGCAAAATATGTGTAGGGGCAATTTTCATATTGTGACAGGTGATCACGGCTTTTTAGCATTACCCAAACCGAACGACGTGTCCTGATTTGCACCAATTATTTTACCAACCATCAACAGGCTTATGAGAGGACGAGACAATGTTAAAAGATTATATATGCATATATTTTATATATACACTGTTAAACTTGTTAAGCATCAATGTCATGACTCATGTATTAACTTTGAGGCAGGTAAGGTATACTTTATTTATAAATGCAATAATTTTAAAAAGAGTGTAAACATTCTAATTCATACTTCATACCAAACTTATGTGTGTATAAATTATTTATTTTTACTTTTTATGTGTGTATTTATTCCTTATTTACATCAATTTTGTTAACATAAATTAAAAAATATTTAAATAAAAAACTGAAAAAAAAAAAAAAAAAAAGCTAAACATGTTTGAACCAGCTAAATTGACAAAATATTAAATTACATTAAGTGTCATAAATTTACTATAAAATAGAATGTTTACTCAAAATACTTTATTAACCTTGAAAAGTATTATTTTGATAAAAAAAATAATCTTGAAAGGGTATGTATGTAATTAAAAGATTATTTTATATGTTTAGTCTTCTTTTTCATATTTAATTTTTAAATAATTATATTACTCATATTTTTTTTATGATTTTTAAATTATAAATATACAAACTTTTTTATCCTAAAATTATGTGGTAGTGTGTTGCAATAAAAACATCAAATATCCTTATGAAACATTTTCAATGTAATTAAATCAGAATTTAGTGATTAAAAAATTAAAAATAATACACAAACAAGTGTCAAGCCCACACTTTTATAATTCAATTGTTAATAAAATAATGGTAATTGCAACGTATTTGAGATTCACATCTCAACTCATGCATCAAACTCCTTAATTTACTTTTAATTTAATAATAAATATCTATTTATCTCAAATTATGTAAAGTTTTCTGGTATAATACTTGGTGAATATGAGTATACCTATAAAATTATTATCTAATAAAAACAGAAAATTCAAATTATAAGAACAAATTCACTTGCTGATATAAAAATAATCTAACATAATTCCTTTTTATTAATTTTATTTTAATATAAATATATTTTATTAATATATGTAACTTTAATGTTTTATTTATCTAGATATTTTGCTACTTACTAATTTTTTCTCTCGTATTTTTCAATTATTTATGCTACTTATTATTAGAGATGTTAAAGAGGCCGAGTCGAGTAGCACAATTTAGTCCGTTAAATTAGTGTACTAAGTCAACATGCAATCTTTTAACTAGCATGTAGTGCCAACTTATAGCTTATATATAGGTCGGACCATGCTTCTAACTAGCATGTAGTGCCAACTTATAGCTTATATATAGGTCGGACCATGCTTCTATTATTTGATTATGGGCTTAGTTGTGTATTGAACTATATTTAATTGATAAGTATTGTTGACTTATTTATTTTACTTTTGTTATATATATATATATATATATATAATTTTATTGTAATTATAAGCACATATATTTATTTAATTGAAAATTATCAATAATATTTTAAAAAATTAACAATAAAATTTAAAATCTTAATACATAATTATGAATTCATTAGGCTATGCTTAATTTTTATTAAATATATATAATTTTATTTATTGTTATTTAAAAAAATTTAAAATAACAAAATTACGAGTTGTACTGTGCTGCTCACGAGCTATAATATATTTTACCGTATCAAATATTTAATAGATTATATTATGCTATCTCGATGGACCGACAAATTAATTGCTCAACGGATCATACTCGGACCCCAACTTACCACAAGTCCACAACACATTAAAATAATAAGAAAATTACTCTAAATTATAGTGTGGTATGGTAGCGCAACTGAATTGCATACAAATAAGTGAATAACAGAGAGAGAGAGAGAGAGAGCGCAACGTTTTCTGACTTGGTTAACAAAATAAGTACTCCCAAGTTCTAACTAACAAAAGATTCAAGCCACGTAGTGTTCATCATTTCCATCAATCACCGTCCTTTCGAGCTCAGCTCTGTACGTTTGTTTCTCCGCCGGAGAGATGGAGACCCCACTACTTCCGGCTAACGTAATAGTTGCCGGAGACTACGAGCCGGTGAGGAGTTTGAGCGATATGAAGTCGGTGTTTTGGAAAGAGACGGTGAGGTTGTGGACAATAGCGGGTCCTGTGGCTTGGACCATACTTTGCAACTACGGTGTTAACTCTGTTACTAACATCTTCGTTGGCCATATTGGTGAGCTTGAGCTCTCAGCCATCACCATTTCTCTTTCTGTTATCGGTACCTTCTCTTTTGGCTTCATGGTTAGTCTCTTCCCTGTTTCTCTCCCTCATTTTATTTTCTAATTGTTAGGTCTGTTTGTTTCTGCTTGTCAGCAAAAGCGCTACTTCTAAAATATCGCTTTTAGAAGTCGTTATTTTAGAAGTCGTTGAAAATCAACCATCCAAAAGCTTAACGACATTGCTTTTATACATCTATCAAGCACAAACAAATATTCCTTGACATTATATCTGTTGATGGGTGTATATAGTATCCACATTTTTGTATATTTCTACAGAACTTGGACTGAGTTTTATTCATTTTCTCTATTGCTAATCATTTGAGTGATTGTATAACCTGTTTAGAGATTGAAGTTACAGTATTACCTATATCGGTCTTTTACTTATTCTTTCTTACTTTTAGTGTTTGGAATTCTTTGATTTCTACCCATTTTAATTCGAGATATCTTAGTTTATTAAAGTATTCTGTTTATTGGTTGAGGAAAAAAAATGGGATATAAATTTTTTTAACCATCTATTCAATGAATGAAGTGAAGATTGGTTTATTGGGGGAAGGAATATTAAAGTCACTTTCTTTTGTGGTTTAAGTAGTCACTCACTCACTCCTCAGCCAACCGCCCTATAATAAAAGTGCCTTAAAATATAGTGAGAAATGTCTGACATTCTGATATGTCCTGTCTCTAATACCATATTCATTCTAATATAGTGAGAAATGTCTGACATTCTGATATGTCCTGTCTCTAATACCATACTCAATTCTCTTTTCGATTCGTCCCACAGGACACAGTAAAAACTTTTTGTTCTTTAACTAATTTTTCACCATGTCCTAGACAAAATCATGTTTTCATTTTTGCAAAACACATGACGGTCGGTTCATTTTACTTAGCTGCAAATAAGAGTTTAAACTTAGCCAGTAATGACAGTTTTTGTCTGAGAAATTATAGATTTCTTGCGGAGTTTAGCTCATGTATTACGCTTGCCAATAACATACATGTTTAGTGCAAACATTTTTGTAGCAAATGGAATTTAAGTGGCTATTTACAAAAATTGTACAGCTTGGCATGGGGAGTGCAACAGAAACACTATGCGGTCAAGCATTTGGTGCAGGACAAACTCAATTGCTTGGAGTTTACATGCAAAGATCATGGATAATATTATTTGTGAGCTGTATAGTACTCTTACCAGTTTATGTTTTTGCAGCCCCAATTTTAAAAGTTTTGGGGCAAGCTGATGATGTAGCTGACCTAGCTGGAAAGTTTACTATATGGGTCATTCCTCAACTATTCTCACTTGCCATCAATTTTCCAACACAAAAGTTCTTGCAAGCCCAATCCAAAGTTAATGTGCTTGCTTGGATTGGTTTTGCGGCTCTAATTGTGCACATTGGATTCCTTTGGGTCTTCCTTTATGCCTTTGATTGGGGTATAATGGGTGCAGCCATCGCGTTTGACCTCACAAGTTGGATGATTGTATTTGTTCAAGTTGTTTATATCTTAGGTTGGAGCAATGAAGGTTGGAATGGATTGTCTTGGTTAGCTTTCAAAGATATTTGGGCTTTTGTAAGACTATCCCTCGCATCTGCTGTGATGCTTTGTCTTGAGGTTTGGTACATGATGAGTATAATCATCCTTACTGGCCATCTTAACAATGCAGTAATCGCCGTTGACTCACTTTCTGTTTGGTAAGATCAAATTTACTTAGTCAGGGTCTTTTCATTTATACCTTTGAGCTCTATTAAAGAACTTCTAAATCAAACATAAAAAAAAAATAATGTACTAGGTCAATTTAGCCATATAAAATGTTTTCTGATTCTAGATAGACCAGAATTCATCAAGGAACTCCTGAAGCTTGTTTGAATTGTTACTGCTGTTGATTATCAATTTATTTTCTTGTGAATTAGTAACAAGAAACATGATTTTAAAGATAATTATATGGTATCTGTGGTAAGATAAATTTATATTAGTACATTCATCATTCACGAACCATATCTTTCAGTTAAAATGCTATAACTCTTTACTTATTTTCACAGTTTTGTTTGCTTTTATACTCATTTTTTTCCCAGCATGAATTTGAATGGATGGGAAGCAATGTTGTTCATTGGAATAAATGCTGCTATCAGGTATCTGACCTATACTCTCTGGAACTAATTAATGTTTCTGACATCATGATATGGCTCTAGAAGGCATTTCTTTTTGCAGCACTCAACAATAGCTCAAGATAACTTAAAAAAATGAGCTGTGATTTGTGGGCTGAATCTGATTGGTCCTCTGCTATTGAACCGCTAAACTATTTGTGGGTTTTTAAGAAAGAAAAAAAAAAGAGAGACTAAATTGATCCATATTTGGTCTAAGCTAAAGCATTAACCAACTATTTACATAATAGATGACTGTGATCATGCTTTTAGTGATTAAAATCTTTAGCTCATTTTGCTTCTCCTTTGTTTCCAGCGTCCGAGTTTCTAATGAATTAGGAATGGGACATCCAAAAGGGGCAAAATACTGTGTATATGTGACAGTTCTTCAGTCTTTCTTCATTGGAATATTTTTCATGATTGTCATCTTGATAACCAAAGACCATTTTGCTGTGATCTTCACTAGCAGCAAAGATGTGCAAAAGGCTGTGTCTAGCCTTGCATTTCTTCTTGGTGTGACCATGGTTCTCAACAGTGTCCAACCCGTGATTTCAGGTTTTAAATCATATAAGTTACATGGATGCTACTTTTCGTAATGCTGGACTCGCGTTCTCTAAGAACTTGAATTCCTGGTATTCTTGTTGCAGGTGTTGCTATAGGAGGTGGATGGCAAGCATTAGTAGCTTATATCAACTTGGGTTGCTATTACGTCTTTGGGCTACCACTTGGTTTCCTTCTTGGTTACAAAGCTAATTTGGGAGTAACGGTAATCAATATTTTAAATCCATTTTGGTACCTTTGGACCTAGAATTGTTTCCTGCAATTTTTAATCTGATAACTAATTCTGTTGCTTTTGATTCTTGAAGGGAATTTGGACAGGCATGATATGTGGAACAGCTCTTCAAACCATCATACTCTTGATTGTACTCTACCGAACTAATTGGAACAAGGAGGTAAGTCTTGAATATAAACTACCTGTTTAACCTTTTATTTATTTATTTATTTTAGCTAGGAGAGCTACTTGTTAAACCTTTTCTGTGTTCTTTTCTTTTTTGGGTTGTTTTAATGGGCTTTAAATTCCTGTGAACCCTAAAATATATTTTCAAGGTTTGTGATGGGGAAGAATGGAAAAAAGTAAAACAGTATTTTAAAGAAGAGTACATTGTGAACCCCTTTAATTTGTTCAGGAAAAAAACGTTTTAATTGCTTAGCTTTTGAGAGTAAACTTTAATTCTTACTCAGTCCTTTACCAAGAGGAAATTGTCCCTTAACCCTAAAAGCTAAGGAGTAAAGTGTAACTGCTAAGACTAAAGGACCAGAGTAAGAGGATTAAAGAGTCCTTACAAAAGTTAAGGACTACAACCAGAGCTTAGATATCCCCCTTATTTATAGAGATCTATGAAACTTTTCAAATGTCTCCTGGTTAATTTTGGACAGATGATAAATTGTTGGAATTGTGTTGGGTTTTCATAAGGAAACATAGATTTGAGAAAACATACTTAACATTAATCCATATGCACAGGTTGAAGAAACCACAGAAAGGATGCGGAAATGGGGCGGCCAAGACATCAGTGAGAAGACGGGTGATATATGAATATGAAATATTTTAGCCCAACTATTTTTTGTTAAACAAGCTTAGATTCTAGCTTTAATTGCCCGTTAAGTTGTAGCCAAAAGCTAACACCAGCTTGTCACAATTAATGAGCATCAGAATTAAACACGCAAATGTATCCTACATTTTTCCCAGTTATTTTTTTTTTGAGCCAATAGATTGTGGCGTGTAAGCAGATCAGTACTGTTTAAATCCTTGATCGATGTTGTCGTCAATTGAGATCATTAACCTGAGATATGTACTGTTTCTTAAATAGTTTAATTCATTTAGGACTTTTATAATTCAGCAGCTTGTTCTTTCTGATTCTTGAAAAGTTATCAACATATAATTTTGCTGGGTAATGTTCACCTTTCCATTAAAAAATGCTGTAATTCCATTATATTTTTGTTGTAAAGGTTTCTTCTATTTGGTCTTAATAAAAGAAACAAACTTGTAATGTTCTGAGCATCAGCAGAACTAGCTAATACTAACAAAGTCAAACTACTATTCTGCTGTTGTACGACATGTATCTAAGAATTAACATAAATTATTACGAGGGATGACAGATTCGACATTTAGGATATTCGATCGGCAAAATAGGTTGGAAATATATAAAAACATTATTTACTTTATTTAAAATAATTCGACTCGGAACACCATTCAAATACCATTCAAATACTGCTTATTTACTAAAAATATTTAGTTATATAAAAAAGTCATTATATATATATTTTTTAAAAAGGTCAATATTTCGATTTTTTTGACATGCGAATATTACTTGAACTAAACTTATTTTATATGAAATAATTCAGTTCAATTTGAACCGTATGTCAAAATAATTCGAGTTAAACATGACCCAAATTCACTTGTTACAATCTCTAATTATTATCAAGATTGCAATGGTTTGAGTTTAAGTAGACTCAAAAATTACCATCTTATATTATAAGTTAAAAGGTTCGGGTTGCCCATCTTCTAAATATCGATTGCTCTATGTGAAATAAAATATATACTAGTTTCTTCCTTCTCTGTCAATTCTTGATCACAGAATAAATCTTCAAGTTATAAAGAAATGTTCAAGTAAATGTCACCGTCTGTCAGGATGGCCGAGTGGTCTAAGGCGCCAGACTCAAGTTCTGGTCTTCGAGAGAGGGCGTGGGTTCAAATCCCACTTCTGACATTATTAATGTTCTCAATTTTAGTTTCTCTCTGTCTATTATAAGTTATAACTTAATAACTCCGATCGCTTTTTTCATTTTTCAGCAAACCTTCTCCTTCTTCGTTGATCAAAGTTGCAGAGATCATTTCCAGGCTAAATTTGTTCCGCCTGCAGTTTCTTTCACCTCGTGGTGAAAGGAAATAAAATCTAAGAGTCCAAATACTAAGAGTCGCGCATTGGCTGTATTCATTGAAATAAAGACAAGATGATCACGAGGATTTCGTGTACACTCACACCAACGCCCCTCGTCAATTTTGGAAAAAAACAAAAATATTAATACAATTAATTATTACGTATTATCCAATACTCCTAGATTATCTTCCCTAACGATCTCATTGAAAAGCATGTATATATTTCAAAAAATTAATTACATTAATTTTAAATTTTATTAAATTAAAATACCAAAGTATTACTTATTGTAAAAGCAATAAATAATTTCTCACCTCAATACTACACCAATAATAATGATAAAAAGAAAAAAAATATATCATTAAAATCTCTCGCATTGAGATAAATTGTTCCTTTAATTGCCTATATTTGGAAAAGCATTATTTAATTCTCTATATTTATTAAAAGATGTTAATTAAATAATTTTTTTATTAAATTTATTTTTATTTACTAGTATTTTATCACTTTAAATCAATTGAACAAAATATAATATTTTAATAAAAATTAATAAAATAATATAATTTATTTTTAATATATATCCTTTTTAAAACTAAAGAATAAATAATATATTTTATAATCTGATTATCTGATAGACATTAAGTGACTTCTGCCCTTCACCCTAATGAAGCTCCTGGGTTTTGAGCCTTTCATTGCTCGTAAATGGAAATTTTTTTCTTTCTGCTAAAAAAAATATACTATATATTTCATAAATATTTATATGTTTTACTTTATTTAATAGAGGGATTCGGTAACAAATAGAATTATTCCTCATAAATGTGGTTCTAGGCTGGGTTCTGGATCATTGACTCCTAAAGTTGTGGGGCTGGGTTAAAGACAAGGTTCTGGGCCTTTGACACCTGACATACGTAGGTTCTGGATACTCCAACTGTTGTTGGGCTGGGTTCTGAATCCTTGACCCAACTGGTGGTGCAGGGCTGGGTTATGGATCGTTGACACTTGTAGTTAAGGCCTGCCAATAGAGACCAGATTCTCTTGGAAAACAAAGATATCAGAGGTAAAATATGCATGCCAAAATAATGAAACTTTAAATTGATGACAGAGCGTCAGAAGGCGTTGCACAATGCCTCGCTCGCAAACAAATCTGCTTCATCGATTAGAAGTGCATCATCATTGAAGGATATACCAATAGAATGCTCGGTTCATGAACAGGAAATATTAAAAAAAAAAAAAAAAATGATGAGGTGTCCGTCCGAAAAACTTCCAATGGAATACCTGAAAACGATGATGAAGGAGGGAATATATATTGCTATCAGAAGAATCAATCAGTCACGCTATGGTCAACGAAGGAGTTCAACTTTGATAGCACAAAAGCAGAGCTCTTAGAGAAGCCAGTAATACAAAAGCTCCGAGTGGTGGTCTGGTGGGCCAATGAAAAGATAGCTGGAAAAACTTGCAACAATTGGTCTCTCTCCAATGCTACAGCCATGGGTCAGAGATGGAGGAAAAAACACTAACCCATTAGTTTTAAATCTAGATAATTCATCTTTAAAGATACATCTTGGTTAACTTGGGATCAAAATTTTATGGAAGGACGAATTCATCTTTATAGATGGTTAATTAGTATAAGTGATTTCCATAAGTAGTAACATGCTCTGGTTTCGTTTCGTTTCTTTTCCCAATTATGACCTTGTAAGTAGCAGAGGGGCGGAGCAAGAAATATATTTTGGAGGGAATAAAATTTAATTTTTCTTTTTACACATAGATGAAAATTAATATAAGCTATGATAAATTATTAAAAAAAAAATGAAATTAACACATTAATAACTAATTTATAACAAAAATTAAATAAAAATATAACAATTTAATAAGTATTAGTATCATTCGTGTATAAAATAAATTTATTAACTAAAAAATCTAAGTAAATAGAAAGTTTAATCAAACACATCAAAATTTATACATGTTAAAACTAAAACTAAAATAAACATATAAAAATGTAAAAGATAATATATGATTTAAAATTTTAAGCTTATATTTAAAAATATATGTTAATAAACAATATAAGACTGATTAATAATAATAAAAATAATAAAAATTTTATATAATTTTTTAAAATAATATTATTAAAATAAAATATCAAATAATATAATATTAGATAAAGTTAAAATTTGGATTGAAATAAAATATGAAAAACATACAAACTTAAAAGTTTAGTCTAAAGTTTATTGTATACTTCTTTTTTTAATTTTATTTTTATAATGTTGAGTTTAATTCAATATTTAAATTTTTTTAAAATTATCACATTTAAGAAATTTTTTACATAATATATTATTACAATTTATTTATGTTACTAATTGATACCAAATATATAAAAAAAAATGAATATATATTTAACTACTTTATTTACAATTTATATCATTTTATTTATGTATTTATTAAATATTGTTAATATAAATCAAAATATTTAATTAAAAATTAGACACAATATATTACCACAAATAAAATATTTATTTAATGTTAAAAATATACATATAATTATTTTTTTATAAAAAAATTAATTAAAGCTATAGTCTCGTTTAACTCCCAAGAAGTTTGGTTTAAATGAGTAGCATAATTATTAAAAAATAATGTAATAATATATACAACATTCTTTCAAAAGATTTGTTGATGGTCTACATACAAAAGATAATATTCACATATGAGTGCTCTTTTGTGTGTTTGTTTGTTATATATATATATATATATGAGTGCTCTTTTGTGTGTGTATTCTATACCTTTTCCATTTCAGGTTTTACATATTGATTAGTCTCATGGCAAGTAGCGTTCCCATAAACTCTCTGATTTCTTTAACTCAATCAACTAGGTAATATGGTATGCTAAGTCCTTATTAGTTGAGCTATTAGGTGATAAGAAGATTGATTAATTTATCATACACAATATTTTAGTGAGAGAATTATTAACAACACATAAATTTATACATATTTTTTTGTCCACAACAAATAATTGTTAAAATTTAATCCTTTTTGTGAAAATTATCGTCAATAATAGATCTATGAATATTCATGTTTGATCATCAAAAATTAAGACAAATATACAGAAATAATTTAATTTTGAAAATAATTTAACCACTTATTAAAATATAATTAATATAAAATATAATTTTTTTTTATAAATTTATATCATCGTAATATTTTTCAGTAATGACTTGTTGGTAAACGAATAACCATGTCACAAACTAAAACACGCGACGTAATTTGTTCCTAGGCTCCTAGCTAGATAACAGAGTACTCTTAATTTAATAATGCACTGATTAAATAGTGCCCAGCCAAACAACAACATTAAAGACAAAGTAGTCATTTAAATTTGTCCCTAGAACACGATCATTTGCCATCCCAATAGAACATGCACATTACTCAAAAAAAGATTTAGAAAATATTTTAAAATAAGAAATATTATTTATTATTTTTAAAATATATTTTAATTAATTTATTAATTAAATTTTTTTATTAAATATTGAAAGTTTTTAATCACAGATCAAATAAGCCTAGAGGGGGGTGAATAGGTTATTTTCAATTTTTAACAAATATTAAATGTGTAATCTAATCACAACGGCCAGACATGCAATCGCGTGTAAAGATAAATGCGGAAAAAAAACAACACACGATATTTTTAGGTGGAAACAACCTAGGCCACAACAATGACCTAAGAGGAAAACCACCGGTCCACCGGACCACCTAACTATCCACTATGAAAATTATGTTCAATTACAACCATAGAGTCCAGAACTACCCGTCGCAGATAGATCCCCCTTTCTGTAATTTACTTACGAGCCGCTTGCTCCTTTCACAGCCTCCAATAGTTAGATGTCTGGATCCGGACCAACGTTCCGATCTACTTGAGTCACACAAGATCAACCGAACCCGTCACCTTCGGTAATTTCGAGTCACACGAAATACCGAACCTGTCACCTGTAACGTTAGCACAAAAACACAAGTGCAATGTGTGTCCTAGAGCGGATTCAAACAATAAACAATCCTAACTAGCAGATTCAATAACATGCGATGTAAAAACAGGATCAGCTAGCAAACTCTAGAACATTCAATATTAAGCTCAATATCATGCAAATCAATTAGGCATATGAATAAAACATGAAAAAGCCTAAGAACAATAGATGAAGAGAATAAGCACAATTCAGATGCTAGAAAGTATTAGTGCTGTATAATTCTAAATGCTCAAGTTGATTGATTATGCACAAACATCCCTTCACTTATATAGAGTCCAATCCTAGCTCAAATAGGATTTGCAATTCACTATAACTCTACTCATATCAGGATTTAGTTCTCAAAAGAATTCTTCTCATACAATGATTCTATTCACATCAGCATTTATTTCTCACAAGAATTCTACTCATACAAGGATTCCACAATTAAAATAATCCTACGCAAATAAGGACTCTATTTCCAAAACACTTTTATTCACACAAGGATTCTACTTTCTTAACACTTCTACTCATACTAGAATTTTGCTTTCTCATTAAATGAGTCAAATTGATAAAAGTAACACATGGGTCGAATACACAAAAAGAGTTTGAGTAGGAATATAATACTGGCTCGATCGATCGACAGGCCGTCTCGATCGATCGAGAAGGTCTCGATCGATCGAGAAGGTCTCGATCGATCGAGAAGGTCTCGATCGATCGATACACAAAACTCGATCGATCTAACTCAAACAGAGAGAACCTGGATCGAAGTTGTTCTATACTCAATCGATCGAAAAGGGTTCGATCGATCGATCCAATTGCTCGATCGATCCAGTCCAAACAGAGAGCACCTAGATCGAAGTTGTCTCAGTCTCGATCGATCGACCACTCGATCGATCGATCAATACTCTCGATCGATCGACCAACATGTGCACAATTACATTTTTCGTTACGATCCATACTAAGTGTCGTGCTTAATTGTGTGAAGATGTATGCATGATATAATATTATACCTATCATATGAGCGTTCCAAGCTTGATGACTCCATCACCATGTATCGTCTGATTAATCGGTGAATTCCTATTCTAGATTACAATCAAACATTTTGTCCACGAAAATTGTCAATACAAAATAAACCTTACAAATATTAAATAATTATATTTTAAAAAAAATAACAACTATATTAATTTTACATTTTATTATTTTAACATATCACGTTACCACTTATTTTAATAATAATAAATTAATATACGTTACTATGATAATCGGACAGATTGGAATGTCGAAAGCGACAAAATTAGATGAACACTAGAAATTGGCAGATTTTGGAGCTCACGTTAAGAATACAAGGCCAATTTCTGCACAATAATTTATCTCAAATTTTCATAGGTTATACATTCATTATTAATGGATGATTATGTAATCTCGAAGACTTAAAAGATATCTTAAAATTTAGTTTTTTCTTTTCGTCAGCATTTCAGAGATCTGAACTGGGTTTATTTCACATCTAGATAACGATCTCATTTTTCATTTATGCATAATTTATGATTAAATAATAGAATAATTATTCCAGATATCCCCTTCTCCATCATAATATTTCACAAATAACTCCCATCTTTGCTGCACAGCTCGTTTTTTTGGTTTTTTTTTTTCCCTTCCTTTTCTTGTTCTTATTCGCTGCACAATCCCTCCTCAATTACCACTGCACACCTCGTTTTTTTCATTTTTTTTTCTTTCTTTTCATTGTTCGCTGCACAGCGCTTTTTTCCTTTTTTTTTTTTTTTTTTTTTGGTTCCTTACTTGTTGTTTGTCTTAACTCCTCTCTCTCTCTTTTTTAATTTCATTATCAAATTAAAAGGTTTTTAAAAGTAATTATAATTTTATTTTTATAATATTTATTTTAATATATGTTGATAGATTTTTTAATGTTTAATTGAATATATATTTATATATATAATTTAACACTTTTTACTTAATAAAAAATGTAAGTTGTTAAAAAAAAAAAAAGACACATGTGCTATATCAAGAAAAAGTTATATATTGCATAGTAAAAAAAATATAACATCATATGTGATACTTTAAAAAAAATATATGTTATCTACTAAAAAATAATATATGTGTTATTTGCCCAAAAAAATTATGTATTATTTACCAAAAAAGAACATATATGTGATTTACAAAAAAAGAATAAGAGTAGGGTAGGAGCTATTTTTGAAACAAATAAAAAAGTCATAAAAAAATCAGATGGCTAAATAATTAATTTTATAATTTTTAATTATTTTATAAAAATAATCATGAATGTATTTAATAACAATTTTTTCTAAATAATTTTCAAAAAAAAAAAATTTACTTACTACGTTAATGCTTTCAATTTAAAAAAAAAAACTTAAAGAAATTTAAAAAATGTTTTGATTATTATCTACAAATTTTAAATTTTTAATAATTTTTTTAATATTTAACATACAAAAATTAAAAAATTTGATTTATTATCTAAAAAAAATATCAAAACTTAGAAATATAATTTAAAAAAATATTATTTTGAAGATTTATAAATCACTTATATTTTGGTAGTAATTTCTAAAAAATGTAAAAATTAATATAAAAATTGTTATTAAATATATCTCATTAAAAAATAATTAAAAAAATAAAAATTATTAAAAATCAAAATGATTATCACACAAACCATTAAATATTCGGTTAGTAAATTCCAAAATAACAATAGGATAGAACTAAAAATAATATAAATGGATAACAACATACGAAATTCATATAAATTTTTTCGAACAGTAACATACACTACAACAATATATACCTATAGGTACGGTTACTAAATTAAAAATTTGATAAAAACAATACCTAAATAGCTATAGGTATGGTTGGCCGTGGATTTTAAAAGAATTACCTATGGGTACGGTTGTTAACCGTACCTAAAAAGTGAACCAAAACGCGAAACTTTTTCGGAAAATTACGGAAACTTTTAGGTACAGTTGTTAACCGTACCTAAAAGTTGACCTACGGGTACGGTTGTTAACCGTACTTAAAGAGATACGGGTACAGTTAACAACCGTACCCGTAGGTTATTAAAAAACTTTTAGGTACGGTTGTTAACCGTACCCGTATCCATTTAGCTACGGTTAAGAACCGTACCTAAAAGTTTTTTAATAACCTACGGGTACGGTTGTTAACTGTACCTGTAGCCCTTTAACCGTACCCGTAGGTCAAATCATATATATATATCACCCCCTTGTCCCCAGCGCCGCCTCCCTCTACACAAACCTAATTAATATTTCCCCCTCAGCTAGCTCCCTCGTGTTTGAGCTAGTGTTTAATTTTCAGAATCGTCTCCTGCCCGCAGATCCACCGCTAGCTTCATTTCTCATTTTTGATTTAGTCTTCACTCTTCTCAGCTCCAAGCTTCAGGTTTTTCTATTTATTTTTCATTTATCCAGTCTCTACTTATCAATAATTTTAGTTTTATATGACAATGAGAGTAGTTTAATTCTTATGTTCTTTCCTCTGTCTCTCTGGATATGTATAAATATTATTTTGCAATCTGCATTTATATTATTGACTGGAATAAAGAAGGAAGCTGGAATATTAAGGCTTTGTAAAGATTTCATAGTCAGATTTTTAAATAATATGGGTTCATTATTATTATTATTTATTTTTTGTTCAAATTACTTAATATGCTAGTACAATATTGGTTCATTAATTTGATCATTTGATGTGAGGATTGTAGAATAATGATACAGCGTTTTAAAAGATATCATAAGTTGAAACATTCCAATTAGTTAAATAAATTAATAGATTTACAACGTTATAAACGTAGTCAGACAAACTTGCAAAGAATAAGAATATATTGTTAATTAGGTATATAAAAGATTTAGAGTTTAAAACCATGTTATGGTTTAAAAAAAATTATGTGAATAGTATAATTATTATAAAAAAATAATCCATAAATCCCATCTCAAAGAAAATATGATAAATCGTGCAATTTTAAAATTTGGATAAAAATGTATCGAATTTGCACATTACTCATTTATAAATATAAATATAAATGTGTTTTTGTTTTTTCCCGCTCAAACTCTAAAAACCAGCAATTCGAAAATAAACTTTTCATTAGATGTATTTCATTGTTTTTAGCAATTTGATGAATCTAGTTCTTCTTTGTTGTAAATATTTTATTACATATATATTTGAACAAAACTGACGAGAATCAAACATGCCACAAAATAAAGGAGTTCATGAGTACCTTAGTCAGCTTTATACTATGACACTTTATGCCTTAAGCTTTATAGTTAGGATTTAGCTTGGACACTTAAAAAAAAAAAAAATAACAGTGGGCGCATGCAAAAATCACATGAGCTCATTAATTGAGAAGAACTATATCATGTATTTCCTAATTATTTATAATTATATGTATCTAATTACCTTTTTTTAGTTTGCAGAAAAGAAAACATACACACGAGAAGAACTTGATGTTTGTCGAAGAGAAGTATGTCAATTCCTTATTGATAGTATTGGAAGCACAAGTTAGACAATTAAATATTTTACATTTTGATATATATTAGTTAGATTTAACTTGTATGTATATATAGTTAAATTAATTAGATTAGTGATATTAGCTATGTATTTTAATTTACTGAAATGACGACGCAATATGCATAATTGTAATAGAATATTTGTTTGCTTGTTGAGATATGTATATAAATGTTTGATTAAAGTATGATAATATAGTCTGAGCAGGGATAAAAACAGGTAAAAATATAATTACAGAAAATAATTATTAAAAAAAAAAAAATTAAACCTATAGGTACGGTTGTTAACCGTACCCGTAGGGTTTTAGGTACGGTTGTTATTTTAGGTACGGTTACACAACCGTACCTAAAATCCTACGGGTACGGTTGTTAACCGTACCTAAAACTCTACGGGTACGGTTAACAACCGTACCCGTAGGGTTTTAGGTACGGTTAACAACCGTACCCGTAGGGTTTTAGGTACTGTTACAAATACCTACTGGTACAGTTGTTAACTGTACCTAAAACTCTACGGGTACGGTTAACAACCGTACTCGTAGGGTTTTAGGTACGGTTACAAATACCTACGGGTACAGTTAAAACTCTACGGGTACGGTTAACAACCGTACCCGTAGGTCAACCTATAGCGACACGGGCTACGGGTACGATTACGCGCTAAAAGACAACCGTACCTAAAAGCCTATAGATACGGTTAACAACTGTACCTAAAAGCCTTTTTCCTTATAGTGATACCAACCAACATGCATGAGAACAGTGAACACTACACACATTTTTTGGATCAAAACTATACAATTAATGTATATAATAACACCACATTAATACAGTCCTGTTGTTAACCTAGTCCTACTATTTTCAACAAAGCAAGGACGTCGACAATAAGATAGTGAGTGAAACAGGGCTAGTACAACCTCAAAAACTTGGATGATAATTGTTTAAGAAAAAAAAGTCAATAAAAAGCACGTAATCAATGTTGTCATTTAATTAAGATAGTGAAATCTACATTGCGAATTACAGTCTTTAGACTCTTTCTTCGTCTTTTTCTTACGTGCATAACCTTAGAGCCAAACAAGTCATTAATAAATTAATAAAAAAAATTATATGGGATAAATGTATAAGTATATAGCATATTTTGATATTTTTATGAGGATATTATTAATACTTATTTAAAAAGAAACGCATTATATATAAATAAATGTATTTATATATAATAATTAATAAAAAAATTTACTAAATTATTTGTAAGTCTGACTAATATAAATTTTTTTCATCACATGTCATTAAAAAGTTGGAAAGGTAAAAAAGAAAAAAAAAAGTATCTTGGAGAGGTATATATATATATATATACACACACATATGTAATATGTAGTAGCTATAAAATGTTCACTCTCTTTTCCTTTTTTCTTTCCTTAAATATATGCGTCTGTACTATGTGCTCCTGTTGTTGACAAAATATATGTGATCCATCTTTTACTCCAAAAGTGGGGGAAAAGTTCCTTAAAATCCAGAAAAGAAACAAGCAGGTTACTTTCCAAAGTGTTATCTTAATTTTCTGATTCCCAGTTTTTATTTTGCACATTCACTTCAATTTCAGAATTCAACGGAGTCATCAGTCAGATTTGTGCTAAATTCCTCATGGGTTCAACTTGGTTTTTGCTGCATCGAGTATTCAGAGTAAGTCCTGTTCTTTTTAGCTTTGGTTACCATCTGATTTTAGTTTGTTTATTAAATCTTTACAAAGCTTTTTTTTTTCTTATAGCAATATGGGATCTTAATCTCCCGTTGTTTTGAGATAGAGAATTATAAGTTGGAGTGAGTTGGTTGAAGCTAATTTGATATACTTGTTGAGTGATAATGATTCAACTTTTGTACAGAACAACAGAGATTGTAAATATTCCTAAGCAGAATGGAATGGTAGATGGGATTGAGAAAATCAACTATGGAGTTAATTTAGTACAAACAATTGAAATTTTGGAATATTATGGAAATTAAATTTTTTTAATCTAAGTTGGAAAAATGGCCATGGCTTCTTCTGTAAAAGTGGTTCTAGGTTCCATAGCCTTTGGGATCTTTTGGGTATTGGCAATGTTCCCGGCTGTCCCTTTTCTACCAATTGGAAGGACTGCAGGGTCTCTTCTAGGGGCTATGCTTATGGTCATGGTCATGTTCCGAGTCTTGACTCCCGATCAAGCATATGCTGCAATTGATCTTCCTATTCTCGGTCTTTTGTTTGGAACAATGGTTGTAAGTGTTTACCTTGAAAAGGCAGATATGTTCAAACATTTAGGCCAGCTACTCAGCGTGGAAAAGCAGAGGAGCAAGGGACTTGCTATGTCGAATCTGCCTGATATCGGCCGTTTCAAGTGCCCTTTTCACCAATGATACCTCTTGTGTTGTTTTGACTGAATTTGTATTAAAAGTTGCTAGACAACATAACCTGCCACCTCATCCTTTTCTACTTGCCCTATCTTCAAGTGCAAATATTGGTTCTGCAGCAACACCAATTGGCAATCCTCAAAACCTGGTTATAGCAGTACAAAGTAAGATTTCTTTCGGAAGGTTTTTGATTGGAGTTCTTCCTGCAATGCTTGTTGGGATTTTTGTCAATGCTTTAATTCTTCTATGCATGTATTGGAGATTGTTATCTATTCAAAAGGATGAAGAGGATGTAGCAGAAGAAGTTGTTGCTGAGGAGGATATTAACTCTCATAAATTTTCACCGGCTACAATGTCGAATGTTTCATCTTTTAACTCTCATGAAGGAAATTCTAGATTAGAAACCTTGAGCCTGCAAAGTTTTCCAATTGTTAGTGAGAACGAAATCCATAGGGTTCCTAGTGGTGCTTTAGAGTCGATAAGAATTTCAAATGCACAGAAGGAGTTGACAACTGATGTGTTAACAAAGAGAAGGAGGAGATTATGACTTCAAAGAGAGTTTTATCAATAGATAAACAGAGAGATACAAACTCAGTGAAATCTACTCAAGAAAAATAAGATTTGAGTACAAGATGGAAAAAGCTTTTGTGGAAATCTTGTTACTATTGGTGTGGAAATAAAACAATTTGTTTTATTGTTTTTTCACAGTATTTAATGATACGTACAAAGACAACTTAAATAGAGTTTTACAAGATCAGGAAAAAATAAAATCAAGAATAAAATCCTAACTGATATTTACAGATAATAACAAAAATATATCCTAACTAAACTGATTTTTGAATTTCAAATAATCCTAAAATCTCGAGGTTTTAACACTCTCCCTCAAGTTGGTTCATAGATGTTAATCATGTCCAACTTGCTTAGAAAATCCTCGAAACTCTGACGTGAAAGTCATTTGGTGAATATATCTGCAATCTGCTCTTGTGTAGGAACATAGGTCATACATATAATGCCATTCTCAACCTTCTCTTTTATAAAATGTCTGTCAACTTCGACACGCTTGGTTCGATCATGTTGAACTGGATTAAGAGAAATACTAATAGCAGCCTTGTTGTCACAGTATACCTTGAGCGGGGTCTCAGTTTCTACCCGTAGTTCTTCTAAAAGTTTCTTTAACCACAACCCTTCACAAATACCTTGTGCAACTGCCCGAAATTCTGCCTTTGTGAGCTAGTGACCCAGAGGGAACATAGGAAGACTGACCAGGGAATTGAAATTTTGAAAACAATTTTTGAAGCTGTTCAATTTGCTCAGGATTAAAACTTGAATTTGACTCAGTCTGATATCCTCGACCTCTGTAATTTTGTTTGGGTTTCCAATTTGCTGGTTTTCCATGTAACTCCCAGCATGAATCCTTCATATGACCAGTCTTACGACAATGTTTACACCAAGGTCGTTTTTTCTGTCCTGAATTATTTGGGGGCCCACGAGATAAGAGCCCATTGGGTTCATTTTCACAAAACTGCCCAAATGGCCCAGTTGGCCCATTGGAGCAAAACGGCCCAGATGGCCCAGATGTTGTATTGGAGCTGTTCGGCCCAGAAGAACAAAACGACCCAGATTGGAGGCTGAAGTGGTTCGGCCCAGATCCAAGGCCCAGCCCGAGTGGACAGGAGTTGGGTTCGGGTCAAGTAAACGGGGCTCCGTGGCCCATCCTTTTAATTCCACCTTCCAGCCCTAATTCCATCGTCCCCTCGCGCAGCCCAGTCCCATTCGCGAACCGAGTGCCTCCTCCGTCGTTCAACATAATGTTTTGCCGGCTCTCCTCCCAGCGAACTTCTGAAAATACCTCCCGCATCGTCGGCAGAGGTTTCCGGCCAAGGATTCGACTTCTAATCTCATCCAACTCACGGTTCAATCCGGCCAGAAATTCGAACACACGTTCGTTCTCCACTTTCGTCTTGTACCTCACGCTGTCACCAACACACTCCCATTCTTCTTCACAAATTAAATCCAATTCTTGCCAAAGCCCAACCATGTTGTTGTAAAAGTCAGTCACGGTGAGATTACCTTGCTGCATGCGCCATAGGTGAGTCTTTAGTTCAAAAATTCTTGAAGAATTTCCAGAATCCGAGTATGTCTCTTTCACTGCTATCCATACATCCTTTGCAGTGGGGAGGAAGAGATACGTTTTCCTTATTGAGGGCTGCATTGAGTGTACAAGCCAGGAAATGATTATCGAGTTTTCAGAGACCCATTTTTGGAGACCGGTGGTGCTCTCGGGCTTTTTGGTTTCTCCGGTGAGGTATCCCATTTTTCCTTTCCCCTGAATTACCAGTTTGATGCTCTGAGCCCACTCCCTGTAATTCTTGCCGTTTAATTTTTCAACGGTGAGTTGGAGGGTGGAATTATCATTTCTACCAATGGTGGGGTACGTCCATCTCCTCTGTTTCAGAGGGATGGGAGGTATTATTATTTTGTGCCATGCTCTGATACCATGTGGAAATAAGACAATTTGTTTTATTATTTTTTCTCAGTATTTAATGATACGTACAAAGACAACTTAAATAGAGTTTTACAAAATCAGGAAAAAATAAAATCAAGAATAAAATCCTAACTGATATTTACAGATAATAACAAAAATATATCCTAACTAAACTGATTTTTGAATTTCAAATAATCCTAAAATCTCGAGGTTTCAACAATTGGAATGTTGGTTTCTTTGCTTATGGGACTAAATATGTCATGGACTGCAATTACAGCTGCACTTGCTCTTGTAGTTCTTGATTTCAAGGATGCTCGGCCGAGCCTAAAGGTAAAAAGCTTTCAAGCATGCTGTTCTTTATTTTATCACCTTACAACTAAGAGTATGTATGGGATCAAAATCGTTGATTTTATCCGCATTCAATTCGATCACATTCTAAATTCGATCCAGTCTAATCAAAATTTTTTTTTTGGATTGGATTGGTTGAATCTGATTAATAAACTTATTTTGCTATTTTTTTTTTAATAATTTTGAATAAAAAAACTTAAATTTTCACATAACATAAATATATTTGAAAAATAAACTAAAAAAAATCAAATAATAATATTAAAGTACGAATTAAAACTACATAAAAAAATAATACAATACAAATTACAATATTCATTTAAATAAAATTAACAATCCATTCAAACAATAAATTTAATTTGTTATTTAGTCTTAGGGTTTCATTGATATTGTTAAGTAATGATCTGATGTATAATAAAATAAGAATGACCAATAATAATATGCTATATGTATAAATGTAAATATATTTAACGTTTTTTTGATAGGATTAGATAGTATATAGTAAAATCCGTCATTTGATCCAAACTTAACAGATCTGATAGTCGGTAGTATCTAGTTATAATATCTATGTAATTAGTATTTTATGTAAAGAGTAATAATATACTTCAAAAGTTGAGATTACCCTAAATCTTATGTTGCAGGCTATTCTGCAACTGTTGAACAGATTTTTGTTTCTGTATTACAATAACATGCATAACACCTATAAAAGTTTGACATCTTAGATGGATTTTTCCCGACTTGGATTTCTAGCATATTTATATTACAAATTAAAAGGGTATTTGTTAAGAAGGTTTCATTCCTGAATTCAAATTTTTTCTTTCTTGGATCAGGTTTCGTACTCGCTATTGGTTTTCTTTTGTGGAATGCTTGTCACAGTTGATGGCTTTAACAAAACAGGGATACCAAGTACCTTGTGGGAGTTGATGGAGCCTTATGATGCCAGCGGAATAGCAGTTCTTGCTGTTGTTATACTTGTTCTATCCAATTTGGCTTCAAATGTGCCAACTGGTATTATTTGGTTCTGCATTATATAGTTTAGAGTTCTCAATTTACTTTTTAAAAAATATGACTCAAAACATTTGTTCATTTCAAGTCGGTCATTATTATTATTATAGCGGTTAAAACCTTTGCTCAAATAGAACATTTCCTACCATGTAGTTCTGCTTCTCGGAGGGCGAGTAGCAGCTTCAGCTGCTGCAATATCTGCAGCAGATGAGGAGAAGGCATGTCTTATTTTAGGTTGGGTCAGCACAGTAGCCGGAAACCTCTCATTGCTGGGATCGGCAGCAAATTTGATAGTTTGTGAACAAGCCCGCCGAACTCCACACCTCCCATATAATTTAACCTTCTGGAGCCATCTCAAATTTGGAGTTCCTTCAACTCTAATAGTCACTTCTATTGGGTTGACACTCATTAAATGATCTTTGGAGTGCCGCACTTTGTGTGCTTGTAATTTAAAATTTTTTGCTATCATTTAAGGAAAATCGGTTGCACTGTATCTCAAAATCTTTGATATTGCTTCTCAAGTTTCTGACCACTGTACATCAATAACACGCTTTCAAGTTTATGGTGTAAAGGGGCATATTACTTGCTGCAAACTTAAGGGAAGCTTTTCACTTATGTTTCTATAATACCTTAAAAGCTCATTTACTACTTTTTCGTTGGTTGGTTAAAAAGTGTTTTTTTTTTTTTAATATTATTTATTTATTTTATTGTTCAAGCGCTTTTACAATATATCAAAAGCAAAATTAAAGCATACAGACCTTCATTGAATGACACCAAAGAAGCACTAACTCCATGATACATCATGGCTTTGTTGGTGAATTACCTAGGTGGCAAGGTTATGAAGACAAGACACATGCAAAATATTATAAATTACATATGGGTCTGGTAGATTGAACAAAGAATCATAGATGAAACATCGGTGCTAATTAAGACATTGTCTTAACTATCAAGCAATGATTTTCAGATACATTTTTTTTATGTGAATTTTTAACTTGGTCCTTCCTTGCTTAAAGTTTAATCAATGTGCATTTTGTTCGGAAAATTTTTTTACTTCAGTCAAGTTTACAGGTAATCATAATTCATTATTTTATATAAATGCATTTATTTGAATGTAGATGTTCATTTTAATATAACAGTAATTATATTTTTTTGAAATTAGTAAGGTGTATTATATGTCTATTAACTTAACTTATACAAATTTTTTTCCTTCCTAAATTGGTTATTAAGAATAAAAAAAATTAAATACCTTTTGTTTTAAAGTTAAAGTTTATGGCATAATTTAAGTAGTGATTATATAAGTGAAGGAAAACGAAATAGAATCTTCTAATCGAATCATAGGATAAATTTCATTTTCAGACACTATTATTACTTTAATAAATGACGATGTTCAATTTCGACCTTTAGTAATGGTATAATGATGACATAATTACACGCTCGAGTGCAATGATAAACTAAAATAAAAAATGGAATGCTCAGTTGAGTTTTTAATCCCAAAATAATTGTAGCGAACAGAAGATTGGATTCATTGGAAGATAATGTTATAGTAATTCTTTTTGAGCAATTTGAAAAGAGTAACAAGTAATTTTGCTCAAAACACTTATAATATATGAGAAAAATCTCATTATCCAATGAACCCGATCAAGTAAAAATGCTAATAACATAAAACTTTGCATTTATTTTTGTATTAATATCAATTATATTGTATTATATAATAAAATTGTTTTAAAAAATAAAAAAAGTAATTCAATTTTTTAAATAATTTTGACTTGTGTATTAATGTGAGTACAAATATACGTGATTATAATATTTTTAAAATAAGAATAACCGTATAATTTTTTTTTATTATAGTTTTTATCCGAGCATTAGATAGGTTACAATTAGAATTTTTTTAAAACTAATCAGTGATCGAATTAGAATAAAAACTTGCAATTTGGAATCACTGTTACAGATACTTGATGGTTTCTTCTTTAATGGTTTTCGTGTTATGTACTCCTTTTAAATGATAGATATTGATGTTAATTTTCAAGACTTTTTCTATTGAAAAAAAAATAAAATTCATGACTTAAGTATTAAGGCTTTTTTTCGATAAAAGATTTGTTTTATTATAAAACTTAATCGTGGACTTATAAAAGGGAATAAAAGAGATGTTAATACAATAGTTATTTTTATACATAAATTATTAATATTATAATATGTAATAAAATTATTTAAAAAAATAACAATTTATTTTTAAGATAATTTTGTTATATATTATAATATAATTAATTTTAAAATAAAAATAATAATAAATTTATATGTAATTAATATAAGTCGAGGAAATAAATATCTAAACGGACAATTAACGCAGAAGCTTGTGGTGTGGAGTATTTATGGTTTTTAATATGACATGAAAGTACATAACTGGCTAACTGCAACTATTATATGTTCCCAGAATATATTTCATAATAATAATAATACCTGCAATAGTGTTTTTACAAGTTCATAAATCATTTTCAGATTTTTAATTAAAAACGCATTAATAAAAAAAAAGTTGAACCCACTTCAGACAACATCATATCTTAGCTCAGAGCCTTAGACATGCATGCTTTACCTCTCTTTCTTTAATCGAGCCCTGCAATCTCTCAATTCACAGAGTACGTCGAAAACTATGGAAATCCCATTGCTTACAATTTAGAATCCCAGGGTTTTGATTTTGCACGTTCACTGCAATTTCGGAATTCAAGGGATTCAGCAGTCAGATTTGTGCTAAATTCCCTGTGGATTCAGTTGGGTTTTTGATGCATCGAGTATTTAAAGTAAGTCAGGTTCTTTACTTTCACTGCCATCTGATTTTAGTAAGTTTTTGGATATTTGGTTATTTATTTTCTGCAATAGTTTTGGGGTTTTATTAGATCTGCTTTACCAAAGTGTTTTTGAGCAATTTGGGATCTTAAGTTCTCGTTTGTTTTCTCTGAAAATTTTGATGGTGGAAAACAAAGTCTAAACAAAAGATTGGTGTTTTTGAATAGAAAAGAAATCGTAGTGAGATTGTTGAAAATAATTGAATGTACTTGCTGATAGAAAAAGGATTCACCATCTGTACAGAAAAATAGAATGCAAATGTTCCCAAGTAGAATGGGGCAAGAATGACTCAGGAAACATAAGGGGTTGGGAGAACCAACTTATGGGGTTTGAAAAGTTTATCAAGAATTTTAATTCTAAAGAACTATTAACTTGACGATTGACATAAAGGTATTACGGGGTTAGATATTAATGTTGGGACCTTTATGTATTTTATTCCAGAAATGGACAAAAATCTTTCTCTTGATCTTTATGGATGAAGTCTGTTAGTATAGAATAATAACATAGCCCTTTCTGCAGGCTTCTACTAGATGAAAGAATCAGCTGTGATTCTCACTTAGGCAGTCGGTACTTGTTCATGTGCTGGAGCTGAGTTTAGTTGGTGTTGCTGTTGCAAGTAAGAATTGCACTGAAGATTATATTGGTTTCAAAGGTCAATAACTGGTATTGGTCCTGTGTGAGCATGTCATATAAATTTTGTTACTTGCAAATGGATTTTCTTAATTTGTACAACTGCTGATTCTGTAAATCTTAAATGAAAAAATGCCTCCATGGTGGGGGAAGTCATCATCCAAGGAGACAAAGAAGAAAACAAGCAAGGAAAGTTTTATTGATACATTGAACCGGAAATTTAAGATTTCATCTGATAGCAAAGAAAGCAGGAGATCAGGAGGGTCGCAAAGACAATACAGCGATACAATTTCGGAAAAGGGTTCTCGGTCTCCTGTAGAATCTAGATCTCCTTCGCCTTTTAAAGAAGTATTGAGGTGCCAAAGTTTTGCTGAAAGACCTCATGCTCAACCACTTCCACTTCCCCGTCTACATCCTGCAAGTGTAGGCCGTATTGACTCTGGAATAAGCATATCAGAAAGACCAAAATGCGAAAAAGGATCCAAGTCACCCTTGTTTCTACCTCTACCAAGACCTGCATGCATACGTAGCCGGACAAATCCCGGTGATTTGGATGGGGAGCTAGTAACTGGTTCAGTGTCTAGTGAGAGCTCTATTGATGCTGATGTTCCAGCTGACTCGAGTCATCGTAGCCCTCAGGCAAATGAGTTTGAGAATGGTAATGGAACTGCTGCAGGAAGTCCTTCCAGGTGATTTTTTGTAAACTTTAACTCATTCATATGTTGTATTCATCATGTTTTGTCTTGTGTTTGTATGCCTGCATGACTGTGTAATTGTCACCATTCTCATCACTGACAAACTTACTGATGTATTTCTTTCCTTTTACTTTTATGAAGTGTGATGCTCAAGGATCAATCCTCCATTTTTACACAAGTCAGCTCAACCGAGCCAAAAAAATCAGGTTGCCCTCCTTTTAGTAATTATAATTCACCTTCACCTAAACGGAGGCCATTAGGAACTCATGTTCCAAACCTTCTAGTTCCTAGTCATGGTGCTTTCTTCAGTGCTCCAGATAGTTCCTTGTCAAGTCCCTCCAAAAGTCCAATGCGAGTCACTGGCACTGAGCAAGTTACAAACTCTACTTTTTGGGCTACAAATGCTTATCCAGACATCACATTTATTGGATCTGGCCATTGCTCCAGTCCTGGTTCAGGTCACAATTCTGGGCACAATTCAATGGGAGGGGATATTTCTGCGCAATTCTTTTGGCAACAGAGCCGGGGTAGCCCAGAGTATTCCCCAGTACCTAGTCCAAGAATGACTAGCCCTAGTCCAGGCTCCAGAATTCATAGTGGTGCTGTCACACCTATTCATCCAAGAGCTGGGGGGATGCCAACTGAGTCACAGACAAACTGGCCTGATGATGGGAAACAGCAAAGTCACCGCTTGCCTCTTCCTCCTTTGACAATTTCTCATCCCTCTTCTTTCTCTCATTCCAATTCAGCGGCAACATCTCCTTCATTGCCACGAAGTCCAGGAAGATTGGAGAATCCAACAAGTCCTAGTTCGCGCTGGAAAAAGGGGAAGCTTTTGGGTAGAGGAACATTTGGACATGTTTATGTTGGTTTCAACAGGTACATAGCAAAAATAGTTTTTGAGTATGCAATATTATCTTTACTTGAGAAATTATATGTTGCAGTACCATGTAAACTAGAGGATATGACTGCCTGTTTGTGCCATAAATTTAGGTTGGAGGGTGCTTAATACAGTATGATGATTTATTCATGCTTAATTACTTGTGGTTATAAATAATTTTGAGCGAAAAAAAACCCCATGGGTAAATGATTGTTGCGTTCGAATGAGATTTGGCATGACATGTCTTAATCTGTCAAGGTGATGCAAAATCTGGTATAAACTTTTCCTAAATAGCTATGATAAGTTGAGTTTGTGCATTTCTAATTTATAATATCAACTTGTTAGTGAGAATGGAGAAATGTGTGCAATGAAGGAGGTTACATTATTTTCTGATGATGCAAAATCTAAGGAAAGTGCTAAGCAATTAATGCAGGTAAAATGCCAGTGTTATAATTTTTGTCTTTATATAACAATTTTCTTATGTTGTTGTCACCTTGTTTTAGTTTGACTCCTAAGTCACTGGGAGCCAATGATGTTATATAACTTATATAGACTTCATATATTTTGCATCTTGGCAGGAGATTATGTTATTGAGCCGTTTAAGACATCCAAATATTGTACAGTATTATGGGTCTGAATCGGTGAGTCTCTGATTTGCTGTTTTATATTATGCATCTTTTGGACTTAGCTAGCGTTTTGTTAGATTCTATCTTACCTGTTGTAATGCTAATATTGCATGTTATCTAGCTATAACACTAGTTTATTTTCCGATTAAAGAAGTATGTCTAAAGAGGATTGCTAACATACCTGACATCTGGTTCCTTATGGGGACAAACACATTTAATTTGCCGTCATTTAGAAGCATGTCTGCAAGTCCTGCAATAATTACACAGGACTAGTAGATTGTTTATACCCAAGCATCTTGTTTCTTAGCAAATCCCTATATCCAATACTCAATTTTTTACAAATTTTAGCAACCTGTTGGAATTGGCTGCATGGTATTGTGCAACATCAATCTATTATGTTATTTTTCAACCCAAATACCCAAATTTAAGTAAATTCTGTAAAGTATTTAATAATCATTCCTTGAATAGGTGGATGACAAACTTTATATATACCTAGAGTATGTTTCTGGTGGCTCCATCTATAAACTTCTCCAAGAATACGGACCACTCGGTGAATCAGCAATTCGCAGTTATACTCAACAGATTTTGTCTGGTCTTGCATATCTTCATGCTAAAAGTACCGTCCACAGGTAAATCAAAACATGAATTCTTTCTTATAAATTTTGAAGTATGAGCAAGACAATTATAATGTTTTGAGAACAAATTATTGATGATTATCTAGCAGTGCTTATCCTTTTGGATTTTATTTCTCACAGGGACATCAAAGGAGCAAATATTCTTGTGGATCCGAGTGGCCGTGTTAAGTTGGCAGACTTTGGCATGGCAAAGCACGTAAGCATGGGCATAATCTTTATAAATTTTTAAAGTGGTAAAAACAAAATTTAAATCATATACATCTAAGTTTATGGAATTACTATTTTCAGGGCTAAAATAAATAATGCCAGAGTAATTGAAAATGTTGCCAAACAATTTAAGACTAAAGTGGTTCGAAAAATAGAAACTTTGCTCTTACAATAATAATTATTGCTTTGGCAATAAGGCTACCAACCTCTTCCCCACTTCTACTCAATATAAAAAAAGGAAAAAAAGGTGTATACAAACTGCTAAGATTTAATTCTAAACATCAAACCACACTTGTCCTTGATCTTATTTATGGCATTCTTGCTTACCTACTTTATCTCATACGCTGTGTAGATCACTGGGCAATCTTGTCCGTTATCATTCAAAGGAAGTCCCTATTGGATGGCACCTGAGGTGAGACTTTGCACTTATATCTCATGCTCTCAATGACATGCTTCATGATGAAAATAAATCTCAGTTCTCTTTTGCTTTGGTTTCCAGGTTATAAAGAACTCCAATGGTTGCAACCTTGCTGTGGATATTTGGAGTCTGGGGTGCACTGTTTTGGAGATGGCTACAACAAAACCACCTTGGAGCCAGTATGAAGGGGTCAGTATACTGACAAGATTTGAATGCCTTAGAGAATTCCTTTTGGCCTCTTGGTTCAAGAGAACTTTGTTTAAATGAAGTTTCCATAAGCAAATGCTCTTTCAGTTATAATATAATATTTAACATATTTAACCCTTATTCTGGTCATAAATTTTCTGTCGTTCTCATAGCATGATTTTGCATTTTGTTGTCTAAAGGTTGCTGCCATGTTTAAGATTGGGAATAGCAAGGAACTGCCAGCGATCCCAGATACTCTATCAGATGAGGGAAAGGATTTTGTAAGGCAATGCTTGCAACGAAATCCACTCCATCGGCCCACAGCTGCTAAGCTTTTGGAGCACTCTTTTGTGAATTGTGCTGCACCTCTGGAAAGATCCATTTCGGGACCTGAGCCCTCAGATGAATCCACTGGGGTTACAAATGGAGTGAAAACTCTTGTATGAAACACATTGAATCAGTCTCATATGATCTAGTTATTTATTTTTTCTTTGATTCAACTTGCATGGTGTATTCTGTCAAGTTATTTTGCTGCCTGATTCTTGAGCATCATTGTATTGCAATGAACTTCAGGTTTATGTCTATTAGCCAAAAAAAAAATTTAAGCTTTATATCTTAGAGAAAGGTACAGGATACTTCCCTCTGTTTCTGCAGACAAAGTTTTTTTACTACAATATTACGCACAAACACGATATATAGTGTGTATGTTATACATATTAAAGATTATGAGAAATGGCTTGTCATGCTTTAGCTTCTTTCCTTTTGGCACTCCAGTTCTTAACTGTCTATGTGTTTGTTGGACATTTGCAGGGAGTTGGGCAAGCTAGAAATTTCTGCAACTTGGAATCAGATAGGCTAGCCATTCATTCGTCCAGGGTATTAAAAACAAATGCCCACTTAAGGTCTCTTTCTTGCTCCCCTCTGTGTGTGTCTGTCGATATGTGCATGTTTATGTTCTTGTCTCTGCTTGTTCACAATATTTAGAACGATTTCTAAATTCATTTCTTAATCTCCAGTGAAATCCACATTCCAAGGAACGTATCATGTCCTGTCTCTCCCATTGGGAGCCCTCTATTGCACTCAAGGTCACCGCCGCATTTGAATGGAATAAGATCTCCTTCTCCTATCTCTAGTCCTCGGACCACTTCGGGTTCATCCACACCTCTCACAGGTGGTAGTGGTACCATTCAGTTTAATCACCTAAAACAATCAGTGTGCCTGCAGGGGAGTTTTGGAAACATGACAAAGCCGTTTAACGGTCTTATCAATGGTCCACCATATCATGATTCAAGTCCTGATATCTTCAGAGGGATAAAGACAGGATCCCATGCTTTCTCTGAATTGGTTTCCTTTGAAAACAATATTATAGGAAAACAGTGTGGAAGCCATGTTAATGGAGATATCTATGATAGACAATCAGTTTTGGCTGACCGGGTTTCCAGGCAGCTCCTGAAGGATAATGACAAAATGGACCCATCCTTGGACTTAAGTCCTACCTCTCCTTTGCCCGGTCGCATTTAAAGCCCACATATTTTGTTGAACTGCAACTAGAGCGGATTGTTTCGATTTTTTTTTTGTCTTACAGGAACAATTCATTCATCTTGTCAAACTGCTGAACTAACTTGTAAAATAAGGACCTGGAATGGATGCAGTGAGGAATTCGTTTGAACTTTAGAAGGATTTTAGTAATGGAGGCAGCATTGGATGTTCACATCACCAAATTCATTGCAACGAAGCTAACTAACAGGAAACCTTTATGGTAGGTAGCTTATGATATGATATAGACTTGTACCGACTTGAGTGCTTGAATGGCCGCCTAGTGCTCGTTCAAAGTTTGATAATGCCTTTGGAGCATAGCTTATGATGGTCTATGTTTTCTTTTGTAGGAATTAAGCGCTGTGAGAACTGTATATTTGTTTAGATCATGGTATAGAAGAAAAAAGCCACATTTTCTTTTTGGCTCTGAACCTGCTGTACAAAAGAAGAGAAACTGAACTGGGTCCAGTTTATTTCTCTGTTGATTTGTTGTATGTTTGTCATCAATTTAAATATTTTATGGGGTCCATAAATATATTGCAATATGACATTAATGCCTTTTGAGCACAAACATCATCTATCAAACCAACTAAATTCTTTGGTCAAGTTCAAGCTGAAATCCCAGAGTTTCTTTGCTAAATTGGTATCATTAGCTTGTTCGCTTGCTTCTGCTATGTTACTGTCAGCGAAATAGCAACCACTCACCCCTTTGACTTGTGGATGCAATGCCACATAGCACGTAGTTGCAGCACCCTAAACCACATCATTAAAAAAAAAAAAATCAAACGCATTTTCTTATATTAAAGAGAAAAATATATGAAATTTAAACTATTTAAGAAAATATGAAATCAATTCTTTAGTGAATGAGCGATTCTATTAAGTAATTGTATATTCACAACTCGTGTGGCAGATTGCAAGTTATGATCCAATGTTTCGAATGGGACCAACTGTCATGTCATGTCCAATAATATTCTGCTACGTGGGTTGTAAACATAATAGCATAGGGGCTTAAAAGGGAAAATTTTGGATAGAAAGCACCCTTCTTCTTCCTCTTTTTATTGAGTACACAATCTATACAAGATTGTCCATGTATTGGTACAAGATTGCTGTATCCAAACAGAGTGCAAAACATAATTTTCAAGTATCCGATTACCTGTTGAATATTTTTCAGAACATATGTACCAAGAATGCTGACAACACCTGTGCAAAATTTATTTAAAGGGAAAGAAAGTCAATATAACAAGCTCAAGATTCAAGAACCTTGAATCATAAATGGAAACTTCAAAACATGAACACAGTTCCCATAGCTTCAGCATGTCAAGAAACTGTTGCAAAAATGTCATGAACAATTTAATATAAAAAAGACTTTAAATTACCAGGCTTTACCATTGATGTAGCTGTGATGACGAAAAAGATTGGTAGCGATTGCTCCTGGATGCAGTGAATTTGCAGTCAACTCCACCCCTTCTTCCTAACAATAAGTAGGGAACGAATTGGAAGTTGAAATGAACTTTCAATTCCTCAACTTCCAGAATGAATCTTTCAAAACATATTGTGGTTTAGGTGGTAAGACTATAAATTTTCCCGCCAGGAATCCAAGTTCGAATTCCATCCAATGTGTGGGTGTATTTTCTCTTTATTAATAAAAAATAAATAACCCTTTTTATTAAAAAAAAAAAAATCTTTCAAAACATATTATAAACATACAATATATGTACTTTTGATGCTTCTGCTTTTTCAGAGCACTAAAATATTTTATCTTGCAGAGGAAAGCACATTATTATTTAATATGAATGAAGGTAAGATTAAAAGCTCTATACAGAGATATAAATAAAGAGTCTAACTCCGCCCTTTGGTTCTAGCTCTCTCTTTAGACCAGACTACGCAAAAAGAACTTAAATGATACTAATTATCAAAATAACAACATAATTAAGCACAACACTTTTTTTCTTTTTTCTTTCTTGTAATTGTAATGAATAGATCCAAACCTTCAATTGTCTTGCTAGCTCATTTGCGTGCAAGATGTTAGCAAGCTTTGATTGTCCATATGCAGATAGCCTGTTATACCTGTCAAACCAACCCCGATATTTAGTTTTACAAAACAGGAAGAAAGAAAAAAAAAATGCCAAGTTTGACTCCCTATCCTTCCTCTCCATCGACTCAAGTACATTGAAATACCAAACATCCTTCATATTAATTTGGTTCAGGTCCAATAACCAAAATAAAGAGAAACTAATATCAAAATAGGGAAGCATGCCTACGGATAAGCAGAATAGGATTACCCTGATGGATCATTTACTTTGTCAAATCGAATCCCTTCTTGATATGAGAATTTGTGGCGCCGAGAAGAGACATTTACTATCCGTCCTTCTTTCCTACACTCTAATGATGTTGCTTTCATGGTCTCCAGCAAAAGATTTGTTAAAAGAAAATGACCTGTAAAAAGATAACAGTCTTTCGAGTAATTTGACCTATTTTTAATGAGCATTGATATATATTACAAATTATATCAATCACTATTGATTGTCACATTTGTCATTAAATATAATTTCGTGGCCCGACTAACATTGTGAATGCAATTTTTCAGATAGACTTTTCCATTTCTATTTCAATCATGGATACAATCTCCTAAATTCTAATTGTATCCTTCGAGATATGACAATGTAGAATCAATTAATCAGAACTGAAATAGCTACACCTCTCAATGAATATTTTCCAGTATTCTTTCTTCTTCTCAAGTTAAGAAATAGAAATATATATGTAAGAGAGAGAATATTAACACAAGCATCAGAAGGGATATGAAAGCACAAAATATGCCAGAGACAATACTTGCCATTTTAATATCTGAGAATAATGTTGAATACCTATGTGATTAGTTGCAAACTGCAATTCTATGTTATCTTTGGAAAGCATGAAAGGTGTTGCCATGACTCCTGCATTGTTACTGGGAACAAGGAAAACAGAATTGGCCTCAGTAAAAAAATATTTTTGCATGACAAATTCAGTTTCCCATCCTTTCTATATATAAAAAAATAAAAATAAAAATTAGCCCTTTAAATAAGTAACAAATTTGCCATGAGTTATTTTAAGACTCATAAAACAAGTATGAAAGCACTTCTGACTGAAACTACTTTTTATCAAAATCACAACCAAACACCACCTGTATCTATATTCAAGAATAATACGTACATACACAATTAGAATGTGAAAGAGAGAGACAGGTCAAGCTTGATATTATATTTCATGATGTTATCTCTTACATGAGAATGTTTAATGAAAGACCCAAGGACTTGAAATCGGTTGCAAACTTCCTCACTGAGGCTAATGAACTTAAATCCAACTCTAATGCCTTTATTGTTGCAGCAGGGTTATCTCTACGTATTTTTCCTTGGACCTCTCTTGCAGCTCCCAAGTTCCTGACTCCAATAACCACATGGACACCGCGCAAAGCAAGAACACGGGCAGTTTCAAAGCCAATTCCGCTTGACGCTCCTTCATGAATCACATATACAAATTAAATTTTTTTTACTTTATCACATAAAGCCCTTGAATTTGAAATTAGAAATCTCATGAAGATGTTTTGTTCATTATTTTTATTAGGAAGGCATAAGCCCATGTAAAGAATTAAATTTTAAAAAAATTACAAAGATAAATGTTCTGACCTGTTACAATGGCAGTGAGACCAGTCCCATCGATCCCTTGAGTAACCTCCTCGGCTGTGGAAGACGCGGAGAACCCAGATGGTCCTTTTCTACCAAACAACCACATGTCTGAATTATCTGTTTTCCTTTATCACGCTACCAACAAGTTCACCCACCAGATCTCACATGTGTAAGCGAATTAATCGGTAGATAATGTAAAATGGGATTTGTGTAACATCCATATATAGTTTCGAGCACACTCAATATAAATTAAGGAACTTGAAAACAAACTGCGTCTGTTGTAACCGTACGTTCTTGTTTGAATTGCCTACTCCTTCCGCGTAATAAGATTATCTTGTTGGTGTAACTTTCTAACTTACATCCGTATAAATCTTTAATTTTATTCCAATAAATCTTTGCTTTGTTTCTATTAAAATAAAACAGACTATCTACTAGGCTACTATACAAGTTTTTTTTTTTTTTTTTAAATTAAAATCAATCATTTAAATTTATATTATAACCATTATAACCATCTTAATAAAAAAAATGAATCCATCTTACTGAAAAAAAATATAATTTTTTTTAAATATATTCAAACAAAATACTACTAAATTTTACATAGAATTTAATTATGATATCATAATAATTTTATTTTAATTTTAAAAAATTAGTATGATATTATTTACGCTAGAAAATTGCAACTAACACAAAAAAAAAAAAAAAAAAAAAAAAAAAAATCTAATAATTAAGATGTTGTAAAGAAAGCCATTTAAATTTTAAAAAAAATTTATAGATATATTCATAAAAATAGTAACGAATTTTTACATTAAATAAAAAAGTATCATGATTACGTATAATAAAAAAGCATCATAATAATACAAATAGCATAATTTACATAATTTAATATTTATATTGTAATTTTATTTGATGCAACTAATAAATATTTTGATGATATTTTATTAATAGTCAATAAGTTTATATTATTAAGGTTAAAGATAATATGTGAATTCTACTTAATAAAGTAAAACTCATGCTTTATATGGTACATAAATTAGAAAAAAAAATATTTACCCAAATAAGCAGAAAATTATAATGTTAATCTTATTTTTGTTTTAATTTTGAATAATATGATAAAGCTCTTACTGTTGAATTAGATTATTCAAGAATAATATTTTATTTATTATTTTAGCTACATAAAATATTTGGTTGTTACACCATATCCTCACCATAATACTTCAATTTTTAAAAAAACTGTATGTTATTTGTTTTAAAAAAAAAAAAATGATACAAAATCAGCCTACCCATATTAGTGTACAATATTTCTTTTTTAAAAAAAATCAATTCTAATAATCAATCTAATAAAAACAACCTCTAAACATTAATAATTTTTCTCTTCAAATAAAAGATAAACTCAAATATTTCACAAAATCATTCTGAATTTTTTTGTTATAAATAGAGTAAACACATTTATGATTAGTCATTCAATGTCTTATAAATAGTATCACAAATAACTTATAATCTCTGGAGAAAATAAAATTATTTGTGTAAGTTTCACTTGAGTTATTTGAAACCCGATCCTCGTATGCGTTTGATAAAGTGTTTCAAATATTTTTTTAGGTTAACTTTTTTTTCTATTTTGTTTTTTATTTTTTCTTGGTCTTTTGATGATAAAAAAAAACGTAACTATTGCTTTTCATTTAGTTTTCTTAAAAATAAATTATACTTGTTTGATAAATTTGTAAACTAAAAAATTATATTAAATATTTATTTTTTATTTTTTCAAACAACAAAAATCTTTACTTTGTAAAAATGATTTATTTTAGTTTTTAATTTAAAATCGAATAAAAAATATCTTTAAAGAATGAAAGCAATTGATAAAAAAAAAAAACAGAAAGAAAGAAAGAACACAAGTAAGCCAAAGATTTAAAAAATAATAATAACAACAAAAGTGTGTCAAGTAATGCGGAAAAAGGGGTAGGAAGATAGAATATAAAAAACTTATATACTTTTTTATACTTTTTTTTTTTTTTTTTTTTTTTGTTGGGACAAAAGAGCAACAATTCATTGAAAATAAGACAAAATTAACTTATGTCTACCTAAAATGGTAGGAGGTCTAGGGTTTCGAAAAATAGAGGATTTCAATAAGACATTACTCTCCAAAGTCGCTTGGCAAATGATTACCCAACCTGAGAAATTATGGGTCACAATTCTTAAAGCCAAATACCTACCAAGTCAACATTTTCTGGATGCTCCACAACGCCCAAGTGACTCTTATGTCTGGAAGGGAATTCTATGGGCACGAGCACTAATAAAAGCAGGTAGTTACTGGAAATTGGGAAATGGTCAACACTTCAATTTTAAACAGGATGCATGGATACCGAGCCTTCCATTCCAAAAACTCCCCGATCAGGACATTCACAACCTACAACATTTACACCATATAACTGATCTTTGTCATTGGCAACATTTTTGGATATGGGATCACAACAAAATACGTACCCTGCTTGGACCGAACATGGTTCCTTTCTTAATAAATATCAACCCCCCTTCCCATAGTCCTGATGAACTCAAATGGTATGGCTCTGGACAAGGTATTTACTCAGTAAAAGATGCTTATTGGACCCAAATATCATCTCGACTCTCCCCTCTTTCACATTCACAGTTGTGGGGGAAAGTTTGAAAAGCAAAACTTCATGAACGTCACAAACTCTTTCTGTGAAAAATTGTCAACAACTGCCTTAGTACAAAAAAGAATATAGCCTTGTTTAAACATCTAGATGATCCCCTGTGCCCACTTTGTCATAATGCACCGAAGGACTTTCATCATCTTTTCATCAAATGCGATATCCTTCGATCTTGGTGGTTAACATGGAAATGAAATATCAGGTGGGACTTTCTGGAAAAACTTGATATTTTCTCTTACATAAACTTCGTGCTAAACCCTCCTAAAACATGGCTACCAACTCATATCAGTGCTAAGGAGTTCACTTTAGTTTCTACAATAATGATGGAGCAAATATGGTGGTTGCGAAATGAAGTTTTATTCAAACACCAGGTTTTCAATCCGCAACAACTTATTCACAGACTTCACAACCGCTTTGACGAATTCAAATCCATAATAGCTACCCCTTGGACTAGGGAAACTGCAGTTGGGGAATCCACAATCATTCCTTCTACATGGCAACCTCCACCTCCTAATGCAATCAAAGTCAACTTTGATGCCGCTTGGCAAAATGGGACTGTTGGACTGGGTTTCATTGCTACAGATAACTACGGCCATACAACTCATGCCTGGGTAGACTTCCGAACTGCTACTTGCAGTGAAGAAGCTGAAGCCCTAGCCTTTTCTACAGCTTTTTTTTATTTGAAAAATTTTTCAAATCAACCAGTCTATCTCGAAGGAGATAATCAAATAGTAATTCAAGCTCTACTCGAAGAAAATTGGACCAATGTTCATCCCTCTACCAAGCATATTTTATTGGACATGAACCAGCATCTATCATGTTTTAACATGATCTCAATCAGATGGATTCCTCGTGATCTTTATTCTAGAGTACACAATCTGATACAATGGGCTTCTAATACTAACAGAGTAGGCGACATCATTTTATCTCTCCTACCCTCTGACTTAGCAGGATGCTCTTAAAGACACAAGAGTCCCCTTCTATAGACGATTGTCCCATCGACAACAAGTCTATTCACTGTAGCAAAAAAAAAAAAAAAAGGCAAAATTAACTAGGGGAAAAAAAGGAGAGTAAATGTCCGATACTTCCATTTCTGCTTAATTTGTTAAACACCGTAGCCCTCGATTATCATATGATTAGCTTTTTAATTCATTTGATCATTCAATTCAAAAGTTAGTGTGTCATGCATGAGACATGAATACTAAAAAATACATTGACAAAGTGGCTGAAAATATAGCCTTTGTCACATAAAAGATGAACCATTATATTAATGTGTTTGCACACAAATATATTACGGATTCAAAATACTTTGGCTCGTAGACTTATTTCAATTGCCCCTACTGCAATCATATTTATCACCAGGGGCATTTCAATAACATGAGTTCAAATTTTGTTCATTATAAGAGTGGATGAGCGTGTAAAGTTTATATATTTTGAACTTATATTGTCACATCTTTGACACAAGGATGAATTACACCCTTGTCTGACTGGACAGTTTCATGGAAAAGACGAAAAGGTCATAACTGTAAAATAAAAATAAAAATAATAAAGGAAAAAAGCTCACCTTGCTGATGTTTTCTTACAAAATATGCTTTTGTTTTAATTTTATTTATCTAGTAATTGTATTGATATACGAGCAATAAAGTACGCATCATTTAATCAAGTTACTGCTGAAATCCCAGAGTTTCTTGGCCAAATCCATGTCTCTACCATTGGCATTAGTTGAAGTTATGTTACTGTCTGAAAAATATTCACCACTAACCCCCTTGACCTGTGGATGCAAAGCCACATAGCAAGTTGTGGCAGCTCCCTACAATCAGTTCATATTGAAGTAAGTCAGCACATCTATACAGTTACGTTACACAATTTTTTTTTTTCAATCAATATAAATAACACTTTGGCATGCACATAACTATTCTAATACAGGAGCAGAATTCGATTAGCTATGGGGCACAACTTTGCCTCCAGACACTTTTATATTAAAGCATACAACTTGCGATCTTTATTACAAAGAACTTTGAAATTTGCAGAGATCCATGGATCTCATAAATGATAACTAAAACGATAGTATTATGAGTCACCGTAGAAGCAGCAAGGTAAAAGGCAAAGCTTCACATGAAAAAAAATAACATTCATAGTTCGTAATATATGCAATCGAGCTTTAAAGAAGAAAGAGCTTACTTCATGTGTTACGGTTCAATATAATCAGTTCTGTACAATTTTAAGAGAAATTCCACAAAACTAGTCAAAATGTGGTTTATTACCTGCTCAACATTCTTCAGCACAAGCCTACCCAACGAGTTAACAAAACCTGCAATAAACAAAAGAGAAAAGTATAAATAATTACAAGCTGTGGATATGACACCATAGACCCAGTTTTATATCAAATACTATAATTTACTTTGGATGTTAAAAGCAAACTTGCAAAATAAATAAATAAACGTATATGCATCCAGCTACAAAATTCATAAATGAAGGCATTAGAAACCATTAATTAATGATACTTGAAGACCAATCCACAGTGAAGCACAATTCAGTCAACTTTCTCGGTGCATTTTCAATGAAAAGAATTGACAGAACTTGGATATAACCATTATTACATCATATATGGCAAACTTGCAAAACAAATAAATAAATCTGCATCCAGCTTCAAAATTAATAAATGAAGGCAATAGAAACCATTAATTAATGATACTTGAAGACCAATCCACAGTAAAGCACAAGTCCATCAACTTTCTCGGTGCATTTTCAACGAAAGAATTTAACACCTCTCAAAATTTGTAAAATTTATTAAAGTAGTATTATGAATGGGACAGGGTCGGTTTAAAGTCCCCATTCCTATGCTAATTGTTCTCGAAAGTAAGGCGCATATTCTCTCTCGAAGTTTTGAAAAATTTATGAAGATTGGAAATTTCCTACTAACGAATAATATATATATAATTATACATTTTATATTACAAATTAATAAATTTAAAATTATATTTAATAAATATTAAATGTAATGTCTAAATTATAGATATAAATAAATTGTTTATTTTTATGGTTGTTAAAAAATAAAAATTATTTTTAATTATAATGTTGTATTATTTTAGTAAAATATATTTAAAAAAATAATATAAAATAGTAAAGAATTCTAGTCCGGGGGCCTACAAAGAAGTTTTTTCCATCGGTAAAAAAATTGAATTTTTTTCACAATTACCTACCTCAATGGCAGAAAATTGACAATACTAGCTACATGTCTGGCTTCATTTTCCTAATGACTAAACATTCTTATACAGACGACATACGCACGTGGCAATTCCAATTCCATTAAGCAAACTTGCATTTACATCTACATATCTTCAATGAATCAATATTAAAGATTGTGTTTGCACATAAACCTCATATAATTAGAGTGAGCTTTACCATTAATGATGCCATTATGTCGAAAAAGATTGGTAACAATTGATCCTGGGTGAAGAGAATTTGCAGTTATATTCACCTCATCTTCCTGAAATTAAAGAAACAAGCATCAATAACAAATTTTGATTTGCATACCATGACCATCATGATCAAAGTTGCTCTCTAGTTCATCTTATCCACGGTAAGGTTATGTACCTTTAAACGTCTTGCAAGTTCCTTGGCATGCAAGATGTTAGCAAGCTTTGATTGCCCATATGCTCCAAAGCTATTATACCTGTATATATATTATTGTATCCAACCTAAATGAAGTATATCTCAATAATAACATTATTTATTTCAATAATTAACTATGTTTTGCACAACTACGTACGTTTACTCAATTGCTCATTATTATGTCAAATAGAACAAAGTGGCGTCAGCAAAATAGTTATACCCTGATTCATCATTAATTTTATCAAAACGGATTCCTTCACGATATGCAAATCGATGAGCCTCTGAGGACACATTTACAATTCTTCCTTCCTTTTTACTTTCACGTGTTGTTTTTTTCATAGTGTCCAACAAAAGATTTGTCAAGACAAAATGACCTGCATAATACGGAAAGAAAAAATGAATGTGTTGTAGTTGAACTGTATTCGTTACATTCATCTCAAAAGAGATTACTTATACAATATCAATTGAATAGCTTAGTTAACAGTAATTCAGGGTAAGGAGGGAAGAGTAAACACGGATTGCTTGCTACATAGTGCCAGTTTGGACGTGTTAGAAGTGGTTTGGTCAAAAGTGATTTCGAAAGAAACATTTAGGTGTTTGGCATAAAATAATTAAAAAAACTTAGAATAACAATTAAGTAATTATTTTAGGATGACAGAATGCATGAAATCTTACATTGAAATTACTTATCTTAAAAATAACTATTACTTCTCTTAAAAATGCAAACAACGTTTCTCAATAATTCAAAAGCGGTTCGAAACAGACCAAAGATTTGTTATACACCTATCTTCAATAACTATCCAGGAATTGAATATGTTAAATCAAGGTTAGTTAGCTGTTGACTCATTTTGGACATATACTATGTTAATAAACAAAACAAAAAAATATATGTAACATACCCAGGTGATTTGTTGCGAATTGTAGCTCTATGTGGTCTTTGGAAAGCATGAAAGGGGTTGCCATAATTCCTGCATTATTACTTGCAATAGAGATGCAAAAAAATCACTACGTTAGCATAATTTGTTTATGCCATCCAATTTTTGTAATACACGCATAATACATGCACAGCCATGTAGGGGTCTAAAAATTGAGATACATTCATATAATTATATAAAATAATATAAACAATTATTTGTAGTAAGATAACAACATAATGAAAAGAAAATACATCCTTACATTAGGATATTCAAGGGAAGACCAGAGGATCTAAAGTCTGAAGCAAATTTCTTCACAGAGGAAAATGAGCTGAGATCCAACTCCATGGCATCAATTTTAGCAGTGGGAAGATCCTTAACTATTGCTTCTTTGACAGATTTACCAGCATCCATATTTCTGATTGCCATGACCACATGGACACCACGTGATGCAAGAACTCTTGTAGTTTCAGTACCAATCCCACTAGACGCTCCTGTGGTGACAATGTCCAAAACAAGCAAAAATAGGATAATGAGACCAAATAGCAAATTTCACAAATAATGCAACGGACTCATATAACTGATGCATATTCACAAATGCATATCCAATTATGACTAAGTGGTAAAAGCTCAAAAGGGGGGAAATATTTATAAGGGAAATGAAGGGAACAATAGGTCCCTCTAAGAAAAACAAGTGCAAACGACAAATTTCCCGGCCATTCCCCACAGTGAGAGGTGAAATATTTCCCTTCTCTAAAATATATACATTAGGACGTAATGGAAGCGAGACCCTTTGCTTAAAAATATCAGGTCCAAAATGCTAATTTGGTACTAGGTGGGAGACTCTCGAAGCTATGACTTAAAACATGAAGGGTATAAACTAGGGGTGAGCGTAGGTTGGTTAGGTTTGTTATTAAATCATTTTACAAGCCAATTTTATATTGCTAGTTTTGAAAAACGCAAAATTTTAACTTATCTGTGACCCAAAAAAACCAACATTCAAACCAACCTATTAAATCGATTTAAGGGCAGTTAGCTTAGCAGTTTTGAACCTATAATCATAATATTATATAAAAGCCTATTCTAATTTAAAAAATACCATATAATTTTCTAGAGAAAGTAAAAGGAAAACAATGTAAATAAATATGTTTATTGACATAAAAAATACTAACATTCATTAAAAAAAATTCTAAAATTTCACATAGTCTACAAGGGTTAATCCATTTCATAGAACATGGATTATAGATGACAGAATCCCTCCGACATTATCCACTAGTACTATTAATTTCACAAAAAATAGGAGTACCATGTAAAGAAAACACGCAATAGAAAAATAAGTTAAACATAAAAGAAGACTTCAATATTCTCCAATTTAAAACAATTTCCTTTATAGGTGTTATTATGAATATTAGCTTCACTTTAAAAAGCGTTTGATAGTAATCTAAAGATATATTGCCAAATGATTTATTAATACTTACATGGAATACAAGAATTGAATATTCCATAAATAACCCACAAAATTATCATTTAATTGTTTGGATAAAATATTAATATAATTATACTTTTATAATAATATAAATTACAATATATAAATATATGAATAAAAAATACTTAAAAAAATCTAGTAAGTTAGGTTACATAATTTTTTAACTTACTTGAACTATCCAACTTCTAAAAACAATGTATTAATTCAATTGATCGGTCTAAAAATGTCCACCCCTAACATGCACTGTCAACCTGTGAGAGTCAAATGTCTACCCCTAATATGCACTATCAACCTGTGTGGGTGACTCTCAGAGTCATAAATAATAAGCTAAATGGATAATGGATCATTTCACTGGACTACAATAATAACTGTTTCAATGGATATTCAATTTTTAACGAACAAGAAAAATGAATTGGTTTGCGCATCATCTCTAGCTATGCAATCGAATAGATCTAATTAATACAATTATAAGGAAAAAACGACGAATACATTTCAAATTCTTATACACGGATTCCCCCATTATAAATTACAGAATAGTCGATTCAATTAAACCCTACTATACCACAAAATTATTAAAAAATTACGAGAAACCCCTCTATTGTTGTACTTTAGATAAGCATATTATAACAACAACAACAACAACAAAATAGAGAGAGAGAGAGAAACAACCAGTAATAATGGCAGTGAGTCCGGTGCCATCAATTCCTTGGGTAACTTCATCTGCTGTTGAAGACCATGAAAACCCAGACGACCCTTTTCTGCCAAAAAGCCACATTGTATTTGTTGGCTGCTTTACGAAATTCCCCAAACTACATATGAAGGAGTTTCGTCCATAGGGAGCAATAATATGGATGACACTTGATCTATATATTGGAACATTTACGAAGCTACCACAGTTGGAAAACACACATAGTGTGCAAAACGTGCAATGCTATGAGTGGAGTCTGTTCTGCTAAGCCAGTATCTTTTATTCTTTTAACAAGGACCATAAACGGTGCTCAAATGTTATTGGTTGCTATGAAAGTTTTGTACTTATCATATATCTAAGCGATATATTATAATTACTTTAGAGTAATTTCTAATCATTGTTTCTTTTTCTTTCTTTCTTTTTATATATTTTTTTATTTTTTAAAGCTAATCCAATTGTTCTAGTATCCTTCGCATGATTATAATCATGGCCATTTGTTAGCATGTTTTTAAACTTTTTAATTGCCTGAAATCTGTGATTAATATGAACTATGTTAAGATAGGGGTGAAATATCGGCGCAAAGAGCTATGCTACAACACGAGCAATGGTACAAACATGTGAATTATGGGAGTGCCAAGCTAATTGTGAAATTTCAGAATTTTGAGTTGCGCCGCGATACATGATTCCTCCGTCGCGGCTAATAACGTTCTGTTTTGTTGAGGACACTTTGCCAGAAGAGCGCGCTGCGGCACAATTGTTTTTGTTTTAACCAGAAGGTTGGGTAGATGTGCATGCAGGATGAGCAACTGAGTCGCAGAGTTGGAAAGACGTGCGTGCCGTGGCATGGCTTTGAGGCGCCGCAGCACAAGTTTTTCGGGTTGGATGCCAAGATTCCTCACCATGGCATGAAATTTACTCCGCTTCGGCCCGCCTACTTTTAATTATCTTCTCGAGCCTCCTCGCCGCGGCATAGATAAATCCCCCGCGGCGGCACAGATATAAATTTATAATTTTATACTATTTGATTAAAAACCAATGGCTATGATTCATTTTTACTTTTAAGTTTTTGTTGTACTCTATAAATAGAACCATATATGCAGCAAATTGCAATTTTTGTTCATTTATGAAATATTTGTTTTTCAAAACAAATTTGAGAGCCAAGAGCTCCCTTGCTTTCTAACAAACTCAAAAGCTTATCAAAAGACTTGCATCCTTTTGTGGCGTTTTTACTCTTCTTGGTGCATGGTGCGTAATATTCATGTGTTGAGGTGAGTCCCTTACAGCCAAAAATCTGGTTTTGTGCTTAAAAAATTCTTACTAATTTGTTGTTGGGTCTTGAACCGAATTTCTTGTAATTCTCTAGTCTTATTGCTAGTGGATCGTAGGAATTATATTGCGGGATTCGCATTAATAGACATCTTAATTTTTGTTGTCAATTGAACCTACAACAATGTTATGAAACATTAGGGCTAATAATTATTTTAATTTATAATTTATAATTAAATAATTGATTTTTTTATTTATGATTATTTTATAAAAGTAATTATCAATATGTTTGATAAAAATTTTATACTTAGTAATTTTTAAGAAAAAAATCAAAAATTATCACTGAGTTGTTTGATAATACTTTCTATTTTTTTAAAGAACTTTAAAATAAAAAAAATTTGGTAATTTTTTATAAATTTTAAATTTTTAATCATTTCCTTCCAATATTTATACATATATAAGTTATAAACAATACTTGATTTACTATATAGAAAAAAATGTTTGGTAAAAAATATATATATATATTACAAATTCTATTTAAAAATTTTCTTTTTAAAGATTTATAAATCACTTTATATTTTTGTAGTACTTACTTAAAAATATAAAAATTAAAATAAAAAATTGTTCTCAAAGATACTTGATTAAAAAATCACTTAAAAAACTAAAAAATAAAATTATTATCTCTTATATTCATTTCTCTATTTATATCTATCTCTTTTTTATATTTATAATTTTTATACATTTATATTATAAAAAAAATCTTTGAAATACCGGTTAATATTTTTATTTTTTATTTAGCACCGGTTAATATCGTTGATTCTATAAAAATTATGAATCATAAACACCGGGCATGCATGAACGTATATTTGTAAAAAAAATTATTTTGCGAGTCAAAAGAGTATAAATGTTGTCAAAAGATTCTACGAAGAACATATGTCAGATTACGAGAAAATCATGCTACAACTCTAGTAATATAAACACTACAACTACTTATTATTATTATTATTATTATTATTTTAAATAATTCCTTTTATTATAATTTTTTTATTAAAAATATTTTTTTTAATTAATAATTTTTTTATTATGACTTAATACATATCATAATTAATATTAAATAATTTAATTAGCATCTCATTAGTAAAGAATCTCATAGTTACTTTTTTATCATACATTTTAAATTTTACATTTTATCAATAACTAATATATCACTTAATAAATAATAAATCTTATAATTATTTATTTTTTATATATTTTTAATTTAAATTTAATTAATAAATAATACGTTTTATATATATATATATATATATATATATATATATATATGATTTTATTTTCTCAAAAGGGATGATAAATGAAAACGTGCTTTTCACGCTATTCGATTTTTTTTATTATTATTAAAACACGCTATTCGATTTTCTATCCCACAATTTTTATTTTTTACTTGCAACCTAATGGCATGAATCTCAGTTAAAGATATAAAAGATCTAGATTTGCATTCCTATTACAAATACGTAAAAATAATAGTTATTTAAAAAAAAATAAAAAATTACAATACCAATATTTGATTTTTCTGTCTGTCATATTGTTTTCTTTTGTTTTAAATTTTCATCTCAATTTGAAAAATGAAATCTGTTTCATTCAATATATTATTTCTTCGTTTAGAGTATAGTTTTCGCTCATTGTCCATGTACTTTTGCATCCAATAGGACTAATACAAATGAAATATTAAATTAACTTATTCCGGAAAAGTAATTCAGCAATAACACTACATAATATGAGCAAAATAGTTCATACTGGAACATATTATAAAATCGTTCGAGTCTACCGTACAGAATTAATTTTTGATGGTGCGATAATAAATGAAAATAATTCTATCTTTACTAACTAATTTTTAGTGGTGCGAAAATATACGACAATAATCCGATCTTCACTGACTAATGGATAAATAATGGAGAGCCTTTTCATTGAAGAAGAAAAGAACTTCATAGTATCATTTACTACTACAAAGTACAAACCGACATAAATAAAGAAAACAAGTTACAAAAAATAGTAATCAATAGTATAGCCTAACACTAAGCTGATAGAACAAGCACCACTTGATTAAAACTTGATCAACAAAATGAGAAAGAAAGAAAGAAAAAGACACAAAACAGAGGAGGAGACTATCAGCTAGTCTTCAATTAATCACTAGACTTGTGAGCAGAGTAATAAATTTTGAAAGCTTTGGGAATATAAACAGGAACCAAAAATCCAAAAAGATTAAAGGCCCAAAAAGCCATGTTAGCTACAGCAAGAACTCTCCCAACATACAGTCTTGTTTGGGACCCTCCAAATTCTTGATCCACTTTATAGAACTCATTCCTAAGCCATTCAGAGATTGTAAAAATCCTCCTCGAATTATAACAAACCGGCACAAAAACACGAATGGGGATTGAAAACCCATTTGAAAAGGCCACGCCTTCCATAAAAACTTGACTAGCTAGAAGAAAAACATGAGGAGAAGCTGCTTTAACCCCCTGTTTATCACCCTCAATAATACCCTCTAAAATATATACTATGGGCAAATAAAGGCCTATAATAGCACCTGCCAAAACATAGAGCTTAAGAAGCTTGTTGGGTTTGAAAACTGTCGGTTGTTTTGATGGGTTGATTGGAGGAAAAGAAAATTTGAAGATCAAATACATGTAGAAGAAAGAGAATAGAACAAAGGCAAAGTCTTCAAGACAAACAAGGCCACTAGCAGAGAGGACTATGATTACAGCTAGGCAATTAAGTTGTCTCAAGGAAAGAAACCCATATTTGTGTTTGGTAGTTGGGTTGGGATTCTGGGTTGTGTTGGTTTTTAAGGATTTTAGATCTTCTTCTTCTTTGAATTGAGGTTCATTTTCTTTTGGGAGACTAATGTCATTGCATGTTGGTCCAACTCCACCTGACATTTGTTTTCCTGTTTGTGTGGAAGAGTTGTTGAGGAGATTTTGTGTTAACTTGTTCTCTTGGGAAGACAAATGACAAGGAAAAAAAAACAATCTTGATTACAGAGAGAGAAAAAGGGATTTGTGGAATATTGTTCAAATGAAAGAGTCAAGTTACAATTTTTGGGAGTGGAATCTGAAATTGGGTTTTTCTTTTTTTGTGGTAAAACAATAACAAGAAAAAGAGAAAGTTGATGAACAGAACATAGAAGAGATGAGAAGATAGGGTTGGGTTGGGTTTAAGGTAGAGCTTGTCGACAAGTGGCAGCTTTAAAATGGTTTGAGTTTGGGATGGCGGAGATGTGGCAGATAGGAAGACGATGATTTCTATAGTTTTTAAGGCAATATTTTAATTGAATAAAATATAATATTGGTATAATAATTTTTTTAAAATATAATTATTCAATATTTAATGAAGATAATATATTTATATATATATATATATATATATATTTCGTGTTTTGGTGCATTTGTGGCAGAAGTATCATCTGATTAGTAATAACCGTACTGCTCTTAAGCTCGCGGTAGACAAACTCTGAGCAGACTTGATTATCGTATCCATGGAATATCGATGAGAAATTTAAAACTTCATTTTTACAGAAATATTAGAATATTAGTAAATATCGAAAATATTTTAAGAAAACTATAAAATTTAAATTTAATTATATAATATATTTTTTTATATATAAAATTTTATTTTTAATTTAAAAAATATATATATATGTTTTTTTTTATAACGTAATTAAATATATGTTGTTTTAATACTATAAAAAAATAAACATATATTTTTTTTATTAAAAATAAAACCAGTTAAATAACTTGATGATTTATACATTAAAAATAAAAATTATAAAAAAAAAGTACCAAAAATTTATTAATTATAATTAAATGATACAAAAGTTTATTAATTTTTAGGTAGGTCTAATAATTTTAAAAATTTTGTACTTTTAATTTTTTTTTAATAATTATTAAATTTTTAATATTTTATTAAAAAATTAATAAATTTTTATACTATTTAATTATAATTAATAAATTTTTAAGTATTTTTATCCAAATATATATATATAAGTTTATAAAAAATAATAATAAAATAAGAAATATGAGTTTTATTTTTATTACTTTTATATAGGCTGAAAATAAGAAGAGTTAACAAAATAAATAAGAAGAGGAAACGAACAAATAAAAGAGGAGCAGGATAAATTCGAAATGATAAGACGAAATATTATTTAATATTTATTTTTCTTTAAAGCAAGATTTTTAATTTAATTTTTTTAATTTATTTTTAGAAGAATAACAAAACTAACACCTCTTAAAATTTCTAATAACAAAACTAGTACCATTTTATATTTTTACAATTAAAAAAATGACTAATATATATATATATTTTTTTAACATCCATCTAATTAAAATTGAGCGACGATAATTTAGACTCGTTTAATATTGAACGTTCAATATTTTACGTTTAAATTGAATATTGAACATTCAATATTATTAAGGTGTTAATTTTATTACTATAAATTTTAAGGGTGTTATTTTTGACAATTTTTCTTTATTTTTTACATATCGATTGAGTTATCTATTTCTCCAATAGCTTGCTAATAAATATAGTGTTTTCTTCTTTTAATGTAGTTTCAAGTAGCTGTAGTTTATAATTGTTAGCGAGTGAATGTTGATTTTGAAGTGGATTATATTGATTAAAAAAAATAATAACATAATATTATTTAAATTTTATAATTATAATAATAGCATTTATTTTGTTAAATTTATATATTTTTATTATTAAATAAAAGTTTATATCATTATTTTATATTAAACGTTATCTAATTAAATATATTTAAATTAAATTTTGATAATTTAAATTTATTTAATGTTAAATTTTTTTAATTCAATCATTTTTAATATTTTGAACTGTTATAAGATTTTAGAAAATCAAGTTAACTTTTTAAAAAAAAATATTAATTAAGTTGATATATTTAATTTTTAATAGGTTTAAAAAAAATTGTTAAAAATTTGCACTTGGCTTCGACCCACTCAACCCGTGTAACAGTCTGCTCTTGATTGCATAAAAAAACTAAAAATACAATTTTATTTATAAAAATAGTTATCCTATTCACTTAACCTATATTACATCGAAAAATAGGATCCTACGCCTCCTTACTATTGTTTTCATTCTTAATTAGACCCTCCACTTATACAAAGTATTTACACATGAAATTAAGCAATCGTCTTTCTCCCTGAGTATTTATCTCAATTTTTTTCCTTTTTTCTCAACTTTATAGGATTTATTTGCATCTTTTCAAAGAATGGCAAGATGGTGCCAATGACAATGACAACGTGAATGGAAGTGGCAGCAATAACAATATAGACCTTTATCCCACCTAAAGGTGACCGAAAGTAGTGACAACGACGACGACAACGTGAACAGAAGTGACAATAATAACAGCATCGTCTCCTTTTTAAGAACAAGTTCGTTGATGCCAAGTCTTTCTTTGTCTCTTTCATTTCCTTTGATTGTTAAAACTATCTTCACAAGCTTTTTCTCAATCTTGACATGGCTATTTTGAGACCTTCTACAACACTTTTGGATACTTCTTTCGGTGCCTATGTCCAATTTAGTTAATTAGAAAACATGTTCAGTTAGAACAAGTGTCCAATGATGGTAATTCTTAGACTTTTCATTGCTAATTCTTTAAAGAAAATCATGAATGTTTTTTTTTCCTTTTCTAAATCTACTTTCTACTTTCTTCTTTATCTTGATTTGTTTTTAGTTTGTGATTTTTTTTTTGTTTCATTATTTGTTATTGTAGATTCGAAGCACAGTAGAGGAATTTATGCTTTGATTTATGATAAAGTGATTTAATGCTCTTACAATTTTTTTTAAACCCATCTAAATTTATTCTACTAAAATAATGATATAAATAGTATAATTGGCGCAACTTCAATACTCATGCGCTATTTTTTAATTTATTTAAAAAATATTTATTAGAGATAAAAAAAAATGCAATTTTTACTTGTGTTAAATTTGATACATGTCAAACTAATTGTCTCTAACAATTGTGGTTGTCTATCGATCAAAATTTTGTTAATTTGACAGTCGTCTAGCTCAGTTGGATATGTGTTTAACTCGGCTCTAGTTAATAGGGTCGTCAGCCAATCAAAATTCAATCAGTTGAACAACTGTCTAATTTTAGGTAGTCTAATTGGACATGTGTCCAACTTGACTCAGGCGAGTAGGGTTGTCAATTGATCAAAATTTGGTCAGTTGGACAGTCGTCTAACTTGGCTCCAGTGAGTGGGTCGCCGACCGATCAAAATTCAGTTAGTTGGACAGTCGTCTAATTTTGGATAGTTTAGTTAGAGATGTGTCTAACTCGACTCTTGGGAGTGAGGTCGCCAGCCGGTCAAAATCTAATTAGTTAGATAATTGTCCAATTTTTTGTAATATAATTGGATATATATCTAATTAAAATTTATCATAATTAATTAATAAAATTAAAGATATTTTTGTTATAATATGAAGAAAAAAAATTAAGTAAAAAAATTATATTTAATTTTTAATAAATATTAAATAATAATAGCATATAATCATATTGCATTCTATCTTTATGTTTAATTATATATAATAATAATAATAATAAAAAGTTACCATTGCTTAGAATAACGAGAAAAAAGTTGTAGAAGTCTCTGAGAAGATAAGGGACCTACTAATATTTGAGGAATTTTACTTATTTTTATTGAGATATTGACTTTATCAACGCATTAATTTTTTTTTTATTAATTTTAAAATATAAATTTTATTATTAAATTAGATGAAATTTACAAATATTTAAGAATATATAATGTGTATTTTTTTCATTGAAAATGTATATATTTTTTTAATATTTTTATTTTGACGATGATGTCCTTTTAAAATCGTAAAGAACACTCTTTTAATCTTTTTTAAATTGGAAAATAAACTCTTACTCTTTTAAATTTGAAAAATGGGATTTTTAAACGCTAAAAGTAAAATAACTGGGCCCTTTTTTTAAAATATTTTTTAAAGAAATTGTAAAAAAAAAATTATAAAAAATAATATCTTTAAACGAAACTCAATTGAACAAATGTTAAAAAAAATAATGTAAAAATTATTATTATATATATATATATATATATATATATATATATATATATATATATATATATATATATATATATATATATATATACTAATAATATCAAGTAAATTAATAATATTATATATATATTAAAACCTAATAATATCAAGTAAATTGTGTAATATGAAATTAATGTATGTGTAATGATAAAAACATTTTTATTAAAGATAATTAAATTAATTAATTATTACTGAAAAAAATAAAACAATAATGGCTGGGAGATGAAGAAAATGAAAAAAAGTACAAATTTTCTCTTCCTCTTCCTCTTCCTCTTCCTCTTCCTCTTTCTTCATCTTCTTCTTTTTCCTCTTCCTCTTCTTCCTCCTCTTTCTTCCTCTTCTTCCTCTTCCTCAGAGAACATGTGGGCAATTTAACAGAAACAACGCCTCACATTTCTTGCACAAGTTGGTGCTAATCAAATTTAACCAGCATTGCACTGTTCATCATCTTCTTCAAGTTATCTGACATACCAGAGATATAGACTATTGAATTAACAACATACAAAAAATATTTGATTGGTTTAAATTCAATAAAGGAGAGGTCTTCATATAGACTATTGAATTTTGAAATAGCCAAATTTACGCAGCTCATACAGATATAATAGTGCTTACAATTTGCGTCACTATCTAACATTGAAAATCAGCTGCAAGAGAAAGAATAAGACTATATAAAAGAACTGTCAATTGCAAAATATTCTCCAACTAATTTACTATTTAATTGGAATTTATATTATTCAGATTATACGTGCTAATTAAATTTAACCAGCATTGCACTGTTTATCATCTTCTTCAAGTTGCATTGCACTATGAAAATCTGTGGTATATCTAGTATATATGTGGTATATCGAGATATACCAGGGTATATCTCTAGTATATCTCGATATACTAGGGTATATTTGGTATATCTGTGGTATATCTCTGGTATATCTCGATATACCAGGGTATATCTGGTATATCTGTGGTATATCTCGATATACCAGGGTATATCTGGTATATCTCGATATATCAGGATATATCTTTGGTATATCTGTGGTATATCTCGATATACCAGGGTATATCTGGTATATCTCTGGTATATCTCGATATACCAGGGTATATCTGTGGTATATCTCGATATACCAGGGTATATCTGGTATATCTCTATGGTATACCATAGATATACCAGATATACCTGAGGTATATTTCAGTATATCTTGATTTTTTCTGATTTCTTCATATTTTGAAATGAAACTAGATATCATATTAAAACTTTTAGGATTTTTGTAAAACAATAAACATATTTTTTAGTCAAATTTTCTTACTGAGGAAGGAACTCTGCTTTATTTTTTTACGTATCTGAAAGTTCCTGAAATGTACCCATTTGCAGCTGAAGTTCTACTATCACTGCTGCTGATCAGAAAACTCCATTTCTAGTTCTTCATTCATATTCGTATGTACACGGACTACCACTTCTTGCTATTTTCTCCCCCATTTGTTATATCTTGGTATTTTTTGATTTCTTAATATTTAAAAATGAAACTAGATATCATAGTAAAACGTCATTTACTATTTTTAGCTATGAAAACGTTTGTTGGTTTTACTTTGAACATATGTAACTCTCTTGAACAAAATGCCAAATACAAAGTCTATTGACATTTTACTTCAGACCTTGATTTTATCAAATTCTGTTCAATGTCGAGGACGAGAAAGAGGAAGACGAAGAGAGAATTGAGGAAGAGAAAGAGGAAGACAAAGAGAGAATTGAAGAAGAGAAAGACGAAGACGAAGAGGAAAGAGGAAGATCTGTTAACTTAGAAGTTTCAGGTTCTAAGTCAAAAATTGCTCATTTCTATACTAAAACTTAAATGAGCATTTTTTTTTAACTATTCTATACAATTTGCCTATTTTAAACAAAAATCCGGAAAAAAGGCCATTTTTCTTCCATTCCTAAGTCGGAGTTCTCGGTTTGGGACCCTTCTCAGGAATCGTTCTTGACTTCGGTTAAGCAAGTTGAAAGCTCAAGAGGCTCAACATTTACAACTCGGTACTCTTCATAACCAAGGATACTGCAGGTTCGGACTCTGGAGATAGAATCAGTTTGACGTGTTCGGCTGTCATAGCCTCCTTGCACCCTGCATAAGGATTAAAGAATGGAAGATGAGATTATTATTATTATTTTTTTAGTTCAAACAATATTACTGGGGAAAAGGTTGTGTGGGATTTACTTTGTTCCCTCTACTATGAACACATTGAGAGTGAGTAAGCCAACTGAGTTAACCAGATAAGATCGTGGTTGCCAAAATACAAGTAGGAAACAAGCACATAAAGAACAAAAAGGACTTACTCTGTCCAAGAAAAGCTTTTGCAGCATGGCTAGAGAAACAGAAGCTTCCAGTTCCATCAGGATTTATTGAACTATTTTCTATCGCTTCATCAAAACCATTCATGCCACACAGCCTTGGACAACTCTCACTATCCAGGGACTCACTGTGGCCCTCTTTAGCACCTTCACTACTGGATTCTCTAGTATTGTTCTGAACTAGCATCGGACCTTTGACTCGATTGCGGTTCACGGGCCTCCAAAGCCTAACTGCGGACCGCTTTGCGAAAACCTGAACCGAAACAGGTCGGTTTCGTTTATCCTCTACATTATTCTCGAGCCTTTGATTCTCTATCAGGCAAACATGACATGATCCAGAGAGATTATTATCCTCTTGACTACTTTCTCCAAGTGAAACAGTCATGGAACCAATCACAACCTGGTGATTCTTCTTTTGATCTGGTTCATTTGGATCCTCTTTTTCTACACTGGCTTTTAAGCTCTCCCCATCAAATTCTGGTTTATGCTTACGGCTCCAAATTTTGTTGTCAGTATAGGTAGTCCTTAAATCTCTGTGCATTCCACGACTTTGCATGCCTCCAACTTTGGATGGGTGAGAATTCTGACCTGCATGAAAAAAGTTGGAAATGGACCGCTGGGATTTTGGCTGCCCCTGCCAAAGACAACCAACAAGATGCTTACGGCGAGTTCCTCGAACAGTATGTCTTTCAACATCCAGATCAGGGCCCAAATCACAGTGATCATATCCCACACATACATGCAATTCTGAATCCGCATTTGCATCAGTATTTGGGTTACTAATGTAAGAGAGAGTAATATAATGTGGCATTTCAGGCATTGGTGTCTGAAGGTCGCATGTCTCGTAAGACGTAGATGTTTCTGATGGAGGCTCTGCCACCAGCATTTGATCAATGCTGCCATTAACATCAACCCTTTCGTCATGTTCTTGCTCTCTTGCCTTCAGTTCTTTCTGCCTGAGCTTCTTCTGTCTTTTCCTTTCCAGGAGTTCAGTATGCCTATGAAAGAGCATAAGATAAAGTCAGCAATGAACATGATTCTGTGATTATTCCGGAAGAGCATATTCCCAAGCCAATATTAGCTGCAATGGCAACAGCACTTGTGGAAGTTAATAAAAGGGGCAATTCTGCTTCATATTAGACTGAAAGACATTAGAATGCTTCAAACTTCAGAACATGTTTGACTGGAGCTCTCAAAAGCATGGAAGTAAAGAAAGAAAGATGAGAAATTTCTCATGATTGATTTGGAAGCAAATCACTTATCCCACTTTCGATGTGCCACAAGTACTTGCAAGACAAGGTTCACCTTTTATGCAACAAGGACACACTTTTACGGTTGTTAATATATTTGCGCATGTTAATAGCACACAAAATGACACTCTAAAAGTGAAACTATTGATTTTGCTTTGCCACATCAATACATTATCTGATTTTCCGTAAGCTTACTGCACCAGTAAACTGTGATATCATCAGATTGACGTATCATATCGCATCAGTTCAATGCAAAATGATGACAAACGAGCCCACACTAATGTAATGATTTCAGACTTCAAGTGTCTAGAAGATCCAATATTCAAAGGAGTCCCACCATATAGCAGGACTCATCTGCCACCCACGACTGGTGCATGACTTACATGGTTTGAAAGAGGTGCAATAAGGACAATGCATTTATTGAAAAGTTGTAGAGAAAAAATAGAGGTAGGCCAATATGAACACCCCACATAAGTGTGTATTAGTCATGGATCATAAAAGTCGTGTACCATAGATTTGTTCTATTGATAGGAGCAAACCACCTTTTAATCAAGTTTATCTAAAGAAGTTGCTTAAACTTTCATTAAATAGATAAATGATCTAAAAACAAACAGATACATGTGCATCAATTCAATTCAATTCAATTTTCCGACATTTTCCCAGGCACTGTCAATGAAAAATATGCTAGATCACAATGTTCTACTAGAAAAAATGAGTAACAAACTTTGGTAAAATCCTATCTACCTTCTCTGAGCAGCTGCTTCTTCTTCAACTAGCATTTTGTGGAGCCTCATAGCTTCAGCATCCTTGTCAACAAGCCATGCCTTGATCTGTTAAGTTCAAATAAAAGTCATCACCGTCACCACAAAAATTGCTAGCATCAACCCAATCTGCCCAAAAGAAAATCGCTGACCCAAGATGGGAGCTGCTCCTAGCCTATCTACCACGGCAAAATACCCCATTACACTCATTCAGGGAGGCGGCTGAATGATGATGGACAAGGAAACAAACGAGTGAGCTTCAAAGGAAGAAAAAATACCAGTTTCTGTTCCAACAAGAAGCTGGTGCAAGCTACGTTCTTTGATTCAAGACCTCTCTTCTCAGCATCCCCATAGAAAATATATCTCTGCATTGATAAGGGCGACCCAGATAAAAATGCTTTCTCACTTGCATCATCAAGAATAAAAAATAACTCATGGGAAGAAATTGAGTACCTTGAAGGCCTAGCTTCGATAATATCCTGTAAAGAATTTCACATATCTTATGGAATAAAACATTCGCAGTCCAAGAACTCAAGAATTCTCCCAAAAAAATTTACGTAAGAGGGAAAGCAAATTTTCTTACCAACAGAGCAGAACCAGCCTTCATATACACGTGTGGCATTAAAGACAAGTGTTGTCAGTGCTTTTATGATTGAAGATCCTGGGACCTCCTGGGGGAAAGAAAGATTAAGGACCATAACAAGGAGAAAAGAGGGACTACATATTAAATAACAGAGAGATAAACTGCAAGAACTGAATAAAAAACTAGCATATAATAAGGGCGGGAGCATTTATATCAAATATGAACTCGGAGACCAAAACAGGAAGGAAAAAAAATCATCAGCAGCATTCGTATGCCAGAAGAATATAAAATAATAATACTTGGGAAATTACATCAAATAAAACCCCTAAAACTTATAAAAATAAAAATAATACACTTATCTTCAATTAAAAATTACATGAAATAGTATTAGAGTTATATTTTTGCTATTATATGTTTAATGGGCATTAATTTTGAGTTTTTCCAAGATATTTATGTAACAAGCTGCAAAAAGGAGGGAAAAAAAAAAAAGAAAAGAAATAAAAAAAGGAAATTATTTAAAATAATACCCATTAAAATTCATAATAATAAAAATAACATAATTTTCTTAATTAATATAAGTACGAGTTAATGTACTGTTATATTTGTTATTTAAAAAAAAAAAAAAAAAGAGGAAAGGATAAGAAAATGAAAAAAAAAAACAGACCTGCAGTGTCATATTCTTGAATGACACAACTTCTTTTACGTCTTCAATAGTGAGCTACATTAAGAACAGAAGGTTAACACAAATGGGTAGCAATATAATAAAAAATAATGACGGAAACTTACCTTCTCCCAAAAGGCCCCAAATAGATCCCTATTTTTCATTGAGTCATGCCGAGCCAACTAATTGTAGAAAGAAATAACATCAATGTAACGAGATAGGAACCAATTTAAAGAGTTCTGCATGGGAAAGATCAGAAATATATACTTGTAAGAAATAAGATGCAATTATATTCTAAAGCCAGTAAGAAAACTTTATAAAGCTTCTTCAAGCGATGATGCACACGTATAAAACTTTATAAAGCTTCTTCAAGCGATGATGCACACGTATATGCCTTCTATAGTTGATGGGCGAACAAAATTCTCTCGAACACTTGTCACACTTTTGCATTTGCACCTTTAGAGGAGAGAGCAACGGCCAACACAAGGGTTCTGAGAAAAGTAGGAACTTCTACATCAAGCAAAGTTTACAACCAAATCACTGCTCATTTTTTTTTATAATGGTAAATATAAAATTCAAACCAGACCCATTAACATGGTTGAAAACTCAAAGTTCCATGAATGCCATGTTGGAAAAATATTATTAATCTGTGGGGCCACACATGTAGTTTTAAATGTGCTATGCTATCTTATAGTTTAGCCAATTAAAAGGTGATCTATAAAGTTTAATTTTGGCTATCGGGTATTAAATTATCGTGGAATTAATGTGTAGAGACCGGACTTGTATTTTTAAGTTGATGAGGGGCCAATTTAAAAATACTAATAATTGGTAACCGCCTTTGGCGGTTATCTATATAAAGGGGTCATGGTCCCCATTTGAGCGTAGTGCTTGTAGAACACAAGTTTTCTCTGTATCCCCATCAACAGAGAAAATCCATTGAGACAACTACGCATCAATTGGAAGATCTGAACCCGTTCGACAGAAGAACGCTATGGATTCCGGTACGCTTCCGCTATAATTTCTTCTTCTTCTCTTGATTCAACATGGGATCTAGAAAACATGATTTTCACTTTCGGTAAACAAATTTCTAACAAGTGGTATCAGAGCCTACCCATGTTTGATTCAAAAGAATCTATGAATGTTAGAGATTAATTTATTTTTTAATAAAATCTGGTTGGTGCGTTTGTTGTGTGGGCACTGCTTTCTTTTCGGAGATTATACGTTTGCATATCAATGAATTAAAATCTGTTTCTTTTATGATTGGCTTGATACATGTATATATTTTTGAAACGATCAGCATCTTGATAGGCATCTTATATTGTGTATATATATATATGTTACACGATCGGCGCCGCATTGTTACTTTACTGTTTTATAAAGTAAAAGGATAATTGTTTTGTTTCTGCAAATTGCGAATGTTCCTGCAAAATTTTCTTTATATGGATTCTGTATATATATCTTATGGATTCTTGGGAATGCTTTATTACTTTATGGATTAAGTATATATATCTGATACACGTTCTTGGGAATGCTTTATGGATTCTGTAAAGAACAATAAGTATTTGTTCTTGTGATTGTTTCTGCAAAGTCAAATTTTTTTTTTTCTTGCGGTTTATAAAAAAAAAAAAAAAAAACTGTTTGTTTTATATATATAAATATAAGATATATATCAGATATATATCAGTTGCTTTCAGTTTCTCCCAGTTGCTTTCGTGTTAAAAAAAAAAAAAACTGTTTGCTCTGTCTGGTATCAATATATATCGGATATATATCATAAAGGCTTGATAGCATACCGTTTATATATATATATAATATTCGGTTTACATATATATATATATATATTACTTTTCAGTTACTTTTCGATTTATATATATATATATAATATTAGGTTACTTTTCGGTTTATATATATATAACATACAGTTTCAGTTTTATATATATATAAGATAAAGTTTTGGCTATATATATACATGTATGTGTGTGTAATATATAAATTACATATATTGTTGAAGCTTAATTCATGAATTAAGATTTTTTATTATTTTGATTAATTATGTACACATTTTTTTTAACACTTATCTGGTATTCTAATTACATCAATTTATGCATGATGTCACCAAAGTGGCCACTCTTGTGTATATTGATATTGGGAGAATAATTAGATATGATGTTTGTGTATGTGTAATTCATGGGAATATTAACCAATCCAAAGAGGGGTTCATATTTGGCCGAATTACACACACACCTGCGATGGTAATCATATGACAATTATCAAGGTGACCTCATGTGAATAATGAATCAATGCAAACATAGATTTATTATTTGACATAACTTATTGTCATTGTTTGATCATTGCAACAAGAGTACTACTTACAATTAATATCACTATCCAAAGACTTGATATTAATGTTGTGCTTGGTATCTTGAAATGTTGCCATGTAATTAATCAATTTAATGACTGTTTACTTTGGTTATTTTATGTGAGCATAGTTTATTTATTTAATTTTGTTCTCTATTCAGCTTTAATGTCTACTACTACAATATCTGCCAACATGAATAATGTTCCAATGTTAAATGGAACAAACTTTAAGGACTGGAAAGAGAACATATTGATTGTTCTTGGCTGCATGGACATAGACTTGGCATTGAGAATGCCAAAACCGAATGATCTCACTGCACAAAGTACCCCTGAGGAAATTGCGTACTTTGAAAAGTGGGACCGTTCGAACAGGCTAAGTCTTATGATCATGAAGCGTGGGATTCCAGAAGCCTTTCGAGGTGCAATAACAGATGACAATATCCTTGCCAGTAAGTTCCTTGAGAAAATTCAGAATCGTTTTGTCAAAAACGATAAGGCTGAAACAAGCACGCTTTTAGCAAGCTTGATTTCAATGAAATATAAGGGCAAAGGTAATGTCAGAGAGTACATCATGGAGATGTCTCATCTTGCTTCAAAACTTAAGGCACTAAAGCTCGACTTATCAGATGATTTGCTCGTGCATTTAATTCTGATCTCTCTTCCTGCACAATTCAGTCAATTTAAGGTCAGTTATAACTGTCAAAAGGAGAAATGGACTCTCAATGAGCTCATTTCATTTTGTGTGCAAGAGGAAGAGAGATTGAAGCAAGAAAGTACTGAAAGTGCTCATCTGTCAAGCACTTTTAAGGGCAAGGGTAAAAGGAAGGATAAAGGAAAGGAAGTTGCTGTTCCTAAGGGTCCAGTGCAAAAGAAACAGAAAAGTAATGACGATTGTTTCTTCTGTGGTAAGCCTGGACATCAGAAGAAGGAATGTGCCAAGTATAGCGCATGGCGTGAAAAGAAAGGTATAATTCCTGTTTTGGTCTGTTCTGAGATCATTTTAGCATCTGTACCAAGAAACACTTGGTGGGTAGATTCTGGTGCTACTACTCACATTTGTGTTTCTATGCAGGGTTGCCTAAACTACCGAGAGCCAACTGATGCTGAAAGACGTATCTTTGTGGGTGACGGCAAGTCGGTGGAAGTGAAGGCAATATGGCATTTTAGATTGTTATTAAAAACTGGTTGTTATTTGGATTTGAAAGACACTTTTGTTGTACCGTCTTTTAGACGGAATTTAATTTCCATTTCTGTTTTGGACAAATTGGGTTATTATTGTTCATTTGAAAATACTCAGTTTACTTTGTCTTTAAATTCAAATGTTATTGGTACTGATTTACTTAATACATTTGATAATCTATATTTGCTGGAAACTGTTTCATCTTATATGGAAACTGTTTCATCTTATAATGAAACTTTGCATGTCGAATCACGAGGTACAAAGCGAAAATTAGATAAGGAAACTTCAGCCTCATTAATGGTATCAAGAGAATCATTTCCCTCTGATTTCATCGCATCTGGATAACTTGACGCCTTAACTAAACAGAAAATTGCAAGCTCACAAGAATGCACCGCACGAAACACGAGTAATGTAGAAGCAAAGATACAAAAAGGTCACTGAAGACTTATTGATCCTATAACCGGCTGGACAAAGTCATGGAAAAGCTACTAGTATATTAACCAGTTAGCAGTAAATGCTACATTTATATGTCAATCAATTTAAATGATTATAAGAGAAAAATCAATAAAATTATATTAAATTGCCAAAAAAATCAATAAAATCCGTGCTCGTTTAAAAGAGAAAAGGAAGTGAAAATTAATTCTTTTAATCAACAATGACAATCATAATACAGAGACACGTAATCAGACCAAACACTTGTACCTAGCACTCTATTCTCAAATCCAAGAATAACAACAGCACTTAATTTTATGCTTTTAAATAATATTAACACAGTTTTGACAGCTGCACAACCGAACAAAATTCAGGAAATCAAACGAGAGAGAAAAAATCTCATGTAATTAAGAAACCAAAGCCTGCGACGGTTGCAAAGCACGTGATCTGAAGACCGAAACTGTTGCTGCACATAAATAAATAGGCCGTAACGATATTATTGATATACTAAAATATATTATAGGGTTATATGCTGTCATGACCCCTTATTTATTAAAAATCTGATATGACCCCCTCCACTTGATTTTTTTACATATTATGACAAAAATGCCCTTAATAATCTCTCAGTTGGACGACTGTCCAACTCACCTCAACAGAGTTGGACATGTGTCCAACTGAAAACCAGAGGAGTATATTTTAGAGGACACATATGTCCACTCGCCGGAGCTCAGTTGGACGACTGTCCAACTGATGAAATTTTGACCGGACGCGACCCCACTCGCCGGAGCCGAGTTGGACACATGTCCAACTAGACTGCCCAAAATAACCCCTTAGTTGGACGTATGTCCAACTCACCTCAACAGAGTTGGACATGTGTCCAACTGAAAACTAGAGGAGTATATTTTAGAGGACACATATGTCCACTCGTCGGAGCTCAGTTGGACGACTGTCCAACTGATGAAATTTTGACCGGCCGGCGACCCCACTCGCCGGAGCCGAGTTGGACACATGTCCAACTAGACTGCCAAGAATAACCCCTCAGTTGGACGTATGTCCAACTCACCTCAACAGAGTTGGACATGTGTCCAACTGAAAACCAGAGGAGTATATTTTAGAGGACACATATGTCCACTCGCCGGAGCTCCCGGAGCTCAGTTGGACATATGTCCAACTACGTCCAACTTAAAACTATATTGGATGTTTGTTTTCAATGGAACAATCATAGCGAATAAACAATTATAGCGAATAAATACAGAGAAATACATCGGCAGTTTGATAACTTGTATTGGATGTTTGTTTTCAATGGAACAATCACTCAAACAGTGACTACTAAGTGTACTTTGTTTGCTTAAGTCTTCGGAAAAGAAATTCATGGCCAAAGACTAAAACACCCGGTGTTGCAGGCGCACACGATCCACGGGAAACCTAAAAAAGAATGAATTCATACAATGATGTCAGATATCCATTAACGTTTGAATCGCCACGAAATGGCAAAGAAAATTGGAGAGAGATTATAAGCATATTTTATCGGACAATTCAAACCTCAATTAAACCATAAATCCAATCATTTGGCAGCATTCTACAACGCAATACGAAACCTAACATTGAAAATTATCGATTATTGAATTTCCAGTCCTTCAGTTTTCTCAGCAACCCAACAATCAAGCAGAAGGAGATAAAAGAAAGCCCTAGCAAGAAACAAGTGGTCGAAAATTTACATATAGCGAGGAGAGGACAGGGGCCATTATCGTTTTGGAGGATGATAGGCGTGGCGCGACCAAAGAATTGAATAGTCTTCGTCCTGTGAACGCACTCTTTCTCTTTCATTTTCACTGGCTGTTGTTGTTCTTCGCATGAACTCGACGCCATGTCTGCTTCGATCCCGCCATTGCTTACTGTAAAAATAAAAAAATAAAATCACGAAAAAGTTCCGAGCTATGGGAACTTTAAAAATATACTTATATTCTTTCTTTTGTTATTGAATTCCTCTATTCTGGTTTAGAAGCCAGAGTGAGAAAAAATCTCAGAGGTTAGCCAGGATGTGGAATTGAAGATCGAGAAGGAGAAGAAGACAGTAGAAACAAAAGGGTAGATGTGGAATTTTAAAAAAATATAGCAACTAGGGGTTATCATAGAATATAATTAATGAAAGGGGTCTACTACAGCCTATTTCCCTATATTATAATATATTGCTTGAGTCGATAAGTTTATATAAGCATGTAATTTGTATAATAAATTTGTATGTAATTTATATATTTATACGATTTTTATAAGTTGTTCAAAATAGTAATAATATACAAATAATATAACACAAATGTATAAAACAGTAAAGAAACGTACACATTTATTTTGTATGTACAGGTTACATATATATTTATTTTGTATGTAATCTGTACATTCACATGACTTTCATAAACTGTTCAAAACATATATATTTATTTTGTATGTAACTTGTACATTCACAACCTACAGAAGTCATGTGAATGTACAGGTTACATACACATTTATTTTGTAAGTAACCTGTACATTCACATTACTTAAGTTGTTCAAAACATACACATTTATTTTGTATGTAACTTGTACATTCACAACCTACACAAGTCGTGTGAATGTATAGGTTACATACACATTTATTTTGTATGTAACCTGTACATTCACATGACTTCCATAAGTTGTTCAAAACAGTAATGACATGCAAACATTACGATGCAAATGCATAAAACAGCAAAGAAACAGAAGCATATTAACCTATAGAAGTCATGTGAATGTACATGTTACATACACATTTATTTTGTACGTAACCTGTACATTCACATAACTTCCATGAGCTGTTCAAAACAGCAATCACATACAAACAGTACAATGCAAATGCATAAAACAGCAAATAAACAAAAGCAGATTAACCTACAGAAGTCATGTAAATGTACAGGTTACATACACATTTATTTTGTATGTAAACTGTACATTCACATGACTTCCATAAACTGTTCAAAACAGCAAGAACATACAAATAATACAATACAAATGCGCATATTTATTTTGTGTTTATTTTTCTATGATTTCTGCCATTTTACAATATATTTTTATTGTATGTACATATTACATTTAAATTTAGTTTGTATGTAAACATTACATTTAAATCTGTAAATTTTAAAGGATTTGGGGGTAAAAAATGTCATTTGTGCTTCACTAAAACACAATCACTTTGTTATTTTAAGCAAAAAGTCAATTTTCTTCATTTATGTGTTATCTCAGGTAATTAATTCACGAAAAAGTTATTTTAACAAAAGTGATTTGATTTAGTTTTAATAAAAATAGTTGTACGATTTTAAAGAGAAATATTTTGTAGTCAGGTAAAAAAATTAATTTATTATAATTTATATTTATTTTTATAATTACTAAAATAATTTGTATCGTTAAATTTTTTTATAAACAAATGAATGATTGGAATCGATAAATATACCAGAGTTAATTCATATAGCTCATTTAAATACATAAAAAATCATATTTAACTCTCAATTATTTGAATTTTTTTAAAACTTATAAATTATAAAAGTAAAGATAAGTGCTAAAAAAAAATAAAATTTTTTGATTATTAAATAGTAAGTTTCATATAATTTTTCTTTGAGTAGTAGTAAAAGGTTCAAATGCTTTCATTTTTACCGAAATGCATAAAAATAATTTTTTCTTCGATATCAATTATATGAAAAACAAGTTGTTATCTTTAAGTATTAAATATATGAATAAATTTTATATTAAAAAAATATTAAAAAAATTAAATATATAGTTAAAATAAATTATTTTTTCTAATTAATATTTTGAGTTGGAACCTTAAACTCAATAAGTAAAATCAGAGCCAAGACTAAATTTTCATTGTGATGGTGCACACAAGATGCATTATTAATTTAAAAGTAGATCCATACAAGCAACACACATGGTCCAAATTTGAACAAATAGTTGACTTCTTATTCGTTTGCAATAAAAATTTCGCAATATTGTTTTAGATTTATTTAAACTTCTCGAAGTTTGATTAAATTGGTATAAATTCTTACAAGCGTGTGAAAGATAACACATTTGGTGATCTCTTTTGTTTGTTAGAGAGAAATCTCTAAATTGGGTGTATTGGGATATTGGAGTATTTGAGAGTTTGTACCCACTGTGTAAACACCATTTGAATAGTGAATTATTCTCCTCGTCTTTGCTCGTGGATTAGGCCTTACGCTGAACCACGTAAAAATTGTGTGTCCACTTTGTTATTTATTTTCTCTACGTTTGGTTACCGCAATTGTTTGTTACTCAATTGAGTGCTTACTATTTAGGAAAGTTCTGTCTAAGGAGATTGGAATTTAAGTGGCTCCGATGTAACCCTCTAGTCTTTCCTGAGAGCTTTCTTATAATAATGGTATTCAAGTGAGTTTCGCACAACATTTCACCCATTGAACGAAGATTATTTATTTCTTTTTAATACTATTTTTCTACTTCAAATTATTTCATAATAATTGTTAAAAGTCGATCAATATTTATAATTTTTTTTCCTCACTACAAAAATTTTTCTTTTTTGAAAATGAATGTAGCATTAATAATCTCAATATGAAAACACTTATAAATCATATGATTCCCAATTGTGGCTTATGTGCGACATAACTGAATTATGTTTAGTGCTAGGGAATTTTACAAAAGCAGTTCGAATTATTGTTTTGTAATTTAATTTTTGTTATAATTATATATTTGAATATGTGACTTTGAATTTTTTTTTTTATTACTATCGCGTCATTAAAATTTAAAATTATATACTTATCTTACATATTATCATTTTCTAGAGTAACATAATTTACAATATTATGTGAGACCAGCTAAGTAGCTAATAAATTATCACATTTACTACATGCTAAGAGTCATCAATGATGTTATTAAACAGAATTTTGTCTCCAATTCTACAAAATAATTTTTATTTTTGCGAAATTTTTTTCATCATAAATATTAAACTCTCCTTCGCCCTTAAGTTGGCCAAATACGTTAATTAATGATCAATATAACATTATTATGCATAAAATTAGCAAAATAATATAAATAAAAATAATTAACATTAAAATACATAATTTTATTATATAATAAAATATGACTTTATAAAATATATTTTAGTATTAAATTCCTACAATTTTAGATCATTAACTCTTTAAGAGAGTCTACTGAAGCCCAAAATGAGATTAGTGCCATGATTAATTTATTGGGCCAGTCTTAAGTGGTCTTAATATGGGCCCATTTACTAGGGATGACAAAATACCCTCCGTCCTTTTCAATTATTCTTCCATTCTCAATTCTCGTATAAAATTAAGATATAATCCCAAACCCTAGTTCAGCTGCTTCACCCAAGTGCAGTAGGAGTTCTGCCTGATCCGAAGGTAAAACCCTAACTCTACATTGTTTTCCTATTTCATTACTGCCTGATGGTCTTTGTAAAATGAAAGACTAAAGTAAATATTAATTTTCCCCCCTTCTCTCTTTACTGTAAATCATGTAAGATTTTTATTAAATGTTACATTCAAATTTGTATAGAAAAAATTAGAAAATAAGTTTAAGTTTCAGATCCTTTGCTTCTTTTGCATTTCTATGATGGATTGTTTGATAACTGATGTATTGATTGATTTTTTTCCCTAACGGAATGTATTTAAATTGTACTTTCAATACTCATGTTGTTTGTTACCACATTCTTTCATTCTCCAAGTATTTATTTCCACAGCAAAAGTTCTTTGTCAACGGCTTCATTGCTTTTGTGAACCACATGATTTTGCTTTGTTCTTCCATCTGCCCTCATATTTTTTCATTGTTTTGCAAGCCTGTTTCTTTTTGTTCGTTGAAAATGTTTTTGAGTGTGTTAGCAATTTTACAATTTATTATTGCCGTTGAGTGTAAAATGCGTTCAGAGTAAAACCAAAGTGCTTAAAGAAATAAGTGATATTCTTCACCGATGTAAATTAATGTAACAGAATTTGAATTGTGCTTTTGCTGTGATTTTTTAATGCTGATCGAATTGTACTACTTCTTGTGAATGGATCAGGTAATGGCACCAAAACAGCCTAATACTGGCCTTTTTGTAGGACTTAATAAAGGACATGTGACCACCAAGAAAGAATTAGCTCCACGCCCCTCTGATCGCAAAGGAGTAAGTTAATTCTGATGAATGCTTAATAGAGTGCAGATCTATAATTATTTATACATTACTGATCATGATAACATATAGACTTAATTTTGTTAAATTCAAAATCTTTTGTGTCTAAATAAGTTACATTTGCATTACCACGACAACCATTTATATTTTAGTGTTAATCATCCAAGAGTAGTCCAAGTGATTAACTTAATAATAATTGGTGCAGAAAACCAGTAAAAGAGTTCACTTTGTGAGGAACTTAATCCGTGAGGTTGCTGGTTTTGCTCCTTATGAGAAGAGAATCACTGAGCTTCTAAAAGTCGGGAAGGATAAACGTGCTCTGAAGGTAGCCAAAAGAAAGCTTGGAACTCACAAGAGGGCAAAGAAGAAGCGTGAGGAGATGTCTAATGTTCTCCGCAAGATGAGGTGAATTTAGGCACATTTTATTATTACATGTCAAAATGAATAATCTTATTTATGGGATTAGGATTAGTACACAAATCTTATTTTTGTTGTGAATTTTGCGTACAGAGCTGGTGGAGCTGGTGGAGAGAAGAAGAAATGAGTCCTGCTAATTCCTGTTTCTTAGATTATCGTGTAGAACCTAGATTGCTAGAGATGTTCTTATCTGCAAACTTTCAATATGAGATTCGAGAACTATTTCATATGCTTGTCTCCTTTTCACATTTTGCTGGACGACTTGTCGTTCGTTACGAGTTTTTCTTCTGTTTTCCTTAACGTGATTAATTGGTCTTTTCGATAATTTGAAAGTTATTACATCTACTTGTTTCTCGGGTTTCTTAAGTTTAGAAATAAAAAATGGCGAACATCTGTATAATTAATTGCAACAATCTACATTTATAATATGAAGAACGAGATTTTGTACCACTTGAAAGTCATTTGACCTGCCCTAGAAGTTTGCATGTTTTGGTGAAAGGGATTAAAGGTAGCAATTTCAAACACAACATCAATAAAATTTTGTAATAATTAATCTATAGTATATTCATGAAAGAAAATCAAGTAAATTTTTTAGTGTGTTCATTAACACAAAAATAATACACAAATTACACTATATATACAATTGTTACGCCTAAAAAGTATACGATAATTCTTTGATCTCAACCAGCACCTACTATTGAAATTTAAACAAAATTTTAGCAAAGTTAATTTTTGAGTGTTAGAAGAAGGCAAGGGTCTGAAACAATCAACGAGGATGATGATGTTGAACCTTTGTGTTTGGAAGCAAAGAAGGGAGACTGTACACAAATTTGCACATATTGTATTCTATCATATCAATTATGGTATATCACGTGTACAAATAACTTCAAAAATAAAATAATTGTTATTTCAAGAAAATTACATCGCACATGATGATTGACATGCAAGCAAATATGTGCAAATAGGTGGGTATTTAACATTTCTCCTTCATTTTGATATATCCTCTAATAGAGGGCAGTTTTTGCATATATGTTCTTTCGAAGTGTTTCATAAGCAAGCTAAGTATATCTAAAACTGAAGCAAAAATACCATATAACAAGTAGTGAAGGCTGAATTCTGGTCAGGAATTTGAACTAGGAATAAATTTATAGCCAATTTACAAATTTCATTTTGCTCAGCCAAGCCCCCTTGTCCTTGAGCTCCTGTTACTCCAAAGATAAATGAAATGGCTCAAACTTCAATCTCGCGATCTTTATCATTCAAGTTTGGCATGGGTCCATCCCACAACTCTACTAGTTCCTTCCTAATCCAAGAAATGACGATAATTGGCCCGAGTGTGGAAGGCACCTAAGATTCACCAAGCAAGTTAAAAAAAAATAAAAAAAACGAGAGATGAAACAAAATGTTCGTGGAACTCTAGAAATTGCTCTGTTTACTTGTGCTCTATCAAAAGTATTTTCATGAGAAAGTGCCTTTATAAAGCACAAATTGCATTTTTTTAGCCTTGAAACCCCTTCTAACAAACTTTTTCTATTTGATCCATAAGCGTTTATTTGCAGCTAAAACTCGGAAGCATAAGCAAACAACCCTATGACATCAAATGGGTGCTCCGGAAAGAGATCCTTCAGAGCACTGAGCATACAAAGGAATTACTGTAGGACCAATTATAAAATAAGGCGAACTCCCATTTATTTTTTTTTTTAAATTTACACATCAGTAGACATATAAAACAGTACCAAAACTTACTAGATAGAGAAGAGCAGGTTGAGGAGACTGAGTTAAAACACCAGCTGCTAGAGCAGTAATCAGTCCAAGGGCATATCCCGGAAGGGCATACCAAATATATTTATGCCCCTTTGAAGAATGTACATCCAAAAGATTCACAGAATCCTTGCTCCTTCGATGATCAAAGCAAAGGACTAATGCAAGAAGCATACCAGGAATTGCCTACCAAATACATGATCATAACTGAACTATAAATTCTTTGAATTTCATGAGAAAAGGAAAGTAAATGCAAGGGGAGGGGAGTGAAGGAAGGAGAAAGAGATTGTTTTATCGGTCAAACAATAATACACTCTTACTCAAGGAAGAAAAATGTCAAGAGGAGACAAAAGAAAAATGCAATGTCAAACTTCATTGCAATGGTAACTAAATGCACAAATCAAAGATGTCATACCATGTCACCAAGACCAAGCATCGTGAAGTCTGTGGCAGTTGCTCCAGGAACTGCTCCACCTAATAGGTTCCTGGGGAAGACAATCTTCACAGGCAATTCTAGCTTCTTTTTTATCATTTGCAACCCTGGAAGGCTCAAACTATCAGCAACAGTATGAACCGGATTTGATGCTTGTTGTGTTGCAACCGTCACCATAACATTAGCCCCAAAAAACCACTCAGATAAGAACACCCAGAATATGTCATACACAAACAAGCAAATAAGGAGCAGTGCACAGATTTTGACGTTTGGAAGACGTACATGACTCACGAATGCAATACAAATAGAGATGCCCAATAGATTGTTTAATATCCAATGCCCGGAAATGAGCCATGCTGCAACTATACCCAAACAGAAAACCAATAATAACCCTTGCATTCGGGTAAATGACTTGGAACAGCACTGTGACACAAATGGGTCTGTTAGACCAAATTGTGACTTCATATAGGCTACATGAGGAGATAGGCAGAAGAAAAGGGACGAAACAGAGGCAACAGCTGTGAATGCAGTGAGTAGCTGAGACACAGAAGAGAACAAATAGAACATCAAAAGCAAACTGAAAGAGCTCATTACTGGGATCATTAGTGCTTGGGACCGATCCAAGGTAATGGATGCCTCAGAAAATTCATGATTTCGCTCCATCTCTTTTCCATAGTTCAGTGCCCGAAATGCAGATGCAAAAGTCACAGTTACTGCTGTCACAATTAGTGACATCGGAGCAGGCTCCATCAAATACAAAAGCTTTGACAAAGGCTCCATGAAAAAATAAGCACAACTTCAAACAAGTTTCAATCTCGTCTCACTAAGATTAAACAAAAAAAGAAGCTCAAAGACCTTAACTACAAACAGATTTGCCACCAAAGTTGCATTTTTAGTCCAGTGAAAATTTGACTAATGAAATCCATGCAACCTGCAAAAAGCTCATTCCAAATAAACCATGTATGAGAAAAGTGCAAATTTCTTAACCATAAATATTAGCATAAATAGTCTAAAAAAAGAGTTAATCACCAGTTAAATTGACATAGCACTTTGTCATTTCATTTGCTAATAAACTAGATGGAATAAAAAAAAAAAAGTGGAAACTTTATGCTAAAAGAAAGTAAGAGACATGTAGATGACATACAAAGTAACAAAACATTTAATTATGGGTTTAAAGAGGCGAATTATATAGGAGGAAACCTCTTGTCATCCACGATGCTTATAAATAAACCTAACTGACTCTTGGACATTACCGAAAGTAATTCTTTAATTAACTTAGACTATTTCAAAGAAACATAATTACATAAACCCTAAAAAGGAGGGGGAAAAAGTTTAGGAAAATTATCAAAAATAACACCCCTAAAATTTATAATAACAAAACTAATACCCCACTAACATTGAACGTTCAACTTTAAATGTGTAACATTTTAGTATAAATTGTCGTCACAGATGTTCAAAAAAATAATAAATTAATCATTTATTTTAATTGTAAAAATATAAATTTGATCACAATAAATCCTATTTTTGTTATTATAAGTTTTAAGAGTGCTATTATTTTTTTTTTCAAAAGTTTATTGGTTCCTTTTTCTAACATAAACCTATCAAATGAGCTTAGCAATAATGTAGCCTATTTTTGATAGAGAAATTCCCTAGATATTCGGCAACCCAAATTAACCAATACATGGGGTCAATCAAGCACAACAATGTCCATGGATTTTCCGTGATTTTCTCACCTACCAAACAAAGGGATAATCTCAAAATCTGAAACGATCATTTTTATTTGGTCCTTTTCCAATCCACAAAAAGAAATGCAACCGACTTTCAAGAAACAAAGAATAGACAAATTAGGGCGTCAACATAAACAATCAGAAGAAAGACATAATTTACACACATACGCACAGAAGACACGGCTGAAACAATGAATACATACATAGCCGACGATCTGAAGAACGAAGATCTTTAAGCAAGCGAAAATATTCGTGGGGGCTAACAGATTGGGATAAGATTTTAGAGGACTAACCTTGGACTTGGCAAAACCTTTTCTTTTTCACTAATCAACCCAGCTGCTTTTTCTCGAAGCTCTCGACTCTTGAGCCTCCACAAAGGAGAAATACGATCTGCAAATTTACACAGTAACCCCAGAATTTTAATTTCTTCCCAAATCTCTACAGATATTCGTTCATGTGCTCTTAAGTTTTAATTTTATTTTTAGTTGGGAATCAATGTGAATTTAATAAAATTTTGTTCCAAAAATGTGATTTTTTTTTTATTTAATATGAATTTAATAAAGGAAAAAAACTCCATATATCATTTTTTTTAATTTATAAAATAGTGTTCTTTAGTTTTAACATTTTAAAAGTAACATTATAAATAAGCGGAGTGTGGCAGGGACTCTTTGTTTTTCATTCTCAAATTTAGAATTTATCTCAAATGTTATTTTAAAATTTAAAATTTTTTTAGTTCTATTATAAAGAAAAAATTATATAAAAAAAATTAAGTTAATAATAAATATTTTATAATAAAAATTAAAAGAAAATTTTGAGCTAATAAAAAAAAAAATATTTATGATTTTTTCAAAAAATTTACAACACTTCTAATCTCCATTTAGGGGCGGAGCTATATAAGAGGCTGCACGGGACTTGGGACTGCAAGTTTGACATATTATTTTACAAAAATTTAATTATATATATATTTTTAGTATTAAATAAGTATTTTATTTGTAATAATATATTGCGTCTAATTTTTATGTACATATTTTGATATATATTATTAATATTTAGCAAATATGTAGATAAAAATGACATGAATTGTAAATAAAGTGATTAAGTAAATAATATTTTTCATATATTTGGTAGTAGTAACATAAATAAAATTATAGTTGTATATTATGTAAAAAAATCTTATTAAATGTGATAATAAAAAAAATTAATATTTAACTTTAAATTCAACATTATAAAAATAAAAATAAAAAAATAAGTATATGATAAGCCTTATATTAAAAATTTTAAGTATATGTTTATTATATTTTATTTCAACATAAATTTTAACTTTATTTAATATTATATTATTTGATATTTTATTTTAATAATTTTTTTGATTTTATTTGAAATTTTTTTATATGAAAATTTTATTATTATTAGTCATTCTTATATTATTTATAAACATATATTTTTAAATATAGTCTTAAGCTTAAAATTCTAAATCATATTTTATTTTTTATATGTTTATTTTAGTTTTAGTTTTAACAACTATAAATTTTGATATGTTTAATTGAGCTTTCTATTTGCTTAAATTTTTTAGTTAATAAATTTATTTTATTCATAAATAATACTACTACTTATTAATTTGTTATATTTTTATTTAATTTTTGTTATAAATTAATTATAATTTGTTAACTCTATATTTTTTGAGTGTTAACTATATGTATCTATTATAATATAACATAAAAAATTCAGTATTAAATTGAGTATAGTCTACTATAATTTTTATTAATTTTTTATTTTGTATAAAAAAATTAAATTTTAATAATTTTTTTTTCTCCGCCCTCTCTCCATTACATGCACAAATAATAGCCAATTTTAGATGATTAATTCAAGTTAAACTTATTTATACCTTTAAAAAAAACTAAAAAGAAAAAAAAAAACTTATAAAAAGATCTTTTAAAAAGTTAAAACTAAGACGCATTATTTTAAAAGCTAAGAACTCATAGAGATATTTTCCCATGTTATAAAATTCAGATAAATAAGGTGGCTGTTCGCGGCCATATTGAGCATACTTTTTTTAATTTATGTTGGGGGAAATAAACAATTATTTATAAAAATAAATGATTTCATTAAATAAACTAAGTAATACTTTTTTTTTTTTTTTAATGTAACTAAATAATACATTGAAAAGTTTATTAAAAAAAAACTCCAAACAACATCCATGAGACATTATTTTTAGCAATACAATTCCAATAATATAGAAACAACATCATGAAATTCAAGCTCAAACTGGGGTGGGGTCAAAATTTTTTTTTTTTAGTAAATACTAAAATTTATTTTTTATACGAAATAAAAAATTAGTAGAAGTTATAGTAAGTTATACTCAATTTAACACATTTTCATGTCATATTATAATAGAGACATAGAATTAGCACTAAAAAAATATGAAGTTAACATATTATAATTAATTATAATAAAAATATAACGAGTTAATAAGTATTAGTATTATTCAAGAATAAAATAAATTTATTAACTAAAAAATCTAAGCAAATAAAAAGTTCAATCAAACACATCAAAATATATAGTTGTTAAAATTAAAACTAAAATAAACATATAAAATGCAAAAAGTAAAATATAATTTAGAATTTTAAACTTGAGACTATATTTAAAAATATATGTTTATAAACAATATAAGAATGATCAATAATAAAAAAAAAAATTATATATAAAAAAATTTCAAAAAATTTTTAAAAGATTGTTAAACTAAAATGTCAAATAATATAATATTAAATAAAATTAGATTAAAATAAAATTTAATAAACATAAACTTAAAAGCTTTAATATGAAGTTTATTATATATTTATTTTTTTAATTTTATTTTAATAATGTTGAATTTGAAATTAAATATTTTAATTTTTTTTTATTATCATTGAAGAAGAATTTTACACAATAAACGACTATATTTTTATTTCTGTTACTAATAGTTACTAAATACATTAAAAAAAATATAATTAACAACTTTATTTATTATTTATGTCATTTTTATCTAAGTATTGTTAATATATACCAAAAAATATATATAAAAATTAGATACAATATATTATTTCAAATAAAATATTTATTTAATGATAAAAATATACATATAATTAATTTAAAAAAAAAAAAAAATTAGCCGGGAGTCCCGTCCAGCACACGTAGCTCCGCCTCTGAGCTCAAAAGATAACAGTATCTTTTTAAGAAAAATAAAGAGTTGGATCTGGACCAAAAATCACACGTGCACATCTTGTTCCCTCTTGAGAATATATATGCGCAAAATTTTTGTCTGCATTCATTAAAACCATTTCATGATGTCGAATTACACTGAGTTTTTAAAGTTTATTTAGCTAGAAAAAAATAAATATATATTTGTTCGTACGATATACATTATATAACGTTTAAATAAATAATAAAAATTGAAAAGTAAATATTCTCATTTAAAATAATTTTAATTTTCCAATATGAATATTACTTAATAGCCTAAAACTTATGTTTGCTAATGCCTCCACGTTCATTGATCCGCTCTTGAATTTTTTTTTTTAAATAATATAACATGAGACATATATTTATTTAAATATAAATTTATGTGGGAAGAAAATAATTGGTATGTGAAAATTTCCCAAAAGTCCATTTATGAAACAAGAAATAAGGTGGCGACGCGTGTATGTTAGAATAGGTTCGATGGCAGGCATATCAACAACTAGGTGAAAAAAGAAGTTCAAACTTCTCAAATAAATTAGACAACCGTGTTCTTAGCCAATTTTATATATATATATATATATATATATGTATGTATATATATGTATGTATACATACACGCACACATATTAGACAACCAGGGACCCATAGGCGTAGCGTGCCGTTTACAAAACCAATTCGTTAATAAATACAAATGGTTTTTTCATTTTTTTTCCTAATAAAAGTTTTAGTGACATATATTATATATATAATATCAGCTTTGACACAGTGCATGATTCTTACAAGGTAAAGTATGCCTACCCTACATGCACTAAATCAAAGGGACATATCAGCTTAATTACATAGTGACTGATCATGTTATTGGAAAGAAAAAAAAAAAGGTGATTGATCATGTGTTGTGTTGCACGCCATGAGTATATTTAGGGAGGGAGCACTATACTTTTGAGAGAATGAATACGGCCAAAAGATAAAAAGAATCCTACTTTTTTTTCTTCTTCTCAAAATATAGTAATAATTTTAAGTGTGTATTAAAAAAAAAAAAATATATATATATATATATATATATATATATATATATATATATATATATATATATTTATTATTATTTTTTATAAATAGCATTTAAAGATTACCACGCCCACGCATATACACCAGCTATTAAAATCTATCATTGGTAAGTTGAATTTCTGATCAATTAATTCCAATCCCCATTTTAAAGAAAAGAAAAGAAAAGAAAAACAAGAGAGGAGTTGGAATTAAGACGAAATAAAAAGAAAAAGAATTACAATGAAGAGTCTTTGAAAAACGATTGAAAACTAGATATATATACATACATAGCAGATAGGGCAATTAACGGTAGTGATAGCTCGGTGGCTATCAATAGATTATGGGTTCAAGAGATAAAATAATAGTAATTGTGCATAAAAATTACTAGCCACTGTTGGTACTATCAAACAAGGTATTGATTCGGATGAATGAAGCATAGCAAGTATTATTACGTCTCTCCAAAAAAAAATTTATTTATAAAAAAAAAAATAGGAAAATTAATTACTTAATTTATCAAGTGAGCTAGGGCATTAATTCAACTTGTAGCTGTTGTTGGTCCAAAAGAAAAAATAAAGATTGCTGTTGGAATGCTACTTATACCTGCCTATAGCTAGCTTGAGGAATCAGGACCACACTCTATGTTTATAATAAATTAATTAAAGCATTTTTTTTTTATCTTGTCCTATCGTGACAAACATTCTATTGATTACTGATTAGTGATGTTTATTTATCAATTGCATTGCAGTAGGATATGCCATGTCTTATATATATATATATATATATATATTATTAAAGCAAGCCCCACTAGTTCATTCATCTACTTACTACTTATCCGAATATATCTTTCACTAAATCATCATATCACCATTAGAACCCATGTTGGATTGTATATCTACTTACTACTCATGCGAATATATCTTTCAAGTCAGTTAGATTGTATTTAATACTAGGACCCATGTTTTAAAACAAATATAAAATTAACAGGCCAGTGAGGTTAGTGCTTCACTAGCTTTAAATGCAGTCCATTTTTATTATCTTAAAAAAAAAAAAAAAACCTTGGGACTAAAAAGAAAGAAAGACTACATAAGAAAATTATTTGGTGTATTACATGTATTGGATTCTATTTATAATTAATTTAAGGACAAAATTCAGTTTTGTCACTTTTTTACCTATATGTCGATAATTATTGGAAACGTATATAAAATATCATATGGACCTTTTAAGTGTGTTGTGCGAAGTAGAAAAAGGTTAGCTTTGCTATTCGTATTGGGGCAGTAATTGAATTTGGTTTATATTAAAGTATTATGTCGGGCATTAAAACATTTCGCTGTCGTAGAAAATTAAGACAGAAGAAGAAGGAGGTGGGATACGTGTGAAGGTAACAAATTAACCAAAGTTGGTCATGGCACCACAAATGTGTGAACAAAACTAAACCAAGCATATCAAAACACATGCAGTACTTGCCCAACCCACCCACCCAAACTTACTTACTTTGTCATTTGATGACGATCTTGTAAAGTTATGATGAAGTTAACCCCAACACACCTCTACCTCTACTACTTGTTTCTTGGACCACCTATAAATCGAGCTCATGAACAGTTGAGAGAGAGTACATATATAAATAGAATACGCTTGCTTCCAACTGGATCAAAGTGAAGTAGATGTGGTTATGGACTTTATAAGATCACCAGATCAGATATACGTACGTACAAATTAAGTTGGGCCTTACTTTATATGATGACATGATCATTGAGGAGAATATCGTAACTTTAATTAAATTAGTGCAGCTGGAAACTTCCAAAGGGATCGCATTGATCTGATTTGAAGAGGTTGCTGAATTACTAGCAACCTTCATGTTTATTAATTAATATATTAGATCATGCGATCCCTTGGGAATTTTCCATCTATTTGCTCTAAACCAACCATTTTTGCAGATCTGACCAGGTAAGATATACAATACTACTATTAATCTACTGAATTAATTAAATTATCTTTTCTCACTGATCTATATCTGTTTCTTTATTAAATTTTCTTTCTTCTGTTTCCTCTTATCTTTTTTTTTTTTTTTTTTTTAATGTTAATTTTAGTTTGTTTTCTTTCCCTTGGAAAAGTTTTTGGTATTTCTCTCTGTTTCGTAAATTTTCTTTTATTTTTTATTATCATTAAAATGATCATGATCATGAACTTGCTCTGTTCACTATGTTAATCCATGAAAATTAATTGAAGTCCATGCCCAAGTGAACCAAAATGATGAAGAAACACACGAGCACATTTTATTTTTGCTTTTATGCGCTGATGTAGATTTGGCCAGTCGAGCCCAAAACTTTGGGATTGGGTAGGCTTTGTAAGCCCACCTATTTTTTGGGGCTAAGTCGTCTTTTTATCTTTCTTTTTTTTAATTTTAATTTTTATTTTAAAAAGTTAGTATTTTAGCCAGAAAATTTGACTTTTAAATTAACTTAACCAAATGTTTTAGTTTAAATAATATAATTAATTATAACATAATATTCTTAATTCACGTTTTTAAGGCATACGGCATACATCGTATCAACTCATTATTGTATTATTTTATATATATTATCAATTAAAATGTAACACGTATTAATTATAACATAATATCATCTTGTAAAAGTATATGTATGTCATAAAATTGTAAATTAGATTGCACTTTCAGTAATTGGACTCATAATATAAAATTAATTGAGATCTCTTCTATTTTTTATTTAAAAATTTATTGTTTGATGTAAAAATAATACAATTATTTAACTATTTTTATTTTTAATCCTTTCAATAAAAAGAAACATATATTTATTTAACTATAATTAAAACTCTTGCCACACGTTTAAATAGAAAAAAATTGAAAGAAAAATATAAAACGGTAAATATCAAGCACAAGAAATCAAAGAAACCATAAAAATGGCCAATAATGTTAAAGTTAGGCAGATTTCACTAGTATTATTTATTATTGTGTAACTAGTAGAAAAAAAAAATCTATAATTTATTGTTTTTGGGCCACGGTACGTGGTGGGAGATCCAGTAAATTAAGGAAGAAAAGAAGCCATATTTTCACCTTCTAATCATGAGAGGGAGGGAAGCTTGTTTTTTGGTTCAAATCTAAGAAGTCCAAAGTGAATGACCGAGACTCTTAGTCGAACTCTTCAGTAGTACAAGTCTTGACTCTTGACAAGTTTATATTCTGCCTACGCCCCACTAATAACGGAGGAGAAAAGTCCTTAATTCACATTTTTAAGGCGTACTGCATACATTGTATCAATTCATTATTGTATTATTTTGTATATATTATCAATTAAAATGCAATACGTATTAAGTTTAACTCATATATATATATATATATATATATGTTTGGATACTTGTCAATTTTCTCACAATTTTTGTTGATTATTAGTTTTACTTACGATCAAACATTTGAAATATTGGAGTGTTTTATGTCACGTTGCAAAAATATCTTCAATCACTTCTATCAATACTCCCATTTTTTTGGTTCTCACTTATTAACGAATCTTCAATCACTTCTATCAATTCTCCCATTTTTTATGTTCTCACTTATTAACGAACTTCATCATAAGTCTATATATATATATGTTTGGAGTCTTGTAGTTTTTTTTTTTTTTTTTAAAACAGCGTGCGCATATTTAATACTAAAAATTTGTGCCTTAATATTGAGCATAAATACATCGATATTATTGAGCTAGAGTGATAAACTATAATAATGCCTATGATTTAGAGGGTGTAATAGTAATCTTAATTATGGAATTTTTTTTGACAATTTTTTTTCCACTCAAGTGGGTATGGCACCACCAAAAAATTATATTTAATAAAAAATCGTTAATTAGATTAGTTGTAGTTTTGCTAAATTTGTGCAAGTTGATTTTTCAATAATTTCTAACATGATATTAAAGTTAAAAGTTTCGAGTTTAATGCTCAATAATTTTAATTGTTAAATTGTAAGTATTTAATTTATATAATGCATAGAGGTAATACATGTGGGTAAATGATTAATATATAAAAATATATTCTATTATTCTCTCATTAGCTTAAACTTAAAAAAAATTTAATTTTTCAACAACTTTTAACAATCTAATATTTTTACTTTAAATATACTTTTCTTCAAATTTCTTTCTTGCAATTAATTATATATAATTACATGCACAAAATATTTAATTTAAATATGACAAACAAAATTCATTTGAAATTGTTACTCCTGATTGATACCAAGTCTTTTTATTTTATTTTTTAAAATAGTAGAAAATTTCATTAAAATAGAAAAATAATTACAGAGAAAAATTACAACATAATCTTCCAAGTACATTAGAAATTTATATTAAGAATAAAAGTTAGCAATCTGTAAGTAGCTATGAAATTTTGTAAACGGAAACATTTGAGCATTTCAAATTTGCTCTTTTTTTCAATTCATTTTAATGCTTAATTCGAACAACTTATTCCCAGATGTAATTTTTTTAAAATAAGAAAAGGAAAGCAAGCTTTATTGAAAACCCTAAATTTGAAAAACTTGAAATCCTTTAACATAAACCATTTCATCCCTATTTCAGATATGAAAACACAAATCTAAAACATTTTAACAGTTACAACACAAACTAAATAGAACCAAAAATTATTTAAATACATAGACAACCATTATTACGAAGTGAAGAGAGTGAGAAGAAAAAAAATGAGCCCACTTTTAAATTTATAATTTTAAATTGGATGAAGTGTTCTAATAGTCACTTTCTTTTATAAATAGATCATTTTAATCACTTTATGTTTAGGTCCATTACAAGTCAATTTTTTTTTTTAAAAGGAGCAAATTTACTTCAATTTATATTATTTAATATAAAGTAGAGAGAAAAATCCATATAACAAGGGGTATAGATTGAAAATCAACCAACTCCTCCATTTTCCTTCCATTATTTGTTTTCCCTCTATTCTAAAATAGTTCTCTTTAACACTATTTTTTTTACATGAATCCGCTTTTGAATATATAACTATTTTTTTTTTGTTAAAAGATCATATAATTATTTTTATTTAATTTTTCAATAATTATAAAAATAAATTAAGGTGCTTCCAATAAAGAAAATAACAATCTAAGAATTTTAAAAAATAAAATTATTTATAGAATGTGCATAAACATTACAATTATTAACAAAAATATTCTTCATTTAAAACTCTTGAGTATACATGTATATTTACATATAAAAACTAAATCGTATACATAATATAAATATTGTCCAAAATTACTTAAAATAAGACTATAAATATATCACAAAATTTATTTTTTTTTACAACTAAATTTATTAATTTGTCCCGTGCAAAGTATAGTACGTGAGACATTATGTGACTTTTTTTTTTTTTTTTTTTAATTTGTTCCTTTGAAAAAAAAAATAATTTTGGATGAACCACTTAAAAATATTTTTTAAGTGATTAAAGTAATTAATTTATAAAAGAACGTGGCTATCGAGCATTTCATCCCTTCCAAATTTCCGTTAATTTTGAACAAACACATGTCCAAATAGGGGTGAATAAATATGAGTTAATTTGAGTTTAGACTAAAATTAAAACTAATTTAATATGATCCGTTTTTTAAAAATAAGAACCGAACTGAACCAAAAAATTTAAAAAATCAATCTAATCCGAACCAAATTTTTTGGTTTGGTTTGGTTTGGGTTGGTTAAAGAAAATTTCTTCATCTTTTTACGGTAATGAATTTTGTTTATTAAATTTTTTTAAAACTCTTGTATTATATATAATTTCTAACATTTTTAATATTAATTTTATTATAATACCTAAATTTAAAAATATAGATATCGATCACTTATCTAATATCATTATTCATATCAAATACAAAGTGCAAGAAAATTTTAAAATTAAGACAAATAAGTAATAAGGGATAGTAATCATATACCTTACAAAATTTACTAACTTTCAGATCCAATAATATTGTTCACCAATGTTATTTATGCAATGAAAACTCTACCGATAAAAATATGAAAGATGATGTAATTATAAATTTATAATGGATAAATAATTAAATAATATCAAATTAGTGTATCACGTGAATAAAATATAAAATAAATGAGAGTACCTTGTAGAGAAGTGCTTGCATGAATTTCGTTTAAATATTCAAACTGTAATGACAAAAATAGACAAAACTTGTTTATCTCTCACTAACAAAGTAGAGGATAAATATTTCTAAAATATTATTGAAAATAAAAAAGTTTGCCCTCCTAAACATAACTAATTAGCAACAAATAACAAATCAAAACATATAAATTCAAATCTTTAGTACATATAGACTACAGTATATTACAAAATAGAGAATATAAATAAAATACTTAAATTATCCAAAAAAAATAAATAAATAAATAAAATTCCAAACATGTTCCAAGCTCCCATATTCTAATATATTAATAAAACATAAATATTATATTAAAATCATTGATGTCGCCAACTCGCCATTGAGTTTATTGAGGTATGTTATTTTCCAAATATGTTTACAAAAATAGAAAAATTAAGTGTCAACTATGAATTAAATAAATTAAATTGTAATGATTATATAAATATTTAAAAATATAAATATCTATAATATAAATATATATATATATGGGTTGTTTCGGTTTTTTTAAGATTTTAATAAATGAAAACCAAACAAATCCAATATTAATCGATTTTTTATTATAAAGAATCGAACCAAATCAATAAAACTTAAAAATCAATTTTTTTGGATTGGATTGAATTGGATGGGTTGATTTAGTTCTGTATTTTTTTATTCACCCCTATGTCCAAGTAACTGAAATTGTGAACTATTATTGCATAAATATTGGAATTTTTATTAATGTGCTAGCGAACTTAACACATATAAATTAATACATGTGATTTTTTATTTGATCGAAATTAATACATGTGATTTTAAATCCATTAAGTAGGCCAATAATTGACATTGTTTTCCATTTAATCTATAAATTCATAACTTGAATTTGTCCGGCGTAGATGGCGGAGTAAACAGTTAAATCAGATTGAATCAAGTAATTAGCTTCTTCCATACGACTCCAAATTTTCTATATCATATTTATTATATTAATTTATGTACTATCAATATTCAATATTCAATATACAATATATATATATATATATATATATATAAACATAAATTGTTGAAATAAGAAATAAATTTGATTAAAAGATAAAAAAAATTGTATATTTATTAACTATTTATTGATAGCACATACATCAATATAAAAAATTAGTACAAACGATATGAGGTAAGTACATGTATCATTTTCATTGGAGCCTTTCCAACACGCCTCTCATCGTGGTTCTTGCCTTTGACCGTTAAGCCCCACTAAAATCTAAACAACAACTTCGACTTATTTTTCTTCTCTTTTCTTTTCTTCGCATTGATTTGAAAGTGCATGCCCTTTCAAGTCACTAAACCAATTGCCAAAACACTATAAATGTAACCCTGCTACCCCCATTAATCTCCACAACACATTCCTCACGAAAAACATTCAAGCCCAACTTCTTAAAACTATAATCTCTTTCTTTCTTATTAGCTTCTCTGCTTTTTACCATGTCTTCTAAAGCTAACGCAAAGTCCTTGGCACTCGTGGTTTTTGCACTTGCCCTATGTATCCAAACCACCTTTGGTAAGTTTGTTTGTTTGTTTGTTTTTTTTTTCCTCTTGAATAATAAATGAAATTTTAAAATCTTTGTCACAAAATCTAAAAAAGAATTCGTCTTATTTAGTATTTGCATTTGATTATTTATAAACAGGAGAAGTAACATGCGAGCAATTAGACCATAAGAGATGTGCATTTGCGGTATCATCAACAGGCAAAAGATGTGTGTTAGAAAAGCGCATAAAGAGGAGTGGAGAAGAAGTTTACACATGCAGGGCATCAAATATCGAAGCAGAGAAGCTAAAGGACTGGATTGAGAGTGACCATTGCATTAATGCTTGTGGTCTCGACCGTAACACTCTCGGCATATCTTCTGATTCTCTTATGGAATATCGCTTCACACAAAAGCTATGCTCAACACCTTGTCACAACACTTGTCCCAACATTGTCGACCTTTATTTCAATTTGGCTGCTGGGGAAGGTGTATTTCTTCCCAAATTATGTGAAGCCCAAAACCAATATGTCATTAGACGTGAAATGTCTCAGATTCGTAGTTCTGGTCATTTTGAAGTTGCACCTGGACCACTTCACCCTGCCAACTATTACTCTGTAGTTGCACCCATTGAAAGCCCAACACAAGCTCCTAATTAGGAAGTTAAAAAGTTACGTTCACACTTTGGCTGGTGCTTGTTAATTGTTATATTCAGTTCATGTGCTATTCAAAACAATAAGGTGTCGAAGGCTTTTATAGCTATTTATACAAGTATAGTAGATTAGTATAATTATGTTTGGTCTATGTGTTGTACTAGACTTTGTAGCAGCATATACACTTTTATGAGTTTGAATTGTTTGTAATGAATAATACAAGATGTGATTTTAGCCGAAAAGCACCCAATGGAATAAATGAGAGTTAATGTTCGTTCTTATTTGTAGTTTTATTTACACTTAATTTCAATTTTATTAATTCTAATCAAGGGTAATAGTTAAGATGGAGGTGGACTTACTAGCAAATGAAAAATGTGCATCAGTGGCATGTTTTTCAGTTGAAGGGTCATAATAGTTGTGAAATTTGAATTACAAAATTTTAATAGATATGTAAATAATATAATTATTAAAAAAAAAAATCTAATAATTTAAACCAGTTAAATTATTTATTGGCTCTTGTTCTTTATTACCGGGGTTACTTTTTTTCATTTTCAATTGGATTAATTAAGTCCAAAACCAAAATTGTTGATTATGAAATAAATCAATTCATATTTCTTCTTTAAATAAACAGTTTCAATACAAACATGCAAACAAGTGCAATATTATGATTCAAACTCAGTCCCTAAAGTTCCAAATACTTGAGCATACAGAAAACAAAATGTCAAAAGTCATTGACGATCTCATGATGGTAAACAAAAATTTGCACTTTTTTTTTCCCTAACCAATAACTGTTACTTTTAAAGTTGGCTAAGAAATCCACATTTGGCACCTATTTCTCTTATTGATAACATACATTCCGAAGTCCGATCGAACCTTTTTTTTCTTTTCGTTTTATTTTTATTTTAATAACTACTTGTAAATATTAAATACTTTTTTTAAAGTATTAAATTATAGAGCACTTCTATCAGAAAACATCTACATCAGCAGTATAAGATAATCAACACAAAAAATTGTTTATTAATTATGTACAAATTGTTTTTTTAACAGAAGAAAGCTCTCCGAAAGAGACGGAGTAGCGTTCGCTAATTTCTATTCATTCTGATCAATGCCTTGTTTTGAGAGTACTAACAGTTGCTAGCACTTGAGGTTGTCGTTAGAGAGATCTTTATGCACAATTACGACTTTTTTATCTCTCAAATTCATGACTTCGTGCATGTAACTCAGTTACGTTACCAACTGACGAAATTAACATGTTGGATTTTGTTGTAAATAACCGTAAGTATTTTGTACATACAATGAGTTTTACTTTTTGAGCGTGGGTAACTACAACTCATTGACAAACTATGCTTAGTAGATTGAAATAAACAAGTGGAGTAGCTAGAAGACTAACATTTAAGCAAAAAAAAAAAAACTCAACAACATTTAAAGGTCAAGAATTACAACGAGTAAATTAAGCTAAACCAATAACGATATTGAAGATGTGGTTTAGAGAAATCTCAACCTTTGTTTTGCTCCTGAAAATTCTGATCGCCTTTACCGAGTTTTTCTAACCTTTCTTGCCTTCCAAAAATAAGGATCTCATATTTGCCACACTCTTCCATTCTTCTCTTTCCTTCCTCTCTTTTTCCTCATTTCTCAGAAAAATCATTAGGCCTCTCATTGCAGGAAAAAATGGTACGTTTTTTTGTTTTTGTTTTCATCTTTTTTTTATATACATTTTTTTTCACAATGTGAACGGCTTCATAAATTTAGTGAAAGCATCATTACATAAAGCATCCATAATTTATACATCTCAACATATTTTTCACCCTATAATGTTTTATGTATTTCTTTTTATTTCACTCAATTCGACTCAATGAAATAGTTTTTTAACATTAATTGTTTTTGAATATATAAATTAGTGAAATTCTATGCTATCCAATGCTTGTAGAATAGGGATAAAACGAACATTGTGAATTACATATTTGCTTTGTATATTTTGCAAATATATACAAAAATTATGAAACAGGCAAATGCCGCTTCGGGAATGAACGTGAGCGATGAGTGTAAGCTAAAATTTCAAGAGCTAAAATCAAAAAGGAATTATCGATACATAATTTTCAAGATCGAGAATCAAGAAGTAGTTGTGGATAAAGCTGGGAGTCCTCAAGATTGCTACGAGGACTTCACCTCTTCTTTGCCTGCTGATGAGTGCCGCTATGCTGTATATGATTTTGATTTCACCACTGATGAGAATTGCCAGAAATCCAAAATTTTCTTCATTGCATGGTTTGCCCTTTTCTTCCCCATTGAATTAGTTTAATTCAGTACAATTTTAACATTAACTCTTGGATATAATGAAGTGCAAATGTGTAGCTCGTATCTGAGAAAAATTTAACAAGTTTTATAGCAAAAATAAGTATGATCAGTGAAGAAATATTTAAGTATTAGAGCAAGAAAATAAAAGAAATAAGTATGATTAGTAGATAAATGAACAAGTTTTTGATAAAGATATTTTTATTTTTATAAAGTATGAGGAAGCATAATATATTTATTTTGATTGTTTAATTGAATTACACGTGAAAAGTGTCTCAATATGTGGAGTTTATATGACAACTTAACGAATGAATCAAGAAACAAATTCTAAGATAATATGTGACAATAACTACGCAATAACATATTGATAACAATCAAACGTATGTTATGTTATAGGGGTAGGTGATTGTGGAACTAACATATTTGATTGACGGCCTTTTCTTAACAAGAAATCCTTCACTTACTATATAAGAGAAAAGTTTGAATCTCTATAGGAATTGTTATAAATCTTCCTCTCCTGTTGTGCCAGTAGATCAAAAGAAAATGATGAATGGTTAACTTATTAATTGATATTGTGGAATTCTAATAGAAGAATTCATTCACTTTGTTGTTGTATTGTGTTCTTTAATTTAAGGTCACCTGATATATCAAGGGTAAGGATGAAGATGGTATACGCAAGCTCTAGAGACAGATTTAAGAGAGAGTTGTATGGCATTCAAGTTGATTTACAAGCAACTGATCCAAGTGAAATGAGTCTGGATATTATAAAAGCCCGTGCTCTTTAAATACTTTATCATCTGTAGTTTTTTATTTTACTACTCAATTCTTTCTCTGAACAATATTGTTGCTAATTTTTTAAGAGCAGTTAATTCTTTATTATCTCGGTGTGATTTTCCTTTTTTATTATTTCATGGGTTGAATTCCAAACCTTTAAATCAGCTCAATGTAATATTATGAATTCTTATCTCATCATTAATGCCTAAATACTCTTTTTGTTGCCATATGTTTGTGAGCACGCAATAAGCCTTCTTTTGATTATGCAATTTTAAATGAGCATAAGCCTTTAGTTAGAGATTCTTGCGCACAATAGTTGCATTAACACGTGATACAACGAATTAATCTTGATATTTTATTTTTATAAAAAAAGAAAAAAAAAATGTTTAACATGTTGATAACACCAATGACTGATTAATGAGGGAAGCTAGAGACACCTTAGCTGCAGCATATACTTGTTCTGGAAAACTTTGGATGAGAAAAAGGCAGGAATGCCACTACGAACAAAATGAAAAGCTGCAACGACAATGGTGAGGACCGACATTTTCCAAGTAGAGTCGCGCAGTCCAATTATTGTTTGGTTTAAAAAAATGAAGAGCTGTAAGGGTTCTAGTTTAACCATCCTTGGTGATGAACTAAATAATTAAAGTACGCCCGACTACGAGATTGGTTTGGTAGAAAAAAGAAACAATGGAGAAGATAGATCTACCAAATTGTTTTCTCGAGTTTTAATTGTTGTTTTTCTATCTGTCTTAATGCAAGTGTTAGTTCATTACCCTATTCTTTATTCCTTCAGTCTTGTTATACCGATCAAGCTCTTAAAAAGACTCTCTCATTAGGCATCAGGCAGTAGAAGACTTCAAAATTTTCATATTTTGATGGATTTGTTTTTGCATACAATCATATATGAAAAGGCAATTAAGGAGTAATAAGATTTTATTAAAGTACACAAACCAAGGTATACAATAAAAACAATATAATACTACAATTAATCACACATATATAGGTCTAACATGTTGGATAAGAGAAATTAACATAAAAGGAAGCAGGGAGATTTTGACACGTAGATAGTGTTAAATGGTGGAGTGGGAATATTTGCAATTTTCCTAAAAATATAGTAATAATGTCTTTTACCTATTTTTGTTATCCCAGTAATTCCTCTCCCACATTTCCACTTGCCTAATGGAATTCGATTTTCTTTGAAGAAAAGCATTAAGAGATGAAGGACTAGGAGGAGGGGGCATCGTGCAGGGGCTAGTTTCAGCCGGACCTTTAACCAAGGATTCCATCATAAACTTTTTCTCTAAACCTTGGGCTGAGCAAGCCATTGACTCAGAACAGAGTTGGACAGCATTTGGTGGAATGGTAGGCTTGAACTGCAAAAGCTTCGCATATTCACTAAGAAGATGAAACATGTAGTCATATACATAGTCCATCTTCAAATCCTCTTCAATAAATTTGCTGCCTGCCTTTCCAATCTTTTGTGCCTGTTGGACAAAAGGTATTAATTAAACTTATTTTCAACAATCAACAATAAACAAGGATGAAATAGATTTATTACCTTTGTCTTGTGAGAATTGCCCCAATCAACAGCAAACTTAATGGATCTGCACTTATCATCATCCCTGATAGGCCAGTAATGATGGACGGGCACTAAACTTCGGGTGAAGAAATCATAGTAATGGGGTTTTACTAATAAGGGAACAGAATCACACGCAAGAATGTATTTTTCACTAACAGACCAAGCAGACCCTTCAATGTAGATCTTATACCTGCTTGATATTTCAGGGAAGCAGCAATTTAAGCATAATTTAACAGAGCAAAGACAAGTAGGCAGTAGTAGTATTAAGAAAAACAAAGGAGAAATTGGCTGTATTTTCTTTACCTATGAGTGCATTGGCTTGCCAAATCCGATCTCTTATACCCTTCATGTGATTCTTGAATCCAATTCTACAACACAATAAACAAAACTTTACTTGACAAAATATGACCTGGCTAAAATCGACTCTTGACAAAAGAATGATACCTGATTATAGATGCGAGCACCCCAGTCATGTGAATCAGAAACATTACATTTAACAAGGTCCTTCCTGGTTTCAGCAACTTCTGGGTTTCCCTTCCAATAAGCATAAGGTTCTCTATCCATCCATCTCTTTCTCTTGTTCCCTTCCACCAAGTCTTTTAATAAGGATTCCCAAGGCTTTATGTTGATCTCTGACCTAATTTATAGACGAACATATTAAACTTTATTTTATTTTTTTTGTCAAATTACTACTGCCCATAACTTTGTAATGTTTTCATCACCACACCAAATTAGCATAACCCTCACTAAGTCACTGTGTCATAATTAAGAAGCAGCACAAAGGAGGAGAAACTTTTACCATCCCCAAAATGACCAATCAGGGAAGACGATATCGAGGTGGTAATCATCAGCACAGTAACGAAACAATGGTGGTGGTGACGTAGCATTGGAACCACTATATGATTTTGATGAAATTACTGGCCAGTCAACGCAGTCAAACATCAGCTCCAAATCAGGCACCTTCCCTGGGTATTTCCGCAATAACTGTAGGATTCCCCACAGTGTGAACACGTCTCTCGTCTGAAAAGCCTTTTGATATGTCTCCACGTAAGCCTTACCCTTCACTATTACTAGTTTAAAGTTAGCTGTTCTTTTAGCTCTGCTAACCATCTCTTTTGTGATCCCTGTGTGGGCCCAAGGCATCAGATCCTGGTAGATCCATTCAAAATACCCCGGACACGTGGAGACTGAACGACGGTCAAGATCTTTGTCAGGTTGGAAAGTTGTTGGGTAATCTGAAGGGCAAGTTCGTGTGCGGTTATATGCAGTGCAGTTGAGTGGGATTTCAGTCCTCCATCGGGGCTTTTGGGAGGTTTTGCCTGCGGGCACCTTTAGCGTCTTGGTAGCTTTTGTGAGTCCTGAAGGTGATGGATTGGTTTCGTCCTGTGACACGAAGCACAATGTGCAAGAAAATTCAATGCATTATCTACTCTACATGATTTCCTGGGAAAAGGCTGAATGTGGAAAAGTCAATAATTGCAAACAATATTGTCAAATCGAGATATTAATTATTATTTTTATAGTATATTTTTTAACTAACAAATTTTATTAATTATTTGTAAAAATTTATTAAAAATAATATTTTTAAAATTTATAATAATAAAATTAATAATTTAATAATATTAAACGTTTAAAATATATATATATATATATTATTAATTTTAATATATAATTATTAAATATATATTATTAATTTTTTATTATAAAAAATAATACATGTAATTATATGTCCTTAAAATTTTATAATTATTTAAATTAATACATTTTAGAATAAATTTTTAAAATTTTATAAATAACAAAACAAAAATACCCGAATACAAATTACGAGTCAATACCTGTTTTCACATATTAATAGAACTTTTTCCCCCGAAAACTTTTTCATCTACTATTTAACTTATATGTATATAAGAAACAATACATACTTGTCTCAAATAAAAAAAAAAAAAAAAAAATCAATATTGAACCCAAGATTACTAGTTATTGATTATATATAAAAATTAATATATAATATAATAAAATTATTGTAAAATTATTTATTAATAAATTAATAATTAATTAAATTATACTATTTGAGTTGATGCATGTATATAAAATAATATTTTTAAAAATAAAATGATTTTAATCTATTTCAAACGCTTGGCTATAAAACCTTAGTGAGGAAAAGAATAGAAAGAAAAATGTGGAGGATGAAAAAGAAGTCATTTTTTATAAAAATAAAAATTAATATACTCAATAATAATTTATTAATATAATTTTAAAATAATAAATTATCCTAATTATTTTTTATTATACAATAAAAGTATATAAAATATTTATTATATTCTAAAAGTTATTACATTACAAATTTACAATGACACTAATAATAAATAAAATTGTCAATAAAAATTAATTATGATAATAATAATTTATTTTATTTAATAATAATAATAATAATAATATTTCGGTCCATAAGAGAGTCAACACAATTACAGAGAATTCATTATTACAAAGGGATAGTTCTAGACATGGGTACGACGTTCTTGAAGTCAAACACGTGGCATCGTACCCACTAAAAGACTTGATCGTCCTAGCAAACGAGAATCAATTTAGCCGACGCTGAAGACGGAAAATAGGGCTAACTAGTATAAGCAAACGACGCCAACTCACGTCGTTTTACGTTTTAGCTTTAATTTTCAAATGATGCAGAATAACAAGAGTAATGTTACCTAATATTAGTGATATATACCGTATAAAATTACGATTGAAATATTGCGCAAATTTTAATGACACATATTTAATATATATTTATCATAAATTTATAATTTTAAGCAGTAATAAATAGTATTTTTTAAATACCAAAGAAATTAAAAAGAGAGAAAAATGCTAGTAAACGACGAGTGGACAACTTACAGTAGAATCGAGTAAGCGCATGGAGCGAAACGCGCCGACGATGAGGAGGATAATAAAGAGGAATAGAAGATAGGTTTTAGAAGAGAACTTCTTCATTAATGGCCTCCGAATCGCGTCCCCAACATGACCAGAAAGCCCCGCCACGTGACGAAAATACACCTGCAATGCGTTTTCTGATCTCATACTCTACCTCTGACTTCCCTTACTTTTTTAAATCTGGTTCTCGGAAAATATGCGTCTTATTGTCAGAAACCCAATTCATCAGAATTGATTTCACCAACTGGGTCTTCACTCTGATTTCTCCAGTTGGTTTGGTTGACGATGAAGCTCTCAAGTCTATGGTGCAGTTGGAATTTGATTTGGAGGCCAGTGGCCAATTTAGTTAGGTATTTAGGTTTTTGACCTTGTTGACAAAGAAAGGCAAGTTCAGACAGAAATGTGTATGTGCCTAATTAGTTAATTTAAGAAGGGAATGGATCGGTTTGTTTTTAACATGTCGGTCGTCAACTTAATTAATTCGAAAAGGGCTACGGAATGGGAAGAGAAACTGGTAAAAAGAAAACAAAGAAAGGGCAAAGAGTTGAATTCATACGAGAAAGAGGGCTACAGAAGGAAAAAAAAACAATTAAGAAAGGGAAAAGAGTCATTAGAAAACAAACAGGGGTTAGTATATAAAGGGAACTTTATTAATGGTCTTGTGAGAAATATATATATATATATATTTAATAATAATTCTGTGGCATGTCATGGTGTCAGTATTAGGTGGGCTACTGTCTGCCCTAAATTTAGTGTGTGATTTTATTTTTTTTACCAATTTTTTTTTTTTTTTGAAGAATAAGAAATACGATATTTCATAATGTATCCAGAGAGATTTCATATTGTATGATTTGATTGTGCGCAGATATGTGACGTTTTTTTCCCCCATCTTTTCTTAATACGAAAATATATGATATGTACCATGGTTTTTATCTTTGATTTCACTCTTATTTTCAACCATGATAGTGTGCAGTCTTTTTTGCATAATAATTTTCGTTTTTTTACCGAGTGAACAATGAATAAATAAATCAATATTTTTAATAATTTTCTATCTAAACTTAACCACTTCTTTAAGAATAAGTCTTAGAATAACAATGATTGATCAACAATTATAATTTTGTACGAATGTTACCCACATTATTTTAGGAGGACTATAATTTTATATTATATTCTTTTTATAGCAACAATTTTATATAATAGGACTCATATTTAGCCCTGAATTTTTTTCCTCCTCCCTTGTATATATAACTGTGTTCCTTTAGGCTTTAATTTTGGACTATGTGAAGTGAAACTCATCATTATTGCTTCGATGTCCTACTTCTCTCTTCCATTTTTTAGGCGTCGTATGTTATGATTACCCATCCTTTCCTTTCCTTTCTTCTATTCATAGTAAACTTGTGTTTTAGCCTCTAAGGTACCTCGTGTACCATAAAGTAACAGTGAATAGATTCTTAGTGCCATAATGATACCTCTCGATTGCACTCTATTAAAATGAATTGGTAAAGTTACCGTCTTTGTTCTAAACTCTTTTGGTGCATTCCCCTCAGACATAATAAATGCACCATATATAAACTTCTACCCTATTTAAGCTTTTTTGCTTGTTGCTTAAAATAACTATACTGATACTACAAAGGATTCAACTCTTTCTTGGTTTTTTAATTTATTTTGACGGGTAATTAATGGAATATAGAAAGCTGTACATTAAAAATTTCGTAATTATTTAATTTAAGTTAATTTTATAATTATTACATTAAGTATTAGAAATTCTTTAATTTTTGAAAAATTTTAACAATAGTCATGTTATTATATACAAATAAGCACTTTAATAACATAATTTTAAATTAAATATCTATAATTTCGTTATTTATGAAAATTAAGTACTATAAATTATCAATTATAATACTTTTGTTGAACTAAAAATACTTATTTTAATATAAAAAAAAAATATGATTAAGATTACTTACTTTTTATAACAATAAAATTTATAATTTTTAACTCATAAATTACGATATTAAAGTGTTTGTTTTAAAATTTTACTAGATTAATATACTGATAAACTTATATGGGATCTATAGAGCTTTTTTCTCATTGAATATGTATACGCTCCCCTTGGGGTGTAAAACAGATCGAAACAATAATGTTTTAGTCAATCTGCAGTCTAATTCAATCCCACTCATTTTATGTGGGTTTTGATTAATTGGCAAAATTCATTATTATTGTTTTTTAAAAACCTTTTTTACTTTAAAATGATGACTATATGGTAGGATGCAAATTAATAATGATAAAATATATGTTTAAATAAAATATTATATAATTTAACGTACATAGATCAAATTAGGTTTATGCGTATTTAAAAATACTCATATGTATTATATGAATTTTAAAATTTGCTTACTTTTCATTATTTTAATAATGTATCGAAAGTATAGTATGCGTAAAAAAATTTCTAGATTAACATTTGACCGTTTATTTATTTTATAGATTAATTGGATTAGTGGATGTCTGCACCCTATCTTTAGCATTAAATTTTAAATAATATTATATACATCAAATTATTATATAAATTAAATAATATGTCAATTATTAATTATATATAAAATTAAAGATATAAGATGAAGAAGTGATTGTAAGATACCTTACTAAAAAGAGATCAATTAAATTGTATCATATAAATTAACGTATACATTAAATTATAATGAAAAATATTTTTGTTAAATTTTAGGCCAATTCTAATTATATCTTACAAAGCCTCCAAATACATACCTCAATATCTAAATTATTAAGAGCATGTGCTTTAGAGGTATATATATAAATGATTTTGTGGGTTGTAACTAGAATTTTCCTAAATTTTATCTACAAAAAAGTCCCACTCCCTTCGAATTCAAAATTGAAAAAACTTAGATTAAGGTCTCTACAAGTTCTATAATATTTTAAAATGTATATTTTAATTATATATTTTTTAAAGTATATTTTTAAGATTTTGTAGTTATTCAAAATATACATTTTAATTCTCTATCTTTTAAGTTATATCCTCAGAGTCCAATAATTTTATCAAAAGTTTCAATCAAGATCAAATAGTCCTTTTTTTTTTATAAGATAAATTCAAAATCATAAAAATAAAAAAAAATTGAAATTTTAATTCTTTAATCTACTCCATTTTTTTAATCTATTTTAAATATAAATTTTTTATTTACTTACATTATTTTAAAAATAAAAATTTTAATATTCATTTAAAAAAATTACTTTTGTACTTTATTTTTTAAAATTTTGAATTTATTTTTGAAAAAAGATTATTTGGATTTGATTTAAACTTTTGAATAATTACAAGATCTTAAAGGTATACTTTAAAAGATATAAAATTAAAGTATATATTTTAAAAAATTACAAGATCTTAAAAAATATATATATATTTTTTTAAAAAATTACATGATTTATAAAAATCTTAACTCAAAAAACTTGCAGTAGTATTGGGTCAATGGGCCTATGGGCTTGTAAGCGATTTGGGCTATTTATGTTAAACATTGGATAAGTACTTCATTTGTCTCTAACATCAAGGGAAAGAAATGAGTTCAATTTCAAGCGTTGAAAGCGGCTAGTGCTAGCTGAGTTAATGAAAGAACTCTACACACTACTCTTTGGCTGTCCGATTTAGATTTGTTTCAAAACTTATAAATGATTCAATTAATTAATTAATTTTATTTTTAATTATTTTAATAAAAAATATAGATTTATTTTTTTCTATTGTTTTAGTGTCCCAATCAATTTTTGTTCAAGTAATATTAAGTATCATAACTCAATAGTGACATTAACCGATCACACATAAAAGTTCTAATTAATAAATCACATAATAATATACTTAAAATAAATAAACTCATCACTGTTTCTAATATTATATATTCAATCATGACTTATCACATAGATTTTCAATAGTGACATATTTACTATTATATTAAAAGTGGTAAATAGATTTTTTTTAAAATATTGTTAAATATATTTTGTTTTTACCTATTGCTATTTTTCAGTCTTTGGATTTAATGGTGAATTTCTATTGTTATGATATTAGTAAAAGTAGTTCGAGTAATGTAAGCTAAAAATATTATTACATGTAATACAAAAACAAAAACTTATATCGGGGAGGGGTATGCCAAGGGCAAATATATTTGCATATACATTTATATTAAGACTAATTATAGTGTGACATTTGAAAAAATAACTTTTTAAAAATTGAAAAATTATTCATTTATAAAGAAAATTGAGAAACAATTTAAAAACTCGTAATAATAAAAATAATATTATTTTTTTTAATTAGAAGGGACATAAGTTACTGTTAGGTTAATATTATAAGTATTATTTTTATTGTTAGGATGTTATATTTATTATTTTTGCAAAAAAAAAAATTATGACATATTGCTCTAGATAATTAAGTTGTGTGTGCGTTTATATATGAGCAATTTTTTTTTTTTATAAAGAAAACCTTATTTGCCCCTCTCTCCTCTTTTAAAATTTTTATAGCAATCTACTTTGATTTCTATAGGAAATGATCTCCTTCTACAAGCTCCTCTTCAGTATATTAGGGTTTGTTTGACTGCACAACTTAAATATTGTTCTTAAAATTGTTTTCAAATTATAACTTAAAAATAATTTTTAAAAACATTATTTTTTTTTTGGAAAATGTTTTTAAAACACTATTATGAAAACATAAAACAAAGATGTCAAAGTGGTTGGCAAAATTATTATCTATAACAGCTTTCATAACATTTTTTTTGTTTTAAATTTAATAATTTTGTCAAAATATATGCATTTAACTATAAGATTGAGAAATTAAAAATGTCTACTAAAATTTAAAGAGCAATAAATTGTCAAAATGAGATAATAAAAAAATATTATAACATTTGTTTGCCATCCAAAAAAATATATATATATTTGTTTGCTACAAATAGTTAAATTTTATGATTTACATTATGGAAAAAAAGACAATTATATTATGGAAGCAAATTTTGAGTATTTATTAATTTTAAATATATTTTATGTTATTTTTTATTAAAATATAAATAATAAAAAATCACACCACTCAGCTCACACTCACACTCCCTCTTTTTTTTTTTTTCCTCATGACAAATATTTCTTAGTTTTTCTTTTTGCAACTATACCCCTAAACGTCATAATTGTGCCATACTTCCGTGTTTTTATTGATTTTCAAAAACACTGAAAACAAGTCATATGTGTTCTCTAAATTTTCTATTTTCTAGTTACTTTATTTTTAAAAACAATTACTCTAAAACAATTGCCAAACAATCATTTATTTAAAAAAAAAAAAAATTATGTTCTTAAAAACAAAAAAGTCTTTTTTTAGTTTTCCTCATCTTTTTGTTTTCATTGTCTTGAATAAAAAATATTTATTTGTATTCCTTCGTCTAAGTTTTATATTAAAGTATCTTTTTTCTCATATAATTTTTAATCTAGAATGATTTATGTTTATGCTCATTTTGCTTGTGTTTTATTTAAAGTTTAGATATTTATATAAATTTATTGGGTTTAAGATCTTAAAGTGGTATAAAGATTCAATTGCTTGTAAAAAATATCTAATATATCAATTTAAATAATCAAATGATTGGTACGAGAACCTTACAACAGAGCAACTGATAAAAGCTCATATTTTTCTTTATGTGCAAACAAATATCATTAATTTTGTTTTCTCAAATTTAATTATTAATATATTTAGATGGATGAATTTTGAATTAGATTGTATTTTTATTTATATTAATAAAATTTAATTTTATCAATTAAAAAAAAGCTGTATGAAATTCCGGCCAGTAACCGATTATTAAAACATAGTAGTCCAGAATTTTTTTTTTCCTTATAATGTAGAATCCATCATACCTACGATGATTATGTTCCTGAAGAAGGCAAACAAATTATGACAATGTTCCTAATCTGTTTCGGCTTTACTTTCTAAAAGGTTTAGGAATGTGGCATCATAATTTATTATACTCATTTTAAAGGGACAGAGATTTTACTTCTATCTTTTGTAATTTGGACCTCTTGTTTATCTACCTTTTGATATTCCCACAAGCATGCAAAGAGATTTACTATTTAGATATTGATATTTACAAAATCTCTCACAAACATATGTTGTAATAGCTTATATGAATTCTTCATTTTAGAGTACTTAAATATCTGATGGATATGACATGAATATGATCGTAGAAGTTCAACATTTTAAATTAGTAAAAATTTAAAAGAGAAAATAATTGTTTTTAATACTTGAATACATATTCAAAAATTAAAGACACTCAACGTATAATATAGATGCAATGTATACTTGCTTTTGAGGAAATTGTTCAACATAGATCATCTTCAACATGCTCCATATCTATCTCATATTTTCAATTTTTCCACTCATATTTTCAATTATACAACTCTATGACCTACATGTAAAAAAAAAAAAATGTGTTATCGTTAAAAAGTGAAGAACACATTAATTTTGATGAAGCGGAGCTTCCAAAAGGAAATATATATATATATATTTTTTGGCAGGGATCCAAAGGGAATTAGATTAGGTTATATTATTCCCACTTTTTTTTTTTTTTTTTTAATAAGGAGCATTTCCATTCTTTAAATGGGATTGACTAATCACTTCTTTTTTTTCCCAAATTAAGAATATTCATTAAGATAAAAAAAAAAAAAACTTAAAAAAGCTAAAGTTAGAGTCAAAAGTTATTAAAAGTAAAAAATATGATAATTTTGACAAATTAAACATTACCTCACATTATAATGAAGTACATAACTCAACAATAATAAATAAAATATATTATACAAAAATATAATTAAATTTATTTAAATACATGATAATTAGGAGTACAATTTTTTCAACTAATTTAATTTAATTCAAGAAAATATTTACATTTTGTTATATATATATATATTAGACTAATCACTTTTCACTGGTAAAGGCTAAAAGATATTGTAATTTGTAGGCAGAAAAAGCATATGCCTTTTGCAGAGATATAAGTTAACATCTAATAAAGCTCTGACGTATATTCGGAAGAAAAGTACAAATTCTTCAGTTGCCACCCTAGTCATTAATAGAGCATCTTTGAATTCAAATTCTTGAAGTGTAATATATATATATATGTATATATACATACATAGAGAGAGAGAGAGAGAGAGAGAGAGAGAGAGAGTGAGTTTGGTGATTGTTAAATAAAAAAAACAGCAACAAAAGCAGTTTCATTAAAGTGCTTTCAGTTTTCAGAAATACTTTAAATATTTTGCATATAATGATAAAGCATGATGCAGTTGTGTTCAGGATCTGATAATTACGGTTTAGCATAGAGAAACTAATGCGTGGTTTGGTTTGCACACTTGTTCTATTTCTAGGAACAAAGCATACGACAAACTTGAAGAATGGGATTAATATTACAAGCTATCACAATCGCTCTATACCTCTGAAAATCAACCAGTTATTTTTTACTACATGGTAAAATTGAATTATTCATACACCTCTTTAATTGTGTTTATTGTTTATTAAAAAAAAATTACAAGAACACAATGTTAAATTAGCATTAATATGAATAACGCTATCTAGTTTAAGATGGATAAATTTACTCGCAACATGTGTTACCATTTATCTTAAAAATTGAAAATAATAAATTTTTAGTGAAATGAAGAATTTAAATGTAAATTTAAGCATAAATTAAGAAAATTTTAATAATGTAACAGTTACTTAGTGACAGACAGTGAGTACACATGTCCATCATTCGATCAAGAGCTAGCGTGGTTTATGGGAAAAACAGAGAAGGAAGATGATTAGCTTTGGGGTCGGGTCATGCTTTTGATTTCACGCGTGAATAGTCACTCGAATTTCAAAACACAAAGGCTCTTTTCTCTTTCAAGCGATATAGCCTTTATAAACAGAGAGACGTCGATCAGACCTCTTACTCTACTTGTTCTTCCTTTTACTAATTAATTAATTCTCTCTTTTGGTTCTACACATTAATTAATTTACTTTATTTATATTACCTAACTAGTTGCTCTATTAATTTCAGTTATCACGCACAAATTAATTAAACCATGTCTGCAGTAAGTCTCTAGCTCTGTCAAAAATCAAAGAATATCCATAAAGTGTAATTGAGAATTTTGAAATTTTTACAAAGTTAATTAATTTGTTGCAGATGGTGGAGGTGAGAGTTCCAAACCTTGACTGTGAAGGATGTGCTGCAAAGTTGAAGAAAGCCCTATTCAAGCTCAAAGGTATTCTGTTAGAGACATAGCTAGTGCCATTTAAACATATATCAATGAACACAGCATTTTTTTTAAATTTTAAATCCGTCTTGGGCCTTAGGATTCTTCAATGCATGGATCTGTTAGGAATAGGCCAATTCTATTAGCATACTCCAACCTTCTTAAACACATACTCTTCAAGGGTACGTGGGATGTGGGAGATGCATTGAGGGGATATGTGCTTGGAAAAATGGGGTATGTTAATAGAATTGGCCTAGGAATATTCGGTGACTCCTGGGCCTTGAAGGAAGCCCAGTCATAATTGTGTCATATTCTCCTAGACAACTTCCCTTCATGTTTTCCACTTAGGACCATAATAAGACTCAAAAGGCATGCATATTAACTTTTTGAAACAAATTCATATTTAGAGGCTTAATTACGTTAAATGATAATTTAGGAGTGGAAGAAGTAGAAGTTGAAATGGAGACACAAAAAATAACAGTACGAGGGTATGGTTTGGAAGAACATAAGGTGTTAAAGGCAATAAAGAGAGCAGGTAAAGCAGCTGAGGCATGGCCATTTCCAGGATATTCTGATCACTTTGCTTCATTCTACAAGTATCCAACTTACATTGTCAACCAATACTATGATGCTTACAAAAACACTTCCACCACCGGCGTCCACACTTTCTTTCAAACTCCATCTGTTTATTCTGTCGCAATCGCTTCTGACGAGGCCATTGCTTCTATTTTTAGCGACGACAATCCACATGCTTGCAACATTATGTAATTAAACATTCATTTTTTGTACTAAATTATTCACTATAATTAATGTTTCTACAATACATTTTGGGTTTCGGCTTCTTCTCTTATATCATTATTATTTTTTTATATGGAAAATTTATATAAATTTTCCATTAATCAATTTGCATAATAATATTGCGAGGACTTATTATTTATTTACTGGGTAGATGTCTGTTTATGTGTTTGTTATGATAGTTTATGACTGATGACCAAGTAAGTTAGAAGAATATATAAATTCCTCTCATGCAGAATCTAAGTCACATGTTAAATAAATAAATAAATAAAAATGATGGCTCCTGTATAGAGGTCAGACCATGTGAGTAGTCATGCCAAGTAAATATTTCATAGCATTCATTATTTGATAGTTGAAACATCTGTTTGGCTTGTGTATTATGTAGATGGCATTTTCTCAAAGAAGAATCTTTACAAAGTGCAACAAAAAAAGATGGGACTTTACATAATTTGCTTATTGGTAATGGAAGGATTAGCTAACCATGACATGACACCATTCTAAATAACTTAATTTTTAATGCATAAAAAAATACGAACTAAATATTAAATTAAAAAAATAATATATAAAAATGATTTTAAAATTAATTATTAATTAAGGTATATATATGTTAAGCTGATATCTAAATCAATTACATATAACAGATTAAATAGTTGTAAATATACAAACTATAGAAAATAAAAATGTAATTTTATAACTTTCACTTACCTAATATCATATAATGATTAATCATAAAACATCATATCAAGGAAAATTTTCTGTAGAGTAAAAATTGTATTGTATTTACATTTCTAGAAGAAAAATAATGTGCCATCGATGACGGAGTATCAACATTTTCACATTATACCTTGCACAAAAGTGTGTGTACCTGTTTTTGTTTTTTGTTTATTGAGCGCGTGAAGCGGGTTTGGGCATGCACTACTACTTAAGAAGAAAGATGCATGTGTTTGATGTAACATCTCACACACATACAAGTCATCCCCACACAGCCAGATCCTGTACGACCCCCCCCAAAACTCATATCTCAACCTCTTTATAAACCCCACATTTTCTTTTCTTTCTCCGTTTGCGTTCACAATGGCCCAGGTACGTTTTCCTCCTTTTTCTCTGCAGACTCTCACATGCTTCTTCCTATTCCATTTTCTTTCTCGACAAATTTTTTTTTTTTGTTACGAATGTATATAGATCGATGAATCCATATATTGAAAACAATAATTTCTCTCTGTTTTTAATTAATTTGGTTTGGTCTTAATTTACAGCAGAAGGTGGTTTTGAAGGTGATGACCATGACTGATGAGAAAACCAAGCAGAAAGCTATTGAAGCTGCTGCCGATATCTATGGTTAGTTTCTTTAAATTGACTTTGTCGGCATCAATCATGAGTTTGACTGTACTCTGTACCTCTTTCTCACGAGTATATATATATGAAATGGGTCTGACCCTAAATGTTAATCAATTAAGTCCATGTCTCTTGATCTTTAAAGTTTCATCAGTCTTATTTTTAAGAGAAAATCTAATGAGTTGGTGATTAATTGATGAATATTTATTAGGAGTGGATTCAATTGCGGCAGATATGAAAGAGCAGAAGCTAACAGTGATAGGAGTGATGGATGCTGTAGCGATTGTGAAGAAATTGAAGAAGGTTGGTAAAGTAGACATCATATCAGTTGGACCTGCCAAGGAAGAGAAAAAAGAAGAGAAGAAAGAAGAGAAGAAAGAGGAGAAGAAAGAGGAAAAGAAAGTAGAAAAGAAAGAGGAAAAGAAGGAAGAGAAAAAGGAAGAGAAGAAGGAGGAGAAGAAATAAGAAGCAACCCAACCCAGATTTCAGTTCATACTAATATCAATTAATGTTTTCCAGCAGGCAAGCAACTAGCTGTTTATTTTCTATATTAGTTAGTTTTAAGTGTAATTAAAAAGTGCAATATATAATTAAATATATTTGAACTTGTGGGAATGTTGTTAATTTTGTCCTTTCGATAGTAAGTTGTACGCTTAAAATTATGTTAAATAAAGTTATGATAAATTAGTTGTATTTAAGATATTTTTAGGATATATAGTAAATGTTTATCTCGTCCAGTGTGAAAAACTTATGAGAAAATAAAATTTCCTTCTGTATTTGGTAATGGGTCATATTATATATACATATCCTGCCGGCTACTATGACAAGGAAGTATCATTGGAATTAATAAATGAATATCGAAATCCTCATTTCCATCTGTTGCGTCATCGCATTAAACGATGACGTTTGGTTTCTTGTTTAACGATAGGACACGCCTTCTTGGCCCCTTGTTATTGTTGACAGTGATTGCTAATTAAGATTGCGAACAAGATCAGGCTTGTTGTATACTATATTAAAAAAAAAAAACCTAACATTTGCATCTGCAATCCTTGGTTAGTTTTTGTGTGAGATACAGAGATTAAATTAATATATTGTATCTGTGGTGGCCGGGAGAAATAGTTAATTATAATTATATCTATTTTGCGCACAATTCCCTTTGAACAATAACACAATCAGTCAATCATATTATATGAAATTGGTGACTTGACCATGCCCACATAACCAGAACTATTAAACTTACCCTCCTTGATCAGATTACCATACTCCTTAATTGACTTCATCAAAGTGGTGGTGACTAGTTTTCATTGTCCGGTTAAAAAGAATGCAGTAAAATTGTACAGATATTGAGGCATGGTTTGAGTCGTGAACTCGATGCAGTTATTGCCTGAGGTATAGGAGACGTGGTTCGATCAAAAGGTTTTTTTTTTTCTTTACTATTTTTTTCGACTAAACATTTCAATTAGAAGCTTAAAATATTAAGATGACTACCAACTATAGAAAAGTTTGTTGTATATTTTTCAATACGAAACATATGTATAATGTATGTACTAAAGGATATGATATGTAAAGGGGCATGATGTTTTAATATTTTACAACAGAAAAGAATTAACATTTTGTCAACCTTATTGTACTAATATTGAAGGCAATTTGCGGGTGTGAAATCAAGCTTCATATGTACAAAAATGGGTTTGAGTGTAATTTTTTATATAAAAATAAATAAATAAATTGGATTTTGATATTTAAAATTTAGGAACAGTCAAGATCTAGTTAGGCTCTTCTTAAAAATAATTAATATGTAGTTTGGTGCATGCATTATAAATCCAATTTTGTCATGTTTCATATAGGTTTGCTGCAAATTATTAGAATGAAGACTTAAAGGACTAGTCAAAAACAAGATTCTAATGAAGACGTAAATAATGTCCACAAATGACTTCAAACTTCAAACAAAATAGGCCCAGGTTGGGCCACAAAGCAAGAAGCCGACGCAAAATAAAGCATGATGTTTGCCATTGTTCCAATTAAATAATTAAAATGAAGAAAAATAAATCAATAGACGGAAACATTTGTTTGTTGGATGAAATATATGCAAAACAAAAGAAACATGTAGCTATGATTTTTACAAGGTCGAAAACTTTTTTTTTTTCTATAGTTTCATCATCTATTAAACATTACAATCTATTGCTTTGTTCTAGTTCTACACATCTTAGCTGTGAGCCTGTGAATAAATATATACATTAAAACTCCAATCTTGGGTAGAAAAGATAATTTCCTTACTATCATAATTCTTAATTTCTTTTAGCAAATACTAAGCTGTAAATTCAGTATCCTAATTCCTCACTTAATACTGATTTCCAGCACCATTACTAAAATATCATAATTTTGTAGCATTTCACGCCATATGACATTTCTTTCATTTTTGTTCTTACAACAATCTACACAACATTCCATGCCCAGACTCCTTAAATGTCGCTCTGCATTCTGTGTTCTTCAATAAACGACAGTATTTGCAACTTTTCATTTCACCAGTTTGCTCGGCGATCAAAACTTCTACTTCTTTTGACTAAATTTGAAGTTCTTGCAGCATATTATTATCTTCACTTCAACAATTAGTAAACTGCTCTCCAGGAACTCATTCTCTGAGTATTCTCTCTGTCTCTAACAAAACCAGTAAAATGCTTAGTATAGGAAGCTTACCTTGTGGCTCTCTTTCCCCCACACTTCAATTCACACAGGTAATCACACCAAGTACTTGGTTGATATAAAAAAATGAATTTCTTAGTTTAGGAATGTAGGAGAAAACCAATGATGACCAGCAGTAGTGCCCAGAATCACTCAATTAGCAGCATTGGCATGTCATTCGGTTCCAAATGTAGAACTTGTAAGTGGTTCGATCAGATGAATGATAATAGAAAAACATTATGATGAATGATAGCTTTATATTATTCCAAATGTTGCAGTTCTTTTTTTATAAACCTTATAGAGTCCATAATAAGATTAAATTGTACCTTAACCCAGCCCTTTTACCACTTTCCATATGTTTACTATCTGTTGTAAGTGGTTCTATCTATTAAAAATATGCAAACAAAGCCCCACACTGCCTAGATATGAGGTGATTCATGGATTTATAAAGACTTTAACTACTATAACTAACAAGCTAACATTTTGGGATAAAACCCAAGTTCCTTTTACCATCTAAGCGTGATCTGGGATCTATTGATATTCCATGTTTGTTTAGAATTTAGATCATCTACTTGTTCTAGTTTTTACTTGTCAAAACTAAACCGTGTATTTTTAATTTAAGAATTAAATATTATTTTTTATTAATAGTTTCATATTCACCTCATGCAATGGATATAAGTGAATGATAAGATTTAAAAACAAGCACAAACAAGTAGAGGATCATAATCATTCTGCTTAAACTATCATATATTGTTCTTTTTTTTAAATGTATAAAAATATAGTTGGTCCTCTTCAACTTAAGCTTTTGGAAGAGTTGGTTTTCCAAAAACTTCAAACACTTTCCAAAACAATGAACAGTAATAAATCATTCATGTGAGCAAGACTATTTTATTATACACCCATTACAAGCTTTTCGTACAAAAAATGCAGTTAAGCTATCAGGCCAAAGGAAAAATAATGTGAATACAAAGCTTAAAGTTAAGATAGGCAAAATATAATGGATAATGAAATTAGTACATACATCCCAAGCATCAGGTACTTTTGTGTCACTGTGCAGGCGGACCTACTTGAGTCAGCTCAGCTGGGTAAGTTTCTTTTCTTTGAGATTACCAGCAGATACTCCAATTAACACTTAAATATCAGGCATTCAGCAACTTTTAAATCCGTTTTGAAATCGATGAATACATAGTCCCTTCTTCTTTATTCGCCTTCTCACTTTATTAGCTTCAGAAATCTTTCCAGCATTTCGCAAATTACGCTCTAAGGTATTGTATACTGTGAGACCTCTGGACTTCATATCACTGAGCATGGAGGATGCCTCCTGAAATTTTCCCGACATACAAAATGTCAAAATCCACGAATCATGGCATTGTATGTAAATGCATTTGGAAGCTGTCCCTTTAATATCATCTCATCAAACATCCTCTGTGCCTTCAAAAACTCTCCAGCAAAAACATACCCACATCTGGCATGCACCCATCTTTTATCATCTCATTAAAGAAAAACTCACTCGTATCTATATTTCTAGCCTTGCTAAATCCATCTATCAATGTGGTAAAATGAAGAACACTTGGATGATGACCCACTTTTTTCATTTCATTCAGAAGCTCTTGAGCAGCATATGCGTTGTTACTTTTACCATGAACATGAAGAATAATGTTATATGCATGCAAATCATAACATAATCCATTCTCAGGCATCTCAGCAATCATTTGGTAAAACTGATCATACTTTCTCAATCTACACTTTGCACACAATACAATATTATAAGTAAAAGTATCTGGCGTATGGTCATCAGCCAACATCTGCCCACTCAATCAAGTTGTATTGATTTACAGAAAGAAGGATGGCATTGTAAGTGTGTTTAGACAGACTATGTTTAAATGCCCTTGACTTAATAAATAATTTCACAAATTTCATAGGCCACCTTGCTTTGCCACAAGCACATATCAAAATGATGAAAGCACGAGCAGTGACACGGAAACCTTTCTCAATCATCTCATCAGCTAAAGAAAACATTGCAACTATCTCTCTGCAGTCGGCAAAAATCTTCATCAGTAGGTGATATGAATTAGCATCATGCCTGTAATTTCCCAGCTGACAAGACCATGTAAAAAACCCATATCCCAATTGGGCACAACGCGTTTTATTAGAATTGTTAACGCTTTTCAGAATTCCAAAAAGGACCTCCCTCACAATAAGCCCTGAAACTCTAATACCCAAATCATTCAAAGCCAATGTCATATCAAAACCAGGACCATCTTGTCGGAGAACTTCAAGAATTCTTCCAGCATCAAACCTCACAATTCCTATAAAACTTCGTCGCGGAGGATAACGCACTTGCCCATCAAAATTGAGTCTTTCATTCAAAATCATATCGTAATCTGAGTTTTTCGGCATTATCTTCAAGGGTTCATCTATGCGGTCCAAGTCCTCATCTCTTCTGCCATCGTTGAAGCTCCATTGGCAGAAGTTTCTGGTTACAGGGAAACATATCGAAAATCCCCGCACTAACCAGGGACGAGATACAAATTTCATGAATAAAATTCATTAGATCAGCAACTTTATAGAGCTCAACAAATCCAAGAAACCCATGAAAAGTTGAAATTTTGATGATACAATAAATAATAACAATGACACTAGCAATAATTAAGGCCTTAGTGGTGTTAAGTGAGACCAAAAGGTGAAAAAGAATAATGAATTGAACCAAAATATATTTGACGGAGTTGGAGATCCCCATATTAAGAAGAGTAAGAGACTCCATAAAAAAGAATGGCATACATCAATTGAGCTATCCGCAATAATACATAATCCTACGAATCTAACTGGAGCTCCTCCGAGTGGGAAAGGAAAAGGAGGCAGCCAGGCAGGGTCCCTTCTGCCTAAGAGGCAGCCAGACGGGCTCAGTTCGAAAAAATTAAAAAATTAAAAAAAAAAAAAAAAATATATATATATATATATATATATATATTGATTTGATGCTCCAAGTGATTTTTTAATAAAATAGTAAGTAATTATATTTTGAAAAATTATTATAAATATTAGTCATAAAATTTATAATAATAAAATTAATACTTTAATAATATTGAACATTCAATATTTAACGTTTAACATAAACATGCATAAATTGTCACAATTTAATTTAAACGATGTTTAATTAAACAGACGTTAAAAAATAATGTAAAAATTATTTTTTTAATTATAAAAATATATGATTTAAATATAAATATACTATTTTTATTATTATAAATTTTAATTAATATTATTTTCTCTTATATTTTTTAATAAAAATTATTACATATATTTTTATATTTTATTAATTTAATAATCCATATAAATAATAATCCTAAACTAATAAAAAAAAATACCAAAGTTTCATACCCCATATTTTACAATTAATAGGATATTCATGAGTTTATGACTAATGATCAATACCTATGTTATTATCATAAAAGGCAAAAGATAATAAGCCCTACTTTTTTTTATAACTTTTATAGGCTTAGAATCAACATATTAACATTAACCTTAAAATAATATATAATTTTTTTATTTATCATTTGACAATACTTATTTTTAAATAAATATATTTAATTTAAAAAATAATTCAAAAAAATTTAATACAATTCTTACTTTCATTGTAAATTATTTTATTTAATTTAATTTTTCTCTTTTATTAATTTACACAATATATTTGAAATAATTTTGAAATTAATTTTTTTTATACTTTCAAATTAATTGTGAAAGTAAAAAAAAATATTTAAAGTTTTATTAGATATGATAATATGATATTATTAGAGTTTTTATTCAATGTGATATTTATTTCATTTTCATGTTTTAAAGTCATTATTTAATATGATAATAAATCCTAAATAATCAACAACTATCAATAATTTAAAATATATGAATAATTTTATCAAGAAAATATTAAGCGTGCCTCAAACTTTATATATTAGATATTTTATGACAATATTATATTAAACTAATATTAAATTTATAATATTTGCATTATTTTTTATTTTAGCTATTTAAAAAATAAATTTTAAGTAAAATAAAATAAAAATATATGCAATGATGAAAGAAATTAAATAAAATTATTAATAATATTATACTTTTAATAAGAGAAACATTTTTCAATTTGTAGTAACATGTATATAAAAAAATATTATAAAGTGTAATGTCAGTTACAGTTTTAGATTACCAATAATCATCCTTAATTAATTACATGTAATTTTGGTGAAAAATTATAATATTTTTGTACATATATTTAAAATTATTTCTCATAAAATTAATATTAATAATCCTAAAAATATTAATAATATTTCTCAAAAATTTAAAAAATATCTCTTGAAAATTGATAGTCAAAAGTAATAGTTTTGGATTAGCAATAATTAACTCACCTTACGCCTCACTAATTAAGTACAATTTTGTTGAAAAATACTAATGTTTCTCGAGATTTGAAAGCATTTCTTAAAAGTTGATAGTAAAATGGACAATCAGTTCTAGACGAAACTAATCTACATAGACTGTTTAGGGTGCAATTTTCATTTTTAATATTTTTACTATTTAGAAACCTTTTTTAAGTTGGAGCTCGAAAACGACCTCCCTAAATAATTATTGGATGACAATGTGATGGCTTTGATTTCGATGCTGACATTGGCAAATTGCGTCTCCGAGTTGTGTGTTATGGATCGGGAATCTATGAGATTCAGCATTTGGAGGTAACGGAACAAATTTCATTGACGTTTTGGTATCAATCAATTGTACAGACTACAGATAATAATATGCTGCAACTTTTTAGAATGTTTAATTTGCTTCATGATGAAATTTGGTGAAATCTTGCAAATGCGAGAACAAAGATGCTTTGGTTTTAGGAAAAAATAATAAAGAAGCAAGACTCTGATTTTGATTACTCTAGCGTTTGATTTTAGTATTTCTAGGTTGCTTTATTCTTCAGAAATTTCATCGGTGTGAATGATGCCTTGATATCACTGTACAACTAATCGAAAATCATAATAGTATATAATGTTTTGATACATATTTTCATTTCAAAACTTCAAAAAATAGGATTAATGGGCTCTTACAAATTACAAAAAAAAAAAAAAAAAAAAAAAATTATAATAAAATACATTCATGACAATCTCGACTTACTTGTAAACCCCGGAGTAGGTGACTGTTTCTTTTTTTCCAGAATAAATGGTTAAATTTTTTTATAGAACTGTGTTTCTGATCTGTTAGATGGACAAGGATGTGATGTTGGACCATCAGAATGTCCTCACAACATACAATTATATAATAATTATATCTGGACAACCTTCTTCTCAGCTTTTAGCTCAGTCTGCTGTTTCCCCATGCAGTTTTCTCTATTGTCTGAAATTTAACATCAGAAAATTAGTTCTTAATACTTCTGAGATTGCGCACAGTCATTACAAGTTGCTGCCTTTCACCTTCTACCTCTGCGAAACGTAGACTTATCTCCGAATATCTTCCTTGCATTTCTTTTAGTTCCTTTTCCATCCATGTGTTCTTCTCCTTTAGCAATGCCATCTCAGTCAGCAAATCAGAAAAGTTACCTTGATCAGTGTCATTTATATTGTTCATTTTCAAAGCTGCTTCTGTTTCCTGCTTTGCTAAAGCCAAGTTTTTCTCCAAATTATACTTCTCTTTCTTTAAGTTTTGAATCAGCTTATCTTTTGCTTGAAACAGTGCCTTCAATTTTCCCACGTCATCTCTCAATTTTAATTTTTCATCTTCTAATTTCCCCAAGTCAGACTTATCTTTGTTAAGCCTTTCTATCTCTTCCTTCAGCATTTGAATTTCTGTTAAGAAACTTGCATTTTTTTCATTCTCGTGCTCTTTTGCACATTTGAGTTGCTGAGATTTATCATCTATTTCCAATGACATTTGCTCAATTTGTTTGACCTTCAAATCCATCTTCCTAGTGAGCTCTTGCAATTTCATCCTTTCCTGTCTCTTCAGTATACCCATGTCTTTGTTAGCTTCCTGAAGCCTGTCCTCCAAGGCTTTATTCTGTTGACGTAGTTCATTAGCTTCTGTGCCCTGCTTCTCCTTCTCTTCCACTTTTGTTGCCATATCCAATGAAAGCCTTTTAAGCTCCTCCTGCAGGTTCTCAACTCTAGTAACTTCATTCAATCTCATTTTTCTCACTGTCTCTTCTGCTTGAATGGCTCTTTTTTCTTGCTCAGATTTAGCACATGTCATTGCATCCAAATTATCTTCAAACTCCTTGGCTTGCTTCTCAAGTTGCACCTCTAAAGTCTTAACCTGGTTTTCAAGTTCATTAATCGATATCAAAGATTCCGAGAATTCTCGTGCTTGTTTCTTTATAATTTCTTCTGATCTCTCCACCTGAGATTCCAGCTCTTCAATGGTTTCTATATAACCTGAGCGTTCAGTTTCCATAATTGCTTCTTGTTCTTCTCGGTATTGTTTGAACTTTAGAGACAAGTCACTCTTATCCTTCTTTAACAGGGCGAGCTGTTTTATATTCAGATTTTGCTCATCTAGCTCCATCTTGTAGGTGTTCAACTTGCTTGAAACATCTGAAATTTCTTGATTTTTCAACTCCAATATATTTTCAAGATCCTTCACAACAATGATCAACTCAGAATTGGAGTCTTGTGTTTTATTCAATTGCACTTGGAGATTGGAACGTAATGTCATTTCATGATCAAGCTTTTGCGTTAGTGCTTCCAACTGACCCCTTGTGTCCTTGATCTCCGCCTGCAATCTTTTTGGAACCTCTGCCTCATCACTACTTTTCTGCAAGGACCTGAGTCGTTCACATTCCAATTCTAATGCATTTATCTCTTCTTGCATGCTAATATTTTGTCTTGATAGATTCTGTCCCTGTTTGGTTTCCTTTGCTATCTGTTTCCGAAGAGTCTGTGTTTCAATATCTGAAAGTTCAGCTTGTCTCATCAGGTTATCAATTTCTTTTTTCAGTTTCTCAACGAAGTCATCAGATGGCTCTCGAAACTTTTCTTTGCGATTGTTGTCTTCAACACTGCTTGGCGAGTCACCTAAGCATATGTCTGAAATTGAATCAGCTGACCAACCTGTGTTGGATCTATGATGCATATTGTTGCTTGTCATAGAGCCATCACCGAGTCCATCACGTGACATTGGTTTTTGTCTGAAGGGTAAGAGAAAAGTGGTTGCATCCTGATACGCTGCTGTTGTTTTGTAATAAGCTTCATGCTCTTCGTTCTTACATATATAACCAGTCAGGTTTTGATCCTAAGAAATAATCATGGAAAATATTCAAATCTTCCTTCTTATATATTTTTCTATTATCAAAGCAGAAAATGCAGCTAGAGACATTACTTCATTAAAATTTACGTTGCCTTCTATATCCCAATGATTCTCTGATCCATCGAAGCTATTTTCACTTAAAAGTCTTGGAGCTACATTTTCTTCAGCATCTCCGACACTACAGTGAGACATTTATTAGTGACAGGCTGAGGCAAGTTGGAAATGAAGAGCAGAATGTAGAGAATAAATAAAGGAAATAACAAGTAATGTCAGGTAAATGAAGCGGATTATTAAGCACTTGATTGTCACTACCTTTGATAATCTGTTTCTTGCATCCTCTGAACTATTATCTGCCTCAAAAATTCATTATGTAATGAGAATTGACAATAAAATGGAGCAGAAGCTTAATTAGACGAGGGAAATTTTTAAAATGTCAACATAAAACTAAGCGTATCAAGTGTAATTAGAAATTAGTAGTGTATGTATGCGAATATGCTTGTGCCAACTACTAATTAGTTATACAACTATAGAAGAGTACTAACATGTAAAACTGCCCCAGAATTTGCAAATTTCAGAGGTAGAGACATAGTCAAGGGTACAGTCTCTGCCGCTAACTCTGCAAAGTCAATTGAAGCTTCTCCGACATAGCCAGATTTTGATGACCCCTAGAAGAATGAATCCATTAGAATAATAAGGGACAAATTAGAAGGGTGGTCCATCACCGAAAAGCAGAAAAAAGGAAGATACTTGTGACTTATCACTTATGGATATTACATACCGTAGAAACAATAAAATAATATAATTTCTCGTTAATTTTCCCAGTTTTTGTGTCCCTGATAAGTCTCATTGGTTCATATACAGGATTCTCCCAAGTACAGGTTCCGTCTTGAACTGCAACTTTTTCTAGTCTCACCGTCGGCTTTCCAACGTCCTCTGGCACCAAAGATATCATTAGTGCGGGTTTTTTCAGCTTTGGTACCTGTAAATGAGGACACAAAAACCAGGTAACAACTTGTTCTTTGCAGAATCTTTTAATCACTTTTGAAATTTGCTAATATGTCTCCGCTTAAATTAGATCAAAATAAAAATAAAAATAAGCTTGAAACTCTGACTCAAAATCAACTAAATCCAGAATAGCTTTTGATTTATGAGTAACAGGAAAAGGGGTAGAATTTCATATTAGTACCTGAGTAACTTGAAACTGCAATTTGAATACGGCTTTGATCTTGTTCTTCTTGCTCCATGACTTAAACATTTCTTCTGACTCGTAATTGTTTCAGATTCACTAAAAAAAAATTATTCTAAGTCTTCCTCACCTTTCTGAGTAGATTTCGCGTAACAATGCATTAGTTTGGAACTCGGTATCAAGCTCAATGCAACAACTATTGAACCTAACAGGGTTTGGCTTCTCAAACATTGTGAAAGAAAAGAATATTACTGAAGTAACAAAAAAGGTAATCTGCCGACTTTTTTTTTTTTTTTTTTTTTTAAAGTCGAAAATACAGTAGATAATATGGAATCCAAACCTCAAAAAAGCACTCGTACATGATATAAGAAACTATTTTCTCAAAAAAATATTAACTTTATAGGAGAAGATTTAGAACCTTCTATGTAACTGTTATATCCGACTTGATTGTATTAAGCAAAAATCACAGTACTCCTTTTACTTCTCTCTCCTTTCAGAAGGCACTAAAGACGATCTTAGTTGACTGACTAACCCTGGATTTCAGTAGTATTTAAGTTTTTGACCTTTCCTGCCAGATTTTAATTATTCACACCATAGAAAAAAAAAATATTTATTACATAATTTTATAATTTAATTAAATTATATTAATAGGTAGAAAAAATTATTCATTATTTTTAAAATAAATAATTTTATAATTACTTTGTTATTACTCCACGTATTACGCTGTGTTGGATGAATATCTCTTACGTCCCTACACCCTACTAATCCAAAAAGCAGTTAGAACTTAGAATTTAATGCTTTTTTTTTTTCCTACCGCTTTGGATTGACTTTTATTTTCCTCTATATGGTTTTTCAAGTTAAGAGGAAAAATAAAAACGGCTTTCATTTTTTCAGCCATTCATGTTTTTTTTTTCCCTCTTATTGGTGAAATAAATATCAATGTTTGTTTTCTATTCCTGCAGAGATCATAATGCATGTAAAAAAAAAAAAAAACAGAAATTTGGATAGACTTGGTTAAATGACTAAAGGTATAAGGTTTCGTCCCAGCCTGAAGGGTAAAGTTGTGTTGACTTACCGCAGCTAAGTCGCGATTTTCATCATTCATAAGGAAATCTCCGACTCATGAAAAATAAGATGGAAGGAATAACAAAATTAGTATTTTTTAAAATTTTTAATGATAAAATTAGTATTTATTGTGTTTAAATTTATATTTTTATAATTAAAAAAATGATTAATATATCATTTTTCTTTGAACATTCATCCAATTAAAATTGAACATGATAATTTAGACTTATTTAATATTGAACGTTCAAATTTAATATTGAACATTATTGGAGTTTTAATTTTGTTATTATAAATTTTAAGGATGTTATTTTTAGTAATTTTTTAAAGAAGATTATTGGTTGGATTACAGTTATTCTGTTTTTATTTTATTTTAAATAAACAAAACAGTACATCAATTAAAGAGGTACGTGATGGAAATTGATATTCCTTGTTAAGCAATATATATATATATAATAAAGAGGTACGAAGGCGCAAAAAAGAGTTAGATCGTAGCATTGGAATTATTTCTCCGGAAAATTGTGACTAAAATGCAAAAAGATGCTACGTTTAATTTAATTTAGGTGTGGTATTAGCTGTCAAGCACCGGCTATTTCCTTTTTAAAATAATTCATGAAACACATGGGGGCATGTTCTTTGTCTAGTTGAAGGAAGAACATTTTGGGATTATTGGAAACTAATTATTATAGTCCCTTATTGTCATTTGTAGAACAAAACACTACCATATACACTACAAGGCCATGTTTGCAAGAACAACAAGTTTACTAATTTATCCCTTTTTTCAGATAATAATAATAATAATAATACCTAGACTGAACCAAACGAAAAACTGCAATGCACATTCTTGGAAATTCCGAAGAGTAATCGGTGTGATCCGCGGTCAAATTCAAGGAAAGATCTTGGGTTATTGTCCTCGGAGTTGTTATTTTGTCGTAGTCTTAGAGGAAAGTCGCTACAAATGGCAGGGAATAAACTTAAAATGTGCCGAAATTACCGTTGCAATTGGCTTCGCCACTTTGGAATAAAGTTCCTTGTAGTTGAATTTTAGTAGGAGTCACAATTTAGGTTGTAGTTTGATTAATCCCAACTTAAATTGAAAACGAAAAGAACTAAATTAGGTCAATTTTGAGCTAATTTAAATAATTTAAAAAAAATTAGATTGAGTTCGGATCACTTCATTAATTTAAAATTAAATTAAATTTTAAATAAAAATAATAATGTAAAAATTAAAGTAATATTTTGTTTATTTCAATATTTTTTTAAATAAAATATTAGTTATTTTTCTTCTATTTTTTTTAAAATAAAATGATAATAAATAAATAGTTGTAATTTATTTATTTTATCACATTATTATGTTACATTATTTGATGTTAGTGATTTTAGAATTTAAACCTACTTGACTTTTAAACAGAAAAAAATATATTCATTTTCAATTTCAATTAATATTATGAAATTTATATTTTTAAATAGATTAAGTATTAGCCTTTACAGTAAAATTCAAACATTTTATCGACATGTGTTGTGCTATTCTATTTTTAACTGGTTCATTATCATGAGAATTATATATTATGTAATAGTCAAAGTTCTATTATTATATGACATTTTAAGTTACTTAAACTTTTCATTTTTAGATAAAGTATATTTGTTTAATCTTCTTAATATCTATTTTTTTTTTTATTGTTTAAGGGCCAGAGAAAATTCTATTGAGACTTTGAGCTCTTTATTCTAAGTATGAATTTTTATGAAGATACAATAGTCTGAGTTTTGCATGAGTAGAGTTTGATGACATTTACCATTTATCTAATTAATTTAAAAACGGATTTATTGCTTTAAGACTTAATTTTTTTTCTCTTATATTTATCTTTTATTTTTTTTTATTGTTTCATGTAATATTGTTTGAGCTTTAATTATTAATCAATTTTTAATAAAAAAAATTCTTATTAACTAAAAAAAACATATAATTAGTAATTCGTACTAATTTAGACCAATTTATTTGTATATGATTTGAGTTCGGACTCATATTTATTGACTTAAATTTAATTTAAATTGAACTAAAATTAGCAATTTAAACTAGTCTAATTTAAAGACTTCTTTAAAAATTGTATTACTACAATTTAATTCTTTGGTTAATATAAGTTAATTTTCTACCTAGGGCATTGCTTTATTCAATATTGTAGGCATGGATTATAACTTTAAAAATCTTGTTTCGATGCATTTACCTTCTCATAATTTTCTCTCATTTATAACAGCATTTCCAGATGCATCTTACTGCTGTCACATGCAGTTTATTGAATGCCAGTTAGGTGCCTTTTGCCTGATCACAACGCTTTTATAGTATTAAAGGCTATTTCGTGCTCCAGACAAAATCGATGACTTGTCCCAATGTGTTATCGAATTCCTTTCGTGTGAACTCCAGCTCTTGAAGGATCACATCAAGTAATAAAGAGAATAAGCTCATTTGAACCACCGCATGATGGCGGCTCTTCCAGTTTCTTTCGTTCTTAATAAAATGAAAATGAAAAAAAAAAAGTGTTGGTAGCAAGTAGCAAATTTACATTAGTATTTACAAATATAAAAAACTACATAATGTGCTTTCATAATTTTCTTTTTGGTACGACATTGATACTACAATTTTATTTTATAAAATTATCATTAATAAATTATTTTTGTAATAATAATAATTTATATTTTTACAATATGGCTACAACCATTTTCTTTCATTTGGGTTCTAAATTTAGCTTATTAACGAATTCCGTGCTATTGACTCTATCTTTAGTTTTTGCTTTTTACAATCACAAAATAATTATAAAAAAAATTGTTGATTCTTGACTTCAATCACATGTTATAGTTTAGATAAATGCTTGACTTCATTCACATGATATCATAGTAAAATTCACTCTTTTTTTTCAAGAAAAAAAACTTAATTTATAGTTTAGATAAAATTCTTGACTTCATTCACATGATATGCTCGATCAAATGTTATTTAGTATACTTCCAACATATAATTAAATGGATGTAAGTGAATCTTATTGGTATCAATAATTAAGTGTAAGATTAGTTAAAAAATGAATGAAACTAGTATTGTCTTTCGTTTGACAGAACTCTTACTGAATTACCTTAAGTGGCTGTCTTAGAAGTTGAAGAGTTTCAGCTAACTATTAAAGAAAATTTGAAACGATGGAACATCCAAATCAACTGAATTAAGAATTGTAACATTGTTTTATGAAGGAAAACTACATGCGACCAGTTTTGGATTATTGATTTAATTGTCATATAAAATTGTACCTGACATAGTCACTTACCATCCAATTAAAGCACTAAAAACTATATAAACATAATTTAATTGGATATAATTTTAAGAATTTTTTGTAGTTTAAATATAAGATTATTAAGTTTTTTATCAAAAATTTAAGTTTAAATTTTACTTAAATGTATGGGTGTATTTTTTTTTATTAATTAAAAAAAAAATAAAGTTTAGTGTCTTTTTTTTTTTTTTAAAAAAAAGCACTAAATAACGAGTCAAATTAATAAAATGAGGCCATCTGACCATTGTCAGGAGGAAAAAGTAATTAAAAATAATTTTAGAAATCCGACTGGAATTTGCGTTACTTTTTTTTTTTTTTTTTTAAAGGATTTTAAAGTTTTTTCTTTCTTTTTTTTTTTATTAATAAAAAAAATACACATATATTTTAATAGAATTAAAACTTAAATTTTTAAGAGAAGGATTAAAAAATTTAGTACTTTAACCACAAATATTCCATAAAATTTGTGTTATTTGATAACCAGAGAATTGAGGTTTGGTAGATTGTTTAAAGCTAAAAGCCCAAATATCTCATATCCTGGCTATCTTTTCTTATGTATTAATGGGCCGTAACTTATAAGCCCCAACATATGTAGCTATTAAGTGACTAAAACACCCAATATGGTTGCCTTTTAGTCTAACGACATTTTTATCATTTATTGATTAACGATTACATTTTTTGAAGCACAAATATCTAATTTTGACTTTATCAAATTATTAGGATAAGGATAAGATTTCAGCGCTCATTTGCTTTCCAACCCCAATTCAATCAAGGGTATTCTCGGTAAGTTAATTTTTTGTTTTATTTAAACGGTGTGTTTTAATTGCTTATTATTTTTGTCCTCGTTAAAAAGACACCATATTAATGCAGAATTATCAAGTAAAGACCCGAATAACCATATATATATATATTTTAATCAGGAAAATCTAGTAATTAGTATGTCTCTGTAACACCAATTTACAGTTCTCTGTAATACCAAGATCACAATTATTGTTGATCAAGAATATTGCTTCGAAGTAGTGTTATTTTTATTTCTTTAATACTTTTATATCAAAATGGATTATTAACTAACAAGTTCTGAATTGGATTATTAACCCCATATTGGAAACTAAAAGAATATTACGTAGTTTTGACACAATTAAAGACACTGATAAACTGTATATACAGAATATGGAATAACTACTAATTATGCTTATTACTTTGATCTGCAACTAATGGGTAATAGCCCATTTGCGAGGTTTAAATAACATACTCTTTACAATTGGTTTTGGCCTTATTTTTCTATTGACTCAATTCTACCACCAGAAGCATAAATATTTAGACGCTATATTCTTCTTCTTCTTCTTAATTATTCTTCTCTGATCTTCTCAAATATGTTTTTATATGTACATGACTTGACTCAAATCGCTACACATATCACTCCCAGAGATAAAAGCAGCAAACCCATTTCCTGAAAATTGTTCCTCAAACTTATATTGTGAATTGAGCATTCCGACACCGTTTTGAAATTCACCTTCATTCAATAAAAAGCCTTGACTTAAAAAAGAATCTTGGAAATTCTGATTTTGTTGGATATTAGATTCTTTGGGAAGTACTTCGGGCTCGGGCTCTCCTAGAAGAGCAGAGTTCCCACCAGATACATGGTCTAACGAAAGCCATTCAGCAAATAAAAGCCTTGGTAATAAGGGACTCTCTTTAGAAAAGTCATAATTATTAGTGCTTGTTGTTTCTGTTGGCTCGAAATTTCCAATTCGGGTAATTTGCTGCTCTGTTGTGGGTGAAGAGTCTAAGTTGTTATAATCAGAACTTGTATATTGAGTTGTGGTTTGAGCTTCTGAATATTCTTCAGCTTTTGCAACTCTCTTTTTCAGGTAAGAGTGCCAATAGTTTTTTATTTCATTGTCTGTTCTTCCTTGTAAATGTTGTGCAATTTGAGACCACCTGTCCATTCAAATCAATGTATACAGTTAACCGTCTATGAAATTTGGTTATTATCTTGGTTTATCATGATTTATATTGAACATCAGCAAATATTTAATAAAATAGTAAATATATGACATTTTTCTTTAAAAATACAAATGTTCTATTTCAAATCTCCTATACCTTTAGTTATTTTATATTATATTTTTCGTATAACACAACATTCCAAGCAAATTCTTGTGATCAAGTATGTAAGTAAGACTTATTCTACTCTCTTTTCAAGTATAGGTTCAAACTTCAAACCACATACAAAAAAGAAGTCATCCAAGTCTTAAATGTACCCTACTTGAAATTCACCTCTAAGCTTAACTTGCATCTATAAATGAAACCTGTATGAAATTAGTTTTTTTTTTTGTTTGAGATGAGAGAATGGGAACATGAGATTGATTAAGCAGCAAAATGTTAGCAAAAAAATATGAAGGGTTTGAAGAGATTAAAAGGAAAAAAGATTATAAAAAAAAAAAGGTAGGAGTTTGATTGGTGTTACTTGTTGCCTAACATATGGTGGAAGGTCAAGATGGTTTCTTCTTCTTGTTTGCTAAATGTTCCTCGCTTTAACCCTGGCCTCAAGTAATTAATCCACCTTAATCTACAACTTTTTCCGTTCCTTTCCAAGCCTGCATGTGGATATTGTAGAGTATATTAAGCTCTTAAAGAGAATAACAATGTCAACTATGATGAGAAATAATCAATTAATTAAGGTAAGAATACTCAAAATACATGAGTTTATTCACACATCACTATTCACTCATAACATGCAATGTGATAAGCTGCCTTATTTAATAACAATTTTAATTTTTGATTTTTTTTTTTAAAGGATCACCAATATGTTCAATAATAATTTCTACTTAATAATTTTCAAGAAAAAATTTAAAAATTACCTACAAATTGTTTCATCACACTTTTTTTTTTTCAAAAACTTTTAATTTTTTGGGGTATTATTTAAAAAAAATTAAATTTTTAATCATTTTCTTCAAATACTTATACATACAAAAATTATATGACATGATTTTCTTTATAGAAAAAATTTCAGTGAAAATGAAAAAAAATTATAAATCAAAAATCTTATTTTTAAAGATTTGTGAATTACTCAATATTTTAGTAGTAGTTTCTTAAAAATGTAAAATTAAAATCAGAATTCATTATCGAACATACCTAATTAAAAAATTACTTAAAAAATTAAGAATCAAAATTGTTATCAATCCCACCTTTATCTAAATATATAAATCATTTCCCAAGTTTTTAATAATTATTTTTACGTATAGAGTGCATTAGTTATGAAATTATATCTCTAAAAACCACCAAAGAGGTATCATTATCACTTTTTCTTTTATTTTATTTGACCGCAATTTTTTTATATGAATTGCTAGGGTCAAGATGCCCTTACTACCTCCAAAAACTAAAACCAAAAAATTAATTAAAGTATACAGAACCAGTACAGACGAAAGCAAATTATTTAATTTTATTTTATTTTAATGGTTCTGAAGAGAGTTCTTTATTTTTTTTAAAAACTACTTCGTAACAATCTTGAATTTTTTTAAAGGTAAAATAATTAATAAAGTACCTCTTAACCATATATATACACATTTGTCTCTTGTATTGGATACCAAATCACATAAGAGACAATACGCATAAAATACCATTACCAAGGATTAAGGTCCCTTTTTTCAAAACACATGTATTAAACTAATAAAATAAAATAAAATGGAATAGATCAGCAGTCATTAACTCATTATTGGTGATTAACGCAAATCCCAAACGAAATTTGAGTTCTCAAATCAAATACACCTATTTCTAAAGAATCATGCTATTTGATCCGAATGTATCGGTTGTCTCTGTAATGTTTTTTAAATAATAAATGAAAAGTTAAATAATTAACGCGTGATATAATTTTGATCTAATGTATTAACTCAATTATTCAACCGATTTTAATTTTTTTTAAAATATATATATTTATTTTCTTTTAATACTAAAAAATTTATACTTATTTACGTTATAATATTTTTTTTTTTTCTAAAGAGGTTAAAATATATATATATAAAAATTATGCTATACAATTAAATTCATAATTTAATTGGTGCTAGACCAATCTCAGTTACGATAATAAGTATTTTTCATTTCTAAATGGCTTATATAATTAATAAAAAATAATGCTAATGACACGTAAATTTATACTCATTTTTTAACTCAAATAAATTATGTCGTGGCAAAATTTTCTATAAAAATGAATTACTTTTTCATTTTTTAAAATAATTTTATCATATGTTGCAATATAAATAATTTATATGCAAAAATATATGTAAATTTGTATCATCTTAGCATTTTTCATTAATGAATCAAATCCCATCTGGCTTACTGGTTTCCTAGAAAACAGATCCATTTAGATTTCAATATCGTTGGGTGAAATAAATTAATGTAAACAACAATGAAGATTTATGGAAACTAATGTCCTAAATTCTAATTATGCTTTTTTTTTTTTTTTTTTTTGGCTAATAAATTTCTAATTATGCTTGTGATTTGAGAAAGAACTCTAATTACGAAATTACGAAACATGTCACATTTTATAATTAACAATATATTCATACATGACCGATTGTGTCTGCATCAAAGGCTTTAATGTTTTAAGTTTATAAGTAGTGAAATATTATTTAAGAAAATATTTTCATATATAGTCATACATTTTTTTAATTATATATGTGTATGTTTCATTTTACGTAGATGTCCAATTTCCATAATCTAGTAGTTTAGGAATGTGTTAAATTGAACTCACCGGCATTAATGGGGACGGAGCTCCAACAGCCATGGCCGTGCTTAATGATGTAGCCACGGAGCTTTTGGTCTTCTTCAGGTGACCAAAGGCCCTTTCTATGCCTTGACTTTGGCTTATCTGTTGACTTGTACCCCATTTCTTCAAGCTAGCTCCTTCAACACTCAAAACTTTGTAAATATTTCAGACACCAAAAGAGATTTTGTCTGAACAGGACAATGGCCGGTAGAACAGAGTAGCTCCCTTATTTAAAGCAATGATTAGTTGAAAACTGTTTCTTTATGTTAATTTTTTAATAATTATTAATAGAATTAACAAAGCATGAAGAGTGTTTGTTTGTTTTTTATTTCCCTCAATTTTTATTTAAATGTGTATTCTCTGATGGAATGTAATTATGAAGGAGGAACATGAAGATATTCCAAAGATTTTAAAATTGTTAATTTTAGCTAATAGTTGTGAAACCAACCATAATGAAATTGACTTTGTAGTTTAATTGTGCTAACTAAAAATTTAAATAATTGGTGTATTAACTTTTAACTTAATTAGTTAAAATTGAAATATCAAATTAAACAGATGTTTCTCAAAACAACAGAAAGCAGCGTCCATTTAAGCAGAACAGACATAGATTCATCAAACCAGGGGGTCAGGTTACATTTGTTTTTGTTATTTAATTCAGGTATATCTACAAAATATATATATATATATATACATATATACTACCAAAATCGTAACTAAAAGTAAAATTTTAAATTTTTTATATGCTTATATGAACTTTATCTCATTGAACCACAACTCATTAAAATTTATATTTGTAGTCCAGTAAAAAATATATAAATATATTTTAATCATTATCCTAATAACATAAAATAATAATAATAATAATAATTTGCCACTACCAGTTGATTTATCAATCTCATGAAGTCTTGAATGGAATATCTAGTTATACATATCTTACTATTTTTCATATTTTAGCTTTTGCATTGATGAAAACAGTACTACTACTAAGCAATTACAAGCTTGAATATTATACTTTTTTTTTTTTTTTGCTTTAAACGTTTCAAATAAATAAAATGATGACCTTTTATTTTTCTAATGAATATCCGAATTTTTTAAAAGAGAGACAATTATTTTATCTGAAAAACGCTCCTACCGACAAAGTAGGTGATCCAGGGAAATATCAACCATTTAGGGAGTTTAGACTTTGTTCATAATGAAATCGTTTTGGTAAACGTGGAATAATAATAGACGACATACATATCCAAGTGGGACAAAAATGTCATATGTAATACATTGAATTTAACTCCAGCGCGTATAATACGATGTGGTCTGTTTCATTATTTGCTCCATATCAATATCTCTTTGTCTTTATGACTTTATCATTGGGACCAAATAATAATATACTGTACTTAATGATGGATATGAAACACACGATCATTTTGGATTTCGATAGATCATTTTACTATTAATTGTTTGATTCATTTATCATGTATTACAATAATACATGTATGTATTATTTTTAAAAAAAAAAATTTGTTTGATTCATTCCACAGAAGTGTAAACCTTGGAATTAAATATATATATATAAAAGCATCAAATTGACAGATTGTATTCTCAATTTAAATATATGAAGGTGTACTGTTTTATAAATTTAAAAATAAGTAGAAGCTTTCTTATGCTACAATCCCATTGCATCATAATATGTCATGATCGAGTCGAGATGATTTCCCATTTGTATCAATAAGTGGTAAAAGTTGTGTTTTATATATTTTTTTAAATGAGGGTTCGAATATTTTTGCTTGTAGGTTAAAACAATTAATAATCGTACATCTAAAATGAATTTCATGGAATGAAAAAGAAAAAAAAAAAACTTTGTAAATATGATTTAATGAATAGTGAATTGCTATATATATATATATATATAATGGCGCTAAATAATCTTCTTAAATGCTAGATTCACTTAATTGGCCTATTTCATGCTCTCTGACTTCACTAGAAATCGTACCTTTATCATGAATTACTCATCAAGCGGTGGGTATTGTACTTTAGTTTATACATGCTCAGCATCCATTTTTAGCCCTCAAAATTTATTTGAATTAAGGTTACGTTTAGTTCGTTAATTATAATTATAATTATAATTATAATAAAATATAATATAAAAAAATTAATATTACTATTATAATATTTAATTTGACCATTATAATTTAATAAAATGGAAAAAAAATTATATAATTATTTTAAATTCAAAAATTTAACAAAAAAAAATTAATTATAACAAAAAAAAACTAACATATATAATTTTAACAATTCATAACAATAATTAATAAATTTTAATTAATCACATAAATTTAATCACAATAATTTTAGCAAAAAAAATCATAATTTCAGTCAATTCATAACAACAATTAATAAAATTTAATCACAATAATTTTAGTAAAAAAATTACAATTTTAGCCAATTCATAACAACAATTAATAAAATTTAATCACAACAATTTCAGCAAAAAAATCACAATTTCAGCCAATTCATAACAACAATTAATAAAAATTAATCACAACAATTTATGTAAAAAAAAAAAATACAATTTCAGTAAAAAAGAAAATACAATTTTAACCAATAAAAAATTAATACAAATTCAGCCAAAAAAATTTGTTCTGGTGCGTTCGCGGGAGAACGACGACGCACGGAGGGCTGGACGGCTAGACGACGCACAGAGGGGAAGACAGAGCGTTCGAGGGCGACGGCGAGTTCTGGTGCGTTGGAGCGACGAAGACTTCGAGTGACTGGACAGGAGTTCTGGTTCGAGCGCGAGTTCTGGTTCGAGCGTTTGAGGGAGAACGACGGCGCACGAAAGCGAGGGCGACGACGACGGCGACGGCGCACGAAGGAGACGCGAGAGAGGGAGACGACGACGAGCGACACTGAGTGCGAGAGAGGGAGAGAGCCAGAGGCGTAATGTAATCAGTTTTACACCTCTTTTGTTGTGTAATAACAATTCCATTTCCATCAGTGATTCATTACATTTCATTACAATTCAACAACCCAACCAAACACAATAACATGTAAAAACAATTACATTCCCTTTTCCATTCCTTCCAACCAAACATGCACTAAAGTTAAATAACAAAAAATTATTTAAGAATTATCAATTTGCTTGACCAAATATGAAAATAATGGAATATAATACATATTTATGTCGTAAAAAGTTTCCATTAAAACGTGTAATTTTAGATTGATTGCATTTTCTTATAACAAACATAAATTATAAGTGAAATAATAATAATAAAAATAATAATAATAATAATAATAGAGCATTCTCTTTGAAAAACATCAAGTTTATTAAATCCTCTATAATCAGGCAGCTGATTCCAAGCTAGCAAGTTAATTTATCTCTTAAATAGAAATAGAAATACAATTATCATTAGCAAAAAAAAAATAGAAATACCATTATGTATGAGGGTGACATTAACTAATGCAACCAACAGTCTTAAAATGGTAAATATAACATTTAAAAGAAAAAACATGTTTAATTCTCTGACCTCAATTCATATAATTCAATTTAAAAAAGTATTAAACTGCTTCAAATTAGGAAGAAAAAAAATTATTGTATATTTTGTCCATATAATCAAAATTATTTTTAATAGGATGTGCACGATCAATTTGATTAATTTATTAATCAAATTTAGCAATCGAAACGGCTATTTTTGGGGAAAAAATTCAAGAGGAAATAACTTAAATTAATCGTAAAATATAATATCGTCTTTAAATTAACATATATTTTCATGTAAGTAGCCTTATTAGCTTCTATAATAAAATCAATAATGATGAAGTAGCTTTCGGACAATGTACATGATATTTGACCCCCCCAAAAAAAATGTATATGATAAAGCCGAGAGTAGAAGACCATAGCGAACATACAAAATGCATCAACATCGGCTTCATTCTCAAACATCCATAACCTTTTTTTTTGCTAATATATTAATTACATATCCTAGTATATCATTATCACTACGATCACACGACTTTTTAGAATACATGGAAAAAATATTAAAAATACAAATTAGCATCGCAACTCGACTGATAATAATATGCGCGATGGAGTAGGTTGAAGTTCTAAATTGAATGTAAATGTTACACATCTAATGTCTGGTTGCACTTTAATCCCAACTTCAAGTTAAAATCATGGTGAGTAGTTGCGATAAATCAATAAATAATTGTACTACAATTGCCCATTACTACTCACCAATGGCTTGGGACAAACTGTGTCTTCCAAAATCCTTTGGAGGACTCGATTTTAGGAAAATGGAAGATTTTAACAAGGCGATGCTTTCCAAAGCTGCCTGGCAACTTATAACCCAACCCGCTAAGTTGTGGGTCTCAGTTTTCCAAGCTAAATATCTACAACATCACCACTTTCTGGATGTCCAACAACGCACAAGTGACTCATATATTTGGAAAGGCTTGTTATGGGCACGGGACCTCATCAAAGCAGGCAGTTACTGGCAACTAGGGAATGGTCAAAACTTCAACTTTAAACAAGATCCATGGATACCGGGCCTACCATACCAAAAATTATCTGTCCTGGTTACACAAAATCTGTAACATTTAAATCACATCACTGACCTTTATTACTGGCAAAACCACTGGATATGGGATCAGCACCACCTACAAAATATGGTAGGACCAAATATGGTTCCTCTTATTCTTAATATTCGGCCTCCTTCAAATAACCCAGATGAACTCAAATGGTATGAATATGGCAAAGGCATCTACTCAGTCAAGGAGGCTTATTGGACTCAAGTCTCCCCTAGAGTTTTACCCCCCTCACACTCACTGCTATGGAGGAAAATTTGGAAGGCTAAACTCCATGAAAGACATAAACTCTTACTTTGGAAAATAGTTAATAACTGCCTGAGCACAAAAACAAATATTGCCAGATTCACTTGTATTGAAGATATTCTTTGCCCTCTTTGTCACAAAGCACCAGAGGACACCACCCATTTATTCCTCAAATGTGATATTCTTCGATCATGGTGGCTAGCATGGCATTGGAACCTCAGATGGGAATTTCTGGGAAACCTTGATCTCTTCTCTTATATCAACTTCGTCCTCAACCCTCCAGCACATTGGCTACCAAAAACCATTACTTCTGCAGAGTTCACTCTAATATCAGCACTCATGCTTGAACAAGTTTGGTGGTTACGCAATGAAGTTTTATTTAAAAAACAGGTTTTAAACAAGCAGCAACTTATTTACCGTCTTTTTAACAGGTTTAAAGAATTCAAAGGTGCACTAGTGACTACAGGGCCCAGGGAAACTGAAAATGGTGAAACTATTATCATTCCTTCAAACTGGCAACCTCCACCTCCACAGGCCATTAAAGCAAATTTTGATGCTGCCTAGCACAATGGGTACGCAGGTTTGGATTTCATTGTTACAGATCACTATAGCTATACCACTTATGCCTGGACTAAATACTGCACTACTGCTAACGTTGAAGAAGCTGAAGTTCTAGCCTTTGCTGCCGCGTTCTTCTATTTAAAAAAATTTTCCCACCAACCTGTCTACCTTGAAGGGGATAATCAAAGTCTCATTCATGATTTTCTTACAGAAAATTGGAATAACTTTAATCCCACCATTCAGCAAACTCTAGTGGAAATGAACCATCATCTGTCCGGATTCAACATGATCTCTATTAGATGGATTCCTCGAGACCTCAATCAAAGAGCTTACAACCTAATCAGATGGGCTTCTCACCAAGGCAGAGTAGGCGATATTGAAATTTCTTTCCTACCTCCTGATTTAGCTGGACACTCTTAACCCTACACGAGTTCCTTCTTATAGACTGCTGTCTTCCGACAACAAGTCTATTCCTTGTAGCAAAAAAAAAAAATTTGTACTACAATTGCCAATGATTTAAAATAATACAAATTACTGCTTATTCCAGTAAAAAAAAGTTGTTTTCCAAGAAAAAAAAAAAAAAAAAACTCCTCGTAGTGGTCACAGGGAGAGTAAATAAGATGCTAAACCCAATGCCTAACTAAAAAAAATATATTAAATACATGTAATTGTGGTGTTTAGCACTCTTTTATTTTTAAAATATAAATAAATGTTTATGAGGTAACATGGTGATGAAAGCTTAAATTTTTTGTTTTATCAAATGATAAGCACCATTTAAATTTAAATTTAGCATTTGACTAATGATAAATTTTTTATGACGGATGAAAGCTTGAACTCATGTTGCTAAACGACTTCCATCCAAGGTTTTAACTAAAATATTGATATTTAAATTTTACATAATATTGATGATATTATTTAAAAAAAAAATGAAAAAATTTATGAATATAGACTAATAATTTTATGAAAGTTTTAATAAACATTGAAAATTATGAAACCAAATAGTTACTTATTTTTTAACTAGGTTTCTTATTAATTAATACAAATAATTATAAATACATGTAATTATTTTTCCAATAAATAAAAGACTTATAAAATTAAGTACTTAAAGTAATTGAAATAATTGTTTAAACTAATAATAAAACACGTAATTATTTAAATATTTATAGTGTAATAAATTTTGTTGAAAAAAATTATAAAATTAAGTAGAAAGTATGGTTCTAGTTTCAAAGAAAATATATAACTAAATAAAGATATTTAATAATAATTTATTTTTAAAAGTTAATAAATCTAACCATAAATAATATTTTATCAACATTTTACTAATAATATTTATATTATTAATTAATATTTTCTCACATCAATATTATTTTTTGTCGGAACAAAACCTCTTAAATTGTCTCGACATCATGGCAAGTGTTTTCGACAATTTCATCCTTGCTTAGAACTTAAAACTTTCTTTTTTGCTTTGGTCATATATGCTAGTTTTTAGTAATTGTTGGATGTATGTTAAATGATGCCTGGCTATTCAAAAATGGACAGTTCTTCTTGTCGATCCGTAATTGTTCATTTACTTTTTATTGTAAATTGTATAATATATTCTCTTCTCAGTAATGTAATTAAATATATGGTTCTGTTAAGAAAAACCAAAGCACTTACAACAGGTGTTATTTTATTTTCTTATTTAATAGAGCTATTTTGGTATGTTTGGACTGGAATATTATATTATGGTTATATATTGATTTTTTATTTTATTTTTTTCCTTTTGCTTTGATATAAGGTTTTTTACTTTTTATTTTAATACAAAATTTACTTAATACTACTAAAAAATTTGACATCCTTATTAATGCAGATTAATTAAAGAGTTAACACAACTTTGACCCCAAAAAACCAAGATAATTTATTAACTTCTTTTAAAAGAAACAAAGCATTGAGAAAATGCCTGCATTCTTAGAAATTTTATACCAATTAAAGGTGTTAAATCATGTAATTTAAATAAAGTTAATGTTGTTCACGTGATAAGATTCAATCTTTTTTATTTTAAATCATAAATTCAAATTATATTAAAAAATAAATAAATGAATTATAAAAAGAACAAATATCTAAGTAATAATATGATCCACTTACCTGCACATAGAGTCATATATGCTTACTCATAAATTTTATATCCATTTTCAAATATCTAAGGTTAATTAATTAGTTAGCCATTATGTATTAATGATTCTTAAGACTTGCACATTATGTATTAATCTAAATAATAATAAAAAACAAAATTATGAAATGGCAACTTCGTTATAAGTCCAGATTTTGACTACGTCAACTTTGGGGTTTTTGAAAACGCAGTACTGTTTTCAAAAAAATAATTAATAATAATAAAATAGTGCCATTGGAACTGTAGTAGGCCTATTCTATAGGGCCAGTTGAAATTTTGTGAGTCTGACTTCAATTTGTTACATGTATATAATTAAATCGTTATAACTAAAAGGGTTGAATTCATAACGAAATATAATGTGGTACATTGAAAATTGGTATCGCAGGAAAAAAAAAAAAAATAAAGGAAAATTAGAAATTGAATCAATTATGGGAAGTCTTATTTATTTTTGTCAGCTAATTATCAAAAACTATGCCTTTGAGAATATGGATTGATCCTATTAATGGAGTCGAATAATATGACTTGGATGTTTTAAAACTAAATAAACCCAACTTGTGTTCTGCGTCTTGTCTCACATAGCAAATAATGATGTATATGTACGTGTATACATAATATATTATAAAAAAATTGTCATAAATATACTTTTATTTTTATAAAAATTAATATTTAGTCCTTTAAATTATAAAAAATATCTTTAAATTCTTTTTTTTTTAAATGTATTTTTAAATTCCTTTACTTATAAAAAATGTGTTAAGTAAGTATAAAATTAATTTTTCATCCAATCTAACCGAATAATAGATGTATCACATACATATTTATATTTTTCGATATATATATATATATATATATATATATATATATATATATATAAGTAAAAAAATTAATTTTTAATTAAAAAATTACTTAATTTTTTTAGTTTAAAAAAAAAAACTTAAATAAAATTTTCAATGTAATTTAAATATAATTTTAATTGTCTAATATTTAAAATCACAACTTAGATAATAAAAATTTTATTAAAGTTTGATCGAATTTAATAAAATTTAAATAGAATTTTCATTGTTTAATACCTAAAATCACAAATTAAACAAATTTTATTTAAGTTTAATAGAAAGAAATTGTAAAAAAATTATAGTAATTTTTTAATTAAAAATTATTTAATTTGATAAATATCTATAAAAAAATATAAACATGCATGTGACATATGTACTATTTCATTAGATTTAACAGAAAATTAGATTAAAAATTAATTTTGTCTTTACATGATACTTTTTTTACAAGTAAAGGGACTTCAAAATATCTTTTTTTTAAGCAAATGGACTTAAAAATACCTTTTATAAGCTAGATAACTAAATGACACATATTACATAAACAAAGATATCATTTTGACTCTTCACCTTATATTCTATGACGAGAAAATAAAAAATGTTTAATATTCTGAATATTTTTCCTCATTTCTACTAAAATATATATAAATATATATATGTTTTATTTATAATCCATAAACAATTCGTATATATATTTTACAAAAATGCGAATAAAAGTGGGCGATAAAGTAGCTGGAAGACATGAAAATAAGGGAATTATTTGCAAAATTTTACAAAGATATAATATGCCTTATTTGCAAGATAGAAGCCTTGTTGATATGATTTTCAACCTTTTAGGAGTGCCTTTTTGAGTAAATGTAGGACAAATATTTGAATGCTAGCTAAAGTGAGACAGAGTTAGTTAGATAGACATTATCAAATAGCACTATTTAATTGAGAGATATGATCAAGAGGCTTTCAGGAAACTAGTCTTTTTTGAATTATATGAAGCCCGTAGGCAAACAACAAATCATGGGTATTTGAACCCAAATATTCGAGAAAAAGTAGAATATTTGATGAAAGAACGGTGTTATCTTTTGAACAACTTGTCATAATAAGAAAGCTTTATATCTTGAAATTAATATATATAATAATAAATAATGATATAATGATGGTTGAGATGTACCCTAATTAAATTGCCGAAAATGCTTAATTGGTGACTAATAAATTATAAATAAAATAATAAATTTAATACTATTTAAAATTTAAAATAAAAATAATATTTTTAACATTAACTTAAAATAATAGAATAATTTTATTTTTATTATTATAAATTTAAAAAATATTATTTTAAATAATTTTCTTAAATTATACAAAGACCTTGAAAAGACTAACAATATATTGACAAAAATTAGTTTGAAGCTTCAAAATAATATCTATATATTCCACGTAATGAAATTGACTCTAAAAGTTTATATTTTATAGTTTACGGTTATATATATATATAATTACAATTCATACATATTATTTAAATGTCCCTACGAAAATTTAACCTGGGAGATTCATACAATTATACGACAACAAATACATTCAATCAGTATATGAGTGATTTTTTTTTTTTAATCTTAATTAGTAATTACGAGGTTGTCTGGCTAAGTGGAAAACTGGAAATGCTGTACTATAGAAGACAACTCGGAATTTGCAATTCAATTTCAGCTTAGGTCTCTCGCTACCTGTGCGAATACTAAAACTATGTTGTTGAACTTTTTTTATGAAACAATTTTAAAAATGATATTTACTTGTAAGAATTACATAAATAAATGGTGCAATGTATTATATAGAGAGTTGGAGCTAATTAGGATTAGTATGCTTTTACTTAACAAATACATATATACAATGTGTAAGAAGTCAAATTATTATTATTTTTTTAATTTTCAAGTTGCATCATCTTATCCATATAGTTGTTAATTTATATATAGCGAATGGAATATAAAACGTGACCTCTGAGACATAAGTAATTAACATTTAATAAACCAACTCTATATTTTAAGACAATTATACCCTTCCCAGAACACTCCATTTTTTAATAAAAAAAGAAACTCAATAGCTGTCTTTCATGTCTATCAGTTTTAGCTAACAACAATTTTAATTGTCAATTTTTTTTTCAAAATAACATTATACAACTTACTAAACTTTAAAATCGAACCCCTAACCTTCAATTTAGGTGCTCACAAAGAGGATTTGATGCTAGTGAACTACAACTGCTCGGCCTATGAAATTATTTTGATTGAAATAATCCTGAGAAAAAAAATATTAATCTATTTGAATTGAATAGTAACGGAGTAAAACATGTAGAATTGAACAGGACAATCAACTAGGTCAGTCATGACCAATATACAAAATTGTAGATATGATTACCAGTGTAAGACAACTTCCTTAGTTCCACTCTCTCCAGACTCTCTCTACCCAACACGGAATCGAACCTTCACATAGCACCAACTCATTACTCATGGTTCGCATAGCAGCCACATACACCAAAATAAGCAACAGATACATCTACTTGACAACTACATGTAAAACCCAAAGATAACACCCACAATTTTGGGGTAGCTCTAAATACTTGACTTCTGAAACAGTAGTCTGTGACAGGTCACCCTAAATGATTCATTTTTTTTTAGATGATATTGACACATTGCATAACATGTAGGGTATAGGTGCAAATTTGTTTGTATTTTGCATTCCTCTTTCCTAAAAGGGTCTGGATGCAGCGGTTCTTGCAAACCTGCGCCCAGTTACTCTGCATTTTCCTCAAATGTAAACTTAAACCAAATATAAAAGCATTGATGCATCAAATTGAAAATCTAAAATTTTCTTTGAACAAAAAAATATACATCTATTTAATAAAAAACTGATGACATGATTTTCCACACAGATGTAGCCTGTTAATAAATTGTTAATGCAACCACAACAAAACAAAAACTGCATTACATGTCAAAACACATCTTAGTGCTCCTAAAACAACGCTGATAAGAATGTTGATGCAAAACCAATTCTATGAAATTTTCCAGAAATAAAAAAGATATGAAACTACATTTGAACTACCTTCCCAACTCTTAATCTATGTGAAGCAACCTCTTCTTCCTGATGGATAAGTAACAAAGCTCTTAGTCCCCATACATAGATGAATATATTGAACTATAAGAAAAGCTTCAATCATATACAAAATTGAACGTTGTAGTGTGCGCTCCACCACTCCATGAGAAGAAAATTAATGCATGTACCTCAGTGAAGCATATAGAACAGCCAAAGTAGCTTTTGAAAACAGGCCAATCAAGTTATCATGTTGAATTGGAATCTCGAGAGCTGCTGAGGAATGGTGGATATAACTGGCCCATATCTCTGCAGCAAAATGAGAAATATGACTTAAGCAAAAAATCACAGAGACAATGAAAGACTTTACACGTGAATAAAGAAAAGCACACTCATGCAATCTTATAGACTGCTACTACATCAGCAATGGAATCCGGAATGAATCGATAAACCATGATAAATGATGAAGAGACTGTCAATGCTAGTGTTGTAAGGTTCAAACAAAACATTTTCAGATGAAGAGCCACTAAATAATTCTGATGGTTCCTTATAGTGTCCCTATGAACCTTAATCCTGATTATGACTGAATGCAGCAAAGCATTTACAATCAATACCTCACAAATTAAACAAACAAGAGTATGATATGAGCTGGATAGCAGAAGCATATAACCACTGTACCTGAACATTATCATAGAGCTCAAATAATGGAACAGCCAGAAGTTTCAAGTTTTTGGGCACTGCAAAGTACTCCCTCTCAGATAAGTGAACAAGGAATAGCTTCTTACACTCCTGCATGAAAAAAATTGGGAAAAACAATCAAATATTAGGAACTCAGTTGGAGAATCAAGTATGACACAAGAACCAAGCAACTAGAAATTATATATGTAAGAAGTTGTTGTCAATTGTCCTTCCAAAAGCTAAAACTACTGGGAGTTGGGCCAACAAATCATTTATACATCTAACAATTTCAAGCATCGGTAATTGAGTAGAAATTACCTTTGGCTTTGTTATGTGAGGAGGGCAATACGGATACATTATGGTCTCGAAGTTTGGCCTCCACCAGATAGCTACACACTCACCTAACTAGAAAAAGAGGAGGTAAAATGTCAACAAATTATCAGTAAAGCATGTTCTATTGTGACCATAAGGACAGGTTCTAACCATTGTTTCCTGAGAAAATGTTTCCAACTAGAAATATACAATACACTCTACAACTTTCAGAAATCAAAAGCAATATTTTTGTATGCACACAACACTAGAGGTTAAAAAAATCCAGGAAAGGCTTGATAAATGCCTAAACTAGCATTCTCTGATGATTTAGAATTTTGCAATGTCATTTTCAGTGCATTTCTCAGTAACTTTTCATTCTAATCTCATTACATGGAACAACATTCATTCATTAACTTTCAAAGATCTCCAGAATAACCTATTCAGATAAAAGATTGAAAAGGGTAAAAACCTGCCAATCAGGCACAAGAGCAGGTGAGTTGGCACCAAGCTTGCTAGTCAGCTTCCTCTTTAATCCTTCAATTTCTGAGGCATAGAGAAAACCGGAAAAAGTTAATAAAGCAGAAAGAGTCGCTGCATATAATCACATCAATGAAAACCATGAACAACATTACCATATTTTAAATAAATATGAATGAATGGTTGGATCATACCATTCTCTCCAGGCTTCAGGCGCCCCCCAGGAAGTTTGCAAAATGTGTTTCCAATTTGCAATAGAAGTATGTGAGGATGATTATGTTCTTGTACCTGCAATTTGAGGAATGTGTTGAGCCTATAGCAAGAACTGATAGCCTAGACATATACCAAAAATAAGATTTCCTCTATCCAATTAACGTGATAGGGTAGGAATATGAATATGAGATTAGCTAATTCCTCTATCCAAAAATAAGATTTCCTCTATCCAATTAACGTGATAGGGTAGGAATATGAATATGAGATTTCAAATACAGCAAAGCAGGTCATGATAATATTCCAAGTCACTAGGCACTAGCTAGTGGTGATACAAATCTGTGGAGGGAAAAATACACATGCAAGTGCCCATTAAAAAAAATCTTTTAAAATAGGTTGCAATAAGAAAACATGAAATTGTGATTAAGTGTCAAGTAAGTAGAAGCATGCTTCCAACTAATTTGTACGCAACATAGTAAGAATAAGAGGTAGTTACAAATAAACCAACATTTGGTCCTAGAGATCATAGAGTTCATAGTATTCAGCAGCCAGCAGTTAAAAATATATTCAGCTCGTCTATTTTTACGATAATAAACCAAATCAATCACAAAGACCCTAATTAAGCTTCCAGTGTATGCATCAAACAAATAGAAAGTAATCAATTCGGAATATGCATACCAGCAAAATTGCTTCCACGCTTGTCCGCATTCCCTCCTTCATATAGCTTTTACATTCAAATTTTAAATAGCTCAAAAAAAAGGAATTAGGGAGAAATCAAGTGTAAGAGCCTTTAAAGCTGTAAAATTGGGTTAGAAATTTCACAAACTTCTAGGGTTTCAGAAAGAGCAATAACGTCGAACTCGTAAAAATAAACAATGGTATCAAGAGTGGTTCTTTAAATAAAAATTCGAAGGTCAGTAAGAACATACTTGACTTTCATACGAGCAAGGCGATCAGCTACAGAGGTGTCCTTCTCCATCTTGGGCTCTTTAGTGCCGAAGGTGTAGCTCGATAGAGGGTATGTGTTCACCACCGATGACCCAACCAACATTTTCCGAGTATCAATATTTGAGCTTTAAAATAGGCGTTGGAGTTACAAGGTATGCTAAAGTGCTATAAGTTAATGCGAAACACCCAACATGGAGAGACTGACTCTAAATTCAGATCAACGGGAGACACCCACTCTGAAACTGTTTTACATTTCGAGAAGTTTCTAATCGAATCAAGGTTCGTCAATAAAATGGGTCGGTTCGGGTCGATAGGTAGTCACCGAAGTACAAACGGATCGATCCAAAGTTTAAACAATAATCAAGTTATTTTAAAAAACATGGTTATTCACTTATTCGTATCAAAAATATGTTTATAGAGATAAATGATCAATTTTTTATTTTATTTTTATTTTTTAAATTGTCTTCAAAAATTAAAATTTAATTAATATTATAATTTTTTAATAACAAAAATATTAAATTGTTAAAAAATAACAAATATACTAACTACACTTTCCTAAAAAAAACAAATAATGCCTATTTATTAGGGGTAGTAATTTTTGACATGATACGAAAAATTCAAAACGAACATGATATGTATTAATTTTGGATCAAAAAATGGGTCAACTCAAAATGATATTAAAAAAAAAATATCGATTTAGGGTCGGGTTCGGGTTGACCCGTTCTTTAAAAAAAAAAAAAAAAAAACTATCTATTAGACATTCACTCACAACTCATATAACTTTTGTAAATCTTAAATCTCTAATAGTTTAATACGGCAAAAAGCAAATACACATCGTTAGGAATAGAAATTTTCGATGACACGAAAAAAATCAACTCGAACCCGAACAAAATTAATTTTGGGTCAAAATGGGTCAACCCAAAATAACCTGGAAAAAAAAAAAAAAAAAATCAGGTCGAGTTAGGATTTGTTGTGTTAGAATCAGGTCAATCGAAAATGCCACCTTACTATTTATGTCATGAATATTGTGGTTAAATATGACAATTGTCAAAATTTATGAAGTAATTAATTGAAAAAGTAATAAAAATAGCATTTTTTTTATTTATAATATCAAAAATAATATTTTTTTTATATTTAAATCATATATCAAATTAAATTATATGTTATATATATCAAATTTCGATATATAAAAAAACATTATTTATTTTTTTATATATACATTTCTACATCCATTTAATTTTGATAGTATCTGAAGATATGTTCTCTCCGTTAACGCTTGAAATATATAAACTAAGAAACAATTGGCCATAATTAATTATATATAATTGAGAATCTGGATTGTATACTGAAACAGTATCCTCAAACTCAAAAATATTTAGAAACGAAAGCACCAAAATTCATCATATGACAGACACTAAAATGTATATTAAAAAAAAAAAAGCAAGATCCTTATTTGATTTTAATGCATAAAACAATTGTCAGTAAATTCTATGGAAGCTCCCCACAAACGGCTTCTTTGTTTTAAGGCTGTAATATTCTTTTTGTACACCCTACGACGGGATGATATTTTTCCATACATACTCCTTCAACAATTGAAATTCTCAGAAATTAATTTACGTTTATAAATGGAAATGGGCAGAGTCATCACTGGATTATTTTTAGCATGACGACTTCTTCTTGCCCACAAAAATCTGCAGAACTCCATCCGACCCACCAGCAATGAGGGTAGACCTGTCATTTTCCACTTGCCTCCAACAAACGCTGCTCACAAAACAACCAGACTCCACCTTAGATCCGAACCCGCGCACCCAAATTGGCTCCCCCCACCTCACATCATAAACAAAAACTTGATTATTTTCCGACCCACAACCCAGTAACCCACCATTTTTCCATACGGATAACCCAACAAAACTCCTACTATTCACGTGCCCTTTATACGTGCGAATCGCTCTTGAGTCGTCCGTGTTCCATAGCTTCAAACACCCATCGGTACCTGCAGATACCATCCTACGGTCATCCAAAAACTTAACGTAAGTTACTGCCTTAGAGTGGCCATCAAAAACAAAAAGCGGCTCAACCATTTTCCGAACATCGTAGCCGTAGGCTTTCCGGTCAGTACATCCAACGGCTACCAAAGCACTACCAGATGGATTAAACTCCACGCAACAAACTGAACTGCGGGTTTCACTAGGTTGAACTGTAGCTACAGATTTCCCACCTTCTATACGTGGGTCCCACATTTGCATGGTTCCATCGTCCGACCCTGAAGCTGCTACAACCGGATCCCGGTGAGAGTAATCAACGCTCCAAACCCGACGACCACCGTGCTCATCACGCTCGAAAATCGGAACTCTTCGTTCGAGATCGTATTCCATAATTACTCCGTCGTAGTCTCCAGACCCAAGTACTCGACCCCCTGAACAGGGTTTCCATCGAAGACTGCTAAGTTTGGCTGGGGTACACATGTAAAAGTCACATGCACTGGCATGGTCTAATGAAGCCACGTCGACATCCATTGAGCTATTATCTTCAATATTGTATTGTATCAGAGAGCGTAAACTGTAAATTCTGATTTTTCGTGCGATTCCTCCGGTTGCTAAGAGATTATCAGAAGGGTCGATTTCGATAGAACCGAGGGTGTCCGATATGGTTCCTGTAGTATTCGAAGATATAACAGTGGAGAGATTGAAATCCCATTCGAATCTAGCTGTTTCTTCTTTTTTGTCTTGGCTTTGCTGTTCTTCTTCTTTGCGTGGAAGAAGAAACTTTGAAGAAGATAAGTTTTTCATATTCCATTCATATGAAGTAGTGGTGGTGTAGATGGTTTTGGAGGTTTTGTGTCTTTTGGACCAATGAAAGGCTCCCATTAAACGACTTGATTGCCTGACGTTCTGATGTGGATAAATAAAGATAGTGATTATTCCGAATGGTTTTTCCCTTTTTATCATACAAGATATAAGATAAATTAAGATCACCATAGTACATAGTGCTCTTATTAATTCCTTATAATGCTATATCAGATTACAATCTTGCCCTCTTTGAAAGCATTTTGAATGAATTTATTATCTGAATATAATAGTATTCATTAATTGCAACTTTATTTACAACAATGATCATACAATATTATTGTAATTAGTTATAATATTGATAAAATATACTTTCATACATTATTGTTGTAGTAATAAAAAATTTAAATTGAGTAAATCTTGGTTAATGCCTAAAAAAAAATTATTTTCTTTAATTAGGTTATAATTATCTACAAATAGACCAATGGGTAATTATGGCATTTAATAATTAAGAAAGTTATTTATACGCAATACAAACGAGAAGAAAGAGGAGGGCGAGTATTTAATGAGTAAATATTCAAGTGGTGAAGGTACAAGAGGGGAGTGGTGGTGTGTTGTGTGCCTCATTTTGGTTTTATGGATTGGTGAGGAGACAGGCTGGTGTCTCTCTCTGTAGCCTACGTGGTTTAAGCAAAGCCTTTTGTCTCCTAAGAGGCTCAAATTTTCTCTTTTTTTTTTTTTTTGTCTTCAATAAAAGCCTTCTTCGAAGAGGATGTTTTCGTTTTTCATCCCTCAGCTATTTAAAGAATACCATGGTCAGCTAACACCAAAATCTTGTCATCGAGGAGTTTTTATATACATTTAAGGCAGTTTAATTACCTCAATTAATTATTTTTATACATATAGTTTAATTGCACTACCAAATAAGATATCTTATTTTCGATAAACGTTATCTTAAACTGTGGTCCAAATTTTTGGCGTAAGTTCAAAACCAAACTAACCATCACGTGTAAAGAGCTCTTAATTAACTTAATAAAAAATATGTGTCTGGCTGCAAACTACTTCAATAACAAGTAGAATGTTTAATGGGGTTACCAAAAATTTTAATGTATTAGGGAAGAAAAAAATAGAATGTTTAATGTATTAGGAGAAAAAAAAATTTGAATGTTTAATGTGTCATTGTTTCAATGGATGAGGACTGAATTAGTTTCATTAGTTTTGAAAATAAAAAGTCAGTTCTGTTATTTTGAATTAGATCCCATCGATCTTATAATTTTCAAAAAATAGAAGAAAAAAAAACTATTAAGGTCATTATAAATCATACAATTCAAAAGATATATTTTAATTATGTATTTTTTAAGACATATCCTTAAAATTATGTATTCTTCAAAATGTACACTTTAATTTTCCATCTTTTTAAATATTCCTCTAAAATTTTATAATTTTTTAATTAAGTTTAAATAATTTTTTTAAAGATAAATGCAAAATTTTAAATAAAAAAAAAGAAGTAAAAAAAGAGAAGAAGACATATTTAATTTTATATTTGAAATAAAAATACAAATATATATATCAATTTTTTTTGTAATTAAAATTTATTAATTTTTTTACATTTTATATTTTTCCAAATTTTAAAATTTAATATGCTTCATTTTTTTTTATTTCAAATTAAATTTTTTTTATTTACATATATTATTTTAAAAAAAAATATTACTTTTTGTATGTTTTTTTTTTTTTTTTTTTAAATTTTGAATTTATCTTTAAAAAATATTATTTTGACTTGATTGTAACTTTAAAGAATTGCATAACCTTAACGGTATACCTTAAAAGATAAAAGATTAAAGTATATATTTTGAAGATTTACATGACCTTAGGAGTATATTTTAAAAGATACAATATTAAATTGTATATTTTAAAAAATTATATAATTTATAAAAACATTAACAAAAAAAAAATTTAATTATAATTTTTCATTTAAATAAGGCAAAAGAATACATTTGACCAACCTGTGATCTTCTTTATTATAAGTTTTAGATTGACGTTATTCATTTTGACACCCAAAGATATTATAATATTCTTAAATTTTTTTTAAAAAAAAAATTTAATTTTTTTTTGTTTGGTATAGTGAGAAAATATATTAAAGCTTTTTTGTTACATATAAAATCTTAT